>CM066739.1:107115558-108315558 GCA_033961575.1 Aselliscus stoliczkanus | reverse complement strand
TTCAACTTTCTGCTCAGAAGCCACTTCCTGAAAGAGGCTGGCATACTGTTTTACCAAAAACACCTGCTTCCCCAGCCCCCCACACCCTGGCCCTCACCCCCTCAGCCTGTCACTCATCACTCGCAGTCCCTTTTCCCTGCATTTGCGTTCTTCCCTGCACTCATCACAGATGAGCTCATGTTGCAAAGGCCTGTTCTTTCTCTGCTGTCTGCCTGCTCCAAGGTGCTGTGCGGAGGCTGCACATCCCCTCTCAGTCGGCTCTTAGTACACAGTAGGTTCTTAGCGCACAGTAGGTGCTTGTCAAGTACTCTTCCCCACATCCTTTGTCAGAGGAGGAGGCCATCCCTGCCTCTTAAATGTTCCCATCTGCCTGCACACTGCACTTTCCCTTCCTATTAACATGTCCTTGTTTAACATCTCTCTGTGGACTCCATGTGGGCAGGGAACAGGGATACTGCTTCTTGCCCTGCGTTATGAGCCTCTGGCTTGTGCCTGGCACCCAGGTGGGCTCAGAAAGTTTCGACTAAACGAATGTTGAGTAAACTCCTGGGACCAGGCCTGGGGACAGAACCCGGCCGTGGAAACCAGGTCCATTTGGGACAGGCACACACGCAGGTCTTGCCGGGCTTCGAGGATACGCCTACACATCTTTCAGAAGACACAGAGCTCAGGAGAGGCAGCACTTAAAAAAACATAAACTTATGTTTTACAACAGATTTGTATTTAGAAACTAACCAGAAGATTGCAGAGTTCCCTTCCACCCCACATGCAGCTTCCACCATTGTCAACATCTTACACCTTTAACATTTACTGCAGGTAATGAGCTGACGTCCATATGTTGTGTTCAGATGGCTTCACATTTACCGCACGTCCTTTCTGGTCCAGAATCTCACCCAGGACAACACCTTACATTTGGACATCACGTCTCTGCTGGCCTGTGACCATTTCCCAGCCTTTCCTTCTGGTCACGACTGAGGAGCCCTGGTCTGGTGTTTTGAACAACACCCCTTGGTTGGGATTTGTCTGACATTTCCCCTGCATAGACAGGAGTTGGGGGTTTGGGGAGGAAGACCACAGAAGAAAGTGGGCTTCTTATTATACCAAAGGGACAGAGAGTCAACAAGACGTCACCGTTGGTGTTGCCCTCTAGCACCTGACTGGAGGACTGTTGGTCAGGCTCATCCGCTGGGCTGTTCCTTGCCCCCCTTGCCATACTGTCCTCAGTGGAGGAATCGGCTCACAGCCATCTGCCACCACAGACATGCTTCCAGTTGGGTCAGGAAGTGTCAGGAAGTCCCCAAGTATGGGAGAAACAGCACCCCTCTCTGGCTATTGGGGGTCTGTGCCCAACAAGCGCCCTTGTTGTTTGGGAGAGACCTTGTTGACAGGAAGGGGGTGCCTTGGGTCCCTGGTTGACATGTGTCCTCAGGTTTTTGTGACAAATGAGCCATGGGCATTCACTAAATAGAGCCTCCTTGTCAGCATGGGGGTGTCACCACAGGTTGCCAGCTCTGCACTCAGTTTTCAAATTGGAATCACCGATGGTGAGACTCTCCCTCGAGGGGTGGGGGATCTTGGGCTATTTAGCTCCCTGAACAGCAGTGGGACATGCTCCCCACAGGGGCCCAGTGTCACAAGGTGGGGTGCTGGGTGACATGCTGCCTGTGCAGATGCCTCAGGGATCAATGGCAGCAGGTGGTGACCGGCTGGGAAGGGAAGTCCCTCTCGGTACCCAGGCATAGGTGTGTTCAGTAAATATTTGCTAAGTTGAAACCAGTACCAGCTGCCACATGTAGTTTAGCTGAAAGTTGCTTGTCTTGTTGAAGAGCATGTTGACATCCCAGCGTCCTCACAGGCAGTGCTGCGACTAGGGTGAGACCACAGGACGCCCACTGTCAGGTAACAACCCTGTACTTGCACCACCCTGAGGGTGGGCTCTCCCTCCCCTGTCTGCCCCCATCAGGGTGTCTCACAGGGGACTCCCCCCCCCCCCCCGCAGATCCCACCCTCTTCCCTGCGGTGGTGGCGGTGGGGGGTGAAGTGTGAGCCCAGATAGGTAGTAGTTGTGCTAGTGAGAGATGCTAAGAACCTGGCCAGCAGCCAGCAACTGAGAGGGGGCCTTGTGATGAGGAAGTCCCACACAAAGGCTGATGTCACCAGCAAATGACACCAGTAAAGGACCCTGCCTGGAGCTGGGCACAGGCAGAGGGTGAGAGCAGGATCCCCCAGTGGGACTTCTCCAGGTTTCAAGGGGCCTGTGGTTCGCATGACTGACTGGACAGTTGTGGAAGCCAGACTGGAGCTCCCAGGAGCAGTGTGCACTGCCCCAGAGATCAGGGCAGGGGCACCAGTCTGCAGCTCAGCAGGAAGAGCAGCTGAGGCTTGTCAGGTCACGAGCCTTTGCAGGCCTGGCCATTTGTGACGCACTGAGCACAGAGGGAGGCGGCTGTGGTTGGACAAGAGTGCCCTTGGGGACTCAGCGGGGCTGAGCTTCAGCCACAGACAGGCCTTGGTTGCTCTGCCTGGGCCATGAGAGGGAGGCAAGAGGCCACTCTGGGACAGGCCTGACCTCCCTCACCCTCAGTGTGGCTTGTCAAGGTCCAGATCCTATGTGGGGACACTGCTGACCTGAGAGCGACTTGGATCTGGGAGGCAGGACCCCCCTGGTTTCAGTCCATGCCCTGCCACATCCTGGGTCCCAGGCCTTGGGGTTTACCAGGTGACCTGTCTGGAGCCCCAGTCCCCACTCTGTAAAATGGGAAGGTGACCATAATTATGGCAGCTGCCTATCACAGGCTTAAGAGCTTTTAAATTGGAAAGCGTATGGTGGGGGGCATTGGGGAAGAGTTAGCTCTGCAGCCTCATGGGACAGAGGAATGTGGAAAATGAGATCAGCTGTCTGGGAGTTCGAACAGTCCCTGGTTTTCTGCCAACAAAGAATTTGCCAGGCGCTCCTCCAAATGGTGGCTTCTTAGGGGGTTCTCTCTAGGCTCCTCCTCCCCAAACCCAAAACAAATATTTTCTGAAACAAACCGTTCTCACACAGCACTCTCAAGAGAGGCATGGGGGGCCGGCCAAGTGGCGCATTGGTTAAGCGCTGGCTTGGGACGCCAGCGGCCCTGGTTCAGGTCCCACATATGAGGGCCAGTGACACTGCCCTCTAAAAAGAAAGAAAGAAAGAAAGAAAGAGAGAGAGAGAGAGAGAGAGAGAGAGAGGGAGGGAGGGAGGGAGGGAGGGAGGGAGGGAGGGAGGGAGGGAGGGAGGAAGAAAGGAAGAAAGAAAGAAAGAAAGAAAGAGAGAGGGAGGGAGGGAGGGAGGGAGGGAGGGAGGGAGGAAGAAAGAAAGAAAGAAAGAAAGAAAGAAAGAAAGAAAGAAAGAAAGAAAGAAAGAAAGAAAGAAAGAAAGAAAGGAAAGAGAGGCATGGGGACATGGGGTTGGGGACATTGAGATATACCCCCAGCACCCTGAGAGTCAGTGTGTGTGACAAAGGAACACCCAGCCTAAGGAAACGGTTATGAAGAGTGCATTTGAGCCACACTGACAACAGTTGCTGGGAAGTAAATCAAGGGGTTAAAAAAATGCTCCAGGGAATGGCAGTTTTGCAGCTTATTTCATAAGTTAGACTCAAGGGAGAAGACTAAGGGGGATACATGGAATCCATGGGCAGTAGGTTAGGGAGCCAGGAGAAGAAAAGGGGGGATCTATTGGATTGAATAAAAAGTAAAAGGGAAAGACACATAGTTCTTTTACATTGTGGGTGCAAGATAGTTAATAATTGACATTTACAGCACATGGAGATGGCATGTGGGGGCGTGACAAGATAACAAGGAAGGCTCTGTGGTCTGGTGCTGGAGGTTGTATACCCTGAGAGGATGGGAAAGGGGATGACTCTGACATTTCAAAGGTCTGTTATCCTAGATGCAAAAAGGCAATAAATAGACTCACTTCGGTGAAGATTGACCTTTGTCAGAAAGCTACCGGCCTAGGACCAACCACATTTGAGTGAGGAATTTTTGTGTTCAGACCCTCCTGTGTGATTGATTACTCTGGTCTCTGGGTTTTAGGGCCCACAGAGCCGCACTCCCACCCCCGAGCTTGTCGGGTTCCTTCTGTGCCCCCTTTTCCATTCACAAGTGGGTAAGCTACCAATTCTGACTCCATGTTATGTGCTTCTGACCGTGGACTCTTGGAGTGCCTTCTGAGTTATTGTCTTCATTTCTGGGGTCAGGGGGTTGGGGGGCAGCCTGTGTTGAATATTCTCTTGTCTGACGAGCTGCAGAGCAGTTTAGGGGGTGCTTAGACTGGCTCGGAGGACCTACTTGAGGCCACCAGCAGGAGGGAAGAGCAGCTGTGATGTTGGGGTCCAGAACCTGATTTTGGCTGCTGTGTGACCATCTGCACATCCTACCACCCCTTAGGGGTCAGGTTCCACATCCATAAAATGGGCTTTGTGTGTAGGGAGCTGAGTGCTTTGTGTGCGTGGCTGTGGGGCCAGTGCTGCCGGCCCAGCCTAGGGGAGCCTCCGTTGGGGGAGGGGGGTGGTATTGCCTGCTTAGGAAGATGGCTCCCCAGAGAAATGTGCGGCAAACCATCTGGTAATAAATGGTGCCCACTGTACAGAAGGGAGGCCAGGGCCAGGCCCTGAGTCGGAGGCTGTAGCCAGGCGTGGGTACCTCTCCGTCCCCGCCCCTGTGACAACAGGAGCAGGGTTGGCACAGGCTTTAGGGGAAATGGCTGTGAGGCAGCTCCTGGGGACTGGCTTTTCCCATGTGGCGGGGGGCACGAAAACCCACATTTGTCAGCAATAAGTCAGCACCAGTGTTGTCACTAGGATATGAGGACTCGACACATCCCATGAAGGCCTTTGCTCACAGCTTCTTACTTTGGCAACTGACAGTTGAAGTCTGTGGGAAGTCAAAAGAGAATTTGACTCATTCAGTGATGTGCAGACACAACAGCCAGCACACAGGACAGGCCTGGACTGCCCTGGTGGTAACAGTTGAACACAGACTGGCACTGGCAGGCAGGGCTGCCTGGGCACAGCTGTCCATTTGTAGTGTGGGGAGGAATCTCTAGAGGGGCCAGGGGGGCAGTGTGAGGTCACCACACCCATGTGACACAGGGACAGGCCTGTCCCACACAGCAATGGGCATATCAGAGGGGGGCTCGTTATACCTATGTCCTGCTATGATGTAATGAGGGCACTTGAAGGTCCAAGTGGCTTACTCTGAACTGCTATCCCAGAACTAAACACTAGCCCCGCCCAACTGTGGGGCTTTCCTCCCCGCTCTGCTGTTCTCATGTTTCCTCTGCAGCTGGAAAGGCTGATGGGTGGCCCGTGATGGGGCCCTGCTCTGAAGACCTCCATCTCCGCTGGGCCTCCTGGCTCCTGGGACTGGCCCAACTGGCAGGAGTCCTCCTGGGTGAGTGGTGGGTCCCTGGGAGGCGGCCCTGGGGTGGTGCAGACAGGCCGTGTCTCCTTTTTTTGTCTGATGTCTTGGTGAACAAAATGAGGAAACAACGCTTACAATTTAGCAAGTGAGCCCCAGTGTGAATAGAGGAACAAAATGGTCTTTGGTGGTAACAAGGCTGGGGACCCAGAACTCAGGTGGACTTGACTGCACTAAGGGAAGCTTTCCCAGTGAAGCGGCTGTGTCTGCAATAACAGGGAAGCCAGGGGGAGCCTGTGGCGAGGCATGGAGACTGAGAGCCTGGATCCTGGGGGCCGAAGGGCACAGGACACCCGCCTGGACCTCAGAGCGGACCTGACAGCCTCTGTAGATGTCCTCTGGAGCAGACGCTGTCGTACTAGGCCCCAAGTCTGAGCTGCAGAAGCAACCTCGCGCTCAGGGGCTTCCTGGGCGAGATGCAGGACACAGAACACGGTGCAGTTCTAGTTTTGTAAATGGAACAGCAGCCTCTGAAATCTCAGGGAGGCTGTATTCGCACACACCATGAGAGTATGGAGAGGCTGAGGCAGGAGGAGCAGGCCGCTACCTGAGCTCCAGGAGGAGAGTACAGGGAGGAGAGAAAGTGGGAAGAGGTAGGGTGGACAAAGGATTTAGCAAAAGGGGAACCAAAAGAAAGACTGACCAGTCATATTTATGACTATTGAAGCTTATATGTTTACATCCAACGAAATGAAATAAAAATGAATAAGGAAAACATAAGACCTAGTGATTTATAAATTCTGGAGAAGATTCGGAAGGCTTTTATTGTTTTGCATGAAAACAAATTATATGAAATGTAATGGATGAAAGAGCTTTTGTAAGCAAGATCTCTTGCTTTTTAGGCATTAGGTCACTTTAATCAACAGTAAAATGTAGGTATTTTCTTCTCTTCAATTTTATTTAACAGAAGAAATATGTTAAATAACATAGTTTTCTCCTTAGTCCTTAGGGGTTGGAAGATTATGAGACAGAGAGAGAGAGAGATTTTTATGTTGATTTATCAGTTCTTACATGTTGTATTATTTTTGTCAGTTTTTACACTAGCTTGCTTACCACCGCACCCTCCTCAGTGTTATTTTCTTCTTCTTCAGGATTACATTTTTGGTGCTGTCTTCCTCCTAAGCTTTCACCTTCATCACAAATCAGGCCACCACCCTCCCTGCAGCCTGAGGGCTGAGCCCTCAGTGTGCTGGTTCCCCCTTTCCAGCAAATGGAAGTCTGGCTGGGCTGCTGCTTACTGCTCTAAGCACTTGCTTCCTCGTTCCCTGGAGAGGGAAGATGTAAAACAGGGGGCAACTCTGTGTCTGGGGCTCATGCTGCCTGCACTCAGTAGACTGACACAGAAGCTGGGCTATTTAGAATAAGCGTTCATTATCAGAGCACTGGTGATCTGAGAAGGCAGCGGGTTAACACCTCCAAAAACTGCCTTCACATTCTCAGACTGGCTGGGCGTATTTAAGGGAAAATCTGGTCATTCCTCTAAAGGCTACGTGGTGGTTCCGGGGGTCTGCATGGAGCCTTCCCTCTGGCCACGTGGTTCTCCGGTGGCTTCAGCAGCCCAGGAACAATGACGGGAGTCGCCTGGAAGGAATGCTAGACATAGAGATTGTGATCAATAGACATAAGGGTATTAATCATATGTTTCAGGGTAATTTTCTAAAGCAGGGAAGTGGGACAGGGGACATTCCGAGCTCAAGCCGGAGGGGGACAATCTATTACTAAGCTATAGGTCAAGGAAAGACGTGGAGAAGCCTCTACTATGGGGATTGCAACAGGGCCCTGCTTCAGGCAGAGGATGAAACTACAGGAACTGCTGGGATCCTGGTGACCGCATAAGAGTGCTGGGACAGTACTAGGAGGGAGGAGCCCCAGGGAGGGCAGGGAAAGGGGTGGGAGGACGCTGGTTGGGAGGTCCCTGCAGGAAGGAGACCCTGGGCTGGAAGAGGGGAGCCCAGGGCTCCCCGTCTGGCTGTGCCCTATGGGATCCCATGGGATCCCGTAGAAGCTCACCCCTAGGCAGCCTCCTCCTCTGTGATCCCTCTGAGGTTCCCCCAGCTGTGACATTCTGAGTCGTGGCTTTGCCCAGACAGGACTCGCCTGTGGCTTCTTCAAGGTCTCCTCTCTGTCTCTTCATCCTGTCCTGTCCTATCCCTGTGTCCCCACAGAAGGTGATAATTGGGGACCTGTTTAGGGTGCCCTCCAGGAGAAGACCCCTGACTATCCCTGCAGTTACTTCATCAGACCCTCACAGGCAGCGGGGATCCTCCTCTCCTGGCCTCCTGCACCTGGCTTTCTGTGTCCTCTGCCTCTGCTCCTAAGAGGAGCCTTAGCATGGGGTCCGCAGACCACCTGCTGGCTGACACCCTGTCTGTCCACTGGGTGGGCAGAGTGGTCTGCACAGTGCCCTCAGGGAAGTGGCTGCAGCTGTGTGTGTCAGAAGCACCAGGGCCTCGGCCAGAGTTTCCAGTTCCTGTCTGATTAGCGGGAAATGCCAGGTCTTCCTTCCTCAGGGAAGTGGCTGCAGCTGTGTGTGTCAGAAGCACCAGGGCCTCGGCCAGAGTTTCCAGTTCCTGTCTGATTAGCGGGAAATGCCAGGTCTTCCTTCCTATTCCCCAGGTACAGACCCTCTTAGCAGTGCCAGGGCAAATAAGACAAACGTTGTTTGGGGCAGATTTACTGGTGAAAATCTCTTAGGAAGATGCCACATGGAGACTGGAAGTCACATTTCCCCTTCATAACAAAACCTGGTTGACATCATTTGGTGCACATAAATTACTTTTTCAATATTAGCTTCACATGGACTGTGTGGGTTGTGATGGTGACTAGAGGTCTTCCAAACTGCTTTCATTTTGCTCATTAGTTTATGAGGGTGTGACAATTGAAAAGAAGAGTCAAAGCCACACGTCTAGTCCATCAGGAGCCTGTGATGTCTTTTTTTTCTTGGTTTATGTGGGTTTCCAGTATTTGTGGCTTCAGAGCTAAAGTGTGGAAGGTATACATCATCACAGTGCACTTGGAACTCTTGAATAAATGCCATAACCCCTGTAATAGTTTTAGATGAACACACAATATTT
The DNA here is from genome assembly GCA_033961575.1 of Aselliscus stoliczkanus. Classification (NCBI taxonomy): domain Eukaryota; kingdom Metazoa; phylum Chordata; class Mammalia; order Chiroptera; family Hipposideridae; genus Aselliscus; species Aselliscus stoliczkanus. The sequence goes on along the minus strand of CM066739.1, from coordinate 108,307,033 downwards.
TTACAATTACCAAGCAACCCCTGAAGAAATGGGGAAGATGCCACACCAAACAGAGTCAATAATATCAATCTTTTCAGCCTGAGCTTGGATAGCCTGCACCTGTCCTTCCCTCTATCTTTCCAAATCTCCCTGGAAGCACAGACATGCCAGGTACTTCCTTGGTGACATGGGGGTTGACAGTGGCTGTGGAGCAGCTGCTGTTGACACAGCAATGAATTTGCTTTTCAGCTCAGGGCTTTGGTAAACAGAAAGACCCAGCTGGATTATGGCTTATTTGAGGTAACTATGGGATGGCACCCATGGATGTGTGACTCTATGAATCCTGTCCCTGTACCCAAGAGGAGACCCCCGAGACAGCCAGTGGCTGAGAGGAAAGGGCTGCACCCTAAGACCTGAGACTGTCTGGTTCTGATCCCAGGGACACTTGGGCAAGAATAATCGTCCTAGTAATGAGAGCAGCTAACAAGTATGGAACCATTATTGAACACGGTGTTGAAAGCTCTCCTCTTCTTAAATCGTATCAATAATTCTGTCAGGTGGGCACTATGACCATTTCCATTTCACAGACAAGAAAGCTGAAGGCAGGGAAGTTCAGTAACTACTAAAGTCCACACAACCTGGAAACGGAGTATCTAGACTCAACTCTAGCCTTTGACGCTGAGCCCAGGCTTCTGACTGTCACACTAGGTCACCTAGACTCACGCCCAAGTCAGTTTACAGTGGATCCAACACTTAAACACAATCATTTAAACTATAAAAGGGCCAATCTTCTTGAAACATGTATAACTCCCATAAACTAATAGGAAAAGAGAATGGGGGCAGAGAACATACACAGACGTTCAGTTGACAGAAAAGGAGCTTACAAAATGGCAATAACATCAAATGATTGACTTCACTTATATGACATAGAATTTTCCCTTATTAATTTGGCAAAAGAACCGAAAGCTTGATCGTTATGTGCTGGTGGGAAATCTCAACATTGTTGGTAAAGTGTCAGTAAAGAACAGCCTCTGGAGAGCAATTTAGCAAAATCTATGACAGGTTCAGATGTCCACACCTTCCAGCCGTTGGACCCACCCATGACCTAGCCTCACGCGCACACCCTCATGTGCAGAGACTCAAATTCCAGGTTGTTCATTGCAGCATTGTTAGCAGTGGCAGGAAACAAGCTAAGTGTCCCTTAGAAGTGGATGCGAGTGGGACACATGGGACAGTGTGCGGCCACTAAACGAGTCACCTCCGTGTGTCCAGATACAGAGTGGGCTCCCACAGGTTTCGCTATGAGGAAAGTCGGGGGGCAGAGGGCGTGTGTGGCAGGTACACATGTGTGCTTGTAGACACATGCCTTACCTCTGATGGACGTACAGGAATCATGCATGCCAGTGGGAAAGGGAAGGGCCTCAATGGGTTGTTTGAGGGTCACTAGACACTGGCTCTCAGTCACTTCCTGATTTGCAGGGACAGGAAAGTGTGTCTGGTGAGTAGAGGTGGGTGCCTCTTGCTCCAGGCAGTGAAAGCATTAAAATCCAACTAACTGGGAATGCCACGGCAGGTAGATACTGCTAGAGTAATGGCAGTAGCAGCTGAGCACTTCCTGTTCAATGCTTTCTATGACCATTCTTTCTAACCTGCAGGAGCTCCGTTAGCACTTGCCGTCCTCATCCCTATTGTCCATATGTGGGGACGCCAGGCTTAGACAGTGTAGAACTGGCTAAAGATCACTCAGCCAGGAAAGGCTGCCTTGCCCCCAGGTGTGAGTCACTCCAGCACTAACCCGTCAGTGATTTGCAGGCCAAGAAGCTGGGCCTGGCTCCCAGGAGCCCTCACATGTCAGCATGTGCCCCAGGGTGTCACCTTCTCAGGGGTCCTGGAGCCACGAAAAGATTCCACTGACTCGGTGGCATAAGCAACAGAAGTTCATTGTCTCACAGCCAGGAGGCTGAGAAGTCCAAAATCTAGACTTGGACCATTGTGGGTCCTGGTGAGAAAAGGGCTGAGTGCCGTGTTTTGGGGGCCTTTGGGGCCATGGCGCTGTGTTTTGGGGACCTTTTGGGCCATGGTGCTGTGTCCTGGGGACCTGCTGGGCCTTGGTGTTGTGTCTAAGGGACCTGCTGGGCCATGGTGTTGAGTCCCAGGGACCTGTTAGGCCATGCCATTTTGTCCTAAGAACCAGCTGGGCCATGGCGCTGTGTCCTTGGAACCTGTTGCACCTTGGTGCTGTGTCCCTGACTTATTCACAGGAACCCAGTAGCACAATGATGACCAGCCATATTCATCAGCCTTCTGTGGGCCGTGTAGGAGAGTCCTTCCTGCATGCTAGAGTGGGTTAGCGTCTGCTCCAGGCCTCTTCCTGCCCTACGGTGCCTGAGGAATGCGTGGCAGGAAGGGACCCAGGAGGAGCTGTGAGGAGCTGGCAGGAGGCTGATGAGTGAAGACCTGTAACTCTCTTGGATTGCCTGAGGCAGGAACAGACTGACAAAACCCCACCACCACCGATGCAGGTGCTAAAGGCCTCTGGCCTTGGAGCCCCCACATTGTCAGTATGAGGGACCCAGTCCTGTAAGAGGGGCTGTAGAGACTGAGGACATGCCCAATTAAGTTAGTGATTAAATGAATACAGAGAGATGCCTGAAATACTTGGCCATGTGAACATTGACATGAACTGCTCTTGGCCCCCAGGATGAGCCAGGAAGGGCAGGTGAGCAGAAGAGAGGCAGGCCTGATGCCTGGAGGACTTCCTGGTTTGGAGGGACAGTGGTGTCCCCAGCAGTCAGCGGACATCCCAGGCGGCCCCTGAAGGCAGGTTGTCCTTCCTTTCAGGATTAGGTCGTTCGTGGTACTTCCTCTGGTTCCGTCCTGTCCTCCCCGGGCCGCAGGAGGGACAGAGGCTATCCGGCACCGGGGGAGGAAGGGGACTGGCTAGGGAAGTGCTGCCTTGGTGGCAGGGACAGTAGAGCTCACCAAACGATCCTTTGCTTCCCGACGTTCTCTAGTCCCTGGCAGCTACCCAGGGCCCTGTCGCTATGTGGCCACAAAACGTGAGCAGGGATCACACTACTCCTGAAGTGGCAAGTGAAACCCACATGTGGTGCTCCCGGCTCCCGGCCCCTGTGGGTTCTATGGGGAGCAGCTGCAAGGTGGTGGGGCCTCCACCGGGACCCCGCCCTCCCTGTGTCATGGCACACATGACTTGGGGCAGATACTCCCTGTTCTAAGACCCAGAGGTGTTGTCATGGTTACCACAGCACTGCTCAGCCCATCCTGACCACTACGCTGCCTAGAAAGAGGAAAAGAGAACCAGCTTCGTTTTTGTACCTGTGATTCCTAATGTGATCCCTGCTACCCCAAACTTAATGCCTTAAAATGCCTCCATGTGCAGTGTCATGGTTTCTGTGAGGCAGGACCCCTGCTGTTCTGCAGACTCCTCTGGCTTGGGATCTCAGAAGGAAATCAAGACCTTGGCTGGGGCTTGAGGGTCACAGGGAGGGGTCTGCTGCAGCCTCACTTGCGGTTGCTGGTGGCACGCACTTCCTGTGGCTGCTAGCACAGGGAGCTACCCCTCCCCTGAAGTGACCCAAGTCTGCTCCCAGCTCTTTGGCACTCCATTCCTTATAAGCCAGTCCACACTCCAGGGGAGGGAAGTCACACAGAGTGACCATGAGTGGGGTTGGAGCCATTCTAGAAGCTGCCTCCTACAGATGCACTTCTCACTGACAGGAGATGTTCTGGGGACTGCAGTCCATGATCTCGTTTACTTCACCTGTCACTGTGAGGCAGGTAGGGGTCTGCAGATCTGCAGGTGGCCTAGTGGCCTGCTCAGGGCTGCACCTGCCACAGCAGGACTTGATTCTGAATGTTCACATTCGCTGCCCCAGGCTGTCTCCCGAGACCCCAGGGAGAGCCCTGGTGGACTTCCCTGGAAGACAGGTGGTGTGGTCCTCTCCTTCATCCCTCGTGTCTCCCTTTTCCGATGCCCTAGGAGTCTGGGGCACTGGGCCTATGAGTTCTGGAGGTGCGGATTCTAGAGCCCACATCTCTCTGGAGAGGATCCAAGGAGGCTCTGTGTTGTTCCGTGTGACTCGGAAACTGGAAGGAGATGTAGAAGCTCAGCTGGAGCAGATCACGTGGATGTTTGGCCCTGAATCCAACTACAGAGTCCTGCTGCGAGTGGACAGTGGTGGGAGCCTGCCAACCTGGGTATACTTCCAGGACAAGTACAGGCACAGGGTCCGTGTGCCCAATATGACATCCCTGCTCATTGAGAACCTGACCTGTGAGGACAGTGGGCAGTACCGGTCTCGAGCCAGCTTCACCCAAGGAAGGGAATTTACCCAGGTGTTCCAGCTCACTGTCTACAGTAGGTGACATCTCTCATCCCCTCCCAGGGCCACCTCCTTTTCTGGTCCCCACGAGTGTCACATAGGCCCTCCTTCGGGGACTCCTTCCAGATCCCAGCCTTCAATCTCTCTTTGATCCCAGGAAGTCAGTGTGAGTGGGCTCAGCACAAGTGCAGAGCAGACCTGACACTCACACCTGAGCTAGAGTCACTGCACTGTTTGGGGACAGGAAAACAGAACCTGGGGAGCGGGGGAGAAATTATCACCACAACACTTCTGCCTCTTTAGAGGAATTAGTTCAGCATAAGTCATTGGTGTGTTTGTTTTCTGGGCTACTGTCACAAAGTATGACAGCTCTGTGCTTAGATCCACACAGACTCATTATCTCACCAGGCCTTAGGTGAGAGGTCACACCCTGAGAGAGAGGAAGGATGTTGGCAGGACTGGTGCCCTTCTGCAGGCTCTGGGGAGCAAACATTGCCCTTCCCACCTCCCAGTGGTGTCCTCATCCCTGGCATGGAGGCCACCCTCCCCCATCTTCCAGGCCAGCAGTGCTGGGTCTCGTCCTTCTCACACCGCATCCTTCTGAACCCTCTCCTTCCATTTCCACTTTAAAGAGCCTTGTGCTTACACTGGTCCCATCCAGACACTCCTCAAAAATCTCTTTATTGTCATGCAGTTGGTTAGCAATGGTAATTCTGTTCCCTTAATTCTCCTTGGTTTCATCCAACATGCTCACAGGATTTGACAGTTACCACGGAGACATCGTGGGGGCCACTGCTTGGCCCTCTACAGTCTGGAAACCCACGTGTAGGCAGGTGCTCCGTGCTCCTCCCTTGCTGACCCAGCACCTGCCTGAGGCAGCCTCACTCACTGACACCTCACACATCCAGCTCAGAAAGCCTCCAGACATGCCAGGGACAGCTCACACTGCCACATATCTTAGGCTCATAGGGTTCCTCCTTTCTTTCCATAGAAAACCTCTCTGCATAGGGGATGTCCTGCTGCAGCCAGTGGCTTTTGCAGCTTTAAGTCCCCATAGGATTCTGTCACTTGGCTTCCTGCATGGGCCTCAAGTTCAGTGGCCTGTACTAACCATTCTCGCAATGGCCCTTCATCGTTGCTATCACCTTTCCCACCAATGGCCGTTTGCGCGAGCATGGGCCTTTCTTTGGGCTCCCAGAGCTGATGGCTCCCTCTCTCCCTTGGCCTAGCCTTCTAATAGGGCCTCAGCAGGAGACACAGAGTACAGCCCTAGCCTGGGCCATTCCTCCTGTGCCAGACTTCTGCACCTCCCAGGAGACACCCCTACTTCTGAAAAATAATGGGCCTTGAGTAGGTGGGGTTCAGGCTTCATTTTCTTGAGGGAGATTTTTAAGACTTGCTCAGTCTGTTGGAGTCATGTCGGGCTTCACCCCGCGGTTCCCTTCCTTACGATTGGTTGCTGTGTATTGTGGCCAATTCTGTTTTACCTAGAAAATGCTCTTACCTTCCTTAGTGGGAGGACGTCAGAGTTCGGTGACACTGGGTGAGAATGTGCACTGTGAAGGGCGCCCCCACCTGACCCTTCCTTCTTCCCCACCCCTCACCGCAGAGCCGGTGCCCCTCCCTAAGATCCTGGCCAAGTCATTGTCCATCACAGCGGACTGGTGCAATGTCACTCTGGAGTGCAGAGCCTCGGAAGACCTGAATGTAACCTGGTGGCGCAGTGATCCCTTCAGGAACTGGCAGCAGACAGGGACCCTGGGACCAGGCCCCAGCACCTGGCCTCTGGCTGTGCGCCTGCCCCTTGACCAGGCCAACACCAGTCTTACCTGTAAGGCCAGCAACCAGGTGGACCTGAAAACTGCCACCACCAACCTGGGGGACATCTGTGCCCATTGTGAGTATAACATGCCCAGGAAAGCTCCAGGTAGCACTACAGTCCCTGCAGGCTTACAGCACACCTTCCACCTGGTCGCACAGACAGAGCAGCTGGAAGTCACACCCAACTTGTGTCTGCATTTAAATCTCTCTCACAGTTGTGCCCTCCTCTGCACCCTTGGCCCTGCTGACCCAGAAGGAAGCCTTCCTCCCACCCCCACCATCATCCAGAGCCATCTTCTGGACACAGAAACGAGATTGTGACATTTGCCTGTATTGTCTGTGGGATTGGTCTCCAGGGGCTCCCTGTAGGATTCCCTGGGGGGATGCCCTCCACCACGTTTCTGACCTCCCTCACACCCTGCATACCAATGCTTCCCAATACATCTTGTCTTTGCAGGCTGTGAGCTCCATACAGTCTGTGCTAATACCAACTGCCCTCACACACCAATCCTTCATTTCTTGAGGTATTTTATTGAAGGATTTCCCTCAGGGACATCTGACTTTGTGATCCTGTGACCTATGCTGTCACATGCCCCTCGCTGGATTTCCACCTTGGCTTTTAATGAAGTTGAACAAAGGGCTCCTGGTTCTCGTTTATACGGGGCCAAGTGGCTGCCGTACTTGTGCTGCCCTCAGGCATCACCTCCTTCAAGGAGCAGTCCATGGCCCCCCACATTGGTGGCAATGCTCTCTCTGTGTAGGGATGCGTGTCCTTTGTAGCCTGGACATCTTGTCCTCCTTTGGCTCCCTGTGCCAAGCAGGGCTTCTGGCCAAGTTTACTCCCAGTCGGTTTCCCACTGAATGAGTGCCCCGGTGTGCAGCCTCGCCTCTTGAACCCATCCTCCACCCGCTCAGGGGGTCTGATGTTTCAGCATCACATAAAACCCATCACTCTCTTCTCTCACTGCAATCTGATGTCCCAGGTGAATTTTAACACTCAGCATGACCCACAAGACCCCCCCACATCGTCCCTGCCCCGTCCCTGTCCAGGGGCTGGCTTTCTCAGGGTGGCCCCATTCCTGGAGTGCTGTGCCCACCCAAAGAGCCTGGGAAACTCCTATGACCCACTCCAGACTCAGTTTACCCATGACCTTGTCTGATATTTTCTGTCCTGCCTTCTTGGTGATGAGCTCTTCAGGGCATACACCATCACTTGTCATCTCTCTGTACCTGCCATGCTGCTCCCTCCTCGGTACTGAACTCAGACCCTGCAGACCTCTCCACCTGCGCGCTCTCTCTCTCTCTACCCTTGGCAGTGGGTACCTCACATTCTCTCTTGTCTTACCCTTCCTCACTCTCTTTGTGTGAGGGAAGCAGATCCACAGGGACAGGCTACTGGCCGCTACCTGCTGCTACGCCTCGCACATGCTGTCATGGCTGCACTGCTGACTCTGGGAGCCGGACTGTGCCTTAGGAAGACATGTGGGAAGAAGAAGGAGGAGATGGAGACGGGAACAGGCAGGTTGCAGTCCTCCTTCAGGCCCGGACCCCTCCACTCCCTCATGGTGCCCTTGGCTCCCTTTGTCCCTTTTTCCTCCACAGGGGTGGTGGTGTGGCCATGGCCTTGGAGTTCACGGCAGTGAGGGGTGTATACATTTCTAAGGCTCAGAGTCAAGCTTTATTTTGTGTGTGACTCAGGTGCAGGATTGGAAGAGGACTGTCAGGACCATGAGGATGACATCCACTATGTAGAGCTGAGCCAGCAAGTCTCTCAGGAGGGTGGGGACAAGGTGAGAGCTGGGAGCTGTGCCACCTGGGCTCCCCCAGGTTCCTCTGAGCCTGCGTCTGGCTTGTGAAACCCAGTCATCTGCCCTTTCTGGCTCTTCTGTCTCCTTACCTCCTTCTGGTAAGTTGACACCATTAAGTAAGAACATTTACAGAGGGATGAGTGTCACGCTGGGCCCTTTGGGAGGCGCTTCCACAGTCATGTCAGCAGCACTGCTTCCACACAGGCCCCTCAAGGCCCCACAGCTGCTCCAGGTGTCCCGTGTCTTACACTCCTAGGGCGTCCATGGACAACATCTGGAAGGAAAGAGACCTGCCACTACTATCTACAGTGAGGTCCACAGGCCAGGCCAGGCCGTGAAAGTCATTTAAGTGGAAGAAGCAGGTGAAGGCAGCACTCCCAGGATGCCTCCATTCCCATCAGGACACTGGCAGACATGTCCTCTCCCAGCTCTGCTCCAGCTCCAGCTGCCTGGTCCTGTTACTCTGATCCTTGTGCCCTCAACTCCCTGGTCACACAGGGCCGATGTCACTCGCGCCATTCTTTCTGTTGGTAAAACAGGATCTGGGGATGTGGGCACCCCTGCTGCTGGGTGGGCCAAGGTCAGTGGGCGACTACCACAGAAACAGCACAGAGGGAGCAGAGGACCTGGATTGCAGGCGCTGCTGTGCTTCCTGCGGCCTCTGGCCTCAGTCACAAACAATCTTCCTGGGTCCTCAAGTCATGGGCCATGCCGCTACTGCTCTGATGGTTCTGCCATGTCCATGAATTCCAGTCCTCCCGCCTTCAGATGTACTGATGGATGGCTCTCAGGGGTCTTCCTATGCTGTGCACAGGATTCTTTGTAGCTATGGATGTCCCAATACTGACTGTGGCTTAACAGGGAGAGGCAAAGGGAAAGACTCAGGCTGCCCCACTGCTGATTCTGCTTTTCCTGTAAGAGGAAGAGCCTCTACCAAAGGAGGCTGACTTCCGGTGAGTGGGAGCATGATACCAGGGTGGTCCCTGGCTCTGAACAGGCAGATTGTGTGCTAGAAGAGTGGCTCTAACCCAAATCGCTGCCAGATTCTATCAGAATGGTTGCACACTTCCCACCTTGGACCCCAGAACCTCCTGGCTGAGTTGGATAGGTACATTCAGATCTGATGAGCTGGTCCCCTCAAGGAGAGGGCCAGAGCCAGAAAGAACCATGAGGTTACATAACCATTAAAAGTATCCCAGGGCCGGCCGAGTCATTCAGCTGGTTAGGAGCTCGCTCAAGAGTGCGAGCTGAGCTCTGAGCAACGGCGGTTTGATGCCAGCCCAAGCTGAGTTGCCATTGAGCTGCCAACAGGTGGCAGGATGGCTCAGCTAAAAAAAAAAAAAAAGTATCCCAGAGAAAGGAGCTCTGCTTCCACCATTACCAAAATGAGGGTATGAGAAATTACACAGGACAGAGCTTAGAGCCACAGTAAATGATGTGATGTGTCTTCTTTCCCACCTATGGAAGGAATTTGCAAGGAGCTACAACACATTTCCTGAGAATATGTAATGAGACAGACAAAATTTTCTTCACCAAAATTCCAAAGAGGCTGAGAAAGGCAGACTAGCATGTGGAAAACATGAGATAAGCAGCTGGAATAGAGAGGCTGTACGCCCCCTCTGAGGGGGCATCACTTGTCAGAAGTTGGCTTTGAGAGAACATTGAGGAGACTGCTGACAAGATGGCAGACGCTATGCCCTGTAAGGCTTCTTATAACGACCTCCAGAGCTGCAGTGAGGTTATTTATGTTCAGCTTGAGTGGCTCATTTCAAGAGAATGCAAACCGGGCAGGTCTGAATCATTGGGGAACATCGCATGGGGTGGGGAGACTGTGGGAACAGAAGGTTCAACAGTTACTGAAGACTGAAGATGACACGAGATCATCATAGGAGGTAAGAGTGGCCTCAGTTACAGTTTAATCAAGCTGACATCTGAGTTACCTAAAGATGAACATTATAAGAAACGCAGGACCAGAGATGGAGTCCCTGTCATGTTACTGACTGAAAGGGTGCCATTAACCAATGGTGCATGGTGGGTTTCTATGTTGGGTTGAAGCTCAAAACTTGTCTTCCTATTTAGGCAGGATGAGCCTGTAACACATAAATCAACCAGGACTTCACCAGGAACTGAGCTGACCTTCTTCCACTTCTCAGCCATGTCCACTCCTCCCCACACAGGACAAACCCCAGACAGAACCCCTCTTGATGAGTCATATATGGGAACTGAATCAATAACTTCCTAGAACTATAAATAGCCACTGTCCTGCCTCACTCCGCCCTAGAACTGATTAGCAAGAATCTCCCTTGGCCTCTTCTTCCACGTTTGGTTTTTACCATGTCCGAAGGAAAAGTTAATTTTTTCCCCAGGCAGTTCACGGAACCTGCATTTATCAGCTTATTCAGCTTTTACACATCTGAAGTCCTGAGTACTCCCTGTAAGCCAAGTCTTGTCTGGGGCATTGTGGTGGGGATGAGGGGGTGAGGAAGGGCATGGATGGGAGAGAAGAGGAGGTCTTTTTCCTGGACAACTTCTATTTGTCAAGTCAACAAGTTAATTTTCTAAAAGGTGCTCAAATTCACGAATCATCATGGAAAAAGAAATGAAACAAGAAGCCATTTTTCATATATCAAACTGATAATCAGGATAAGAATGACCAGTATTGGCAAGGCTATGGGAAAACAGGAACTCCCATGCACTGTCAGTGGAAATGTAAATATGCACAGCTTTTTGGGGGAGCAGTTTGTCAATATATAAATGTACAATTCACATTGGTCTTGAAATTCTACTTCTAGGAATTGATCTTAACAGGAAGAAAGCTGTATATATGCTCAAAGAAACATGTTAAAGGGTGTTATGGCTTAAACTGCTGGTTGCCTACCCATTCTCTATCCTCTGCGTCCCAACTGTGTATTTGGTGGTGGTGAGGTGCCTAACTAAAACTGACATTTCCCAGACTCCCTTGTAGGACAGGGAGGGCCAACGAAATGTAAGCGGAAGTCGTTGGGTGGGACTTGAGAGAAAGCTGTCTCGCCCATCTCCTCCTTTCTTCTTTCTGTTGTCTGGAACATGGACATGAGGTCTTAGCATTCCAGCAGCCATTTTATGACCTGACAATGGGAACCACACACTAAGGATCAGAAAAATACAAGGAGCCTGGGATCGTGAAGCTTCATAGAGTTACCATTTTTTTCCCTGCAGTTCTCCCCTACAATTTTTTTCTGGACACAAAAGGCAAACAAGCTCATAATTTGATCTCTTTCATTAGCAGCAAAGTGTGTTTCTAACAGCCACATAATTTATTGTAACATTCCTTTAAAATGGAGGAACTCTGTAGAGCCTAAGCATCTCTGGCTTTCACTTTCCTGAAATTTTTCACATCAAATTTCAATCTCAGTACATGAGAATCCTTAATTAAACCTTTTTTTCCTTAAAGAAACTTGAGTGTGAGCCCACTTTAGCACATTCCTCTCAAGCTACAGGAGAACCAAACGTGTTAATGCATATATTTTTAGGTTCCTGGAAAATACAACATAGAGTATACAAGATTTAATGACTAGAAACTATATAGAACCCAAAATGAAATATTTAAAAAACTGGGAAATGGTAGAGAGTGAGGGGGGAAAAACAGCTCATTTCTCAATGAATATGGGAAAGGAAATATATAGCATTCTACTTGTAGCATTTATAATTAGAGGAAAAATAGGTTCAAACTACTTTTTTTATCAATTTACAAGAAGGCAGTAGTAAAATTAAAAACAGGGTGTTCACCTTCAGAATCATTGGGAGGTAGTGAGGAAAAAGAAATGGAGTCAGATTCAGCGTTCTAGAAACTTTTCATGGCAGGGTTATGAAAAATAAATTAAAAGATTTTAAGCTGTACGTATATTTACTAATTTGTGAATTGTACATTTTAAAGCATACAACAGTAATTAAAATATATAGAAATATGAGATATTTGTATCCATGAAATCAACAACACTTTAACATGTTCATGATGGCGTCATACAACCCTAACCAATAATAATCCCTCAGGCAATGTGCATTTACAGTAAAACTTAATATTCACAGTAGTGGAGGCAAGGGCATGTTTCATGTGGTCTTGAAATTTTTGATGACTTTGAGTTTTTTAATTGAAAAATTCAAGCTAGGTACATTTGAAGAGCTTACACCATATGCGGGAGCAGGGGCAGCTCGCCAGGGTGCTTCAGTCTATGGATGTCGGGAGTTTTCAACAACTCTGCCCCGCTGTGCTGGTTAGTTCAGTGCTGTCCCTGCCCCCTGGACAATGAGCATCTGACCTTGACCTAGCAAGTGAGATCACCACCCTGAACCCTGCTGGGGGCCTCACGCTTTCTCCTGGGGTCCTTCACTCACATATGACTGTCTGACAAACACACAAGCCAGGGCACCAGGGAAATCCTGTTATATGTAAGGGGATGTTTTTTCCTTTCTTATAAATAAAAAAGTCAACAGACAGTCTTCTATTTTCTTCTGATACCACAATGGATCACCTCACATAACACAGTTTGGAGACCACTTCTTTATCCAAAAGATAACTTTTTTTTTCCGTGTTATTTTGAAATGCACAGAAAATATACCCAGAGGAACTATACAAAAATGCTTATGATCGATTGAAAATATGCAGAGGACTTTAATAGACATCTTTCTAAAGAAGACATTGAAACGGACAACAGATACATGAAAGATGCTCACCATCACTAATCATCAGGGAAATGCCATTCAAAGCCACCTGAGATGCCACCTCACAACTGCTTTAATGGCTGTTATAAAAAAGACAAGATACAATAAGTATTGGTGAGGCTGTGGAGAAAGAGGACCCCTGTGCACTGCAGGTGGGAATGTAAATCGGTATGGCCACTACGTGGAGGGGTCTCAAAAAATTAAAAATAGAACAGCCACATGACCCAGGAATTCCTCTGGGTATTTATCAGAAGGAAATGAAATCTCAATGAAACATCATCACCCCTATGTTGCAATGTTCATTGCAACATTATTTACAATAGCAGGATGTGGAAGCAACCTAAGGGTCCATTGACAAGTGACTGGGTAAAGAAAATGCACACATATATATATAATTCAGCCATAAAAAAAGAATATCTTGTCTTTTGTGACAACATGGATGGACCATGAGGGTCTTACACTAAGGGAAATAAATCAGAGAAATACAAATATACGTAGTCACATGTGTGAAATCTACAAAAGCTGAAGTTATAATGTAGAGAGTAGAAGGGCAGTCGCCAAGGATGGGGGTGCAAGAAATGGGGAGATGCTGGGCAGAGGGCACAAAGTTCCACGGAGAAGATGATGAGAAAGCTCTGGGGCCTATATCACACAGTGATGATGATTAACAATATTGACTATATTATGTACTTGAAAGTTGTTAAGAGAGGAGACCTTAAATGTTTCATCACACACACACACACAAATATGATAATTATGCAAGGGGATAAAGGTGTGAGCCATCTTTACTGTGATGATCACTTTGCAATACTTGCATGTGTTGTGTGTCAGTAATAGGTCAGTAAAACTGGTGGCTGGGGGAGTAGGAACTATGTTCATTGTAGTTAGCTCTGCAGGTATGACCGCAAGCGATTTTTATCCTTCTGTTATCACATCTCACAATTTTCTATGGCCTTCAAATTTTATATAATCCATGTGGAGTGTTCTTATTGGCAACAAGCCCATAGCTTGCTAACGTGGGGAGACTGTGCGGATGGTGAGGAGGGGGCGGGGAGGGAGAGGGGGAGGCGGAGCCCCGGCAGTCATGGGTTCCTGCTCCCGCTGCTTTCCTGGCCGCTCCCTGGTGCTCCAAACCTGCCTGCTTCTTGGTGAGTAAGGACAGGTGGGGCTGCCCGGGTTGGGGAAAAGGGGGACGCGGGGTGGCGGGACTCTGAAGAGTCGGGTGAAGGAAGCGATGGGGGCCCGCGTGCTTTCCTCGTCCTGGGGCCTCCAGTGTCTTTGGAAGCGGAGGGGGACGGAGAGGGCACTGGGACCTTTGTGCGACGCTGCGACTCCTCAGGACCGGGAATCGCCACTAAACCTCTGCGGCCGGGCCCGCTCGGCCGCCAACTGACCAGCCCTGGTGGGCGCAGCTGCTGCCCCATCACAACCGCCGCTCGTTCGCAGCGGGCTGTTTGGCACAAGTCTCCGCAATCTCGGACCCTTCTCCAACCCCAGCTGCCAGTAGCCTGTCCCCCCAGCCCCCCACCCTCTGTCTCCCAGGCCGCGGAGGGCATGTGTGGTGAGTGAGGGGCCTGGACAGCCCTCGTGGCCTGCCTTTAGGGGCAGCGGCTCTGGGGCACCGGCTGCAGAGGTGGGGGAGGGGCGGGGGTGGGAGAGTGGGACCCTCGCTCCCAGTCCCCGGGCGGCCCCTGGCCTCTGCGGTTACATGTTGTTTGCAAGCGCTCCTGGCGGCGGGTTCAGTCTGAGGATGCTGCCTGCTGCTTGCCAGCTGTGACCTGGTGGCCTCACGCCCTGTGGTCCTGCAAACTTCCTGCGGTGGAAAGAGGGACTGAGCTCTGCACTCAGTCCCCAGAGTCACAAATTCTGGTTCTGCCAGGGATGGGCCATAAGAGTTTGGCCGTTTATATATTCTGGTCTATACCCTGGAAAGCGACTTTACCTTCTGAGCTTTAATTCCCTCCGCTGTAAAACGGACAGAATAATACCTAACTCGAGGTGTTTGGAAGAATAAGTAGTGCATCTTCTAACTAGTGTCGACAGAAGAGCACAGATTACTCTTGACAGTACTGTCATACATTTCAGGGTGAAAAATAAAGACATACAATAAAAGAAAAGACAGTGGTGTTTCTTGTTTTATAATTGACAGCTTTATTCCTAATCTGGCCGTTTAGAAACAGAAAAGGTTTCCTCTGGAACTGGGGTGGTTGTGGTAACAGAAATTACAGAGTTTCCTAAGTCCACCTCCTACTGGATGGTGACCATTGTAGAGCCTTTGAAAAAAGTCATTTCCCTTACAAATTAATAAACGCTACTGCCATTGTTAAACAAGAAAAGTATATGGACAGATGGAGCATAAAGAAACATCTAGCGCCAGCCGAGTGGCGCGGTGGTTAAGCGCTGGCTTGGGAAACCAGCGGCCCCAGTTCAGTCCCACATATGAGGGCCAGAAACACTGCCCTCAAAAAAAAAAAAAAGAAAAAAAGAAAAGAAACATCTATAAGATAAATGAGTGGGAAAGACACTCATCCTACAGGTAAAAACAAATGCAGATTAACAAAACTGGATATCATTTTGCCTGTCAAATTAATAGTTTTTTTTTTCTTTATATGAGTACTTGGTATGGCAATGGGACAGTGTGACAGGCACTCTCGTGTATTATTGACAGCCTTTTTTATTTTTTTATTTTTCAATTGCAGTTGACTTATATTAGTTTCAGGTGTACAGCCCAGTGATTAGACATTTATATAACTTACAAAGCGATCACCCTGATAAATCCAGTACCCGTGTGACACCATAAATAGTTATTGCAATACTACTGACATATTCCTCATGCTGTACTTTACATCCCATGACTATATTATAACTGCCAATTTGTGCTTCTTAATCCCCTCCCCTTTCACCCATCCCTCCCAACCTCCCCATCCAGCAACTGTCAAAATGTTCTCCATATCTATGAGTTTATTTGTTTTGTTTTTTTATTTTGGTTTTTAGATTCCACATATAAGTGAAATCATACAGTATTTGTCTTTCTCAGTCTGACTTATTTCACTCAGCAATAATGCCCTCTGGGTCCCTCCACATTGTTGCAAATGGTAAGATTTCATTCTTTTTTATGGCTGAGTAATAGTTTATTATATATATGTACCACCTCTTCTTTATCCATTCTTCCATCGATGGACACCCAGGTTGCCTCCACATCTTGTAAATAATGCTGCAATGAACATATGAATACATAGGACCCCTCAAAGTAGCATTTTGGGTTTCTTCAGATAAATACCCAGAAGTGGGATTTCTGGGTCCTTCTTTGTCTCTTGTTGTAGCGTTTGTTTTAAAGTCTATTTTGTCTAGTGTGAGTATTGCTACTCCAGATTTTTTTTTTCATTTCCATTTTCATGAAATATCTTTTTCCATCCTTTTACTTTCCATCTCTGTGTGTGTCTTTCAGTCTGTGTGTAGGTCTCTTGTAGGCACCGTATGTAAGAGTCTTGTTTCTTATCCCTTCAGCCATCCTGTGTCTTTTGATTGGAGTATTTAAGCCATTTACATTTAAAGTAATTGTTAATAGATATGTAGTTATTGCCATTTTATTATTCATGTTTTTCATCTTTACTTTTTCTTCTTTTTCTTACAGAAATCTTTCTAAGATATTGTAATACTGGTTTGGTGTTGATAACTCCTCTGGCTTTTTCTCATCCAGGAAGTTCTTTATCTGTTCTTAGATTCTAATGTTAGCTTTTCTGGGTAGTAATATCTTGGTTGTAGGTCCTTGCTTTTCATTATTAAATATTTCATCACTTCTGGCCTGCAAAGTTTCCGTTGAGAAATTAGCTGACAGTCTTAAGGGAGCTCCCTTGTAAATAGCAAACTGCTTTTCTCTTGCAGCTTTTAAGATTCTCTTTGTCTTTAACCTTTGGCATTTCAATTATGATGAGTCTTGGTGTGGACCTGTTTGGGTTCATCTTGTTTGGGATCCTTTGCACTTACGGGTGTGTATGTATATATCCTTGGCCATGTTAGGGGAGTTTTCTGTTGTTATTACTGCAAATAAGTTTCCAATTCCTTGCTTGCTCTCTCCTCCTTCTGATGTATATGTTGGTAGTCTTGATGTTGTCCCAGAGGCCCCTTTAAATATCCTCAATCCTTTGGATTTTTTTTTCTTTTTTCTGTTCTGATTGGGTATTTTCTATACCTTATCTTCCAAATTGCTGATTTGATGTTGATTCCCTGTAATATATTCTTCATTTCAGTTGCTGTCTTCTTCATTTCTGACTTTTTTTATATTTCCTAGCTCCATTTTTTTTAATGTTTCCTATCTCTTTGTTGAATTTCTCACTGAGATCATTGAGCATCCTTATAACCAGTGTTTTGAACTCTGAATCTAGTAGATTGCTTGTCTCCGTTTTGTTTAGTTCTTTTTCTGGAGCTTTGTTCTGTTCTTTCATTTGGGACATCTCTCCATTTTGGCTTCCTCTCTGTGTTTGTTTCTATGTATTAGGTAAAGCTGCTATGTATCCCAGTCTTAGTAGAGTGGCCTTATGTAGTAGGTGCCCTGTGAGGTCTAGTGACATAGTCTCCGTGGTCACCTGAGCCAGGTGCTCCAGGAGTGTTCCTTGTGTGGGTTGTATGTGCCCTCCTATTGTAGTTGAGCCTTGATTGCTATTTGCACATCAATGGGAGGGATTTACCCTCTGTATGATTGGTTGTGAAGACTGGCTGTGACTAGAGTGGAGGAGTTGTGGTGCAAGGCCTGACCCTACAGAGCAGGATTCACTTGGAGGGGAGGAGAGGATAGCTCTGGTGCCTTCCCAGCCTGTCCTGTGGGTGTGTCATCTGTGGAAGTTGTTGGGTAGTGTTCTGATGTGATCTGAAGGTGGCCACTTGGTGTGTTGATATTGGGGCCACTTGTGGGGCGGCGGGGTACTCTGGTGCAGGCCAAGGTCATACGTTGCCTGTGCCCTGCCTGTGGCTACCTGGTATAAACTACCAAGTGATCTGTAGATCATTGCCACTTATGCTGGGCTTGGAGGCACCTGGAAGAAGCAAAGCTTCAAACTAAGGCCGGCTGCCTCTAGTGGTGAACTTGAGGCTGCTCAGCAAGAGGTACAGGGCATGTCAAAGCCAGATACTGCTTGTTTGGGGTTTGTAAACCTTTGAGAGATTTTAGGAAAGTTCACAGCACAAGTAAAGACAGGCTGTTTGAATATAAAAGCCACTGGAAGTGGCTTGGGTGGGCCTGCAAGTTGTGTGGGCCTGCAAGTTGGGTGGGGCAGGGTCTCAGGGAATCATCAGGGTGAGGCCAACAGCATTAGCCAGGTTGATGGAGACACAGATATGGTGCCCACCTGCGTCTGCATGGCTTGAGGGAGGAAGGTTCAACAAAGGAATAATACTTGTGCCAGAACTTCTGTCTGGGAGAAGCCTGCCCCTCCAACTCTAGCCCTGAGGCCAGACATCTCAGTTCCTCTCCATATGTCTCTGGCAGCTTTCAAGCCACTGCCCTAGCACTGGAGCTCAGAGCAAGTGAATGGTCAGTGGTAAGTCTATGCACAGACCCTTTTAGTGGAGCACTGAGGATTGCAGCTGCCCTCTGGCTCAACCTCCACTGGTTTTCACAGCCAGAGTTGTGGGGAATTCTCTCCCCAGCACTGGAATCCTGAGCTGGGGAGCCTGGTGTGGGGCTGGGACCCCTCACTCCTCTGGGGGGAACTCAAGCCAAAATATCCCTCCCAATATTTAATGATAACATGCAGGTGTGGGACCAGCCCATTCCATGTCTCTGCCCCTCCTACCAGTCTCGAGGTGGCCTCTTCTATATGTCCTTAGGTATAGGACTTCTGCTCAGCTAGACTTCAGGAAATACTCAGCAATGGTTGTTCTGTGGTTTAGTTGTAGTTTTGATGTGGTTGAGAGGAGGTGAGCACAGCATTTACCTACTCTGCCATCTTGACCAGAAACTCCATTGACAGGCTTTTAAATGCATAGAAAGCTTCTTGGTGGTTCCCTGGATGCATCAGAAATAATTAAATATTTAAAATGTTTGTACCTTTTCCTTGGTAACTCCACTTCAGGGATTTAATCACAAGGAAAACAATCTTCATGTAGAAAAAACTTATGCACAAATTCATTTTGGTCTAGTTATAATAATGAAAAAAATGGAACCCTTTAAGAGGGTAAATTATATATAGGCAAGTTACAACATTCAGGTGGTGACAATGACTGTCATAGGTAAGTAATATTGGCTGGATATCCTAAAAGGTGAAAAGGACTTGGTTAGAAGAAAAGACAGGAATAAACATGTGTCGAGCAAGGTCTATGCTAGGAATATTACATACATTATCTCATTTCAGCATCACACACTACATGTTATCTGTGGCGCTGGGAAGGAAAATGAGGCTGGAAGGGCCAATAGAGTGGAAGACCTCCTGCTAAGCACCAGGCACTGTGACATAATTTGGAAATCTGGCTTTATATGTCAGCCCCATTAAAAAGATGACATTGCCTGGATTTTGCCTTTGAGGAAACCAAGGCTCAGAGAGGCCAATTAACTTCTCTGAGAGGTCAGAGCTAAGTATCACATTAGGATTCTAACAGCTCCAAGACCAGTTCTATCTCAGACACTGAGCTGCATTGCTCTCACTGCCCTAAGCTTCCCCCACCCACAGCCCCACACAAACCTTTGACCTCTTCTGTCCCTTTCTTCCTACCTCAGCCTATGGAAAATTATTCCATTTGCATTTCTCTCTAGAGAGCTGCTCCCTTAGTCCCTTCCCCCATCTGAATTATCTTTCCTTTTCTACTCAATAAATGCTACCATTTCCTGGTTAGGGTCAGTGAGCAGTTTAGGGAGTCCTGCTGGGTTTGTTTCTGGAGATGGAAGTACATCTAGGCTAGTGCACCTGCACAGCCCTGCCATCATAGCATCTGCCATCATAGTCAGAGAACTGTGTAGGTGGCAGAGTGAGAGATACACAGGAAGTCATCTCTGCCTCGCCTGTTTGTGAGTTATTGATTGCCCAACAACCACTGAGGTCAGGAAGTCCCTTAGAGAAGGAGATGCATCTGTTCTTGCCTTGCCCAAGCAGACATCTGCCTTACCTGAAATCTATGGAGATGTAGAGGAGCCATACCTGCGTGGAGTCAAACGTGATGAGGGAGGGCAGGGAGAGGGCTGAGTCCCAGTGGCTGTAGTCACAATGTCTGTTCTATCCCTTAAACTGTGACAACACAAAACTCCTTTCCTGTCAACGCATCTTGAATTAAAGCAGATTCAGGCAGTGCTAGGATCATGATTAACTTGATTTTATTAAGAACCTAAGTTTACTGAACTAGTGAGCTCTTGTCCTTTATTTTAAAAGAATAATTTTTTGCTGTCCAAAGGCCTGCAACCGATCTGCCTAACCAGAGAAGAGCGCAATAATGATACCAACATGGGCCAGTGAAGCAATGTCCTCCACAACTAGACTGAAAACAAAAGGACAGCAGCTTGTCTGTTCCCCTTCCCCAGTTCCCCAACGCTGTTCCCCTCCCCCAATTCCCCATTTAAAAAACAAAAAAATCTGAAAGAAATAATTTTTAAAACATTGAAAGGATATGATATAATATCATTATATTTTAGATCCTTAAAAGTTTGCAAGGGAAAAATTATATGGATGTGCATTTGCATGTGTCCTCAAGGCAGGGCACAGATCTGTTCATTTTCCTGTGATTAGTGACGTTGAACATCTTTTCATGTGTTTCTTGGCCATCTTGTCCTCTTGGGAGAAATGTCTATTCAGGTCCTCTGCCCTATTTTAATCAGATTGTTTGCCCTTTTGGTATTAGGTTGTATGTATTCCTCATATTTTTTGGATTTTTAACCCCTTATTGGGTGTATCATTGGTGAATATCTTCTCCCATTCAGTAAGCTGTCTTTTGGTTTTGTTGATGGTTTTCTTCACTGTGCAAAAATTTTTAGTTTGCTATAGTCTCATGTGTTTATTTTTTTCTTTTGTTTCTCTTGCCCGAGGAGACACATCCAAAAAATATTACTAAGAGCAATGTTTATCACCAATTTATTTTTCAACAGGAATGCCAAGATCATTCCATGAGTGAAAACAATAGCCTTTTCTTTTTTTTTGAGGGCAGTGTCATTGGCCCTCATATGTGGGACCGAACCGGGGCCGCTGGCTTTCCAAGCCAGCGCTTAACCACCGCGCCGCTTGGCCGGCCCAACGATAGCCTTTTCAACAAAGGTGCTGAGACAGCAGGAAAGCCACATGAAAAAGAATGAAGTTGGACCCCTACCTAATGTCATATACAGTTGACCCTTGAGCAACACAGGGGTTAGGGGCACTGATGCTCCTGTGCAGTCGGAAATCTGCATATATTATTTGACTCCCCCAAAACTTAACTCCTAATAACGTACTGTTGACTGCAGCCTTACCAATAACATAGTCGATTAACACATATTTTGTCTAATTTATTATTATTTATAATGTATTATTTACTTATTCTTACAAAAGTAAGCAACAGAAAAATGTATTAAAAAATCATAAGGAGGAGAAAATACATTTACAGTATTTAGTGAAAATAAAATGCATATATAAGTGGATCCATGCAGTTAAAATCCATGTTGTTTAAGGGTCAACTGTGTGAAAATAAACTCAAAATGGATCAACAACCTAAATATAAGAGCTGAGACTATAAAACTATTAGAGTAAAACATGAGGTAAATCTTCATGACCTCAGATTGGACAAAAGATTCTTAGATTTGACATCAAAAGTATGAATAACAAAAAAAAAGATCAATTAGACTTCATCAAAATTGAAAACCTTTGTGCATCAAAATATATTATCAAGAATGTGGAAAGATATCCTACAGGATATGAAAAAATATTTGCAAATCGTGTCTGCTAAGTGTCTAATATCCAGAATATATAAAGACCTCTTACAACTCAACAAAAGATAAATAACACAATTTTTTTTGAATATGCAAAGGATTTGAATAGAACTTTCTCCAAAAAAGATATACAAATGGCCAAGTGAATGAAATGATGTTTAACGTCATTGGACATTAAGGAAATGCAATTCAAACCACAATGAGATACCACTTCACACTTACTAGGATGGATTTGATGAAAGAAAACAGAAAATAATAGGTATTGGTAAAGATGTGAATAAACAGGAATGAAAAATAGTGCAGTCACTGTGGAAAACAGGCAATTCCTACACAGTTAAACTGAATCACCATATGACCCAGAAATTTCACTCCTGGGTCTATACCCAAGAGAAAATAAGCCATATGTCTGCACAGAAACTTGTACACAAATGTTTGCAACAGAGTTATTCATAATAGCTAAAAGGTGTAGACAACCCAAATGTGCACCAATGAATGAATGGATAAATAAATTGTGTGCGGTAATCCCTCAGTGTTCACAGGGAGTTGGTTCAGGATCCCCCACAGACACCAAAATCCACTGATGCTCAAGTCACTACTATAAAACGGTGTAGTATTTGAATAGAACCTACGCACACCCTCCCGTGTACTTGCAGTCATCTCTAGATTACTTATAATGCCCAATACCATGTAAATGCTATTAAACCGTTGTTATACTGTATTGTTTAGGGAATAATGACAAGAAAATAGTCACATATGAGATGCCACGATATGGTCCTGTGAGACTGGGACTAACCAGTGACAATTGGATTTGTTAATTTTAGGGGGTTACTCATGATCCAATCAAGAGCAATTTTAGAACCCACACTGCTGTGGGGTGAGGAGGGAAATAATGGCAGCAGAGAAAGTGGAAATGACTTCCTCCAGTTTACACAGATGAATGGGAAAATGGGATGATTTCTTATCACCTTTAATATTTTCAGTTTCTTTTTCCTGAAATTGGACAAAAGGCCATGTTTGGTTCCAGCTTCAAGAAAAGGAAAGGTTGGGACCAGTTGAGTGGCGCATTGGTTAGGAGCTGGCTGGAGACGCCAGCGTCCCTGGTTCGGATCGCACATATGAGGGCCAATGACACTGCCCTCTACAGCTAAGATGGTGAACAACAGCTCCACCTGGAGCTGGGCTGCTGTGAGTCCCCAGGACGGCATAGCTGCAGCCCCTGCTGCAGTGGGCTGCCGTAAGCTACAGTGAGTGGCTGGCAGCCAGCGTGAGCAGCTGGCAGCCCGTGTGAGCTGCCAAGAACTGCTGTGAGCGGCCATCCAGAGGCCGGCGACTGATCTGCCTCATCCGAGAAGAGTGCAATGACGATACCAACATGGGCCTTCAAGTGAAGCCAATGTCCTCCACAACTAGACTGAAGAACAAAAGGACAGCAACTTGTCTGTTCCCCTTCCCTGGTTCCCCGACAGTGTCCCCCTCCCCCAGTTCCCCAGTAAAATCTTTTAAAAAAGAAAAGGAAAGCATGTGAATCTGGGAGAGTGATAGACATGTGCTTGAATCAAAACTACCACTTTGCAGGAAATGCTTAAACAAGTCCCCTCTGCAGCTGTGTTTCCTTGTCTGTATAAATGGAGATAATCAAAAAAAAAAAGAAAGAAAGAAAGAAAAAAAGAAAAGAAGAAGAAAACAGAGACAGTTCTCTCTTTATGAATGACCTCAGTGTGATGTGAAAACTAATAGTAGATGCAGCGTAACGTTTGTTCTGTCTTCCCCACTTTCAGCTATTCCTTTGCCAGGTTCCCAGAAAGGCAAGGACCCTGGCTCTTCCTGCACATTGAACAGGACTGTGGGTGAATCTGTCGAACTGCCGCTGAACTCATCCTTGTATCCTGATGTCCGAGAGATTGAGTGGATTTGGGATCCTGAGGGTGACAAAAAATGGTTGCTCGTGTCCTGGAAGGTTGATACCAGTAAACCCGATTGGAAAGACTTTGGAAAATACAAACCCAGATTTGAACTAACAAAGAAGGCTTTCTTGAACATCAAGAACCTCACTATGGAAATGGGTGGATTATACACAGCGAAAATCAAGTTCCACTCAGGGATGTCCCAGGAGGAACAGTTTAGACTCTGTTTATATGGTAAGTTGTGGGGCCACCCCAACCAGGCATGCCAACAGCCATGTAAGTGAGCCAAAAATCAGGTTTAAAAAAAAAACGCATCTTTTTAGGCATTTTTGCATCTCTTCTGATGACCTAAAATTAAAATAAAATTTTAAAAATTACATCTTAGGAAAAGTTAGCTTACATTTCTTAAAAGGCATAAAATGCACATGAAATGAGTGGGCATGAGAGCCACCCAAAAGGATGAAAAAGTTTCTTCAATCACAAAATACCACAAAACTGATTATTAGAAACACAGTTATATCAGAAATATCCTTAATTGATTGGTTCAAAAACTGACTTAAAAATTCTTAAACTACCCCAAAAAGTTGGCAAAACCAAAACAATGAAACTGAACATCAAAAAAGATGAAGGAAAGACATTAAGGAGGAGATCGCATGTCAGAACTAGTCAATAGGTAAAATGCTTTTAGACTCCTTGACCTGAAGTCCCTCTAGGGAGGTCTCAGGACAAAGTTCTATTTAGACACAAGTGGAAAATGCAGAAGGAGACCAGGCCAGTGAAAAGCCCACACCCTCCCCCAAAAAGCCCAACCCTGGGCAGACAGTGAAGGGGAGTAAGCAGAAACAGGGAAAAGAGGGTGCAGAGCCCTGGGTAGCCAGCTGCCAGTGTTCTCCCCCACCCCCACCCCAGCAGTGTCCTCTCTGCCTCCACCCTCCTCACCTCTGCTTGGGTGGTCACAGCAGTCTGTGACCTCCCTGGCTGCTAACTGGCCTCCCAGTTTTAGATCTCTTCCCTCTTCCAAATCACCCTCCATGCAGCTGATCTTTTTCAAATGCAGTGCTCTTCCTGTCATTCCCTTGCTTGAAAACAACGTTGCCTGTCCCACTGGCCCACAGGATATATGGCCTCGAGAAGAGAGTTCCAACCCACACAGGACCTAGTCCCTAGCCTCATGGTCCAGCACTTGTCCTTAAGTGCCAGGCTCCAGAATTACTATCCTTCACCTCACCTGGCCTTTTCTGTCCTTGACATACGCTGGGGCTCTCCAGGGAATGTCCCCCTGCCACATCTCCCCTAGTAGGAGAAGCGGAGGGGGAGGCGCTCCAACACAGGACGTGGGAGAGCTAAGAAGAGAGGGGCTGGACTATCCAAGAGGCAGTTTCCAGCCCGTGATGGGGGAAGGGCTGGTGTGTGGAGTGCCAGCTGCTTGCTGGTCCCAGCTCCTGGCTCCTGGTCATGTTTCTCCTCCTCAGCTGACAAGGTCCTTGCAGAGTCTTCTGAGTAGCATCACCCTAATGCACTGTTATCCTATCTTATCCTGGCAGTAAGAGACAAAGCCCTGCTCACCTTGGTAAGTACAGAGAGTTTTCATTGTAGAGACTGACCTCCTGGGAGGACAGGGGAAGCATTCCTCTGGCCCTTGTTCTCACGGGAACCGGCACACTCCTCTCTGTCGGGGACCATGTGGTCTCTCCTCTTTGCCCTCAGTGTGTCTCTCTTTCCTGTCAGCTTTATTTTCC
The DNA here is from genome assembly GCA_033961575.1 of Aselliscus stoliczkanus. Lineage (NCBI taxonomy): Eukaryota > Metazoa > Chordata > Mammalia > Chiroptera > Hipposideridae > Aselliscus > Aselliscus stoliczkanus. The sequence goes on along the minus strand of CM066739.1, from coordinate 108,281,857 downwards.
TGGGCTTCTTCACACAGTAGGGGGCATGGCCTTCTGCAGCTGCAGGACCCACCCAGCCAGAAAGCAAAGGGGCTTCCCTGGCCCACTCCACATGGAAAATTCCAGAAAAGGGCTTAATGGGCTTGGGTCACAAGGCCCTAGAAGGGCCACTGGCCAGGGCAGCAGCACATTGTGATTGGCAAGGCTGTGTGCTTCCCCTGTAACCAGTGGCTGACATCATCAAAAACAAGGTTGGAGCAGGAGGTACCGGCTGGTTTCCCTTCCTTAACCATTTGTCAGCGCCCGAATTAAATCCTGCAGCACTGGCTCCTCCCCATCGCCTGCAGAGCTAAGTACTTGTCTGTGGAACTGAGTACTCACCTGTACAACTGAGTACTTGCCTATGGAACTCACTACTCCCCTGGGCGTTAGAGACCCTCCACAAGCAGTTGCTCTTTCCAGCCAGGCTCTTCACAGAGCACACTGTTGCCAGGCACAGCGTGTCTCTCCCTCCTTACCTCATGGCTTTCAGAACTGCCCTGTCCTAAATAAAGGCTTTTCTGGTCCCTATCAAATTAGTATTTCCATTCTGAAGCCTCAAAATTCCTTTTCCAAATTCTTTAAGGGCCATTTGCTTCTCTGCCTCGAACTAGAATTATCTGTGTGTGGTCTTCTCACCACATGAGAACAGGGTCGTACCCTGCTGTCCTTGGCATTGCTTGGTGTTTTCTACAGCTTCCAGGAACCCCCAGGAAGCCCTCCTTTAGCCATGTAAATTTAAACAATATTTAAAGGCTACCAGCAGAAACACACCTGATTTTTCTAGGACTTTTGATTATGCAAGTCTTATTATTATTCCTTCACTTATTGAAAAGAGCATATAAAAAAAATTCATATAAACTAATTGCTGAGTGAATACTCGAAATGCCTAACAGCATAAGATTTCTAAACACCCATCTATACTTCATAACAGTTAGTAATAGACATTCCATTTGGTTTTATATTTAAATTCTTATATGCTCATTAAATCAAGTCTTTTTTTTTTTATAGAGGGCAGTGTCACTGGCCCTCATATGTGGGAACCGAACCAGGGCCACTGGTGTCCCAAGCCAGCTCTTAACCACTGCGCCACTCTGCCGGTCCTAAATCAAGTCTTTTACAAGTCTTTTAAAGAAGTTACTCAAAAATATCATGTTCCGGGAGTCTTGGGAAGGGCACCAAATTTTTGTATTTTTGATAACTGTCCCAGATCAGGGTTTGGCAAACTTTAGCCATTATTAAATCTGGCCTAATGTCTGTTTTTATAAATAAAGTTTTATTGGAACAAATCTACACCCATTCATTTACATGCTGTATTTGGCTGTTGTCTCCCTGTAATGGCAAACTTGTGTAGTTGTGACAGAGACTGCATGGCTAGTGAAACCTAAACTATATTCTAGCTGGCCCATTATAGAAAAGTTTACCTGCCCTTACCCAGGTGACTGCTGACAGCTGATCTGTGGAACTTTATAGGATTATTTCAAGGGTTAACTGAAGCTTTTGGAGCTGTACCTTGAAATATATACCTGCTCGATAAATGCAATTTTTTTCTTTTCATCTGCTAATGGAGTCAATTACATTGATAAATTTCCTAATGATACCAGCCTTGCATTGCTGTAATAAACCCAATTTGGTCATGATGTATTCTGCGATCACATTTGCTGATATTTGATTTAGGAATTTTCAGCCCTCTGTTTATAATTGACATTAACTCGTGGATTTACAAGTGTGTTTTGTTTTGTTCGGGTTCTAATACTCTCCCTGTCTGTGTATGCAAGTTCAACTATCCTTTCAGAACAGCCTGGGAAACATTCTGCCTTTTCTAGGCTCTGGAACAGTGTCTATAACACAGGACTTTATTTTCCTTGGCTGGTGGGTAGCCCTCACCCCTGCAGCTATACACTCTTTTTAAGGACAGACCTCGGCCACCCTTCTAATCTCTTCTAAGGATGTTCAGGTTTGCTGCCTCTTCTTACGGAGTTTTGATAATTTACACTTTCTTCGAAAAGCTTTATATAATTTATACTTTCAGATTTATGGATATGTATTGTGTTGTCAGAAAAGTCATGACTCATTTTTGCAATGAAAAACATAGAAAAAATACGTCATAACTTTTCCAACAACCCAATAGTTGTGCACACTGTTTCCTTACAATGTTTCATATCTTTTCTTATCTGTAGTTATGCCCTGATTCTCATTCCTAATGACATACACTTATTACTTTCATTTCCTGGTTAGACATCAATACTTTAGATTTGTCTGTCTTTTTAAGTCAACTTTTGATTTTGGCTACTGAATCTCCTTTTGTATTATCTATGCACATATGTTAGGAATATGTCTGTAATTAGCATAAAACTTGATTTGCAAAGACTTGAGCAAGTAGGGGTTCATTTTTCTCATGGAGGAAGAATTCAAGAGCTAGCATTTGTGGGCATCTGTCTATGAGCTCAGCACTGTCATCAGAGGCCGAGGCTCACCCTTCCTGTTCAGCCACCTTTGGCACACAAGCTGTCGTCTTCATGCTTATTGCCTCCAAGACGGTCTAAGATGGCTGCTTTTCAGACATCCGTCCATAGTAAGGACAGCCACAGAGAGACAAGGGGGAAGTCTTTCTCATTTTGAGGCTTTACCTTTTCAGGACTGAAGTCCTTTCCTCCCACCCAGCAGATTTCCCCTTGCTTCGTTGATCAGAACCAACGCAACTGTAAGAAAAACTGAAAATGAGAATTTAGCTCTCCAGATGCTACATTACATGAAGGCAGGACAAAGAAGGAAATGGGACTGAGTATGAGTGCGCTACCTGTCAGGTTGGCCACGTGGCCATTAATGTTGGTTTTACCTGTATTACACCCTCCCCTCTAATCTATTTAGGTCTAGCCACTAGAGTAAAATAATGCTCCAGTAATAGTGGATTTGACCATTGACCCTTGAATTTCCAGGAGTGTTTCGCTTTTTAGTTTGTTTTGTTTGGCTTTATAACATTTATATATCTCCAAACTATGGTGTTAGATATGTATACATATTCACCTAAAATATCTATTTGACCCGCTTAATGTTTTTTATCTTAAATCTTATTTCATCTGTAGTCACGATTGTTACACCTGCAATCATTTTGTTGACATTTTCCTTGTCGATTGTTTTCCATCTCTTTCTTTATAATCTTTGTTTTGTTAGGCAATGTAAATAGCATATCACTGGGTTTACATCATACAAGTCTTGACTTTTGAACAGGCGGATACCATGCTCAATTGCATTTCAAGTTTTTACATTATGAACCAACTCCCGACATCTTATTTACTATTTGTTTTGTTTTGTTTTTTTGTTGTTGTTTTTTTAATTTTTTTTTTTTTTTTTTTTGAGGGCAGTATCACTGGCCCTCATATGTGGGACCAAACCGGGGCCGCTGGCTTCCCAGGCCAGCGCTTAACCACCACGCCACTCGGCCGGCCCTACTGTTTGTTTTTTAACTTACCTACTTTTTTGCCTTTTGTTTAATTAATAGAGTTTTCTTCTCTAGTACTTAGGAAGTTATACAAAGTGTAACTTCTTGTATTTTTATCCTACCAGATACTAAACTTAAGCTTTTCCTTCAACACGTAAAGATAATTGGTATTTTTTTTCTCCAAACAAAACAAGAACTTCAACATGTTTCTGCACTGTAGTCCCAAGCCCTCCCCTGTTGTTGTTATATGACAATCTATGTGATTACCATATGCAAATGTATAATTATCATAGACATCACAATTACTTAATCATCTGCACTTGCATGAGCAAGGGAGGGCCTCAGGCATCCTGGGCTGGAAGTTGGAACCCGTGGGGCCCTGGGGAATAGGTCCCTTCCCCAGGCCTATATGTAGAAACCTCACATAGGGGCATCAGGTACCTAAGAGTGGGTGACATCCTACTGTGGGCCTCTGCTCCTGGAGCTCAGTTCTCTTTTGTCCCTTTTACCCCAGAGCCCATCCCGTACCCCCAAATTCAGATTCATTCATTATCCAGCACATCAGGCTGGTGCAATGTTAGCCTGGAATGTGAGACCCCAGGGACCACAGAGAACTTGACAGTGACCTGGCTGAGCCTCCCTGGGGAGCTAGAGCAGAGAGGGACCATGGGGTCAGCCCCCAGCTCCAGGAATCTAAGCCTGAGCCTGCCCTGGAGCCAGTCGATTGGCCACTTCACCTGTGTGGTCCGCAGCCTTGTGGACGAGAAGAATGCCACCTTCCACCTGGGGAGCATCTGTCCACAGAGGGGTGAGTGTGATCCTTGGGAAACGGCTGGGGAAAATGGGCTAGTAGAGAACAGGGCAGGGGTGGGAGCAGGAGGACTTGGGAAATGGGGAGACTAAGGAACACTTCCAAGCAGTTCCTGGGGTACAACCAGAGGACCCCACCCTCATTAGACTCTTCAAACCTGCAAGCCCAGAAATTGGGCCAACACATGGAGATGACCGCATTACCCGTGACGTAAAGTGGGACTATGGCACATGCATCCCCCTTCCCAGTGTCCGGGAGCCTAGGAGGCTGAATGAGCAGCAGGAGCCAAGCAGGGGAGGGGGACCTGCAGAGCCGTCAGCCCTGGAGTGCCTGTAGCCCCCCAGACGCGGCCATCCCTGGATGGGCTCTGCAGGCATGGCAGGTTGGGGCAGACAGATCCCTGCATTTTGCTGCATGCTAGACACACCCTTTCTGAGGATGTTACCACCTCTGAGTTTGTAAACCACAGTTCAGCCCTCCTGAGAGCAATGTCAGCACTGCAACCAGTCACTACAGCCAGTCCCCATACTTCCCCATCAGCCTGGGGACCCACCTTGCTGTACAGAGGGACTCTTCCAGGCAGGTTGGGATGGGAGTCCCCACAAAGGGGCCTGAGGCCCTGGTTTCATACAGTAGCAGGTCCCCTGCAGAGCAGGGACCACAGATGTAAACAGGAAGTGTGATTAGCAGTTCCACAGCCCAGTTACCCATGACCCTGAGCTCTGCTTGCTCACTGGACTCTCATCTGAACAGTCTCTTCCTTGTCATCTCCTTACTCAGTCACTCAGCATTCAACTATCACACGCGACTGAGTGCCCTACTGTGTGCTAGGTCGGGGGAAGAAGTGACAAGTAAGATGAGACCCTGCCTTAGGACCTTAGACTGTGGTGGGCACTGCCTGTCCTGGCTGGGTGACCCTAGGCATCTTATTTAGCTTTTGGAACCTTTCTGAAACATGGATAATAATTCTATCTACCTCATAGGGCTGTTGTAAGAAGTAAAATAAGTCATCTATGTAGAGCTGGTCAAAACAGTGTATGACACATGCCATATCAATAATTATTGGAAAACAGCTCAAACAACAGGAGCAGACAACTTCTAAATATAAAGCTGCCTGTTAAGTGCTGAAGTTGAGGGAAAAGTATGTGGTTCAAGGACAAAAAAGAAAGAAAGAGATTAACTGCTGCAGGAGTTGAGAAGGTGGCACAGAAAGGAACACCAGAGTTGGGCCTTGAGAGATGCATAGGACTTTCCTCATGATGGCATGAGGAAGACATGCCAGAGAGCAGAACTCGTCTGAGGTCTAGGGATTTCAGATTCTTCCATCCTCTCTCCCCCTTGCAATGTATTTCTCTGCCGGGAGTCTGAGAGGAGAAAAGCGGCAAGCTGAGGGGATGAGCAATGGCGTGTCCAGCTAGCAGGGGCCTCTGAGGCTCCTGTGCAGACATGGGGGCAGAAGGAACTTGAAAGTGGCAGTGGCCAGTGTGCTGAGAGCAGGAAAGAGGAAACCTGACAGGGCTGCAACAAGGACAAACATCTGGGATACAGGCCGGGGTGCTCCCCCCACCCCTACCTGCCCAGCAGGCCTGACTGTGGTGAGGTGACACCAGCCTTTGATCCCAGGTTCCCTAAAGAGCAAGTGGTTTTGGAGAGGCATCCTTCCCGTGGTTCTGGTGGTGAGCCTGGTGGCTGGAATATGGATCTGGATGAGGAAGAAGAGGTGGACTGGCAAAGGCAGGTGCTGGGAAGAGCCTGAGGCAGTGCTGGGAGAAGGGCTGGGAGGGGCAGGGGATAGGAGGGCCCAAGGAGGGGGCAGGGCTGGCAGGACAGTGGGCATCTAGCAGTTCACTGGTCGGGCCTGTGGATCAATCCTGGTCAGAGGCCCAGGAACAGCAGTGCTGAGGGTGGAGCCATGTGCATGCCCAGAAAGAAAGGGTGGTGGACAGCAGGGGTGGCACAGGAGTCTGGGACCTGAGCTTATGGCCCAGAATTAATGGCCACCCTCAGCTGGGGCTGATGAGGGGTCACCTCCATCCCACACTCTCACTGAGCACCTGTTGTGTACAGGTGTGTCCACCCTTCTGCCCTCTGTGCAAGACCTAGCAGCTGCCCCCCGAGCCCTTGCCACAGAGGACTCTGCTGCTCCACAGGCTGGTGCGCCCAACAGCCCTGCTGTTCTCTATGCGGAGATCATCCCTCTGCAACAAGTGGGTCTAAGGGGATGAAGCACGTCAGAGGCTGAGCGTCCCAGGAAGCCGAGGGCACTCGGCTCCCCATCAGGCTCTGGGCCCAGTTCTTGCTTTGAGCAGTATGGTCGATATGCCTGGTACCCACAGCATGCTGGCAGCAGAGATGCAAGGGGAGAGCGCCTCACTTGTGCCTCCACAGTGTCATCAGATCCTTGGGGGGCAAAAGTGTAAATGACCAGGTTTCTGGTGGGACCCTGCCATTTATGTAAGACCCAAGGAAGTAAAAGTAGGGTCATTAACGGGGCCTGCAGACAGGGACCCAAAGAGAATCACAAAACCCATCTTCTTCCCCACCTGTAGTCCCTCTCCCTCCCACCCTGCCATTAATTAATGCCACTTCTTTGGGTAAAGGCAGTGTTGCCCCCACTGGTGAGATACCCCTGGGAGAGAATCTCATGCTGCTGGACCCTGGCTGGAAGTTGCTGATGGCATGATCCCATGGGGGAGACAGGGGAGACACAGGATTGCCGGAGGAGAGGACACTTAAGGCACTTCCCAGATGCAATGGTTCTCAAGCCCAGCTCACATCAGAGACACCTGGAGGGCTTAGTGAAACCAAGGTTTGCTGGGCCACTCTCAGCAGAGTTTCTAATTCAGCGAGTCTAGGGCAGCCCTGGGAATTTGCACTTCTAACAAGTTCCTAAGTGGTGCTGAGACTTCTAGTCCTGCTCTCTGAGAGCTTCTGGGCTATGAATGAGCACGGAAGCAAGTAGGGCCATTGTCTGCTCTCCCAGGAATAGCCAGTGGCCCGTCCCCTCCTCACCCATCCTTTGATTTTGTGAAAGAGGGGGCAACTTTTAGGTCACTGAGTATAGAACATCAGGACCTTAGAAACCCCCTGGCCCAGTCCCAGCAGGTTATCGTGAGGGAAAGTGGGACCCAGAAGGAACACTGGGACTTAACGGAGAACCATGGCAAGCACAAGGTAGAACGAGGTGTCCCCACTCCCATTCCGGTGTCCTGGGCATTGTTCCACAGTGCCTGCCACATTGTGACTTCTCATCTCGGCTCCTCTGAGTAAGTCCCCATCTGACCTGGACCTCAGGGAACTCAGGAAATAGTTCCTTGTAACCCAAACCCCAGTCCCCCTACCAGAGATGTACAGGAGGGGAGCTATGTGTGGCTTTGGGGCACACAAACAAATAAAGCGACATCTGACCCAGTTAGTCAGCCCTGTCTGAAGCCCTGCCCTTGGGGAGAATGGATTCCCTCCCAGCACACAGGGAGATGGCATAGAAGAGAGGTACGGCCTGCATGAAGGAACAGACTCTGGAGAAGTGAGTGTGAGACCAGCCCTGATGCCGATTCACTGATCCACCCCAGAAAATAAGTTTATTCCTTGTGCTTCCGTTTCTTCTTTTATAAAGTGAGGGCTCTAGTAATAATACATCACATTTAGCTGGTGCTATATGGTTCTTCAAAGCACTTCTGCAACGAGAACATTAAGGAGGTTCACAAATCTGCCCAGCAAATACGTGTTGAGCATCTACTGTGTTCCCTGAATTGTTCTGATCTGGGCTCCAGAAGTCAACAAAACAACAATAATCCTTGGCCTCAGAATATATGTTCTAGGTTGGGGGAGGGAGAATGACAAGTAAATAAGTAAAATACAAAGCATTAGATTATGATCAGTGCTAAGAAGAAAATAAAGTGGGAAAGGGAAGTCAGGTTCAATTGTAACTAAAGGCTCTGGGGGCGGGGGGCGGGGGGATCACGTAGAAGAGAGACCCTGTCAGAGGTGCCTGGTGAGCAGAGCAAGGTCTGGGCAGGTGGGAGAGACAGGTGGCATTCCAGCAGAGGACAGAACAAGTGCCAAGACTGCAGCGTTCAGGGACGAGGTCAGTGCTGATGCTGTACTTGAGGGAGTTCTCAGAGTCCAGAGCCAGAGCTGGTCGCTTGAAGACAAGAAGCGCGTGAAGACATATGGCTGGACTGACCCTCATACCTGATGCTTATAAATTGACCAAGCCCACCCCCAAACTCTGCTTGAATTGTAGGACACAGAAGGGCAGCAGCCACTCACACAGCCCTGAGCGTACCCCGGCATTGCACATTGTCAACGATAACATCTGAACATGCCCAGATCCCCAGGGGGGACTGCTAGACCACAGAGACACCAGGCAGTGAGGGGCCTTGGCAAGAGCTGTCTCCTCCACCCTGCACCCTAGTCCCCAGATACTCCTTAAGATGAAGGTGGGACTAGATCCCAAGTCTTTCTGACCATCCTACTGAGACAACAGAGCAGCAGGGACTGCTCCCCTGGGTTCCCCACAAGGTTTTCTCATCTGACAGATTGTAGGCAGTAACCCTGCCACTTAACACTCGTGTATGAGAATTGAACCCATCAGCCTTCAGCCAGACTTCTGACCTGTGACCCACTGAACCCTACTGGGGAACACCTTGGGTGAGGCAGCACCTGCATACAATGGTCAGAGATCAGAGATGCTTTCCTGGAGTAGGGAGGGTCCTGGGGCCCCATGGGTGGACCGTTGGGATCTCACGACCCATCCATTACCCTGTGTACATAGAGGGATGGCTCTCAACTGTAGAAAAAGCAAGAGGCTGCAGATGCACGATTCATCAACTGCACTCAAAGGAAGTGGGGCAAGGGACGCACTTCTTTTTTTTTTTTTATGTCCATCACCTACCAGGCTTAATTCTTAAGCAGCAGGAATGTACTCTTTCAAAGTTTCTTGAAACTCAAGTCACAGACCTTTTTATTTCTATTGCAAAACATTTATAAAGTATGAAAGTCAAAAGGCACATCTTGTTGAAATTATAATGTTTCACTATTTTTGTTGCTGTTGTAAATGGGGTCTTGTTCCCATTATAGCTTCTAGCTAGTTGATTAAAATAGCACATAACATAACATATATTAAGCCACGTTATTAAACTTCTGTACTGTTAGTACCAGTTTTCATTTGATCCCTTTGAATTTCTGGGTAAATAACCATATGATTAATAAATAATGATAATTTTTGCTTTTTTATTTCCAACTTTTATGCCTCATTCCTTTCTCTTGTCAATTGCCTTGGCTAATTCCTCCAAAATAATGTTAAATAAAAGTGATGATAAAGGATATCCTTGTTTTGTTGCTTGCTTTACTATAAAACTTCTAGTGTTTTCCCATTAAGCATGATGTTGTTTTATGGTTAAGACATATACATTTCTCATGTTTTAAAAAAAAGTATGTATTCCTATTTTATCAAGGTTTTTTACCAAGAATGAAATGTTAAATTTTATTGTTTCCCTTTTATCATCTGTGAAGGTATCATATGGATTTCTTTTTTTCATCTATTAATAATAAATTAATTTCCCATCTATGGAAGGCCTTCCCTCACAGAGCTGTTCAGAGGGTCAGAGTTAATCCATGCTGATTCCATACAGTTCTGGCATCTGACCTGCTGTGGGCATGTTAGTGTCACCCGCCACGCCTGGCCCCGCCCTTCCTCACCCCACCCTGCCCTGCCTGGCCCTGATGGTCTCCTGTCTCCTCCACATGGACCACACACCAGGCAGTCCGTGTCAGGACCACCCTCTCTGACATCTGTCCTCCTGTGAAGAGGCCTCAACACAAAGCAAGGAAAATGCCTTCCTCATAGGCGGCCACTCACAGGATTGAGTGTTCATCACCAGAGTATTACCAAAGTGAGAGGACAAATCGTAAACACTAGCAGGGCACTTGCAGGCCCCTGAGGCCGCCAAACAGGTCTGAGAAACACAAGTCTAAGAGCAAAGGGCCCAGACAGGCAAGAGCTGGAGCGGTGGGGGACTGGGGAATTCCCAGCACATGGCTGGGGGGGTGGGGAGAATGGGGTCCCACATGTGCCCCTCATGGCACAGGAATCCCATTCAATGGACAGTGGTTCTGTGTGGCTTTCCCAGAAAGGAGCAGACAGGATTCTCTGGCTGCTGCTGCCCAAGGTCATGCTGCCTTCCTACCCACCCAGGCAGCTGGGACACCAAAGAATGCTAGCCATTATGTATGTCTCGTCCTCTGGGTCATGTGCTAAGATCCTGCCCGAAAGTCAAGCCAGAAGGAATCCCAGTGCACGTGACTGCTGAGGCAAACAGCAGACAAAATAGAAAGACCCCATCAAAGATGAAAATGCAGAAAAAAACAACCAGACTGAGGCCTGCACACATATTTGGCTCTCCAGAGTAAAGGAAATGAACAAAAGTGAGCAAAAGACTAATGAAACCAGAGATGAACTAATATATCAGAGTGTGAGGGGAGGGAGGAGCTGAGTAAATGATGGAGGAGAAAGTAATCCTTTCACATTATTTTAGAATGCAGAGAATGGAGTTAGCAACACAGGAAACCAAGCCAGCGGTGTGGAGGGCAGGATGAGAAGATAATATCGAAAACAAGAGGAAGACATTGGGGCAAAGAGCAGAACTGGATTGACAACAGGGGCCAAGCATACAGTTCCTGGCCTCAAAGAGGAGTGGGAAGGAGTGGAGAGGAGAGATACTGAGAACACTATCCATTCCGTCCCTCAAAGCCACCCCTCTTCTGGCTGACAGAACCCTGCCTGGTGCACCTATCATGTGGAGAGAGCTAGGGTTGTGGCTATTCCCCTGACCTCGTGGGGGGCATGTGACCCTATTCTGGCCAATGACATGGAAGAAAAGTTTACTGGGGGCTTCAGAGAACTCCTTGCATCCTGATGAGACAGAGAAAGGAGAAAAAGGGCTGCCCACACTGCCCACTGGCTCTTGCCTTTGGGGAGCAGAGGGCTGGTCAGGGTGGCTGGCGCTGACCAGAGCTCACCTGTGAGCTTAAAGCAAGGAGTGGCGTGCAGAGTGGGAGAGGCAGGTGTAGACTGGTGGGAAGAGCAGGTGTAGACAGATGGGAGGGAGGGACTTGGAAGCTGGTTTGTGCTTTGTCTGCATTTGCTAATTACAGAGAGCAGTGCAGGGCGGTTGGGGTCACACTGGACGTGGGGACTGAAGGTCGGTTTGGGACTGCTTGTCTAAAATGTTCATAAACCAAGTAAATGCATGTGTCTCCTCTCCTTCCCCAGAGCCTTGAAATGATAGTGAATTTATCTTGTTTGCGTGTATAAATCCGTGTCCGAGAGGGCCAGGAAGAAGACTAATAGGCACAGCAGAGCTGCCCGGAATATCAGAGAGAAGGCCCTGCCCAGACCCCGAACTGATTACATCAGAATCTCTGGGGTCTTGCCCAGGGGACAGCATTTCATCAATGACCCAGGTGATCCCAATGCACAGCCATGTCTGGGCACCACTGAACACACACAGGGGGCACAGCAGAGGATGGAGCCCATGTGCCCAGAGGAGCCTGTGGAGATGCTGAACCCAGAGATGTCAGGTAAGAAGGAGGGTGAGGGGAAATGGGGCTGAAACAGGTGACCCCTGGGCAGTCTGTGCAGCAACTAGCCATCCCCCACCCTGTGCCAGCTCCAGCCACGGAAACTTCAGGACCCAGGCATTTCCTTCTCAGAAAGGAGGTCCTTCCAAAAGCCCCAAATGTGCCGTCTGGAGAGAACTCGGACCGCTCGTGTGAGTGCTGGAGCCTCAGTCAGCCTCATTCTGACATTAAGGGGTTACCCAGCATAAGAGCCAGATCCCTGTCCCCACCCACAGATGGACCATCTTTAAATATAAGAGGACAGCTGAGGGCCACCAGCCATGCAAGAAAAGCCAAAAAGCTGCTGCAGGGGAACCAGTTCCATGCTGTGGGCAAGAAGGAGAAGGAACCACAGGAAGTCACAGGTGATGTGTCAGTTCGAAAGCTCCAGAAATAGACTGAGAAGCATTTCTCAGAGACAGACATGACCTCAGAAAAATTAAAAGCAAAAATAATAAATGGTTGCCTCTGGGGAGAGGAATGAATTGAGGCCAGTAGGAGACTGAGACTTTTCAGTACATTTTTAAAAACCACACGCATGTATGACTGATGGTATGTATACTATGCAGCTGATTATGGGTATTTAAAGAGAAGAAATCGGATCGTAGAGCAGTCCTTGTCCAACTTGAACGTGCTTATGGCTCTCTTGGTAATCTTGTTAAAAGCAGATTCCGACTAAGTGTGGGGGGTGGGAGAGCAAGATGCTGCCCATCCTCCAAGCCCCCCCCCACTCCTCCCATGGTGGTCATGCCACAGGTCTGAGTAGCACGGCTGTGGACAGCACTGCCCACCATCCCACAGGTAACTGAGAACCGCAGGCTCTGTGAGCAGGACCAGGCAGGCTCAGAGGACACATTAGGATGGCACGGCCTTCTGGAGGCCTTGAGCCACAAGGACAGGTGAGAGGCATTGCAAACCTCCAGGCGAGAGATAAGGGCCTAAGTCAGGCAGTGATGGGGGCAAGGTGCTGGGAAGAGAGACACTGTTGGGGTACAACAAACTGGGAAATGACTGGATGTGAGGGGTGAAGACAAGAGGGACACCCAGCTTCCCAGCTGAGAGGGCACTGGACCTCTAGAGACCCTGTGTGGGGAAGCCACAGCCTGAGGGCCTGCGTTCAAGGGGCTCTTGGCACCTCCAGTGGTTGGTAACTGTGAGCTGTCAGAAAACACCTGTGTCGGTCTCTGCCCTGGCTCCTGGCACCAAGTTCCTAAAACCCTTGCCATTTCACAAGGAGCATCTTTGTTCTGATGTTTGTCTTTGACCCTATCCCTGACTCAGGGCTCCTAAAACCTTTGGAAACTCCTAAGTGATAAGATAGGAAGCACCTTGATCCTAATGAGGAAGTCTGGGTGGACCCCTGGGTAGGGCTGTCACCAGAAAGACGAAGCCATCAGGAGAAGCATGGAATTTTCAGCCCCACAGCTGGTCCTCCAAAGAGGAAAGGGCCTGGAAATTAGAGTTACTCATCAGCCATGCCTGTGTGAGGAAGCTCCGTAAAGTCCCGACAGCACAGGGTTCAGGGCGCTTCCGGGTTGGGGCACACATGGGGGTGCGTGGAGAGTTGGCCCAGAGAGGGCACAAGTACTCTGCCCTCAGGCCTGGCCCTCCCATCTCTGCATCTGGACGTTCACCCGGGGCCTTTATCACATCCTGTAATAAGCTGGGAAACAAAAAGTAAACTGTTGGGCCAGTTGTGTGGCTCAGTTGGTTAACAGTCGACTTAGAGCGCGAGCTCTGAGCAACAGGGCTGCCGGTTTGATTCCCACATGGGCCTGTGAATGCTGTGTCCAAGCTGAGCTGTCGCTGAGCTGCCAACAGGTGGCAGAATGGCTCAGCTGGTGTAATAACAAGGTTGCCTATTCGATGGTGGGCTATGCTGACCTGCAACTATGACTGAACTCAGCACCTTGAGCTGAGCTGCCGCCTGGATGGCTCAATGGATAGAGTGTGTGCTCTTAACAACAAGGCTGCCTGGTTTGACTCTTGCATGGGATGGTGTCACATCCCACACAACAAAGAGCAATGAGACTCGGGAAGGGGCGGTCAAAGTTGAAATAAACACAAAGAGCCAGTGATTTAGGTGCAAGCTGGGGCCAAGGGACCAACAGTCTACTAAGAACTGAAAAGGCTCTGAATCAGGCCACCCCAGAGCTTTTATTAAGAAACATCAAAGGAAGAAAAATTTATTCTCTCCAAGGTCTGTGATAGGTGCGTGCCTGCTGGCTATCTCCCCACAACTACTGTTTGCATTCCAACATGTACTGTGCCTTCATGCACCCACACTTTCAAGGCAAAGAAACCATCCGATAAGGGAGACAACCTGATATCATTCCAACAGGCCCCATTGTTCCGGGACTCTCCCTTAAGGAAGTTTTATCGATATCATTACACCGGGTCCCAGTTTTCCGAGACACTTCCTTATGATGTCATTTTTAACATGAGGCAAGCGCAGGGAGAGCAAGCAGGTCGACAGTTGCCAGGCGACAGGATGGTGGCCATGCCCACCCGCAAGACTGAACTCAGCACATTGAGTTGAACTGCCACCCAGATGGCTCAGTTGATAGAACGTGTACTCTTAACAACAAGGCTGTTGGTTCGACTCCTGCATGGGATGGTGGCTATACCCACCCGCAACCAGCATTAAACACAGCACTTTGAGCTTAGAGGCCACAAGCTGCCGACGGGAAGCCAGATGGCAACTGGCGGCCTCCACAACGAAGATTGAAGAACAACAATTTGGCTGGTCCCCTTCCCCACTTCCCCAACACTGTTCACCTCCCCCAATTTCCCAATAAACTCTTAAAAAAAAAAGTAAACTGTTATCTTGAGTTCTGTGAGCTGCTGCAGCAAATTAATCAGACCCCAGGATGGGGTCGTGGGAACCTTCCATGCACCCAATTGGTCAGAAGCACAGCTGACAGCCTGGACTTGTGACTGGCATCTCAGGTGGTGAGGTGGCAGTCTGTGGGCCTCGGCCCTTAAACCTGTGGGGTCTGGTGCTCTCTCTCCAGTGCACAGTGTCATGATTGACACCCAGCTGGTGTCACAGAAGGGCTTGGGGTGGGAAACCGCCAACAAAGCTGGTATCAGAAGTGTGTGAGGCCAGGGCAGCACGTGCAGGACCAAGTTTTTCCTACACAGTAATGCAGAGAATTAGCCCCGAAGGGACAGAAACTAGGAGGACGTGATCCAAAGGCAGGAGCCACCCATCACTCGTCAATGTCAGGGGCACACCCAGGGCGTACACCCAGTGTGGTTTCTGGCTGTTCAGGCAGCTCTTCTCTGCATTCTCGGGCTGAGAGCCAGACAAGTCCGGCCCCTCCAGACAAGGGCCCTGGGACCACAGAACAGGCCTGTGCTCAAGGAGATAGGACTCCGTCTGTCGGATGAGCGGCAGCTCATATGCGCCCCACTCGGGTGGTGAGGCCCAGCAGGGAGATGGGGACACACCCTGAGGATGGCTTCCATCTCTTCCAGGGGAGCTTACTGAGAATAAATGAAAGGCTACACGTTTGTGGTCTTGGGATAGTCCTGTCTGTTTAATTTTTTATACCTTTTGCTTGTAGAATACTTTTTGTAAAATCTGTAATATGATTTGCTGTGGTATCAACAGAGAACAGGAAAGTAGTTGCCCGGGTCTGTGTGAGATGATGGGAAATATCTCCCCTTGGTGAAGCGGGACAGGCTGAGAGAAACCACCCTGGTGTGTGAGGGGCCCCCAGAGCTGAACAAAAGCGCCTGTGCCCAGGTCACTAGCTGGGACTGTGGTGCCCATGGCAACGAGGGGGCTTCGGGGTGGGGGTGTGGATGGGGGGGCCAGGGGGTGATCTGAAGGGCTAGTGGGGAGGGAGGAAGAGTGTGGCAGTGGGTCACAGGGCACTGAGTAACCGGCTCATGCAGGACCCACAAAACAGAGGTTTCCCAGGTCTCCAGTGTGTCAAGGCAGTCAGGAGGGGATGGGGGTGCCATTCTTCCCAACACCCTCCACCCCATACTTTCCAGTTTAAAAGTTCTTAAGCCTGTGACAGACAGCCACCATCATTATGGTCACCTTCCCATTTTACAGAAGGGGCTCCAGACAGGTCACCTGGTAAACCCCAAGGCCTGGGACCCAGGATGTGGCAGGGCCTGGACTGGAACCAGGGGTCCCATCTCCCACAGCTCAGTTGCACTCTCAGGACAGCGGTGTCCCCACACGGGGACTCTGGGCCTTGACAAGCCACACTGAGGGGGAGGGAGGCCAGGCCTGCCCCAGAATGGCCTCTCGCCTCCCTCTCATGGCCCAGGTAGAGCAGCAACCAAGGCCTGTCTGTGGCTGCTGCTCAGCCCCGGTGAGTCCCCAAGGCCACTCTTGTCCAACCACAGCCGCCTCCACCTGTGCTCAGTGCATCACAAACCAGCCAGACCTGCAAACGCTGGTGGCCTGACAAGCCTCAGCTGGCCTCCCAGCTCTGCTGGGACTCTCGCCTTCTGAACTGCAGGCTGGTGCCCCTGCCCTGACCCCTTGGACAGTGCACACTGCTCCTGGGGGCTCCAGTCTAGTTTCCACCACCATCCAGTCAGTCACACCAACCACAGGCCCCTTGAAACCTGGAGAAGCCCCACTGGGGGAGTTTGTTCCCGCCCCCAACCTGTGCCCTGCTCCAGGCAGGGTCCTTTCGCTGGTGTCATTTGCTGGAGACATCAGCCTTTGTGTGGGACTTCCTCATCACAAGGCCCCATCTCAGCTGCTGGCTGCTGGCTGGGTTCTCAGCATCTCTCATCCAACACAACTTCTACTCACCCCAGCTCAGGCCCCACTCTCCACCACCCCCACCACAGGGAAGAGGGCAGGCTCTGTGGGTCCTTGTGAGATGCCCTGATGGGGGCAGACAGGGGAGGGAGAGCCCACCCTCAGGCTGGTGCAAGTACAGGGTTATCACCTGGCAGTGGGCATCCTGTAGTCTCACCTTAGTCCCAGCACTGCCTGTGAGGACCCTGGGGTGTCACACATGCTCTCCAACAAGACAAACAATATTCAGCTAAACTACACATGGCAGCTGGTACTAGTTTCTACTCAGCAAATATGTAATGAACACACCTGAGCCTCGGCACCTGCAGGGACTTCCTTTCCCAGCCGGTCATCACTTGCTGCCATTGATCCCTGAGGCATATGCATGGGCAGCATGTCACCAGCACCCCACCTTGTGACAGACACAGGCCACGGAAAGCTCATGATACTGTGTTCTATGTTGAAAGGAAGGTGAGCTACTCTCCGTTAGTGTCCCCAGGGCCCTAAACAGTCTGTCACAGATATGTTGTCATCCCAGAGCTGACACCACAGCCCACCCCATCCTGGTCCTGTCTGGGTGCCCTCCTCTTTGGGGCCCAGCCATGAACCCAGCTGTTTCATCAAGAAGAAAAGGCAGTCTTTCCCCAGCGGGAAAGGAAACCTGCTGAGGGGGAAGTGTCTGCCATGTGGCAGACCAGAGTCACAACAGTAGTTTTAACTGAGTTTGATTGCCACCTTGAGACCTAACTACCTGTCAGACCAAAAGCTAAGGCTTGCTTACTCCTCACACACCCTCCTCCTCCACTGACAATCCCGCCTGGCCTGACCACAGGGCCTTTCCCGGCCCCATACCACCCCCAGCCCTCGGCTACCTCCCCACCAGACTGCATCCTGAGGTCACAGGATGACTGTTTCTTTGGGAGCCCAGATGCTTAGAGGCAGGATCTGGTGTTGATTCCATTCCTGCTTCTATACAGTGGAATTGTGGGCAAACCTTCAGGGCCTGTCTGTAAAATGGGAAAATATCTACTTCGCAGGTTGTGGGGCCTGAGCCACGGGCAGACAACATCACCCCTTAGTGGCTCAGCTCAGAATTGCCCAAAAGTCACACAAGTGTTCTGGATTTGAAGGAAGGCTCTCAGAGAAGAGAAAGGGTGGTGAGCATCTAGTAAGGGTCAAGACCACAGCTTCTGAGCGGCCGTCTGGTATTATGGAAAAAGACTGTGGGTTCATCTTGTTTGGGACTTCTAAGTCGCTGATTCAATCCCCTGCTTCATCTAATCTACTCTTGATTCCCCCTCATGTATTCTTCATTTCATTTATTGTATTCTTCATTTCAGTTACTGTATTCTTCATTTCTGATTGGTCCTTTTTTATGTTTTCTATCTCCATTTTTATGTTTCCTATCCCTTTGTTGAAGTTCTCACAGATCATTGAGCATCCTTATAACCAGTGTTTTGAACTCTGATTCTGGTAGATTGCCTGTCTCCATTTTGTTTAGTTCTTTTTTCTGGAGCTTTATTCTGTTCTTTCATTTGGGACATGTTTCTTTGTCTCTCCATTTTGGCTGCCTCTCTGTGTTCGTTTCTATTTATTAGGTAGGGCTGCTATGTCTCCTGGTCTTAGTAGAGTGGTCTTATGTAATAGGTGTCTGTGGGACCCAGTGGCACAGTCTCCTTGGTCACCTGAACTGGGCGCTCCAGGTGTGTCCTCTGTGTGGGTTATGTATTTCCTCCTCTTATAGTTGAGCCTTGGTTGCTGTTGGCACATCAGTGGGTAGGATTGACCTTCAGGTTGATTGGTTGTGAGGACTGACTGTGACTATAGTGGAGGAGCTGCAGTGCAAAGGCTGACCTACAGAGCAGGATTTGCTTTAGCAGGGCTCTGGGGCCTGCCCAGTCTGCCCTGTGGGTGTGTTGTTTGTGGAGTGGTTGGATGGTGCTCAGGTGTGATCTGAAGCCGGCCACCAGGTGTGTTGGTTCTAGGGTTTCTCAGGAGGGCCTCTGATGCAGGACAAGGTCAGCCACTCCCTGTGCCCTGTGCCCTCATACCACTTGGTATGAGCTACAAAGTGATCTGTAGATGGTTGCCACTTGTGCTGGGTTTGGAATCACCTGCGAGAGGCTAAGCTTCAAACAGGCCAGCTGCTGCTAGTGCCGGGCTTGAGGCTGCTCAGCAAGAGATATGGGACACTCCAAGATACTGCTTGTTTGGGGTTTGTGAACCTTTGAGAGATTTTAGGAAAGTCCACAACCCAAGCAGTTTGTATAGAAAAGCTGCTGCAAGCGGCTTGGGTGGGCTCACAAGGGTGGGGCAGGGTCTCAGGGAATCACCAGGATGAAGCCAACGGTGTTAGTCAGGTTGATGGAGACTCAGATATGACGCCCATCTGCGTCTGCATGGCGGGCAGGGGGAACGCTCAACAAAGGAACAATTCTTTTTGCCAGCACTTCTGTCTGGGAGACAGCTGCCCCTCCAGCCCTTGTCCTGAAGCCAGACAATTCAGTTTTCCCCCATATGTCCCTGGCACCTTTTGAGCTGCTGCCCCAATGCTGGAGCTCAGAGCAAGTGAGTCCATCAGCAGCTAAGTCTGTGGACAGACCCTTTAAAGGGAACACCTGGGACTGCAGCTGCCCTCTGTCTCACTCAGCCACAATCTCCACTGGTTTTTACAGACAGAAGTTGTGGGGACTTCTCTTCCTGGCACTGGAACCCTGGGCTGGGGAGCCTGGTGTGGGACTTGCTCCTTAGGGGGGACCTCCACAGCTGAGATATCCCTTCTGATTCTTAATCACTACATGTGTGTGGGAGACAAGGCCAGTTGATGTCTCTGCCCCTCCTACCAGTGGCTGCTTGGCTTCTGTATGTCCTTAATTGTAGGAATTTTGTTCAGCTAGACTTCAAGCAATTCTCAATGATTCTTTTCACTTTTTTTATTATTCCTTTGAAGCACGAAAGTTTTGAATTTTGATGGGGACTAATTTATTTTTGTTTTAGTGTTTGTTCTTTTGGTGTCATAACTAAAAATCCACTGTCAAATCCAAGATCATGAAAATTTATCCCTATGTTTTCTTCTAAGCATTTGATAGTTTTGTTCTTAAATTAGTCTTTGGTCCATTTTGAGTTAATTTTTGTATATAGTATGAGGTAAGGGTCCACCTTCATTCTTTTGCACAAGACTATCTAGTTATTCCAGCACCATTTGTTGAAAAGATTATTCATTCCTCATTGTATGGTTTTGGCACCCTTATTGAGATTAGTTGACCATAGGTGTATGGGTTATTTTTCTAAATTCTCAATCTATTCCATTGATTTATATGTCTGCTCTTATGTCAGTACCATCATGTTGTCTTGATGACTGTTGCTCCGTAGTAAGTTTTGAAATCAGGAAGTGTGAATCCTCCTATTTATTCTTCTATTTTAGGATTGTTTTAACTATTCTGTGTCCCTTACATATGAATTTAGAATCAGCTTGTCAATTTCTACAGCAAAGTCAACTGGGATTCTGATAAGGATTGCATTGAATCCCTTGATTAGTTTGAGAGTATCTTAACAATGTTGAGTCATCTAATGCGTGACTATGGAATGCATTTCCAGTATTTAGATCTCCTTTAACTTTTTCAACAATATTTTGTATTTTTCAGAATATAAGTTTAGCACTTCTTTTGTTAAATTTATTTCTAAGTATTTTATTCATTTTGGTGCTATTACGAATAAAATTGTTTTCTTAATTTCATTTTTTGGTTGTTCATCGCAAGTGTATAGAAACACAACTGATTTTTGTGTATTCATCTTGCATTCTATAGCTTTGCTGAACTCACTTATTACTTATAATTGATTTTTAATGGATTCTTTAAATTTTTCTGTTTTTTTTTCATGTTATCTGCAAATATAGATAGTTTTAGTTCTTTCTCTGTGGTCTGGATGGCTTACTTGTCTTTTCCTTGCCTAATGACCCTTGCTAAAACCTCCGGATAATGTTGACTAGAAGTGGTGAGAGCAGACATCCTGTTGTTGACCTTAGGGGGAAATCATCTGGTCTTTCATCATTAAGTATGACGTTAGCTGTGGATTTTTCATAGATGCCCTTTATCAGGTTGAAGGAATGTCCTTATATTCCTAGTTTGTTTGGTGTATTTACTGTGAAAAGCTGTTGGATTTTGTAAAATGTTGGATTTTTTGCATTTATTGAGATGATCCTGTGATTCTTTTGTTCTTCAGATTTATGCCAGCTTTATTCTATTGTATTGCTGTATTATTGTGATATTATAATTCCTCATAAGAAATATATAGTTGGTCTCCCTCCCCATTCTGAGCACAGAGCTCCAAAAACTCTTGGAAGTTCCTAAGCGAGGAAAGCTGTAACAGAGTCTTTTGTTGTGTTAATCAGGTGACTTTTGGACTGCACCTAAGGATAGGGCTGCTGCCAGGAGAACCAACCAAGTGATTAGAGGGTTGGAACTTTCAGTCCAACCACGACCCCTTTCCTGGGGAGGCGAGATGGGCTGGAGGTTGAATCAATTGCCAATAGCAAATAATTAAATCAATTATGCCTGTGTAATGAAGCCTCCATTTAAAAATTTTAATAAAGGGACTGGGTTCCAGGAGCTTCTGGTTTGGTAAACACCTGGAGATTCAGGAACAGTAGCATGCCCAGAGAGAGCATGGAAGCTCTGGGCCCCTTCCCACTTACCTTGCTGTATGCATCTCTTCCATCGGCTGTTCCTGAACTATATTCTTTTAGAATAAACAAGTAATCTAGTAAGTAAAATGTTTCTCTGAGTTCTGTGAGCTGTTCTAACAAATTAATCAAACCTGAGGAGATGGTCGTGGGAACCTCCAATTTATAGCCAGTTGGTCAGAAGCATAGGTGACAATCTGGACCTGTGATTGGTGTCTGAAGTGGGGTGGGAGGGTAGTCTTGTAAAACTAAGACCTTAACCTGTGAAATCTGGTGCTATCTCCAGGTAGATAGTGCAAGAATTGAATTAATTGCTTTGTGGTGTGCCGCTGCCAGCGCAGCCAGTCGAACGGTCCTGAGTGGGGGCGATGGAGGATGTAAGAAAGACAGACAATGGCAGGCCGAGTGGCGCCGTGGTTAAGCGCTGGCTTGGGATGCCAGCAGCCCCGGTTCGGGTCCCACATATGAGGGCCAGTGACACTGCCCTCAAAAAAAAAAAAAAAAAGAAAAAGAAAGACAGACAAAGAAATACTTGAAAGAGGGGCTAGGTGGACAGCTGTCTCCTGATGAGAGGACAGTGACCCAGTCTAGCAACCTTGGTTTATTGATATAGGCTTTGTTAATGCAGGGGGAGGGGAGAAGAGGCAACAGCCTTGAGCAGGGACTGCTCCTTCGGTGAGCTGCAGGATGCCTGCACCCAATGTATCAAACCTAGACTGTTCTGTACCCAGTGTATAGAATCTACCTCGGTGCACTGAGGTGCTTTGTCTGCAAGGAGACCAACGTCGCCTCTGGATGCTGAAGTGCTGTGTCAGCCTTGCAAAAGCAGCAGCCAGAGGGGCAAGCCTTGCAAACACCCCTCCTTTACGCCCCTGAAGGGTCTCTTGGTCGTCAACAGTGGTGTGTGTGTGTGGGGGGGGGGGGGGGCAAAACATCACACACTGAAATTGAAATTCCAGTAATTGATTTTGTGTGTTAAACTAACCTTGCATCCCTGAGATGAATTCCACTTTCATGGTGTATAATTCTTTTTATATGTTGCTGGATTTGGTTTGCTATTATTTTGTTGAAAGTTATTACATCCATATTCATAAGAGACATTGGTCTGTAAATTTTCTGCTGATGTCTTTGGGGAAGGGGGCATAATACTGGTCTCATAAGATAAATTGAGAAGTATTCTTTCCTCTTCTATGTTTTGGAAGTTTGTGGAAAACTGGCATTAATTCTTCTTTGAATCTTTGGTAAAATTCAGCAGTGAAGCCATCTGAGCCTGAGATTTTCTCTGTGGTTAGTTTTTTGATTACTTATTCAATCTCTTCACTTGTTATGGATCTATTCAGATTGTCCATTTCTTTTTGTGTGTGTCAATATTTGTTGTTTGTGTCTTTCTGGGAATTTGTCCATTTCATCTATGTTATCTAACTTATTGATATACAAGTATTCATACTATTTCTTTATAATCTTTCTTATTACTGTAAGGTCAGTAGTAGCAGCCCCCCCTTTCATTTCTGATTCTGGTAATTTGAGTCTTCTCCATTTTTTTTTTTAAGCTCAAACTAGTTAACAGTTGTCAATTCTGTTGATCTTTTTAAAGAACCAACTTTTGGTTTCTTTTGATTTTTATCTCTTATTTTTCTATTCTCTATTTTATTGATACCATTATAATATTTAGTATACCTTCCTCTGCTTATTTTAGTTTTAGTATGGCCTTTTTCCAAGGCCTTTGGTGGAAAAATTTAAAGTCTTTCTTCTTTCATAAAATAGGCATTTACAAGTGTACATTTCCCTCGAAGCACTGTGTTACTTTTGTCCCATAAGTTTGGTATGTTGTATCTTCATTTTTATCAACTCAAGTATTTTCTGATTTTCTTTTTATTTGTTCTTTAACCCACTGGTTACTTAGGAAGCCTTCCACATATTTGTGGGTTTCTCAAATTTTCCCATATTGATTTCTAATTTTATTCCATTATGGAATTATAGAAGATATTTTCTATTATTTCTATCTTTTTAGATTTATTGAGATTGAGTTTATGGTCTAACATATGACCTATCCTTCAGAATGTTCATGTGCAACTGAGAATAATGTATATTCTTTTTAGTTTGGTAGGATGTTCTATAGATAGATGCCTGTTAGATTTAGTTGCTTTATAGTGTTAAGTCTTGTATTTCCTTGTTGATTTTCTGTCTGGTTGTTTTATGCATTATAGAAAATGGTGTATGGAAGTCACCATCTGTTGTTGAATTGTCCCTTTATCTGTCAGTTTTTGGTTTTGTTTTGTTTTGTTTTGTTTTGTTTTGTTTTGTTTTGTTTTGTTTTGTTTTGTTTTGTTTTTGAGGGCAGTGTCACTGGCCCTCATATGTGGGACCTGAACCGGGCCGCTGGCTTCCCAAGCCAGCGCTTAACCACCGCGCCAATCGGCTGGCCCTTATCTGTCCGTTTTTGCTTCATGGATTTTTAGTGGAGCTCTGTAATCAAGTGTATATATATTTATTATATTTTCATGCTATATTGTAATTTTTGTATAATTTTTTAACCTTTACTTTCAATCTATTCTTTTTTGAGTCTAAAATGTATCTCCTATAGACAACATACAGTTGGATCATATTTTTTCTTTAAACAATCTGACAATCTTTGCCTTTTGCTTAAATTGTTTAGTCCATTCAAATTGAATGTTATTATTGATATAATTTGATTTATGTCTGCCATTTCACTTTTGTTTCCTATGTGTCTCATCTCTTTTGTTTCTCTCTTTCTCCTTTATTGCTTTTTTTTTTTTTGCACTGAATATTTTCTAGTGTAGCACTTCAATTTCATTAATAATATTTTCACTATATTTTTTAGTTTTAGGGAGGTTTTTGTTTGTTTTGTTTTTTAGTGGTTGTTCTAGGGTTTCCCATATACTTTTTTTTTTTTTTTAAAGATTTTATTGGGGAATTGGGGGAAGGGAACAGCATCGGGGAACTGGGGAAGGGGAACAGACAAGTTGCTATCCTTTTGTTCTTCAGCCTAGTTGTGGAGGACATTGCTTCATTGGCCCATGTTGGTATCATCATTGCTGTTTTCTTGGGTAAGGCAGATCAGTCGCCGACCTCTGGACGGCTGCTCACAGCGGCCCTTGACACCGGCTGAGCCAATCACGCTGGCTGCCGGCCACTCATTGTAGCCTATGGCAGCCCACTGCAGCAGGGGCTGCAGCTATGCTGTCCCGGGGACTCACAGAAGCCCAGCTCCAGGTGGAGCTGTTGTTCACCATCTTAGCTGTAGAAGGCAGTGTCACTGGCCCTCATATGTGGGATCCGAACCGGGGCTGCTGGCATCCCAAGCCAGCTCTTAACCAATGCTCCACTCGGCCGGCCCTCCCATATACATTTTAACTTATCAAAATCAGTTTCCAGTTTATACTTGCTTAATACCAGTAATATATAGAAATGTTGTTCTTATATAGCTCTAGTGTCTTTTTCTCACATTTATGTTATTATTTTTATACATATACATATCTATAAATGTTAGAAACTCAACAATACATTATTAAAAGTCTTACTTATTCATCTGTAGCCATTTTCTTAGCCAATACAGCTTTTCCCAAGGTATATCCTTGATTCCATGAGTTGGAGTTTGGCAGAAGTCACCGAAAGCCCCCCACCTCTTGACCACACTTGCCAGAGTCTTAGCCTCAGCAACAGGCATGAAGGGGCAAGATGAGAAATGCTGGGCTCTGCTCCAGCCTGGAAGAAAGATCTCTGGCTGGGAGCTGGGCGTGGAAGAGGGTAGATGGAGAGCCTTGTATTCTTGGCTGCAGCAGTTTGGAGTGGAGTCTCTGCTTTACTAACCTGAGAGGGAGAAAGAGGGATCAGTTTGGTTCAAATAGCACAGACTCTCACCTTTCTTACTGCGTTTACATAGATTTTCTTGGATAGATGTTTCTTCATTTGCTGTTTGTCCTTGGGACCATTTCCAGAGGCTTTAAATTTTTTAAAATAATTTTACTGGTTTCACTGTGGGTAGGTCCACTGCCTATTATGCCAGAAGTCAATAAATCCTTCCAGTAAAAATTTGATTGCTTTTATCAACAGATCTTTATGATACCATCCAAGATATCGGCTCTCACTTACCTATCCAGTAATAAGCAATAGACTCATTCTGTATTCCTTGCCTGATAATTAACTTTTTCATACTTGGGGGGCAAATGACATTCCCTTTAGTAGCTTTCCTTTTAACTACTCTTACTTCTAAAGATGCTTGTGATGATGTTCTGACCCCTTTGTTCCATTAGAATCTACTCATGTCAAAAAAAATTGAGGGCGGGCCGGCCCAGTGGCACATTGGTTAAGAGCTGGTTTTGGGATGCCAGCAGCCCTGATTCGGATCCCACATAATGAGGGCCAGTGACACTGCCTCTCTACAGCTAACAGCAGCTCCACCTGGAGCTGGGCTGCGTGAGCCCTGGCCCTGGTGATGGAGTGGGCTGCAGCCCCTGTTGCAGTGGGCTGCCATAGGCTACAGTGAATGGCCAGCAGCCAGTGTGAGTGGCTGGCAGCCAGTGTGAGCTGCCAATAGCTGTGGTGAGTGACCATCCAGAAGCCGGCGACTGATCTGCCTCATCCAGGAAGAGCGCAATGACGATACCAACATGGGCCAGTGAAGCAACGTCCTCCGCAACTAGACTGAAGAACAAAAAGACAGCAACTTGTCTGTTCCCCTCCCCCAATTCCCCAATTTTTTTTAAAAAAAATCTTTAAAAAAACAAAAACAAAAAATTGAGGGCTATAATAAGGCCTATGGACTCTGATGGAATCTCTATCGATAGTTCAGAAATTTCATTCTCAATTCTCAATTTCAATTTCTGGAAAAAAATACCACCACCCCAAGTTTTACCAAGCACACCTAGTGCCCAGATATTTGTTTCTGATACTGTTCCCCAGTAAAAATAACTAGAGGGCCGGCCGAGTGGCGCATTGGTTAAGAGCTGGTTTGGGGATGCCAGTGACCCTGGTTCGGATCCCACATATGAGGGCCAATGACACTCCCCTCTACAGCTAACAACATCTCACCTGGAGCTGGGCTGTGTGAGCCCCAGTAATGATGTAGGCTGCAGCCCCTGCTGCAGTGGGCTGCCATAGGCTACAGTAAGTGGCCGGCAGCCAGGGTGAGCGGCTGGCAGCCGGTGTGAGCTGCCAAGAGCTGCAGTGAGCGACCATCCAGAGGCTGGGGACTGATCTGCCTCATCCAGGAAGAGCGCAATGATGATACCAACATGGGCCAGTGAAGCAACACTCTCCACAACTAGACTGAAGAACAAAAAGACAGCAACTTGTCTTTTCCCCTTCCCCTATTTCCCAATGCTGTTCCCCTCCCCTAATTCCCCAATAAAATCTTTTAAATAAATAAATAAATAAAAATAACTAGAGCTCCTTAGAGAAATGGCTGATTCCAGGACTGGGAAATATACAAGATGAGCTTGCCAGAAAAGTAAGGAAATGCTAAAAAACAAAACAAACAAAAACCACTACAATTATGGGGATATGTCAAAAGGACACAGGAGCCAACTAAAGGTGCTCCCAATAGCCAAAGCAAGAACAACCTGAGAAGAAAAAAAAGTAGTATTAGACTATTTCTCAACATATAAAATAATTACCAATAAATTCATTCTGCTATCAATAACTGAATAAATGACTAACTGGAGAAGTGCCTTCCTAAACACCTCAGGCTGTCTCCAGGCTGACCTGAGAGGCAGGGAGGGCTGTTCCCACTGTACAGAAAAGAAAACCAGCTCAGAGACATGAGGATGGAAAGGGTGACAGAGGCCTAATTGGGGAGCTGGATTTTCTGGTGACACTGACACCTTGCTCTGCCCTTCAAAGCAGATGCCACTTCCAGGGATCAAAATATTCTCTCCAGAGCTGGATATTTTCCTTAAGTGATCCCAAACCCCAGGAAAACAGCCATGTCGCCTGTCCCCTCCCCAGGTACTCTGCTTCATTTACCAGTCTTCTGCAAAGGTGGGAACGAGGCCCCGATGTCCTCTTTGAGGCGCTTGCCATCGGGAGTCCCTTATCTGGATCAAGACGTCGATTTAAGACACACGATCCTCACGGGTCCCTCATTTCCATTGGTAACCCATCCCACGCCAAAATAATTCTCCCCAGCTCAGACTGAGATGTGGGCCTCGAGACCCCCATCCTGGTCCCCTGGTCCGGAGTCTGGACACTTGCTGCATCAGGACCCAAGTGCATGCTGCCCGATTTGATCCCACATCACGGAACCCCAGCTGCATGTTTACATGTGCGGGCACCCCTGCTGTTCACCTGGCCCCTCCCAGTTTCCCTGGCTCTCACCACTCCTGTCAGCCCTGTGGTCAGTCTGGGAGTGGAAGAAAACTCCAGGAATCCTCAGCATCACCCTCAGCCAGCGCCTCTATCGAAGCATCCAATGGCGCCCACCCTGGGGAAGCACGTGGACGCTGGTGCCACCTGGCGGCTGAAGACGAAACTGCCGCTAAGGATTTCCTGAAAAGAGCCCTTCCAACACACAGTCGCCATTGAACAAACGTGAAATGAGTGCCTACTGTGTGTAGCACATCTGGAAAACAAAGATAGGAAGCAAAGCCATCGTCCTAGAGGAGCCTACAGTCTAACAGGAGGTAGAAACAGAAACTATTTTATCACATGTGAAACCTGAAATAAAGCAGGACGGCGTCTTGGAAGAGTGTGTAGGGTGACCTGCAGAGCCAGGTAGGCACTCGGCCACCAGGAGGGGCAGGGGCTGCAGGAATGGGACGCGATGTAGTTGGGACCCTGGGGGCGGGTCTCTGCTCCAGATGGACGGCAGACGGTTGTGAAGTGGACAGCAGGTCCAAGGGCTGTGGGACCTGCGCTCCTGAGCCTGCATGTGAGTGAGCGTCCTGAGGGATGTCAGAAATGACCCACACAGTGGCCTGCGAGTTAATTCAGCAGAAAACACAGCTGCTTGCATATAAGGCGTGAGCTCAGTAGGGCTTCTGCTAGGAAAAAGAAGGAATGGGGATCCTGGTCACAGGTTGTGAAATCCCAGATTGAAAAATTTGGGCTGATGTCCCACTGGAGGTGGGACAATGACTGTCTCAGAAGGGTCTGGTCTGTAGCATTTCCCAGTTTATGACTTTGGTGCTCCCACCACCATCACCACATCTGCGATGTGGTCCTTTCACTGAAACCCTATTTGGGTCACAGTAGCACAGCCACATCTCTACACTAAGTATGAGCCACTTAGGATGGACCTGTTTGTCCCCACCAAACCCTTTTCAATGGTCTAGTCCATCCTTCCACAAGTAGCTAGTGAGCTCCCGCTGTGTGCCAGCCACCACTCTAGGTGCTAGGGCCCATCCATAAACAGATCTTCCTCATTCTATTGGAAGGAGAAAAGCACTACACAACAGTCACACTAAATCAGGAAATTATTGTATGTTTGATGGTGACAGGGCTCTGGATAAAGCCAAGTGAGGTGGGTCAGGAGCTGGAGGTGAGAGTGCAGTGTTACATCAGGAGGACAGAGCAGGCTCCATCTGGGAGACTTTTGAGAAGACTAGAAGATGAGCGAATGACCAAATGGACATCTGGGCGAACAGCTTTCCTGACAGAGGTGACAGCCCTGTTGTGGTGGTGAGTGCGGCCAGAGTAGATGAGAGCGCAGGCAAGAAGGTCAGGCAATCCTGAGATCAGAGAGGTCCACGTTGACTTAGAACCTGGTGATGCCAGAGTCAGGAGGGGTCTTGGAGACAGTGGGATAACACACAGCTGGCTGGACAGATGAGAAAATGAGGTTGATAGGGCTCGGGGCACTTCCCCAAGGGGCACTAGAATGGAACTCGGCTCTTGGACAGTATTTCTCAGACCCGCTCTTGCTAGAGTTCTAGACCCGTGCAGGTCTGTGCTCTTCACTCCAGTCTCCAGGAAGGGCTGGCCCGGTGGCCACCGCAGTAGGACTATGGCAACATTTTCCACCAGGGGACGCTGGCCCCACATGCAGCTTCTCCCTGCACCCAAGAAACTGCCTTCATGGCCACACCCCATGTGATCCTGACCCCAGCGCTCCCCCTGTTCCTTCCAGCCATGCTCACTCCTTATCAGTTTCTCTCTCTTCCCTCTGCCCTCTGCCTTGAGGTGGGAAGCCCAGCCAAAAAGAGCCCTAGAAAGGGGACCCCAGCCTGGTTTTGAGGGGCAGAGTGGGAGCAGATAAGGGGCCAGGAGAGGGAGAGGGCAGTGTGGACCATGACAGTGCCAGTGCAGTCTGCCCCGCTCCCTGGAGGCTGGCTCTGGCTCTTTCCTGTTGTGTTGCTGCTGCAGGGTCCCCTGGCAATGGGGCAACGGAGAAATGGGGGCAGGGAGGCAGCTCAGACAGAGGTGAGGTCCAGGCGAGAGAGAGGAGTCTACAGTGCCACTGGGTCAGAGCCACTCCACACAGCCCTGTCACAGGGTTTGTCACCTCCCAGCAGCTACAGAGAGAGGGGCTAGCTTCCCAGTGCTCCCTTCTTGCCCCTAACTCTTGGATGTCTCAGGATGAGAGACACCCACTGACCAGCTCTTGCCTCACGGTCCCATGCAGCTGGGGGTGGGGGATGGTACTGCTGCCCCTCATCAGCCCTGCGTGTGCCCAGGCCATACCCACTTGGCACATACACCCCACTGGCAGAGAGAAGACAGTGCAGATCCCCCACCCCAGCCCAGGACTCCGCAGGCTGAGGGACAATTAAGCAAGACAAGGTGATGCAGGCAGAGGGTCACACAGAGGCTCTCACTTCACTGCCCTCCAGCACCCCCTTCTCCTGGGCCTCCTCCACCCACCCAGTCCTGGGCCTCACCCTAAACACTCAAACCTGAATAGTAGAGGGCAGCGGGAGTCCCCAGCTGACCAGGGAAACAGGCCCCTCCCCTGAACTTTGGTCTTGCTCAGTAGCTGGTCTGAGGCCAAGAACAAGGTTTCCCATCTCCTAGGAAGACTTCCTGCTGGCTGTAGGCTGGGAAATCCCGGGGGCTGAACTCAGCGCTGCCAGGCCAGACAGGGCGCTCTGTGTACTCCTGTAGGCAGAGAGGGTGCCAGAAGCAGAGGGTAGGGCTGAGGGCACTAGGGGAAAGGGCTGAGGCTGGGCTGGGCATACCAGCAACCAGGGACTGGGGATGAGAGAGAGGGCTGGGGAGATACCAGGGGACTGAGCACGGGGCAGAAGCCCAAGAGGGAGAGGTGACCCCACTCACCCCTCCACCTCTTGGATATGGAAGTTTTATCACTATCTGCCAGCTCTGGAGAGGACATGGAGGCTGTGGAGGAGAGTATAGGAGGGAGTGGGGCAGAGTGGGGGTGCTGTGGAGGAGAGTACAGGAGGACTGGAGGCTGTGGGGAAGAGTGGGGGTGGGGCCTGTGGGGAATAGTGGGGATGGGTTCACCAGATTGGTCTGTCAGGAGCAGAGTGGTTGCTGCCAGCCCAGGAGGAAGGATCATGCTGGGCTGAAGTGGAGGCGGAGACAGCTGACAAAGCCCAATCTCCCCCACATGCTGGGAGGTGGCAGTCCCTCCCCTCAGTCTCTGAGTTGGAGAGTCCAGAATGGAGAGGAGAGAGAGTGGAGTGAGTGAGGGGTGCCCAAGAGGCAGAAAGCAAAGTCCGCAGGCAGAGAGGCAGCTGATCTGAATGGTGCTTGTGTTGGGGTGCCTATTCTTGTCCTGGTTCCCTAGAGGGCTCACTGGGACCCGCACAACAGCTGTGTCATGCTTCCTCCAGCACTCCCGCCGATGGGTCAGGGGACCATGCCCAGTGCCCAGCCAAGGGCAACAAGCCTCATCTTCCTGGCAGTGAGCGCGTCTCCCCAACACTCTGTCCCTCCTCTGCAGCTAAGTGCTCCTCCTGGCCCAAGTGGGACCCCTCCTCCTTCTGCCTCCTCCTCCTCCTCCTCCTCCTCCTCCTCCTCCTCCTCGTTGCCCTCCAGGAAGCTCTCCTGGACTGAGCTCTCTGCAGCTACTCACTCCAGAGCTCCTCTTCCTCACCAGGAACCAAACACCCTTTTTGTTTCTAGGCCTTGGTAGGCTGCCCTATAGGTGTTCTCAGCACTTTGTTTTCCAGGGTGGGTCTCAGGCCCCTCCCACTAGGAGCAACCCAGGGCAGGGACCTTGTGTCAGGTCACAAGCCAGTCCTCGGGGAAGGGGTTGGAGTGCTACCAGTGTTTGCACAGCACAGAAACCTAATTATTGGGCTGTTGGAAAAGTCATGAGGTATTTTTTCTGTTTTTCATTGCAAAAACGCATCATGACTTTTCCGACAACCCAATAGATGCCCCCATTTCTATGCAACTGTCTAAACCAAACTTCGCACCTCCTCTCTCCCCACATTCTTCTCGAACCCAAGCCATCAGCTTCTCCCAGCTCCCCATCCTCTGTCAACAGTCCGCCCTTCTCCCGCTTACCCAGAGAGAAAACTGGACTCTTGTTTCACTCTCTCCTCTGACAGTCCAGATTCAGGCTCTTACCAAGTGCTGCCTTTCCTAGGGCTCTAGCCCCAGTCACCTCATTCCATTTCAAGTCAACAAGCATTCTTGAGCATGTTCCAGGGGCTGGCTGATGTCAGGCGCTGGTACACAAAAGGTGAGTAAGATGGGGCCTCGCCCTAGGGGAGTCACTGCAGTCAGTCAGGCTGAGGTGTCCTCCTGGGAGCACAGAGATTTGGAATCAGAGATGAATGTTCACCTGGGGGTGAGGAAGGCAGCCTGGACTGTGTCCTTCATAGAACAGATGAAGGAGTGGCCCACGAGTGACAGCCGAGTGGCCTACCAGGGACTGGCCGGGTGGCCGTGCACAATTTTTCGAGTCTGTGTCTCCTCAAGAACGATATGGGCACAACAGAAACCCTTGCAAGATTCGCTGTAACAATAGCCAGCACTCAGTAGGTACCAAGCCATCCTCTGTGTGTTATGTTTATGTCTTGTGTCATTGTGCCCTGGCAGCTGCCCTAGAAGGTCGGTGACATTATCATCCCTATTGTGAGATGAAGAAACTGAGTCTCAGAGAGGTTGGGTAGATTGTCCAATTCTGCCCGACTGAAAAGGATGGCAGCCAAGACTTGAAGCAAGACAGTGTTTCATAAGCCAACCCTATTCACCCATGCAAGCCTATCTTCAAAATAATCGTAACAATAGCTAACTTGTTTTTTTGAACTCTATCCCGTGCCAGGCTCTCTGTGATTGCATTTAATCCTTTGCTCAACCTTGAATGGCAGACATGGTCACATATGAGAAAATCGAGGCTCAGGAAGGTTAAGCAATGTCCACAGTCACACAGCTAACACCTGAGTCTGCCCAGCACCCGCCGTGGCTCAGCCTGTCTGGTCACCTCCCTGACAGTCATCACACAGTCACCATGCACCCTCCCTTCTAGCCTTGTTAATCTTTCCAGTGCTCTTCACTCCACCTCTGACTTGGCCCCTCCCCTCTTCCATTCCTGCCTAGGGCCAAGGCCCAACTCAAAGCCCGCTGTCCTGGGAATCTGAGTGCTCGCTCACTCATTACAGCGTTCCCGCCTCTCCTCTTCCAGACAGCACAGAGCACGTCTGTGGCATGTATTTTGGCACTTGACCATATTTAATTGACAGTGTGATCATCTATTATTTGGCATTATCTTCTAATTAAGTAATTAGAAATCTTATATCTCCAACCAGAGGACAGAAATTCTTCGAGGGCAAAGACCTGGCCTTTCCCTTCACCTATTCTGTCTCTTCCCTCGTCAGCTTGCAGAGGGCTGGGCACACAGCAAGTGCTCCAAGAAATGGGGGATCAGAGGGCATGGCAGACTGTCAGTCACCTTCACATCTGATCACTGGACATGTATCTCACGGCCGCTGGTTCCCTGGGCTGGATGCAGCCTAAGCCTCATGGAAGGCAGCTTCCCCCGGCACCTCTCTATCTTTCCCTCCTCGATCCTGGGTTTCTGGGAGCCAGGGGTCCTTTGAGGACAGACCAGCCAAAGGACAACTTTACCCACCATCTCCACTGGCAGCACCAATTCCTGCCCCCACCCCACCCTACCACCACCACCACCCCACCCACCCCACCACCCCCATTCTCCCTGAATGAGGGGAGGAGAGGCAAAATGGCGGGGCAGACAGGGCACACATGGGTGACAGCACTCGGCCCAGAGTATGTGGTCCTCCTGTGTCTCAGCAGTGACCACACCATCAGGCCAGCTTTAATGGCCCAGCACTCAGCCCAGTGGCACAGGGTCCTGCACTCAGGAGGCGCCATGTACTTGGTCACCGTGCTGAAATTCTGAGTCATATTGAACAAGTGACCCCACACCTTCATTTTGCACTGGGCCCAGCTAGTTACTCGGCCAGTCCTGCGTGTGATCCCTGCCACAACCTGGAGCCCGTGCAGAAGAAGCTGAAAACACAGCCTGGGGACCAGCAGCCTGGGCTCCTTCCCAGCTCTCCCACTTATGAGTGACAAGGGACTCATGGGGCAAGTTGCCAGAACTCTCCCAACCAGCTCCCAGCTCGGCGTCACAGTTCCACAGCTTTCTCATCTGTTAAGCACAGATTCCCCTGAGTGTTTCCAGGCAGATCACATGAGAACATTCATGCAGAGCTCCATGCATTGCCAGCACACAGTAAGCACCAGACAAATGGCAGTTATTGTGGGTGCTGCTGGGGCTGGAGACACAGATGGGAGCTGGGGGCACAAATGGCACTGGAAAGAGCCAGAGGCTTGGCCTGGGGACCAGATGCCTCACACTGTGAGTCCGGAGTTCAGAGAAGGAGCCCACAAGAGTCCAGCATGCCTCTATTGCTAACCTATCTGCTCCTCCCTCCACTTCTCCTGCCCCGTCAGCCAGGGCCTATGCATGGTCTCTGGCAATTTTCTGACCATAGCTTGAGCATGACTGTGGAAACTTGGCACAAAACATCTGCTCCTAAATACTCTCTGTCTCTCTCTCTCCTCTTTTCTAATTTGTGCCAATCACCTCCTCCAGGAAGCCTTCTGTGATAGCCTGGCCCTTCTCTCCTTGACTCCAGGACCAGAGTCGCACTGCAGTTGCTCAGAGCTCATGTAGCTGTGACTTCCTGCCCTCCCGACCATGGCCTGGAAGCAGATGCCATGTCCCCAGCAGGACTCAACCGCCTGACCCTATGAAATTCTCCCATCACATCTGGATGCCTCTTTCTGAGCTGTGAGCTCTATGCAAACCCACCTCTCTGTGCTGGCTTTTCATTTTTGTCAAGGATAGTGGCATGTGCCTGCCCCTTCTCACCTTCTCAGAGTGGTGAAAGGGAACTCAGAAAACCAGGCTGAACCTCTGGGAGTCAGGATGCAAGACAAACGTCTGTTACACGAGCTCTGTCCTCAGCTAAAAGGTACAGGGAACATCCCAGGGCCATAGGAAGATCCCTCAGAAACAGAGCCCAGGAGAGCCAGGACCTGAACTCTAGCTACTGACCCATTGAGTGACCTGACAGGACTTGTTCCTCTGAGTTGGGGTTCTGGGTGTTGGGGATGGTGCCTACACAGCCCAGGCCGCATCTAAAGCCAAACTTTTATGTATCTCCTGATGATTGCAGGAAACTAGAACTGGGCCAAAACGACCACATTCTGGAAACTATGCTTTGCTGCCCTGATCACAGTTTGTTCAACCTGGATCCCTTCTGCCCACCCACAGTGTGCGCTAGGAGAACAGCAGTGGGCCTTCTCTCCCAAATAATTCTCTAAATGTTTCCGTCTAAATGTGAAATAATTCGTGTAACAGAGTCCACTCTGGAGGGAGTGAGCTGGTTTCAGTCATGTGCCTTCCCACATCGGTTGAGCCTTGGGCTTTAATCAGTAACAGTGACATGTGTGACTGTATTCCACACCCAGTAACTGTCTCTAAAAACATTTGATGGAGAGATAATGGGGGGCCCTGAAATGCCTTGTGCCCATTCCAAATATATTACAAATAAACCTTATTGTGTTCTTATTTGGTTCTGTTATCTATTGCCATGTGATGAGCCAGCCCAAAACTTAGCAGCCTGAAACAAGGGCCATTGTCACAGACCTCAAGATTTGGCAGCTCAGGGGCCCAGACAGGACTCAGCTGGCTGATTCTTCTGCTCCAAGCAGCACTTACTGGCGTCACCCGGTGGTGTGCAGCTGGTGGCTTGATGGGCTAGACAGTCTGAGATGACATTTCTCACATGTGCAGTATCTTGTCTGAGATGGGGGAAAGGCTGGACTCAGCTGGGTGCCTTCCCCTTTCCCTGTAGTCTAGGAGTCTTTGGTAGGGGGACTGGACTTGTGTGATGGGAGTTCAGGATTCCAAGAGGAAAAGGTGAAGCTGCAAGCCCTACTGAAGGCTGGGCCCAGACCTTGCAGTACCTCGTACTCTGTTGGTCAAAGCAGCCAAAAGCCAGCCAAAGTGCAGGAGAAGGGGAAACAGACCCCACATCTCCAGGAAGGAGGGGCAAAGAATTTGTGATCATGTTTAATCCAGCACAGGGTGACCTGACAGGAACTCAGAGGCAAAGATGTGTAGGAAAGGAGCCTGGGATTTAAAACGCTAGGGAGAGTTGCTTCATTTGAAAGTTAAAGTTTCAGGCTGGGCTGAGGTCCCTGAAGAAGGCAGTAAAACACTTGAGCCCCCCAGATAGCTGCCCTCTCCCCACCCCACACCCCAATCCCAGGAGTTACCCTCACTGAATAATGCAAAACCCACTCTACCCAAACACCCAGCCCAGTTCTAGGATCCTCCATTCGCCAACTCCTAACAGCTCCTGTCCTCTCCTTTTTTCCTAGTGAATTCGGGCCTTTCGTTCCTTGGCCGGGCTCTCCCAGGGCTAGTCTTTCTAACCAGCCTCACCACTGTCCATGTCCTGGGCACTCACCTTGTACCAGAGTCTGTTCTGAGTACTTCGTGCCCATTATTACACTGACTTCTTGTGACGAGGCTTTTCTCTCACTTTACAGATGAGGAAACCAAGGCCCAGTGTGACCATGCAATGCACTAAGTGGAAGTGGTCCAGCCTTTGTGTGCAGGCTTGAAGCCTGTGCTAACATCTCCTCATTTCATCCTCTGCCATCTAAATGACGGATCCTTAGGCCTGGGTCTTACAGTCTAGACTCCCACAGTCAGTGTGAGGGGCTGGAGGCCCTCCAATGTGCTAATCAGGAGCCATTTTGGATGGCAAGGGAGGGAAGGAGGAAACTCAGGGTCCCTAAATCCTTAGAGGAGAGCATGTGAGGAATGTCTCTGTTGAAGAGTTATAGCCAAGGTTTCTGTTTTGATTTACGTCATGGTGCGTGGGTTGGTGGTAAGGACAAATGTGTGCATGATATCACAGAGATAAAAGAGAACTAACTAATGAAGCAGGAGAATAACTGATTGAGCAGCATAAATTGCCGTCAGTAACCGCCCTCAGCTGGAGGTCAGGCTCTGACTACCTCAATTCTGTGGAAGGCAGCAGCAAACCCAGAAGTGAAAAAGGCTGCTGGGCATCGGAAACAGCTGACAGGTCCCTGGAACCAAAGCCAGATCCTCAGGCCTACACTCAGACCCTTACCAGTTCCACCAAACAAAGTATCTAAGGGGCCACTGGCTTCACAGCCCTTGGCCCTGGGAGGACAGGTGGGGTATGGGTGAAAGCCATTCCAGTGAGGGGCGCATTGTGAGAGCAAAGCGGCAGCAAATAACTCAAAAGCAGACCCGGCATTGTGTCGGATGTCATTTCACTCTGGAAAAAGGGTTGTCATGCCTGTCGGGGTGCCTGGTGGTTTTTCAGCCCTTTCACATGCGCTGTCTCACTTGTCTCCACTGCAGGCCTCGGAAGCAGATGGCCATGGAGAAAGCAGACGTTCAGAGAGGCTCAGTGACCTTCCCTCATTCACAGATGGGTGAGCAGAGCTGGGAATAAACCCAGACCGTGTGATGTGGACACGGCCTTTTCCTCCAAAACATGACGCCTCCTTTGTCATAACGATGACCATGAGTCATCAAGAAAAGGTCAGCTTACATCTAGTAAACTGTTGAAGAAAACAGGGAAGTAGGTAGTACCTTTTTTTTTTTTCAATTTTTCGTAAAAATGATACAAATAGAGTTTGGCATTTAGGATAAAGTTCAGCTTTCTGTTCTCAGCTACATTCTAAGTTCCAGTCATTTCATTGTCATGCCTCGTTGCCGTACAGAGCAACAGCATCCATGCACATCACCCAGGTGTGTTTCCTGAACTTCTGACACCAGTCGTGCATCCCCACCTCTGTTCTACCGCGTTCTTTTGGTTCCCTCCTTGTCTCCTGAATGCTCATCCAACTCCCGGATAGGATCCCTGCCTCCAGTTCTGAGCCCTGGAATGTGTCCTGTACTCACACGGTTCTGACCCAGCCCATAGGAGAAAGTCCTAGATGTCAGGGGCCAGCAGGGCCTCTGTCCACAATCCAGCCACCAGCCTGCATGGCCCTGCCTTCCTGCAGCACTACAGGCTGGCAGCTACCAAGTCTCTACCACGTCTGCTGGCTCTGCTCTTATTCTGGCCTCACTGTCTTTGTCCGGCCTTCCACTTGATGACTTTCTGTAGACAGCTGAGCTGTTTCCTGGACACCTCTTCTTGGTGTCTCTGCAGTGCCCACCTCCACACCACACACGTCCTTCCTTGCACAGATCAGTCAGGAGTCTCATGTTAGCGGGTAACCGAATCTCTTACCTAAAGCAGCCTGAACAGTAGGGGCTTATTTTCTCTTTACAAGAAGTCTGGAAGTAGGTGGTTTCAGTGTTGGCTCGCTGATGCCAGGGTTCTCAGCGAGCAGCTCCACAATTCTCTTGGCCCTTCCCCAGGACAATCGCAGCATTTCCAAATACACGACAACATCCTAAATCAAGGGAGATATATGAGTTTGCTAGGGCTTCCATAATGAAACGCCACAGACTGGATGTCTTAGACGATAGGACTTTATTTTCTCACACTTCTGGAGGCTGGAAATCCAAGATCAAGGTGTTGTTAGCAGGGTGGGTTTCTCCTGAGGCCTTTCTTCATGGCTAAGATGACCTCCTTCTCCCTATGTCTTCACATGCTCTTCCTTCTGTGTGTTTCTGTGTCCAGATTTCTTCTTCTTTATAAGAACACCAGTCATATTGGATTATGGCCCACCCTGATGACCGCCGTAAAGACCCTATCACCAAATACAGTCACACTCTGAGGTGCTGGGGGCTAGGACTTCAGCATGCATTTCAGGGAGGATACAAGTCAGTCTGTAACAGCAAAAGATGCAGGAACAGTGGTTCCCCTCTGGCAATTCCTCTTTTTTTGTGAAAACCCTTCCCCAGAATCCTTCAGTAGACTTACAGAGCATGGCTTGGTAACACACCCTTTTCTGGTTACAAGGGAGTCCAGGGAAGCAGTTTCACATACATGATGGGAAGAGAGCTCTGCCAGCCAGAAAGAAGGGGTTGGGGACGATCATTGGGCAGGCTACCCAACGATCTCTTGCACCCCACTGCATACTGTGCCCACTAA
Organism: Aselliscus stoliczkanus; assembly: GCA_033961575.1. Taxonomy (NCBI): domain Eukaryota; kingdom Metazoa; phylum Chordata; class Mammalia; order Chiroptera; family Hipposideridae; genus Aselliscus; species Aselliscus stoliczkanus. Next base: position 108,243,013 of record CM066739.1, on the reverse strand, counting down.
TGTGTCTGCCTCTACCCTTAGATTCCCAGCTCTCCAAAGGAGGGAGGACCAGTGTCCCAGTCATCTGTGTACCTCTAGTGACTAGCACAGTTCCTGGCACAGCCAATATCTATTAGAGGAAGGAAGGAATAGACTTTAACAAACCAAATTAACCTGTTTATGTTATGTGTGCTTACAATATTAGACTCTGTTCATTGCATTGTCTGTGGTTCACACCTTTAAATAATTGTGGTGAATGTTGGTAATGGAGCTGGTCTTACAATCAGAGGAGGCCACGCGCCATGAGCTCATGGTGCATAGTGTCTGGTAGCTGCCGCGTGAAGCGTTACGGAATAAATAATGGATGAAGGAATAATTACAACATCGTAAGTGCTTTTAAACATGTCATTATATAAACTTAAGGCATCATTATGTTTTCTAGAAAAGTGTCTTCCAGAACTTGGCATCCATTCTGCTCTGCTGGTATTTGCATCAATGGTGGGTATGTCACCTGTTTCTACCGTAATAAGCGTGATGCTGCTGAACTGGGCCTGCAATGCGTAGCACGATCCCATCTGAGAAGTGAAGGTATGTTCCTGGTTCTGAGACTGAGCTGTTTAAATGGTGTTGGATCTGAGGGGCTGTGAGACGCGTGGCACAGACTCACACAGAACTGCTGGGTTGCAGCATGTCACTTTTGCTCCACAAAGCCCCGTGTCTCTGACCCTCCATGCTTTATAAATCAGGGGTAAACAAAGTGCCCAGCGAACGGCATCGGCTGTGGGGCTAAGTGACTGATTTGGTGGTGGTTACCCAAATTCTGGCCACCCCCAGTGCTAGAGAGACTCCTGATTCCCATCTAATCTCTAATTTCCTTTCAAGGTGAGAGGACTCTGGGACATGTGAAGTACGTTGAGTAAAAGAGGAGCAGGGGAGGTAGAAGTCAAAGTTGCCAAAAGTAGCTGGTTCCCAGAGGCAGTGTGTTTTGGCACCAGGAGACAAAGTGCAATTGAGAGTTGAGAGTTGCGTCTCCTCTCGCCCTATTTCAGACCCAAGGGACCCACACCTCCCTTGCACAGTTCAAGTAATGAGGTTCACTTAAATTGTTCTGGTTCCATTAGTGATTCACGGTTTCAGGGGCAGTCTCAGGGCAAAATATTTTCCACAAGGAACTAAAGAGAAACTAGCGCTGTTCTGGACCCAACTGGCATGTAGGGACAGGAGAGAACTTGGTGTGCAGCCAGCATGTGCATAAGCTGAACAAGATGCATGTGTGTGCATGTGTGTGTGCGTGTGCATGTATGTACATGTGTGTGTGATTGTGCCTCTGTGTGTGGGGGGGTATTCATGTGTGCACACTGGTGTGTGTGCATGTGTGTAAGTATGTGTAACATTGTGTGTGCGCTTCTGCAGTTGCCTGTTCTGTATCCCAGGTGCTTTCCTAAAAGTCAGGAGAAGGGGGTGCATGTTACCATGTTTTCCTTCCAAGTGTTGGGTTTTTCTTCTTCTCTCAGATTTTTGCTGCTGCAATCAAGACCTGTTATTATAATGATAGCGATTTTTTAAATTGTGCCAGAGAACTTGGTCTTAACGCGTTATTATTGTGAGCACATTAGCCAAGTCCATTACAATAATTTATTGCTAAGAGAAAAACATCCTTGCAGTACATGTATCTAGAAGTTCCACCAAAATATAACAGACTGCCGGTTCCTGACACATCCACGTGCAGCACAGGACTCCCACCCTCCTCTCCCTGCCGCCAAGACCAGGACTCACTTTCCTTTGATGTACTTCACTTTCCAGGTGGCTTTAAGTCTCTGCCAGAGTCTGAGGCACTAGATCACGCTGCAACTTGAAATCAGTACGTCTCATCACCTGCAACTCCACTGACTGGCATCCCATCAACCAAAAGGCATGATGACCAAGGAGACACGGCGAGACCCTGCCATGACTTCTGCACCAGTTAGAAGATACCTGATTGTGGTCACAATAGTTTAACGGTGGTCTTTTAACATGTTCTGCAGCGGTGTTTTCCATGCTTGCTCCCAGGGGAGTCTCCCTATCAACAAATTATACAATACATTCTAATAAATCACTATGATATTGACAGGCTGGAATGACTAACAGACCAAAAACAACCTAACACAATTGCTGGGGATTGACATAATTAATGTGAAGTTTAGCATTTAGATTTAAGAACTACTTTCCAGAAGAGACCCAGAGTAACAGTCCCTGTAAGGAAACCATGGGGATTTTGACTGTCAACTCAGCAGTGTACTATGGCCTCTGAAACAGTGGGTCCTGGCAAAGACCGTTTTTGAGAGTGAGAACAAGAAAAAGAGTGAGAGTGAGAGCAAGAGCGAGAGAACATTGAGGAGGGAGCGGTTTCACTCCATACTTTGCTGGTCAGACCCAATCTGTGGAGGGCTGTGTATAGTCACTGAAGGTATATTTGAAGAAGAACGGAACTAAAGATGTTTCTTCCAGCAGCTCCTTATGGAAAGTAGAATACCTGTGTTCAAATAGCTGATGGGCTGTCACATGGAAGAAACATTACATTGACTCTGCTGAGCCCCAGTGCCCAGAACTAGAAGTCACAAGTAGATGTGTCAGTGCAACACATTTCAGCTCCATATAAGGAAGAACTTTCTCCAATTAGGGTGATCAAAACATTGAACTTGGATGAAATCGGGAGAGGCCAAAAAGACTTCTAGGGTATGGTCATTTCCAATCTTTACCTGGGTGGTAGGTTCTTAAGTACTTTGCTTTATTATTGTTCTTGAACACGTATATTTTCATATACTCCTGTTGGCATGATATGTTTTACAATGAAAAAAACTAGGTTGACTAGGTGTTGGGTAAGGTAGTGATCTCGTCATTGTGAGAGTCAGGGCAGGCTGGTGGCACTTGGTGAGAGGATGGGGTGGATGACCTGTGACATTCGTTCCATCTCTTAGATTCCACAAGTTAAAAAAATGCATGGGCAGGGCCAGCTGAGTGGCTCAGTTGGTTAAGAGACGGCTTAGAGCTCGAGCTCTAAGCAACAGGGCTGCCGGTTCGATTCCCACATAGGCCAGTGAATGCTGTGCCCGAGCTGAGCTGTTGCTGAGTTGCCAACAGGTGGCAGGATGACTCACCTTGTGTAACAACAAGATTACCTGTTCAATGGTGGGCTACGTCCACCCGCAACTAAGACTGAACTCGGCACCTTGAGCTGAGCTGCCACCCGGATGGCTTAGTGGATAGAATGTGTGCTCTTAACAACAAGACTGCTGGTTTGACTCCCACATGGAATGGTGGCTACGCCCATCCTCAATTAAGATTGGACACAGCACCTTGAGCTTAGAGACCACCAGCTGCCGACAGGAAGCCAGATGGCGACTGGCGCCCTCCACAATGAAGACTGAAGAACAACAACTTGGCTGGTCCCTTTCCCCAATTCCCCAACACTGTTCCCCTCCCCCAATTCCCCAATAAAATCTTTTTTAAAAAATGCATGGGTAATTATTAAGGGAAAGCTTTTCTAAACAATTTGAAGGTGATTTATTGCCTTTTAATTCATTTGATTCAAGACCTCACTCCATTTGTTCACCTACTGCCATTACTGGTGTTTGTTAGACTGTGACCTTCAAGTCTCTATGACAATGATTGTCATTTTTATTGGCCATTATATAATGAGAAGTAGTTAGGCACAGTCGCTGCCCTCTTAGGCAGTCATAAAGAGAATAGAGTGAGATCGGACATGAACAAATACAAGACAGCAAAAAGTTTATGTGGCAAACAGGTCAGGGTTTCAGGTCTTGTAAGAGTGGGGAACACATACAGGACCTTGAAAAACATATCCTAGAGAGGCTGAGACTGGGAGAAGCCAGCCCTCTGCTCCAATTAAGCTCATCAGGCTTCCTGGAAGCAATGAGCCTTCAGAAATACATAGAATCTAGCATTCAGACATTTGATTAGGGGAATCTTTCTCCTAGGCTGCCAGGAAAAAAAAAAAAAGCCAAATAACTTAAGTGTCTATTTCCTCGTGTGAACCCTGTTCTCCCATGTTGTTTTTTGTGATCTCTCACTACCTTCCCCACTGTGCCCATTTGAGATGGGGGAACCAAGACCTAAAAAGGGAAATGAGAGGAAAGGGTATTTGTGGACTGTGATGGACATGGAATCCGGGACAGTCCTTGAGTTCCCGAGTCACTGTTGAATAAACAGCCAGGTTCCCTGCTCCTTCTGGCTGGGCTGTGACTTTGGACAAAGTTACTTCTGCTTTGGACTCACTTAACCTTTAATCTGGGGATCCCCACTCATGTTACTGACATTAATTCCTCTATCCACAACCACCTTGGGTTGACGGGAAAAATGAGCCAAAACACGAAATCATTGAGTCCAATGTGGTAATATGTAAATAATATTTAGTGAAAGTTTATTCTCTCATAATAATTTATCTTCACTTTACTCCCAGGGAAACTGAGTCACAAAAAGTAGAAATAAGTTGATTTCGCATACACCCTTCAGTCTTTATCAATAAAAATAATGTTTCAATGTTATAGTATTTTCTTTTTTTTTAAAAGATTTTCATGAGGGAATTGGGGGAGGGGAACAGCATTAGGGAATCAGGGAAGGGGAACAGACAAGTTGCTGTCCTTTTTGTTCTTCAGTCTAGTTGTGGAGGATGTCGCTTCACTGGCCCATGTTGCTATTATCATTGCACTCTTCCCAAGTGAGGCAATTGCTCACAGACCATTGGACGGCCACTCACGGTGGCTCACGGCAGCTCACAAAAGCGCACACCAGCTGCTGGCCAGCCTCACTGCAGTCTATGCCGTTGCTGGCGACTCACGGCAGCCCAGCTCAGGTCGAGCTGTTGTTCACCGTCTTAGCTGCAGAGGGTGCAGTGTCACTGGCCCTCTATGTGCGGTTCGAACCTGGGCCCCACCACTCAGAGCTAGCATCCCAAACCAACTCCCAACCAATGCACCACTCAGCCTGCCCTATAGTATTTTCTTTCTGGGAGTTCCTGTCCATAGTCATTTTATGGATGGGGAAACTGAGGCATGGAATGAGTGAAATGTATTGCCTCAAGGTAGGCCTTACAAAATCACACCTAGATGAGAAACTCATAAACCCTAATTCTTCAGGCAAAATTCTTCTTCCACTAGATTTATACCCAAGTTCAAAATATTAAATCCACTCAAAGTTTGTGAAATTTGGTGATAACTGCTGTAAAGTTTGAGTTCTTGATACCAAACACTGTGGGGTCTGGGGTGGTGGCCAGAGTAATCGTGACCTTGACCTTTTTAAAGAGCTTCAGATCTCGCACATGCTCCACAGCCGCTATTACCCTCTGTTCTCATCGAAGACATCAGTAGTGCCCCCCTTTTACAGACGAAGATGAGAAGGCCAGAACTCAGAGGTGTTTGGTGGCTTGTCGGAGAACACAGTTAGCAAACGGCAGAAGTAGGACTGAAAATCGGGTCTTCTGAGTCCAAGTTTAGTGAGAACCCAGACTGAGGCTACCTGTTTTCTACTGGAAGACTTTGCGGAGACTGAGGGAGGTAGGAGAAGCCAGTGCCTGTAGCACTTCAGCCCATAAGTTAGCAGAGAAAGGAATTATCATCGGTAGGCATTTGAGATGATGACAGAGAAGTGCTGGGCATTGCAGAGGTCTACAGGCTGCAGGGGTCTAAGACGAACACACAAGAACAAATGCGTACATGACAGCCTCTCTGTGTCAGCTTCTCATCTAGATGATCCTGCTACGAGAGGAAAGCATTTACATTCCATCTATGGCTGGGTAAGTTTGGAACATGGAGAAGAGATGTGCACAGATAAAAACAGGGGCCACACAGAAGAGCAAGCCAGGGGACACACACACACACACACACACACACACACACACACACACAACAATCCAGGAAGAGGTTTCTGAAGAATTAGACCTTCTTTCTCTTTTTCAAATTTCAGAAGCAATGGAGTAACTGTTGCATGGAGGGCTGAGCTGAGAGGGAGATTTAGAGCAGAAAGTTACCCGGGGCATTCGGAACAATTATAAAAGTGGGTGGGAAGTGGGGCACAGGGCAGGCAGTGTCAGTGGACAAAGAGGGCTTTGAGCAAGTGGAAATTCAAGAGGGATTACACCCTGTCTTGACTTCTAGACTGTCTGTGTTTCCACCCCCATGCTTTCAAAAAGCCAGTGCTCTCCATATTTCCGGAGCAAGAATCTCCAGGTGTGGAAGTGCATCTGCAGCAGGTGAAGGGCACAGTGGAAGGGACCTCGGGGACGCTGGGCAAGGAGTCCCAAGCCACCCTAATCTCCCACATCCTACCATTGCAGAGGTGCCCAGTGCAAAACTCATTTGTCTGTGCCCACTACTGGGAGGGAAACTCCAGTTTGCTTATCAAACCCAAATTGACCTGTTGAACTTCAGGACAGTGATTAGATTCTGAGTGTCAAAACTCTGCTGAGCTCTACTGGAATATAAACATTTCTCAGTCTGTCAGTTCAGACTCCAGCCAGGTAGAAAGGCCTGTTTATCTGTTAATTGTGTTTACTTGAGTCATCCTTGAGGATTCTAATTACTCAGAGAAGCAGCGGCAGAGATTTACTGGGAGACAGCTGGGAATATGAGTATGCAGAGAGTCCCTGCACTCTGATTCCTGGCCCTTTGTGAAACACAGGGTCTTTGGAGGGTAAGTGCAGGCTCTAAGCATGACGATTTGAGCCATGAGCCAAAGCCTGGTAATCTCAGCCTTTCAGAAGAAGCTGCTCATTCCTGATCACCCTGGGTTCTGGGTAGACACAATAATTATGATTTGCATGGGTGGTGTGAAAATTTGAGGGTTTTTATAATGATTCTTATGATTATTTTTGCCAACATTTGTTCATCTGTCATATTTACGAGCCATTCTCTCTTCTAACCAGAGTACACGTATGAACACATTTCATACAACCACGAGTACATCCATCCAGATGAGAAGCTGACATAGAGAGGTTAAGCACCTTCACTGAAGTCACACTGCTAGTAGCTGAAGGCACTAGGACCTGACTACAATTTACATCATTTAGCTAAATCCCAGTATTTTGCAAAGACTGTCCAACCAAACATGTGACATTTACACCTGACACTGTTTTGGGTGCTGTGTGGAAGACACAAAGGACGTGTAGACAGAGCTCATGGTGTCGTTGCAGATTTCGGCAGTCCCCTCCTCGACTCTAAAATGTTGCTCATGTTCTTCACCTGCACAGTAGGATTTTCTAACTAGAAAAGGCCTTATACATCACCAATGCTATTTATTATCCTGTTTTTAAACAGGGAAGGCAACTTTAGGCCCAGAAGGGCCCAAATTGCTGATTGATTTCTCAACAGCTAGAGAAAGACTAGGAACAAATCCAACTCCAGCAGCCAGCTTTCTAACAATTTGGGGGGCTTGCGTGTTCTTGGTGGCATTCGGAACGTAGAGGTATCATTAGAACAGTACAAAGGGATGTTCACTGCTTTACCCCAAGTTCTTCAGTTCTTCAATTCCATCTTCCTTCTTCACTTCCACCACACTTTTATCCTTCACTCGAATTTAGCCTTTACTGATCCTTACTTACTCCTTGCCTTTTTCCTGCCTATGAGTGAACAAGGCCAGGACAGCCCTCAGCCATACCGGGCTGGGGAAGAGATAAAGGGGAACTGCTCCACAGCGTTTACCGGTGAGCCTTAAAGGACGCACAAAAACGCTCTGCGCAGTTACTTGTAATTTCCTGCGCAGGAACAAAAGGTAGAGGAAAGCAGGGATGATGTATTTGAATGACTGGGGGAGACATGAGAATTGCTTAGATGTGGCCAAACTGACTCAAGGAAGAGAGACGGGGACACTCGGGGACACTCGGGGACACACTGGGCTCGGCCCCACCCCACGCGGGAGAGGCTTCGCGGCTGCGCTTCGCAGTGCGTGGAAGGGCCCTTTCTCGGAGCGTGGAAGACACCCTCACAGTCCGCGGTCCTTTCGGCCCACGGTGAGGGCCCTTCTCTCTGCGAGACCCCAACGGCCAGGGGACGCTGTATCGCAGCACCTCGGCCCTTCCCCGGGTATCTGCAACACTCCTCCCGCTCCCAAGGACGCGCGCCCGCACCGACCCCGCGCCGCACCGACCCAACACCCCTCGCGCTGCGTGCGTTTCACGCAGCGCGGAGGCCGGGAGGCCCGCCCACCGCGAGCGTGCGTAACGTGCCCCCGCAGAGTGACGCACGCTCCCCGCCCGGGCGGCTGCGCGGGCTGAACAGCGGAAGGAGCGCCGGGGGCGAAGTGCGGGCGGAAGTCGGCGTCCGTGGCCGGGACAGGGAAGGGAGAGGCGACTGGGCGCGGCGCGACGCGGCGCCCCTGGGAACCTGGCGGGAGGGCACCGCCCCATCCCCGCCCTCTCGGTTGGGTATGGAAGTGACGACAGCAGCCGAGGAGGTCACTTCCTGCTGGGCTGGATGAGGAGGAGCCGGAGACGCCGCGGAGGAGACCGGACCGAAGACGGACGGTGTGGGGGAGAGGTGAGTCCCGGCCTCGCCGCCTGGCCCCTGCAACCGGACTCCCCGAGCCTCGGCGGGGACGACAGCCCTGGGGTTGGGGCCACCCAGCGGGCCACGTCCCACCCTAGCCGGCCTCACCCTGCGCGGGGGGCGGGGGAGGGAGGAGGCCCCGTGTCTGAGGGGCGACGGGGACCCAGAGCGGCGTTCGTGCCCCGAGGCGAGGGAGGCCGGGAGGCGAGAGGAAAGGCGGCTGTGGGGGCCGCGTGCCGTGCCCGGGAGTTGCAGCGCCCGACCGCCTGCTTGCTCCACTCTTCGGGGAGTGGTTGCGATCCGAGGAAGGGCGAGGGCCTTGGGTTTGCAGATTTGAGATGAGCGGCCTGACCTGGACTGTGTGTGTGGGGGGTGTCCCCGTCCTTGTGTCCGTTCGTGTCCTCGGAATGAAGTCGTGAAGCACTGGCAGAGGCGCCCCTGGGCTCCCGGGAGGGGTCGTTTTGGGGGCAGTCGGAAGTCGGGTGGCAGAAGACAGCTTCCCGGTCACCCGAAGCGTTGCCGCGGGTCTGCACCCCAGCGTCGTGCTGGTGGCAGGGCATTTCTGTGACGGGACGGCGACCCCGCGACCCGACGGAGCCATCAAGAGCGTGGGCCAGGGCCGCTTCCTGGAGCGGCGGGGAAATCCGTGTTTTTCCTCCCTCATTGTCACGGGGATGGGAGCAGCCAAGGAGGAAGCTCCAGCCTGTCAGAGGCCTTGTTATTGTGTATCTTGTATGTGTGACTGTGTGTCTGGGTTTCTGTTTGTTTGCTTCGTCCTTTGGGGTATTTATCTCCTCCTCCTTTCCGGGTAGTTTTACAGACGAAAACTTGCTGGTTTTCTTACTGTGTATGGTGAGAAAAAAATTCAAAGGATCCAGAGGAATCCCAGGTTAGATGAAATTTCCAAGATTAGGAGTCTGTCCCCACTCCACCCCGAGGCCACCAAAGCACCTACCTGCCCTTCAGACTCCGGCTAACGTGGGTGCTGAGGGCCGGTCCCCCCTGGGGAGCCGTGAGGGGACATCTGCCCCCCCTGGCCACATCTCCTCTGGCGTTTCACCCTTCCCTTCTTTTTGCTAAAGAATTGACTGATACGAAGCTGCTTGCTGCTAGGAACAGGAAATTTATTGAGGAACTGTAATCTGGATGGAGTGAATTCAGGTCGCAGCAAGATGCCCTCCATTTACTGAGCTAAGGTTCTCGGAAATGCCTGCTCTCTCTCCTTCCCGTTAAAGGGAGAAAATATAAAATATTTTCTCAAAAAAATTTTGGGAATGTGTGTGTTTCTTATCTAGAGTGACTACGTATGGTGTATTTAGTTCTTGTATCCGGGGGTGTTTTTCAAGGAGGAGGGGGCATTTTCTGATGGGGTTTTCCTTCTCTCATCTCAGGTAATTCAGTAAAATACATCAAAATCAGATGTTATCTTTGAGTGCCAATCAAATGGGTTGAGATTTGTTTCACCCTTTAAACTGGTACATCTGGGTGAATGTAGGCATATGTGTCTTGGCATGCTTGGCCTGTCTAGTAATAGAAAACCAACTGACCTGTTTGGGCAGCCTTTTTGGACCCGTGTCGCTGTACCCTTCCTTTCTGAAGGGCTGGTCAGGAGGAAGAAAGCAAATATTAAAGACAGTGTTTATCCTTTGTGGTTTAAAGTCAGGTGAGAGATAATTAAGGCCTTTGAAGCTGATGACCTGAGGACCATCATTTGATGACTTAGGGGTTAGCAGTTCAGAGGTGACATGTTTGAAAGAAAGAGTCACATAAGGAGGAAAAGCTAAGGAAAGGGAAGTTTGGGGAAAGGCTGTGCTAGAAAACCTTGGGAAGAGTATAAATAATAGCGCCTTAAGTAATTGCTGTGGCTTGTATCTCTCAGCAGGAGGCTGAAAATGAAAGCAGGCTGTAGCATCGTGGAAAAGCCAGAAGGAGGTGGAGGTGAGCAGTGAATCATCTCTGATGTACTTGGAATGTCCCTCCGTGCTTCCTTTTCACTGCACTTGGGCTCTACACAAACGCCAGAGCAGGCTGACAGCCTGTCGGGGGGGTACAGTGGCAGGCTTGTGTGCTGTGGACATGCATCTAAGTATCTAAGTCTAGTGACCACGCCTTTGTCCCAAGCTTTAGACTGTCTTTCCCACCTTGGGGGGAAGGGGTTTTGAGCTGTATTTTCCTAATATGTTAGTTTCTCTTTCCTGTTTGTTCCCTTTGGAAAGTTCATGCTCTCATAGAAAGTAGGTGTGAGATTTAGTAATGTAGGAAAAGGTGAGAGATGAGGGCACCTGGGTGCTGCTTCCCAAGTCTTATCAGATTTGATGATTGCCAGAAGGAAAGCTACCTTCTCTGCTTTCCTCTCCCCTTGTGGTCGGCTCCAGCTGACCGATGGCATGTTTGCACAGCACTCTAGAGATGGCGCCTTGGGATGTAGAGCTGGAGACACTGGTGCGTGCCCCTGACTACTTTGCTCTTCCCCTTCACATTTAAGGATATCAGTTTCCAGACTGGGCCTATAAAACCGAGTCATCCCCAGGCTCCCGGCAGATCCAGCTGTGGCACTTCATCCTGGAGCTGCTGCAGAAGGAAGAGTTCCGCCATGTCATCGCCTGGCAGCAAGGAGAGTATGGGGAGTTTGTCATCAAGGATCCGGATGAGGTGGCCCGCCTCTGGGGCCGCAGGAAGTGCAAACCACAGATGAATTATGACAAGCTGAGCCGGGCCCTCAGGTAACAGAAAGGCTTCCCAAATCCATGGTGTTAACAGATTGGAAGGAGACTAAGCGGTTGGATGATGTTAGCTAAAAGAGGTATCAGGTGACAAGCTTGTCCTATGTGAAGGGTAACATGTAGTTTTCAGGTCGGAGTAGAAGAGCTATTGAGGCTGAGTAGCAGAGGCACTGGAGGAGAGAGGGCACATCTTGGCTTATGTGTAGGAGGGAGTCCAACGTGGCTGGCACTGGACCTGACAGACCGTCCCTTCTGCCCGGTGTGGGTGACAGTGTGTAAAATACGGATTGGAGCTCATTTGTAACCTAAAAGATTACTTGCGACTTCCCTGTAGGAAGTCTATTAGGATTTCTCTTTTTTACTCTCCTGGGAGAAAAAGAAAAGTAGTGAAGCAAACACATAGGACGAGGACTCCCTGAGAAGAGTGACCTGGCTGTCAACAGCCATGTCCCTAAGCTCAGCCATCAGTCCATGGTTCCAGCATACCCGAGGATTGATCTGTAAGTCTCCTCGGGTTCTTTTACCCTTGTCAGACATCTTTACATTTCCTAACCATTAGCCCTCAAGGGGCCAGAAGGCAGTTTATAACCTGTGCCACTGAACAGGTGTGAGGCTGAAGGCTCCAAGTACATTGACGTTCCCAGCTGTTTCATTCGTAGTAACCCTGGATGTCCAACCTGCGGCAGCTTTGCTGGAGCCTCACATCTCTCTAAGAGGGAAGCGGCCGGCTGCCTGCTGGTTCCCAATCCAGGCTCTCCCATTGTTTGACCTGCCACCGTAAGTGAAGGAGTTCCCATTCCTTCACGTGTGCCCTCCAGATTAACCACGTCAGGTCTCACAGGAGACTCAGCTGCCCCCGCCTGGGTAATCAGGAAAGAGAAACTAAGCAGTGACATGTAGAAACAGAAGAAAAGACGCTATAGAATTGAAACTAAAGAAGAAAGGTGGCGAGGGCTAGGGTAGGTGTTCAGGATCTTAAAATGATACTGTCTTTGTGAAACTCCAGCCCAGGACTAGAACAGACTGGAAAATTGAAGGAGAAAAGTAAGCTCCTCAGTCTCCCAGCACTCAGCTGAGGGCACAGCATGAAAGAGTGGTGGCGACATTTGCAAGTAGTACTTGGAGCAAGGACTGTTGGTCTTCGGGCCACTGAAGTGTAACAGGAGGTGTCGGAAAGTGGAAGATGGCCTGACAGGCATCCCTATTTTTGCAGATACTATTACAACAAGAGGATTCTCCATAAAACAAAAGGGAAAAGGTTCACATACAAATTTAACTTCAACAAGCTGGTGATGCCCAACTATCCGTTCCTCAACATTCGGCCAAGTGGTAAGATGCAGTCTTTTCATGGGGAAGGAATTTTGATTTGGGAGAGACTTAAAAACCCAAGTCTAAGACTGACATGTTTAGGTGCCTAGGAACCCTGGCATCGTGTAAGCCTTGCATGCCTCCGTCCTTGCTCTGTGTTCCTGTTCACCTCTCCCAGGGTGGTAGGCTCAGCGGCATCAGGGATAAATGGTTTGGTTGGTCATTTTGCGTCCCTTTTCTGCCTATTATTTGTAATCTGGATATTTCTGCACTGTCCTGTTCGGAATGGTATCTATAGGCTTGTGTTGATCTTTAAGTTAGAGTTTTAACACCCTGTCCAATGACTCTTTCATAGACAAGAACCTGTTTCTACAAACACTTCCGATTTTCTTTGAAACTACCAAACTCCTTATCAAGTGACTGTCATCAAAACCACAGCATCCTTGATCACAGAAGGGGAGGCTCATATTTGCAGTGAAAAGCAGTGTCTTTGATCTGTATGAGCAGCTCCTCAGAGAACAGGACTCTGGAGTGACTGACTTCTCAGGTGCAACAAGGCTTCCCCTTAGGGTCTCCGGTGACAGCTCCTTATGGTGGTTTCAGGCCTGCCCCTTGGTGGTCTCAAGGTGTTGGTTTGTTGCTTGGTTGGTTTGTAGATGCAAATTGTACCCCTGCCCAAGACTGTGGCCTGTGTTAACTCGTTTCTGCCCAGCCATCAGTATGTCTTTGTGGCGCTGTACGGCAGGCGATGAAATCTGATTGTGGTGCTGCCATATTACAACTTCTCATAGAAAAATGGGGGGAACCTGAAAACTTGGCACAGGGGTGTGGCTGAGAGTTTGGTGCTGAGATCCACTGCAGATACTTTATGACGGCACAACAAGTTAGGGCAGTTTCAGCTCATGCTGCTGCCATTACATTTCCATTCTCCTTCTGGGGCCACCCCCTCCTATCCCTGGGGCATACATTTAAAAAAAAAAAAAGGTGGTGTTGGAATCCATCTCTCTAATTACAACCTGTTTTCTTTCCTTGTGCCTGAGGGAGAGGCATTAGGAAATCAAACCTGTTCTAGCCACTGGAATCCTGCTTCCTCTGTTCCCCTCGTGTCCTCTCCCTGTACACCTAGAAGTACTGGGGCTCTACGTGGGCATGTGGCGAGTCTGAAGATATTGCTGGTGCCCATACCCTTCCATACCACTCGCCCAAAACGCTTGATTGATCTGTCCTTCAGTCTATAACCTGGTCTTGTCTGACGAAACCCCACAAGTCCAGCCACTTGGACAGGTGGAATGACACACCCATCAGCCCCTGGTTGTGATAAGCTTTTCCAGGCCAAGGAAACCTGTGGAGACCCACGTCTAGAGACCTTGTAGTGCTGGCCTAGCACAGCTGCTCCACCCTAAGGCAGTGGGATCAGTACTGCCCCTCAGCTAAGCTCAGGACCCTAGTGAGAAAATCATGGGGAAGCTGGTGGTGCTTATATGTCCCCCTGAGCCCACGGCGGGGTGGCTTACTCCTGGGACGGACAGCACCAGGGAACGGGGGTCATTCGTTCAGAGACCCTCATCCAGCTCAAGCAAATGTTGTCTCGGGTTAACTTCTCTGTTAACAGAGGAGCTGCAACGTTCACTGAACGTGTGCTTAACAAAGGTACTTTTGCTTCGTGTTTTGTGATACCAAAGGTATTTTTGCTCTGTGTTTTTGCTTAGTGTTGTGATACCAAAGGTACTGTTGCTTTTGTTTTGTGATACCAAAGGTACTTTTGCTTAGTGTTTTGTAAATGATCTCATTTAACTCCCCTAGCCCAGTAGAGGATGTGTCCGTATCATTTTACAAATAAGAAAATGAAGGATGACAGCAAAGTCAGATTGGTAAGCGTGGGCGGGGTATAGCTACCTGTGAGCAGCTTCTTGAGAAACAGTCCCTGAGAGATTGAGCTCCGAAGAGCTGGCTTCCTCTCATTTACTACATCAGCCATTCTTCCTCTGGATTGGGACTCATTCGTCTGTGCAGTAGATAAGGTGCTAAGCCCTAAAAACCACACAAAAAAAGATGATGGGCGAGCTCTCTCCTTCAAGGAACTTACAGTTTAGCCGAAGAGGTAGGATGTGGGGTTAATACAGTTCAGAATGTGGCATGTGGTGAGCACTCTGAGAAGTACGGTTGTGTGGATTAGGTCCAGGGGCCAGAGGAACCATGTCTGGGTGGTGGATTGATAGAGTGGGCTGTTCTGATGTATGTGTTTTTAAAAACAGAGGCAGTGCATGGTGGTTGTATTATAATATAGCCGAGTAATATGGCAGTTCGTAAAGTGACAAGGAACGTGAATGTTCTCCCTCCCCATAGCTCCCCTTAACAGTGTAAGGTAGAGTAGGGAACACTTGGATAGTACTTCTACACACACAATCTCATTTTTATCATTGAAAGCATCCTGTAAAGTATTATGTTACATTTATTTTAAATATTTACTTGTAGTTACATAATAATCATGGAAAAAATACAGAAGATATTAGTAAAAGTGGTAGCCTGTAGGGGGTGGGGGCAGGACAGACCAGTTCAGGGATGGACTTGATACCTCTCTCTGTGCCTCCCCACCCCCACCTCAAGTTGTTTATATTTATCTTTACTTTGGAAAACTTTAAACCTACAGAAGAACTGGAAAAAATAGAACAGCGAACACACATAGGGCCTCTTACGATTTGCTAGTCATTAGCATTGTTGCCACACTTGCTTTACGTTTTTCTGTTTGTATATACTTTTTTGTTGTTGTTGTTGTTGTTTTTTTTTGAAGGCAGTGTCACTGGCCCTCATATGTGGGATCTGAACCGGGGCCGCTGGTGTCCCAAGCCAGCTCTTAACCAGCGCGCCATTCGGCCAACCCTGTATATACTTTTTAAATCTTTTGAGAGTAAGCTGCACATCATGACACTTCACACCTGTGAGCTTCAGCCCGTATCTCCCAGGTACAAGGCCAGTCTCATAACCACAGTGACATTACCACGCCCAGGAAGTTTGACATTGTTCTAATGCTGTTATTTAACATGGGGTCCATATTTCAAATACTATACATACCTTATAAAATTTGGATTTTTGAACCATGATTATCTAATAAATTACTTATTTTGGCAAATACTTATATGCATTTTGCTATGTGCTGATACATTCTGAGATCTTGATAAATACTAACTCTTTTAGTTTTTAAAACATGCAATTAGTCCTGTTATTCCCCATTTTACTGAGGCATAGTTTCCTTGCCTGTAAATATGAGGTAAGAAACTGAGATAAGTTATCCAGAGCCACAGAACTAATGAGTGGTGGGGCCAGGGTTTGAACCTAGGCAAAGGCTGTATTCTTTCCATTTTGCCAGAGGGAGTCAAAGACCCTTTGGTTACTTGCTACAAGGAAAAAGTCCCAGAACTGGGTTTCACACCCAGAGTTTCCAACCCTACCACTTAGATATCATGGTGGCTCTATGAACGCGGTCTTCTTCCACAGCCACGCATGTTACTCAAACCTTTGAAGTAGCAAACTTATTTTTTCAGACATCTGGTAGTGGGGCCGCTGCACTTAGAGGGGAGGGTCCAGCTCTGCTCCCTGGTGCCGCCCCCTGGCTCCCTCTGTGTGCCCTTGGAAAGTGCCGTGGCTGCTTCCTTGCAGCTTTGCAGCATGCCTCAGCCTGTGGAGGACCAACAGGGAGCGTTATCTTAGGTCATTCAGGCTTCAGAACACACCGAACTGAGATTTTCTGCTTTTTCACAGATGGACTGTTAATACCAAATCAAGATCCAAAAGAGTCAAAAAGAGTAGACTTTTAGCCACTGTAAGAGGCTAGAAGGAGCCTGGGACGGACCCCATAACTAAACTCAAATCATATTCAAGGTCATCCATCTGTTTTTCTTAATTATGAGATACCATCAGTGGCTTTAGGGAAAAAAGTCCTGTAAAGCAGTTTTCTGTGGCACATGAATTTGGGAGAGACTGCTCTGCAGTGTCACTCAGTCACCTGTGAGGATGGCTGTGCCATACAGAGAGAAGGCCGCTGGTTGGGAGTGCTGCCTAACCCACCCTTTATGGCTTCTTGTCCTAGTCACCATACTTCCACTTATTTGGGTTCTTCTTATTTTTTTTCTTTGCCTTTTTTGCTCCTCCCTTATCTCTGCGTCAGTGTAAAGGGCCTTAGGGCGCTGACATCCCTGTGATGGGCTGCCGGTATTACCCAGGAATCCAGAGGCCCTAGGTTCTCCCCTGGCACACCTTTCCCAAGGCCTGTTTACCAGAGGGGCCTTGAGAAGGGGCTGAGAGCTTGTGAGCCGCTGGGTTGGCATGGTTAGCATGGCGCTGGTAGCTAGAGCTTGAGACTTTAGCAGGTGAACTTGGCAGAGGAGTGGGAGGCCCTGGTAGCCCGAAAAGCATGGAAAGCGGGCTGGGGATGGAGGGCTTCATGTAAAATTTGTCAGAGAAATAGATTTGGAGAAATTGAAAAATATTTAAATTTCTGTAAAGTAGTAATTGTGTATCAGAAATGATAAAAGATACACCCTAAAAATTTAGCAAACATCTGGCCTTTTTTCCCATTTGTTTTTGTCCTTAAAATATGCCTTGTTCACGTTCATGTATGTTACATGAAGGGTCTTTGGGCTTTTCCTGCATGGCTTTGCGTGCATGTCATTTCCAGCTGTGTCTGCTTGCTTTATAGATGCATCAATGTTAGGGAAATACACAGACTGTTTGCAAAGCTGAGAATGAAAAGGTGATATACACAGTGTTCAGAGTGGCTGAGAAGGAGCTCTTGGGCCCATTCATGCATTCAGCCTCTGGTTGCTGAGCGCCTGCTTGTTGCTAAGCCCTGAACTGCTGGAAACCTAGTTGTGAACAATAGGAAGTCCCTCCTTCGTGGGATTTGTTTCAGATTTCCGATGGTCACGCAGACCCTGAAGACAGCCTGAGCAAGAGCTAGAAAGATGGTGGCTAAATTGAGATGGGGAAACTGGGCAGTAGTTGCCAGGGGGACGGGCCCAGGGATTGGGCCCCACTGGAATGTGTGTTTCCTGTCGCTCCTAAACACTGTGTACTTATTTATTTAGCAAAAAGGAAAGTGCTGATAATGAGTGAGCAGACCTCTGAAGTGGCCTTTTGTCCTTTCCACCGTCACAGGTGTGGTTCCCCAGAGCGCGCCACCAGTGCCAACGGCCTCCTCCCGGTTCCACTTCCCACCTCTGGACGCACCCTCTCCAAGTAGTGACGTGCAGCCAGGGCGCTTCTCTGCCAGCTCCCTGGTGACCTCTGGCCAGGAGCTGAGTAATGGCGCTGAGAGAAAGGCGGAACTCTCAGAGCTGGAGGATGGCGCAGCCGACTGGCGCCGGGGCGTGGATCTCATGGCCTCCCGGAACGCTGTTGGGGGAGGAGGGATTGGCCATCAGAAGCGCAAGCCTGACATCATGCTTCCGCTGTTCACCAGGCCAGGGCTGTACCCTGACCCTCACAGTCCCTTCGCCGTCTCCCCAATCACTGGCCGAGGAGGCGTCCTGAACATCCCCATTTCCCCAGCCCTGTCCCTGACTCCCACCATCTTCTCCTACAGCCCATCTCCAGGCCTGAGCCCTTTCACCAGCAGCAGTTGCTTTTCCTTCAACCCTGAGGAAATGAAACACTACCTTCATTCTCAAGCCTGTTCGGTGTTCAACTACCATCTGAGTCCCCGGACATTTCCACGTTACCCAGGGCTTATGGTCCCACCACTGCAGTGCCAAATGCTTCCTGAGGAGCCAGCCCAGTTTTCTATCAAGCTGCAGCCCCCACCCGTTGGGCGGAAGAACCGGGAGAGGGCAGAGAGCAGTGAGCAGCCGGCAGCTGTCCCTGCTCCCAACGCCACAGCTCCTCTGCCCCCAAGAGTTAAGGTGGAGCCCGCCTCTGAGAAGGACCCTGAGTGTCTGCGGCAGTCAGCCCGAGAGAAGGAGGGACACTCACAGGAAGAGGGCACTGTGCCAGGCAGGACCACAGAAGAGGGAAAAGGCGCCGTCTTTGCCCACCCAGCTGCACTCCCTGTCTGGCCCTCTGCACCCATCAGCGCCCCAAGTGAAGGATCCCTCGAGGTGACTGAAGACAATGATGATGGTCCTGGCAAAGAGCCCAGTGCACCTGAGAAGAAAGAAGATGCCCTGATGCCCCCCAAGCTTCGGCTGAAGCGGCGCTGGAATGATGACCCTGGAGCCCGAGGGCTGAGCAAGGGTGGCCGGCACCCATGGGACACGCCAGGGCCACGGGGCTTGGCGACGGCAGCTGCGGATGCTTAGACACGGAGGTGTGGGGGTTGTCTGTACTATAATCAGATACATGTATTTATGTAGCAAGATTTCGGGGGGCTTAGACTTGTATTTTTACATTTGGGGATGGGTTGGGGTGTCTTCTGTTGTAAATTAGGTGGGCTATGAACACATTTTTTTCCTGGGGAGTAGGACACGGGAAGGGTATTGACTGAAAGGAGAGACTGCCTCCATTTCCTGTCGAGGCTTGTACTTTCTGACAAACTCCCAAAGGGCCGAGACACTGCTGCTCCCGTGGTTGTTCAGGTTCCAGATTTCTTTCTTTTCTATTGTATTTATCCATGGAAAGCCATCAATGAACTTATTTTGCTCTGAGAGAGAAACACAGAAGGGAAAGAGGCGTGGTTGGGAGGTTGGGCAGCTGAGCAGTGGGAGACCATTACGCTGTTTGCCTGAGATGGTTCTTTATAATTGTTTCAGGGGAAGAATATGGTAATCTCAGTCTTACTGGGAGCGGGGGGTGCGGGGTGGGGTTCGGATGTTGCTCTTTGTTTGGCATTTTTCCTTTTCCTCTAAAAAACTGTTTTCAGGAATCACGAAACGTCTGCCAGTTAGAGTGCAGCTGGGAGGCGCGGACACTGAGCTGGGCTGCGTGGGTGACATGAGCCCTGCTGTGAATTCCTGGACTTTTTACCTACTTCACCTGTTCAGAAGCCATGCGGAGTTGTACACTCTTGTTCAGGGAAGGAAGAAAGGGCAGGAGGAAGTAACCCAATGCCTTTAAAAGCAAAGCAGACACAAAAACTATCTTTATTTTTGCTTTTCCATCTTGGGTTCGGGGAGCCAAACCAGGGCATGATTGTGCGCAAGGTCGCGGAGAGGTATGATGGCGCCGAAGAGGGCTTTCCGCCGTGTCTGGTTCTCACTGTTTTCTTCAGTCACGCCTTAACAATGGACATACTGAGTGTGATACGGGTCTGTCCCCTGAGCCCATGAAAGGGCACGGACAGCTTTTCATAATCCAGGAATGTGGAAGAATGGTTCAACACGAGCTAGTGTGTAGTCTCCCCGTTTGGTCCGGTGTGCCTGGATGGGCAGTCGGGCAGTGGCACCTGGAAATGCAGAAGGTAGCTGGGGGCACAGTGGGTCTTTGTGGGACCTGAAAGGAGAGGTGGGTGGCGCTACACCAGGCAGCCAGATGCCAGAGCCGGGGGTGAGGAGGTGGTATCTGTCCTGTCGTGCGCTTGCCCTTCTTGCCATACCCGTTCTCCAGGTCGTCCTGATTCTCAGGACCAGTGGACTGTTCTGTGTGAAACTCCCGTTTACACAGCAAGTGGTTCTTCATGGGAAATGCCCTTCCATCAACTTCACAGGAATGGGAAAGCATTGCTCTTCTATGAAGCAAAAGGGCCCTGGACTGGGGCAGAGAGAGAAGCGGTGTGTGTGTGAGTTGTGAGTGTATGTATCTGTCTGTGTGCATCTGCGTGGTATGTGGACATACCTAACTGGCTGAGATCTCTGAACCTGAGGACAGCAGGGAGGGCAGTGACTCCACATCTGACGGGAGAGGAGTGGGCAGGGGTGCTGTCTGGAATGGAGGAGCTCCTGGCTCCACCTCACAAGCACGTCTGTACTGGGAGGCTTTCGAGGGCTGTCCTTTCCTGGAGGGGGCGGGGAGGACACGGCTCCAGAGAGGTCAGAGCAGTGAGCGAGTGGGTGGCTTGTGATGAGCCGAGTCCTTCATGCGGTTTTTGGCAAGTGTCCTCCCCCTTGTTTAATTCAAAATCCATGAGTGACTTGTCTCAGGAAAGGGACTGGGAGAGCAGGCTGTCTGTGGTCGGTTGTGTTTTTGTCGGCGTCTTTGTCCACACCTTGACTTACCTCTACTCAGAAAGCAAGCCTGGGCATGAGGAGGGCGCTCTGCTTGTCACTGCCAGTCTGAGCAGGAAGGCTGGCTGGCCACCCTCTGGCCACTAGAGGGACAGGTCAGCAGGTATCGGTATTAACTCAGGAATAGAAACATGAGGCCTTTAAAATAAGGGAGAGAAATCCACGATGCAGCCTGGAACTCCTAGAACCCAAGTGCCAGAATTAATCCTAGATGCTGCTTCTATTTGAACAAAAAGTCACTGCTTTCACACTTGAAAAAACACTTGAAAAATGTTCAACTCCGTGAAAAATGTTTTTGGGCTTTAAGAAATTGTTTTGATGTTTAACTGTCCTTTGATTGCCATCCCACCAGTAAACTGGTGGTTGCTTTGCACTGCACACTGGGGTGGGGGTTGGAATGTGGGGGTGGGTCTTTGAGATGTCCTGGGCTCAAGGGCTGGGAAATGCATGTTCTTCCCCCTCCAGCCTGCTCCCAGCAGCTCCCTTCACCAGCCTGGCACAAAGCCAGTCATTTCTTTTCTGTGAGCATCTTATCACTGTCTAACAGCAGGTGGAAAAGGGACAAAACCAGATCTATTTCCTCACCCCCATTCTTTCCAAATTTGGCTGTGCCAAATGTTTAAAATTTTGCAACTGTAAATCTTGAAATTTCCTAAAACACTTGTTCGTGCAAACAGTTTGCTTTTTGACTGTAGAAAATAGAAGTATCTTGAGGGCATCCAGCCTTGCTGAGCTCTTTTTTTTTTTTAGAGAATGGTTGTGAGTGAAATACAGACAATTCAGCAAGTCCCTTCAGCCCAGTCAGTCTTCAGGCCGCACCAGCTCGCTGGCACATGGGAGGCCCTGCATGGGCCACGGACCTTTCCGGAGCATTAAAAATATGGCTGACATATCTCGCTTCTCTCCAAGCAGGTGGAGTCAGTTGGCTGTTTGTCTCTTGTTTTTTTATTTATTCCATAATTATGTTTATGCTTTTTGTTTTGTAAACAATAATGGAATTTTAATTTTGTTTAAAAGAGGAACTTTGATCCAGTTTTTCAAGAACTGTTCCATTCTTAGTTTCTTGTTGGAGAAAAAAAGTTACAGTTAATTTGTTCTGAAATATTTAGGCATCCTTTGAGTTACAAAGTTGTGAGGCAGGGACGAGTGATTTGAGAGAGTGTGTGAGAGATGACTTCACTAGTTCGCTTCCTTAGCTGAGTCAAGTGTGGGGATGTACATAAGTGTAAGTAACCTTGACCTCGTTGTGCAGTGCCTTTTAGATGTCCCGCTTTCTATAAAGTCTTCAAATTTTTGCATATATATTATATATATGATGTAATGTTAGAGAAATATATGTATAATATACATATTTTTTTCCAGGGGTATCTGATAGCTCTGTATTTTGTTATGGAAGTTGAAAGAAAAAAAGTATTTTACCTCAAAAATTAAAGTTAAATAAAAAAAAAAAAACTTTCAAGTGATGTGTGTGGACTGTTGGCTTGTTGCCAGATGAAGGGCCCCAGAAACCTGGGACACAATTAGTGGGGACATTATGGCTTCAGGATTGTGTGGAGGACTTGTTAAGACTAAGTGTGCCCTGGACACTGCCTAGCCCATGGGCTACACCATGTGTGGTACCGTGTATGTGAAGTGTCCCGTCAAGCCAATCCATGGAGACACAGCACAGGCGGGTGGCTGCCAGGGACAAGGGAGAGAGACCAGCTTGCATGTCAAGTGGACTTGGACATAGTTTTGAGGTCAGGACCCCAGGTATCTGGCTCTGCGGACAACTCAGTGCACAGAATGGGTGGCGATTACCCAATTCCTAGCCTAGAGAGGAGTGAGTGACAGTGAGCTGCGGAAAGTAGCAGGACAGACGGGCCTTGGGGTGAGCACTGCGTGAGAAGGGGTATGACCAAGGGTGAGTCCCAGAGCCCACGTAGGCCAGTGAGCAGGAGCGAAGCTCGAGCTGTTTCTGCCTTACTTAGAAGGCCCTTCAGACCCTGGGCCCTTCCCGCCCCATCCTGAAGCATGCATGCATGCACAGCCTACGTGACTGCCACCCTGATGGTAGGTTTCAGGGCTCACTTCTATGAACGTGTTCACGTCCCATGATGACCTGCTGAGATAGGTGCCGGTTTTATTGACAGGACGCTGAGTCATGGGCGTTAACTGTTGTGCCCAGTACCTGTGCTGCCCCCACTCTGTCTTAGGCCTTTCATTCTGCTGACCTGGCTTGTCGCACTGCTGGGAACACCGCGCTCTCCTCTATTCACCTGGCTGACTGCATCTGACCCTTCAGAGATCCACTCAGTTCACCACCCCAAGGCCTTTGCTGGCACTGCACTCCACTACAGCCCACAGTCCTTGGCACCACCTCCCCTTCATCCGAGCACTGCCGGGCCAGCTCAGTCACCGGATCAAGGAGCCAAAGGCTGCTGCAGGGCACCTTTGCAGTGTCAGAATGTGGCCCAGAGCCTAAGGATGATTCCTGAAAGTTGGACAGATAAAAGGAAGATGGATGGATGGATGGATGGATGATGGGTGGCTGGAGGATGGATGGACGGATGGAAGGAAGATGGATAGATGGAAGATGGATGGATTGAGGATGGATGTTGAATGGAGGGTGATGGTGGATGGAGGGTTGACGGAGGATGGATGGATGGTGGCTGGGGGATGGATAAAGGATGGAGGATGGTGAATGGATGGGGCGAGAATGGATGAATGTGGATGGAGGATGGATGGTGGATGGATGGGAGTTGAAGATGGATGGTGGATGGAGGATGGATGGATAGTGGATGGAGGATGAATGGTGGATGGATGGATGGTGGATGGATATTGATGGAGGATGGAAGGTGGATGGAGGATGGTGGATGAATGGAGGATGGATGGTGGATGGAGGTTGTATGAAGGGTGGAGCAAGCATACATGGTGAAAGGAGGATGGATAGAGGATAAATGGTGGATAGTGGATAGATGGTGGATGGGTGATGGATGATGGTGGTTGAATGGTGGATGATGGGTGGATAGTGGTTGGAAGATGGTGGATGAACGAATGGTGGATGGAGGAAGGATGGTAGATGGAGTGTGGAGGATGGATAGTGGATGATAGATGGATCTAGGATGGAGGATGGATTGTGGAAGGATAGTGGATGAAGGATGGAGGATGGATGGTGGTTGGAGGATGGGTGGTGGGTTGTGGATGGAGGTAGATGGTGGATGGAGAATGGTGGATGGAGGATGGTAGTGGTTGCTGGATGGAGGATGATTGGTGGGTGGATGGATGGATGGATGGATGGATGGATGATAGATGGATGGTGTGTGGTGGAGGATAAATGGATAGATGATTGAAAGATGGATGAAATGTTCAATGGAGGGTGGATGGTGGATGGAGAATGGATGGATCATGGGTGGATGGAGGATGAATGGATGGATAGATGGAAGATGGATGGATGAATGGATCATGGATGGATGGAGGATGGATGGACGATGACAAGAAGTACATCAAGGACACTGATGCAGGTTTGGAGTGTGATAGAGAAGACCTGCTCTCAGATAGCTCACCACTTCACCCACCCTCTGTCACTTCGTCTGCTCCCCTTTTCCCACAGGAGCTAGGTGTGTTCATTCCAAAGGAAGAGAGAAAAGATGAAACTGGCTCTAATTCCATAGTCCCTTCCCTGCCATCTTACTGGCTATGACCTGGGCTGATTACAGAAGCTGTCTGTGCCTCAATTTTAGATTTTAGAGGATTGTCATGAGGATTACATGACGCACATAAAGCATTTACTCAAAATCTGTTTGTAATGAAGTGGCTGGTGTTTCTGTGAAGCCCCTGTGCTCTGGGCTTTGTGCCTGTACATCATGCTTTCACTGTCCCCTTGCATAGGTGGTCCTGTGTTACAGCAGAGAATATTGGGGCCCCCAGTGAGTCTGGTCTTCTGACTTGCAGTCCCGTACTTTCCCATTCATTGCCTGAATCTCTGAGAACGGTGAGGGCGGTTCCTTCCAGCCTCCACAAACCAGACAGGCAGAATTGGGGGTGTTGTGGGAGACCACACCTTTAGTGTTTCTCCAGGTGTTATGTCTTGTGTTCCAATCTGGAAGGCAGCACTGGGAGCCAGCATCTGTGACAGGCCCGTAGCTTTGGTCCAACAGGCTGCGGGGCTGGGCTGTGGGACTGACCAAGGAGGAACAAAGAGCAAAGATGGAATCTTCCCTGAATGTACACACAAAGATCCTAACTGGCAGGGCCTGGTAAAAGTGACTCCAGAATCTGGGGATGCAGCTGGCCAGATGATGGGGAGCTGTGGCCCCAGCAGTGGGCTAAGACGGAAGTGCACGTCAGCCAAGGAGGCAGCAGGCCTCTGCCTGTGTCACTGCGTCACTGTATCTTGCCTCAGTTGTCAGTTGCTGGCTCCACCCCAACTTCAACCCAAAGACTGTTCTAGAACACTCTGAGCCTTACAAGCTTGGTCCTAGAGAGCTAAGGGCCAGCAAGGGAGGCGGTCTCTGAGCTGTACCCTGGAAGAACCCTCCTCTCCAGGAGGCAGAGGCCAGCCTTGAAGCCAGGCTGCTGGCTGCTGGGGCAGGGCCCTTGGTTCCAGTGTGTCCCTGAGACTTCCTCCAGTTTTCCCCCAGATTCCTCAGACAGTAGTATAAATACAAACAGAGTAATTGGGTTTTACTACCATCAACAGCAAGACCAAAGGTGCAGTTTCCTCCCCATCAAGTCTGGGGAGACTGGGGCTCCGCAAATCTGGCTCTTGTCCTTAGCTGCTGCTTAGCTGATGGAGGATGGAGGTGAGATCTCCAGGACAGTGTGGGCTTGGGCTGTGGCCCCAGTGAGCAGGGAGGGTGTGGGCTGGGTGGTTGGAGACGGATGGGGGCAGCAGCCTTGAAGCGCTGTTGAGAGGGGGTGAGTTTGGGAAGGGAAGAGAGATGAGGTGGACACGAAATGGAGGGATGCTGATACTTTGGGGGACCACTGAGATGAGTTCCCAAGGGAGCAGCTGAGGTAGGGAGGGAACACAGGGGAAGCATCGATGGGCTAGACTACTCAATTTCACCCATATTGATCAGGTAATTGCTTTGTCTCGCGTGTCTTTGGAGCTCTGCATCTCCTGGCTTCACCTTCTCTCTCCCTCTTGTTTTTCCCATCAGCCCCGACATGCTCCTTAACAGAGAAAGAGAGAGAGAGAGAGAGAGAGAGAGAGAGAGAGAGAGAGAGAGAGAGAGAGAGAGAGAGAGAGAGAGAGGTGGGCTAGCCTGCCCCAGGCTGGTGTTGGGGTGCAGGGTAGGGGTTGGCGGGGGGGCAAGGGGGATGCAGGGAAGGGAGACCAGCCTGCCCTTGGAGCCCAAATTCTCCTTGGCCAAGAAATCCTTCCGGGCTGCAGACAATGGAAATGTCTGCTCATCTCGGTTTTCAAAGGTCCAGAAAGGAGCTGGGGAAGAGAATGTGTGGGCCTCAGTCTCAGTCAGCTTCTCACTACCCCCACTACTGAGCCGGGCTTTTGGACATCCCTTCACTAAGTCTACAGACTTGCCAGGATGGGGGCTCCCTTGCTGTGTGTGATGCCAGTTCACCTGCCCTCTCTGTGGCCCTGTGTGTGTCCTTCCTGCCTGCCATCCACACTCGGTCACCCCCTCAGGGGACCTTGGCCAAATGTCCCCCCTACACTGGGCCTGCAGCCTGAGGAAGGGAAACTAGGGAGGAAGACTCAGCCCCTCCTCAGAGAGTCTATAGACTGAGGGAGGAAGGTCCCCCACCCATGTCCTTCTAGTCTGAGGGAGGAGATACAGCTCCTGCTTCTTGAAGCCCCAAGACTGAGGAAAGACACAAACCCCATCTGAGAAACAGGCAGGAAGGGCCAGGCCCAAAGGGGAGTGGCCACAGAGGGTCCATCCTGGACAATATTCCATTCTCCCCACTGTCTCCCAGGCTCAACCCAGGGCCAGCTTCCAGGCCAGCAGTAGCGCCCCAGCCCAGGTGTGAAGCTCATGGGTCAGGGGGCATGTCCCTGCTGCCATGTCCCTCCTCCTAGCCCATGCTCTGGGTGCCCAGGGGACCCGAGCAGCAGCCAGGCATGTGTGGGCCTTTGCCCTGGGCGCCCACCCTCGAGCCAGGCACAGGGAGCAGCTGTCCATCCTCTCCTGCCAGTGTCAGGAGTGACTCAGGTGCAAAGTCCTCAGCATTGGAGCTCGATTTTCCAAACTTCTCCTGAGAACTCGGTTTAGAAAACAGATAAAAGCCTGTGTGACCCCCAAAGGCAGTTTAATCTCCATGCTTATTGGTGTAACCCCCTCACACACCTCGAAGGTGCTAAAGGGGCACTATCAGGGCAATTTAGGAAGCATGGCATTGAGATGAACCAGTGGGGCACAGCTTTGGGCAGAAACTGGAGGCCCACACAGGAGACTGCTGGAGAAGATGAGCCAGAGGACCTCAGGGGTCCCTGTCTCATCCGCCCTGAGGAGGGGCAGGGGCAAAGCTGGGCGTTCCTCAGAAGGTCTCCTGGGAGACTCCTTATGCCCTCCCTGGGTGGGGGAAGGGGCGCTGCAGGTCCACGGAGGACACACAGTGAGACTCCAAGCATGCCCTATAGCCTAGGAACTCTACAAACCCTCTCCCTCCCGCAGCCTCCTGACCCCCACCCCCCAAACCCCCTGTTCCCTGTGAGGAAGAAGGGAGCCCAGCCAGTCGGGCAGAGGCAAAAGGATTCAAACACAGGACACCCACACCCACTGCCCCCTGGGGGTCCCATCCCCACACCATGAGGGGCCAGAGCACACTGTGTGTATGTGTCCCAACAGGGTCCGTCGGGTGCCTCCTACCTGATGGCCACATTGTCAGTCTGTCAGTGTCCTCACAGAACCCAGCATGACTGTCCCAGAGTATGCCCTGCAAAGGACAGCCCATCCTTCTTCCCTCCTGTGTTAGTTTCTGGAGTCCCACCTCTGTGCCCCGAGGAAGTGCCTCCTATAGTCGAACCTGCATCCTCCTCCTGCTCCCACAGCCTTTCCTTTCCAGTTCCTCTTCCATTCAAATGCCTCAACCTTCCCAGCTTCTCCAGCTCTTTCCACACCACCTTTCTCCCATCCTCCCACCTGTCCTGCCGTTCACCTCAGCCTCCTGGTGTTCAGGCTGGGAATAAGTATGACCAACTGCCCTGACTTGTCTGGCACTGTCCCAATTTCAGTTCTCGGAGTCCCGTGTCTGGGGAACCACTGAGTCCCAGGGACCATGGGCACCCTACCTGGAAGGTAAGATACTGCCAGAGGTCCAGCTCCAGGAGCCAGATTGGGGCAGGGTTTGGGTGCAGAAATGCTAAGAGGCCAGCAGCGTGTACAGGAGACAGATAGGCTCCCGCACCCCACACAGAGACACACACAGAGACACCTACAGTCTCCAAAACAACAGAGCCACATGCTCAGGAGCAGACACCCACAGAAACCCAGACACAGACAGCCCAGGTTCATCCACGCACGTTCCCAGAGGTAGGTGTACACAGATACGGACAGGCACACGTAGATGCCTAGGCAGAGATGCACAGATACACACCTGCTAACAGAGACAGACACTGGTGGCCACAGAGGCATGGGGCAGGCCCAGGCGTATAGACCCGCAAACCCAGAGGTTCCCGTCCTGCCTTGGAAAGGCCTGCAGGGTTTGGGAGGTGGCCCAGATGGAGGGGCTGAGGCCACAGGCAGGGGCGCTGACACACACCCCACGCTGCTGGAGACCCCTCTCAGGCTTGGGGTCCCTACCCCTCTGTTCTGGTGCCAGGGCTAAGGACAGATCTGAGAGCAGCCTTTTGGAGGGGGTCAGACGCAAGGAGCCCTTGCTCCTTTTGGGGTTGCTGACAAGGGCGGAGAGGTGTGAGTGAAATGGGTTCATTACTGGGAGTCTGTTGCCTCGATTGGTATCAATCCCCTCATGTCACCTTCCATTACCACTAGTGGGACCTGAAGAGTCTCCACAGACACCGCAGCCTCCCCTCCCCCAGGCCTTGCATCCACGGCTACCTTGCAGGGCTGCCCCCTCACCCCTCCATCTCCAGCTTCTCCGCTCCCTGGGCTTTGTGTCCTTAAGGCTGATTTCCTCCTCCTTCCAAAAGCTTACCTAGCACTTCCTTTGCTTTTCCCCTTTCTGGCCACCTGGGACCTTATCCTTCTCTTCCCCTCTTCTCCCACCTCTGAGTCCTATCTCAGTCACCACCCCTCCCTTCAGTCTCTCTGATGAGGGCTCACTGGGCCCTCCTGTCTCAGGGAGCAGGTGGGGGATTTGAGGGAATAAGGCAATGGAGTGACCCCTCTGGCCAACAGCTGGCAAGGGGTGTTTCTTAAGACATATCCTCCTTCCCTCACAATTGGATGAGCCAGACAGACTGTCATGGAACCAGCCAGGTCCCCCGCCCCTTCAGTCCACTGGCTCAGGACCCCAGGCCAGGTCCCTGCAGAAGAGCGGGGCGGGGGGTGGAGGGGAGGTAGAGCAGCCTCTTTCTTGTCCTTCTTGTCCTGGAGGGAGAAGAGATGGCACCACTTTGTCACCAACACACACACACACACACACACACACACACACACACACACCCCGAACCCTGGTCCTATGCAGCCCCAGGGAAGCCCCCAGGTGCTGGGTACACCCTGTGTCTTTGCCCACCTGTTATCACCACAGATGGTTAAGAGGCAGGAGTGGGGATGAGGTCCCCTGAGAGGAGAGGCAGGAGCAGGGCGTGGCCAGCCCTCCTGGAATCCCTCCGTCGCCCTAGCACTTGCTGGCTCCTAACTTGAGTGGTCCTGAATGCTAAGTGGAGGAGATGCGATGGGGAGAAGGTGAGCAAGGGGTAGGACCAGCCTGCCAGAGAGGGCCCACCTATGACACAACCGTCACGGCCTCCTGGCGCTGACCTCAGTCTTCCTCACTGTAGCTCTCTGTCCTCCGAGGGCAAGTTCACCTGGTCCTTGCTAATATTCAACTCCCTGGGACAGTGTGCTGGCCACCCCTCCCTCTGCAGTCCTCGGTGGGCTTGCAGCCCTGTCCTCCGCCTACCCACAACCAGGACCCTCTCCTCTGGGGGTCCCCCAGCTCCTGTCTCTTCCATCACTCAGCCTCTCTCGCACTTCCATCATGTTAGTTTCAGTTGATTTAACCAGAAAACAACCCCCAGAATTTAATCCCATGGCCCTCCATTCCCATCTCAATCAGCTCAGGGCTGGGGCAGGCTGTGTAATAACAGGTGAGGGTGGACTTGACCTTCCAGAGTCAGGGAGAGAAAAAAGAAAGCCATGTTGATTCCTCAATGACAGCCATTAATCTTTTCCTCCCTGCTAGGAATTAGGGAGATTGGACACAGGCCTGCCCAGCTCGAGTCACAGGTCCCCAGGACTTCAAAGCCATAGGCTCTTGGGCAAGCCGAGTGGTGCGGTGGTTAAGTGCTGGCTTGGGAAGCCAGCAGCCCCAGTTGGGTCCCACATATGAGGGCCAGTGACACTGCCCTCAAAAAAAAAAAAAGCCATAGGTTCTGGCTTCCTCTGTTTCCTCCAGAAGCCTGTCCTGAGGTCCATTCCCTAAATCGCCTGTCTCCTTCCCCCCTCCCCTCCTCCCCCCTCCCCATGTGTCATGGAGCCCTCCCCCTCACCTGGCTCCTATTCTGTCTGTAGCAGGGTGTCTGACGACCCACACTTACTTTCTCCTGTCTGGTCTGTGTCTTATTTAGAAGTTCTTCTTGCTGTCTAGCTTTGAGTCACGTTAATAAAGAAAAGGAAAAATCATTTTGCAGAACTCGCAGAGGAAAGACACATGAGTGCTTAAAAATCGTTAGAAAGGAGGTTACCAGGTAAACTATTGGTGTCATTTTAATACTGAGACTAAGGGAAACGTTACAAACTGTGAAGCTTCGAGGCCTCATGTGAGCACAGACAGGACCTGGACTCCACAAAACCGGGAGTGGGGGGGGTTTGAGAGTCAAAGTTGTGGGAGGCGCTTTTTCCAGGCACAGATCCTCCCTATCTCCACAGAAGCTCCAGGAGAGAAGGGCTGCCTTAGAGTGCGAAGGGCAGGTCACTGAAAGGACTTCCCGGCAGTCCAGTGTCCTTTTTCCTAGAACTGAAGAAAGGCAGCCCTGTCACCAGTCTGTCTGTCATGGATGTTTTAGGAACTGCTGGCCCCAGAGGCGGGTGCTGAATGCAAAGAACCCAGGGAGAGACGCTCCCCCCCACCCCCACAGAGGTGGAGGGGCGCAGGCCGAGGTGCCACTGGCCCCTGAAGGGTTAATGCCATTGTCTGAAAACCACATGGGCCCCCCTGGGAACTTGGAGATCCTGCTCTCATTTTAAGGAACACTAACTCTGCGTGGTGGTGAGCGAGGGGTCGCTGGGGAGCGGCCACTGGACAGCAGGGATGGCTGCTACACTGAGGTAAGGGACTGTGGTGGCAGGTCCTGGCCTGGGGCTGGCCACAGGGATGGCCCTTCTTCACCCCTGCCCCCACCCCAACTGCCCAGCCCTTCCCAGAAGGGGAGAAGCAAGGGAACACGGGCTCCCAAAGGCCACCCTGTAGCCCCTGAGGGACCATCTCTGCCGTCAGGTGTGGGACAGCTGCAAAGCCAGGTGGGCAGTCAGGACAGAAGCAGGGACGTCATGCACACAGCAGGCTCTTCTCCCCAGAGGGGCACAGCTGGGGTCAGATGGTGCTTACTGGGGCAGACTCCTGGGATAAATGGGGTCATGGGGCCCAGAGGCTGAATGGATGCCGGTCTCAGCTGTGTGTACCCCAGGGAGCTCCCTGGGGCCAGCCATGTGGCCAAAGGGGAGGGGCGGGGGGTGAGGACGGGCCCTGAGGGTGTTGTGGACTTCGAAGCACAGGGATGGGCAGACAGAGCCTCGGAGGGGACAATTAAGGCTGTGCTGCCATGTGAGCCAGGCTCCGTGAACAGAACTAGACCTCTGGCGGGGTAAGACGGCTTGCTTCATCCTCCTCTCCCTTTCCCAGACTCCCGGTATCCTTCCCAAAGAACTGGCTCCAAGAAGCCTGAAGCCTGAGGGCTGGGGTGCCCTCATCAGGAGAACCTCCATGATGGTGGTGCTGGGGAGGCAGAGGTGATGCTCTGGCAGAAAAGTCCCACGGCCTCAGCCCTTCCCAGGGGGTAGGAGCTGCTGGGAAAGAGTGTGGTGCCCCGGCCATCCCACCCTGAAGGGCAGTCTCCCATGGGGAGACACGAGGACACATGGATGGAGCCTGCGGTTGGACTTGCGACTTGGTGGAAGGTTAAGTTAGGGTTAAGGACGAGGGTTGGGGTGGAGGCTGGGAGTGGACGGGGGGCTGAAGTCAGCTGGCATCAGAGGCCCCCAGGAGGTGATAGTGCCCCAGAGGCCTGCATTCCCCATGCCCCTTACTCAGCTGTCCGCCAGGTCACCCAGCTCCACGTGTAGCTGGTAGCTTTCACTTCCTCTGAGTCCTCAGCTGCCTCAGCGCCTGCTGGTGGGATTTCTGGTCCCTGGGTGCGGGGGGGGGGGGGGGTAGGATGGCGGTGTCAGGCAGGGGGATCCCTGGGGCACAGCTGATGGGAATGGGATGAAAGGAACCAACTGCGATTTCTCCTGGGGAAGGAGCAGGGAGCCTGGAGAACTTTGGGGAGGAAGGAGAGGACTGGGCTGTGAGAGCCAGGCCCTGGGCTCAGTGTCCAGCTCTGTGAGGGAGGGCCGGGGGCGGGGGGCTGGAGAAAGACAGAGAAGCAAGGAAACAGAAAGTGACAGTGAGAGAGAGCCAGTGCCACACAGACCACCATTGGCAGACACAAGAAGCTAAGATGGAAATGGGGAGACCCATGGAAACTGAGCTGGAAGACGACAGAGGAGAGAGAAGAAAGTGGACAGTGATGGGGAAGTAAGACTAGAGGTTAGTGGCTGGGAACTGGAGAGAAAAGGAAGAGGGGGAGATCTGGGGAGAGGAGAGAAACAGGGAAGGAGGCTGAAGACTTGAAGGTCAGTGAAACCGAGACCTGGGGGGCCAGACAGAGGGGTTGATGGAAGCTGCCCCTAATCCCTGGGTCCCCCCATGGGTTTCACCTGCCTTTGGTGACAGATCTGGGAGTGGGGCATGGGGTGCCTGGGTTTGGATTTCTACAACATGGAATTACATAAACCTTTTAAATCCCACAGTCCCCAGGGACCACACAGACTAGTGAGGTCTGAGGCATCTGCACTGGGGAGGTGATGGGGTGGAGAGACCTGATCCCCTTGTTGTCAGAGAGTGGACCCTTTCTCGGCGCAGAGTCCAGGTCCTTGGCAACTCGAGCAAGGAACTGAACGAAATACCAGAGTAAAGCAGTAAAATAAGTAGTGTATTAGAAGAGATAGTACATCTAGAAGTAAAAGTAGGCCCGAGCAGTAGAGGATGGCTCAAGAGCCCATTACTAGAAGTTACATTCCAAAGAGTGTGGACTGGGCCATGCGCAAAGGCGAGGCTCGATGGGAAGAAGCGGTCAGAAGGAGCAGGGCAGTGGTCAAAAAAGAGGGAAGGAGCAGGGCGGACTTCTCAGGACTTGGTGTTTTTAATCCCTTTTTCTCTAGAATGGGCTGTTCCCCTCTGGACGTGGGACCACTTGATTGACACCTGTAATTGACAAGAGGTACTGTGCAGGTGCGAGTGACTGGTCTGATCTAGTTGGATATTTTGTGCCCATTTGCTCTTCCCGCAGGGGTAGGTAATTACAATACAAAGGGGAGTTTTGGGTGGAGAGGGGAGGTCCCCCAGATGGTCACACTCTGTGGGATGTGTAGGAATGCAGAGACCCAATGACTGTCTCTAACTGCCTGCCTAGTTTTTCCTTAGAGAGACATGATCCCCATAAAATCTCTATGGGAAGCTGAGGGACAGGAGGTCTCTTCTTCTGTATCTGCTTCCTGCTGGGTAGGGGCGTAGAGCTGTCCCTGCCTATTGGGGTTCACGGAACTCTCACCCTAGCTGATCTCAGATGAGAGGAAGGGGTCTCGAGCTCCACCTGGAAGACCGTGTTGGCTTCTTTGGTTGTGACTGGCAATCTTGCTGGGGTGTCATCTGTATCCCCAAGGCCCCTGAATAAGGAAAAATAGATTTTAATTAATAAATCTGTTCTTATGAAACCTGTGGCCTTTCAGTCCATCACTCAGGTGGCATCAGTTGTCTGGACCCAGAATGGGTTTGGCATTTAGCTTACTGGCCTGGGGGATATTAGGAAGTCACAGGCCTTCAAGTAGTTACCTGAAGCAGGGGTAGGAGACTTCTATGAACTGTCTACTGTTTAGGGTTCAGAAACTGATTAGAAGAGTAGGAGCTAAAGAACTAAGAAACCAGGGAGGAGACTTAACATTTTTATGCTTAACATTTCTATAGGAAAGAAAACTGAAAAGTTTTTCAGTGGTAGGGGCTGCTGCTTAGTTGGCCAGTAACACCCTGATTGGGTCTCAGAGCAATAGAGCAGAGTGAGAGGGAGCCTGCGAGGGGGCTGGGGCCTGCAAGGAAAGAGGGGTAGGAGCAGCAGGTGGGGGGATGGCTGAGATGCAAGAGGGAGATGGGGTTCAGTGGCCACACTCCCAGCTTTGGAGTAGCAGGAAGTGCCCTCTTGCCCTAGGTACGGGCTTTCTGGGTGTGGGGGCTGTGGCCCAGGAGGGACGAGATCCCCTGGGGCCTGGGTAGCACAGGAGTCCATCCCTGCCCCTCCCCGAACTCCCCAGGAAGGGAGGTTGGCTGTGCCTTCCCAGCTCCCAGCCCAGCTTGCTCTCACGTAAGCAGCTTTAGTCAATAGCATTAGGGGGTCTCAGGGCTCAGCACCCAGTACTTGGGGCCAAGATCAAGGGCAGAGACCAGAGGCTTCTAAGATCCCGGATTTGGCAGTTTGCTTGGTATGTAGCATAAAATACCTCCACCACCAACCATCTCCACCCCTCTGGGCTAGTGGCTCCAGTCTGACCTCTGACCTCACCTTTGTCCATCCCCGGTGCCACCATGTGGTTTGTCCCTCATTCTGTCCTCCTGCTACCTGTCCTGCCCGGTGTCTTTCCTCCACCTTTGTATCTAGAAACAGTCCTGTTTCCTGGTTTCCCACGTGGTCCATCCAGCAGTCCTGGGAAGACTGGCTGCATCCAGCCAGTCAGATTCTGCTGCCACTCAGGAGGCCCCAGGACAAAGTGACTTCAGAGGCGAGTTTCTACTTTACAGCATTGCTCTGGGGCTCTGGGCTTTTGTCCTCTGGCTGTGTTCCTGTCTCTCTCTCCTCTCTACCCCACCCGCCCATTTGATAGCAGGCCTGAGCTTCCCAGGGCCTCCACTGACCTTTCTTCTGGCCAAGAGCCCACCTCTTATGTGAGGGCCCCTCACCTCCCGCCAGCCTCATGCCTGCTCCCAGATTTCCTGCCCTGATTGATCACCACTGAGAGCCTGAGTCAGACTGACCTGCTCCCAGCCAGCCACACCGCTCACCCAGGGATCTTAGGAAGTCTGCCTCTTAATCTTTTGAGCCTCAGTTTCCTTGACTTGCAAAACACAGGTAACAGTGCCCACTTCCGAGGGTTACTGTGAAGACTCAGTGAAGTCACATCTGAAAACAGAGTCCAGCCCAACGCAGGGGCATGGTATTGGCCCAATTCATACTAGTGAAGCTCATAAGAGGGGGAAGCTGCTTTGGAGGTTTCCTCGGGCTGCAGCGCCGAGCTCCAGGCCTGCTGCGGGCTGTTACCAGCGTTCCCCTCCTGCATCTATTAAACAGTGACCTGAAACATACCTGGTTTGTAATGAGCCCTGTTCTGGCCAAGGAGACCAATCATATTATTGGCAGTCAGATGATGGTGCCGAGATGAGTGACGACCGCTGGCTGCCATACCCTTCAAGAAACGCAGCACCTAAGAGCGCTGCTCCCAGACAGGGCAGTGACCCTGTTGGGTCAGTGGTTTCAGTGCCTGTCCCCCAGCGCAGTAATAGGAACACAGAGCCACCCCAGGCTTTGCAGGTGGGCTGCTCAGACGTGGGAGGGGCTGGGCGATGGGGGGCCCTGTGACCACCCCTCAGCCGGGAGCATTCCAGCAGAGTACTGAGCACAGGACTTAAGGTTACAAACCCAGAGCAATCCTGGGACAAGAAGGTAGGACTACAACCTGCTGCTCCTCGAGGGTCCCCACGGTGGGCTAGGGGCTCCTGCACAAAAGGGACTTGCAGGAACACGTGTGGCAGGGCATGCCAGCAGTGAGCACCTGAGATTAGGGGAGGGGCCAGACCGGGGCTGCAGTTCTCAAAAGCCTGGCTTGTCCCACTTTGTTTCCATGCTTTGGGTTTTTTCTCTGGGGGCAGGAGAGAGGGTGTGGGTAGGCTGCCTAGGTGGATAAATATTCTAAGACTTGACTTAAGGTCCTGCTTGCCTCTCTGTCACTTAAGAGTTGTCTGACCTTAGAGAAGTTGCTCCATCTTAGGGACACATGTGTGAGGTCCCCCGGTACCTGCAGGGCTCTGAGTGTCAGCTTGCAGGTGGCTTCTCATTCTCTTCTTGTCAGATCCTATTTCTATGCTGAGGGCAAAAACCTCCAGATCAGGAAACATGTAGATGCAGCAGGCAGGGTTTATCAGCCTCCAAGAAGACTCTTCTTTTTGGAATTCCCTCTGTGACCCCAACTCCCAGCCTATTTCCTCAGGTGAAGTGGGAGAGGTTAGACAAAGGGGAACTTCCCAATGTACAGGGCAGGAAGGAGGGTGGGACAGGATGGGGATTCCTGCTTCGGGGGAGGAAAGGAAGTCAACAAGAGGATTCCAGAATGTCAGCTGTCCGTTTAGAGATAGAGGGACCAGTGGAAAGCCTCCCCCCAGATCACAATGGCGGTGACCTCATAAGCTCCCTGTCCACCTTAATGTCCAGAGATGCTCTTGGTTCAGGTCACCCTGGGGACCCCAGAAGCACCTGCTGCACCCCGCCGCCCCCCCATGTGCTGCTGGTCTGTCAGCCGACTCCCTAGAGCCCATGGTTCCCTGGGGAGGGGACAGCAATGACTCAGGGCCTCTTGGTATGGGGTGGGTAGGGCAGGGGGTCTGACCTGGGACTCAGCAACTTGCTAACACCTTCAGCTCCTCTTCACTGTATCCTGTGAACTCTGCTCCTCAAAGTACAGCTCCACCAGCAGCGGCAGCGGCACCTGGTCTCCTGTTAGAAACGCAGTCTCAGACTTCAGGGCCCTCGGTGACTCTTGTGCACACCAGCGTTTGAAAAGCACTACAGACAGTTTTGAAGTCTCGAGGCGACGCAGTGAGTGAGAACGTGCTTGGGTCAGAACGGGGGTTCGGCAGCACCATGAGTCCAGCCACTTCCCTCTCTGAGTTCGTCTGGAAAGTGAGGCGGTTACTCCAGACAAGTTCTCCTTGGGAACTTCTCTCACCTCGCGCCCACTGTGTCAGAGATGGGGACCCAGCGCCCAGGCCCCTAAGCCGATCCCCTGTTCATATGCAGTCCTAATGCCCGGTAACTCCTCCGGGCCAGCCCAGGAGCAGGCCTGCATCCTGCCATCTGCATGGCAACCTCTCCTATCCATCCTCAGTCCTCCTGCCTATCGGTTCCTCTCCCCCTCATGACAAAGGACACTGGCCTGTCACACCTGCCTTGGATCCAGCCAGAGGCTTTGGGGCTTAGACATTTCCCCTCTTCCTTTTGCCTGCATCATGCTGGAGCTCATGCCCCCATCTTCCCCCCACATCACCACTGACCCACCCTCCCCTTGCCAAATTGGGAACCCACAAGACTCCTTCTTCCTTGCCCATGGTCGTTTGTTCAGCAGGTATATGCAGAGCACCTGTGAGTGTAAGGCCCTGGCTGGGCTGGGTTGCGCTCTGGGGAGCCAGCAGGGAATGACACGCCTGGGGTCCTGAGCTCACGGAGCTGACACTGAGGGAGAAGACAGGTATGAAACACATGGTGACAGCACTGCCATGGCCAGGACCGTCCTCTGATTCCGTTACCAGCCATTTCCTGAGCACCTACCGTATGCCAGGCACTCGGGACCCATCCGTGAAAAGACACAGAAGACCTGCTCTTCTCAAATGTACAATTGTCCTCAGTACCATGACAGGATGAGTCATTGGCACCTGCCACCTTCTCCCACTCAGGCTTTAGAAAGAGCCAACGATTAGTTGCATTTCCTCTGGTCTTCTCTTGGGGAAACCACCAATCCTGTTAAGCCCTGAGAAGAGACCTCCTTCTCTGTCTAAATCCCCAGCAGGGACAGAACTGGCGCCCTGCTCCTCTCCATCCTTGGAGGCCCCTGGCCTGGTCAGCGCCTGGCCAGGCTGGAGGTGTCCAGAGGAGGCAGGACCCCACTGGAGTGAGGGGAGCTTCCTGCCTCGGACCGGATCTTTACCCCTTGTCCTTCTCTCATCTCTCCGTCCTTCCCCTGTCACCTCCCTCTCCCTTTCCTTCTTTCCCTTCATCCTAAGTGGTGTTCATTTCCTAGGAGACCCAGATGCAGCCCTCACTCCCCATACCTCACTTCCCAGAGAGGAACATGCAGTTTGGCTGCTTGGCCAGGGGAGTCCCCACCGTCACGAGCCACTCGTGGATCACAGATGAGCCTCTGCCAGGTGCCGCATGCATGCTGTAGGGCGATCCTTAGGCACTCACGCTGCCCCGTCTTCCCAGGCCTGGCCTTCCCGGACTGGGCCTACAAGGCCGAGTCGTCCCCGGGCTCCCGGCAGACCCAGCTGTGGCACTTCATCCTAGAGCTGCTGCAGAAGGAAGAGTTCCGCCATGTCATCGTCTGGCAGCAGGGAGAGTACGGGGAGTTTGTCATCAAGGATCCAGACGAGGTGGCCCGCCTCTGGGGCCGCAGGAAGTGCAAACCACAGATGAATTGCAACAAGCTAAGCTGGGCCCTCAGGTGAGAGGAGGCGCAGAATTCAAAGGGAAGGACTGTGGCTCAGGGTCCCCATCTGACTCCCACCCCTTCCAGGTGTGGAAACCACTGGGATGCCTGTGGCTGGCCTTGGGGCCTGGGGAGGGGACAGGGCTGGGTGTCTGGCCACTGGGCTGACTGACAGCCTGTCCTCACCCTGGGCCCTGCAGGTATTACTACAACAAGAGGATCCTGCACAAGACCAAAGGCAAGAGGTTCACGTACAAGTTCAACCTCAGCAAGGTTCTCATAGTCAGCTATCCTCTGTGGGAGGTGCAGGCACCGTCAGCTCCCTGCCTGCTGCTGGGAGTCCCTGCCCTGGTCCCCATGGACACGTGGGGTGAGGTATGCACAAGGCCACCCCTGGCCCATCTGCCCAGCAGCCCCCAGCCCTCCTCCTTGACTTGGGGCCCATCTGCTTCTCTCCTTGTCCCGCAGTCCTGGCCCCTGAATGCACCTGCTGAGACATGAGACACCCCCTGTGCACCAGGCTCCTTCAGTGGCAGGTCACAGGGAGGGGGCGGGTCTCAGGGAAGGGGCCAGGGCACATGGGCAGGAGTGACTTCACAGCCATTGCAAAAGGGCTTCATTGTTTTAACCACTGGTTGTTGAACAGTGTGTCCTGGGGAATGTGTGCCAGGGAGCGCCTGTCCCACTTCACACCTGCTTCGCCTCACTCAGCAGCCCCTGCACTGGGACATGGGGCAGCCGCTGGCTGGACAGCAGACCCCCGGGGGCCACCAGAGGCCTCTGAGGACAAGGAGGGGAGCAGCAGCAGTGCCCACCGTGAGTGGCTGGGACTGGGGAGGGCACGGGGGGTCCTAACCAGACAAGAGGAGGACCCTCCTAGAGGAGCACATGGCCAAGAGCATGACATAAGCCTGGCAGGACATTCAGTCCCGTCCAACCTTCCATGTCAAAAGATCCCCGATACGTGGTCGTGTCTTAATGGTCCATGGAGACATTGGGTCCATGCCAATCTAGCCACCTGGGCCCGTGTGCCAGGACCAGCTGAGGTAAGAGGGATCATTCTAAAGGACCGGTAAAGCATGACAGCACTCTCTATGTAGTAACTGGTAAGCCCAAAGCAGAAATGAAATATGATGGGACATTTTCTAAGCATAGATATTTTGGACAGGACCGAATGTCTGCTAATCAAGAAAAAGGGGTAACATGTCATGTATTCATTCAACAAACATTGCTTGAGCACCAGCTATTTACTAGGTTTCAGGGATTCAGAGAAGAAAGATGGCCCTCAAGATGCTCCAAAACTAGTGGGGAGCAGAGATGGGAGGACAGCGGGTGACCAGTGCTGAGATTTGGGGAAGCATAGGCACCACCGGGATACAGAGCAGGAGGTGGGCTTCCTGGAAGAGGCTGCACCCAGGCAGGTGGAAGTGACGCCCATGCAGAGAGCAGTGGCTGTGAGGCATAGGCTGCAAGTGAGTGACGCACATATGAAGAACTGGTAGCTCATCACATCCGTGAGCTCTGTGATGGGGGCGGGGGGAGGGGGACGAGGTGGAGGGCAACAGGTGAGGCCAGCAGGGCAGACGGGGTCCAGTCACAGGGTCCTCGGAGGCCACGCTGCGGAGGGACGATCTGGAGGGCTGGTCGAGAGCTCCACGTTACAAAGGCAGCTCAGGTTGAACGTGGAGTTTGGGCTGGAGGTTGGACTGGTCTGGAGATGACCTTGGCTGAGGACGACAGGACAAGGGCCGAGGGTGGAGAAAGGGCCCGACTGGAGAGAGACTGGGCTGAGGGCCTCACCATCTCATTCGATTACTCATTTATCCTGTCAACAGACACTTAATGACCTCCTGTTTGTGTGCCAGGCACTGTCCTAGGGCTGGGTGCCAACCTGAGCACAGCTGCTTTTACAGCGCTTGGGGTGCCAGGGAGTTTGCAAACACTCGTTTAATAACCCGACCGTAAACGTGTCACTCTAACTGCTGACTGCTACACAGAGGCGCAGGGTGCAGAGGGCATCTGGGAGCCTTGCTTGACAATGTGACACTTGACCTGACACCCAGCAGGTGTCAGCTTAGCTCAGAAGGAGGGATCAGGGCATGGTAGGCAGAGAGAACTGTGTGTATAAAGGCCCTGGGATGGAACAGAGGACCTGGAAGGGCAGGGTGGCTGCACGTGGGGACCCGATGGGGAAAAGGTAGGCATGTGGGCAGAGGCTAGCACATCCAAGCCTGTAAGCTAGAAGGTAACAATCATATTTCTGTGGAGAAGAGCACAGGACACTGGACCAACCCAAGGCTCCTATGCAGAGGCCCATGATCCAGCCCTCCATCCAAGGCACCTTCTTGGAATAAGAATTTGGCCTCAGCCCCACCCCAGTGCAGCCAGGGGCCTGGAGTTGCCCCCCTCAGTGCAGGGTGCCTGGCCTGGGCCTGTGAGTGCCGCTGAGGTGTGGCGTGAGTGGCCCAGGGCAGCGGGACTGGTCTCTGGGTTCTGGCCTCCCACCCCACCCCAACCCTCCCGTCCTGAGAATGCCTTAAACACAGAGCTGCCCTCTTTGGGAAGCTGTGAGGGGGAAGAAGTGTCTCAGCTAGGAGTGGGCGACTTTGCGCATCCCTGCCTGTGCCCAGCCCTGAGGGACACTGAGCAGGTTCAGGCCACCAGAAGACAAGTGGCCGCCACCTGTCCCGCTGCTGGCTGGGGATTCCAGAGGCTGTGCCAGCTCCTCCCCTCCACAGACAGGAAGCTGTTCCAGGACAGAGAAGTGGCTGCAGGATGCAGCCTGGACACAGCCGCAGGATCTGTGCTGGAAGGGGAGAGACAGGACTGCCTCCTGGGGGCTGGGTCTCTGAGGGGCGACACTGCCCCGACCTCGGGGCTCAGGGGACGCAAACCTCCTGCGGAAACAGCAGTCTCCACTTCATGTAAGGACCCAGGGAAGGTCGGTGGCCGGGGCGGGTCCCCTCTGGCAGGGGTCTCCACACATTTCCTCATAAAGGATCATTGGTACTTTTTCTTTTTTTTTAAATTAGTTTCAGGTGTACAACACAGTGCAATAGTTATACATTTTACCCCTCAAAGTGATAACCCCCCACCCCCAATTCGCCACCCCACTCCCCCCCCCCATATCATATATATCTATTACTATTCCTCTGACTCTCTTCCACAGTATAATCCACATCCCGTGACTATCTATATATATTCAATTACAGTAGGTATACAACCTCCGCTTTTAGTTATACAGTGCAGTGATCAAACCTCTACTCCATCCTTGAAATGGTCTCCCTAAAAAACCTATGACCATCTGACATTCCACAGAATATTTACAACATTATTCATTATATTCCCCAAACTGTTTTTCATATCCCAGTGGCAATATTGTAGTTGCCTATTTTTGCTGTCTAATCCCGTCCCCTTCTCCCTCATCCCCATCCCCCTCCCAATTAGCAACCCTGATTTTTCCTCTATATCTATGAGACAGTTTCTGTTTACTTTGCTCATTCATACAGTTTTTCAGATTCCACATATGAGTGAGATCATATGGTATTTGTCTTTCTCTGACTGACTTATTTCACTTAACATAATAGTCTCTAGGTCCATCCATATCATTGCAAATGGTACGATTTCATTCTTCTTTATAGCGGAGTAATACTCCAATGTATAAATATACCACAGTTTCTTAATCCAGTCATCTACTGATGGGCATTTTGGTTGTTTCCAAGTCTTAGCTATTGTAAATTGTGCTGCTATGAACATAGGGGTGCATAACTTTTTTTGAATAAGTGTCTTGGTTTTTTCAGGATAAATACTTAGGAGTGGAATTGCTGGGTCAAATGGTAGCTCTATTTCCAGTTCTTTGAGATACCTCCATACTGACTTCCATAGTGGCTGCACCAATCTGCAATCCCACCAACAGTGCAGCAGGATCCCCTTTTCCCCACAGCCCCGCCAGCACTTGTTTGTTGATTTATTGATGATAGCCATTCTGACTGGAGTGAGGTGGTATCTCATGGTGGTTTTTATTTGCATTTCCCTAATGACCAGTGAGGTTGAATTTTTTTTCATATGCCTGTTGGCCATCTGTATGTCCTCTTTAGAGAAATGT
Source organism: Aselliscus stoliczkanus (assembly GCA_033961575.1). Lineage (NCBI taxonomy): Eukaryota > Metazoa > Chordata > Mammalia > Chiroptera > Hipposideridae > Aselliscus > Aselliscus stoliczkanus. The sequence continues at coordinate 108,200,353 of CM066739.1, read as the reverse complement.
CTCTTCATATCTTCTGCCCATTTTTTAATTGGGTTGTTTGTTTTTTTGGTGTTGAGTTTCATGAGTGTTTTATAAATTTTGGATATTAACCCCTTATCAGATATATCGTTGGCAAATATATTCTCCCATTCAGTAGGCTTCCTTTTTGTTTTATTAATGGTTTCCTTTGTTGTGAAAAAACTTTTCAGTCTGATATAATCCCATATGTTCATTTTTTCTTTTACTTCCCTTGCCTGTAGGGATGTATCAGTAAAAATATTGCTCCGGGTAATGTCTGCAAATGTATTCCCTATATTTTCTTTTAGGATTTTTATGGTTTCAGGTCTTACATTTAAGTCTTTAATCCATTTTGAATTTGTTCTTGTATAAGGCGTAAGGAGGTGGTCCAGTTTCATTTTTTTGCATGTGTCAGTCCAATTTTCCCAGCACCATTTATTGAATAGACTATCTTTACTCCAGTGTAAATTCTTGCTTCCCTTGTCATAGATTAACTATCCGTAAATGCCTGGATTTATTTCTGGGCTCTCTGTTCTGTTCCACTGATCGATGTGCCTGTTTTTATGCCAATACCAAACTGTCTTGATTACTGTGGCCTTGTAGTAGGTTTTGATGTCTGGTAGCGTGATCCCCCCGACTTTGTTCTTATTTCTCAGAATTGCCGAGGCTATTCTGGGTCTTTTATGATTCCATATAAATTTTAGGATTATATTTTCTATTTCTGTGAAAAATGCCCTTGGTAGTTTGATAGGAATTGCATTGAATCTATATATTGCTTTAGGCAGTATGGACATTTTAACTATATTAATTCTTCCTATCCATGAGCATGGTAGGTGTTTCCATTTATTTGTATCTTCTATGATTTCTTTCTTCAGTGTCTTATAATATTCTGAGTACAGATCTTTCACTTCTTTGGTTAAATTTATTCCTAGGTATTTTATAGTTCTTGACACAATTGTAAATGGGACAGTTTTCTTAATTTCTCTTTCCGTTAGTTTATTATTGGTATATGCAAATGCCACTGATTTCTGAACATTGATTTTATATCCTGCTACTTTACTGAATTCGTCTATCAGTTCCAATAGTTTTTTGATGGAGTCTTTGGGGTTCTCTGTATACAGTATCATGTCATCTGCATATAATGACAATTTTAATTCTTCCTTGCCAATTTGGATGCCTTTTATTTCTTTTTGTTGTCTGATTGCTGTGGCTAGAACTTCCAGCACTATGTTGAATAAAAGAGGAGAAAGTGGACAGCCTTGTCTTGTTCCTGATCTTAAGGGGGAATGGTTTTAGCTTTTCCCCATTGAGTATGATGTTAGCTGTAGGTTTATCATATATGGCTTTTATTATGTTGAGATATGATCCCTGTATTCCCACTTTGCTAAGGGTTTTTAACATAAATGGCTGTTGGATTTTGTCAGATGCTTTTTCTGCATCTATTGAAATGACCATGTGATCTTTATCCTTCATTTTGTTGATGTGGTGTATCACATTAATTGATTTACGGATGTTGAACCAGCCTTGCGCACCAGGGATGAATCCCACTTGATCATGATGTATGATCTTCTTAATATATTGCTGAATTCTGTTTGCTAATATTTTATTGAGAATTTTTGCATCTATATTCATCAGGGAGATTGGCCTGTAGTTTTCATTTTTTGTGATGTCTTTATCTGGTTTTGGAATCAGGGTGATAGTGGCTTCATAAAAAGAGTTTGGGAGCCTTCCCTCCTTCTGGATTTTTTGGAATGGTTTGAGAAGAATAGGTGATAGTTCTTTTTTGAATGTTTGATAAAATTCACTTGTGAAGCCGTCTGGTCCAGGGCTTTTGTTTTTTGGGAGCTTGTCAATTACTGATTCAATTTCCTTGGTAGTAACCAGTGTATTTAGATTTTCTGTTTCTTCTTGCGTTAGCTTTGGAAGGTTGTATGCTTCTAGAAAATTATCCATTTCTTCCAGATTGTCAAATTTGTTGGCATATAGTTGCTCATAGTAATTTCTTAGAATTTTTTGTATTTCTGTGATGTCTGTAGTCATTTCCCCTCTTTCATTCCTGATTTTGCTAATTTGAGTCCTCTCTCTTTTTTTTTTTGATGAGCCTGGCTAGAGGTTTGTCAATTTTGTTCATCTTCTCAAGAAACCAGCTCTTGGTTTCATTGATCTTTTGAATTGTTTTTCTGTTCTCTATATTGTTTATTTCTGCTCTGGTATTTATTATCTCCTTTCTTGTACTCCCCTTGGGCCTCTTTTGCTGTTCTTTTTCCAGTTCCCTTAGGTGTAAGGATAACCTGTTGATTTGAGATTTTTCTTCCTTCTTTAGGTAGTCCTGCACTGCTATAAACTTCTCTCTTAGGACTGCTTTCGCAGCATCCCAGAGATTTTGGGTCGTGGTGTTTTCATTTTCGTTTGTCTTGAGGTATCGTTTGATTTCCTCCTTGATCTCATTTGTGACCCACTCACTATTTAATAGCATATTGTTTAGCCTCCATTTGTCAGCTTCCCGGATTTCTTCTTATAATTGATTTCTAGTTTCATAGCATTGTGGTCAGAGAATACAGTTGAAATGATTTCAATCTTCTTAAATTTATTGAGACTTGTTTTGTGGCCTAACATGTGGTCTATCTTAGAAAATGTTCCATGTGCACTTGAAAAGAACGTATATTCTGTAGCTTTGGGATGAAATGCTCTGAAAATGTCTGTTAAATCCAGCTGGTCTAATGTGTCATTTAAGGTCGCTGTTTCTACATTGATTTTCTGTCTGGAGGATCTGTCCATTAGTGACAGCGGGGTGTTGAAGTCCCCTACTATGATAGTGTTACTGTTGATCTCTGTCTTTATGTCTGACAATATCTGTTTTATATATTTAGGGGCTCCTATGTTAGGTGCATAGATGTTTACTAGAGTTATGTCCTCTTGTTGGATCGATCCCTTCATTACTATGAAGTGTCCTTCTTTGTCCTTTGTTATATTCTTCAATTTAAAGTCCATTTTATCTGATATAAGTATCGCTACTCCAGCTTTTTCTCAGTACCATTTGCATGAAATATTTTACTCCATCCCTTTACTTTCAGCCTGAATGAGTCTTTGGATCTGAGGTGAGTCTCTTGTATACAGCATATGCTGGGGTCTTGCTTTCTTATCCATTCAGCCACCCTATGTCTTTTTATTGGAGCATTTAATCCATTTACATTTAATGTGATTATTGATAGGTGTGTATTTATTGCCATTTTGTTATTTGTGTTCATAGTCTTTCTTAGGTTGTTTTTCTCTTCTACTTAAAGAAGCCCTTTTAGCATTTCCTGCAAAGCTGGCTTGGTGGTAATGAATTCCATTAACTTATTCTTTTCTGCAAAGCTCCTTATCTCGCCTTCGATTTTAAATGATAACCTTGCTGGATACAGCAATCTCGGTTGTAGGCCTTTATTTTTCATCACTTTGAAAACCTCCTGCCACTCCCTTCTGGCCTGCAAAGTTTCTGTAGAAAAGTCAGCTGATAATCTTATGGGGGTACCCTTGTAAGTAACTTGCTGCCTTTCCCTTGCTGCTTTAAGGATTCTGTCTTTGTCCTTAACCCTTGTCATTTTCACTATAATGTGTCTTGGAGTGGGCCTGTTTGGAATCATCCTGGTTGGAACTCTCTGCACTTCCTGGGCTTGTATTTCAATGTCCTTTGCCAGGTTAGGGAAGTTTTCAGACATTATTACTTCAAATATATTCTCAATCCCTTGCTCCCTCTCTTCTCCTTCTGGTACTCCAATGACCCATAGGTTATTGCGTTTGATGTTGTCCCCCAGCTCTCTTAAACTATTTTCCATGTTTTTCATTCTTTTTTCTTTTTGTTGTTCCGCATAGGTGATCTCTGCTATTTTGTCTTCTAAGTCACTGATTCGATTTTCTGCTTCATCCAATCTACTAGTGATTCCATCAAGTTTGTTATTTAATTCAGTAATTGTGTTCTTAAGTTCTAGCTGGTTGCTTTTCATAATTTCTCTATCCTTCTTTATATTTTCATTAATTTCCTTGAACATTCTAATAATCAGTGTTCTGAACTCTGTCTCCGATAGGTTGGTTACCTCTATTTCCTCTATTTCCACTGATTCAGGAAGTTTCTTCTGTTCTTTTATTTGTGTTGTGTTTCTTTGTCTCCCCATTCTGGCTTACTCTTTGTGTTTGCTTCAATATAACAGATAGATCCCCCAGGTTTCTCAGTCTTTTCTGGGTAAACTTATATGGTGTGTGTCCTTTATATTTGAATTACTCAGTCTCCCTATTCTCCTGTGCTTGTATCTGAGGTGTTCCTTGTGTCGTGCATCCTCACTTGTTCAAGTTTTAGTTTTGATTACTTTTGGTTTGTCAGTAGGTGGGATTGACTCCCAGATTGATTAGCTGTGAGGATCAGCAGCGTCTGCAGTTTATGAGCTGCTGTGAGAGGATTGACCCCTCTGATGAAACTTGGACCCTAGGGCCCTAGTACCTGTAGCAGCTTCCTTTTGGGTGTGATTCTTGTATGTCAAACCCAGAAATGCTCTGGTTTTATCTAAAGTTGGCCTTCAGGTATGATGATTCTTGTGTCTGTTTGTTTGGACCCACTGCTGCAGAGTGATTTTAGAGCATAACAGATCAACAAGAACAACCTCTGCAGCCACCAAAGGAAACCAAATGCTCGCACAAGTAAAAAAAAACCAACCATCAAACTACAGTCAACTTGTACAGAAATATCAATCATACTAATGAAGAAAACAAACAGAAACAAAACAAAAACCACACACACAATAATAACAGAAGAGGAAACGAAATAAAATACAATATCCTAAAATAAAAAATAGAATAAACGTGAGAAACCGATTAGCTATACCTAAAAAATAAAAAATAAAAATAAACTAAAATAATAATAATAAAAAAAGTAAGAATAAAAATTTAAAAAATAAAATTTGCAGAAAAAAGGAAAAGAGGAAAAGTATAGCAGTGAGAAGAATGAATAAAATAAGAGAGAAAGTGAGGGTGGGGAAAAAAGAAAAAGAAAAGAAAGAAAAAGAAAAAGGAAAAAAATATATATATATATATTTGTCTACACACCCATATATATGGACATATATTCACCTATATACACCTATATATATGCCTATATTAAAAACTACAAAATGATAAGAATGAAATAGAAATAAAAACCAAAAACAACCAAGATAAGCAGCCAATAAAGGGAAAACAAAACAGAATAAAACCAAACAAACCAAAAATACCCGTGCCGGTCTTGGCTAAAGTCCACCAAGCTCTCTTCAGTTTGTCTGCTGTACAAAAATTCCTGTGCGTCTTGTGGGAACAGTAGGCCACCTGATGCCTAGCATGATCTTGGCACTGCAGGTTTGCTGTACTTGAGTGTGATTGGTGGTTTTTACAAAGTCACTGCCTTTTTGCTTTTGCCTGTCCCAAGGCAGGCTGCACCCCCCAAGGCTCAATGAGTGTCTCTGGGCACCCTTTCGGTTGACAGCCTACCGTGTGGCTAAGATCCCCGCTCCGCATCTCTCAGGGACCTGCGTCTCTGCCCCGGGCGCTGCGTTTCCGCGTGAGTCTTCTTGTTTCCCCTGCTCCTGGGTTTCAGGCTTCTGTGCTCCGCAGGACCCAGTGGGCACAGAGACTGATCCCTGAACCGGGAGGGTGCATGGATTGATCTTGCCCTGTCGCTGCCGGGCTCTGCACCCTGCTTCCTGGGGAAGCAGCTAGCCGGCTCGCCGCGGGTGCAGCTAGTACCTCTGCACAGTCGTCTCCTCTCTCTCCTCCTGCACTTGCCCAGCCTGAGGCTTCTGCCTCAGACTGCAAACCAATGCGCTCTTGCTGAACTCGAGGTGGGCCGCAGGCCGCAGGGAGCGAGCCGGGGGAATACTCACCATGACTCAGCAGCCGCGGGTGCGGGCTGCACCTCACGCGTCTCGCCGCCTTCTTCCCCTACTCGCCCGGCCTGACCACCTTCCAGCAATCCTTGTGTGGAACTCTTAGTTGCTCTGTGTGATGAGTAGATGTCTCTTTGAAGTGTATTAGAAGTTCAAATTGTGGATATTTCCAGGGGAGATTTCATGGAGCCTTCCTCACAGCCGCCATCTTGCCCCTCCCTCCCCCATTGGTACTTTTTCTCTTTCATAGGTCTGACTTTAAAAATGTCATGCCTATCAAATAAATTGGATAAATTGCCGTAGCTAATTTGTTTTTCCAACTTTTATTAATGATAGCCCCACTGATGTGATCATGTTGGGTTGATAATGTGCTTTTTTAGTTAAATGATGTGGCCTTGGTAAGGAAAATGTGGAACCGGAGTGAGGTTTTTTGAAATTCTATAGAAAGTGGGGTTCTACATCACTGCCCCCAGAGACCCCAGGCTGGGAGCCCCTGTGTGTGACCTAGGGAAAGAGGGAGGATTTGGAAGGAGGGAAGGCTTCCTGGAGGAGGAGGACCTGTGGGCCAGAGCCAGTGGAAGCGGAGTGGGCTGGGGTTCAGCCCACGCATGCCGGGCCTCACCGGCCCCTTCGTACCATGACATGACATCACTGCTTCTTAGCTAGGAAGGGTTTTATGGATGAGGAACCTGAGGCCTGAGAATGTAAATGACGAGCCCAGCCCTGTGCCAGCTAGAGTAGGAGTTCTCTGCCATGGAGATAGTAAAGAATGGGTTCGCTGGTTTATAGCAAAGAATATCTTCATTCATTCAACATGTTTTTATCAAGCGCTTCACATGCGCCAGGCTGGGCAGGCTTCAGACGAAAATAAAACAGACACAGTTCCCCCCACAGAGTTGGGGACATAGACATTAAATCATCAAACAGATGACCACCTGATTCTAAACAAGAGAAAGGCCCTGGAGGAGAGATACCGGGGTCATGAGGGGCAGCCAAGGCCCTCGCCGAGCTGGGGGTCTCAGGAGGCTTCCCCAAGGAAGTGACATTTACGATGAGACGTGGAGCAAAGCAAACAGGGAGGCACGTGGAATGAGGAGAGAAAGTTCCATGTAAGAGGAAAAAGAAACAGGAAATGGGAGGAGAAAGGGGCATCTCTGGGGGGGCACTCGCTGACCCTTTCTCTCTCTTCCTCTAGGGCTCGGCTCTGCCCCCTGCCCCTGCCTGCTCGGCCCCTGCTGCCATTTGGGGAGCCCGCCAGAAGAGCTGCCAGTCTTGCCTCCTTCACCCCTCCGTTCCCAGGCCCTCTCCCCTCTACCTGGCCCCACCTCCTGTCCCTCCCCAGCAGCAGTTCCTAGGGTCCTCCAAGCCAGACACCCTGCTCCCAGGGCCTGTGTGCCTTTCAGCAGCCTGGCATTTTCAGGGGCTTCCCCTGCTGGCTGGGCTGGGACAGGGGTTGGTGACAAGCTCAGGCTCCTGTCCCTGAGGTAAATGCCCACCCCCTGATGGGGGCAGAAGGACACCTGAATCCCGGGAGATGCATGGACCCCAAATGGGGGAGAAAAACCCTGTGTTCCCCAATCAGGAGAACTTTGAAGCAGTGTGGCCCTTGGGTCCTCCTTAACTGGGGAGGGAGATGTGATGTGGGGACCCCCAAGCTCCGTCTCTCTGGTGCTCCTCCCCGCTGTCTGCCTTCCCTGGGTGGGAATGGGTTGAAACTGCAGGAAGATTTGAAGGGATGGACTTGGACCCAAGGCTGCAGGGAGAAGAGCATACTGTCCTGGGAAACTGAGGCACAGTGCCCCTCCCTTTCCTCCAAATTGCTAATCAGATTAAGGAGACATTCTGAATCTCATCTTTTTTGAGGGAGAGGAGAATGAGGTTTCTCTCTTTGGAGGCACCCATACCTGCCCACATGTGGGGGCATCACAGGTCTAGGCCGGGGGTCAGCAGTTGATTTGTTCCCTGAGTCCCAGAGAACTCCTTTCTTCTCTGGGGCCCATGTTCATTACCATGCCAAGGTCCCCAGCCCCCTCCTGCTCCTCTATGCATTTCTCTCCTTTCTCTCTGATTTCTGGGACCCTGAGAGCTCTGTCCATGAAGCACGTCCTTCTATCTCCATTTCCCTGAGACCCTAGCAGGTGGGCTAGAAGGGACTCGGTAATGCTCCACTGAAAACCTCTTATGAAATGGCCTTGGCACAGGCCCTCTTGGCTGACCTCCTGCTGCCTTTGACCTGGGTAGGCTGAATGTGAGGAGGGGGCTTGGGACAGAAGTGGAAATGAGCCAGCCAGTCTCCTCTCTCCTACTGCCACCATGACCCAGGGAGAAGCCACTGGGATCACGGGAAACCAGCCTCGAGGAAAGAACTAGAGCAGAGCAGGGTGTTTACAGAATGATCCTCAGGTCCCTGATGTGCATCTCTGAGCAGAGTTCTAAGGAGCTGGCCGGGAGAGGGGCATGGGCAGGGGTCGATCCTGCTCTGAACCCTGGGTCCTGAGAATGAGGGACCAGGGGAGCCAACTGAAGCATTGCGGGGTCAGGGTGGGGGGTAAGGGGGACACACCACAGAGGGTCTTGTGCTTAACCAAGGAAAGCCCAGCAGAGAACTGTATTCCAGGAGCCAAGGCAGCTGAACCATAGTGCAGTCCTATCTTCAGGCTGCCGGTGGTTTGTGTCCACTTCCTACAATGACAGCAGGGACCGAGGAGGCACAGAGGGCCCTCTCTGTCCATTGTTTGTCCCTGTCCCTCATTGGAGCAGTAAGGGCACTTCCTTCCCTTGGGGCTGCCCATGCATTTTCCTTGCTGCAGCCTGTCAGTCCTCCTTTGTGTCAGGTGAGTCATTGTCACAAATGAAAAGGAAATTGAGAGACCCAGGGTAGGACAGGGTTAGGCTTCACCCCACAGAAAGGTTGAGAAGAGCAAGGAATCCAGCCCCTGGGTTTCCAAGCTGGACAGAGGCCAGCAGAAAGGATGCACCAGCGTAGCCTCCTTCCCTCACCCCAGATGCCAGCAGAGCGGGCCGTAGAGTGTCTCCCAGGAGGTCTCAGGGGTCTCAAAGGAAACTGCATCTCACCTGCTCAAAGCTGCAGGCCAGCCCCAGGGCCTGTCCCATCGTGGGGACCCATGTGCCCTCTGCCTGACCCCTCTTCAGTGGTCGGGATTGCTGTGACCCCCCCCACACACACACACACACACACACACACTTCAGGAGATGATAAATGCTTTGCGGTCAGTGTTCTAAAGCTTTGGTTTGTGGTGGGTGAGCCCAAGAGGCTGGAGGCTCATCTCCAGAGACCACACCTGTCCAGGCAGCGCGCTCTGCATGTCACACAACAGAGTCAAGCAGAGCGTGGTTTGGGGGAACCGCTGACCTGGGGGGCCGAGAAATTCTCTGCTGGAAGGGGCCGCCCGCCCTGGGCATCCTAGCTGTATAGGACATCCTGGCCCCTAAGTGGCAGGAGCACCCTGCCTCCCTGCCGCCCCCTGTGAACTCTCCCTGGCGGGGAGAAGTCGTCCCTGGCTGAGAACCACTTGAGTGGAGAACGGCTTCAGCAAGACAGGATGGTTCTGGCAAAGACGCGACTCAGGCTCCTCAGAGTGCCGTCGGTTCCCACGGCGCAGGCGCGCCCCCTGGTGGCCAGAGCAAGTACTAGCGCCCAGAAGAGTAAGTGTGGACCGGACTGGATGCAGGAGCCCACGAGGGGCGATGCTTGTGGTGAAGGGTGCTTGCTGGGCACCCCGGACTCTTCTGAGGCAGCAAGCGAGTTGCAGGATGAAAACATCTCATGAGCCAAATTTAGAATATAAATTTCCTTTCCATCTCACCATAATCACTTAGATTGAGCTCAAGAGGCTCTTAAAATTCCTCAGAAATTAGAAGTTTGATCCATGTGATTTTTAATATGACCACAGCAGCAAACATTTCCCTTTTTGTGCGCATTTTGACACTGGATTATTTATGGCCCTGTGCTGTGCTCTAATTGTTGGTCGTGCATTAACCTTGTGTCCCCACAAAGCCATATTGTCACAGTAGGGCAGCATACCCTTGTTAAGGAAGGTGGTCGCCCTAGGTTCTTGGTCAGCATATGGAAGAGGCCTTGGTGATTCAGAAACAAGAAAGTGAAGCGTGTGCTGCCCTGAGTTGCTGCTGGCAGTGAGGATGGCCCCAGCGGCTCCCCAGCGAGGATCCTGACTAGGAGGGGAGAAAAACCTCAAATGCCAGGTATGAGACATGCACACACACACACACACACACATACACACAATCAACAAACATAAATGCTGACGATGTGTCACACACAGTCCTGCCAGGTACCCAGGCCTGGGGTATCTGCCCTTATGACGCTTGCATGTAGCAGGGACAGAAGTCACTGCATGGTACAGGAAGTAGGGGCTTTGCAGGCCAGGTGGGGGCTTGGCCATCAGTCTGGACAGAGTGCAGAGCTCTGAAGAGGCAAGTTTTCTTCATAAGTGTTCAGCACCTAATTTAAACATACATTTTGTTTGTTTTTCACAGTTAATCAACCTGTGTTAAAATGTCTCCAGGTAGAGCCAGCCGAGTGGCGCGGTGGTTAGGCGCTGGCTTGGGAGGCCAGCGGCCCCCATTCGGGTCCCACATGTGAGGGCCAGTGACACTGCCCTCAAAAAAAAAAAAAAATGTCTCCAGGTAAACCTTAAGAAGTCATTTCTAATCCCGAAACTCAGAAGGCCAGGCAATAGGTGCCGATTGTAAAGCTATCAAAACACCCATGCAGTTAATTGTGCAATCACTGTATTCATCAACTATTACTTCATAGATGTTTGACCCTGTGTTTAGAGTTAATGTCAGCCATCTTAACTGTGGCAGAATGTTCTGTCATGTTGAGACAGACCCTTTTTAGGGGTCTTTTAGAATATTCTTATTATTTGCTTTGTAAATAAAATGGTTTCAAAACCATGGTCCATAATTTTTTTTTCTTGCTTTGAATTAATTCCTTGAGATACAGTCTCAGTCTCAGGAGTGTAATAACCAGGTCAAAAATTATGACATTTCAATGGTTTTCGATACATATTGTGCAACTGTCCTCTGAAAGGATTATATTTTTGTTTTGTTTCTGTTTTGTTTATTTTGTCCTTTAGATTCCACGTATAAGCAAAATCTCATTTCATCTTTTTCGGTCTGTCATTCCACTCAGCACAAAACCCTCCAGGTCCATCCTTGCCCCCACAGATGACAAAAATCCATTCCACTCCCTGGCTGAGCAATATTCCACTATATATATGTACCACCTCCTCTTTATCCATTCTTCTATGGATAAACATCCAGGCTGCCTCCACATCTTGTAAATAATGCTGCAATGAACATATGGATGCACATGTCCCCTTGAAGTAATGTTTTGTGTTTCTTCAAATAAATACCAGAAGTGGGATCACTGGGTCCTTCTTTGTCACTCGTTATAGCCTTTGTTTTAAAGTCTGTTTTGTCTCATCACTTTACTTCCCTGTGTGTGTCTTTCAATCTGAAGTGAGTCTCTTGTAGGCAGTATATGTAAGGGTGTCTTATCCATTCAGCCCCCCTACATTTTTGATTGGAACATTTAAACCATTTATATTAAAAGTGATTGTTGATAGATATGTAACCCTTCTTTAAGAAGTCCTTCTAAGATCCCTTGTAATGCTGGTTTTGTAGGGATAAACCCCTTTAGCTTTTTCTTGTCTGGAAAGCTCTTTATCTGTCCGATTCCAGATGATAGCTTCGCTGGGTAGAGTACTCTTGGTTGTAGGTCCTTGCTTTTCATCACTTTGAATATTTTCTGCCAATCCCTTCTGATCTGCAAAGTTTCTGTCGAGAAAACAATTGACAGTCTTATGGGAGCTCCCTTGTAGGGAACCAAATGGTTTTCTCTTGCTGCTTTTAAGATTCTCTCTTTGTCTTTAACCTTTGGCATTTTAATTATGACACGTTTTGGTGTGGGCCTGTTTGGGTTCATCCTGTTTGGGACTCTCTCTACACTTTCTGGACTTGTACATATATTTCCTTCACCAGGTTAGAAAAGTTTTCATCTATTATTTCTCAGTCTCTTGCCTTCTCTCTTCTCCTTGTGGTACCCCTATAATGAGAAGACAGAGGGAATAAGAGAGAGCTCTCCAGGAAGTTTTGAGAAAAAGGGGGAGAGAATGTTCTGGGTGCCAGCCTAGGTGTCACTCTCCTCAGTTAGTGTTTAAAAAGAAGTAAATTACTTTTACAAGGCCCTCCTTGGTCACTTGGGCTGAGCGCTATTATTTCCTTTTGAAATGTTAATACTGTAGCTAATTAATTAATACAGTTTCTAATTTTTTCATTGCTTTGTCTAACCATCCAGAGGCTCTGAGCAGTGGGGGCAGCCCTCCAGGGAAAACTGAGTGAGCACAGCAGTTACCCCAGGGTTTCAGCCAGAGGAAAGCAAGCAGTGGGTGCGGCCTGGTCTTTGGGCCAGAGGTTTTGCCCCCAAATGGTGTGAGACCCAGACAGCACAGTCACCAACGGCCTCTGCCAGGAGCTCAGAGTTGAGGCCAGAGATGTCATCAGTCAGCCCATCTGTTTTTCAGTTGAGGATTCAAAGGTCCCTGAAAATAAGTTGTCCCCAGTCACTAGAAACCGTAAAACCTAGGTGTATCATCCCTAGGACTGTATCAACCCCATCCACTGCCCCCCTCCCCCCACCCCCCCACCCCACCACCACGTGTGGACTGGTGCACAGGATGCCACATTGCAGGACTCGCTGCTGTCATGAAGCCACCCTCTCCAGCCTCACCTGCCCTCTCACCAACAGCCCACACCTTCTTCTCAGCAGTCTGGCACTTTGCACATCTCACAAGGCCTTCCTTCCCTGCTCTGGTCCTTTCTTCCAGGCCCAGGAGACAGTTGTCTCCCCAGCATTGAAACTCCTCCTACCTGCACCAAACAAGGAAGGTCAGGTGGGGTTGTGCTGGGGGCTGAGGAAGGGAGAGGGGCTGGTTTTCACCATGAGCTCCATGTTAAAATCCAGTGAGCACACTGCTGGTCCTTCTCTTATCCAATCTCTCCTCCAGATGCAACCCTGCTGGCGACCCTGTGTTCCACTGACTGCCAAACTCCATCCCTTCCCAGCTCTCCCATTGCTGAGCTTGTCCTTTGCAAGTCTTTTCTGGCCTCCCCTCTGCACCCTGTCTCCTTCGTTCTTCATAACTAGCCACACTTACTTCCCACACACATCCTAGACAGTTTCAGTTTGTCTTCTCTCCTTGTCTTCACCGTAAATGATGGCTGTATGCACATCTACGCAGCCAATCTGACCTCTGACTCAAGCTTCAGGTTCATTGGTCTGCTGACCCACCAACTGTCTCTGCCTGGACTTGCCACAGGTATCCCAGACACCTCATGCCCGAAATGGAACTCTGTCTCAGCCCCCAGCCTGCCCCTCATTCCCCTTTCCTTTCAGTGTCTTTACTTCATGATGTCACAGTACATCCAATTACATCCAAGTAGAAACCAGGGTGGGAGGCCATGCTTTCTTCTCCTCACCTACACCCAGCCTGTCACCTCATCCTACCTGTTACACCTCCCAAATGTTTCTCAAACCTATGCTGTCTGGACAAGCCTACACTGCCCTAGATGAGGCCCCACCAGCATTTTCAACCATCCAAGCTGGTCCCTCCCCAACCTATATTCATTATTGCCAGGATGGTCTGCTTAAAATGCCAATCTGATCATGTGACTTAAAACACTTCACAGAGAAAATGTTCTCTGTACCCCAACTGGTAGAAACTTATGCCATTTAAATAGATGAAGACAAAAATTGAGTATAAATACATATTTATGGCACATAAAACTATGAAAGCAATGGTAATTTACCAAGCAAGTAGAAACAAAACTATGAAACCCATACATTTTTAAATAAAAATCTTAATTTACTGCAACAGATGCTGTTTTGTGGAAGCTGTAGCTGCACAAGCAGGCCCTCTGGGGGTTGGCGGCGTGTCCCAACTCACTTCTCCCATCACTTTTCTCCAGGAAGACTTCTGCTAAATTTTATCGGATCTATCATTGGCAAATGTCTTCTCCCACTCAGTAGGTCATCTTTTAGTTTTGTTGGTTTCCTTGACTGTGCAAAAACTTTTTAGTTTGATATAGTCCCATTTGTTTGTTTTTTCTTTTGTTTCCCTTGCCTGGGGAGACATATCCAAAAAGATAGTGCTAAGAGCAATGTCAAAACCTTTACTGCCGGGCCGGCCGAGTGGCACATTGGTTAAGAGCTGGTTTGGGGATGGCAACAGCCCCAGTTCGGATCCCACATATGAGGGCCAGTGACACTGCCCTCTACAGCTAACAACAGCTCCACCTGGAGCTGGGCTGTGCGAGCCCCAGCGACGGTGTGGGCTGCAGCCCCTGCTGCAGTGGGCTGCCATAGGCTACAGTGAGTGCCCTGCAGCCAGCGTGAGCGACTGGCAGCCAGCCGTGAGCTGCCAATAGCCGCGGTGAGCGACATCCAGAGGCCAGCAACCGATCTGCCTCATCCGGGAAGAGTGCAATGACGATACCAACATGGGCCAGTGAAGCAACATCCTCAACTAGACTGAAGAACAAAAAGATAGCAACTTGTCTGTTCCCCGCCCCTGATTCCCCAACGCTGTTCTCCTCCCTCAATCCCCAATAAAATCTTTTTAAAAAAAACAAAACCTTTACTGCCTATGTGTTCTGGCAATTTTATGGTTTGGAGTCTTACATTTAAGTCTGTAATCCATTTTGAGTTTATTCTTGTATACAGTGTAAAAAAGTTATCTAGTTTAATTTTTCTGCATGTGTCTATCCAGTTTTCCCAACTCCATTTATTGAAGAGACTGTCTTTACCCCATTGTGTATTCTTGCCTCCTTTGTCACAGATTAATTGACCATATAGGTGTGGGTTTATTTCTGGGCTCTCCATTCTGTTCCATTGATCTATGTATCTGTTTTTATGCCAATATCATGCTGTTTTGATTACTACAGCCTTGTAGTACAGTTTCATATCTGGTAGCATGATATGAACTTGGTTCTTCTTTCTCAAGATCGTTTTGACTATTCAGGGTCTTTCGTGGTTCCATATAAATTTTAGGATTATGTGTTCCAGTTCTGTGAAAAATTTCATTGGAATTTTGATAGGAGTTGCACTGAACCTTGCTTTGGGTAGATTGCTTTGGGTAGTATGGCCATTTTAACGATGTTGATTCTTCCTATCCAGGAGTGTGGTATATGCTTCCATTTACCTGTATCTTCTATTTCTTTCTTCAGTGTCATAGTTTTCTGAGTACAGTCTTTTACCTCTTTGGTTACATTTATTCCTAGATATTTTATTCTTTTTGATGCAATTGTAAATGGGAATTTTTTCTTAATTTCTCATTCTGATAGTTTGTTTTTAGAATATAAAACTGCAACCAATTTCTAAATATTAATTTTGTATCATGCTAGTTTACTGAATTCATTTATCAATTCTAATAGTTTTTTGGTGGAATCTTTAGGGGTCTATATATAGAGAATGTTGTGTCATCTGCAAATAATAACAGATTTACTTCTTCTTTTCCAATTTGATGCTTTTATTTCTTTTTGTTGTCTGATTGCTGTGGCTAAGACTACCAATACTATGTTGATAAAATTGGTGAAAGTGGACACACTTGTCGTGTTCATGATTTTAAGGAAATTGCTTTTAGCTTTTCACCCGAGTATGATGTTAGCTGTGGGTTGTCATATATGGCCTTTATTATGTTGAGATAGGTTCCCTTTACTTTACTGAGAGTTTTAATCATAAATATGTGCTGGATTTTGTCAAACACTTTTTCTGAATCTATTGATATGACCATATGATTTTTATCTTTCATTGTTATTGTGTATATCACATTAATTGATTAGCAGATATTGAACCAATCTTGCATCCTGGGAATAAATCCCACTTGATCATGATGTATGATTTTTTAATGTATTTCTGAATTCAGTTTGCCAATATTTGTTGAGGATTTTTGCATCTATGTTCATCAGGATATTGGCCTATAATTTTTCTTTTTTGTAATGTCTTTGTCTGGTTTTGGCATCCAAATAATGCTGGTGTCGTAAAATGCACTTGGGAGCCTTCCCTTCTCTTCAATTTATTGGAATACTTTGAGAAGGATAGGTGTTAATTCATCTTTGAATGTTTGGTAAAATTCCTCTTTGAAGCCATCTTGTCTTGGATTTCTGTTTGTTGGGAGTTCTTTGATTATTGAGTCAATTTCATTGGTAGTTATAGGTTTGTTCAGATTTTCTGTTTCTTTTTGACTCAGTCTTTTTTTTTTTAAGATTTTATTGGGGGAATTGGGAGAGGGGACGGTGTTGGAGAATCGGGGAAGGGGAACAGATAAGTTGCTGTCCTTTTGTTCTTCAGTCTAGTTGTGGAGGACGTTGCTTCACTGGCCTTTGTTGGTATTGTGATCATTGTGCTCTTCCCAGCTGAGGCAGATCAGTCACAGGCCATTGGACAGCCGCTCACAGTGGGCTCACAGCAGCTCATGCTGGCTGCCGGCTACTCACGGTAGTTTATGGCAGCCAACTGCAGCCCCACTGCAGCCTATGCCATCTCTGGTGACTCACGGCAGCCCAGCTCCAGGTGAGCTGTTGTTCACCAACTTAGCTGAAGAGGGTGCAGTGTCACTGGCCCATGTAGGATCTGAACCTGTAGTCCTGCTGCTCAGAATTTGTACTCCCAAGCCAACTCTCAACCAATGAGCCACTCGGCCGGCCCCCAACTCAGTCTTACAAGATTGCATGTTTCTGGAAATTTATGCATTTCTTGCAATTTGTTGGCATATAATTGTTCATAGTATTTTTTTATAATCCTTTGTATTGCTGTGTTGTCAGTTGTTACTTCTCCTCTTTCATTTCTGATTATATTTATTCTGGTGCTCTCTTTTTCTTGATGAGTCTGGCTAATGGTTTATCAATGTTGTTTATCTTTTCAAAGAACCAGCTCTTAGTTTTATTGAACTTTTTTTTTTTTTAAGATTTTATTGGGGAATTGGTGGAGGGGAACAGCGTTGGGGAATCGGGGAAGGGGAACAGACAAGTTGCTGTCTTTTTGTTCTTCAGTTTAGTTGCGGAGGATGTTGCTTCACTGTTGGTATCGTCATTGCGCTCTTCCCGGATGAGGCAGATCGGTCGCTGGCCTCTGGATGTCGCTCACTGAGGCTATTGGCAGCTCATACTTGGCTGCCAGCCGCTCATGCTGGCTGCGGGCCACCCACTGCAGCCCACGGCAGCCCACTGCAGCAGGGGCTGCAGCCTACACTGTCGCCGAGCCTCGCAGCCCAGCTCCAGGTGGAGCTGTTGTTAGCTGTAGAGGGCAGTGTCACTGGCCCTCATGTGGGATCCGAACCGGGGCCGCTGGCATCCCAAAACCAGCGCTCAACCAATGCGCCACTCGGCCGGCCCATTTATTGAACTTTTGTATTGTTTCTTTTTTAGATTCTATTTCATTTATTTCCACTCTGATCTTTATTATTTCCTTCCTTTTACTTACTTTGGGATTGGTTGTTGTTCTTTTTCTAGCTCCTTTATGTGTACTGTTAGATTGTTTGAGATTTTTCTTGTTTCTTGAGATAGGCCTCTACTGCTATGAATTGCCCTCTTGGAACTGCTTTGGCTGTGTCCCATAGATTTCCTTTTCTGAATTGTTGTGTTTTAATTTTCATTTAACAAAGGTATCTTTTGATTTACCCCGATCTTATTTATAAAGAGAGAGAGAGAGACCAAATCTTTGAGGTGTTTTAGTGAGCCTTCTGAAAAATTCCAAAGTTCTTAAAAATCTCAGGTAAAGTAAAGGACACTAATTTTGAATTTTGGGAAGTCTGTCAAACATATCAAAAGTTTTAAAACATTTGTTCAAATAAAATTATAGGTCATTGTGGAATAATATTTAATAAAATAACAATTATCCATTTAACCAAAGTGACAATAAAAGATTTCAAAGACAAATACAGAAGATTACATAGTTGTAAGCAGAATTTTAGCTCTTTTAATATTAAAAAGGCTCAATTTACTTAAGTAATTAAAGACGTCTCGATAGGGCCGGCTGAGTGGCACAGTGGTTAGGTGCTGGCTTGGGAAGCCAGCGGCCTGGTTCGGGTCCCACATGTGAGGGCCAGTGACACTGCCCTCAAAAAAAAAAAAAAAAAAACCTCTTGATAAAGAGTACAGGAAATTCTTTAAATAAAACATAATATCTTTGTTTTCCCTTTATAATTTCTTATTAAGAACATACCAATAGTATAGGAAAATTGTGTTCTTTTAGCAGAGAAATAACATTAAGTTTTAGCTTTACATAAGCACACCATTGAAATTAAAGCTTAATTTAATTTTTAAAACCTGTATAATAACAATTTAACTTTAGATAGCTTAATTATAAGAGGTAAAATTCTCTGTTCTCTCTTTCTCTCTTTTCATTCTGAAACAACCAGGACAAAATTATTTTCAATTCCCTTGATGAAAGCATCTCTCCATAGTTTATAACATCTTGTATTGAAAACACATATTAAGGGCCAGCCGAGTGGCGTGGCAGTTAAGCGCTGGCTTCAGAAGCCAGCAGCCCCAGTTCGGTCCCACATATGAGGGCCAGTGACACTGCCCTCAAAAAAAAAAAAAAAAAAAAAAGAAAACACATATTAATTCTTTCTATATTAATTAGAATTTTTAAGCCTTAAAAACTCCAATTTTAGTGACAACCAAAAGTAAGCGATTAGCATTCTCCAGATTGACAAATTCATGAACACATTTTTAACCCCTAGAAACATGGGCTCCCTGCCTGGCAAATATATTTCATAAGTTTTAAAAATATATGCTTCCTCAACAAAACACAAATATAAACCCAATTGTACAAGTATTTAGTTTCTCTGTAATAAGAAACCCAAAGTAGGTGAACTTAGATCCATTTAGCAATTAATGTTTCAGTTTTTATTTTATTTGGATATGATCTAGATATTCAATAATTTTTATCTTTTAATTTAACTTAGTAAAACTCTAAGGTTTCAAGTTACCAAAAGATTTGGGAAGCTATTTTAAAGTACACATACTATAAAACAATTATTACTGAAAACTTTCACCAAAAAAACCTTTTATTCTATTTATATCTATTTATTAATTCTCAATAATTATATTTCGATTACTCATGAAAATTTTATAAGACACAGACAAAGTCCATTATTACCCCAGGCTATTTTCCTGTTGACATATTCTGTAACAGAGATAATAATAACTTATTTATTTATTTATTTATTTATTTATTTATTTATTTATTTATTTTCTAACTGAGCCATCCTGCAACCTGTTGGCAGCTCAGCGGCTGCCCAGCTCAGGCTGGGCATCAAACGGCTGTTGCTCAGAGCTCAGCTCGCACTCTTGAGCCACTCGGCCGGCCCCTTATTATTATTATTTTTTTTATAAAATCAAAATATTATATTAAATGTTAATAACTTTTAAAGACATGTCTGTTTTAATTAAATCAAACTTAAATTAGCTTTAATATTAAATATTTTCCTAGACCACATGATCCTGAAAAGCATTTGGGTTAATTTCTCTTATATTTCTTAATTTTATCTAAGCACTTAATTTCTTTAAGCCAATGAAACAGAGCTCTTTTTATAAACCAGTTCTAAAAACCATACACATATATAGACAGACACACCAGAGACCTGATAATTTCATTCAAAAAAATGTTTTAGGGCCAGCAGAGTAGTGCATTGGTTAAGAGCTGGTTTTGGGATGCCAGTGGCCCTGGTTCGGATCCCACGTATGAGGGCCAGTGACACTGCCCTCTACAGCTAACAACAGCTCCACCTAGAGCTGGGCTGTGCGAGCCCCGGTGACAGAGTAGGCTGCAGCCCTGCTGCAGTGGGCTGCCATAGGCTACAGTGAGTGGCTGGCAGCCAGCGTGAGAGGCTGGCAGCCAGCACGAGCTGCCAATAGCCACGATGAGCGACCATCCAGAGGCCGGTGACCCATCTGCCTCATCCAGGAAGAGCGCAATGACAATACCAACAGTGAAGCAAAGTCCTCCGCAACTAGACTGAAGAGCGAAAGGACAGCAACTTGTGTGTTTCCCTTCCCTGATTCCCCAACGCTTTTCCCCTCCCCCAATTCCCCAATAAAATCTTTAAAAAAAAAAAATGTTTTAGCCATGAAACAGGTACATCAAAACCCCATTAATTTATAGCATTGAAATCAGTTAAGTTTATTCAATCAGATGGCTAAACCTTTAAGATTTGTATTTGTCCTTGATAAACAATTTTTAAGGAGATGGGGACTGCTGAAGTAAAGGAACTGCTTTTCTTCTCCCATTTTTTTTCCTTTCCTTCAGTTTTTTAGTCTCAGGCAGCTTCGGATTTTGCTTACATTTCTGATATCTATAGGAAGACGTTGGAAGCTACTGAGTTCAAATTTCTGATCACTGAGTTATGAATTCTTTGAAATAACTCATCAGGTTAGACAGGACAAACAGTAAGAAACTTTAAAGTACCTAAAGTGCCTACTGCCAAAATTACTTTGTCTGTTAGAAACTTCTGCTTATCAATTAAAGAATGCATTTTATTCTGTCTGAGAGGTTTGAATTCCTCTCCTTATGATAAACAACATAACAGACAGAGATAAGAAAAGGAAACAAAGACATGCCATTAAATGAGTACCCACCCACTGTGAATCAGCCCACCACATGCTGGCACCTGGGGCCATCAACCCCACCTTGAAGGAAAAAAAAATGCTTATATAAGGCATTTGAACTCAACCAATGATGGAGGGAGGTGCGAATGTAAGAGGGCTTCACCATGAGGGAGAGGGCCGTCCATGGGTACAGTGAGCACAAGAGTCTCTGTAAGTACCATACCAGGTTCCAGGGCAGGCCAGGCCATAAAGGTGAGGCCACTTTAGATCCTGTTTCACTACTCCAGATATGGTAACCTAAGTGAAAGGCCTTTCAAAGTGAGAGTCAGAAAGCATTGATTTGAGATCAATATGAATAGCTATCCACGAAGCACTCATTCAGGCAGAAGCCCAAATAGTGCTCTAATGAGGAGGCAAAGGCAAGGGGTATTCATGACTAAGGGAGGGGGAACAATTCCATCCATAGACAGAAAACATTGCTATTGGTGCAGATAAGCTAACAGAGTGATATTAATTCTAAATAATTTAAAAATTTTTCAGTCCAGTAGTCATTAGTCAGTAGTCATAGTTACTCTTTGCAAACAGTTCTTTGGGGTGTGGATTGCATTGGCCCCGTCTGAAGGTTACCTTACCCTGTTTTAACATCCCAGATGTGCAAGGGCGGTCCCTGTGGCATGGCAGCTCCCACTCCATTCTAAAGTGGCTCCGTGTATGTTAATGTTTACAACAGTGTCAGGTGGAGTGAATTATAGGACCCAGCTGGTGTTGGAGAATTGCTTGGTGTGGGAAATTCCACCCATGAATTGGGTCATTCCAATAACCAGATATAATATTAACATTTCGATGTGTTGCCTAACAGTCGTGTGCGTGTGTGCATGCACACGCGCATATGTGTGCATAGAAATATTTTTGTGTTTCTTGTTTTGTCTTACAAAATTGGGATCCTAATAATCATCCAAAATATAGTTGGGCCGTAATTCAATTGTTTTATATTGTCAGGCATTTTTCCAATTTTTCATTAGTATAAATAATGCTGCTGCAATAAACACCCTTGAGGATTAGTGGGTCAGAAGAGATGTCCAATAGAATAGAATATTATTCATCCATAAAAAAGAGGGAAATCCTGCCATTTGCGACCACATGGATAGGTCTTGATGGCAGCATTATGCTAAATGAAATAATCAGAGAAAAACAAATACCATATGATCGTATTTACATAAGTAATCTAAAAACATTGAATTCATAGAAACAGAGAGTAGAATAGTGGTGACCAGGGAGTGGGGAGGTGTGGAAATGGGGAGGGTCAAAGGGCACAAACTTCTAGTTATCAAGATAATGAGTTCCAGGAATACTGTGCAGCATGGGTGACTGCAGTCAACAATATTGTATTGTGTACTTGAAAGTTCTATGAGAGCAGATTTTTAATGTTCTCACTATAATGACAACAAAATGTTAATTATGTGAGGTAAAAGATGCGTTAACTAACTTTATTTTGGTAAGCATTTCACAATATATACATGTATCAAATCATTACATTGTACATCTTAAATTTATACAATGTTATAATTATATCTCAAAGCTGAGGAAAAATATATAGGGGTGCCAAAAACATGTATACTCATGATTTATATTCATCTTTTATTATGGGTATATATCGAGTATTACAATTTTAATTGTTTTTCTTTTTTTTTTTGAGGGCAGTGTCACTGGCCCTCATATGTGGTACCAAACCAGGGCCACTGGCTTCCCAAGCCAGCACTTAACCACCACGCCACTAGGCCGGCCCAATCGTTTTTTCTTTTTTAAAATGTGTGTACATTTGTATGTCCACTTTAAGCCTTTTTATTTATACTGCCAAATTACCCAAAAAAAAGTAAAAATTAATTTCACTTTATTCACTCAGTGAGAGTTTCTGTTGCATGGAACCCTTTTTGCCCACACTAGATAATTTCTTTTATCTAATGCTTTAACAATTTGGTATTTATAAGTGAACAGCATCTTAATTTCATTTGGACCCTCCTTAGAGAGGTTGTACATTTTTTTCATGTGCTTACCCATCCTATGTCAACTAAACCCACTGACCCCGTCTTCAGTCTATTCCACCATACCCACCCACTTCATCCACCTCGTTTCTCATGGTTTCCTACCCATTTCTACCCGACACTGACCAGGCCAGTCTGGTCACATAGGTTTGCACTCTTCATACATAAGGATAGCTAACATTTAATAATCACCTGCTGTGTATCAGAGAATGTACAATTATTAACTCATTTAATCCTCATAACAACCATACAAAGTAGGTATTATTATTACATCTATATTTTAATGTAGATATAGGCATAGATAAATTAGTTCACTTGCCCAAGGTCACACAGCTTAAATCTTGAAGCCTGGAGGACCCAAAATTCAAACCCAGAGTTGGCTCAAGAGCTCACAATGGGAGAGAAGCACCGCCCCCCATCCACCCTTCTAAAATGGTAATAAGATAAGCCTTCCTTTAAAATTTAATTCCACCAACGAAAAAGTTTTTCAAACTTTAAGTATAGAGTTGAGGTTTAAGTTTGAAGGTAAAGGGCAAGCCAGAATTTCTGCTTCTAGCCAAGATGGAATGAGAGACTGTATTTAGTTGTTTCAACCAAAACAACTAAAAAATACACACAATATATGAAACAAGAGTTCTCAAGACATGAGACACCAGACAGTGAAGGGTAGTGATTCCTGGGAGATGAGAAACAAACGAGGTCCATCCAACAGTTATTCCAGCTTTCTTCCTGAACAAGGATTTCAGGCTGAGGCATAGGGAATGGGAACTCAGGGGAGTTCAGTGGTCTCCCAGAGCTCAAGGGACAAGCTGGGTGCCAGGGGCGGGGGTGGGGGTGGGGCTAGAGGCCAGTGTATCAGGGAGAAGCAGAGGTTCACACAGGGTCTCATGGAGTATCCAGCTGAGTTTATTTAGATCAGTTAGGAAACTATTCTAGATTGAGAAAACTACTACCTAATAGGATTAGAAAAAACAGTCCTTGAAACTCACACAGAGTCGGAAATGGTGCCTGTTTCTACCAACCAAAATGAAAGATCTCATAATTATAGGACATCAAATAGAGTACCCAGAGGGTCAGTAGAGCACGTGGGGGGGGAGGGGGTGGTGGCTGGGATCAACTAAATACTGTCCCGATTCCACCTGACAAGTTCAAAAGCAGGACTATTTCCAAGAAACTTAACTAGGTTCTATAGCAAAATTCAAGAACATATATAGGAATGCAAAACTATCTGGCACCCAACAAGGTAAAACTCACCACATCTGGTGTCCAATAAAAGATTGCCAGGCATGCAAGGAAGCAGGGAATTATGATCCATAATGGGGAGAAATAGCAATCCATCGAAACTGACCTAAAATGACACACAATAGAATAGACAAAAAGAGTTATTATAACTGTATTCTACACGTTCAAGAAGCTAGAAAAAAAGACTGAGCATATTAAGTATAGATAAAAGATTTTTTAGAAGAACCTAACTGAACTTCTTGGAATGAAAACTACATTATCTGAGATTAAAACTATATTGGATATGATTAACAGCAAATCAGACATAGCAGAAGAAAAGACTAATGGATTTGTAGAATAGCAATAAAAATTATCCAAAATGAAGTGTAAAAAGGCTGAAAAAAAAGAGTATTGGTGGGACTTCTGGTAAAATGGCGCAATAGACAGACGCTGTGCTAACTGCCTCCCAGGATCACACCAAAATTACAAGCAAATTATACAGCATTCAACCCTGGAGGTCCCCAGAACACTGGAGGAACAGAACCACTAAACGAAGAACTTAAAGAGGAAGCCGTGTTGGGTCTGGTAGGACGGGCGGAGACGAGAGAGGGCAAACCCCGTGAGGGAGGTCCCAGCTGTGGAGAGGCTTCTCCGGTTGGGTGAGAGACCCTCCGGCCGCACACCAAGCTCACCAGCCCAGAGCTCCTTTGCCGGGAAGAGAAGTTCTAAGATAGCTGGCAGTAAATTAGTGAGGACTCTCTTTGCTCAGCTCGGTGAGGCTAAGAGCGGCTGGAGAATCAGTGGGGCCGGCGCTCGGGCTTGCTCGCCGGTGAGCACTTACCTGGTTCCTGGTGGAGGGAGTGGCTGTGTGAGCTGGCAGCCTGCGGGGATGGACTGAACTGAGCACCTTTGGTGCAAAGGCTGGAGGTTTTAGAACTGTTGTTCCCGTGGTGCGGAGCTTGCACGCGAGTGGTGCAGGGAGGGCAACATTTTGTCGCGCTTGGGCACTCCAACGAAGGATCACATCCGAGACCTCATTGGTCTGGTGGAATTGGCGCAGAAGTACATGCGTGCGCGCGCGCCTGCAGCCTTGGATCCCCACCCTCTGCCTGGCTTATACTGCGTTGCCAGGGAAACGCAGGGTGGGTGCCCTCCGGCTCCAAAAGGCTGCTCACTGAGACCTGGGAGTGCACGAGCTGCCTCGGATCCCCACCCTCTGCTCAGCTTGTGCTGCGTTGCCAGGGAAACGCCTAGTGGGAGTGATCTGGCTCCAACAGGCTGCTCACTGAGACACGGGAGTGCGCAAGCCACCTCGGGTCCCCGCTCTCCGCACTCTGCTTGCAGAGTTGCCAGGCTGGTGATTGGTTGTCGGGCTGCTTGGCCTGATCTGCGAGCGGCTGATTGGGACAGGCTGAGACTGGGAGTTTTCCTGGGAGTGTTGGGCCGTGAGCTGTGTGCCTGTGTGATCCAGCCAGGGCTCTCCTGGTGATCAATCTAATACATCAAAGCAATCCCAGAGCGACAGCCAGAATGGGGAAACAAAGAAACATGTCACAATAAAAGATCAGAAGAAACCTCCAGAAATGGAACCAAATGAAACAGAGGGATCCAACCTTTCAGAGACAGAGTTTAGAACACTGATGATAAGAATGTTTAAAGAACTTAGCGAGGACATAAAGAAGGATAGGGAAACCATAAAAAACCAACCTGTTAGAACTAAAGAATACAATAACTGAAATGAAGAACACACTCAAAGGAATCACCAGTAGAGTAGATGAAGCAGAGGAGCGGATCAGCGATTTAGAAGATAAAATAGCAGAACTCACCCAGTTGGCACAGCAAAAAGACCAAAGAATAAAAAACAATGGAAATAGTTTAAGAGCCCTATGGGACAAGGTGAAGCGCAACCACCTTCGAATCATAGGGATACCAGAAGGAGAAGAGAAGAAGCAAGGGGTCGAAAACGTATTTGAAAAAATAATGACTGAAAACTTCCCTACCCTGGTGAAGGAAATCAACATACATGCCCAGGAAGTGCAGAGGGTTCCAAACAAGCTGAACCCAGACAGGTCCACACCAAGACACATCATAGTTAAAATGGCAAAGGTTAAAGACAGAGACAGAATCCTAGAGGCTGCAAGTGAAAGACAGCAGGTTACATACAAAGGAACTCCTGTTAGACTAACAGCTGACTTGTCTACAGAAACTCTGCAGGCCAGAAGGGAGTGGCAGGAGATATTCAAAGTGACACAAAATAAAGGCCTACAACCAAGATTGCTCTACCCAGCACGGCTATCACTTAAAATTGAAGGAGAAATAAAGAGCTTCTCAGAAAAGAATAAGCTTAAGGAATTCATTACCACCAAGCCAGCATTGCAAGAAATGTTAAAAGGGCTTTTTTAAACAAAAGAAGGGGGTAAACAAGCTAAACCAGAGAGACAATTTAAGAAGATTGAAGTCATATCAAGCAGATATAAAGGAAAAACTGATGGTTGCTGGCTGGGAGGGAGTGGGGAAGAGGGAGGAGGGGGAAGGTTTTGGACAGTGTATGTGGGACTACAATGTTGCCGCAGGGATATGGGGGCAGTTCTGGGAATGTAATTGATAATGTTGTGAAGAGACTATTACGTTGCGAGAAATAAGTCAGTCGGAGAAGGACAGGTACCATGTGATCTCACTTGTGTGTGGAGTCTGAAGAGCTGAGTGAATGATCAAAGTAAACAGACTCGTAGATGTAGAGGAAAAACTGAGAGTTGCTAATTGAGAGGGGGGGATGGGGGGAAGGGGAAGGGATTAGACAGCATAAATAGACAACTACAATATTGCCCCAGGGATATGAAACACAGTTCAGGGAATATAATAATGTTGTAAAAATTTTGTGGTGTGTCAGATAGTCACATGTCTTGTTAGGGAGACCACTTCATGGATGGAGTAGAGGCTTGATCACTGCACTGTACACCTGTAGCTGATGTTGTATAGTATTGTATGCCAACTGCAACTGAGTATGTGGATGGTCACGGGATGTGGAGTATACTGTGGAGGGGAGTCAGGGGAGTTGTGATGGATATGTATGATATAGGAGGGGAGTGGGGTGGCGAACTGGGGGAGGGGGATTTTCACTTTGGGGGGTAAAGATTATAACTATTGCATTGTGTTGTACACCTGAAACTAATAAAAAAAAAATGAAAAAGAAAAAAAGAAAAAAGAGTATTGGTAAGCTATAGATATTATACTTCGAGTGGCCTCATATACATGAGTGGTCTCCAAAGGAGAGGAAGATGGGGATAAACAAAATAGCTGAAGAAATAACAAACGAAAAAATTTCCAAATGAAATGAAAGCTGTAACCCACAGATCGAAGAAGCTCAATGAACCCCCTACACAACAAGAAATGTTTAAGGAAGTGCTTCTGGCAAAAAGAATGATACCAGATAAAAATCTGGATTTACACAAAGGAATGAAGAGCACCAGAAAGAGTTATGATTTGGGTAAACACAAAGACTATATTTAATTTAATGAAAACTATAACCCACCAACCCAAGAAGCTCAATGAACCCCAACCACAAGAAATTGGAAGAAAACTACAAGCACACCATAATCCAACTGTTTAAGGCAAGTGATAAAGAGAAAACATAAAAAAAACAGCCAGAGGGGAAAAAAGACACATTGCACATGCAAGAATGGAGATAGGGATGATAGCAAATTTCTCATCATATAAAAATGCAAGGCTGGCCGAGTGGCGCGGTGGTTAAGCGCTGGCCTGGGAAGCCAGCGGCCCCGGTTCGGTCTCACATAAGAGGGCCAGTGACACAGCCCTAAAAAAAAAAAAGAAAAATGCAAGACAGGAAAATAACATCTTTAAACTACTGAAAGAGAAAAAAATGTCAACCTAGAACCCCTTACCCTGTAAAAATGTCCTTCAAAAATGAAATAGAAATGTTTCCAGACATAAAAAATGTTGAAAGAATTCATCGCTAACAGATCTTCACAACAAAAAATATTAAATGTTTCAAGCAGAAAGAATGGTACCAGATGAAAATTTCAATTTATACAAAGGAATGACAATCACCAGATATAGTTACTATGTAGGTAAATACAAAGATTTCTAGTTTTATTACTTAAATCTCTTTAAAAGGCAATCCATTGTTTAAAACAAAAATAACAATGTACTGTAAGATTTACAACACGTGTAGAAGTAAAATGTATGTATATTAACAATAGCACAGAAGCTGGGAGATTATTATGTGTGAAGCGGTATATCATCACTTGAAGGTAGTCAATGTTAAAATAAATATGCAGGGCCGGCCGAGTGGCGCATTGGTTAAGCGCTGGTTTTGGGATGCCAGCGGCCCGGGTTCGGATCCCACAGGAGGGCCAGTGACACTGCCCTCTACAGCTAACAACAGCTCCACCTGGAGCTGGGCTGTGCGAGCCCTGGTGATGGTGTGGGCTGCAGCCCCTGCTGCAGTGGGCTGCCATGGGCTACAGTGAGTGGCCCGCAGCCAGCATGAGCGGCTGGCAGCCAAGCGTGAGCTGCCAATAGCCGCGGTGAGCGACATCCAGAGGCCAGCGACCGATCTGCCTCATCCGGGAAGAGTGCAATGACGATACCAACAGTGAAGCAACATCCTCCGCAAATAAACTGAAGAACAAAAAGACAGCAACTTGTCTGTTCCCCTTCCCCGATTCCCCAACGCTGTTCCCCTCCGCCAATTCCCCAATAAAATCTTTAAAAAAAAAAATAAATGAATAAATAAATAAATAAATATGCATATTGTAACAGCACAACAAAAAGTTACAGCTAATAAGCCAGTAAGAGACATAAAAGTAAATCATAAAAATGCACCTGTACATCATAAGGAAATAGAAAAAGAAGACTAAACTAAACCCAAAGCAGCAGAAGGAAAGAAATAACAAAGATTAGAGTGGGCTTAATCAAAAAGGGAATGAAAAACTAAAGTCAGTGAAACCATCTTAGTCAATTTGGGTTGCTTTCAAAAACTACTAGAGACTAGGTGGCTTAAACAATAAAAAGTTCTCTTTCCAAGGGCCGGCCGAGTGGCGCGGTGGTTAAGCACTGGCTTGAGAAGCCAGCAGCCCTGGTTCAAGTCCCACATATGAGGGTCAGTGACATTACCCTCAAAAAAAAAAATTATCTTTCCATTCTGGAGGCTGGGAGTCCAAGATCAGGATACCAGCCTGGTCAGTTTCTGACGAGAGCCCTCTTTCTGGTTGTCCAGGGCTGCCTTCTCCTTTTGTCCTCACATGGTGGAAAGAGGGAGCTACAATAGCTACTCTCTGGGCTCTCTTTATTGGAGCACTAATCCCATTTTTGAGGTTCCACTCTCATAACCTGATTTCCTCCCAAACGCCCCACCTCCAAAAATCATCACATTCACATTGGGGGTTACACTTCAACATGCAAATTTGGGGGACACAAACATTCAGTCAATAACAGAAGCCAAAATTTGGTTCTTTAAAAAGAGCAACAAAATTGACAAAGCTTTAACTAGATAGATGTGAGAGAGAGAGAGAGAGAGAGAGAGAGAGAGAGAGAGAAAGAGAGAGAACTCAAATAACTAAAGTCATAAATAAAAGTGGGACATTACCAACTTTACAGAAAAAAAAGGATTATGATAAAATACTATGAAAAATTATATGCCAATAAATTGGATAACCTAGATGAAATGTACAAATTCCTAGAAATACACAAACTACCAAAGCTGACTCAGAAATAGGAACTCTGAATAGATTTGTAACTAGTAAGGTGATTGAATCAGTAATCAAAAACCTCCTGGGCCGGCCAAGTGGCACATAGGCTAAGTGCTGGCTTGGGACACCAGCAGCACCGGTTCAGGTCCCACATATGAGGGCCAGTTACACTGCCCTCTACAGTTAAGATGGTGAATAGCAGCTCCACCTGGAGCTGGGCTGCTGTGAGTCCCTGGGACGGCATAGCTGCAGCCCCTGCTGCAGTGGGCTGTCATAGGCTATAGTGAGAGGCTGGAAGCCAGCGTGAGTGGCTGGCAGTTGGTGTGAGCTGCCAAGAGCTACTGTGAGTGGCCATCCAGAGGCTGGCGACCGGTCTGCCTCACCAGAGAAGAGCGCAATGATACCAACATGGGCGAGTGAAGCAATGTCCTCCACAACTAGACCGAAGAACAAAAGGACAGCAACTTGTCTGTTCCCCTTCCCTGGTTCCCCAATGCTGTTCCCCTCCCCCAATTCCCCAATTTTAAAAAATCTTTTAAAAAAACTTCCTGCTTGGGCAGGAAGGCTGAGTGGCTCGGTTGGTTAAGAGCTCACTCAAGAGTGCGAGCTCTGAACAACAGGGTTGCCAGTTCAATTTCTGGCCCGAGCTGAGCTGCCAACAGGTGGAGGCAGGATGGCTCAGCTTAAAAAAAAAAAAAAAAACACCTCATGCTATGGACTGAATTGTATCCCCCCAAATTGTCTGTTGAAGCTCTAACCCCAATGTGATGGAATTTGGAGGTGGAACTTTTGGGAATTGATTAGGTTTGGATGAGGTCATGACAGTGAGGTCCTCATAATGGAGTTAGTGCCCTATTGAGAAATACCAGAGAGCGCCCTCTCACTCTCTCTCCACCATGTGAGGACACAAGGGGAAGGAGGCCATCTGCAAGCCAGGAAGAGGGCTCTCACCAGAACCTGACCAGGTAGGTACCCTGATCCTGGACTCCCAGACTCCAGAACTGAGAAATATTAATAAATTTCTGTTGTTTAAGCCATCCAGTCATAATATTTTCTTCTGGCAGACTAAGCAGATTAAAACAATTTCTCAACAAAGAAAAGCCCAGGACCAGATGGCTTCACTGGTGAATTCTACACAAATTTAAAGAGGAATTAATACCAATCCTTCTCAAGCTCTTTCCCCACCAAAATAAAAAAAGAAGGAATATTTTTAATTAATTCCATGAGGCCAGTATTACAAGAATACATGAAGCAAACAGAGATAGAACTGAAAGGACAGACAAATCCATAATTACAGTTAGTTCAATCTCTCTCTCTCTCTCTCTCTCTCTCTCTCTCTCTCTCTCTCTCTCTCCCTCTCCCTCTCTCTCCCTCTCTCTTTCTCTCTCCCTCTCCTCCCTTTCTTCCCTCCCTCCCTCCCTCTCTCAGTAATTGATAGAACAAGTACAGAGGAAAGGTTTGACCAACACTATCAGCCAAACTGACCTAATTGACATTTATAGAGCACTTCACCCAACAGCAAAAGAATTAATGGGACATTTACCAAGATGGACCATATTCAGTGCCATAAAACAAGTCTCAATAAATTTAAAAGAATTCAAATCATACAAAATATTTCTATAACAATGTAATTAACAATGTAGAAATTAAAAACAGAAAGATATCTGGAAAATCCCCAAATATTTGGAAATTAAATAATTCACTTCTAAATAAACCATGTGTTTGAACTGAATAAAAATGAAAACACAGTATATCAAAATTTGTGGCTTATAGGTAAAACAGTACTTATACATTTATAATGTGAAAATACCTTTATTAGAAAAAAAGAAAAATCTCAAATTAATGACCTCAGCTTCAACTTTAAGAAACTATAAAGGAAGAGCAAGTGATATCCAAAGTAAGCAGAAGCAAGGAAACAATACAGATCAGAACATAAATCAATGAAACAAAAATCAATGAACCCAGAAGCTGGTTATTTGAGAAGATTAATAAAATTTATACATCTATAGTCAGACTCGTTGGGGAAAAAATGACAAATACCAGTAATGAAAGAGTAGACATCACCCTAGGTTTTATACATATTAAAAAGATAATAAGGGAGTATTATAAATAACTTCATGCCTATATACCCAACAACTTAGATAAAATGGACAAATTCTTTGCAAGACGATCTGTCAAAGCTAACCCAAGAAAAAAAATCACCCAGGTAGCCTTATACCTATGAAAAGGTTGAATTTGTAATTAAAAACTTTCCCACAAAGAAAATTCCTCCAAATGGCTTTATTGGGGGGTATTCTATAAAACATTTAAAAAAGAAATAATGCCAATTCCACACAAACTCTTCCAGAAAATTGAAGGGGACGGAATTCTTCCCAACTCATTCTATAAAGTCAGCATTACTCAAAACCAGACAAGGACATTACAAGAAAAAAAGTGACAGACTGGGCCGGCCGAGTGGCACGGTGGTTGGGAGCTGGCTTGGGATGCCAGCGGCCCCGGTTTGGATCCCACATATGAGGGCCAGTGACACTGCCATCAAAAAAAAAAAAAAAAAAAAAAATGACAGACTAATGAACATAGATGTAGCAATTCTTAACAAAATTTTAGCAAATCAAATCAAACAATATATAAAAAGATTAAAATATCACAACCAGGTGGTATTTATCCCAATTAATTCAAGGCTGGTTCATTGAAAATCCACAATATCAACAGACTAAAGAAGAAAAACTATATGATCATCTCAACCAATCCAGAAAAAGAATTTGATAAAATACAAACATCTAAAAACAAAAAAACCACCACTCTCAGTACACTAGGAATAGAACTTCCACAATCTGATAGAAGACCATCTATGAAAAACCTACAGATAACATCAATTTAATGGTGGAAAAACAAATGCTTTCCTCCTAAGATCAGAAACAAGACAGGGATGTTTGCTCTTACCAGTTGTATCAACATTACCCTAGAGGTTTTAGCTAGCACAATAAGACAAGAAATACATATGGGAAAGGAAGGAGCAAAATTGTCTTTATTCTCAGACTATGTGATCATCTATGTAAAAAATCTGATGGAATCTACAAAATAAGTGGGTTTAGCAAAATTGCAGGATACAGGATCAATATATAAAAATAACCATATTTGTCTTATTAGTAAGCAATTAGAAATTGAAATTTTAAAAATACCATTCAGCAATGAGTTGATATACTTTATACCTGACAACATAGATTAATCTGAGTAAAAGTCATACAAAAAAGAATACATGCTTTATTATTTCATTTATATAAAATTCTAAAAAATGTGAACTACAGGAACAAAAAGCAGATCAGCAATCACCCAAGGACTACAAGGAGGGGAGGGGATCCAGTGGGGGGAAGAATTAGAATGGAGAAAAAGTAAATTTTGAGGTAATAAATATATTCATTATCTTGATTGTGGTGATTGTTTCATTTGTGTGTGTCAAAACTTATCAAGTTGTACACTTTAAATACGTGTAATTTACTGTATGTTAATTTTTTTATTTTAAAGGACATTTTCACTTTTTCACTTTTTTTTTTTTTTTTTTTTGAGGGCAGTGTCACTGGCTCTCATATGTGGGACCCGAACTGGGGCCGCTGGCTTCCCAAGCCAGCACTTAACCACCATGCCACTCGGCCGGCACCATTTTCACTTTTTAAAGCAGGCTTTGGGCAAGTTTTTTTTTTTTCCCCCGCTTTGGCATCTCACCTTTTTTTGTATCTCACAATTTGATCCTGGGAACTTTTACTTACTTGAAGGGAACAAAATAATACACATACACATACAACTTCCCAAAATATTAGCCTTCAATCTAAAGCTAGTTTTCTTTCACACATTTTCCTTTACAATTTATCTTGGCACCTTCCCTGTTATTCAGTTTGTCTCAGCTACAGGGGTGTTGATGGGAGGAAGTTGGTTTCTAAGGTAACCACAGACAGGAACGTATCAGCTTTGGAGGCTGGAGTGCACACCTAGGAAGTGACCCACTGACGAAGCAGACCACCCCCCCTCAGTGGGAGTGAAGGTGACATGCCCCTTCTCTACTAAATGCCTTGAGATCCTCAAAAGTGATGAGGGGGCAAATTTCTGGGGGCGATATCTCCAGGGATATTGAGAGGGGAGACAAAGAACTGAGAGCACTAGGTCAAATTTGCTGGTCACTACCAAGGTGAGAAAAATAACTCTCTGGAGGCTAAGGAGTAAACCTCTGACTACTATTTCCAGCCCCAGGCTCCCCAGTTTCTCCTCAGTAAGTCCTGCACCTCTTCTATCTTCCCCCCCAGGACTTGGCATAGTGCCTATAACAGAGGCAGGACTGTTGACGTTGAGTTAAGCAGGCTCTGGGCCCAGACTGCATGGGTTCCCAGCTTTGTGACCCTAGGCAAGTTATTTTACCTCTCTGGGCCTCTGTTTCCCATCTGAAAATGGGGATAATGATAACACACTCAAAAGGTTGGGGAGATGATCTAATAGTCAATACTTGCATTTTGTTAACTAGTTGAATTTCAATTAAAAGCATTTGCATGGTGGTGAATGGGATTGGAAAGTGCCAAAATTTAATAAATGCAATCAAGGACACACTTCTTCATTTAGAATCTACCTCTGACAAGCATCTTTTCCAGCTGCTCAGCTTGGGCTAGGATTAAACTGCTGCTGCTCAGAGCTCAGCTCGCACTTGTGACTGAGGTCTTAAGCAACTGAGCCACTCAGCAAGCCCAACAGTATGATTTTTAACATGTACTTCATCTTTCCATCTTCTATATTTCTACTCTCCGGTATGTTTTATAAGGTATGTAACAAAATACATGTCTCGGGTATGTTTTATAGGTATGTAACAAAATACATGTAAATAATTGTTTAAAAAACATTACATAGGTTAAGAGAGCATGATAAAAATGGTGACTAGTGGTGGGCCTATGGCCACAGAGGAAGTGTCACATTTGGGAGTATCATTGAACAGGAGGAGAAGGGGGGGGGGCAGGAGGAGGGGACTGGAATTAACAAGGTCGGGAGCAATCTGGACTTAATGTGTGTGTTTGGGAGTCCCCGCCATGGGGCGGTGGAGGTGCAACGAAGGCAGCAGGTCTTTCTTTTCATGGCTAACCTGCACCTGGGATAGTTTAGGGGACGTTCCTGATCATTCTAAATCGCCGAGTGATGCTCATTAGTTCCCTTGTCCTCTTGCTGTCTGCAAACCCACTTCCAACACTGCTGGAGCCACTCAGCTCCCCGCTGCGGGCGGGTGCGTCTGGGTAAATACACACGTCCTCACACTTCATCCATCCAAGAACAAGGTGGTGTGCACGGAGGACCGGCAGCCGCGCCATGGCCTACCGGGCACTTTCCAGAAGCACCTCCCAGTCCTAGTGACAGTTTCCTTTCTACATTATTTTTAACCAGAACGCTGGGGACCTTCTGACTAATTCCATGTTACTTGGAAAGATTTGGAAACCGCGAGCCTACGAGAGGGGGTTATGAAAGCAGAACTGTTTTTGAAAGGCCTTTGCCATGGAGTTCCAACACTCACAGCCCGGGGGTTAGGATGCCGGAACCAACCCGCGACGGGTGTCTCCGCAATGTCGGTGGGTTAGAGGTGGAGCGCCCAGAAACGGGGGGTACGGTCAAAAGGACTCCTGACACCCGGGAAGGAGGCCGCGACAGATTTCTGAAAAATCGATGAGAAAAGAGGTGGAGACAGCGTGAGAGGTGGTGTGGGAGCACTGGTGCGCGCAGAGGGGACACCTGGCCCCGGGGGTGGCACCCGTCCGGTGGGTGGTGCACCAGGTCGGGTCTCTAGCGCCGGGCGGTAAAAGGCGGACAGCGGGGGCTGGCGGGCCGTGCGGGAAAAGCTGCGGATCCCGCTCAGCCCGGGACCAGCTAGGCCGCGCCGACGCGGGGTCGTGAGGCTGGGAGGGCCGCCCCCGCGCCGCCGGCCTGAGGGGAAAGGCCGTTCCCGCCGCCCGCCCGCCGCCGGCCTGAGAGAAAGGCCGTCCCCGCCCCCCCGCCGCCGGCTTGAGGGAAAGGCCGTCCCCGCCGCTCCGTCCCCGCGGCCTGAGGGAAAGGCCGTCCCCGCCCCCCCGCCGCCCGCCTGAGGGAAAGGCCGTTCCCGCCGCTCCGTCCCCGCGGCCTGAGGGAAAGGCCGTTCCCGCCGCTCCGTCCCCGCCGCTCCGTCCCCGCGGCCTGAGGGAAAGGCCGTTCCCGCCGCTCCGTCCCCGCCCCTCCGTCCCTGCGGTCTGAGGGAAAGGCCGTCCCTGCCGCCCCCCGGCCGCGGCGCGAGGGGGAGGAGCCTGCGGCCCCGCCCCCGCGGAGAGAGGGACGGAGACGGCTAGCGGGGACGACCGAGGGCGCGGAGGGGCGGCCGGTCGGGCCTGCGCCCGAGCGAGCGGTGAGAGAGGGGTGAGGGGCCCGGAAGGAGCCGCACGCCCGCCTTCCCGTCCTGCGCCGGAGTCCAGAGCCCCGCGGCCGCCCAGGCCGGAGCGCGGCGCTCGGGCCGGGGCGAGCGGAGCCAGAGCTGAGGCCGGCGGCGTTCCGCGCTGGTGAGCAGGGCAGACTGAGGCGGGGAGCCCGGCGGTCGAACTTGCCCGGAGGCGGGTGCGGAGGAGAATCCCAGCCGAACCGAATCCACGGAAGCAGCCGGTTTGTGGATAAGGAGCGGCCGCCAGGCCGGGCCACCGGGCGACGGGTACGCGAGCCGAGAATTCATGGGGGCGGAGGCGAGGCCGGCCTCGGAGCCTGGATGAGGATGAGCGGAGCAGAACCCACTCAGGAAACGGCCTCCCGAAGCAGGCCGAACCCGGGCTGGGCCTGAGCCCCGGGCGGGAAGGAGCAGAAACCGGCGCGCTTCCAGGAAGGGAAGGGGACGAGGTTTCCAAAGGGTCTCGCTACTTTGTGGTGATTGCTACCATTTTAAAGGTAGAAAGCATTCATTTCAGGTGTTCTCTGATTTTTTTTCTGTGTGTGTGTGCGATTGGCTCATTTAAGAAATCTCAAAACCTTTCATGCAAAAGCTTTTTTGTTTTTTAAAAGAAATTCATAGTTTTGATTCCCAGGGTCGCACTGGACTTGGAAGGAATGCCGTTGTGTACATACTATTGTATGGTTTAATTTATTTTTTTTACTGTGCAAATCAGCTGGAAGATTTTTTTTCAGGTGCCAGTTCGGATTTATTCATCCTTTTTGTTGTTGTTCCCTCAAATATATCTGTTGTCGTTTTAAGCATTGGAGACCAGAGAATTTACCCCTTTGGAGCTTGTGGCTCTTGACAACAGAAGGACAGCTGGGAAAACTGGATTAAAAGGATGGTTTTTAATCTGTATTTTGCAGTAAGACTGATATTTTGAAGGCATATTCTTTCTGTGTTTCATTTTTTTAGCCCATAGCGCTAACCTTGAAGAGATTTGTGGTTGGGTTTTGGTTTCTAAGGTCATCGTTTTTCCTTTTTCTTTCGATTTTTCCTTTTAAAAGGGGGGAGGGGAAAAGGGGGCTAAGAAAGGAGACTATGTTAACTGGTAGAAGTAGAATGGAGCTTCAGTTACCAGGATCCTGAGAACTGGAGGAAAGAGAATTCAGTGTTCAAGTTGGGAAGCCCTCCTCTCACCATTGTTAAAAATTGCAAGGATTCAATCCTGATCAAGACATCAAAACTACAGGATTCTGAAACCGTGGAGACACCGAGAAACCATGAGTGTAAGGTTCCCGCAAAGTATAGACAGGTAGGTTTGCTAACAATGGGTTTTTCAATACTTACTTGAGGAAGGACTGGGAGGGAGGGTGTTGCATTTTGATAAAAGGTTGCAAAATAAAGGTCTGGGTGGGCTGTGGGAATTAGGGGGAAGGAGCATGTATTGGTCTGTGGGGACTGTCAGGTATGTGTGTTTATCTTCCCTGTGTGTATCCATGTTCAAAACACCTTCTGAGTCAGTGGTTTTTTTGCTTCAATAGAAGCAATAGACAGTGAAACCAGGAGTGGGGAAAGGGGATGAAGTGCCTGCGGCCAACTTTGACTTTTGCCAGGCTGGATGCTAAATTTGAGTCCCTGACTTGCCAGTCTAGGGCATGGGAGGTGGGCACAAGCCTGAGTCCACAAGGGTGAGTTGGGACTGGCTTTAAGTGTTGGAGCTGCTGGGCAAAGGGCCCTGGCAGGGGTGTGGGTGTCCACCGGGTTGGTTGTTGTGGAATGGTGGGGTTTGATGGTGGGGTGGATCCAATTTCTGGAATGAAGATGATGGTCATGGCCTGAACAATGGGACAGAAACACCCTTTGCACCCTCAAAAGGCTGGATTTTTACCAGTGGTTAATAATGGCCCCCAAATGCATAGGTCACTAGAATTGTTTCCTCTCTAAGATTAGATTTTAACCTTAATGGCTAATGCTGTAGGTTTGATCTTCCAAGGAGGTTCTAATAAGCTTGACTCTGCAAAATGGACCTTCCCTCTGCCTAGAGCCAGAAGGAGTTGTTTTGGGCTCTTCCACCTGATGGGCAGATGCACTGGCCCTTAGACCCCTCCCTTCCCCCCACCCCAGAGTCTGTCCTGCCTCATCACTGGTAGCACTATGGTTTACAACTTTGTAAGGTGTCTGCTTTTCCCTCTGTTCCCCTCCCCCTTTTTTTCGTTGAGAATCGGGAGGGGGTTGTTTGGTGGGTGCTGCACACGCATGCTGACTGGACGGAGGACTGAACAAGCAAATGAAAGGACTGGACCTGGAAATGTATTATTGGCGAGATAAGGAAGACTATTTGCAAGGGAGTAGTTGCTTGCCTCATGTCCACTTAACCTTTGATAATCCATGCTAAGAAAAATTTCCTTTTGGCTCTGAAATGTGGCCTAACATGCATATTATCTCTCTCCCAAAGAGTGACCTCTGTATGGCCTCAGAGCCCTACTTAGATCAGTCCAGCAGTCCCCACACAGGGACCCGACTTGGCAGTGGAGAGGGGAAGGTAAACAGCCACAGAGAACAGAAAGTGCATGGCTGGTTTGAACCTCCATCCTTCCGCTTTTTGTTGGCTTCTCTGTAGTTTAACTCTTGTAAAGGGAGAACTGAGGCATGGCTAGGCATGGGGTGAAAACGGTTACGGGGCTGCCCTCCCTTGTCATCCTCTTGGAGTGGGGGAATTAGTTGCACTTGCCTTTTTGAGATTTGGATGATTAACTATTTCTCTGAATTCAGGGATGTGAGAAGATGGAACCCAGGTGTTGGGGTGCAAACGGAGCAGTGAGGGCTTCTGGGCTGATGGGACATGTTCCTCTGGGAGTTTGGATAGCCCTACTGTCTTCTCTGGCTTTATACAGCATGATACATTTCTCTAAGTGCTTTCATAGGAACACATCTCACTTGAGCCTCACAGTATTTCTGTGAGGCAGACAAAGCAGATATTATTATTTGCATTTCACAGAAGGGGTTATTGAGGCTCAGAGAAGATACCTGGCTTGCCTGGTGCCATCTTGCGTGACTTAGATGCAGGTCTGAATCTGAACCCATGGCTCTTTCTGTGTCCCACCTGTCTAAACAGGTGTGTATGCTGGTCCTGTGGCATGTGGAGGGCATTGTTTCATTCTCTTTCTGGCAGTAGGTAAAATGGTCTTCTGCGCTTTTTAACAGTCTTGGGGCTTGCACCTGTAATTCTCCTCTGGGATAATGCAGTTTTGCAGAAGGAGAGCTATCCTCACCTCTCCCCATACATACCCCAGTCCCTTCCCCATTAGAGGATCTGGGCACGGCCCCCTTCAAGGTTTTGTGCCCCAATCTTCCTGCTCAGCTCTAGGCTCCTTCTGTTGGACCTTCTCACATTTCAGGTTCAAGACCCTATGGATTTGAAGTAATTCACAGTCTGAGGCCACACTGGAGGGATTGAGAGAAAGGAAATGCCCAGCTTATGGAGTCACAATTCTCCTTTAGTTTATCCATTTGCTGGGTAGAAAGCCTGGCTTAAGGTGCTGTGAGAGTTTTAGAAAGTTAACGTATGCAGTTCTTGCTCACAATGAGCGTCAGTCTAATTGGGGAACTACAGTAAGTACAGGGGTCCTGAGGCCCACATACCAGCAGCACTAGCCTGTAAGCTGTAGGCAGGCTGGAGTGTCTGCTCTTCTCTGTTCTGCCCAGCTCAGCCCTGCTCCGCTCAGCTGTATCTCGCTCGGCCCAATGCGTTGCAGGCTGGGCGCTCTGTATACAGTGGACAAAAGAGGGTTGGTATGAAAGAGCATGTGAGCAAGTATAAATCCTCCCGGTTCGGATTTTTCAACATTCATGTGTTACTTTGAAGTGTAGTTAAAGTAAGGTCAATTAGAGAGGCTCTGGGTCATGTGGACTTTCCAGGAGGTCGGCAGCATGCTGGAAGATGATGTCTGTGGGGAGAGTGGCTCAAAGTGAAGGAGGCTTTGGAATATTTATTTGGCCCTTGGGGGAGTGATTCCTGGGTCCAAAGAAACGTGAAATATTTGCTACTAATGTTTACCTCTTATTGTTAATCAGTTGTTATGAAAAATGGGCTAAGTATCGCTGTCATGTTCCTTTCAGGTTTTGTCCATGTACACCTAATTGCCCATTAATGTCTATTCTTCTCAAAGTTTCTAAAAATACTATGTTCGATATTGCCAGCAGAGATAATGATACTGAATTATTTTCATGGGAATGGTAATGAGTTTTGCTAAGTCTTCTATAGCCATTTGCCTAGTTCTGTATGGCCAATGTTTTGAGATTGCCAGATGGGTTAGAATTTGCATCTATAAAAGAGCTTTTCTCTGTGCAGACATAATTAGCTCATGTAAGGACCAAAACAGACAGAGAAGTACTAGATTTCAGCCCAGAGTTCTTGGTTTGAGCCCTGGCATTCCACTTCACTCTGTGACCTTGGGCAAGTCACATGCGCCTCTGGTTTCCTCATGTAGAAAGCAATAGCTCATTTATATGAAATGCTTTCCAAGTCACAAACATTTTCACAAACGTAGCATGTCATTTGAGGATTATAACATTTATTTTATCTCTGTCAAGGGGCTGTTGAAAGGAGCAAATCAAATAAGATAGCATATTTCAAATTGCTTTGTAAACTGTAAAACTGTATATAAATTTTAGATGGTAAATTCATGGATTTGATTTGGCTTCATACACCACTTTCTGAACTAGCCCAAAACAAAACTGAGAGATCTTTCCATTGTTTCAAAAAATTGAACCAGGATGAACAGGCTTTCTGTTGCAGACATGTATGAGGCTAGGAAGAAGGAACACTTTCTGGTGGTCAGGGTTGTGACAATACCGGAAGAGGAGAGGAGAAGAGGAGGTTACTGGCAGATGGGAGAGGCTTCAGCAGCCTCTGCTCCCTTAGATGGGGATGGAAAGGATTTGTTTTGTGATCTCTGGCCAGTCCTTGTTTTAGAAGCCTATGACTTTTTGTAATTCAAAATAAATCCAGACCCGGCAGCTGCGCCTTATCAGGGGTCTGACAGTGACTGTAACCTTTCCCCAGTCTGTAGCCTTTTTTTCTGGAAGAGGCAAAATCACATATCAGGTGTGTGGAGGAGGGAGGGGAGTAGGGGGGTAGGCCTGTCCTAGAAAGGAGCCTTCAAGCTGAGGGGGGTTTGTGGTGAAGAACTGCTGGTAGCTGAGGCTGAGGAGATGGCTTGTGTGGGGGTGGAGGTGGGAGTGGGGCCTCCCTGGAATACTTCCCACCTTGCTTCGGGTTCTCTTTGACCTCTGGAACAGGAAATCTCCAGACATGCAGCTGAGTTTCCCCCTGGTTTAGGAGGTTGACCCCTCCCTGTCCTGTCTGGGAGTGAGATGAGAGATGGCAGGGTACTTGCAGATGAAACATTCCAGGGTTAGTCACCATTCTGAGCAGGAGAGGGCTAAGCTTCACTTCAGCTACTTAGAAACATTTCTGAAACAGCACCCTTTGATTAATTTATTTAGTTTTTTTAATGGTCAAAATAGTATCAGATAGCACAGTCTTCCCATTTAGAATAGAGAAAAAATACAGAAAGTTAAATGACAATAAGAGTTCATCAGAAATCAAAAAGACTCTGAAGAGCACACAGGTAATCCCCAAATTAGTGTAAAGACATAGAGGTTCTTGAAAAGCCCACTGCCTCCATGGAATAGAGCTGGGAAGCTTGGGGTAGTGCCCGTAATGCTTTACAGGGCTGGCATTCTGATGTGCATGAAGGGCTTTCTTAACTGTACTGTTCCGTAAAACATAAGAGTAATTATTGTAATCTATATTGACTGAATCTACTTCACATCTTCAAAGTGGCATTGCCTTTAAAAATCCATTGTATTGGTTTTCAAAATTTTTTTCAAAAATTTAATTCCAAGATTTATCATGTGGTTTGGAAGCCCTTTTCCCCCTGGACTGTGCATCCTTCCTTTCTCAGTTACCGCGTTGGGAAAGCCCCAGCACAGTCCTGCTGGTGGCCTCCAGGGTCACTCTTCCGCCCCATGGGGGTAAGGAGGGCTGAAGAAGCTGCAGATTCTGTTCTCGAAAGAAAAAAGTGTCATGCTTTATTAAAAGTCACGTTA
This sequence comes from Aselliscus stoliczkanus, assembly GCA_033961575.1. NCBI lineage: Eukaryota > Metazoa > Chordata > Mammalia > Chiroptera > Hipposideridae > Aselliscus > Aselliscus stoliczkanus. Next base: position 108,158,307 of record CM066739.1, on the reverse strand, counting down.
GTCCTATGAAAGGAGGTTTGGAGTTCTGTGGGGAGAACCCCAGCATCTGAGTTACTAGATGAGGGAACTAGGCCAGCCGATCTGTAGGGCTCCGTTCCTTTTAGCTGTTACGTTCTCTGCGTCTCTGGAAACAAGGCTTTGTGTCCTTTCTTTCGGGGAGCCAGGACTTTGTTTTTCAGCAGTCCTTATCTGGCCTTCCTGAAAAATGAGTAAAAATGAAAATTCGAAAAGACCAGGGAACAGAGCTGTCAAATGAACTGGAAGAGGAAAGCCCCGAAGTACGTGGAACCCTGGGGAAGGGCTGGGCAGTGTGGCCCCAGAGGACTGGAGTAGGGTTTGCAAAGTGTTTGTTTTCAGGGTCTGGAAGAACACCCAGATGTGTGCTCCTAAAATAACTGGACAGATTTGGGGGGAAGTCACAGAAGTCAAAAGGGATCACTTTGCCTTTTCCTCTTGATTCCAAATAGGGTGTCTCTCAAACTACTTAGGACAGTCGTCTTGTGGATGGTGGTTCCATGAGTTCAGTAATTATAAATTCTTTTTATTTTTTTAAGATTTTACTGGGGAATTGGGGGAGGGAAACAGACAAGTTGCTGTCCTTTTGTTCTTCAGTCTAGTTGTGGAGGATGTTGCTTCACTGGCCCATGTTGGTATTGTCATTGCACTCTTCCCAGGTGAGGCAGATTGGTCACCAGCCTCTGGATGGCAGCTCAGGGCAGCTCACACCGGCTGCCGGCCTCTCACTGCAGCAGGGGCTGCAGCTACGCTGTTGCCGGTGACTCACAGCAGCCCAGCTCCAAGTCAAGCTGTTGTTCACCATCTTAGCTGTAGAGGGCGCAGCATCAGTGGCTCTCATATGTGGGATCCGAACCAGGGCCCTGCTGCTCAGAGCTGGCGTCCCAAGCCAGCTCTTAACCAACGTGCCACTCAGCTGGCTCCTATAAATTCTTATAACAACTTCCCTTTGCTACAGTTTGAGTTCATTTTATTGTCTTTTCATTATGCTTTTAGTCTAGGCCTAAAATCACTAGTATCCCTCTCTCATCTTCATTGACTTCTTCCATGTTTTTCTCCTCATTCTAACCAACAATAAACTAAGATATTCATGTCTTAGTGAAAAAGCAGTTTTGAAAAGTTAGAGTGAAATGATTGCAGAGTCTTGATTTTCAGCTCTTTCTCCTCCAGTGATAGAATCTATAGTGACCAATCATGGCCTGACATCAAATCACAGAGGAAACCTTCCGAATGATGGCCCTGACCTGTGCCACTTGAAATCAGTCAGTTGGACAGCAGGTATTTTCAGATGGTTCCATACTTACCTCAGTTCTTGGTGTTCTGGTAGATAATGTGTAAGAGTGTGGAGCTTACGTTCTTGTTGGGAAATATTAACAAAACATAGTACATAATAGCTGAATCATAATGTGCTCCAAAAAGGTGCATTAGAAAAGAGTAGAAAGTCGGTGCTAATGAAAATAGTTGGGGGAGGGAGTAGTTAGAAATAACGTGGGTGGAAAAAAGAGAGGAGCCCATTTCAGACAGGGGGACACCATAAGCAAAGGTTTTGGGGTAGAACAGCATGGGATGGCCTCAGGATGTAAGATTGTGGGTCTTTGTAAAGCAGAAAGAAATTATATTGTCAAGCCGGGGCTTAAAAGTATTCAGACTGGATGTGGTAGGAAAAGGGGAGCCAGTGAAGGTTATGTGATAAGTGGTGACAAAAATTGTGTTCAGAGAGAGAATTCTGATGTTAATATGTAGATGCAAAGAGAGCTTGGGGCCCGAGGGCCAGCAAGGAGTTTTTGCAGCAATCTTGGCAAAAGATAATGTGGGGAAAAAGATGGGTGGCATCTGAAAGGCAGTTTGGAAGGAGAGTCAGCAAGGGATGTTCAGGCCGATCAAACGTGATTCCCAAGGTTTTGAGACTCACTGATGAGGGGAAGGGCTGTGCTATTGCATAGAGAATAAGACCATCATTGAAAAGGCACTTTGTCTCCCATTGGTACTCAGTAGGTCACTGAATACAGTCAATGATAGTCACCTTGCCAAGACCCTGAGCTTAGGTCATTCCTACAAGACAGTTTGAGAGTTTTCCAGTGCAGCCTTTTCAAGGGAGGGAGACGGGGAGTGTGTTCTGGGAGCCCCCTGAAGAATTCGGGTCCCCGTATAAGGGCAGCATAGATGTGGTGGACCCTGGGTAAGAACTCATTTTCGCAGAGCAGACCCAACTCCAGGGTTGAAGGGATGTTGACGCAGAAGCCATCCTAGTAGCACAGTTAGAGGGTACAGGACTTGAGGGAGACGTTTGTGTGAGCCCCAGCTCAGCCCCCAACTAGCTGTGTGACCAGGGTGACTGCATGGACACTGCTGTGAATTCTGGAACTAAACATGTGGTGAGTGTTGTTAAGATGCTGGGTTTGCCAAGGACCCCAGAGGGACCTGAACTCTCAGCGTCCCCTCTCCCCCAGAAGACCTGTGTTTGGGTGTCCAGGCCCGTGCAGATTCTAAACCAAGGACTGCGGGCATAGCTCTGGGGCGCACTGAACCAGCACAGGACAGTGGTTAAAAGTCAGTGCATTAGATCTCTTCCTCAAGTGATCCTTTGCTAGAAACCCACAGTTTCTTTCCTTTCCAGCCCAACTTGGGACCTGGGGAGCCTGACAGCTTCCTTGACTTCAGCTCACATCCCACTGATCGCAGGTCTGATGGCTGCACCTGCCAGCCTGCTTCAGGTAGACAAGCCTGCTTGCTGGTCTCACATCACTCTCCACACCTTTCTATGAATGTTCTTTCTCCCCCAGTCTTATTTCCTTCAAGGAAACTTGTTCTGGTTAATACCGTCAAACTCTATACATTCTGTTGTTCAGCATTGCTTTGGTCCTAGCATACAGCAGTTCAGCTCTTCTTTATGTGTATAAAATAATTTTTGTAAAAGTTCTAGCAGGATGTCTAGCACGAAGTAGACTCATAAATAAGGGTTGGTGCTCTTCTATTCTTTGCATGTTTTAGGTTGGTTATTATGCCTTATCTTGGTCCTCAGGGCCCAAAAGCGATGCCTCTTCATTTTTCTGGATTGTCCTCTAGTGCCTTGTCTAGTATCTTTACACCGGGAATGTGCCTACCTGCTGCTTCCTGACTTGAACTGCAGCTCATTCTCAACATTCCCGATTCCCTCCAGGTCTAGCCAAGGGATTGCAAGAAAGCAGCTCTAAACATGCTCCTGGGAACTGAGATGAGACTCCCCTGTTCTTCCTGGAGCAGGTTTGTTGGGGTTGCTCCCCTTGGGCTTCTCAGAGCTGGGGTTCCCCATCAGCCGCCTGGTTTCTGGCTGCTTTTCCCTTCAGGGCCTAAGAGGCCAGACTCACCCTGCCAGTACTGCCTGCCCCAGGCTGGCCCCATTCATACACAGAGCTCAGCCTCAGAAGCTTCCCACCAGGACACTGGCTACAGGCGAGGCCGTGGTTGTCTGGGCCAGCACACAGCAAATAGAGGGCCCACAGTGAGGTACTGGGCAGACCCTCTTCCTCTCAGCTTTGGGGGACAGCGGAGTCCCCAGGGACAGGGTGTGAGGGTCAGGAAGAGTCATGCTGCCCCTCACATCAGGGGTCCATTTAGCAAGTCCTCACTGGCATGGTGCCACTCTGGGCACTGGATTCCAGGGACGGAGTCACATCCCTGTCCGTGGAGTGCACGGTTTCATGGGGTGGCAGTAGGTGGGAGCTGTACGAGCATCCCGCCTGTCTTCTGTGAACTCGATGGAAGCACGTGGGAGGGACAGTAAAGAAGTTTCCTGGAGGAGGGAACCTTGCATTTGAGGCCTAAAAATGAGAGCCAGGTTGAGCGAGCGAAAGTCCAGGCCATGGGGTCAGCACGTTCAGAAGACCGAAAGCCAGACGAGTACTTGAACACCTCTGCTCTGTGTCAAAGTCACAGAACAAGGAATCAGTGAGCCTGGAGAGCAGGTAGGAGCTGGTGCCTGGCAGCATTGTTGTCCTCCTGCTCGGGTTTGGACTTCACCCTGAGGACAGCGGAGGGCCACTGCAAGATTTTAAGTAGAAGTGACATAATCAGATATGCTTCAAAGAAAACAAGACGGCCCTGGCTGCAGGGTGGATGGTCAGCGTGAAAGAATGAAAGACTAGAGAGGGAAGATGGATTAAGAGACCACTGCAGCCATGTGGGCAGGAGGTGAGGGTGGCCTCTACTAGGGAAGTGACATTATAGATAGTGACAAATCTAGGATTTGAATATTACATGCCAATCTCTTCTGACCTGCAAAGTTTCTGTTGAGAAATCAGCTGACAGCCTTTGGGAGCTCCCTTGTAGGAAACTAACTGCATTTCTACTTTAAGATTCTCTCTTTGTCTTTGACCTTTGGCATTTTAATTATGTGTCTTGGTGTGGGCCTCTTTGGGTTCATTCTGTTTGGGACTCCCTGAACTTCCTGGGCTTGTATGTCTGTTTCCTTTGCCAGGTGAGGAAAGTTTTCTGTCATTATTTCTTCAAATGGGTTTTCAATTCCTTGCTCGCTCTCTCTTCTCCTTCTGGTATCCCTATGGTGTGAATGTTGGTGTGCTTGATGTTGTCCCAGAAGCCCCTTAAAGTATGCTTATATTCTTAATTTTTTTTTTCTTTTTGCTGTTCTGTTGGGGTGTTTTCTGCTGTCTTGTCTTCCAAATCACTGGTTCAATCCCTCTGCTTCATCTAATCTACTCTTTTTTTTTTTTTACTTTTTTTTTTTAATTGGGCAATTGGGGGAGGGGAACAGTGTTGGGGAATTGGGGAAGGGGAACAGACAAGTTTCTGTCCTTTTTGTTCTTCAGTCTAGTTGTAGAGGACGTCACTTCACTGGTCCATGTTGGTATTGTCATTGCGCTCTTCCCAGGTGAGGCAGATCGGTCACCAGCCTCTGGACGGCCTTTCTCGGCAGTCCTTGGCAGCTCACACCAGCTGCCGGCCGCTCACACTGGCTGCTGGCCACTCACTGTAGCCTATGGCAGCCCACTGCAGCAGGGGCTGCAGCTATGCCATCCCGGGGACTCACGGCAGCCCAGCTCCAGGTCGAGCTGTTGTTCACCATCTTAGCTGTAAAGTGCAGCATCACTGGCCCATGTGGGATCCGAACCGGGGCCGCTGCCATATCCCAAGCCAGCTCTTAACCAGTGCGCCACTCGGCCGGCCCCATCTAATCTATTCTTAAGTCCTTCTCATGTATTTTTCATTTCAGTTGTTATATTATGTTTTCTATCCTCTTTTTATGTTTCCTGTCTCTTTGTTGAAGTTCTCACTGAGATCATTGAGCATCCTCATAACCAGTGTTTGAATTCTGCATCTGCTAGATTGCTTGTCTCTATTGTTTAGTTCTTTCTCTAGAGTTTCATCTTGTTTTTTCCTTTGGGACATGTTTCTTTGTCTCCTCATTTTGGCTACCTCCCTGTGTTTGTTACTATGTATTAGTCAGATCTGCTACATCTCCCAGTCTTGGCAGGTAGCCTTATGTAGTAGGTGTCCTGTGGGGCCCAGTGGCACAGTCTCCTTGGTCACCTGAGCCAGGTGCTCCAGGTGTGTCCCTCATGATGGTTGTGTGTGCCCTCATGTTGTAATGGAGCCTTGATTGCTATTGGCACATTAGTGGATGGGATTGACCCTCAGGCTGACTGTTGAGGACTGGCTGTGACTACAGTAAAGGAGCTGTTGTGCAGCAGCTGACCCCATGGAGTGGGATTCAATTTAGTGGAGCTCTGGTGCCTGCCGAGTCCACCCTTTGGGTGTGTCATTTATGGCACTAATTGGGTGGTGCTCTGGTATGGTTTGAAGCCAGCCACAAGGTGTATTGATTCTGGGGCCTTTTGGGAGGGGCTCTGATACAGGCCAAGGTCAGCTTCTGCCTGTGTGTGGCCCGTGGCCACCTGGTAGGAGCTACGAAGTGATCTGCAGTTGGTAGCTGCCTATGCTGGGCACAGAGGCTCCTAGGAGAGGTTATGCTGACAACCAAAGCCAATTGCCACTAGTGCTGGGTTTGGATCATTTAACAAGAGATACGGGCACACAGGAGCCAGATGCTGCTTGTTTAGGGTATGTGAACCTTTGAGAAAAGGTTTTTAGGAAAGCGCGCAGTGCGGTTCCAGGCCAACTGCTTGTGTGGGTTAGCCTCTGAAAGTGGTTTGGGCTGGGCACATGAATTGGGTGGGGCCAGGTCTCAGAGAGTCACAAGGATGGGGTGAGAGTGCTGTTAGCTGGTTAATGGAGACCCAGCCTTGGTGCCCGCCTGTGCCAGCAGGCTTGGTCGGGGAGGGCTCCACACAGTAACAGTGGCACCTGCACTTTATCCAGGAGAGAGCTGCCCCTCCAGCGCCCCCCCCCCCCGAGGCCAGACAGTTCAGCTCCTCCCTGTATGTCCCTAGTACTTTTCGAGCTGCTCTCCCTTCACTGGAGCTTAGGGCAAGTGTTTGTGGGCAAGTGAGTCTGTACTCAGGCCCTTTAAGAGGACGCCTGGGTCGATAGCAGCCCTGTCTCACCCAGACTGAGGCCCTGCTGTTTTTCACAGCAGATGTTGTGAGGACTCCTCTTCCTGGCACTTGTGCTCTGGGTGGGGGAGCCGGTATGGGGCTGGGACCTCTACCTTCTCAGGGAGGACCTCCGTAGCCAAGATAATTCTCCCAATTCTTAACCACATGTGGGTGTGGGACCAGCCTTTTTTCACACCTCCTCCCCGCTACCAGTCTCAATGTGGCTTCTTCTTTATATCCTTAGTTATAGGAGTTCTGTTCAGCTAGTCTTCAGATGGTTCTCAAGGTTGGTGGTTCTATAATTTCAGTGTAATTTTAATGTGGTTGTGGGAGGAGGCAAGATCAGCATTTGCCTACTTCACCATCTTGACTAGAAGTCCCCAGGGATTTATAGTGTATTCATAGAATTGTGTAACCATCCCCACTATCTAACTCCAGAAAATTCTTATCACCCCAAAAAGAAACTTTGTACCCATTAGCAGTCACTCCCATTGCTCCTCCCCCAGTCAACCTCTAATCTACTTTCTGTCTCTATGCCTACTCTGGGCATTTCACTTAAATGGAATCACACAGTATGTGGCCTTTTGTGTCTGACTTCTTCCACTTCACGTGATGTTTTCTAGGTTCATCCATGTTGTAGCATGTGTCGGTACTACTCCACACTCCTTCCAAGATGACTGATGGCTCCCAGAACAAGCGTCCCCAGACAGTTGTAGAAGTGGCATCCCATTGATGAGAGGTCACCTGGTGTCACTTCTGCCTTCCCCTTACTGGTTGAGGGAGTCACAAAGGCTCACCCAGGGTTGGGAGGGGAGTAGAACCCACTTCTGGGTCAGAAGGCGAGCTCTGGCAGTGCGTGAGGATGGCAGTAGTGTCGCGTAATGACTTCTGGGAAGTCAGGTAGCCAGGTGCTTATGTCCTTCCTGCTATGTCTGTCTCTCCTGTCCTTCAAATACCAGCCCAAACCCACTCTGCCAGCGAGGTCTTCATGGCTAAGTCTCTGTGGTTTGGCCATTTCTTCTGCTATGTCTCTCACCATGTAGGTCCCTGTTGATTTTTGAATGACATCTCATCTTTTCCTATCAGTACCCCCATAGTACCTACAACTGGACTCTACCCTTTTAAGTAGTAGCAGCTAGCACCCCCAAAATAGTTTACTAAAATCTTCAGTGAGGATTTGCCCAGTAGCTTTCATCAGCTAGTTAAAATGTTGACTGGTTCTCTCTTGGTTAAAGATTCTTGCAATTTTTCAGACTGACGTCTTACCCTGGCCCATCTGGCCCTTTAGGGAAACCTAAGACCCACACTCTTTTGTTTCCTTACATGGCATTACATCCGGCTATAAACGCATACAGGAGATGAGCCATAATAACGAGCATTTCCAGCACTTGACTGTGATTTGCAAAGTGCTTTAACAGCCATTCCGACATGCACTCATTACAGTTGTTGTTCTCCTTTTGGATGAGAAAGCTGGCACTCGTGGGAGTTGACTTGAAATCACATTCTCTCTAAATCTTGGGACTCCCTTGCTTTGGCTGTGGTTTGGTGCCCTAATCACCCAGAGCCCACTCATACACAGTCTCATTTTGGCCACCAGCATCTCAGTCCGCGTATGCGCCTGCCCTGTACTTGGTGCCCAGCTCTCTTCTAGACGTCCTGGGGAAGATAATAGAGACAGGTGGTCTGTGACTTTAGGGAACCTAGAGGCTTGTGGGGAAGCACCTGCAAAAGACCACAGCTTGTAGACAGAAGTAGTCCTTTTGAGGACTTCTTTTGAGTCTTACATGGCAATTCATCGGCTTCAACAAGAAATGTTCACTGGGGCCGGCCAAGTGGCTCAGTTGGCTAAGAGTTGGCTTAGAGCATGAGCTCTGAGCAACAGAGCCGCCAGTTTGATTCCCACATGGGCCAGTGATGCTGCGCCCGAGCTGAGCCTTCGCTGAGCTGCCAACAGGTGGCAGGATGGCTCAGCTGGTGTAACAACAAGATTGCCTGTTCGATGGTGGGCTGTGCTGACCTGCAACTGAGACTGAACTCGGCATCTTGAGCTGAACTGCTGCCTGGATGGCTCAGTGGATAGAGTGTGTGCTCTTAATGTTGTGGAGGGCTATTGGCGCCCTCCACAACGAAGATTGAAGAACAACAACTTGGCTGGTCCCCTTCCCCAATTCCCCAACACTGTTCCCCTCCCCCAATTCCCCAATAAAATCTTTTAAAAAGAAAAAGAAAAGTTCATTGATCTCAAGTTGCTGTGTGTGCCATCACTGCGCTGCAGACTGTGGGGATTCATACTTACTTAACCTGAGGTAAGTGTTCAAAAACGTGAAAGGAACAGCCACTCAAGATGCCAGAAAAGTGATATATCTGACACACCTTTTAAAAAATTTTCTCTGAGGCGAGCCGAGTGGCGCATTGATTGGGAACTGGCTTGGGACACCAGCAGCCCCAGTTCGGATCCCACATGAGGGCCAGTGACACTGCTCTCTACAGCTAAGATGGTGAACAACAGCTCCACCTGGGACAGCATAGCTGCAGCCCCTACTACAGTAGGCTGCCATAGTGAATGGCTACAGTTGAGTGGCCGGCAGCCAGTGTGAGCAGCTGGCAGCTGGTGTGAGCTGCTGAGAGCCACTGTGAGCAGCCGTCCAGAGGCTGGCGACCGATTTGCCTCACCCAAGAAGAGCACAATGATGATACCAACATGGGCCAGTGAAGCAATGTCCTCCACAATTAGACTGAAGAACAAAATGACAGCAACTTGTCTGTTCCCCTTCCCCAATTCCCCAATAAAATCTTTAAAAAAAAAAATGGGGGGTTCAAGAGAAAAGCAGGAAGTACTATTTTATTAGCTATTGCCATAATCTAGGCGAGAGATAATGGGTATAATTTCCAAGTTCAAAATCTCTGTTGTTTTTATTATGATACAGATACAGACCTCTTATATTTGGGGGTAGGATAGGTTTCTGTGGGGTTTTGTTCCCTGCTCCGTACATCTTATCTTTAATACACTTTTAGGGGGCTGAACATAAAGGGAATTATTACAAATGTACCCTGAAGTCAAGACGTAAATACATTAAGATGTAACATACACAGCAAGCCGGGCATCTCCCACACCTGCAGACAGATTTTTGAGAATCAGTGAATGGCTGATTTATTGCTACTTCATCTAACCGCCAGGACTTCATAATCCACAACCATTTTTCTATCATAGTCATCCCGTGCTTCTGCATTACTTTGCAGTTTTAGAGTTTACATGTTTTCATGTATATTCTTGCCTTATTACAGCTTTACTGAGATATAATTTGCCTGCCATAAAATGCACCCTCAAAGTGTGCAACCATCACCACACTAATTCCAGACATTTTCATCCCCCCAAAAAGAAACCTCACACCCGTTAGCAGTCACTTCCCATTCCTTCCACAGCCCCGGGCACCACTAATCTAATTCCTGTCTCTACAGATATGCCTATTCCGGACATTTCATATAAATGGAATCATATGAGGTATGATCAAAAAATATGGTGAATGTTTAAATTTTTAAAAATCATTACAGGACCGGCCAAGTGGCGCGGTGGTTAAGCGCTGGCTTGAGAAGCCAGAAGCCCCGGTTCGGGTCCCACATATGAGGGCCAGTGACACTGCCCTCTACAGCTAAGGTGGTGAACAACAGTTCCACCTGGAGCTGGGCTGTGCGAGCCCCGGCGACGGTGTGGGCTGCAGCCCCTGCTGCAGTGGGCTGCCATAGGCTACAGTGAGTGGCCGGCAGCCAGCGTGAGCGGCTGGCAGCCGGTGTGAGCTGCCAAGAGCAGCGTGAGCAGCTGTCCAGAGGCCAGTGACCGATCTGCCTCACCCAAGAAGAGCACAGTGATGATACCAACATGGACCAGTGAAGCAGTGTCCTCCACAACTAGACTGAAGAACAAAAGGACAGCAACTTATCTGTTCTCCTTCCCCGGATTCCCAACGCTGTTCCCCTCCCCCAATTCCCCAATAAAATCTTAAAAAAAAAAAATTCCCCTGTGCTTCGAACACATTTATCCCATCGTCCTTGCCACTTTCTGAGGCAAGTTCTGGAAGTCCTTTTTCATGAATGTGTTTAGTTGCGCTGTCATGGCTGCCTGGATGTCCTGAGTCATTTTGACTTGGGGAAGAGCCAGAAGTCACACGATGCCAGACCCAGTGACTAAGGTGGATGAAGACACACGGTAATGCTTTTATTGGACAGAAATTGCCCTACCAGAAGCGATGTGTTACACTGAGCATTGTCATGATGGAGGATAAAGTAAAGACACAAAAGAGGACTTCCAAAACTGCCTCAGAAAGTGGCAAGAATGATGGGATAAGTGTGTTCAAAATGAGGGGGGTATTTTAAGGGGAATTAATTACGGTGTGTCTTTTACTGTAATACATTTTTTAAAACTTAAACATTCACCATAATTTTTTATCACACCTCATATGTTTGAGCCTGGTTGCAGTTCTCTTGGGTACATACCTAGTGGAGAATTGCTGGATCATGTGGTATCTGTGTGTTTAGCATTCTGAGGAATTGCCAGACTGCTTTTCATCATGGCTGCATTATTTTACAGTCCCGACAGCAGTCTGTGAGGGTTTCTGTCCCTCTACAGCCTCACCAAGACTAGGTATTATTTGTCCTTTTCTTACAGCCAACCTGGTGGGTGTAAAGTGGTGTCTTATCTTTGTACTGATAAGGGTGCTGAGCATCATTTCTGTGCTTATCCAGTCATTGTGTATCTCCTTTAGAGAAACCACTTATGTTAAATCAGCTTTGCATCTTGGGATAATTTGGTGTATAACCTTTTTTACATCCTCCCTATCTGATTGTCTGTAATTACTTGATTATTATTGAGAGTCTGAAAGGAGTACATCTATATAGTTCTGTTTTCTTTCTTTTTAAAACGCCTAAGCATGGCAGCAGCCTTTGCTTCCAGCTAGATCTCACTGACCTGAGAGCAGGGCAGTGGGCAGGGCCTGTTAGACGCCCCATGACTGTTAATGCAGAGCAAGCTGCTGACTCCTAAGCACCCTGTGAGCTGGTTACTATTGGCCCTATTTCTGCAGTGTTTTCTTCTGCTATTTAAAAAGCACTTTAGTATGTATCCTCTCTTGTTTGATTCGCCTAGGCACCAGTGAAGTCTTTCCATTGCTCCTGCCACTTTGTACATTTGAGGTGGAACATGCTTTTGACTTTGCAGCCCCAGCATATTTCCCAGAACCTGGTGAGTGGCGGGGGTGCTAAGCAGACACTGATGTATGTGTATTGATATCATTTCTCTTTAGCCTGGTTGTCCAACCTCAGGCTTGTCTAAATAATATAGGATCTTCCCATTGTACAGATAAGGAAACTTCTCCAGGCCACCAGAGAGTAAACAATAGTAGTACTTTTTTTCAGTTTATTTATTTTGTAGAGAATTTAGAATTTTATTGGTTTGTAAAATGGTGCACTTTGGGAAGCACTAATCTGAGCAGCACTCTTAATTTTGGAGTAGGGATTCCTGCTTGCTATCCTGGAGGAAGTAGTGTAAAAACAGTAATACTGGAAGTAGGTCTGTTTTATTCACTGCTCACCATGCACCTGGAGTGGGTGCTTGCCTTCACTCACTCCTGCACACACACAGGCTGTAGGTCTTTCTTGTGAGTGGCCGGCTGCTTGTGGCTCCTGGCAAACATATTTCCTTCTCACCCAGCTCTAAGAACCTAATCAGAACTTCTTTGTTTTTTTCATTAGTGACTAAAGACTCAGCAATATCACCCGTTTCTAAAACCATGACTCACTCTCCCACCACCTTATTTCGAACAGATTCTCTCCCCTTTCTGAACTGAGAATCCCAGAGGGCAGGGTCCACGATAGCACAGCACATGGGAAGAACTGAGTATATGTCCTTGACCGAGTGAATGAATATGTCCAGCTCACTGTAGGCAGCATGCCCATCAGGCCAGCATGCTGAGCGTATGGTGACCAGTTTTCCATGCCAGTGCTCCTGCTTCAATGGTGAGCACTGACGTGCGTGCACCTGAGCTGCACGCAACAAAGCTGTCAGTGACCATAGGACTGTAGTGGACATGGCCTACACATCACCTGGGTCTTACAGTGCAGGTTGGCCATGGGCTTTCAGGCTGCAGGAGGAATGAGGCAAGGCCTGCCTGGAGTAGCCCACAGCTTCCTTGTATCTGCAGTGGAGGAGTGTGCGGTGGAGGGCAGGGGCTCAGAGTAAAAACAGCTAAATGTGGGCCGGCTAAGTGGCATGGTGGTTAAGCGCTGGCTTCGGAAGCCAGTGGCCCCGGTTCAGGTCCCACATATGAGGGCCAGTGACACCGCCCTTAAAACAAACAAACAAAAAACAGCCAAATGGCCAGGGAAGCAGGGTAAAGCTCTAAGCACTCTGCACATGACAGCCCCTTTGGTCCTAACAACCCTGTGAGTTAGCACTGGTGGTGTCCCCATTTATACTGAGGCTGATGATACAGAGCTGAGGTCACACAGCTGGTAAGTAGTGAGACTGGTATTCAAATACAGGCTGTGTGGCTCTAGTCCACTGTTAACCGCTGTGCCATGCCATCTCTTCAGAGAGAAAACTGAGAACTATCAACGCTTGTATCAAATTGACAGGATTAACTGGCTGTGTGGTCAGAGAAAAGAGTCAGGATTAACTTCTAGAGTGGTGATGGTGGTGATGGTGATGGTGATGGTAGTGATGATAGTAACTAAAATATATATAGCATTTACCACATGCCAATGTTCTAAATTGTATTTAATACTCAACGACAATGCTGTGAAGTAGGTTCTCTTTTTATCCAGAGTCAACATAGGCGATGTGGCAAAAATATTGACCCAACACCTAGACAGAGGAACTATTTACTTTGGATACAAGAGGGATATGTATCCATCTGGAGTTGAGTATAAGGAAAGTAGTCATGAGAGTCCTAGGAAAGACCTTTCCTTCCAGTCAGTAAATTCAGAAAAGTGTGGAAGTAGACAGCCACTTGTTTTTTGTTCATTATGTGTGTTTCACAGCTTTATTGAGTTCACATGCCATAAAATTCACTCATTTAAAAAATATAGTTCAGTGGTTTTTAGGATAGTCACAGAGTTGTGAGATCATCACCAACACCTAATTTTAGAATTTTTCAGTACTCGCCCCAAAATAAGCAGCCCCAGGGCCAGCTGAGTGGTGTGGTGGTTAAGCGCTGGCTTGGGACTCTAGCTGCCCCGGTTCGGGTCCCACATATAAGGGCCAGTGACACTGCCCTCCAAAAAAAAGGTAGCAAAATAAGCAGCCCCATACTTATTAGCAGTCATTCCCCTTTCCTGCTTCCCACCTGTTCACCCCAGCCCAGGAAGCCACTAGTCTACTTTCTGAATTTGCCTCTCCTGAGCATTTCACATAATGGAATCACACAACATGAGGTCTTTGTGTCTGGCTTCTTTCAAGCATCATGTTTTCAAGGTTCATCCATGTTGTAGTGGGTGTCACTTCATTCCTTTTTTTATTGCTGGCTAACCTGTCATTGTGTGCATATGCCACCATTGTTTATCTGTTCGTCAGGTGACGGACATTTGGATTGTTTCCTCCTTTTGGCTTTTATGAACACTGCTGCTGTGAACATTCTCATGACACTTTCTGTGTAAATATATGTTTTCAACATAGGCGATGTTTTCAACATAGGCGCTCTCTTGGGTATATACGGGGAATGGATTGCGGGGTCATGTTGTATTTTTGTGTGTCACATTTTGAAAAATAATTTTCCAAAGTGGCTGCGGCATTGACCTTCTCCCCAGAAGTGTCTGAGGGTTCCGATTTCTGCACATCCTCTTGTTCTTTACCATGATCTTGTGGTGTCTCACTGTGGTTTTGATTTGCATTTCCCTGATGACTAATGATGCTGAGCATCATTACACTTGCTTATAGGCCATTTGTATGTCTATTCAAATCCTTTGCCCATTTTTAAAATTAGGTTATTTGATTTTTATTGTTTAATCAAAGAAATTTTTATATATTCTGGTTACAAGTCCCTTATCAGATGTGTGATCTGCAGATATTTTCTTCCATTGTGTGGGTTGCCTTTTCACTTTTTTTTTTTTTTTTTTTTGAGAGAGCAGTGTCACCAGCCCTCATACGTGGGACCCAAACCAGGGCCGCTGGCCTCCCAAGCCAGTGCTTAACCACCGCGCCACTCGGCTGGCCCTCCTTTTCACTTTCTTGATGTTTTCCTTTGAAGCACAACATTTTTTATTTTGTTTTGCTTTTTTTTGAGGGCAGTGTCACTGGTCCTCAATATGTGAGATCCGAACCAGTGCTGCTAGCATCCCAAGCCTGCTCTTAACCATCGCGCCACTTGGCTGGCCCAAAATTTTTAATTTTGATGGTGCCCAGTTTATCTATTTTTTTTATTTTGTAGCTTATGCTTTCAGTGTTACATCTAAGAGACCATTGCCTAACTCAGGTTCACAAAGATTCACTCCTATGTCTTCTAAGAGCTTTATAGATTTAGCTCTGACATTTAGGTCAATGATCCATTTTGTGTTAATTTTTGTTGTAGTGAGGCAGGGATCCAGCTTCATTCTTTTGCATGTGGATTTCCAGTTGCCCCAGCACCATTTGGTGAAAAGACTGTTCTTTGTCCATTGAATTGTCTGGGCACCCTCATCAAAATCAATCAGGGCCGGCCAAGTGGCGCGGTGGTTAAATGCTGGCTTGGGAAGCCAGCGGCCCCGGTTCGGGTCCCACATATGAGGACCAGTGACACTGCCCTCAAAAAAAAAAAATATATATATATATCAATTGACCATACATGTGAAGATTTATTTCTTTTCTTTTCTTTTTTTTTTTTTAAGATTTTATTGGGGAATTGGGGGAGGGGAACAGCATTGGGAAATCGGGAAAGGAAAACAGACAAGTTGCTGTCTTTTTGTTCTTCAGTCTATTTGCGGAGGACGTTGCTTCACTGGCCCATGTTGGTATCGTCATTGCGCTCTTCCCGGATGAGGCAGATCGATCGCCGGCCTCTGGATGGTCGCTCACTGCAGCTATTGGCAGCTCATGCTGGCTGCCGGCCACTCACGCTAGCGGCCGGCCACTCACTGTAGCCTATGGCAGCCCACTGCTGCAGGGGCTGCAGCCTACACCGTCGCCAGGGCTTGCAGCCCAGCTCCAGGTGGAGCTGTTGTTAGCTGTAGAGGGCAGTGTCACTGGCCCTTATATGTGGGATCCGAACCAGTGCTGCTGGCATCCCAAACCAGCTCTTAACCAATGCGCCACTCGCCAGCCCGAAGATTTATTTCTTGATTCCCTTATATTGACTATACCTGTAATAGCTGGATGTTTAAATAGCTCTATGATTCCATTCTCCCCTTTACAAATGCTTTTCTCTTTTGCCCTCGTTTTCTCTCTCCTTTTCCCACATCTTTCCATGTAGCCCTCCATCCTGTCTTCTTATTCCGTCTCTTTCTTGCTGCTGCTCCCCGCTTCTTTTGTAACTGCCCTGTTGTCCTCCCCTTCATTTCAGTTGTCCATATCACAACCTCTATTCCGTCTCTAACTCTCCTCTCCTCCGCTGTGTTGCTTGCTTGCTTTCCTCTCATCCCCCAGGCCCTGCAGTGCACATGAGAACCTTACTAACACCATGGAAGTGTGTCTCCCTCCCCCTCCGGCCCCCTCGCTGTGCTGCCCTCAGAGCTGAATGGAGAGATTGGACACAGTTGGTGGGGGTTCAAGCACTGCATCCCTCAGCCAGTGCAGCCCTGCAGCGCTGTCCTCACTGGACCTGTGGCCTAGGGCTCATGCTACGGTGCTGGGCTGCCCCCTCTGGTCCTTCATCCTCTGGCTCAGGTCCGCTGCACACTTATAGTTATTGGCTTATGGGGCTGGTATCACGTATCAGTCAAATCATTAAAGGCTCAGCGCCATCCAGGAAGGGGGAGCCAGCAGGTAGCGAGACCTGTCATCACCCCTGCCATCTGCCATCTTCTTACTGCCTTTCTGACCTGAGCCCCTGACTTCCCCTGGTGCCACCAGACCCCAGAGTGATGAGTCCCGTTCCAGAGCGGCCAAAGTGCCCCAGACCACAGCATCAGAGCGGAGTCTTCTTGTTGCATGCAAAGCCCCCTTTGTCCTAAGCCCTGGAAAGCGTAGCTGCCAGTCTGCCCTGGGTTACCGAGCTTCCACTGGGTGCGCCCTTACTGCCCCCTCGCTGCCTCAGCCCCAGAATTGGAAGGAATTGGATTCTTACTGTGTGTGCTAGTGGGGCTCCGTCTCGGTGAGCTCTAGTTTCTCTTTGGCTGTCTGGTCCCTTAGATGTGTGACTTGTGCCAGTGGCCATTTGCTAGCCAGTTTGCTGAAGTGGCTTGGGTGGTGCTCTGCGTAGAGAGCCGCATGTTGCAGTGGGTGCTGTGTGCAGGCCCCTGTGGAGAGCACCCGTGCATCCAGCTGGCAGCAGACCGGGGCACAGATCCTTCTGAATGGAAGACATGTCCTTCCCTCAGGGAGTTTGCGGCCCAGAGTTGTGGAGTGGAGGCGTTCAAGAACCTTAGAAAAGGGATGTCAACTGTGTGCATCTAATACCCAAGCCCGGCCTTCACAGTGCGCCCCCGGGAAATGATCCTCTTTTGGGACACTGGATCTGTCGACTGTAACCTGAAATCAATGGTTTGGGTTGCCTATGAGGACTGAGGTTATGCCTTCCTAGGGGGAGAGGCTAAATCGAGGAAATCTTCTTGGGGTTAATACATTTTAAGCCAGATTTTGATGGGCAGAATGGGGTAATTACTAGCTGCTTTGGGGCTTCTCTCAATCTGTTCTGTCAGCCCCAATTCTGGGGGCTCTAGCTGACAACCTTCAGTTCTGGCCTCTGAGCTGTAACTATTCAAAAGCCCTTTAGGATGTTTAAGTTCACACCCTGGTGGGGTGCCCCCCCCCATCCTCTGCATGGTCCAACATTAACTTCCCCTCTGAGAGTCCCTGGAGGTGATTCCAGTGTGCTTAGACCCACTAGAGGCTTCAGCATTGTGGGCAGCCCTGACCGCTGGCAGCAAGAAAGGACAGTGTTTTGTTTTGTAATGGCATGTCCAGGCAGTCATCAGAGCTAAGCCGAGCAGATCCAGCCCCCAAGCCATGGCAGTAACCCTGGGAGGAAGGAGGGAGGGAGGCACAAAGTACCCTTGTGTGAAGTAATGGGCACGTTAGTCCCATGGGTCGGGATGGAAGAGCAGCACATTTAGAAAAGAAGGCAAGGCCTGGCGTCCTTCCCATCGCCCAGAGTAGGGGAGCTGGGGCAGGGGGGTGGGGGGGGTCCTCCAAGACCCCTCGGGGACCTTGGAGATAAGCGTTGGAATCCTAGATCCCTTTGGACTTCTAGTGGTCACCTTTCCCCTCCCATCTCCAGCCCAGATTGTTCCCTGTCTGAACAGACTGAGGTGGTTGTTTCCTGTTCCACAAGATCCTTTTCATTTTTACATTTGGGGGTCTCACCCAGGGAGCTCCCTCCTGATGTTATCTTTGTGGGAAGTAAGAATGGAATGAAGGGAGGGACCTCATGAATGCTTCTCTTTCTGTCAAAGTTCTTTCCATCTCTTGCTGCTGTTCAGCATCCGTTATATCCTCTCTCACTCCACCCTTGATCAGTTTCCTGGAAGTGGAGTGGGGGCTGGGAGAGGGAAAGTTTGGGAATCCCCACTGCATCTCTCTGCTGTGCAGCGGTTGACATGGGGTTTGAGGGTGTGTGTGGAGGGGGTAGAGAGATGGAGTCAGCTGTGGAGGGCGAGGCCAAGAGGCTGCTGAGCCCATGGCAGGGCCTAATTACCGCTCTGCCTTGCCTTTGCCTGTAATTGTGGTTTCTGGGAGCCGGCGCGTCCTGGAAATCTGCTAGCACAGCAGAGATTTGGGATGGAGTTGAATTTTCCATTTGGAACAGTTTGCCCAGCACCCATTTTTGAGTGGGGGGCAGGGTGGGTCCCTAAAACTCCAAAGAGGACTACCAGGACTTCTTTCGGAACTGAACGAGCTGTCTTGTACTCAGAAAGCCTGGGCACTTTGGAAAAGTTCAGAGGCAGCCGATAGATAGCAGGATCTGGTGAGGAGTCGCGTGCCAGAAGTGGGGAGATTGGAAGTGGCGAGATCGGCTCTGCCCCCAACCTTGAGCGAGGGATTTAGTGTTCCTAGACCTGAGTTTCCTCGAATCTGTCTTTTTCACTGAGATCTTCCTAAACAATAGATGGGGAAATGCTGGACTAACATAAGGGAGCAACTTAAGCCCCTTTTCCCATGGTGGTGATAATAAAATACGTATAATAACACACATCCTGAGTATTTTTTGTGCACTTGTGCCACGTGCTCTAGTGAGTGGCACTATTTAATTTCATAACACTTCAATGAAGCAGTTACTGACCTCGGCAACAGCTGAGGAAACAGCTGAAGAGGTTACACATCTTACCTGAGGTCACAGAGCCAGTGTCAGTGTCAGGATTCCCACCCAGCAGTCTGATTCCAAACCCATGCATGTGTGTAGCCAGCAGACATAACTGGTGATCAGCACTGTGTTTTAAACTCTTGTGCCAGGAAACACTCAGAGCCAGGCTGGTTTTGTGAGGTCTGGCTGTTGGACTTGGAGGCAGGAGATCTGGTTCCAGTCCTGGCACAAGCCCTCACTAACCCTGGGACCTTAGGCAAGTCCATTATCTTCTGAGCTGCAGCTTCCTCTATTCAGAGCTGTGCTGAGGATCAGATGAGATAGTCCCCAGCACAGTACCTGGCACCCAACAGGTGCTTAGTAAATGTTAGCGGAATCTGATCACACAGGAGAATTAAGCAGCCAGTGTCTGCCACCTCCAACTTGTCATCTGAGATTTCAGAACATTGTGTGCGTTAAGGACAGGTCTCTGGCAAAGTGACATGAGCAGTGAGGACTCTAACCGGGGTGCAGAGCATGGGCAGAGAGGCTCTGAAGCTGAAGGGCTTGTTCCGAATGCCAGTTGCATGTTGCTCACTACGTGCATGCCCAGAGCACATTCCTCGCCGTTCCACAACCCAGTTTCCTCAGCTATAAAGTTATGGCATTAATACAGTCAGCTCATGGGGTTGTAAGAATTACAGAAAATCAGTAAGAATGGCTAATTATATGGAGTTCTGAGTACAGGCCCTGGCATAAGCATTTTATTTTTACATGTTTTCAAAGATTCAGTCTAAATAAGCCCATGAAATGGGTACTGTTATTATCTGTATTTTAAGGGTGAGGCACAGAAAGGTGAAGTAATTTGTGTATGATCACATAGCTAATAAATGGCAGGGCCAACATTAGGTCCGGGAGAGGGGCCCAGGAACCCCCCCACTCATGTCCTATTGTCTCAGGAAACACTTAACATGCGCTGGCTCCTATCCTCACCAGTGGGGTCCATCTACTGGTCAGTCAGCCGTCATTGAGAGCACATGCTCAGACCGGGCAGCTGTGTGGCTCTGTCAGCACAGCATGCGCAAGATTTCTGCCTAGGTTTAGTGTTTAGTTGGAGGGAGACATGATCAGTGTGGGCAAACTAATTTCAAAACAATCAAACACTAAATGATACGGTGTGGAGCAGAATGCAGCCGAGATGAATGGGTTTCCCAAAAGGGCTGTTGGAGAAGTTGACAGTGAGGAGCTTCCTAGAGAAGGCAGTATGTGTCTGAGTGCAGTTATGAGATGGAGCTGAAGAGCAGGATGAGCTCTTTGGAGCACTGGAGTTGGGGGGAGTTGGGATTGCACGGTTAGTCCTTCATCAGTCAGAGAATTTTCAATGAGTGTGTGCCATGTGCCTGGCCCAGGGGAGAAGATCAGAATTGAATGCTCCGTTGCCATTGTTTCTCTCCAGGTCAATCCAGGGCATTCCCTAAAGATTATGTCTGCAGGTTGGCAATTTCCACATTGAAATACTTTTATTGCCCTGCTTAAGGGGGCCCCGTGCTAACATAATAAAACTTCATTACAATGTCATTTGTCCCTGGATATAATCAGTATGTTTCCCAGGTCCCTGGAATGAGGCTGTAGGGACCATCTGGTCACCCATTCCTGTCCCCATCACCCCACCCCATGCCCACACACACCATCACACTTTTTTATTTGTGAGGAAACTAAGGCCTAGGACTAAGGCTGTAATCCCGAGCGTCAAAGCCCAGGACACTTTATCTGAACTACTCCGTGCTGCGTGATTAAAAAACTTGTCAGTGTAAGGGCTCTGAAGTGACTGCGAAGGTAGGAGCTTATCATTTTGCTTTCCCTACAGAGGGGTTGGTTATAAGCCTATCTCCCGGTGCCAGTCATTTTTATCCTAACACCCTTTCACTGTTGTGTAGCTCTCTCAATATGAAAGATTTGATTCACTAGGAAAGGTACGAGACATCCCACTTGCTGGGGGGCGGGGCCACTATTCTGAAAGCCCTTGTCTTCTGGCAGAGTGGCCCCCACTCCTGGGAGCAGAAGGCTGCAGCTGGCCGCCTCTCGTGTGTGTGTGTGTGCTTGTGTGTGTGCACGCACATGTGTAAGCTAGATCCACAGGCTGGGGAAAGGCCCGGGTGGGCGGGGCCAAGGGAGCGTTCCTCTGGTTTGTGGCCACTCTGTCCCCCATCAGGGACATGTGGCTGAGTTGGTTGCTTGGAACTGTCTGAGGCAGGTATATGTGTTAATAACGTTGGCTTGTCCAGCAGTTACAGTGCCATCGGTCAACATGGAGGGTGGAAGAAGGGTCAGCGAGGGCCAGAGCAGATGGCACAGAGGTGAAACTGCAGAGAGGACCACACGGGTCCTACCAGGGAGGTGGCTCAGACTTTCTCTGGCTGGTCTTCTCCCCAACCTTTCTACCCAACTGTCTGTAAAGTCTCCTTTGTAGAGCTCAGGTTGTTGGTGGGGGGCCGACCAGATGGCTGGAGATGTGTGTGCTGGAGAAATACAAAACAAGTCCTCAGTCCCTCCTTCAGAACAGGCATTTTATTAGAGACAGAACACAGACTGCTCGAGTCCCCTTTTAAAGTGATACGCAAGCAAGGAAATGTGCTTACAGCACAAGTCAAATAAAAGCTTGAGGCCTGGAAGGATGCCAAGAAGATGGTGACTGCTCCTGGTCATCATTCGACTTGACTGAGGAAAGCTCCCCTAAGGGGGCAGTTTCCAGGCAGTTTTTAAAGAAAGATGGAACAAGGAATTTGTAAGAACCTCCCCACCGCCCTCCTTTCCTCTCTGCTTCTAGCAGAGCTTCCTGAAGTCACTAGCTAAGAATGTAGAGGGGGACACTTTGGGTCCCCTCTGCCATTGTAGTTGGTTGCTTGGATTTGCTTCTTCCTGCAGTTTCCTCTGCGGGAGAGAGGGTGCCACCTCCCTGAGGTAGGAGAGGGATTGCAAAGAGGACCCGCCATCCCACTCTGTGCTGTCCACCCAGGGTGCCCAGAGAGTCTCCATTGATGGTGTGGCCCCTGTAGTTTTAAGTCAAAGATGAATTTATTTTAAGCCAAAGATGAACTCACCTGTGCCATCAAGTACTTTCCTACTAATTTCCCAAATGTTTAGGCACTATTGCATTGGGCACTGCAAAGGGAAATGTTGGGAGATCCCGCCTCGTGGGGTGTCAGAGAAGGCTTCACTGAGGAAGAGGCACGCTGAACCATGAAGAATGAGTGTGAGTTGACCTGGCCGAGGCAGGAGAGAAGGCTCCTGTGGTTGAAATACTGTTGGGGGGGCGAGGGAGGGAGCAAAAGATGAGGCTTGAGAGTAAGCATGAGGACCTCACAGAGGACCTGCTAGGCTGTGTCAAGGACAGCGGGAAACCACTGAAGGGAAATGTATGTTATTAAAGATCACTCTGACTATAGAGAATGAATGGGTCCTGGAGGAGTGGAAGCTGGAGCAACTGTGAGACCAGATGTTCTAGGCGAGAGATGATGGTGTGTCACACCAGCCTGTGACAGGAGGGGCAGAAGCAGATGGGTTCCAGAAATATTAGTAATGTTATCAGCAGGACTTGGCAGTTGATGAGATCTCTGGGGCATGTCAGAGATCACTCTGATTTCTGGCATGAGCTACTGCATAGCACTGTTTCCTGAGAAGGGATCCAGACTAGGTGTAGGCTGGGGAGGCTGGTGGTCGGTCTCATTTTTAGGTGTTGGTAAAGGAGATTTGGTCCTCCTGACTCTGCTATGAGGAGAGTGGGATTATCCACATTTGTGATCAAGAAACAGGCTTGGAGAGGTCGGGTGACTTGCCTAAGATAACTCATCCAGGAGATGGTGGGGCCTGAGCTCGAGCCCATACAGCTGGTCCTTGATTAAAGTCATTTCACTCAGTGTGTGGTCATGATGTTGATGAGATGCTATAGGAACTTAGCTCCTATTTAGATCAGTTAATCTGTGGTCAAATTGGTTTTGTTATATCATTTTGCTGCAGTTCCAAGAACCTATAGAGGCCTTTGAGGACTGGCTGTATTTTATTCCTAAAGCTGTGCTTTCCAAACCATGCCACATAGGCTGTGTGCTAAGTGTTAAACATTAGACCAAGCTGGCCAGACTTCTCAGCACACCAGCTCTCAGCTCCCTCCTCCACACACCTGCCTGCAAATTGTCTGCTCTGATGGTCAGACAGCCATAACATCTCTTGTTCTCTGGAGAGACTGTCATGGAAGGAGGAAGGAGAGCGCTCTGGCCCTGCCCTCCTACGGTTAGAACACACTAGGAGTTGTCCTCCTTTTATTTATTGTTCACTCGTTCTTTCTTATCCTGTGCTGTCACCTCTGACACATGTTGAGCATAGGTCATCTCATGGGGACCTTGAAAGGACTTCAGAAAACATAATAAAGCCATTGGCGTGGGACTTTATACTGGCACCAGTTCAACACCAACAGGAATCCCCAGTTTGGGGTGTGGTGAAGAAGGAAACTATTCAGTTCAAACAGCATGATTGTGGTACAGCACGACTGCAGAGCAGCCCAGCTGTGGAGCCTCTCAGTAGTGTCACAGCCAAAATGGGGCAGCATGGCCCTTGGCCACCAGCCATCCCTGGGCCTGCTCCCCTTGCTCCCCTTGCTCAGCTTTGTTCTTGTTCATCAAGATGTCTGGGGTTTCTGTTCCGAAGAGCACTGTCTGGATTGGTCAGAATGGAGCTGCTCTGATTGGTCAGTGAAAATGCTGATGGGGATATAGCTGCACAGCTTTGACTGGAGGGGGAAAGTCTCAGTCCTACTGGTTGAAATACAATTCCAGCAGCTCCTTTATAAGGTCTGGCTCAGAAGGCAGGAGCACAGTGAAGGCAAGCACGTGAGTGCGGGCTTCTCCCTGAAGCATGGCTTGCTTGAGAAGCCACTGTTTAGAAATGGCTGCTAGGCTCTGTTTTTCAGTTTGTTTGTTTGTATTTATTTATTTGTGGTGTGTTTTTTTTTTTGGGGGGGGGGGTTGGTGTGGTTTTTTTTTTGAGGGCAGTGTCACTGGCCCGCTTATGTGGGACCGAACCGGGGCTGCGGGCTTCCCAAGCCAGCGCTTAACCACCACGCCACTCGGCTGGCCCTATTTATTTGTTTATTTTTTTAATTTGAGCCCAATTAGCCACCAGGAGTCTTCTTGGTAGATATATCTTCTCTCTTGGGGTCCACAACACTTTGAAGGAACTTAACAAATAAATACTACCTCTTTGGTCCTCACATCAGCTCTGAAAGAAAGGACACGTATATTCCTTCAGCAAACACTTTTGGAGCAGGCACTCACCATGCACCAGGTACCGTGCTGGAATTTGGCTGGTGATACAAGGATGAATAAGATGCCATCCTCCTCATTCTCAAGGGGATTGGGCCTCAGGGAAAACTGATGATAGACTCAGAAGTCCAGGTACTTGTTTTGAAAGCCTTAAAGTTACGGTCCTCTGGATAAGGAATACCTTAGACTGCTTGTTAAACAGATTCCACATCATAAACTTGCTGAGTCCCAGGGTCCCAAGTTGGAGCCACAGGTGATTCAGACGCCACCCTCCAGCTATTAAATGGCCAGCTGAGATGTGAGCCTCCCCTGGCCATGTTACCAGAGACTTGCCCTTCATTTGTCTGCACCTGGTTTTGCAGATGAGAGAACTGACTGAAGTAGAAGTCGAGGGCTCGTGGTGAATTCGAGACAACTGGGATTAGCACCTTCATTTCCTGATCCCCAAGTCCAGTCCTTTTCTACACCATCTGGACTGTTAACTCTGCACTCTGGTTCTGATCGAAACTGTTTTTATTTGATCTGTGTCCTTTTTCTTTCTAAATGTCTTCAATTATCTAAGCTCTTAGGGAGTATCTGTGGTATTCTGTCAGCGGGGGTTGTCTGCAAAACAGGCCTCTTCTCTTTCCTGTTGGGGTGGACAGGCCCAGGAGGCTGTTCACCAGCCTCAGGCTGCCCAGGAAATCCTACCCAGAGGCAGAGTCCTTGGAGAGTTAGGGTGCCAGGAGCTGCTTAAGCCCCCCAACCCTGGTGGATACGGGGGGAGGGGCAGGGGGTGCGGAACCAGACCAACAAGCCAGCCCGGGCTCAGTGATATGGCCTTTTTCTAGTAAGGCCCTGCCAGGGTCTCTCCTTCCTTTACTGCTCTTGGCTGGGGGAGGGGCTCGGAAATGGTACTTTGCCCCAGATTCAAGAGACCTAGGTCAGCCTACGTGTAGTGTGCTTTCTATCTCTGTCTGTCTGTCTATTACATGTATGTGTCTATATACACAAATACTATGTATATGTCCCAAACATCTCATATTGGTATCATGTCACATGTATCATAAGTGTTTGCATATGTGAAATGTATATATTACATATGCATATACATATATTATGTGCTTGTATGTGTATGTATGTATATAAAAAAGAAAATAGGAGGGAAGGTCTACTAAAGACCAGGTAGACATACATATGGTCACAAGTCGTATAACGTTGTCTAAGAGCATAGACCTTGAAGTCAGATCGCCTTTATGCACACTTTCACTTCACTCCGCTGCTCTGGTCACTCATCGGAAAGTGAATGGACTGCCAGTATTATGGTGATTAAGTGATGTGACCTAGGTCAGCTGTTTGTATAGGCTTTGATAGATAGGAACTTCATCATTACCAGAACAGGGGTATTCTAGGCCTTTTCCTCATTACAGGTTTGGTGGGACGGATGGGGGTAAGAACGAAGAGACCAGGAACCTGCCATCGAGGGGGCTGATATCACCCAGCCCCAGTGATTGTCACCACGTGAGACTGTAAGCCCAGTGGTGCCAGAACTTTTGTCTTTTCAAGAGAAACCAGAAACTTGCATTTTTTAATGTGAAATTGCCTGCTTTTTAAATTAACAACAAATTTTTGTTAACACACACACACACACACACACACACACACACACACACACACACCGTAGAGCATCAGAAGGGATATATGGGATGGGCTGGTTCCCGGTTTTCACCTTTGCTGTCTGGAAGGTCACACACATGTTTTTGCTGTGTCACACACCCTCCAGTCTAGGATGAGGAGGGTGTTTGGACGTGTTTACAGAGTGCCTGCTGCTGCTCGAGAGCACATGAGGACATGTGTGACCTTCATCCTCCAGCAGAGAGGAGGACCCACACTCCAGACAACAGGGCCAGTGTAGGAGGTAGGGACACTCATGTCAGACAGAGTGTGGGCTGTACCGTAAAGAAAATGACGAGGAAATGGAAAAGTGCCACGAACTGATGAGGAGTTCTTTTGCTTTTTCATTTGATATATTAGCAAAGTGAAAAGGTGCAAGGTAAGCAAGAAAGGAAAATAAGAATATTTAGTTAGTTTTACAGGGAGAAACACAGAAAGGAAACTAAGAATGAGTGGAAGTGGTCACTTGGGGTGGAGTGGGATGAGGATAGGGACACTGTTGATTATACTTTTAAATTTTCAATTTGAGTTTTCAGCTATGTCAATATATAGCTGAAAAAAGCAAACCCTAATTAAGTGCAATACAAAAAGAAACCTAAATGCATTTCAAATTGATAAATAATGAATTCAAAGGGATTTTCACACATGGTACCAACTATACCTTTAGTGGGATATAGTCTAAGAGTTTTTCCTTGCAAAAAGAATTACAAGGAAACCTTGAACTTTGCTTAGTAAGTGTGTTGGTGCCAGCGTTATTGGAGCAGTAACTCCAGAAACTCTCCTGTTTGTATTTCACAGTAGAAGAGCAGCTGAGTAAAAATATTGCTATTTGGGCACAGGGCTCTCACTATGAGAAAAGGAAGATAAAATACGGAATCAGGGAAGATGAGGGAGAAGCCTGCAGTGTTGGAGCTGGACTGGAGATTGCATTGTAAACTCACCGTTTCTTAACAAATGTTTCCTGCTCTAGCCTCTGAAGGGGACTAGAAGCTGTGACAGCTCAGCAGGAACGAGCACTGGCCCCAGACCTTGTTTCTAAATACGTTTCATACCAAGAGGAACAGGGCTCCTTAGAGCTCTCTGGTTCCAGGTCCGGTGTGGGGAAGGACAGGGCGAGTCTGGGGCACATGTGTACCATGAAGCAGAGATGCACTCCAACAGATGGTGACACTTGAAAAGCACATAGGAGCTGGCAGGTGGAAGCTCCCACCAGCCAAGTTGGCACAACTTTAACATTTTTTCAGAAAATGATAATGGGCTATAATGCATATGCCGGGGTGGGGGGTGTCATAGCACTACCCCAGAACAGGGAGAAAGGGCCTTCTTTACAAAGGACTGCCTATGAAGAGATATGGAAGCGACAGAATTAGTAGGCTGCCATTTTGCAGTCACCAATGCCATGAGTGGTCATGCAAGGATGGCCAGTGGAGAGGACAGCTGGTGGGCGAGAGGATGCTGGCGAACCGGATATTCATATGGTCTCAGAAGATCACCCCACAGGGCCGGCCAAGTGGCGCGGTGGTTAAGAGCTGGCTTGGGATGTCAGCGGCTCTGGTTCGGGTCCCACATATGAGGGCCAATGACACTGCCCTCAAAAAAAAAAAGTTCACCCCACAGATTGCCCATCCATTCACTGAGAAATATCAGGGCACCACCGTACTAAGTAACCAAACGTGGCACCTCCAGAAGTGGCCCGCTATTCACCACCGCTTAGGGAACTCAGAAAATGTGTACTCTGAATCCGATCATGAGCAGATGGATGCCCATTGCCGGCCGCCCAGTGAAACAGCTAGCCTCAACTCTTCCACCTGTCAGTGTTAGGACCGACCAGGAAAGAGGCTGTTGGGCAAGAGTGTATTAAATGAATGTAAAAGTGACGCGAATGAATGCAGTTTGCGGGATGGGCTGTCGTGGATCTGGCCGTAGACAGCAGATGAGCAGCTGGAATAAAGGACCTTGAAAGGTCCTTTCTGAGAACCCCTCTGATGGGGGGCAGGGTGGGGGCATTGCCACCCATTTGTACTAATGTCCCTGCCGTTTCCTGCAGGTGACTGTCTCCTTTGTGTTTGTGTCCCCTGGTGCCTGGCACAGGAGACCTTCTGCAGTGATGGAACTGTTTCATTCTGCACTGCACATGTCCTAGTACAACTGAGACTCTGAATTTTAAATTTTGTTTAAAATTTAAATTTTAACGGCTACACGTGGCTAGTGGCAATTGTATTAGGTAGCACAGATCTGGACTTGAGAACTCTTTTTACTGTTTTATCGAGATATGACCGACATGCCGCACTGCCTAAGTTTAGGTGTGTGGCATAGGGACTTCACTTAATGTACTGCGACAGGATCTCCACAGTACGCTTAGTGACCGTCCTAGATTCTGGAACATTTACTAAGTGATGCACTGAGCCAAATCTTTGCCTTAGGAAGTGGGGGTGGTCAGTGGGTCGTGGATAGGGTACCTTGAAGAAAACCAGAGTTGTAGCTTCTGGAAGTTTGTCTTTCTGTCTGGCTTATGGTGCAGTGATGGCGGTAGAGTGGGAAGGACTCCTGGGAGCAGGGACAAGGACTAGGACGGAGCCCTTAGTGTGTCAGCCCCCAGGAACACTGACCAGCACCACCCTGCCTTCATGGACCCTGCGCCTCACTTGGACGAGCCTGCAGACACACCAACAAATGTTTCCGCACGGCGTTGGTGCTGCGAGAGGACAGGCCCTGCGTGCCATGGTGGGTGTCAAGCAGGTGTCAGGCATGCGCTGCCAGGCAGCCCACTGCTACCATGGTTGGTGGCCTAGCTTGAAGATAGGGCGGCCTCTGAGCACAGGAGGAAAGCTCGAAAAGAGCTTAGCAAAGTGACACTGGTAGATTTGCGTTTTAGTATGCTCACTCCTGCTCTGTGGTCAGTTTCCACCTCCAGGTCTGTGACAGCTCGAATGATTTTTCTCTTGAACAAACTATCTCCAGTGTCTTGTATAGTTTATGTCTTGTTTTGTTTTTTCTTTCTCTTTCTTCCTCTTTTCCTGCCTCGCTCTCTCCTGGGCCCCACGCTTTCTTCCTCCTTGATGTACTTCTCTCTCTGATCCAAAGATCAGCCAGTAAAAAGCAGTCTCACCTGTCCAGGTAAGAGGGGTACCAGTGTGGGAGCAGGGGGGAGGAGACCCCTGCTTTTAAATTTATAAGTTATTTTTTTGTTGTACATATTATTTGAAGAGAGAGCACCTTCACATGACTTAGAATTTAAAAGGCACAGATGGAAATATAACGAAAAGCACCCAAGTCCATCCGTGTGCCCCAGGTGCTCGCTCTCCTTCCTCAGAGACAGCCAATGTTGTATGTTTGTTCCATGCCCTTTCAGAGAGATTTGAGATGTTTACAAATACATTAACTACATAAATAAATAACTTGCATCTCCTCTCTTCTACCACTTTTTTCCCCGTCCACCTCATTCTGCATCTTGCTTTTGTCACTCAGCAGCATGTCTCAGAGATGATTCCTTATGTAGAAAGGCCCCTCCTTCTTCTCTAGGCCGAATACTGGTTGTCGCATTGATATACTGCAGTGTATGTAACCGCTCACCCGGCGTGAACATTTCCACTTACCCCGTGTGTACCCCTGCAGACACTGCTTCCATGACAGCCTTCTCCATTGGCGTTCACTGTGGGTGCGACTGGGAGACCCCCTTCTGAGGGGCAGCACTTTAGACGAGGGGCTGGCAGTAGGGACACTTGTCTACAGAGACTCAGCAATGGCTCAAGCGTCCCCCATCCTGCAGGGGTCCTATTAGAGAGCAGGTCAAGCCATGGACCTTCTGATGGGGTGGTGTGTCTAAGGAAGGTGCCTCAGACTGAATGTGGGGTGGGCATACCCCGCGAAGCAGACCAGATTCCTGTTCCCCGTGGTCCCGCATGATCAATGGAATTTTCAAAGGCTCGGGTCATTGCTGTATCCCTCCTTCTAGAAAAGTGCACAGTTGCCAGTTGTCCAACAGGGTAGTACCAGATGCCTAGTTAGCCTCCTCGACACGCTGCTTTGGGGAGGGACGGAGAGATGAAGCTGAAGTTGGGGTCGTCTCTGCTGTGTTCATGCAGCTTCTGTATGTTTCTGACTCACCGTATCCGGGCACTCCAGCCAAAAACTAACTAGCTGTTTGTTTTTTCCTGTCTTTTTCTTGCATTCATTCTGTCTGCTGCTCCGCTGTGTTCTATCAGCCCCATTGCAGCCTGGTAAGACCCAACAAGCGTATATATTTGTGCACATCTCATCCTTGCTATTGTCTCTTTGTCTCCTGACTCCAGGAAGGGCCAGTGCCCTTCACACCTTGCTGAGTATTAAAGAGACCCTGTTGCCCTGCCAGCCTAGGATTCCACATAAGTGGTGTTGCCAGTGGTGTAGTCGCCCACCAGACTGAGTAGGTTACAGAGTCAGAGGGTTGGTGTTTTGGTACCCAAGACTCTGGTCCCTTCTGACGGAGTGTCCTGCCCCTGCCTACCTGACCAATGGGCTCTTCTTACTCCTCAGGTTAAGTAGCCTGTCTCTGGGCGATTCAGCACTGGAACGCAAGTCCCCTTCCCACCACCGCCAGCCCTCTGATGCATCTGAGACAGCAGGTAATGTCCTTGGGGCATGCGCACATAGACACACAGCTGTGCACTCATACAGACAGACCCGTGTGCCCAGATGTAGAACAATTTAGCCTGTGTATTCCGCTCATGATGTGTGCTAAGCATTGTCACATGTTTTATATAAAATCAGCTGTAGAAAGTGGGCTTCATTATCCCTGTTTTACACAGGAGGAAGCAGAGGCACAGAAGGGTTAAGAAACTTGCCCGAGTGCACACGCTTGTAGGGGACAGAATCAGGACCTGAACCAGTGGGGTTTAACTCTAGAACTCTTTACCCATCACAGGAAGCACACACACATGCCTGCACAAACTCACGAGGGCAGAGGCGTGGCGGGTTACAGCCTCACTTTCTTTCATTCACTGTGTATGCGCACACATGTGACAAGGGGCATTTTTCTTGCTGTGTATCCTCCCCTGGATGAGCAGGATGCCAGCCCTGAGTCACCCTGTGTGAGTTGTCCAGTTCTGTAGAGTCAGCAAGTCCTGGTGACCCGCCTGCTCATGCTTTGGCCATAGTTTGGCAGAGGACTTGGGCTTCGGTCCCGAGCCGCTTCTCTGTAACATTAGTTATTAGCCTGGCATCGGCCCTGCCCCTTCTTCAGTCAGTCTGTCCCAGACAAGCCCAGAGAGACGGCCATGTACAGAGAGGATGCTTTGTTGCATGGGATAGTGGTCGCTGAGGGAGGCGCGTCATCACCGTAGTGTTTGGACAGGGCCCGTTGCGGGCTGGGGTGGGGTCTAGAGGTTTGCAAGGAGGAGCACATGGGCTTTCGTGGGCTGGTCTTGCTGCTGTGAACTTAACCTTTTGGTGATACTTCCCGCCAGGTCTCGTTCAACGCTGTGTCATCATCCAGAAGGACCAGCATGGCTTCGGCTTCACAGTCAGCGGGGACCGCGTCGTTCTGGTGCAGTCTGTGCGGCCAGGTGAGTGTTGCAGCCCTCGTGCCCACAGTGTGCATTTGTCACACAGCCGCCCTGTATAATAGTGCCTTCTCACTGGGTCTGGGAAGTCCTGGGGGTGTGAGTGAGTCCCTCTGGAACAGGACTCCCCGAGGCTCCTGGGAAAGTTTCCGCAGTGCCGACTAATTAGGCCACTAGGCAGGATTCCCAGGGCTGGCAGTGCAGGCTTGCTTCCCCTGTTGGGAAGTGTGAAAACGAAAGAGCCCATAGTTGTCAGGCACATGCTCAGTTGCCCCAGGGAACTACTAACGCTGGTTCAGGGCCCCGGAGGAACCAAAGGCCCACGCTCTTCCTGCTTGCCCCACATCAGCATTCTGCACAGGCCGCCACTTCCACAGCTGTGTGCTGCAGATGGGCCACTGTCCAGATATAGCTGCGCGTGCAGTGAACATGAAATGATAAGTTCTCATGAGCTGAGCCATGTGTCGGACATGCGGGGCACGAGATGGTGTTCGGGTAGTTGGTCGTTTGATGCATAGTCATTTTTTTCTTACCAGTTTGGGAAGCCCTCTTTGAAGAAAGAGGATTTCAGGAGTAGTTTGAAAGATGGAAATGAAAACACATTGGCCGGGTGGGGATTTGGTGGGAAGGGACTAAAGAGAGGGGGAGCGTCATAAGCAAATCAGTCAAGAAACCAATTAAGTATGAAAGCTTTGACTATCTCAAAGCACGTCATGCCAGAATCGCTGTTGGGAGTGACCCAGGCTGAAGGCGACAGAAAGGACGTGGAAGTGGGGCAGAGTACAAAGCAAGTGTTGCAGATGGGGTTGTTGGTGATGTGGGGCATCATGGGCTTGCTTGAAGAAGATACAAGGAAAGGAGTGGGAGCAGGCTAGTGCTTCACTCTAAGTACAGTGCAAAATGGGAAGGAGTGTATTTTAAGTAATTTTGGAAAGATTTTGTATTTGTTTATGGGAAAGGTGAAAAGAGAATGTCAAATTTATGACCAAAATGAGGTATATTGGGTCATGCAAGGATCTAAACAATTGTAGCTTCTTTTGTTTGATAGTTACCTTTTATCAGTGGGAAGTTTGTTTTTCATATTCTAGAGTAGAGCTCTGAAAAGATACTTTTATTTTTTGCTTCCCTGATTCTCTCAAGGTTCCTGGACCAGGTGAAACAGAGCTAGTGGGACTGCCATAACTTATAATTGGCATCTTTGGGTTGTTTTATACAGACAGTTTGGGGGCCCTCCAGGGTGTGTGAGTCAGCATTCTGTCAGTTTTTCTTCCTTTTAGGCTAAGCAGTCAGACCCAAAGAGAAAGAACAAAAGGAAGACTTGCAGCACAATACAAGTTTTGGAAAATATGCCGATGTGTGTGTATTGGGGAGGAGAGAAGAAGAGACTCCATTTGGATTGGCATTGAAATTGTCAGAGTAACAAAGAGTTGTCTTTCTAGATACTATGTTACCCAAGGTTAATTATTTGTCAAAGTGTAGTCTGTGCTCTGCCTGCATCAGAATGGCTAGGTGCTCGGATGGTTGAGCCCTTGGTCCAGATCACCAGGTACTCAGACGGGATTGCCAGATGTTCAGATGGTTGAGCCCTTGGTCAGGATCACCAGATACTCAGACGGGATCGCCAGATATTCAGATGGTTGAGCCCTTGGTTGGGATCGCCAGGTGCTCGGATGATTGAACCCTCCATCAGGATTGCTAGGTGCTCAGATGGTTGAGCCCTCGGTCCTGGGCCCAGCTCCAGAGGTACTGAATCACTTTCTGGCAAGGGGCCAAGGACTCTGTACTAAATCCTTCCTTGAGTCTCGTGCTTCCTAAAGTCTGGGAACTGCTCTAATTCCTTAACTCTGAAGAGTTCAATTTTTTTAAATCACTAAGTTATTAGAAGTCACATCATATGTCTCACACATTCAGGCAAAATGGCTTTCCTCTCCACCTTTGATTTCTAGATGACGGTATAAGAGCATTTCCAGCTGTAGGCAGGACTCTTCCACAAACAGCACACTTTACATGAGGGTTGTCTTGAGTCTCAGTATTAAGAAGCCAAGCTGCAGAACAGTCGTCACTGTAATTTTTCTTAAGATTAGAAATATCTAGATGTGCTTTGTGGGAGTTTTGTTTTGATCAGATGAGTGCAACTTACCAATTTAATGATTATCTTGGGGAAAATTTACAAAACGCGTCATTTTTGTGCTCTAATTACCCTGTCTTAATGTTAGTGTTTCTTATGCTTCCTGGGCAAATTGAATCAGGACTTCAGGTCATTAAAAACCACGTGTGCTCAGAACCACTGCAGCCTCCAGTCAGGCGCTAACCCAAAAAGCTGAGAGCACGTTCTGAGCTCCTCAGCCCGTCACAGTCAAAAGCTCTTAATCCGGCCCATGAGAAAGGCAGAAACTAAATAGTTGAAGCAGCTTTTGAACATAAAATAACTGTTATCAAAATCATCTTCAATGTAATGAGCCCCAGAATATCTTTATGAACCTCTCAGGGCTTACGAGCCAGTTTGAATACCCTTGTTTTAATCCTTTGCTCTGTAGCCCTCTCAGTAATTATTTACATTAGCGATTATTTTTAATACAGTAAACTCTTCCCACTGGACAGTAGGAAGTCACTCTTCTTTGACCTTGGAACACATGCAGACACGTGCAGGTGAAGCACACCTGCTCTCCCGGAGCCTGGCCCTGCCTGTCTCCTGCCTGGCCTGGCCTCCAGGAGTCTGGTGTCAGGCCAGGTGGGTAAAGAACAAGAGGTGTGACCTGCTACAGCCCACTTTGCTTAAAAGTGGTTTGTC
This sequence comes from Aselliscus stoliczkanus, assembly GCA_033961575.1. NCBI lineage: Eukaryota > Metazoa > Chordata > Mammalia > Chiroptera > Hipposideridae > Aselliscus > Aselliscus stoliczkanus. The sequence goes on along the minus strand of CM066739.1, from coordinate 108,124,101 downwards.
ACTGAAGCATAGCAAGATGTACACCTAGCTTTTAAGGTACTTAACACAGGGACGTGAGAAGACATTTTGGAGGGAAGTGATGTCACAGGGACTTTGGTATACATTTAGTGACCCCCTGGGCAAGGTGGTTGGGCTCTGCTGACCAGGCCTCCTTCTTACAGGAGGCGCAGCCATGAAAGCCGGTGTGAAAGAGGGCGACCGGATCATCAAAGTAAGTGACCCCTTGCGCCCTTGACACCAGCTGTCAGGCAGCCACTGATTTAGGGTGCACGACAGTGAGCACGGTAGTGCAAGGTGACAGCAGGGACCTTGTAGTGGAGATAGCTGGGTTCCATGTTCTAGGCCCTTCTTGACTGTACAGCAACTGAGCTTCTAGACAGGCTGTATTACTCCTGTTTCACAAATAACAAAAACAAGATTAAGAGGGAGACGCTGAGACACCGGTGTTCTTTCCTCCACACAACGCTGGCTTCAGGTCCTTACCAGTTCTGACTACTATCATCTGCCCTGTCGACTCAGCATTTTCTTCTGCAGTGCAGTCCTAGAACCGTTAAGGAAACCCTGAAGGAGGAAGCATTCTGGGTCAGTTGACATGTGTACAGGGCGAATGTTTGAACAAGTATATACAAAAATTAGTGAATGAGGGCCGGCCGAGTGGCACGGTGGTTAAGCGCTGGCTTGGGAAGCCAGTGGCCCCAGTTCGGGTCCCATATATGAGGGCCAGTGACACTGCCCTCAAAAAAAAAAAAAAAAAAATTAGTGAATGAATGAATGAGCAAATGAGTAAAGCTGTGGGTCTCATCCCTGCACTTACAAATTAGCTGAGAACAAAAATGAATGAATGAACGAATGAACGAACGAGCGAGTGAGGACACGGGTCCCAGATGTCCCTGCATTTACAGACTGGCTGGGAAGACAGCACAGGAGGGTGTGAACAGGAATTAGTTCATGTGGTTTGAGGAAACAGTGACCAGAGGTGGTTAGAGGACCCTGGAGCTGGCTTCCTAAAGGAGGGGCATTCGACCTTGTACGAGGATCCCTAGGTTTTGATCACCATTCCTCAGTGTCGTTTGTCCCCACCAGGTGAATGGCACCATGGTGACCAACAGCTCACACCTGGAGGTGGTGAAGCTCATCAAATGTGAGTTGGAGAGCCGGCCACTAATGAAGTAGGGAGCAGATGGGGGGCTGTTGGCCCAGAGGCTTCTTTCTAGAGTGGGCGGCAGATGCAGTCACATCTTTAACCTTGAGTGGAACCACCCACCTCGACTGCCACAATCCTAGTAGCATTTCAGGTGGAGACACGGCTAGTCTGTCCTCAGCATCTTTGTTTGACCCCCCATCTTTGCATGCCCAATCAGACCACAGCCTACTGAGACCAGGTCCCACTCAGCTACCGTTCACGGACCTTCTTCCTCCTTTCTTCCTGTTTGGGGGGAAAAAGCAAAACGATTCTGTGTGCGTCTGTGTGCAGCCATTAAACCTACCCGGGCAGACAAAGGAGAAGGGGTGGGCATTTGGTGAGATGGAAGGCTAGCACAGGAGGACCTGCCATGTGCCGGGCAGTCTGTGCACTAGGGTTTCACGCTGGCTACTTAGTGAGGCAAAGAGCAGACAGGACACTAGGGGCAGCCTCTTGGGAGTGGCCGGGTGTACATGGGTAAATTTAGGCTGCGGCCTCTGCATGAAGAAGGGAGGGAAGGGGGACTTGCACTGATGTAGGGTAGGTGAGCAGGGATTGAGAGTGGGGGGACATGACAACTGAGGAGAATATCATCTGCAGAATGGGAAGCTTACAAGCAGAGAGAGAAAGGAACCCCTCCTTTAACCTGACTGTCTGCTGTCACGACAACACCATGGAGCACGCCTTCTTTGTCTGTCCTGCAGCCGGCGCCTATGTTGCACTGACGCTCCTGGGCTCTGCACCCTCATCTGTTGGTGTCTCTGAGCTCCAGCAGGACTCAGTCCCGGTGGGAGCTCCCCGAGCCACCCCTGTGATCCCCCCGCCGCCACCTCCCCCTCTGCCACCTCCACAGCGTATCACAGGACCCAGGCCTCTGCAGGTAATGGCCCTACCCCTGTCCTCACCCTGTTGTCCCACTGGGAGGAGAGCGGGTGCTCCCAAAAGGCATGTGGCTGAGCTGAGACATCCCAGAGGTGCCCTCCCTCATGTCACAGCACATGTTTCTAAACGTGTGAAGACGAGGGAGGCCCTCTGAGAGCTCCTCCCTTGGGTAGAGTGCACACATGCAGGCCTGGCCTGAGGCATCTGTTAACACTGCCCAGTCATTGCTCCGAGAGCACGGAGCAGGCCCAGGCATGGGAGGGCTTCCCCGAGGAAAAGGCTGCTTGGAAGAAGGAAGCGTGGAACCTGTCTGTAGGGAGAGAGTCAGGAAAGGACAAAAACAAGCAGGGAGAGAACGCTGCGGGTCCTCCCCCAGGACCAAAGAAAGCCATGGGAGGCATAGCAGACAGGCTTCCCTGGGAAAAAAGACCAAGCTGGCCAGCCCTGGGAGACTTCAGAGAACAACAGCAAGGTTTCTAGGAAGTTCTGGAGTGAAATCAAAGGAAGACTTGTGTTTACTGAATTCCAGTGAGCTTCCGAAACACATGTGCCCAGCTGCTTGCACCACTTCCCTTGCCCGAAAATCGGCAGGGAGAAGAGAATAGAGCTATCAAGCTGGTCCCCAACTTTCACTGCTGTCCCATTTTCCATTCTCAGGATCCCGAATTTCAGAAACACGCCACCCAGATCCTCAGGAATATGCTGAGGCAGGAGGAACGAGAGTTACAGGTAAGGCCACTGCTGAGGGCGGACTGGTCACAGGCAATCGGAGCCATCTGCCAGTATGTATACCTGAATTTATAGGCCACTTCCTACTACTATAAAACCTTATGAAGTAAAACCAGGACCACTAGGGAATTGTCACAGGCCAGGGGAATCTGTTCCAGTGCAATGTGACCGATAGAGTGAAGAGGGTGACAGAGCTCATAAATAACGGATTAAAATCGTCCCTAACTACTAACTCCACAAAACACCCACCAGTGATGAGACTGGTAGAATAAAATGAGAGAACAGTAGAGCTGAGGAGAATCAGAGCTATTGGAATTGATCTTGGTGGTTTGGGGGAGGGAGGTGGCGGTGTGGGGGACTCCCAGGCCTGGGGAAGGTGTGTGTGGGCGACAAAAAGGTGGCTGTGGCTGCAGTGGAACGACCAGACTCCTGTGCTCCCTGTGGCCGCAGCCAGCCCCACACTCCTCCATCAGCTCAGCCAGTCCCATGCTCCTCCATCAGCTCAGCCAGCCCCGCGCTCCTCCATTCAGCTCAGCAAATTTCTGGATGGAAAGCATTTTAGTTCCTGTGGTATACAGAGACAAAAAAGATGAGACACTTTTTGCTCTCAACATGTTTAAAATCTAATGAGGAAAATTCATGTTTCAGTAGGAGAGAGGGTGGCAGGAACCAAAGAACTTGCAAGAAGAGAACAATTAATTAATAATGAAGTATGAGGAAGTGTCACAGAGAGGCCTGTTTCCACCTGGGCCTGCCTTCCTACACAGAAGAGATGGAGAGGGGACTGAGGCACAAGCAGGAAGTGCACTGTGAGCTCCTGCTGTGTTTCAGTGCTGGGGGAGGGGTGCTAGGGGCCAAAGTTGGAATGGTTACAAGAGAAATGAGAGCTGAACCTTTCCTAGGACTTTGTAATGTGGTAGGATGTCAGGATGAACGAAGGTGAGTTATACTTCATTATAGTGAGTGATGATGCTTACATATTGACAGGTGTCACAGAATAATCAAGACATTGTGGCACTGATATAAGGTAGACCTGTAGATCAATAGGATAGAATTCAGAGTCCAGAAATTAACCCACACATCGTTGGTTAGTTGATTTTTGACAAAGGTGTCACAGCAGTTTCAGTGGAGGAAGAACAATCTTTTCAACAAATGGTGCTGGGACAACTGAATATCTATCTACCTGCAAAAAATGAATGCGGGGCTGGCCAAGTGGCGCGGTAGTTAAGAGCTGGCTTGGGATGCCAGTGGCCCCGGTTCGGGTCCCACATATGAGGGCCAGTGACACTGCCCTCAAAAACAAAACAAAACAAAAAAAACTATAAAACTCTTAGAAGAAAACATGGGTATAAATCTTCATGACCTCATATTAGGCAGTGGTTTCTTAGATATGACACCAAAAGCGCAAACAACTGAAAGAAAAGATAAATTGGACTTCATCAAAATTCAAAACTTTTGTGCATCAAAGGATACTATCAAGAAAGTAAGGGCCGGCCGAGTGGCGCGGTGGTTAAGCGCTGGCTTGGGAGGCCAGCAGCCCCGATTCGGGTCCCACATGTGAGAGCCAGTGACACTGCCCTCAAAAAAAAAAAGTTCTTAGAAAGTAAAAAAAAACAGCCCACACAATGGGGGGAAATATTTGCAACTTGTATGCCTGATAAGGTTCCAGTACTCTGAAAACCCAGCAATAAAAAGATATAACCTAGTTGAAAAGCTGACCGAGGATTTGAACAGACAGCCTTGTAAGGGCGGCAAACCAGGGGCCAACAAGCACATGAAGAGACCTGAGCACCGTAGTCACAGGAGAGGCGTACACACCACATGGGACCCCGCCTCACCGTGAGGATGATTGGGGACAATAGCAGTTGGTGGGGAGCTGTGGAGAAATCAGGAATTCTTGTTTCTATTTTGTCCACGTGTTCACAGTCCTGGTCTGTTCCTACCGATGAAGGTGACAGTGTAAATGGTGCAGGAAAGCAGTTTGCAGAGAAACAGCAAGATGTGATGAGCAATTCTGCTCCTAGGTATATGCCCAGGAGAACGGAAAACGTGTATTCAAACAAAAACCGTAATAGCAGTACTCATAACAGCCAGAAAGTGCAGACAGCCCAGGTGTGCAGCGTCTGACGAATGATGAACCAGGTGGGGTCCATCCCCTCAACAGTGTGTGCTCGGCCGTGAGCGCTGACACCTACTAGGAGGTGCAAAGGCCCTGGAAACATGCTGACCAGAAGAAGCACCTCTGTGAATATACTAAAAACCACTGAGTGTACACTTTAAAATTATGACGTTCATGTTCATGAATTATGTGTCAATGGTGATTTTAAAATATCACTTAAGGGCCAGCTGAGTGGCGCGGTGGTTAAGCACTGGCTTCGGAAGTCAGCAGCCCCGGTTCAGGTCCCACATATGAGGGCCAGTGACACTGCCCTCCAAAAAAAAAAAAAAAAAAAATCACTTAAAAGCCATGGTAGCCCAGAAGGAGGAGTGATTAATTATGCGACGATCAGAGAGGCTTCATGAGGTGACACTTGACCTGGGTTCAGTCTGTTCACTCTGGAAAGTGCTTGGGCCTTGCTGGGCTTGGAGTTCATTCTGAAGACAGTGGGAATTGATGAGGATTGTTGAGCAAGGGGGTGAACATACTTTCAAATGACTGTTCTTTAGAAAAGTATATTCAGTGGATTGACACGTAAGGGAGCCATCGGGCAGGCTGTTGTATAGATAAGTGATGACAGATTTAAGAAGAATGAGGAGCAGGGACAAAGTCTGGGATGGCAGTGGGAGACATCTCAGAGGTCACATCATAGAGCTTACTGATTGGAGGAGAAGTGAAGGAGGAGAGGGGATAAAAGACGCCCCCATGTTTGGATGTGTGCAGATGGTGACGCCAGTGATGGAGGAGACGCAAGGACCGGGTTTGGGGGAGGAATGCGGGTTAACCTGGAGGGACCAGGTAAGAAGAGCATCGGCGAGCGCACAGTGATAACAGGGCTGAGCCTCAGGAGGAAAGGCTGGCTGAAGCAGACACTGGATGTCCCCACTCAGAGGTGGCAGTTGAAAGGGGAACTAGGTGATGTCACCCAGGGCCCCAGTGCAGAGGAGAGAAGAAAGCTGAAGGAGGAATTCTGCAGCACACGGCACCAACCTCTAACATTGCTGCTGTGTCTCTATTTTAATTACTTATTTGTCCTCCTCCCCTGCTGAACCGAGTTCCTTAATGACCAGGACCATATGTGCTATCTCTGCATCTGAGTCTGCCTCCCACTCAGCTGGCACTCTGAGTGTAACCAGCTTTAAGAGGGTGGGAGGGCACCTGGGATGGTGTGGAGTTAGGAAGTCACAAGAAAGCGTTTTCAGGGACCTGGAAGAGACCACTGGACTCAGCAGCTGGGTTGTTTCATTGGAAAGAGTGGCAGTTTGAGACCCAGGGAGGAGCTAGACTGTGGAGTCGGGGATTTCGCCTGTTGACATCTGCTGTGAAAGGAAGGAGAGGCTGAGGCTGCTCCTGGAAGAATGGTCAGAGTGGATGGAAAGGGTCTGTTTTTAAGCCTCGATACCTGAGCACTCACAGGCGGGGCAGGAGCCCTGGGAAAGGGACATTTGAAGGTCTGTGCCTACCTAGTGCCTCAGGAGAACCCAAGGTCATGGCAATTTCCCGCTAAGAGATTCAGACAGGGTTTCTCTTCTGGGATGGCAGGGAGAAGGCTGCAGGTGTTTAGAAGTGACTAACTGCTGGGAAGCAGATGTCTGCTGAGATGGGGGTGGGGGCTTGCTAGGCGTGGAGATGGAGCATAAGTGAGGAATTTGTAAACAAGGTTGCCAGGTAGCCGTGAGGCTCCAGCAAGCCAAGGGAATGTGTGCCCCAATCTTCGTTTAGTCATGCAAGCCGCCAGTGTCCTGAGCGGTCCCTTTTGCAGTGAAGGAACGCTGCTACATATTTAGCCACGTAATTACGCCCCAGACTCCACTAGGCATTCTACATACATGATCACATTAGATCCTACAGCCATCCCACAGAGCAGGTACAGTCATCTCCATGTTGTCGATAGGATGGACCTACTGCACAGCCAGTAGGTGGAGGTGCCAGCAGGTGAAGCCAGGCCTCCCTGCCTGCAAAGCCTGCTGGGAGTGTCAGCGCTCCTGGCTGTGGGCTGCCTCTTCCTCTCGTCCTAGACTGTTCCCACTGGAAAATTTCCTCTTTGGCACACTTTTGTGTGCTGACCTGGACAGTGACTTCAATGTGTCACATTTGAGTAGTCATCAGAAAAGACCTCCTTTAGCCTGAGGGACTTAAGCCAGGCCTTGACATGGTCAAAGTAGGGCGGCCTTTGTGTGGTGTCTTCTTTCCACAGTTGCCTCACATGTTCTCTTTCTCACCATTTATGCCTTTTTCTGCTCCTACATGGTGGTGAAATAATGTGCTCCCGCTAGAGGGCCTTAAAGACCTCTTCTTGCTCCTCTTTGTTTTGAAATAACTGGTGAGTCGTCCATTCTCCACTAACCACCCCTCTGCCTTCTCCCAATGTCCCTGTCCACACCCTTCCCCAGCGTATCTGTGAGGTGCACAGCCGCAACCCTGGCAGCCAGCTGGAAGAGCAGATTGAAGGTGCCCGGCGGCGAGTCACTCAGTTACAACTGAAGATCCAGCAGGAGATTGGCGGCTCAGTGGTGAGTGATGGCAGGCAGAGCTCTAGGAAGGACAGCGTGCAGGCGGGCTGGGTGAACCAGGAAGAGAGCTGGGGCAGCAGGCAGCCTGAGTCTTGGCAGGATCCCGAGGCTGAGCCGGTCAGTGTTCAGAATTTTACAAAGAAACCAAGGTCAGCAGTTCTTTATTTGGCACCAAAGAGCCATTTTGGCCGAATGGCTCAGTTGGTTAAGAGCTCGCTCAAGAGTGCAAGCTGAGCTCTGAGCAACAGCGGTTCAAGGCCAGCCCGAGCTGAGTTGCTGTTGAGCTGCCAACAGGCGGCAGGATGGCTCCGCTAAAACAAAACAAAAAAAAAAAAACCACTATTCCCTTGGGGCACCACCGAGGAACACGCCTGTTCTTGCCATAGCAACAGAAAGAAATGACTAGGAAATGTCACCGTCTGCTTTAGTCCCCTCCTGGGCAGTCTCCTAGCAGTGACTCTCCCTACACCTATCTCACTCATGGCTACCTAGTAGCTTTCCGCCACCTGTCCTTCAGGTCTTCTCAGAAAAACAAGCACTGTTTGGAGTCAGCCCAAGGGAAAGGTTCCCAGTCAGGTGAGGGGCCCATGGCAGCAGCTCAGCACGCTGGGGAAGCCCAGAGAGGACATGTCCTTCTTCATCTGTCCCAGTCAGGGGCATCACGGTCAGCTGGGCCTGCCCTACCTCTTGCAGGCCTGCCTTCTTTGGGTGTGTAGGAAGTGACTTTCCAGAAATTTTGAGATCTCCACGAATAATGCTTGCCAAAGCCAACAGAAATTACTTGAGGATCATCCGCTTTCTTTTTTAGTACATCCAGCTCAAAAAGTTTGGGAAACACAGGTTAATCAAACTAAAATTGTTCTATTTCCGGAAGGCCTTCTCAGTGTCTCGTGGTCAGTCACAGCTCCAGTGCTCACCAGCTTTGACTCTTGGGCCGGTTGCTTAGTCCCCAGGAGCCGTGGTGCCCTCAGGGTCTGACTGGCAGGGCTCTTGTCAGAGTTAAAGTGTGCCTGTAGCACAGGGCCCATACCAGGTGCTCTGAGGTGGTGGCCCAAACACCCCAACCCCAGCTTCACAGTTTACCTGCTGTGCAGCTTAGGCAGGTTACACGGGATCTCTGGGCGTCTGTTTCCTTGTTTATAAGATGGGAATGTTATGCTTGCCTCCGAGTTGTGGAAAGACTAATAAGATACAGAAAAGAGGGTTTTATGAGTAGGGAGGCGCTGTCAGGACAATCCCTTCCACGATGGCTCTCAGCAGCCTGACCCAGTGCATTCAGAGACCTCTGGAGGTGGCACCTTTCACTAGTCCCTCTGTAACCTGCCTGAGTGTCTTGTACCCCTGGATAGAAGTTCTTTCTATGTCCAGCCCAACTAAGGCAATAGAGGCTCTGAGGTTGAGGTTATAAGGTAGACTTTTAATTTTACTGACGGTGAAGCCACCTGCCCAAACTAGGGGTCATTGCCCTCCTGGGACTGTGCAGATGGAACACTAGCTGTTGTGGCATTTTTAAGGCCATGAAGCAGAAGAGGCCACTGCTGTCAGCAGATCCTGTCTGCTGAGGCTGACCAAGGCTGGGTCGGACTAAGAAACATGAGGGGGCGAAGTTAATAGAATTTGCCACTGTCTGGACCTTTCTTTTTTAGGATGTCTTTCCACTGTACGGTGACAGCAGCCAGAAGTCATCAGAAGGTGAGTCCCCCCGCAGCCCTTTTTTCCTAGCATGTCTATACTCCAGGTTTCTTACCTGTTGTCGCCTCTCCAAGGAGTAGATTCAGGGAGCAAAAATGTATAACATGTGCCCTGGGAAACAGTGTGATGAGAGGCACACAGGGAAATGGGGTGCAAGTCACTCTGGAAATGAGTGTGGAGCCAGCAGCACTGGGCAGCTAAGTACTAGGGAGACAGTGGAGTGCAGCTGGCCTGCCAGCACTGGCCCTCAGGAGCCCCAGAGCCCTGCTGCAGAGGAGATGGGTGGGAACCCGCAAGGGGTGGGGCTTGCTGTGAGATGGAGCTGTGTGGTCTTAACTCAGGAGGTCACACAGTCTGGGCACAGATGGAGAGGCAGGTGAAAGCTAGATGTAAAGCGTCCAACTTGAGGGGTACTGAGATGAGAGGCGAAGGGGCCCTGGGAAAGAAAGGAAGGTGGCAGCTTCCCCATCCCACCCTGTGCACAGGCTCCTGGACCATGGTTCTCCCTTTACTGTGTAAACTGTTCTCTTCTCAGGCCGACTGTCTCTGGATTCCCAGGACGGGGACAGCAGCTTGGACTCAGGGACAGAACGCTTTCCTCCCTTCAGTGAGGTGAGTGCCAGCAGAGCCAGCTGTCTGCAACTGTCTGTTCAGTGTCCCTCCTCTGGCACCTCTGGCTCACCGGTTGTCCCAAGGCCTCTGGCCTGTCATCTGTGGACCTCGTGTATGGTTCCTGCTCCAGGGGTTTCAGTCACTCTGCTCTGGGTTCCAACAGAGTTTCAAACACATCCTACAGGCAAGATCATCAAATCAGGCTTCTCCTTCCTCATAAGTCTATTGTATAAAGAGTAGGGTGGAGAGAGAGGCCATGGCGTTAACTGTAACAGCAAGCCTTCATGTGTAAGGGAGTAGACATAAGTCATCTAAAATGGTGACTTGACCAAAAACACGGTTCTGCATGGCTGCGAGTAACGTCACTTTGATTAATACAGTGAGCCTGGCCTTGTCACAAGCAATGGCCCTCCTTCTCTGTCACGGATCTTTTTGTACTTGACCAGCTCATCTGTTCTGGAATGGGAAAAGGATTCCGGCTTTGATCTCAAAGGTCCTCCCTTCCAGGTGTTCTCAGTCTGCATGTACAAACTGGAAACCTAAACTTATACTATGAAAATACACCGGAGTGGGAGAAGCAGTCATGGTGCTCGCAAAATATATACTGAGCCAGGTTAATTCAATATGCAAGTCAGCCATTTAAAACATATTCAATCCTGATTTTAAACAATAGTTGGAATGTTACTTCCTTCCTGCTCCTGTCCATCGGTATAGGATGGTGCTTGGATGTGAAAGGATCCATATGGGAAGGACACCAAGAAGGGACCAGGGTGTCCTGAGTGTCTACAGTCGACATTGTCTTGAGGGCCCCACATCTGGGAAGCAATGTAGCTTAATGACGAATGTCATGCTGAGGGACGAGGCTGCCGAGGTGCAGCTGGGATGCCTTCTCAGCACATCTTAGTGTGCTTGTGTGAAAGTGGGGGTAGTGGTGGGGCCGGCCAAGTGGCGCGGTGTTTAAGAGCTGGCTTGGGACGCCAGCAGCCCCTGTTCGGGTCCCACATATGAGGGCCAGTGACACTGCCCTCAAAAAAAATAAAGGGGCGGGGTAGTTGTCTCCATTACACCATGGTGAGAGCTAAATGAGGCACTATAGAGTCGGGCAGCAGTGCCAGGCAGAGGGGCATGGAGTCCCGATTGGCGGGAGGGGGTGGCTGTCGTGCCAGGGAAGCCGAGCCCTAAGGGTCTCCTGGATGAACTTCCTTCTCACCAAATTATCTGTTCCTATAGTCATTGACGAATCAGAACTCAGCGCTGTCCGACCCTGGACTAGACAGTCCTCGGACCTCCCCTGTGACCATGGCCAGGGTGGCCCAACACCACAGGTGGCAGGGCTCGGACGCACCTGGCACCCCTACCAGCGACCCGGTGAGTCACTGAGATCTGCCCTGCAGCCTCCTCTTCCCTGTGGCACACCTGGGTCCAGTACATGGCCTTGAGCAATCAGACTAAACCCATTTCAAGGTAGACACTTAGCTAGAGAATACACAGTAAAGAAAGAACATGATACAGATCAGTACCTGGAAGTAAGACGATCTCAGCTGCGTGTAAAGCCTGACTGCATCTGTAGAGAAGTGGTGTTTATGGAGCAGGGAGCTGGTCTTCCTTTTAAGTCTGTCTAAAACGGGAAGTATATTTATTGTCATTCCAGAATAGTAATTTTCAGTTTTCTCTTTCTTCAGCACAGTCCTTTTCTTAAGTAAAATTATCTGGCACCCTAATATAGGAAACAAAAGCTCAGCTACCCTGGGGCCTCCCCATCATCCTCCTTCCCACCACCCAGGGGCATTTCCCTGGGGCCCTCAGGTTCTGCAAATCACAAGAAAGCTACTGGGCTGAGCGGCGGTGCAGGAAGACAGCTTGGCTCAGTGCGCAAGGCTCGTGAAGAACGTGAGCTGTCTGACAGTGGGATGACCCAAGATGACAGTGGGACAGCCAACCTGAGATGATAGTGGGATGGCCTGAGATGACAGTGGGCTGGGCCTGCCTGAGATAACAGTGGAATGGCCGGCCTAAGATAACTGGGACAGCCAGCCTGTGATGACAGTGGGCCGCATGACAGTAGGTGGGCTGGCCTGAGATGAGAGTGGGCCAGGCCAGCCTGAGATGACAGTGGGACGGCCTGAGATGACAGTGGGCCAGGCCAGCCTGAGATGACAGTGAGTGAGATGGCCAGCCTGAGAGCCAGGGACTTGCTTGTCATGGGGCAGAAGCTGTGACACCTGGCAGATGCAGAGGAGGTTTTGTGAACAGTGCTTCTCACAGCCCATCTGCTACCACCGGCATGATTTTTCCCTATTCTTATACCAACTGTATACTGTTACTTAATATCTTCCTAAGCCAGCTCACTTTTTCACACTTACAGTTTTTTTGAAGGGCTCCTGTCCTTAAATTCACACATCACTCGCTGTTAGGTGTTAGTTTCACCACCAAGGTAGAGCTGGTTTCTTTTAGGTCGAGGGAGAATGGTGGGAAAGGGGACCCAGCATGTTCTCAGATGCCTAGTGCCCCAGCTAGATCCTTTAGGAAAAAGTCTCATTTAATTCTTGCCTGCAGGAATGTACTTAGGTTTTAGAGCCTTCACTTGGTCAGTGAGACATCTGAGGCACGCTCGGGACTGACCTTGGTTCTATGGAGCCCCGGTGCAGGGCTGCCCTCTCCTGGCCGTCCCTCCTGCTGCCCTGATAGCACTCCAGGGCCAAGTCTGGGTCCCCAGGGAGGATGCGTGCATGACCTGTTCTTAAGGGAGCTTTCCGGTAGGTGGCTAATAGCAGCAATGGAGTGGCTGGTCAGGCTCAGAGGCCTTTTCTTCTTCCTGAATCTGCTTATCTTCTGAAAACTACTTACCTTGCTGTTTTGGAGTGATGAGAACAAATAGAGAATTGTCCCTGTTTCTTAATAAGAATCTGTTAGTAAGAACACAGCAAGAACCTGTTCAGCACTGGGGGTGGGGTCATAGGGAACTCTCACTTTCCATTATACAATTCTACAATGTTTGATTTTTTTTTGAAATAAACATATTCTGTTTTTGCAATAAAAAAAAAACACTATATATTTGTAAAGACTTAAAAAAGTCCTCCCCCAAATAAGCAAAATCCTAGTGCTTTCAGGTTTTAACCAGAGAGCCACATGGAGCCATCTGACACCCCCTGGGGATCCTGGGCCCCAAGGGGTTCAGAGAGTGTGTTGTACGAACAGGAGGGGCGCCCAGGATGTGTGTGAGAAACACGGGTACAGCACACTGGCCTAACTTTGCTATTCTGCACGTGGCATTCAGGCTCTCTGGGCCAAACTTTCTCATATATCAGTGAGGCTAGACTCTGGTCTCTGAGGGACCTTCTGGGTCCTTCATGTTCCGTGACTCAGTGATTCTGAACATGGAGTCAGTGGTGCCCAGGAGAACAATATTGAGAGACAAGCATCAGAGTCTGGCGGGAGAAGCCTCTGCGAGGTGGATCAGGAGCGTCTTAGGCCTGGAGAAAGGTTGGCACAGCTCACCTGAGCGGGCATCAGAAGCAGAGCCTTGCTGGGGCACCACTGGAAATGAGGTAGATTAAACTGAGTGAAAAACATAGTGATAGGAAAGCTTTGAACTTTCACAGAACCTTTAGGAAACAGGCTTGTTAGTTGAAGCCTCTGGAGTTTCTGCGACATGAGATCTCATACCTATTGGTGATGGTGTACCAGTTGGTGGGTTATTCTAAGTGGCATAAAGGGGAGGAAAGAAGAGCAAGCTAAGAAGTTTGGATTCAGAGAGGAAATGGGGTCCTGCCCGCCAACCTGGAGCAGGCTGGGGAATGATGAGGGCAGTGCCCTCAGGCTGCAGGGCGCAGAGCTGGACCATGGGGCCCTGACAGATGCATGTTGCAGAGTAGCGCTGGGGTAGCCGTTAGGCTTGGGGGTGTTCAAGGTGAGGTGACTGTTCAGGAGAACAACAAAGCCCCCAGGTCTTTTGCAAACAGGAAGAGAGCACTGGCTCTCACTTCCCGGCTCTACGTGTCATGTGACTGTGTGTCATGTGACCAGGCTGCCCTGGGTCTGCGCTGCCCCACCCATTCACAGTTGACTTCCTGCAAGTGGAAATCATATTTTCTGTTCTCTGAAATTTGGGGATGGTAGTGAGATGCCAGCATTTGTCAGATGTGTAGCTATCCCTGTCAGTGCCGTGCTGTCACCAATCAGACATCACTGAGGCCAGTGGATTCCCTATCCTCTAGTCTCTCATCCCTACAGCTTGATTCTCTCCCCCAGGGTGCAGATCAAAGCCCAAAGCCTCTAATTATTGGCCCAGAGGAAGATTATGACCCGGGTTATTTCAACAACGAGGTAATGGTTTCCTGCTTTGCTGCTTTCGTCATTCATCTGTCCTACCAGCTGCTTCAGGCTAGAAGCAGTGTGATTGTCAGCAGCTGGGAGGAGGTGTGGGGCGGAAGCCATGGCCTAAGGACGCTGGAAGGCAGAGGACATGGGCTCCAGGCTGCAACAGGCCATGCCTCTGTGCCCTGCCTCTGTGCCCCCCAGCCATTCTCGTCCTGTCTTCCAGAGCGACATCATATTCCAGGACCTGGAGAAACTGAAGTCACGGCCAGCTCACCTGGGGGTTTTTCTGCGTTACATCTTCTCTCAGGCCGACCCCAGCCCACTGGTAAGTCAGGCATTAGTCTTGAGTACATGTCTGCTTGTGCCTGACAAATCTCTGGTCTCTGGTTCTGCTCTAAGTGTCACCAGTCAGGTCGTGGGATCAGTCGGGCATCTCAGGGACACAGACAAAATAGAAAAACACTGAAACTTAAGTGGAAGTCCTTCACTGCCATGTACATCAGCAACGTAGGAAGGGGCAAGAAAACCCATTCTTGGTCAGTCTGGAGGAGATGATCTTCTAGAGTTTTCTGAATGAAAGTGGATGCAGACTGACGGTGGGGAGTTGAGAGAGCGGCCCTTTAAAACACAGTGTTACTGCAAGAAAGCTTGGTAGAGGAGCAAGACGATAAAGGGCCCTGGGTGTGATGGTGAGGACAAGTGGACTGTCAGGACGGAGGCCACAGTGCCCAGGGCCCGAGCCAGCAGCCTCCCTAGAAGGGAGTGGAATGAAGGGGAGAGGGCGGCTGTGTTCCTCGGAATACACTTGTTGCCCAAGGCCTGGCCTTCTGGAGACACCGCTATTAGAAGCCAGAGTCAACATCTGTTTGCTCAGAGATATTCACTGAGCACCTGCATGTGGGTCCCAAGTGCTGGGGCCTCAGCAGCATTCCTGAGTGAAGACGGGCACATCAGTCTCAGGGAAAAGCAATGCATGACCCTTAGAAAACCATCTGTCACCAAGCACAGCACACCGAGTGTCAAGTGTAGAAGGGGAGAGTTGAGGCAGTTGTGTTGACAGAGTGTGCATGTGCGCATGAGGTGTGTGTGTGCGCGTGCGTGTGTATGTGTGCACATGAGGTGGGTGTGCATACGTGTGCACGTGTGTTTATGTGTGTGCATGCACACAGGCAGAGGGCTTGGACCATGCCACGAGCTTCTGAACCATCCCAAGCCAGGGCTCGAGACTCCGGCACTGACTCTGAGCCATAGAGTTGTGGAGTGCAGGGTCGTCGTGTGTGTTACAGGGACTCTGGCTGCCTCCCTGGATGCCCTCCGTGAGGTAGCAGGAGCTCCTCTCCAGGTGTCCAGACATTGCCAGCTCTCCCCTGGGGCAGAGTCCCTGGTGGCTGAAGACCACTGCTCTGACCCATCTTCTCTCTCCTCCCAGCTTTTTTACTTGTGTGTGGAGGTTTATCAGCAGACAAACCCCAAGGATGCCCGAAGCTTGGGGAAAGACATCTGGAGTATTTTCCTAGAAAAAAACGCGGTAAGATGGCCATGGGGTAGGTTACAGTTATCATCCTCTGGACCGCTCAGAGGCTGAGAAAACTAACAAAACACTCCAGCCGGGCACAGACAGGCTCTTAGAGAGAGATGCATGACTGAGAGACTGTCCGGGTGCTGCTCTGCTCCCCAGGGCCGGTCTCCTCTCTGAGCCTCTTGTCCCACATTTACTGATGCAGATGCACACAGGCAAGGTCCGGATGGGCGGGACACCCCAGAGAATGGGCAGATGAGCACCGCCTCGGGGCCTGGTTCCAAGGACGCGGCCAGGACCCCACCAGCAGCTGCATCTCTGCCTGCCCAGAGCCATCCTCATGTTAGATGTTCCGATGTGACAAGCTAGTTCCAAAATGACTGTCCATTCAGCAATAAGCTGCCCTCACGGATGCAATTGTTGAACGAGCTGCTTTGCTCCCAGGCTTCCTTCGCCCCTGCAGCAGGTCTCAGCAAGAAGACAGGAGCTGGGCCGGCCGAGTGGCGCGGTGGTTAAGCGCTGGCTTGGGAAGCCTGTGGCCCCGGTTCGGTCCCACATATGAGGGCCAGTGACACTGCCCTCAAAAAAAAAAAAAAAAGAAGGCAAGAGCTGTGAGCTGTTCCCTGTCAAGCATTAGAGAGCATCCCTGTGCCCAGCTGGCAGGCACCCAGAGCACGGCCAAAGCACCATGCTCCTGGCACATGTGCTCCTGGCCCATTTCCCTTGGGATGCCCAGAGGCCCCCATCAGAGCCTGATAAAGACGTCTCCCACGCTACTGAAGCAGCGCCAGCCACCTTTGGGGACATCTCCATCCCCTGCCCCTGCCGCCCTCGAAGTGCGAGTGGGAGATGCATGCCACCCTACAGTGGGCTCTGTAGCCACAGCCTCCAATCCTCGCCCAGAACCTGGGCGCACAAGCTGGGGAGAAACGAGAGGAGGGTTGGGGGGTGTAGAAAAAGAGGAGATGGCAGGGTATCTCTATCTCCCTTGCGTGTGGCCTCACTACTTCTGCACCCACTCTTGTTTTATAGCCACTGAGAGTGAAGGTCCCAGAGACATTACAAGCTGAAATCGGTAAGTTGGCTCACAGGTCGTTCTATCTCCTGTTGGTGCCATCTTGTCCCAGGTGCTCGGGAGGCTGCTGGGCACATAGGGCACAGGGGCAGCTCCTGTAGAGCTCCTCACAGACAGGGCAGGCCCGCCCAGGAGCCACCACCTGCTGGGCCTTGTCACAGGCGCAAGCAGCATGGCTGCGAGGCCTGGGCTTATTTCTGCCAACCTCCATATGCCCTTTGTGGGCCTCAGTTGGGTCATCTGTCCAAAGAGACCGGACGCAATGAGGGTCAGTCCTCAGAATCTCCTGGGGAGCTCTTTTTAAAATGCAGAAGCCAGGGCCTCACTGTACCCCACCTGCAGTATCTGGATCTCCGGGTGGTTTTATAAGTTCCTTAATTAATGAGGACAGCAGCTGGCCCGGAGGGATGGCCAGGAAACAGCAGAATTGCTGAGGAAGGAGGCAGTGTAAAGAAGCAGTCAGGGGCCGGCCGAGTGGCGCGGTGGTTAAGCGCTGGCTTGGGATGCCAGCGGCCCCGGTTCGGGTCCCACATATGAGGGCCAGTGACACTGCCCTCAAAAAAAAGCAGTCAGCCTGAGGGTGGGTCCTAGCAGCTTTCTAGAGGGTTCACGTCCGAAGCTGCCTTTGGGAAGAGGGTGACAGGGTAGAGAACTCATGGGCACAGCCAAGAGGGCGAGTGAGGGTTACTCTAAAGCAGAGAGAGAACCACCGCTCCCAGGAACTTGTCCTGGTGTTTGAAGCTAGACTCAGGGGCAGCGAGCCAGTGTCCAGGCTATGGTGGGGCCTTGGGTTTCCTGGGACGTGCCCACCATCAGGATGGGTATGATGCACTCTGGTGTCGGAGGTCAGGCCTCCGTGCTTCCCCACCTAGCGGAGTACAGCACGCCCAGAACAAGCCTGTCCCCAACCTGGGACCTAAACATGAGGCCCCAGGCTGCATCCAAGACTGGCCTGCCAGGCCCAGGTCGGCAAGAGGAGGACCGGGAGCCAGCCTCCCCAACATCCCCGTCTGCCCTCTCACTCCCCTCAGACTCACGCCTGCGGAGCGGCGAGGATATCCGCGGTGTCCTCTGTGAGGCTCAGGACGGGGCCATGCCGGAGATCCAGGAGCAGATCCAGGACTACAGGTGGCCTCCTGTCCTGTCCCCTCACCCTCTTCCTGTCCCCTGTGTGCGTGTGTTCGTCTCACCTTCTGGGTGTCTGTCTGTCAAGCACTGTGTACATTGGTCTGTGTCTGTTTGGCTCAGAACAAAGCGCACTCTGGGACTGGGCAGCCTGTACGGTGACAATGACCTGCTGGACCTGGATGGGGACCCTCTCCGGGAGCGCCAAGTAGCTGAGAAGCAGCTGGCCGCCCTGGGAGACATCCTGTGAGTCTCCAGCTCCACTCCCATCCCCCAAGCATGCTGGGCAGGGGGACACATTCGTGGGTCTGCCAGCCTCCCCTCTTTTACTTCCTGCTGATCCTTCCCCTAAAAGATGGGATTCCCCTCCTGCTGCATGACCCAGGCTGAGGGCTGCCCATATTTCAAGGGACTTTTGGATCCCAGGGCTCACGGCAGTGATGAGTCCAGCAGTGATGAGTCGGTTGTGCCACCGTGCTGAGCTCCTCCCCGCTTCCTCTTCCCGGCCCTCCTGCCTCCATCTAAGGGCACATCTCACAGTGTAGCAGCCATGCTGAGTCTCCATGGGTACAGGCCCTTCAGGAGGCACTGGCCTCCGGGGAGGGAGCCATTCTCAGCAGACACAACAGCAGGCAGCCTGCCCTGACCTGTGAGGGCCCCAACCCCAGCTGCTGAGGCTGCTCCTATCCAGTCCCATGTTCTGAAGTGTGGCAGGCTCCTGAGGTGGCTTTGTGGGGACACTTCAGGCATAGAGGTGATTCTCGCCCCAATACTGCTTCTCCCCCCCAGTAGTGTGTGACCGTGCTCTCACCTATAAAGACAAAGGTTGGACTAGACAGTGTCCACAGTGTCTTCACTAACGCTGACTTTTCAATTCAGTGAGTGTTTCCGGAAGCCTGCTGTGGGCCTGGCACTGTCCTGGGCTCCGGGACACGTGTGGACTTGTGTGACGGTGGGATGAGGCAGCATGTGTGATGAGTCAGTTGTACAGGTGCTGGAAAATCCTGAGTGCTGGGGTTGGAGCAGTCTCGGGGCAGGAGTTCAGAGCCCGTGCGCGGTCTTAAGAAAGTGGAGGAGGTGTCCTTAAAGGCATTGGGGGATGGCACCACAGGGAACAGCAGAGGGAACAGCCAGGGCAAAGCAGACTGCACTTGACAGATTTGGGGAGTGGCAGGAGCAGACTGAGACAGTGAGAGCTGAATTCCCAGCTGACAGGAGGGGCCGCCTTGTAGAGTCTGTGGATGGGAGTCAGGACTCTGGTGTTTACTCTCAGCAAGTGGGGTCCATCACAGCTCAGAGACAGTGTGGGTGGGATGGGGTGGGGTGGGGTGGGGGAGCCAGGGCACCCTTCCACACACTGAGGTCACTCACAGAAGCCATGTGCTGGCTGCTTGAACCGCAGTGGTCACCAGGAGGGTGTGCAAGGGCGGCAGTCCTCGGTCTGCTTTGACAGGAGAGCAAACAGAAGGATTTCTGTAGAAAAGTCAGGAAAGGCTCCATGGTTCTATAACCTAAGCTACAGGAGGGACGAAGACGCCGTCACTCAGGGCAGGGGCAACTGGGTGTGGAGACCATCGGGGGCGCAGGTTTGGGCCCCAGAGTCTTCTAGACATCAAACTGGAGATTTGTGTGGCATCTGCGTACTTGAAGCTGGCATTGGATAAGAAGTCTGGACGGGAGATTGCACCAGAGGACGCCACCCAAGGAGGGCGGATCCTCTGCAGACAGCCCCGGGACTTCAGCCAAGCCCCGAATCCCTCTGGGCCTTAGTTTCCTTGATTTCCCTGGCAGACAGATGGTGGTAGTCACCTGACTGCTGCAGGGGTGGCGGCGCCCATTCTGCGATCGGAGCACCCCAGAATCGAACGAGTTATGGCTGACGGCATAGGCACCCTGCTCCAAATGGTTTCTATTTAAAGCCGCAGAGCACCAGTCTCCTTAACCTGGAGCTGGACACCTGCTCATGGTGGTTCTGAGAAGAGACGAGTAAATGTATGCAGGAAGCTCAGGGCAGAGCCAGGCCCAGGGTTCCCTCAGGTGGGGTGACCTCTTTTAAGCACATGCATCTGGGTTGGTCTCGAGGTGCTGTCCCTGCTCTCCCCTGCTTTCTCCAATCTCGGGTCACCCAGCCTCTCATTGAGTTCTGGGCACACAGGCCAGTGCCTCTCTTCATGGCAGCTGTGGAAGTGGATGCAGACCCCGGCCGGAGTTTGCAGGGCCACCTTCCCTTCCTTTAGCTGCATGGACAGCATCACCACTGTCAACTGTGCCAGTCGAGCCCCTCTGAGCCCCATGCTGGTTGCAGATGTGACACGTGTGGAGGCTGACCCCCTGCCGTACTCCTCCCCTGCCCTCCCTATCTGCACAGCGGACCAGCAGTCCACGTCATCTCTTCTTTCTTTCATTCCAGGTCCAAGTACGAGGAAGACAGGAGGTGAGTCTGTGCTGTCATGGCAGGATCCCTACATCGTAGCCCCACCGTCTGTCCCAGGCTAGTGCCCAGGTGTCTGTCACCACCGCACAACGCCATCATGAGGTCCGGGCCCCTGATGTTCAGGGTCGCTGCCTACGATGGCATCTGCCCTGTGTCACACCACACTGCCATTGCTCCTAGCATCCCTCACTCCTCCCTCCACCCAGACGAGCCGTGGGTCTCCCTTCCCACTTGTTTCTCTCAGCTGGGTGAGTGCCCATGGGAGCTGAGCCCGCATGCTCTCCAGCACACATTACGGACTTCTGCCACCTACATACATGTCTGTTCCTCGGCAGCCATTGTGGAGATGAGCGTGCACTCCTAGACACCCACACACCGAGTATGGGGACACCATGGGTGGGAGCCTGTCCAAGAGCAAGGGGCTCCAGGTTGAGGCCACAAGATCGAGAGCCACATCCATTTAAACCCGGAGCTCTGGACAGCTGCCTCCATGGCAGCCGGAAGCGCTGTGACAGCTCCTGTCCATCTCTTCTTTGTACCTGAAATGGGAGGGGCCAAGGCAATCCTTGACAGAGGCCCCTTTTGCCCCCCATCCCTACCTGAACGCCTGTGAACATTAGTGGGCCTCAGGTGGTCCTCCCAGCCTGCCCACAGCTGGCTGGCTTCTATTTCAGGGAACTAACATGTCCTGCCACTGACCACTGTTCCCTCCCGGTGTTAGGAAGACTTGTGCTCAGGGACGAA
Organism: Aselliscus stoliczkanus; assembly: GCA_033961575.1. NCBI lineage: Eukaryota > Metazoa > Chordata > Mammalia > Chiroptera > Hipposideridae > Aselliscus > Aselliscus stoliczkanus. The sequence continues at coordinate 108,103,115 of CM066739.1, read as the reverse complement.
CAGTTTCTCCCAGGCGTCATGCCAGCCAAGGCCTAGCCGCTTCTAACTGCTGTCCCACTTGAGATTTCCAGCCTCCCTCTGGGCACCCTGGCCCACACCTACCCCTTGGCCTCCTGGGTGGGGTGAGGACACTGAAGCCACTCCTGGCCCTGCCCTGACTGGGCTCTGAGTCCACACCCGTCCTGTCTTCCAGCGCCCCCATGGACTTCGCCCTCAGCACCTACATGAGCCATGCCGGGATCCGGCTTCGAGATGCACGGCCTTCCAGCACGGCCGAAAAGGCCCCATCTGCTCCTGACAAGGACAAGTGGCTACCTTTCTTCCCAAAGACCAAGAAGGTGACAGGACTGCCCTAGAAAGTCCCTTCTCCTGCTGCAGCTGTCTGCACTGGGCCCGGTGTGAACACCCTTGGGCAGCTGTCTAGCTTGTCCACCACCTTTGGCCATAGAGTCCATGAAAATCCTCAAAGTACAGCAGCCCTCCTCACCCTCCTTCCCTCCAAACCTGGGAGCAAATGAGACAGTTAGGGGACAGCATAAGCCTGCTTTCCACACCTGGTCAGAGGCGGGCCTGGTTATCAGGCCTCCAAACCTATGTCCCTTGTCTCAGCAGAGCAGCAATGCCAAGAAAGAAAAGGATGCCTTGGAGGACAAGAAGCGAAACCCCATCCTCAAATACATCGGGAAGCCCAAAAGCTCATCCCAGAGCAGTGAGTGTTGGGAGCAGCGGCCGGGCGGGGCCCTCCGTGTTCCTGGGACCTCGGGCCCAAACCCAAACCACAGCTTCTTGTCAGTGCTGCTTGTCCTGGCCTGCCATACCCCTGCAGGCCCTCTGAGGGACAGGCTACTGCCTCAGAGCCAAGGAGGCCATCCATGCCAGTCCCTTGGCTCTTTCTAGGAGCTCAGAACCGGTTGTAGCTCTGAGCAGCTATGGGCAGCAGTACCCGCCCCCTAGGACCTCTGAGCAACCATGGGCAGCAGTACCCACACACACAAGGTCCATGTCCCCTTGACCTTCATCCGTGGGACTCGTCTGTACCCCCAAGGGCCTGCGTGTGAGGATCAAGTGTGGGCCCTTGGTGGGGGCTTGTCACTGTTAAGCAGAACTAGGGAACGAGGGCAGGTTTGGGGTCCAGAGGCTCCCCTAATGCCATGAGTAACCCAACGCACTTGACCCTGTCATCGAGTTCTCCCAGCTGTGTCATTTGCCCTCGCAGCCCTTGTCCTAAGACCCCAGAACTAGCCTCCGTAATCTGAAGGCCAGTGGGTGGGCCACCGCTGCCTTGGGGGAGGGGCGGGGGCTCCTGCATCAGGCCTAGTGTCTGCCACTCCCTTCCATGTCCCAGCCTGGCGTAATTTTTATTTTGACTCTTAATTTGACTTTTCATGGTTTACTTTTGTTTTTGTTTTCTTTTAGCATTTCATATTCCCTTGTCCCCTGTGGAAGGTAAAAGGACCATTTTCTCTGGATTTTTCTTTCCATTGGCGTTGAGTTTCTCTTTCCCAGATCCTGCCCTCCCTCCCTCCTTTTCCTTCTTCATCCTCTCCTGTCCAACCCTCTGCCCTCCCTCCCTGTCCTCGCTCCACTTGTCTTGTTCCTCCTGTTGCTAAAGCTGCTTTGTGACAGGAGACCCTGCCTGGGGACTCCAGCCCTCACCCAGCCGATCCCAGCATTGGGAAGGCTGGGACACCCCCTCCCCCCAGGTAGAGCTCATCTTCCTGGTCCCCCTATGACTGCCCCACGTCTGAGGCCTTCCTCCTTCACCTCACCTCTCTGCAAATGAGGTGCTCAAAGTCCAGATGTTATAGAAACGAAGGAGAGCCATACCCATTGCACTGTCCCAGACCAGGTCCTCAAGTTTATATTTTCAATTGAAATAATAACAAAAATCCTCATTTTTGAAGGTTATGTAGGTTTTATTTATTTATTTAGTATATAATGGGTCTCTAACGGTTTGGGGGATTTTTTGAGGTATTTTGAATTTATATCACTTACTTTGCTTCCCCCCTTCAAAAGGAGTACCTCCATCTCTGTCTTAATTTTGCCAGCACAGTATAACTGCAACAGTTAAAAAAACATGCCCCTAACGGTATTTTAGAGTGCCTGATCTCTGTCTTCTAGAATCTGTGTATGACAATATACAGACATAGTACATGTTATGCACAGAGGCTTCAGTCCTAGGGTTGAACAAGCCCCCGTCCGATCAGTGAGGCTCACGTGCTACAATTAGGTGGCTGGTATTTCTGGGCTCTGCTGTAAAGCGATGGCTTGAGATCGAGTGGCACTCAGTCAGGAAATTATTCTGTTGCCAGAATTCACTTTATGTAAAAGTGGCTATTAAAAATAATGCTTTTTTAAATGTTTTAATTCCTAGACTCATCATGGTATCTTTTTTTTTTAAAGATTTTTTTATTGGGGAAGTGGGGGAGGGAAACAGGCAAGTTGATGTCCTTCTGTTCTTCAGTCTAGTTGTGGAGGACGTCGCTTCACTGGGCCATGTTGGTATCGTCATTACACTCTTCCTGGGTGAGGCAAATCGGTCTCCAGCCTCTGGATGGCCGCTCACGGCAGTTCTTGGCAGCACATACCGGCTGCAGGCTGCTCACGGCTGGCTGCCGGCCACTCACTGTAGCCTATGGCAGCCCCACTGCAGCAGAAGCTGCAGCTATGCCTTCCCTGGGGACTCACAGCAGCCCAGCTCTATGTGGAGCTGCTGTTCACCAACTTAGCTGTAAAGGGCAGTGTCACTGGCCCTCATATGTGGATCCGAACCCGGGCCCTGCTGCTCAGAGTTGGTGTCCCAAGCCAGCTCTTAACCAATGCACCACTTGGCCAGCCCTCATCATGCTATCTTTAGCAACAAAAATAATTGTTGAAAATTAATTATAAAACAATCGAAAATATAAAAGAAACCGAGGCCCTTCGTTTTTAACACGTACCTCGTCCCATCCACCCTGCCCAAGGAAAGCCCAAGGCAGGAGACGGGTCAGGACACTGGACACTGGGTGGCTGTGCCCGAGCTGCTCGCTGCATCAGCCTGAGCGGGGGCAGGAAAACCCAGCGTGGGCTTGCCTACCCCAAGGCCAGGCTCAGGAGGCCAGTCCCACCATGCCTTTGAGTCAGAGCTTACCATCATCATTTCATGATTTGGTATGTGTCTCCAGTTCCCAGGATGTTTACCCATTTCTAAAGACCACATACCCCCAAAGCTAGAGAGCCTCCATATTGAGAGTTTTGCCGTTTAGGGTCGTCAGCTACTGCCCGTTCTTAGTGGAAGTACCTGATAGTTAGTATCGTTGTTTACTCTTGCTTAGTTTCATTGTCATTCAGAGAATGGAGGAAGGAGAGCCAAGGCTACTAGTGAAACTTCGCTCTTTTTAAAACTGTGCTGCTTTCTACCTGTTTTTCCCTGTACTCTGGGTTTTTCAGTTAGACCAGATCTCAGGGCCACATGTATTTCTTGTCACAGCTAGAACATAACTATATCCCAAGGACAATTGGGCATTTTCCAAGTGGCTGTGGAAGAGAGAACAGTGGGCTCAGCCTGGTGGCTTTCTGTTACAGGATGTTCCCAGGCTCCCATCACCCAGCCAGAGTGTCTCAGTGTGGCCCTGGCTTCTGCAGCTCTCCCCAAGCCCAGATGCACTTTCAGTCTGGGACAGGTGTCTCTGGCCCTAATCTCGGAAATGGGGGTGATGATAATACCCCTACTAACGTGTACGCACAGCCACCTAGTAGGCAGTTTAGAGAAATATTACCCTAGCTACCCCCCTACAGCTAATGTTTTTTGTTTCCTCTGGCTTGGAAATTTGCTTATGCAACTCAAACTTAGGCACATGGGGAGACTTGTAAGTTGTGTGCGTGGGTATCAGAATCGGAAGCATGGACAAGCCACCCTCTGGGGTACTTGCCTCCCCAGGCCCCAGTCCTGCCTGTGGGTCTCAGGCTGAGCAGCATTTCTGGCCCATCTCCTGCTGTGGTATCACTGAACTTGGAGCTGAGTTAGTTGTCTCTGAAGCTGAGAGCCACTGAACCCCTGTCTTCCCCATACTCTGTACGTGGCATCACACCTGCCCTTTTACTCTCTCCCGCCCTCTGCTTCTCTGAGCAAGAATAGCTGTCTTCTATCTTAGCTTTGAAAGGGGCTGGGATTTGAATGCCCCAAGTGACATCCCTCCTCTGCCCCTCCTAAGACCCCCTCACTGGTAATAAAGGGCTTGATTCTTTAATGATGGAGACCAGGGCTGGGAGTATGGGGTCAGAGAGAACAGGAAGGAGGGTTGAGGAAAATCAGAAAGCAAGAGCTCCAAAAGTAACACAGATTTGAAAAATGCTTGCTATAATTTGTCAATGTAACCATATTCCATGCAGATCCTCCTGGCTATTTTTTTATCCTGTATGTGGCTCTTGGGGAAAACCTAGTCCCGATTTTCAAGCAGAGAATTCATTGTAATAAAGAATGTGAGAGCTGGAAGAAGTATCCATAGGAAATGTACCCCTGAACCCTCTCATTTTGCTGATGAGAAAGAGCAGACCCAGAAAAATAGAAGGTCTGCCCATGCCCCACTGCCCGTCAGTAAAAGGGCTGGGATGGGGGCCATGGGGCTTCCAGCCCCACAGGCTTCTCATCATACTTGCTCACTGCTCTGTCTTCTGGGCGTGTGGGGGGAGAGGGCCCTGAGGTGCTGTCCCCAGACAGCAGGCAGAGTGTCCAGCATTACCTTTGTGCTTCAGTCAAACCAGGCAGCGTAAGGAACATCATCCAGCACTTTGAGAACAGCCAGCAGTATGACGGCCTAGAAGCAGGGACACAGCGACTCTCGACAGGAAGCTTTCCCGAGGACCTGCTGGAGAGTGACAGGTAGCAGTGGCCTGGTAGGGTGGGGCTGGCCAGTACCTAGGGAGGGGCCTATGGGCAGGGTTTGGAGCTGGCATCTCTTTCCAGCCACACGAGCCCCTCCACTAGATTATAGGGCCCCCACTGTGGAACTCTTCCCCCCTCCCCCGACCTCCCCACCTGCAGCAAACACACTGTGTTGGCAGTCAGGCCAGTGGAAAAGAGAGCAGGAGCTGACCTTCCAGCCCAGGAGCCGCCCGTCTGCCTTTCCTATTTCCTTTGGATTCACCTCCTGACTACTTGCAGCCTTCATCCCAAGGCTGAGCTAGATTCTACCAGGAAGCAGCTGATCAGGACACCCTAAATGACAGGCTAGAGGAGACTGGAGGGGAAGAAGGAGTCCTGGGAATAAGGAAGTCAGGCAGATGGCATCCTTTGAGACCCGCGAAGAAGAGAGCTGGACATGAGCTTCTGGAGCGTCAAAGGCAGATGGTACAGCTGTGAGCGTCCGATGTCCTCAGCCACAAAGAGATAGAAAGTTATTTGGTTCAAAACTAATTGTTCTTCCCTTTCCAAGAAGAAAAAGGCACTGGAGGCCATGGCATCTCTTGGAGCCTCCACCTTGGGCCAGGTTTTAACTAGAGCCCTTCTCTGGTGTTGGATGCACCCTTGGACTTGTTCTCGACTGGGGCGTGACAGCAGTCAAGTCACACCTGAAACTTGACAGCCAACACTTAAGTAGAATTTGCCTATGGTCGGCAATATCCTTGCAAATTCCTTAGGTCCCCCTGGAGGTACAGTAATGTGGTCTCATGCATACGAAAATAATGCTGTGTGCACGTGAGTCCGAACCCCTGGGCAGGACGAAGGGCAGGCACAGGGCAAGTGGGGACCACCAGCCTTCACGGAACCTTTATCTCTGAGATAGCTAAGTATAAACTGCGTCGGACAGTCCGCGTATGCAAGGCATTCCTTTCTGTTAAGTTTAGTACATGTGAGATGATTGTGCCAAATGAGAATTAAAGATTGAGGAAAGGTCAAAGTTAGATTTGTACTGAGGTGAGAGTTTGGGCTCTAATATGACTGGGTAAATTAAATATGCAAATTACATGTTTGCTGGGGGTAGGCGTGATCTTATAGACATATCAGATATACAATTGTAAGACACAGCATTGATGTTCTGAGAACATCGGTCTTTGAGACCATTCGCAAACTTGTGCTCTTGAAGGTGCTGAGTGAGTTTGCCCTGACAGTCACTAGGATCCTGAATCTACTCAACAGGAGCCTTGGACTTGACTGTAAGCTCACTGCAGCCTTAGCAGTGGCATCACACGGCGGGTCGCAGGTTGTCGTAGACACTTAGCAGATGTAAGGAGTGCTGATTCTAGAAGGCGGTGCTCTGGGAACTTTCAGCCGGAGGCTAGTTCTGTGCCTCACTCTTCCTGGTGGGAGTGTCACTCACTTCTGGGTACTTGAAGGAAGGTACTTAGCTCTGCAGCCCCAGTAACCTCACTGGAGGAGGTGTGTCCCATTGGGGGGCACTGGTGACAGCATTGAATCAGTTTGGGTTGGAATGGTTCTTACAGACTTTGGGGGTCAGTTCAGTAGGGGAACCAGCAGTGTGATTTCTAGCCCTGCAGACAATCCCTCATGACCCGTGGGTAGGGGACACCACGTGGACCCTCTAGCAGCTTGGAGACCAAGTCACTTGGCTCCTTACATGCTTCCACTGGCTGAGCTCTTGAGAGCTCTCCAGACTGCTGGCCCCTGTGGGTCTCGAGGCAGGACACAGATCGGCAGTGTCAGCAAGGCCATAGGGGTGGCACCATCTAGGCAGCCTGGGTTCAGCGGTGCCAGCTGTCTCAGGATAGAAAGAGCAACACCCAGTCATCAGCATCTTGTCAGGCCCCAGAACTTTCTGGCAGGCTGGGTAGGAAATGCTTAGAAACATGTGAAGATGGTGCCTGTCCTACCCTCGCAGATCCTGTAAAGCAGGGTCCATGGTGGGAGCTGACCCTCTCCCTAGATGAGGGCAAGATGGATAGGCCAAGGGGTGGGCAGGGTAGGACCCAGTAGTCCCCAGTGGGGGTCTTTGGCATCAGGACACCACGAATCTGATTGTGTCGGTCCCAGGTTTGCCTTTCTGGGCTTGGTCATAAGGAAGATGACAGGCTGAAGAGAGGGAGGGCTCTGTAGACCAGCAGGCGTCGTTTGTCAGGGAAGTGTCTGCATCAGGGAAGTTCTGGTGTGCCGGTGAATCCAGATGTTTGGGCCCTTGGGGAGGGGCAGTCTGCACCGCCAAGGCACCCTTGAGAGAGGCAGTGGGACACTGGGTGCGAAGGTCTCTGCCCTCTCCCCCAGCTCGCGCTCAGAGGTTCGCCTGGGCCGCTCTGAGAGCCTGAAGGGCCGCGAGGAGCTGAAGCGCTCCCGGAAGGCGGAGAACGTGCCTCGCTCCCGCAGTGATGTTGACATGGACGCTGCCACAGAGGCTGCCCGCCTCCACCAGTCGGCCTCGTCCTCTGCCTCCAGCCTCTCCACCAGGTGGGCAGGGGCTCGGCTCACCGACACAGCGGGACAGAGGTGGGGCAGAGGATGCTAAGGGTTGATGCTCTCTCCACAGGTCTCTTGAGAACCCAACCCCTCCCTTCACCCCCAAAATGGGCCGCAGGTTAGTGATGGGCACAGTAGCACCTGGGTTTGGTGTCCGTGTCCCCACCATGCTCAGCTGTCCCTCCCTGCAGAGGCTGGGTTGGGGTGCACTCATGGCATGGGCAAGCAGGTGGGGCCGAAGAGGGAGGGACAGAACCCATGTGTGACTGCCTCCGAGTGAAGCTAGGTTGCCTGTTTTGCCCAGGAGCATCGAGTCTCCCAACTTGGGGTTCTGCACAGACGTCCTCCTCCCCCACCTCCTCGAGGACGATCTGGGCCAGCTGTCTGACCTGGAGCCAGAGCCAGACACCCAGAACTGGCAACACACAGTGGGCAGGGATGTGGTGGCCGGGCTCAGCCAGAGGGAGATAGACCGACAGGAGGTCATCAATGGTGAGGCCTGTGGGGACGGTGCCAAGGGTGGGCCCTGGGGGCAGCACCAGGTCTGTGGTGCCAAGCCTGTGAGGGCCACCCCTGTTCTGGCCCGTAGATGACAGGAAAGTCACTATACGTTTGAAAACAGCACTGCCCCCAAAGTGATGTAGTTGGGGTCACGCTAGTGACACTAGCTCTTCGCTGATATTCTCTCCCCGCCCAGAGCTGTTTGTGACAGAGGCGTCCCACCTGCGCACACTCCGGGTGCTGGACCTGGTCTTCTATCAGCGGATGAGGAAGGAAAGCCTGCTGCCCCGAGACGAGCTGGCCCAGCTCTTCCCCAACCTGCCCGAGCTCATAGAGATCCACAGTGAGCCCCCCCCACCCTGCCATTCTCCAGTCAGCCCGTGTCCAGACCCTCGCTGACAGCACTGTCGGGCCCCTTGTGTGGTCAGTGGGGGCCTGGCGGCACTGAGCCCTGGGCCTCTGTTTCCTCCTCTCACCCCAGATTGCTGGTGCGAAGCCATGAAGAAGCTGCGGGACGAGGGCCCTGTCATCGGGGAAGTCGGTGACCTCATGCTGGCCCGGGTACAGGACACACGGCACCCCCAAGGGCTGAGGGTGAGGCAGGGGCGAGGGTGGCCCTGGGTGGAAACCTGATGCCTGGGCCGCTGTCTACTCTGCCCCTCAGTTTGACGGCCCTGCCCTGGAGGAGCTGCAGCAGGTGGCCGCCCAGTTCTGCTCATCCCAGTCCGTGGCCCTCGACCTGGTCAAGGCCAGGCAGCGCAAGGACAGCCGGCTCCAGCTGTTTATGCAGGTAAGTGCCCTGCCCACCCTCGGCGCCCCGAAACTCAGACGGCCTGTCCTGGCTTAGCAGCACCTGGGTCTCCCCAGGGGCCCCGGCTTTGGGCACTGGGAGGACTGCCCGAGCTCCGATGTCCGTGTCCCCTCCAAAAACACTGACGCATCCACTCAGCACACAGACCACTGGGGGAGCCATCCACGGGCCTGGCTCACCTGCCAGTCCCTGTGTGCCCTTAGACTTGTTTCCCGTCTAAGACATGGGAACAGTACCTGCTCTGCGTGGCTTATTTGACCACATCCCTTCCCAGGGCTTTTGTCTCCCTGCCTCCAGCCATTCCCCAAATACTCAAGGAGGAAGCTGCCACCACCCTCCTGAGTTCTCCCCTGGTACTGGGACCTATTGGGTCCCAGGCCCATAGCCAGCCTGGCCCAGCTGACACCTTCCACATGTGCCTCCTTCTGCAGGAGGCCGAGAGCCACCCTCAGTGCCGGCGGCTGCAGCTGCGAGACCTCATCATCTCCGAGATGCAGCGGCTGACCAAGTACCCACTGCTGCTGGAGAGCATCATCAGGCACACGGAGGGTAGGGCTGCCGGCAAGGGTGGCAGGCCCACCCCTGGCCTGCTTTGTGGCTCAGCAGCTCACCTGACCCCTCTGGCCTCCACGTCTTCATCCTAGCCTTATATGGTCGGTCTCAGAGACGACAGTGATTGTGAGCGTGCTGGGGACAGCGGGCACTCAGCAGTGGCAGGAGCTGCGCTGCCTCCAGCCTGCGTGGGCCTTGGCGTGTCTCAGGGCAGCCTCTGAGTGGACACAGGTTGGCCTGGGACGGCACCTGGCTCCTCCGATGGCCATGGTCCCACAGCAGGGACCGTGACTGGCTTTTAGTCCCCCGTACCCCCTGCTGGAAGCCTCTGTACACAGAGGACACACCGGATGTGGTGGCTAGAGGAGTGGGAACTGCTGATTATGGGCCTCGCCCCCAGTTTTCACTGTCCTGGGATCCTGGGCACCTCACCACGCTTGAATTTGGAAGACTGGAGTCATTATATAGATGATGTGACAGTGTTCCTAGAGGCACACTGCCCGCAGTCACCCTCAGCCCCTGTTTCTGTCCCCATACAACTGTGGAGCTGGTTGAGGTGTAAGCACGAATCCCAGGAGCTGTCATTGTCTTTGCAGTGGTGGTCTGAGGTCCTGTGAAAATGGGCCTTACACTTGCTGCCCGCGGGCGGGTAGGAGTGGTGTATGTGTACCATGCCTGCTGGTTTGCGGCGGTCACCAGGACTGGGAGTAGCGGGGATATGGGACTTGGACAGACTTTCCAGCAGGAGCCCCACTGCCTGCTCTCCACTGTTGGCAGGTGGCACCTCTGAGTACGAGAAACTGTGCCGGGCCCGGGACCAGTGCCGGGAAATTCTCAAGTACGTAAATGAAGCGGTGAGGCATGCGGAGAACCGGCACCGTGTGGAGGGCTACCAGAAGCGACTGGACACCACCTCCCTGGACAGGGCCAGCAACCCTCTGGCCGCAGAGTTCAAGGTAGGAGCCAGAGGTGTGGCCAGCAGCCCCAGGAGGAGAGTGCTGGGCAGGGCTCGGAGCGGGGGCAGGGGACAGGGGACATAGGCCTGTCTGTGAGGACAGCGTCGTGGGCCTGGGCATGCACACCCCCCCGGGGTCACAGTCAGCCCGTCCCCAGGGCAACACAGCAGACAGTCCCACCAGGGAAGACAAGCATGAGAGCAGGGGCGGTACTTTAGACTTGAAGGGACGCTCCTTTGGGAGGGACTGAGCTGAAGGGACAGATGGGGCAGCCAAGCTCTAAGGAAGGTGAGTGGGGGGCCATTGGCATGTCCCCCAGCACAGGGCACAGGACTTTGCAGGGGCCATTTTACCTGTGTGTGTCCCTCACAAGAGGGTATGGGCGAGGGACACTTGTCACCCTGGTGTCACTTGTTGCTTAGCCTGGTGTCGGGCACATATCGGGCTCTTGAATACTTGTTGAGTAAGTGAATGAGTGAATGAATGAACAGATGGACAGACAAGTGAATGGTTTCTCCCTAACAGAGCCTGGATCTTACAACCAGAAAGATGATCCATGAGGGGCCCCTGACCTGGAGGATCAGCAAGGATAAGACCTTGGGTGTGTGCCGGGCAAGTACAGGGGATGTCTGGTGGCTGGGCTGCATCCCTAGGCACCTGGACCCTGGGCTTGAGGGTGGTGAGGGGCCAGGAGGCTGTGTGGAGCATGCTGGGTGAGGGGGCCAGAAGACACCACCAAAGACTGCACCCAGAGCCTCTGGTGCCAGCTCCTGGGAGGTGTGGGGACAGCGCACCTCACCAGCATCGCCGCTTCCCTGCCCCAGACCTGCATGTGCTGCTGCTGGAGGACCTCTTGGTGCTGCTGCAGAAGCAGGACGAGAAGCTGCTGCTCAAGTGTCACAGCAAGACGGCCGTGGGCTCAGCAGACAGCAAGCAGACCTTCAGCCCCGTACTCAAGCTCAATGCCGTGCTCGTCCGCTCGGTGGCCACAGGTGCGCAGCACGCGGTCCCCACTGGCCTGGGCCTGGCAGGGCCCCCGGCATCCTGCTCCACCTGTGTCCCTCCCCTCTGGCCCTGCCCCATCCAAGTGCAGGATGAGGGGTTGGGGAGGTGGCCCAGATGACAACAGACACCCTGGTACAGACAGGAAGCCACAGCAGCCCCAGGATGGGCTAGGGTTGGGGCAGAGGGGACCAGGAGAGGCTTCCTGCGGCAAGTGATGGGCAGGGGACTGGAGCCCACAGAGCCTGGCCCGATGCTCACAGGTGTTTCCAGAGCCCAGCCACCACAACCCTGGGCTCGCTGTCCTCGGCTATGCCATGGACCCACCCTGCTGTTGGGGGGTCAGAAGGAACAGTGGGCATGAGAAATGGTATCAACCCGAAGCTCCACACACATAGGCCTTTGCTCTTAGGGCCACAGGAGGGTGGCAGGGGGGCCCTGAAAGATGCCAGCAGGGGTTCCAGAATTGCCCCTGTCCCTGTTGTGAGGGGGTCCCAATGGCTCTGCTGACCCAGGTCTGTGTCATGCTGCGCTCCTCATCCATGTCAAGGTCCAGGCTCTGGGTCCGCCCTGTGGCCTGGCCCAGCTGGAGCCATGCCCCTTCCACCCCCAGCGCAGACCCTTGTGCCTCCCTTTCCTCACAGATAAACGAGCCTTCTTCATCATCTGCACCTCTGAGCTGGGCCCACCCCAGATCTATGAGCTGGTGGCATTGACGTCATCAGACAAGAACACGTGAGAATTGATTCAAGGGTCACATGTAACTGCTGTCCCCTTGGGACCAGGGTGGTGTGTATGAGGACAAAGAGGCAGGGATGGGCCCCAGAGCCATCAGAGCACGGGCGTCGGGCAGAGAAGTGGGAGATAAGATGGACTCAGAAGCTTGTAGGGTTACCATCTGATCCCCTGCAAGCAGGCCTGTGGCAGGGAGAGCTGTTCCCAGCCACTTTATTGTTTTCCCTTCCACTGGCCCCACTCCCTCCCACCTGGCCTCTTTGTCCCAGTCCCCAGGAAGTGCTGTAAATTCATGAATTCTTCTCAGCTGTCTGCCTCCAGGACCCTCTCCCCCACTCTGGTCCTCTACCCACCCATGTTCCTTAATGGTGCCCCCCAGAGGTGGCATGGCACAGTGGGAGGACAGGCCAAGGCAGGCAGTTGCTGGCCCTCAGGGTGTTCATTTGTAAAATGTGGTGGTGAGTTATCTTGAGAGAGAACAGATACAGAAGCTCAGAGGGGAGGTGACCTGCCCGAGGGCCGCTGGGGCAGGGCTCCGAGAAGGGCACCAGGCTGGCGAGGGTGGGTGGGGGACGCCGTGCATACGCCAGCTCTTGCCCTCACAGCCCCTTTGTCTGCTGAGCTGCAGGTGGATGGAGCTGCTAGAAGAGGCCGTGGGGATTGCCACCAGGCGACCCGGAGCTGTGCCAAAGCCCATCCACCCCCCGCCCCCAGGCTCCCAGGGGTCAGCCCACCAGAGCCCCAGGCCCAGCAGGTGCTTACCCTCTGAGCTCTGCCATCCCCGCCCCAAGCCCTCTGCCCTCACCTCTGGGCACACGTCCGCCTCCCTCCCTGTCCGCTGCCGCCAAGAGCCGCCCACCTGCTGTAATGGAAACCACACCTAAAGTGGGGTGAGGGGAGAATCAGGACAGGAGAGGCTGCCAGCCCCCACCTCTGTCCAGGCTGCCAGCAGGTGCTGAGCCCAGCACCTTCCTTCTTGGGCCCTACGCCTTCATTGCCCCTTCTCAGTCAGGAGGGTGGGATTCCACCACCTCGCTGCCTCTTGGCTGACAGAGAGCCAGCATTCCCAGCAGGTGACCTGCCACTGCTTGTCCCCCCAGGGCAGGACTGGATGACTCAGAAGTGTTTCACAGTGAGCCAGAAACCCAGGGGCTGCCTGGAGGTGAGTCCCTGGCCCCCACGCCCCACTTCGCTTCTTGCACAGCATTCCCCACCTCCCAACTTGCTAGGTGATGCACTCATTTTACTCTTTCTCTGTGTCATCGCACTGGAATTTAAACTCCTCAGCCAGGGTCTTTGCCTTATTCACTGAGGCCTGCCAAGAGCCCAGGCCAGGCTCCCCAGTCCCTGACACCCCAACCTGGCATGGAATCAGCTGTGCGCCCTCTGTCTTCCCTGCCTCACACTGTCCTCCACGCACAGCAGGCCCTGGGCCCCAGCAGAGGGCCCAAGGGGAGTGCCCAGCGCTGCCAGAGACCCCCGAGTGTGGGGGCAGCACTGAGGACGAGGAGCCGGAGGCCGGGCCTCCCCCCTCCACCTCCCTGCATGGAGTGAGCAGGGGCAGCAGGACCAGGAACCCCATCGTCCTGCCCCTCCCGGGCCCTCTGTTCATGGACGGACTCGCTGACGCAGCTCTGGAAGACGGTGAGTGCCCCGTGGACTCCGCACAGCCCCAAGTGGCCCGTGTCCACCCTCTACCTGTCCGAGACTCTCCCTGGTTCTGCTTGAGGAGACATGTCGCAGGGCCACAGCTGTCACTGACATGCCCCAGCCCTGTGACTGGGATGGGGGGGGTGAGGTGTAGCGACCCTCCCGCCACCCTGGCGTCCAGTGCCAGGAAAGCCAGCACCTGTCTCCCTGCAGTGGAGAACCTGCGTCAGCTGATCCTGTGTGGCCTGCTGCCGGGTCACCCCGTTGGACCACAGGCTGCTGGAGACCCCGAGAATGACCTGACACCCACACCTTCCGCCGTCAGCACCACCTCTCACCCCTGGGACCCAGGCTCCCCTGAGCAAACTCCCTGTGGGGGTGGAGGGGACAGCACCCAGCTCCCAGGGCCAGAGGGGGCCCAGACAGAGCAGGAGGATGTGGCTCCCTGTTCTCTGGGGCACCTGCCCCCCAGGACCAGGAATTCTGGGATCTGGGAGTCTCCCGAGCTTGACGTGAATCCCGGGGAAGAAGCTTCGAGCACAGAGGCCGCAGGAAGCTACCAAGTCGTACGAAGAGGTAATGTAAACCCGCCCGCTGTGGGGACAGATACCTGTGGCTACTGCAGAGGCCTCCCAGCACCTGTGTCCTTCCCCACCAAGTGCTGGGAACCGTGCCCGGGGCTGTCCCTGCGTCCCGGGCGGCAGACATGCTGACATGGAGATAGCAGGCTATGGCTTTGGGGCTGCATGGCCCTAGCTCCGTCACTTCAGACCTATGTGACTTTAGAGCAAACTTCCTTCTGTGATGTGAGGATGTTAACCCTGCCTGGCATAAATCAGCTGTCAGTAAAGGTCCCTGCTCACCCCACACTGGTGTCCCTTCCGAAGGAAAAGGCGTGGCCCTCAGAAAAGGACTGTGCATGTGCAGCCAGTCCCTGCAGGGGGCAGGCAGTGAGGCGGGATGGGGTAGGTGGTGTGTGCAGCCAGAACTGATGAGCTGGGGGAGGCTGAGGACAGGAAGGGGAGTGGTGTGGGACCCAGTTCAGGGGCCGCTCCTGCTGTGGACAGAAAGGCCCAGACTGGCCAGGATAGTAGGGTCGGCTGAGGAGGGAGCACTGGTCTGCAGAGGCAGCTGCAACAGGAGCGGGTGCTGAGGATGGGCAGGGTTCCCAGCTGTCCCCCCAGCACTCAGCTCCGCCTCCCTCCCCGGGAGCCTTTCTCGCCCGCCTGCCAGAGGCCTGCCCTGTCCTGGGTTTCTGGGAACTGACCTTCCTTCTCTCTCCTTTGGTGAACTGGTGGGAGAGCTCTCTGTGGCTGTGGTCACATGCGACCTTGTGTTCACTGTGCTTTTCCCTTTTTCTTTTTTCTACCCACTCCTGTCCTTCCCGCTGTCCCCCTCCCTTCTGTTTCTGTCTCCGCTTTCCCTGGTGGTTGTGGTGCTGGTGCAGCTGAGGGGGCAGGTGGCAAGCCTATCCCTGTCCTGCCAGAGAGCCGCCCGTCAGAGCCTGAGCCCCATGACGTGGAAGGCGGAGCAAAGGCTGCGGGTAACGAACCCCTCCCGGGCACCGTGTGGTCCCATGGACACACCCCCGGACACACTCCCTCTGCTGGTGGGTCTGGGTGACACAGCACATGGGCTGGTGGCTAGCAGACCCCTTGCTACCCCGCACAGGCCCCTTCAGAGCAGGAGCGTGAGCAACCTGTGCTCAGTCCAGGGGGGCAGGGCCTGCTCAGTGTCCTCAGCCTGACATTCAGAGCCGCTGCATCCCCACACCAGCCACCAGTCCCGTGTCACTGTCCAAACAGGCTTACGTGGCCTCTGGGGTTCCCCAGTGTTTGCCTGTACTTCTGGCCCTGTCCTTCCTTTGCTGTCTGACACCCAGTGAGCCCAGGTGTCTCCAAGACCTTGATGTAGATGGCAGTTGGGGCAGAGGCGGTGCTGAGTTCATCAGCAGAGCTTGAGCTGGGCAGGCTGAAAGCGGCCAGTGCCCCTGCTTTTCAAGGGCACCTGAGAGCTGCCACCACCTCTTTTCCCTCTAAGGGATGGGAGCCCCTCCAGTCTCCCACGTGAAACCCAGTGACCCTGCCACTTGTCCCTTCATCCCACCTCTAAGCATATTCCCTGGCCTGGGCCATGCTAAGCGAAGCTGCCATCTAGAAGGCTCCCTGGAAGCGGAGGGCTTTAGGAGCCGGTGGGCGGCGTGAGGCCAGCATCTCTGAGCTCGTCCGCTGGCATGGGGACCTAAATGAGCCGAGGGTGGCTTGCACGTTCTCTGCTTGGCCTCCTAATCTCTCTCTCTTGCCACGGGGACAGGGAACTGTTTTTACGTCAGCATGCCAGCAGGACCTCTGGATTCAAGCAGCGACCCCTCCCAGCCTGACAGCCCCCCTGCCTGGCCCACTGGGCCCGGGCCTCAGCTGTGGAGGGGCAGTGGGGATCGGAGGCGCCCCAGCCACGCGGCCCCCAAGGACGTGGGCATCATCTTCCACACCATTCAGCAGCTCACCCTCAAACTGCACAGGCTTAAGGTGAGGGCTCAGGGCGCAGGCCATGTGTGTCCCTGAGGGAGCCCTCCCCTCAGCCACCCACTCCCCTCTGGGAGAAGCAGCGCTGGACAGCAGACGTCCCCCTGTCCTCTGCAGGACATGGAGCTGGCCCACAGAGAGCTGCTCCGGTCCCTCGGGGGAGAGTCCTCTGGTGGCACCACGCCTGTGGGCAGTTCCCACACAGAGGCGGCTAGGTGGACAGACAGCTTCCTGTCACCTCCAGCGAAGGAGGCCCTGTCCTGTGACTCCAGGGACAGCCACGAGCTGGGGCCCTGCCCTGAGGACGGTGAGTAAAGCCAACGTCCTCTTGTCGCAGCCTGGGGACTGAGCTTCCCTCTCGTGAGGGGTCGTGGTTGCCACGCAGAGCGAGGCTGCAGCAGGGTTCTGACAGGGTCTCATGCCCGGGCTGCAGCTAAGTCCCTCAGCTCTCACGAGCTCGAGGGCTTTCCAGGTGAAACCTAAAGGGAGGGTCACCTAGGGGCCAGCTGCTCACTGTTATCGTCATATCCACCACAGGCCCCAGCTCCCCCCTGGAAGACAGCTCGGCACACACGGCTACATCCCCAAGAATGTAACTGTCCAAACCACCAAACCGCCCCCTGGGGCCTGCGGCCTGAGGCAGGGCAGGGTAGGAGGACCGCATGTGGCCTGGGAGTCCAACCTCGGGGCTTCTCCCGCCCTCAGCCCCCCGAAGCCTGGTGTCCCAGGTCCCCTGCGCATGCCGATTACATCTGGGGCCCTGGCCCCATGTGTCTGTGCCTGTGGGTGGCTGTGCATGAGCGCCTCAGACTCGTGGGGACGGGAGCCTTCAGTGTCAGTGCACTTTGTTCCCCTCCCCGTCCCTGCAGGGCCCAGGGCTAGGGGACGCCTCCACCTCTCAGTCACTTGGTTTCCTGTAAATATGTATGTATGTATGTATGTATGTGCGTCTTTGCTGTTGTAAATACCTGTCCCGGGTGCTGGGGCAGCTATAGAAGCGACTCCTAAGGGAAGAGGAGGCCCCTTGTATCTCCCAGTCACCACCCAGCACAGGGCCCAGGGCCCAGGCCCTTCCTCCCCTGGGACGCCTCCTCTGCAGGAGGGTTCCTACCCCACCTGTGTGTCCACCTTCCCCACGCACTCTCTACAGAAAACCGGGTATCAGGTACAGAGCAAACGACGCCAGGAGCTGGGGGCAGAGGTTGAGTGCTGGACCGTCCCCAGGGGCCACCACAGCACTGGCCCATTACCATGTCGGCTGCAGTCCCCAGACTAATTGAATATACACACTGTGTTAGGTGTATATATACATATATAAATATATATATAATATATAAAATATAGATATGGAAATGATTGTTTTGCTGTTAAAATAATGTATACACTTTTATTTTCTTCTTTTCATGGTTAAGATTTTTTTTTTTCTTTTAAGAAAAGTTAAATATTCTTCACCTGTGGCGGTATGTGTGTGATTCTTAGAAGCGCTGTGATAAAGGTGCCGTGGTTATCTCCTGAGACTGGTTACAATTAGGAGTGGGAACAGGGAGCCCTCCCCGACAGCCAGGCCCCAGGTGTGTGCCCACGGCCAGCACGAGATGACATGGAACCCACCTAATTGACATGCGCGCACCTGCAAGGAGCCCTAGGCCCAGAGTCACGAGGCCTCACTAGCCCCAGGAAGCTTTAGGATTTTCCCAGCAAACATGAGGGGAGGGTCAGCTCAAGGCCCAGCCAGCTCCTGGCTGTCATCAGCCCTCATACCCTCCCACAGGCCCGACCCCCTGGAAGCCAGCAATGGCAGAAACGGTCCCCAGGCCTGGCCCCGCCCTCACTGTTGGCCTGCAGGACAAGCTGTGTCAGCCCTCACTACCAGTGTCCCCCTGTCTTGGTGCAGTGCTGGGTCTGCAGATTCCGTGGGTGTGCTGCCCTCCCATGGTGACAGTGCAGGGGGAAGAGGGCGCTGTGAGCGTTCCCTGAAGCTCCAAAGGACTCCGGTAGGAGTGATGGGGGCTGAGGTGACTGACCTTTGGTGAGCACCTGCTGTGAGCTTGCGGTCCAGAGTGACCTGCTCCAGCAGGGGGAGAGGTCCCATCAATGCAACGGGAGGGGACATGCACCAGGTCAAGTCTGCCCAGAAGTGACAAAGGGACACTTCTGGAAGCTCCTAGATATCGGCTCCTCAGAAGCCAGCCTGAGCACTCTGGGCCCTGCCCAGGGGTCCTCTCAGGAGGCAGCCCTGCTGGGCCCCAGCTCTCCTGACTGACAGGCCCCCACATCATCGGCTGCCCCTGGTTCAGATCAAGGACATCTGCAGGCACATGTCCTCTAGGGTACACAGGAGAGAGTGACTCAGTCCAAATGTTCCAAGTACCAGTAGTCCTAGAACAAAGTTTTCAGACAACCTCGCAGAAAGAAGTACAACAGCCTTTGTTAATGATCCAAGCTGATCCCGGGAGCTCAGCCCACAAGGACAACAGGGGCCCCTGGGGGCCGCGGGTGGGAGGGGCTAGGTGGAGAGCACTGTGGCCTCCTCCTCCCTGGCCTTGGCCTTGCCGATGGGGTCCCTTGGCAGCATCAGCTCCTGGATCGTGGTATACGCAGGACATGGCAGGGAGAAGCAGTTTTTCTGAGGGAAAGGGACGGTGATAGGACAGGGAAGGTCAGGGGCCGGGACAGGACAGAAGACAGTGACTGCTGATGTTGCACCAAGACACTGGAACTTATGTGACAGAGAACTGGGTGGCACAAGCCACCGCAGGGGGTGATGGGGACTCACCGCCAGGCACAGCCGCAGCAGCCCCACGGGGCCCTTGGACACACTCTTGGACTTGAGGAACTGGGCCTGGTACTGCACTGTGGTGAGGAAGCCGTCTAGCCCCACCTCGGTGATGCGGTTTCCTGGAGGAAGGAGCAGGCGGGCTGCCTCACAGGACGCCAGCCACTGCCTATCACTCCAGCTCCCAGCTTACCAGCCCAGGACCAACTCCTGACCTGGGCTTGACCCCAGCTCCCACCCCTCCATGAAGACTCCTAACAGACATAAAGACAGAGATCATAGTAGGGCACTTCAACACCCTGTTATCACCAATGGACAGATCCTCCAGACAGAAAATCAACACGGAAACAGTGGCCTTAAATGACACTTTAGACCAGATGAATTTAATCCATATTTTTAGAGCATTTCACCTCAAAGCACATGGAACATTTTCCAAGATAGACCACATGTTAGGCCACAAAGCAAGTCTCAATAAATTTAAGAAGACTGAAATTATATCAAGCATCTTCTCCTACCAAAATGCTATGAAACTAGAAATCAATTATAAGAAGAAATCCGGAAAGCTTATAAGTACACGGAGGCTGAATAACATGCTACTAAATAGCAAGTGGGTCAAAAACAAGATCAAGGAAGAAATCAAAAGATACCTCAAGACAAAAGAAAATGAAAACACCACGACCCATGAAGACTCTTGGCTGCTTCCCCACCCACCTCTCTCACCCTCCTCGTTACTCGAATTGCCGGGCCCAGGCCTGACTTCCCCTCGCCCAAGGCCCCAGCAGAAGCGCCTCTGGCACCGGGATGCCCAACCATGGGACAGGCGGTTCGGCTCTGGCCTGGGTGGGGACGGCCTGTGGCAGGGGCAGGGTGGTTGACACCTACGGACAAGGTTGAGGTACAAGAGGACCTTGTTCCCAGCCATGAAGACTTTGCCGTCGCGGTGCTCCACGGGCTCCAGGAGAGGGTTCAGCATGTCAGTAGCTTCAGCAACCAGCTGCTAAAGGAGAACATAATTTATTGCCCGAGACAGGGAGCTGGTCACCAGGCCGGTCATTCATTCATTCCACACACGTTTGCAGGGCCGGCCATAGCCCAGACTGTGTCCTAGGTGCTGGGGACACAAAAAATAAATACATACCTCAAGAAGTAACTGGGGGCAGGAGAAGGGGAGGACCAGAAAGTGAAATGGTAATGTGTGTGTGTGACAAGTAGCAGGTAGGCTCGGTAAGTGGGAGCACAAAGGAAGGACACTGGGCCGCACCTCCCAGAAGAGGTGGCCTGTGAGCTGAAATGTGAGTGGGATGTGGCAGTTCCCAGACCAAGGTGAGAGGAGAAGAGGCTGCTAGAGGACTGGATGGTGGGACGGGAAGAAAGTGCCACAGTCCTGGCAAAGCAGTAGCACCCTCTGTAAGACCTGCCTGGGGTACCAGAGAGTACTCCTGGCAGAGGAGGCCATTCTGCCTGGGGTATGGGGTCTCCTGATGGCCAGAGATAGACCCTGGGGCAGCTGGAGGGCTGGCAGGGGTGGGAGTGGGCAGTCCAGGATGCAAGGAACCGATTGGTCCTCATGGACAGGGAAAGGGCGGCTGGGGCAAAGGAGAGAGGCTGTTCCCAGAGCAGCTGTACCAGCAGGTGGAGGAGATGCTGGTGAGCCTGCCAGACAGGACCAAAGTGAGGGCTCCTAACAAGCAAGGAAAGACCCGGGCGTCCTCAAGCCTGAAGGAGAGAGGAGCAACCGGTAACGCCAGAAAGCCTAGCTTGGGCTTGTGTGGGGGGGGGGGGTCAGTGGTTGGGGCAGGAGTGGAGGGAGGAAGTGGCTGGGTATGGCAGTGTGGGAGGGGCACCCTGCAGCTTACCTCTGAGTCCAGGAGGATGCTGCGTTTCTCCTTGTTTCCCATCTTGGGCCCTTTCCCCTTTGTCACTTTCTGCTCAGGAATGGTTACCTCTGGATGGAAGAGGAGCCAGAATGCACAGTGCAGGCCTGACACCACCCCGTTCCCCAGAGAAGGGCTGGGTTTGGGTGCAACAGAAACAGCTGAGGGGGGAGGGGCACCCTTGGGAAATCAGTGTGGAGTCTGGTGGAATGGGCCAGAATACCAGCTCCTGCCTCCTGCTCCGGCCCCCAGAGCCGCTAGTACTTACTCCCCTTGCCTGCCTTTGTGGGGTCTTCCTTCTTCGGGGTTCCTTGTATGGGTGACTGCCCAGACCCCAACTTCTCCTCTTTCTTCACCACTTCCTGTGGAGGACGTAAGAAGACATCAAAGTCCTCTCTCCCTGGGAGCCAGGGAGCAGGTGGGGAAGGGGCCAGCATTAGGTCCCTGGACAGGAAGTGGGGCCTTCCCTCCCCGGCCTGTGCACTGCAAAGCTCCCACAGCTCCTCCGGAGGCCAAGGCTCTCCTGCCCACCACACACCTACCCCCGACTTCTCCTTCTTCTTGCCCAGGGCCTTAGCGGTCTTCACTGCCTGCATCTTCTCTGTCTTGTCCACCAGGGCAACAGAAATGACCCCCGTCAGCTGATTCTTCTCATGGTCCATCTTGGAGTGCCGAGAGGAGGAAGGCTATGTTCACAAGTGGGAGGGAGTGGGGGCAGAAGCCAGCGCCCCTTCCTGTGAGGGCAGGGGAAGCATCCTGCCTGCTTTGCAGGCCCACTGGCAGCACCCCACCCCCATCTGTCTAAATGCTAAAATGGTTTGAGGTGCTGTGGGGAAGAAATGGCAGGGAGACCTGGGGGCCTGATGGGGGCTCAGACTCATACTGTTCCACTTGTGCTCCTCGCATTAACTCAGTTAATCCTCTCAACAATCCTGTGAGGTAACCACAGATGAAACTCTGGGGCCACAGAGGCTAACATGCCAAGGTCCCAAGCTGCTGTGTGGCCGGGAGAGCTAAATCTAGTGCTTTCTCTTAGACAAGTCATTCTGCTGCCTGTGAGGGGTTGACGTTCACTAGACCTCTGCAGGTGGAGACAGCGGAGAGTGGGACAGTCACAGAGGGACAGGGCGGGGGGGGGGGGGCTGCTCACCGACCCCGAGCGCTCCTGCGCCCCCTTCGCCAGCAAGAGGCGCCGGCGCTCCACCAGCTCGCGGTGCTCCAGCTCGAAAGGCCGCAGGACCTGGCTGGGCAGTGCGCGGTGAGTCAGACGCCGGAGCCCAGCCGTGTGCTCAACCGGCCGCCCGCCGCACACCCACCTCGGCCAGCTTCAGGGCGCCTTTGTCCTGGATGCGGTTGTGGGCCAGGGATAGCCAGAGCAGGGAGCGGTTCAGCCGGAGGCCCTGGGGGGCGGGGCCGGGGCCGGTGTGAGGGGGGGGGGGGGGCCTTGGGTCCCTTCCCGCCGCTGGGTCCCCTGGGTCCCTCCTGCCGCGCACGCACATTGGCGATGTAGCCCGCGCCCTCGTCCCCGATGTGATTAAAGCCCAGGTTGAGCGAGATCAGGGTCCGGTTGCAGCAGTGCAGCGTCGACAGAGCCCGGCCCAAAAGCTGTGCCCCGTGGTCATCGATGGTGTTGTTCCGCAGAGACAAGTACACGACCCTGGGCAGCAGGAGGGGAAAGAGGGTCCAGGGAACCCGGAACTTGGGGGCATGAGGAGGGCCATGGGGTCTGAAGGTGGAGGAGCAAGAATTGAGGGTCCCTGGGGTGGTGCTCAAGGGCAAACAAGGGTCAGGACTGGGTGTGGCCTGGAATGGGGGTGGGTGAAAGGAGTCTCACGTGCTGTCCAGTGACAGGAGCTTGTGATATGACTGCTCCGGCAGTGGGTTCCCCTCCAGAGACACCTTCCTGAGGGTGAGGAGATCTGAGAATGAGGAGGCCATCACTGAAGCCAGGTAAGGAAGTGTGGGGCTCTGGAGGGCAGCTTGGAAACAGTCAAAGGATGGCCCCCAACATAGGAAATTATGAGGCCGTTCTCCAGATTAAAAGTCCAGAAGAGTAGCACGTAAACGGGTCACTCCACAGAGTTAGTGACCTGTGGTAAGGTGATCTCTAGGATGACCCTCATGATCCCCACTTCTTGGTATCTATGCCGTTGTTTAATCTCTTCCCCTTGAGTGTGGCAGGAGCTAATGACTGGCTTCTGATGAATGGAATATGCCAAAAGTGGTGGGATGTCGCTTCCAAGGTTAGCTTACAAAAAGACTGTGGCTTCCATCTTGGTGCTCTCTGGCATTCTGGGTCACCAGCGGCCACATGCTCAGGGCACTCAGGCTGCCTGTGGGGGTGCTCACTGGGCAACTTTGGCCAACTGAGTGAGCTTGGAAGCAGAGGTCCAGTCCATCTGAGATGACTGCAGTTCTGCATGACCCTGAGCCAGAGGCACCCAGCTACCTACACCGATTTATCTCACAGAAACTGTAACAACACATGACCCTCCACCAGGCTTCCCCATAGTGCTGAGAGACTGGAGGTCTTTTTCCAAGTCACAAAAACCGAAGAGCTAGACTTCTCTATTTGAAAAATCTCTCCCATGATTTGTTATCATTGCTCAGCCTTCCAGGCCCAGCACCAGACCACCTTCTCCAGGCACCTCCCCTGTCACCCCGCCCCACACCCATGGGAGGGCCCAGCCCCCACTCCCTCCCCCCATGAACCAGTCCACCACCACGAGGCGCACACTGCCCTGTGGTATCTGTCCCTAAATCCTGTCCCTCCCTCCCTCCCTGGACTGCCAGGTCCTGGAGGGTCAGGACCAGCCTCTAGTACAGTGTCAGGTCCCAGGCGGTGAGGGACAGGGGAAAATCTCCAGGGAGAGAGTGGACGGTGGTGGGACTGACAGAGGAGGGGGATGAGGCCCCAGAGGTCAGGCTCCTCCAGCACTGGTGTAGGCAGAAGAGGGCACCCTGTGTCTTGGCATACGGGAGCTTCGCAGCTGGCCAGACACCAGCTGCACCCTGTCTCCACAGGGATGCCAGCGCAGGCAGCAGGAGCCGGTAGGGACCACTCCCTAGACCGCTGGCAGCACTGGGGGTCTCCCTGCTTGCCTGCTCCCCCCTGCTGACCTGAGCGTGGGCGAGCAGAGAGGAAGGAGGGCGATGAAAATGTCCAGGCTCTTCTCAGTCAGCCCCGCCTTCCACAAGCTGTTGGTGGTAGAAGGTACAGGAACACAGCTGGAGTATCACCTTCCCCATGCAGGCCTAGCAGCCTCACCCTTCTCCCACCTCTCCAGGGCCCCAGGGTCTCCCTTCAGTTCTTGCTGCGAGGCATCCCCCACATTGGCCTCCTGTCCCCCCACTCCCCACATCCTCTCACTTGATGGCTTGCAGCTGGCTGAGGGGAGGCAGGCATTTAGAGAAGATGCCCAGGATCTGCTCCTCAACCTTCCAACCTGCGGGAGGAGAAGGAGTAAGGCGCCTCAGAACTCCGGGAGGGGCGGACACAGAGGGGCGGGGTGAGGGCGCGGAGGGGCGGGGCGAAGACAGACGCGGGCCCACCGCGTATGTAGATTTCCTTCACCGACTTGTCCTCCGAATCCAGCTCCACCTGGACTGTGGGCCGGAAGTACACGTATTTGCTCTCCACGCTATTGAGGCTGCAGGACCCGGACAGCCGCTGGTCGTCTAGCAGGAAGGGGTGAGATGGAACCAGGTGAGGCGGAAGAGGCCGTCCCCTATGGGGTCCGGCGCTGATGGGCGCCACAAGTGCTGGCTGGGGCTGCATTTGGGGCCAGGCTGGGGTCTGCCAATTTGGAGGGAAAGACCGAGCACCCCCCACAAACACCTCCCCAACCGTCCCCTGATGCCACTCCTCACACCCACCCTGCCATGCGCTCCGCCATTCAGCTTCCGTGCAACGGGAGCCTGGGGAAGGACGACGTGACCCTAGGGGACACACCGGGGCTCCACAGTCACTCACCTAGGGTGGGCTTTTCCGAGGACAGGAAGAAGTTCGAGTGCGGGTGGGGCCGGGTGACAACTTTGGGGAAGTCCGTGTATCCTGAGCGCTTGCAGAGCTCTGCGAAGTCAGTCTCCAGGGAGCCGGTGCACTGGTACTCCTCTGTGGACGAGGGGGCGCAGGGAGCGCGGCACCCGCGGTCGGAGCCCCAGGCCAAGCCCCGCAAGCGTTCCCGCCTCTCGACCACGCAGGGCTTAGGACCTCAGGGCGAGCAGCCCTCCCTCCGAGGCGGACAGCCTTACAACCATTTTAAAATGTAAGATGCGTTGTAAGGCTGAAAAGACTAGAAAGAGTGGGAAATAAAGACCTTAAAGGAAGGGGACCAGAGGGCACGGGGTGTGCTGGCCCTTCCACCCATCCCATAAGTCAACGCCGCTTCCACTGGGCTCTCCCCTCCCAGGGGGGCCTCCGCGTCCCACAGGGTGTCCCTAACCCAGGGTCACACAGAGAAAGAAGCCCCAGGCCTGATGTGAGCAAAAGAAACCGTCTCCACTCCCACCCCCTCCCCAGGTCCAGCAAAGCCTCGGGCTTTTGTTTGTTTAGCAAGCATTTATACCGCTCTTACTCCTGCCCCACTGCACTGTTCTAAATGCCTTAGAAATACTAATCAATAAAGCATTGCATGAGGTCAGACAGATGCCCACCACACCCCAGCCTGAGTCTACAAGCCCCTGCTCACCCGTGGACATCCAGGAAGAAGTGGGACCTGCAGGTGGGAAGGGTGTCTCTGGGGAATGGGAGAACCTGGAGGCAAAGGACTGGCTTGGTGCCCACGGGCTCTTCTACTGGCCCCATGGCTTTGAGCCCTGGCAGCAACACCACCCAGGCGAGGGCCAGGTGCAGCAGGGGCTGTGCCCAGAGAGAACTCCTGCAGCTAACAACAGGAGCCTGCCAGAGGGTGTGGAGGGACTGGGGGGCAGGGTCATGATGCAGAGAGCTTTGAGGGATTCTGCAGAAAAGGGGTGAGACACACGCTCCTCATGCGCCCAGGAAGACGCAAACACACAAGAAACGGTAGCTGATGGACAAGGAGTACCCTAATTCCCCCTCACCCGCCTTGCCCAGCTGACTCCTGCACAGCCCTAGCTTTCCTGGGCTGATCCTTCTGCTGGGAGGGCCCTCAGCCCTTCCTCGCTTCACTCACACCACCTTTGTCTACAAGAGATTCTTGAACTGTAAGAACACCAGAGAGCCTGTTAAAATAGTCCCCCTGGGCCCATCTGCGCAGATTCCGATCCCATAGCCCGCATGGAGTCCATATCTGCATTTCTAACAAGCTCGAAGATGCTGGGATGAGGAGAGCAGGAGCAAGCGCGTTTTAGAGGTGCGCTGTCCGCTAGGTCCCTACTAGCTAAAGCACAGAGAACATTTCCAAGGTCACATTAACTTCTGTTGGGCAGTGCTTTCTAGAGCAGCACTTGTCAAGGATCTTTCCTTGGACCAGCAGCTTTGCCACCAGCACTGATGAAGAGATGGCACCTGACCAAGGTCTGACAATCAGAGTCTTTTCCCACTTTGTTTTATTCTGCGTGCAGGGCCAGTGAGTTCTTGTCTGTGTCCAATGGCAAAGCTGGTGGCTAAGAATCAAGAAGCCCTCCAATCAATTCCCCTCTGTGGATAGAGTTTGGTTGGGGTTCTAGCACTTGCAACATGAAGAGCCACACACCTACTTACACTCTCGTCCTAGCTCTCTTTCCCCAGAGCATGCACAATAAATCCCAAATGTGCAGGACTGTTTCCTCCGGTCTGCATTGGACCGAAGAGCAGGACGTCCTGGTAGCCCCACCCCAACCTCCCATCACTCCCGGGTCCTTTTCACATCTTATTGTATTTGTCAGCGCCCCAAACCAGAGTGTGGGTTCTTTAAGATCAATTCAATTCAAACATCTGCCAAGCTGAGATTCAGAAAGTCGATGGCAGTCAAACTGGGATCCTATTTCAAGCTCTGCACACAGTGGGGGCACAATACATGCTTGTTGAATGAACAAATGAATTTGCGATTTACAAAACGCTTTCTCACCATCAATTCCATAGCTCCTCACTGCAGCAGGCAGGCAGGACTCACATT
Organism: Aselliscus stoliczkanus; assembly: GCA_033961575.1. Lineage (NCBI taxonomy): Eukaryota > Metazoa > Chordata > Mammalia > Chiroptera > Hipposideridae > Aselliscus > Aselliscus stoliczkanus. The sequence goes on along the minus strand of CM066739.1, from coordinate 108,076,266 downwards.
CCCACACTATAGAGAAGGAACCACCGAGGCCACACACCGGATGATGCGACCACTTGTAATACTCTTATCTTACCAGGTGCCAGGAGAGAGCTACACTCACACTGAATATGGCGGTGGAGACCTTTTCCATACGGCACTCTTTAGCCCCAGAAATTCTTTTATTACTTCCTGGCTCGTCCGTCTCACCCACCAGAGCGTCCTTCTGTACATCCAGTCCCGTGCGGGGCACAACGACGCCCCCCACCCAACCTGGGCAACTCTCGCGAGCGGAGCCCCAGCCTTGAGGCTCGATCCTCCAGCCCCGCCGCCAGCGTACCTGGGTTTTTGGGCTCCTCCTCGCCCACCTGCGGCAGGACAGTCACCGGCTTCTCCTTGGCTCCGCGATCCCCTTTCTTGCTCACGGTGCCAGACGACTTCTGGGTCGCGGGACGCGGGGCCCTGGGCGAGGTCCCCTGTGCGCTCGCCTCTCCAGACATGTTGGTGCGGTCCACAGCGACTCACGGGGGTGAGGAGGCAGGACCAACGGTGCTTCTCCAGGTGGTGGAGGATCAGGGGTCTCTATACGGCCTCCACCGACCCGGCGATTCGCAGGGGCTACGCTTCGGCGTCCCTCTCCACGACAACCGCGCAAGCGGGGCGGGCCGGCGGATGGGGGCAACCGCTGAGCGCATGCTTGCCGACCCGTTGCCGAGGCCTTAGAGCAGGAGTGGGGGCGGGGCCAGGGCGGAGCGTCAGGACGTGGACGCTCTCAGGTCAAGCACCCGAGAACCCTGGAGAGCCCAGCCCCGCAGACCGCGTGAGAAGGAAGAGGGTCAAGGGAGGCCCAAGATCGGGGCTGGGGCCGGGGCCGAGGCCGAGGGGCCGAGGCTAGACGAGACCAGGGCGGGGGCCGGGGCTAGGGTGGGCGCCCAGCCATCCAAAGTCCCCCAGGAAACAGCCCAGGAAAGCTGGGAGCTGGCCCGGGGTATCTGGGATGGTGACAATCTGAAGAATCTAGGAAGGGAGAGCCCGGGTGGGGGCAGATCCTGTCCCTGGGTCCGCCCTCCTAAGCCTGCAAGGAGAGAGCTCGTGATGGAAAGGGTCCAGAGAGACCCACAGTGCGTTGGTGTGGCGCCAGCTTTCTATTCTAACCGCATCTATTTAGCCTCCTGGTGGTCTGGGGACTTACTTGATCTGCTAATGAGTGAAGAAGGCAGGTCACGCTTCGTAGAAATCTCGGAGTCAAGGTCCTCAGGTAGTCTAGCCCCTGCCATCTCCTTGCAGGGCCCCCATTTAGTCTCCCCTCTCCTGTCTGCCTTTCTGCCTTCGGCCTCCAGAGCCCACTCCCTTCCATTGCCCGGCTGTCACTCCCAGACCTTCCTGCCCTTCAGCCTTGGTACTGTTCCCCTGGAGCATTGTCAGCTTGAGGGAGGCTCCCACCTACCCAGTCTGTTAACTCAGAGCATGCAGTGTGCCCATGTTACCAATGTCCCTGCTACTTTTAATTCACTCAGCCACTCAGCCTTTTAGGGACATTTATTGAGTGCCTACTCTGTGCCAAGGGGAACCAATGTTGAGCATAAACAAAGGACTCCTGCCTCCAGGGAACTTAACAGTCTGGTGGGGGAAGCAGAGATTAATCAAAGAAGCACATAAAGAAACAACACATTACAGGGTACCTGACATCCTGCAGGCCTGCAGGTATCTGGGGGAATGAAGGCAGCTGTGATCAGTGCCAGGAAAGAGACAGCTCCCAGAGGATGGGATGTGAGGCACAAGCAGGAGTTAGAGGGAGGGAGTTGGGAGGAAGAGGATTCCAGCTGTGCAAAGTCCCAGTGGCAGGAAAAAGTCTCTGCTAGGAGGGCTGAAAGGGCAGAGGGACAGCAAACAACGCAGTCCCAGTGAGGCTGAGAGACAACCAGGCCAGCAGAAGCTTTCACTATGACCTTTGATAGTTCTGAGTCTGGCCCAGGAGCAGTGGGATGCCCAGGAAGGCTTTCAGGCAGGGGCAACATTAGCCCCTGGGTTGGAAAGGGTACCAAGTGAATGCAGGGGGGCCAGTTAGGAGAATAGTGCTAGTTAATGGAGTTAGGCTGCCTCTCTACTAACCGGCGAGGGATGTAGGGCAGGGCCTGCCTGGACTCCTCTGAATCCACACGCTCACACGCACACACACATATGCACATGCACACAGAGCCTAGCCTAGGAGTGCACAGGAAAGGTTTCCAGTATACACTTTAGACATTAGTATGAAATCAGACTCATCCGGCAACACCCCACCCACCAGTTTATGTACACAGGCCCAGCGGCCTTGGGGAGCAGTAGGTTGGGGACAGGGAAAGCAGACTTCCTGCCAACCAGTGTGTCCCAACATGGAACCGGGAGCTTGGCTCCCATCTCTCCGTTCTCTTCCTCTGTTAAACGTGCCCATGTTCTCGGCCAGCTGGTCCTTTCCCTGCTCCTGGCAGGGCACAGCTGGCACTGTCCCCAGCCTAAGGCAGCAAGAACAGGTGGGCTGGCCTCTGCACACCATCGTGGCCCCTCAACGGTCCTGTTGCCAAAGTGGTGATGACGTGGGATGCCGTACCGGGGGCATGTCGTAGTGTCCGGGGATGTGGCTGTTCTTGGGGGAGTCGTAGTGGCCGGGGGGCAGGCCCAGAGGCAGGGGTGGCAGGGAGCCCATGGAATCTCGGTCTGGAGGCAGAAAGGGGACAGGACGAGGGACAGGTGGCTCCTTTCCTCCCCTCCCTGGCCTCTTCTGCCCTCAGACAGAGGGCTAGTGCCTGGCTGTAGGCCAGTTTATGCAGCATCCCAGCTGCCCATGGACGAGGCCACTTGGACCTACCCTCCTTGCAGGACAGGACACTTTGTCACCTGCCTTGCTGCCCACTTTTCTGGGTACCAACTCCACAGGTCAGGTGCCTTACATCCCCCATTTCGAATCCTCAGCCCCGGGCAGTGGGGTCCACCACTCACAGGCTCACAGGGCAATGAGATTCCCAAGGTCAGGGCTGGTCTGAGCCCAAGTCTGACCCCACAGGTCTGGTTCTTGCTGCCACATCATGCCACCTCCATAAGCTTTCCCTCTGTCCCTCCCCCTTCCTACCTCCCTGTCCCAGTTCTCTCCAGCCCCCGCCCCACTGGAGGGGGGCTCACCATAAGTCAGAGGGCTGGGCTGCTCATAGGTGCCACTGTCTCGCTGAGGCCTCCGGCTGTCCCTGAGCTGAGGAGGCTGCCTGGGGGGAGACCCTGATGGAGGGCCTTTCATCTCCATATAGTTGCTCTCCCGGGGGCCCCCCAGCAGGCTGGGCAGGTCCCGGATGGTGGCATAGGGGTTCTCACTGCTCAGGGAAGCCACACTGGACCCCAACCCCTCTTCAGAGATGGGTCCTGAGGAGACGGAAAGCAGTCAGCCTCTGGCTGACACTTGCCCATGTGCCTCAGGGCAGCTGCCTCCACCCCCCACCTCCCACCCCCTGCACACACCTTTACTGCAGAAGGGGCCTGGGCCATTGCTGTTGCTATAGCTACAGCTGTAGCTTCGGTCCTGGCGGCTGCCACCTGAGGAGCAGGATGCCATGAGGCTTCAGACCCCTGGCTCCTCCCCAGGCACCAGCCTCCCCCAGCACTGGGGCCCAGAATCCCATCCAGAGACACACACTCAGATGGGGCAGCATACTGGGCTTCACATGAGGTCTTGGCCTCCAGACTCCTACCCATGTCCAGACGCCCTGGAGGGGTCTCTCGGCGGTGCTTCCAGTCGGCAGGCAGGGTGGCGTGGTTATCATGCCCATGGACTCCCCCCGACTGCTCAGGGGCCTGGAGGCTGGCAAACAGCTGAACACCTGGAACCTGATGGGGGACAGGAAGGACATGGAGAGGAACTTACAAGGAGGGGCCCTCCAGAGAAGCAAGTGCACACCCATCCGTCCACAGCACATGCCTCCCCCAGCACTGACCTTGTTGGGGGGTGGGGGGCTCGGCGAGCACTGTGACAGGGTGTGGTAGCTGGGGTTGGAGTAGTAGTGACTGTAGCTGGCAGGGACATCTGCAAGGACAGACATAGGCACAGGAGGTACCTGCCGGGTCAGAGCCAGGCCTGGATATTCTGTCCCAGAAAGGCTGGGATCAGCCCTCTGACCCCCCTTCTCCCTCCAGCTCCCCACTTCCCTTCTCTCGGGTCCAGGGGGGGATGCAGGAGCCCCATGCCTGTGAGCCAGCCACTCCTATGTGTCCCCTGCTCCCAGGCCAGCTCACCTGGCATGACGTACTCAGAGCTGTCCAGTCGCCCACTGCTGTAGGCCACTGCCAGATGCTGGCGCTCCTTGCCCTTTTGCCAGTGACGGTAACCAATGACCAGTGCTATCAAGGCCACGAGCAGGGACCCCAGCACTGCGATGCCGATGACGGCTCCCAGAGAATTATAGGTCACTGGAGGGGATGGCATCATGGTGAAGGGCTCTTGGCTTCCTAGTTGGTAGGGTGGTCACTCAGGACAGCATCTTGGCTCTGCTGGTGACCTTGGGGGCCATGCATGTGCGAAAGCCCTAGAGTAGGGGCCCAGATCCTGGCAGAGACGGGCAAGTAGGTATTTATGGTGTCCTGGTTCCCTAGGGACCATGGGGGCCTATAAAACTCACCAATACTGCAGGGGGCACCACTGTGCCCTTGGGGACACATACAGGCCCCAGTTTCTGGGTGGCACTTCTCTCCGAAACCACACTGGCATGGTTGGGAGCAGTTGGCACCGAACATCCCTGGAGAACAGCCTGGGAGGGAACCAGGGAGGCACGCGGGTCAGCGGTTGCCAGGACACTGCAGTCCCCTTCCTGGGCTGGGGCTGACTTGGGGACAGGGGCATGGCGCTCTCCTTCTGTTGGTACCTTCCAAGCAGAGGTGTCCGGTCCAGCCTGGGGGGCAAAAACAGCTCCCATCCTGGGGCTCGCAGGTCCCGCCATGGTGACACTGGCAGGGCTGGGCGCAGTTGACTCCCCAGTGTCCGGGAGGGCATGCTGCAGGAGGCAAGGTGACTGTTTGGCAGGCCAGGCCAGCTGCTCCCCCCACCAGCATTCTCAGCCCCCCAAATCACTAAAATCTCCTCAGTTTTGCAGCTTTGCTCTCCCCAGGGACACCAAGGCTTTGAACAGTATCTACACTGGACGGCTCAAAAATGCTGACCTGCACACCCACATTCCCAGCTGCCCACTCGGTGTCTACACTTGACTATCTAACAGCCATTCAGAACAAGGGAGTTTCCCAAACTGCCCCACATTGTGAACATCTGGGCTTCTTTTTTTAAACTCGACAGCAGTAAACATCCACACTAGTTAAGGCATAATTGTGCATACCTGATATTAGCAAATAACCTAACAGTAGTTGTTACTGAATTCTACGGAAGAACTCTTCACCAAGACGACCTTCCTCTCCTCTGCCTGCTGTGAGCTTACATCCAGGCTTTTTCACAGTAAGAGCTTCTCACTGCCCCTTTTCAAAATGTATTTCACTTGGTGTTTTGGGACTAATCTTTTCTATGATGTTCTATTTATGTGGGAAAGAAACCCCGTATACATAAATAAATTGAAAAATGCAAAAGCAAAAAAAGAACATGTTCAAAACTGAGCTTGTGGCCCCCTCCCACAGAGGAGGGCCGGATTGGTTTTCTGGGACTGTCCATGCTGCTTTCTCAGCGGCCAGCATGCATGGGACGCCCAGTAAGTATTTGTTTATATTGCTTATATGACTGCCTGTGTGAAGGTAGGTCCCAAGGATTTATACCCAGGGGCAGGAGCCTCGGGTCCTCAACCCCCACTCTGGGCATGCACACGTGCTGACAAACAAGCTACCACCAGGCCACCACATACTCTGGGAGCAGTTGCGGCCAGTCCAGCCAGCCAGGCAGTAGCAGGTCCCGTCCGAGGGGTGGCAGGAGGAATGGTTAGCACACTTGCAGGGTACACACCGTTTGCCATAGCGGCCAGGCTGACAGGCTGGGGGAGAGGCTTCTGGTGACTGGGGGCAGAGGCCAACCCCTCAACCAGCCCTGGGTCCCACTATGGTCCTCCCTCCTTCCCACTGCGGTAACTGGCCCACAGATTGGAATCAGAGGAAGAGACCAGGGTAGAGCGGAGATTCTGGTATCTGACAATGCACTGCCCACAAAGCTGGCAGGCGGGGAGGGGAGAGGCCTAACATCTCTGGAGGGCAAGAGGGGTGGGGCCTCACGTCTCTGGCAGGAGAGGCCTCGGAATCCCGGTGCGCACACACAGTTGCCACTCTCAGGGATGCAGGTGCCCCCATTCTTGCAGGTGCAGGTGTTGCTACAGTTGGCTCCCCAGAAGCCCTCAGGGCAGGGCAGGTGGCAGCGGGTACCTGTGGGAGAGAGGGGTAAGGTGATCTGTCCCGGCCCCCTCCATAGGGTTTCTTCTAAACACATTTCCTGTGAGATGCACCCCCAACTCCAGAGTGGGTCTGGGGCCTGGGCACCCAGCATGCTCACCCATCCAGCCAGCCTGGCACTGGCAGAGTCCATTAACAGGGTCACAGCCATCAGAGTGCTCACAGTCACAGCGACTGACACAGCCTTCGCCAAACTGTCCCTTCTTGGAAATGGCATGGAGGGTAGGGCAGTCAGCTGGGGGGGGTGTGCCAGGCCTCCCCTCCCCCAGGCAGGCAGGCTGTTGGGCACTTACCGGGCAGGGGAACTGGCAGTGGGCCCCATGCCATCCAGGTGTGCAGGTACAGACTCCAGTTTGGGGACTGCAGGCTGCCTCATGGGCACACTTACAGCTGGCATTGCAACCAAAGCCCCAGGTTCCAGGCGGGCAGGGCACAGAGCAGTTACCACGCTGCCAACCTGGAAGAGGGGCCTTGCAGGTAGGCATGGGGACCCAGCTCCCCTCCTGAGAGAGCACACACTGGGCACTGGCTGTGCCAGGTTCTGTGCTATAAGCTGGGGTGGAGTGGGGGTGCTCCTGGCCCCATACAAGAGATGGCCATATATACTGGAGCAGAAAGCTAAGTGGCTGCTGACCAGGCACCACCTTCTTCTGGGTCTTGCTTGCCTCTTCTGCAAATGAAGGGGCCTGGCAGCAAATCCAATGCTTACAAAGACCCCACAGTAACTGAATGAGTTATCTGGATCTCGTGCAAGATAATAGGGAGGAGTAGGGACTCGAGACTGGAGGTTTGTTAAACATAACACAGCCAGCCAAACAAAATACATCTGTGTCAGAGTCCAGCCCAAAGACTGCCACCGCTCCAGCCCTGGTAGACCGGGAGGCCCTGCCTGGCCTGGCGCTGCCATTGTGTGGTTCTGTATGACTGAGGGTGAGCAGTGTTCACCCAGGAAGGGGCTTCTGGCCTGGGCCTTTAAGGACGAGTGGGAATTTCACAGTTGAAGAAAAAGCAAAGTGGAGATTCCAGGAAGGAAGTAGCCTGGCTACTTTCCCACCGTCCAGCTGCTGACCAGTGGCTCGGCCTCTACCCTGCAGCCTGCCCCCTGCCCCTGGACTCCCCCGCCACCCCCCAGCTTCTTCCCGTGGCCCCGCCCCCAAGTCGCTCCTCCCGGGCACCCGCCCCATTACCTTCCTTGCACAGGCAAGAGCCGTCGATTGGCGAGCAGGCGATGGCATTCTCGCAGGAGCAGCGTCCGGAGCAGTTGACTCCATAAGTGTCGGGCGGGCAGAGGCTAGCGCAGTGAAGGCCCTGAAGGCGGTGGGAAGACTAGTGAGGGGGCCATTTCTTCCGCCTCCTCCAACCCCTGCGCCCGGGTTCTGGCCGCCAGGCGCGCCTCACCGTGTAGCCGGGCGCGCACCGGCAGAGGCCGCTGTCGGGCTGGCAGAGGCCGCCGTGCAGGCAGAGGCAGTGCTCCTGGCAGCCGGGCCCATGCGTGTCGTGCGGGCAGCTCTCGTTGCAGTGGAGGCCGGCCCAGCCCGGCTGGCACGAGCACTCCCCACTCATCGGGTGGCAGCTGCTAGCGGAGGCGGGCGGGGAGGGGGCAGGGGAGGGGAAAATGGGCTTTGAGCTGGGACCGCGGGCCGACCTCCAGGCCCCGCTCCCGGGGGAGAGCCCGCGTCGCCGAGTGAGGGAGCCAAAAAGGAGTCTCGGTGCTGTTTCAAGAACGCCCCCTTCCCCATCCCCGTGGTCCCTCCCTCTTTTCAGTGATATTTGTCCCGCCTTTGGATATTCCCCTGGCGCTTTTCGTGACTCCGGCGGCTCCAGCACAGAAGGCCTCTCCTACAGCCTCTTGAGCCCTTGGCCAGTGTCCTGCAGCCCACCTGAGGCTGTGCTCCGAGTCGCAGGTGCAGGGCACCTGGCAGCTGAGGCCGTAGAGGCCGTCGGGGCAGAGGCGCTCATCGCAGCGGTCCCCGGTGAAGCCGTGTTCGCACAGACACGCGCCGTTGGCTGGGAAGCAGCGGGCTCCGGGGGTGCAGTCGCACGTCTCAGCACAGTCCTGCCCGAAGTGGCCCACGGGGCACTCCTCACGGCACCTGGGCACCTAGCTGAGTGAGCCTGGCCACGCCCACTCCTCCTAGCCCGCACCCCACCACTCCAGCCCCTTGCCAGTGCCACTCACCGATCCCCGGTGTAGCCCGGAGCACAGTGACACTGCCCAGTGAAACGGTCACAGAGGCCACCGTTGTGGCAGTGACATTCCTGGGAGCAATTGGGTCCATGGAAGCCCTCCAGACAGGGCAGGGAGCAGATGGTGCCCTGTGGGGTGAGAGGACAACAGACCACTAGATGCCTTGCCCCCCTGGCCACAGGACCCTTTTGATTCTCCCAGACCGAGGGTCCTCAAACCCCTCACAAATATCCTCCTGGGAGCCCTGTTGAGACCCACCCACAGAATTGTCTCCAGACCCCCACCCCATCCCCACAGGCCCCACCCTTCATACCATCCAGCCAGGTGGGCAGCTGCAGGAGCCCTGGTAGGCCTGGAAGACACCTCCATTGTGGCAAGGAGAGGTGCTGGGGCAGAACATGCCAGCAGTGCCTTGGAGACAGGACACCTCACAGCTGCGGGTAGAGCAGGTAAGGTCAGTGTGTGAATAAGCCCTACCTGCCTACCACACACAGGCCCTCTCCGGGGGAGGGCCTGGCCTCAGGGCTCTGAGTCCACCCCACTCTTCCCTGTGGGGGACTGCAGGCGTCAGAAGGCAAAGGTTTCCAGGACCAGAAATGGCAAGGACACATAGCTCCACTAGGTCGGGTGCGGTAGACAGCCTCATGTGTCCCTCCACCTCCACCTTTGCTCATGCTGTTATTTTTCCGGGGGACGCCTCGGCCTGAATGGGGGTCCCAACCCCAGAGTTCCCCACCTAGGAGCACCTTCTAGCTGTGACCCCACAGCCCTCCCTGCTCCCTGCCTTGCTACAGGGTTCTCTGGGTCCCTGTCTCTGCCCCAGTTTACAATGTGCTTTCACACACATGCTTTCTCGTGTTGTCTCCACAGCCACCTTTCCAGGCTATCCCCATTGCACATCAGGAAACAAGCTCCCAGAGTCAACCATCTGCTCAAGGTCACTCAGCCAGCCAGTGGTAGAGCCGGGACTAGGACCTTGGCCTCTCAAATCCCTCCCCACATTCAGAGCCTTATCTGAGTCCCCTCACATGCCCATGTATGCCTGTGTGGTCCTGTGTCTGTGACCCCATTAGTGTGCTTACATACCTGGGCCCAGTTCTGTCTGGGGAACAGAAGCAGGCTCCAGTCTGGGGGTCACAGGGTGCCCCGTGGCAGTGGCAGCTGAACTGGCAGGCAGGGCCATAGTGGCCAGGGGAGCAGGGCAGAAGGCAGCGTGGGGGCTGCAGGCCAGGCAGGCAGGAACATGCCCCACTCTTGGGGTCACAGGAGCTGTTGTTGCCACAGCTGCAGGGCTTGTCACACTGTGGCCCCCACACTCCTGGGGCACACGCTGTGAAGGGAGGAGGGTGGAAGAGGATCATCAGGGGTCTCACCCCTCCCCAGCCTCCAGGTAATCTCTGTCCCTGTCTCCCAGTCCCCACAGAAGCCCATGCCCACTTTGGCCCAAAGCCCACACTACAGCTGGGGAAAGGCAGCTGGCCACAATGGTGGATGATGCCCCGGGGCCCTAAGCACCTGCGCCCTGGTAGGAGGCTGTGCCCAGGGCCCTGCCACTGTCACCAGCCACTCACCACTAGAGCAGTCGTTGCCTCGCCAGGCTTGCACACACTGGCACTGACCAGGCGCCACGCAGCGGCCATGCACACAGTCCTGGGCACAAAGTGCTGGGGTAGAGAAGGGGTGAGAAGATGCCTGCACTTCTGCCCAGACCCACTTTCATCCTCTGAGCCCATCTTCCTCCCACACCAGGGACCTGGCGTTCTCCACAAGCAATGCTGCCGCTAATGTGCAGAAGAACTGAGGGCAGCAACTCAGGCCAGAGCTGGACCCGACCCCAGGGCCCGGCTCCCCAACCCCTTTCTGTGAAGTTCTCGAAGCACCTCAGGAAAATGGGGAGAGGGTTCCTCAGGTAGCGACTAGACATGGCTGTTGTCCAGAGAGAGGGAAAGGGTCCAAGGCAGATTGGGCTGGGTGGGGGTCTCTGCAGGGGCTGATGACTGCACAGGGCTAAGGGAAAGGGAGAGGGGCACAGCAGGGCACCCAGTCTGGGGGTTTCAGGGTGTTGGGGGCAAGGGGCAGGAGGGACTGGACAGCGACAAGTCAGAGACAGGTAGCAACAGAGAGACAGGGACAGGATGAGCTGGGAGACCGACACAGATACCAAGCCCCTAGACACACAGTGACGGAGACACAGGCAGCCCAGGGACAGAGGGAGAGCTCTGGAGAGACAGAGATGGCTGAGGGGCATGGAGAGAAGGAAGAAACACGGGATGAGCTAGACAGAGGGAGGGATTGGCAGCTGTGTCCCTAGGGACGACAAGGCCAGGTGGGTAGAAGGAAGGGCAGAGGAATAGCTGTCCTGTAGGAGCGGGACTAGGAGGATGGGCCAGACCCTGCCCATTCCTCCTGCCCCGCCCCCCAGCCCACCCAGGACTCACGGACGCAGACCCCACCACTCTCGTAGAAGCCGAGGCAGCACTGCAGGCGCCTCCGGTGGTCCGTCTTCACCACCTGGCGGTACACAGTCCTGTAGACAACCCTGGGGAAACCCAGAAGGGCCCTCAGTCCCCTGACACAGGTAGCACTGCCCAGCACTCTGAGCTGGGGAAGTGGGCTACACCCCTCATGCTCTGGGCCTTGAGCCCAGCAGCCTCCTTTAAACTGAAGGTTCTGAGAAGAGAATGCGGGCGTGGAGTGCCCGCTGGCCACCCATCTGCCCACGGAGGGGTCAGGCACTCACGTGGGCCGCGGGCAAGTGTGGGGGCTCTCCCAAGGCCGGTCGCAGGGCTCCGAGGGGAGCAGGCTGAAGGGCCGGGAGTGGGACTCCTTGGTGGTGGTGGTGAAGCTGCAAGGCAGGGAAGGGTCAGGGGCCCGGCAGGGAGAGGCCCCAGGGCTGTGAGACTTGGCCACAGTGGGCAATTGCCACCTCAACATCTGGGCTTGCTCCCCCAAGCCTAGGGTGGATCCCCATCCTGTCCCTATCTGAAGGGGTCCTCCCAGCACTGGGGTATTCCTGGGACACCCCCTTCTCACCCTACAGGACCAGAGCTATCACTTGCCCCTTCTCCTCCTCTTCCTCCTCCTCCATGATTCTGGGCCCAGTGCGTGGGGGTGGGCTGAAGCATTTCTGGTCAAATCTGGCTCTGGGCCTTATCCCCCAACCCTGTTCTTTGCTCCCCCTGGGCAGGCCCCTCTGCTCGCCCCACAGGAAATGGCTCCCACCCTGCACTCAGTCTTGCAGCCAGCCTCCCACAGGGACCCACAGAGCAGAGACAAGAGGGAGTCAGGCAGCCCGCGGAGCAGAAACAGAAGCAGAAGGGACCTGAGGGCTGGGGTTGGAGGGGGGGTAAGGGAAGGACCCAGGAAGAGAAGCCCCTGCAGAGATAATGGGGAGCCCTCAAGGCACAGCAGGGGCCCCTCACCTTTCCCAGAAGCTGCAGGTGTTGGGGTCATTGGCATTGAGGGCTCCAGCCAGCCCCAGGTTCAGGGCCAGGAGGAGGCGGAGGGCGGGCAGAGGTGGCGACATTGCAGAGGGCTGCAGCAGAGCTGGTGAGGGGCGCTGAAGCCCCAAGCCTAGAGGACCAATTGTCTGCAGAGACCTGAGCAGGGGGCAGGAGAGGGGCGGTGGCTGCCTCTTGTGGTCCGGGCCATGTTGCCCCATCTCACGCCTGACCAGGTGAGCTGCATGGCTTTGGGCCTTCCTCACACTGCTTCCTCTCCTAGCTGGCCTCCCCCTCCACCCTTCACCTTGAACACTTGCTTTTCAAGGGCTAGCCTGGGTGCCCCCTGTGTCCTCCTCTGCTCCCCAACCCCCACTGGTAGACCCTCAATGGCAGACCGCCCCCAGCACACACCCCCACCGCTGTTCTAGAGCCTGTTCCCCACCTATGAGGGCCAGTGACACTGCTCTCAAAAAAATAAAATAAAATAAAAAATAAAAAGAGAGGCTGTTCCCTAACCATAACCTCCAGAGGCAGGGACCAGTGCCTTTTATCTCTGAACCCCCAGCCCCTAGCCCAGCTGCAATACTGGGCACTTTTATATTTACACCAAGGTGTGAAACTGGAGCCAATGGGGCAGTTTTGTGGGAGGCCGACTGGGGCTCAGTTGGAGGAAAAACTTTCCAATAGTCAAAGCAGGTGGTAAACTCCCCATCACGGGATGTATGCAGGCAGAGGTAAAAACCACCCTCCTGTGGTTGTGGGCTTCCTGCCATGTGGGGTGGGAGCAAGGGCCATGTGACCTTGAAAGAGACCCCTCTCAACTACTGGTGAGTGAGTGCTAAGGTGGACCCCTGAGAACCAACCGTGCTGTCCCTTCCCAGCTCCTGGTTCAGGGAGGTCACTCAGTAGCTGGAAATTAGGCATGGGGTTATTTACACCATGGAAATTGGCCAGCCCCCCCACACCAGAGCCGGCACACCACTGCACCCAACCCCAGGTGCTGTCCTCCAGGACGTGCCAGCCTGGCTTCCGACAAAACGAGAAGCACACTCCTCCCTCTGGCCACCCATCAGCCATCTGCAAATGGACTCCTGGCCACCTCCCCCAGCCTGGCCTTGCCCACTGGGTGAGAAGAGGGTCAGGGCTTCAGATGAATCTTCCCCTGCAGGTCAGGGAGGCCCAGCTCCTAAGTGGCCACCCCCACGGCAGGTTTCAGATTTCACTCAGTGTTCTTAAAACTCACTCTCTGCCTCCCCAGGCCCCCACATCTGCTTAAGATTTTCCCCAGCAGAAAGGTCATAGGCCTGTTACCCTTGAGCATCTCTGGAATGTTTGCTGCCTGGCCCCACCCCATGCCCCCATCCACACGCTCCCAGGGTCCCCACAGCCGCCTGGCCATTCTCAGCTCCAGCTCCAGTCAGGCCCCTTCCTTCCAGGTCATGGAGCCGGAGCCCTGCTCCTGGCCTCCCCCAGTCACCCTCCAGCCCACAGCCACTCAGGTGTGCAGTGTGCAGTCCTCCCACCTCTCCTCCCCAGGTGTCCAGCCCATGGACCTCTGCCCAGAGTCCTCCAGGCATGCAGAGCAGCAGGGCCTGCTTTTGGGCTACTTGCCCCATCACAGGTCCTTGGGGGCAGATCAACACCTCAGCCCCTACCTAACTCACTGCAAGTAACTCACCAGGCCTCTGGCATCAGGAACCTGAGAAACTCGGTGAGCCAGGGCACCAGGGCCTGGGGTGCTAGAGAGTGTGTGTTGGGAGGGGTGCTCAGGAAATGGAGGCTGGCTGGAATGTGTGTTCCTGGCGGCTCTGCCCTCCCACTGCCCTCAACGTTGAAGGTGGGATGTTGGGGGGGTGGGGGGCTCAGGGCCAGAAGCCTCCTTCCTGTGGCTGTGGCTCACTCAGAGGGTGACGGGGACTCAGCCCGTCCTCAGGGACCAGGCCACAGGCAGAAGTGTCCAGATCCCATCGGCTGTCCCAGTGCACCACCCACAGCCGACCCCATGCATGCCCCCATCCCCTTAAATGGCTGGCTCCTTCTCCCAACGTCTCCAAATTACTTCCTCTGTCTCTGCCCTGATCTGGCCATCTTGCCAGGCCCAGGGCCCGCCTCCAGGCTGGCCCAGTGACCTTTCCCCCAGGCCACTCACAGGACCCTGAGCTCAGTCCCACTCCGCACGCCCCTCTTGCTGGGTCCCCGCTGGGGCCCTGGCCTGGGGCCCCTGTCCTTGGGTTGGATGTCAATCTGTCTGGATCCGGGATCATCCCTGGGCGAACGTTATCTCCAGACACACCAGGACCCCGGCATCCCCTGACCTGGATCTGTTCCCAGAACTCAAGGCCACAGGGAGGGCACAAAAGCTGCCACAGGTACATTGAGGCACAGGGGGCAGGGCCTACAGAAAGTCCTTCCTCCATTTACATCAGTGCCTCCCTGCCCCACCCCGCCATCACCTCCTCTTACCCAACCACTGGAGGAAATGTACACGGGGTCTTTGAGAGGACCGGGATGGAGGTGGACAGGGGTGACTTTAATGGCCAGAGGGCAGCTGCCTGGAGGATGGGGAGACAGTTTTCCCAAAGGGCTTTAGGGGAGGACTGAAGTAAGGAGGAAGAGGCAGCTGGTCCATAGTGGGGCTGGAAGCCAGGGTGGGGTTGGGGAGACCAGTGGGTGGTCAGCAGGGAGGGGGATATGGGTGCGGAGCCAAGCAAGGAGGCGAAGAGCTTGGCTTGAGTGGCCTCAGCCCCTGAGGAGGGAGTGCAGGCCCGCCCAGGAGTCCAGAGCACAAGCCTGGCCTCCCAGACTTGTTCTCATGGAGCCTGTGTTCCCCAGGGGCTCAGGCCCTGGGCTTGGTCCATTCTCTGCCAACCCCCTCCAGTCCCCGTAGCACTCGGCCCATGCATTACTTGTGCTCCTCAATGGGGTTAGATCAGACAACTGCCAGCTCAGCTCCCCACCCGGCCCAGGGCCTTGAATTCACTCACGAAGATATACCCCAATCTCCCCACTGCAGGCTCCTTCTTCCCACACAGATGCCCCGCCCCCCACTCAGTCCCCTTCTTCCACTGTATCTCCTGGTTGGGAGACCCAGACGCCTTTTCCCCCAGCACATCCACTGCTCTGTTGAGTAATGCAGGGTGCTAAGCGATTTACATGGAGCATCTCATTTGAAGCTTACAGCAGTCCACATGGTAGCTATTAATATTCATTTTACAGATAAAGAAATGGACACAGAGAGGGCAAGTCACTTGCCCAAAGCCACACAGCCAGTAGTATAAGAGCTGGGACCCAGGCTGCTGGCAGAAGCCTCCCAATGGTTCCAGTTTTTCTGGAGCCTAGATGGAAATCCCAGGGGCTTTGCATTTCTTTTTAATAGCCTGTTATGGAGAGGGGGAGCCTGCCAGGGTCTGGGCAGGAGAAGGGGGTGGGGTGGGGGCTGCTGCAAGAAGCAGATCACAGGCAGCGATCAGAAGCAGAGGCGTGGGAACTGGGATGTGTTTACAGTCAAGAATGAGCTGACACTTCTGTCTCCTCCACCTCGAGATGCAAAGCAGCTGGGCTCCAGGCCAGACCCCCAGTCCCGCCTGCACAGCCCCCAGCAGCCCTGACCTCCATCTCCAAGCCCACACTGAGCCCAGCCCAGCTCGCCCTCCCCTGCTCCTCTCCTGTGGGGAGCCCCCTACCCTCAGTGGGCTGCAGACTCTTGGAGGAAGTTGAAAGGAATCAGTCTGGGATCTCTGGGAGGGGTAGAACTAGTGGATGGGAAAAGATCCATTTCTACAGAAGGCAGACGGCAAGAGTGGAGCTGATGGAAGTGAGACAGCAAGAGGAATTTTCCCAACGGCCCTCCCAGCTTCTCTGCTCTGGCAGGTGGTGCAGCCAAGGGGTACCCTCGGAGCCTGCACCCCCTCCCAGCCTGCTCAAGCCTGGTCCCATCATCTATAAAATGGGGAGGATAGAGGACTTCCCTTCATAGGGTTGTCATGCCAACAATCACTGAGCTAGTGCAGATAAAGTGCTTAGAGCCCAGGGGTCACACTCACTTAGCGGGAGCTCCAGCCCCCCTCCAGCACCCATCCCCACATCCTTGGCACTGTCAGACCCTTAGGGTATTGATTCCAGGAAAAGCTGTTCCTTGCCTTTTCTGAAGAACCCCCAGGGTGGTCCAGGAATAGGAATGGGGCCTTAGATGCTGACAGAGAGAAAGGAAGTGGGAGTGGAAGGGGCCAGGCTCCCCAAGAACCTGATCCCCAGAAGGATGGGCTGCCTGCCAGTTACTTCTTCAAGCCAAAGGCAGTTGATGGGCAGGTCGCCTGAACTCTGTGGGTTCTGCCTGCTCGGGTTCTGCTGGCCCCTCCCTCCCCCCTCCCTCGAACTCCCTCCTGCCATCCCTCCTTTCCTCCCTCTCCCTGTCTCTCTCTGACTCCCCCTTCCCATCTTGGGAGTCCAAAGGTTCTAGTATTTACAAGCTATCACAAGCTGTGTGACCCCAGGCACAGCAGTTGAGCCCCGTGAGCCTGCATTTCCTCACCTGTAAAATGGGAGCATGACCCCCACATTTCCCAGGGTTCAGTGACCGCCCTGGATAGAGCCTCAGGCCAGAGGCTGCTCAGTGGACATGCACTGCTGCACAAACAGAAACCCCAAATCCCAGGCTCTCTGCCTCTTGCTTTCCACTTTCTGTCTTGTTCTTCAGAAATGCTCTTTCTGCCTTTGTCTTCCTCCACCAGTTCCTCGGTCTCTGTCTGGCTGCCTATCCCCTGCCTTTCCTCTGTCAAAGCTGCCATGCACAGCACAGTCTGCTCACTGCACTAGGGGCTGCTGTCAACAGTGAGTGGACGTGGGACTGTAGCCATGTCCACTCACTAAGCCCTGTGTCCCGTTGGGTATCAAAGTGGCCTCGCCCAGTACCGCTCTTGTGTGTCAGTCTCTCTCCCTGTCTCCGTTCCTGTGCCCTTTCCTAACTTGTCTTTGCCATGGAGACAGGTTCACTTAGTCCTCCCCACTCAGCAGCAAGACCCCAGTCCAGAGACGCCCCCTGTCCCCGACCCGGGGACATGCTCTGACCCAGCTCTGCTCCACAGGTTACTCAGAGCACATGTGGACACACGCACACGCAAGCGCACAGCCCCTCCTACACCCAGCCGGGACAGGCCTCTGGCACACCAGGCCTGTCTGCCGGATGGAGGGACAGGAAGCCTGTGTGCTTTCGTGCCAGAGGCCAGCGGGAAGGGAGCAGGGCAGGGGCTGGCCCTGTGTTCTCAGCGGCTCAGGAAACAGAAGCAAGAGGGTCGTCTGTCGTGCGACCTGTTTACTGCTCAGGAAACAGGGGGACTGCAGGACTGATTCACCAAACACCTGCCCCACGCCAGGGCCAGTGCCGCCTGGCCCTGGCCACCACCCACAGGTGCTGGTGGCTGACACCCCGCTTCACGGGTGGCACCATGGGCCTCAGGTAAAATGACTTGCCCAAGGGCTGACTGGTTGTTGACAGGCAATGGCAAAGGATTAAAATCTGCTTCAGAAAACAAAGCAGTGGGTGGAGGGTGACCCCTGGGGTGACACAGGCATGGAGCAGCTTTTCCAGTGGAAAGCCCCCCTCTGCCCACCACTGATGGCTGCTCATCACTGTCTCCAAACACTCCCAGAAAGTACAGCCCTGCTCTGGCCACCGCCCTTCCCTAACGCTGGCCACCGCCCCTCCCTAACGCCCTTGTGGCTCCCCACTCCACAGGAGAGGGTGCCCAGGGGCCAGCCCCACCACATGTCCAGCATCATGGTCTCTGTCGCTGTGCTCCCACCATACCGGACAGCTGCTGCCCCAACAGGCCTCTCACCACACAGCCGCCCCTGCCTGGGCCACCCCTGGATGCCCAGGTCCTACCTATCCTTCCAGGCTGGCAGCCTCTTTCAGGAAGCTCCTTCAGTGATGCCAGACCTCACCCATTCCTCCCTGCCTTCATCACCACGGGGATCCCCAGTCCTCCAGCCCCAAGGAGACCAGGACTCTTCTTCTCCCCCAATTCTGCACTGAGGTCAGTGCCAAACTGCACATGGATCCACACTTCAGGAGACTCCAGTCAAAGGCTTAGCACCAGTGTCCCTCCTCTGGGGGCAGGTGGAACTAACCCAGGCCAATCCGGAAGCTCACAGCCCCTGGAACACCTCAAGTCTGATGGACTGATCAGGGATGGGACCACATCTTGTGACTGCCCGTTTGTGAGTCTGGTACCCCACCAGGCTAGGATCCCCCCATTCTTACTCTCTCCGAGGCTCCATTAGTGGGTCAGCTGCCCCCAGATGTTCCCTCCCATCCCATGGCCATTATGATTTTGTTAGGGTCCATCTTCCCCACTGAAACGGGGCCCGTGGGGTCAGGGCACTTCTCTGCCTTCCTCCCCGTTGTCCTCAGCACCCCAGCAGCTACAGGTTCACGGGGCAGTAGCATGCAGACCCTGAGATCACGCCTGACCCCAACAGGCCTTGCCCTCACTTTGGGGGGAACGGGAAAGAGAAAAGAAATGTCTGGGGGGCTGTGGCTTCCGCCTGCTCACCCCACAGCAGAACGGGCCCTCTTTCCAGGGCCCCCAAGACACAGCATTGGCGAGAGAATGGAAGGTGGTGTTCAGAAAGAACTTCCATGGTTACAGAGTGAAGGCAGCCCCAGACCTGGCCCCTGACCCCAGGGGGAATTTCTCAGGGCTGGTCCCCAGTTCCTATGGGACGAGGGCACTGTCCACCATACCTCCTCCTAAACAAGAGGGATAGGCTCCAGAAGCCACTGTTTTAGGGGTGCAGTGGGAGGCGGAGGCAGGAGAGGGGACCCAGGAGGCCCCAGGGCCGCTCCCCCCCATGCTGTTTCTCTCTCGAGATCTCCATCCTGCCACAGGTGGGCGCAGTAATACCAGTCACCATCCCTTGTTAAGTGTACACTGTGGGCTAGATCCTATCTTTTCATTTTCTCAGCAGTCCTAGAAAGTGGCTGTTGTTATGCGTCCTATTTTGTAGATGAAGAAATTCCCCCAGGAGGTCAAGGCATCTGTCCCAGGCCACATAGCCCACCAGCCTCAGAGTGGGTTCCAGACCAGGTCTGTGGAGCTCCAAGGCCTGGTGCCCTTTTAGGTCCTTCTGCCCTGTGTTTTCCTTCGGTCTTTTGACTCTCCATCTTTCCTTCTGTCTCCCCCTCCTTCCTGTTCTTCCTCTGGGTCTCTGCTCTGTTTTTCTAAGTTGGCCATTTTTCCCTCCGGGCCTTGCTGTTTCCAGAGTCTCTAGGTCTCTGTCTCTCTGTCTGTCTCTCTCTCCTCGCCTGCCTTCTCTTCCTCCTCCTGCTGGCTCCTCCCCAAACGCCATCTGCCAGGAGTGCAGCCCACACCCTCCCCAACACCCTCCCTGAGTCAGGATGGGCCCCAGGGCCCTCAGGCACCCAGGTGCCCACTTTCCCAAGACCACTAGAGAGGAGGCTAGGGGCAGCTGGCTGGAGGCCTGGCCTGGCCTGAGCCACTCCCCAGCTGGCATGTGTGTGTGTGGGGGGGGTGGGGGCAGGCAGACAGCAGCCCAGTGACCTCTATCACTGTCCAGGTTTCCGATTGGTGGATGGCGCTGCCTGGAGAGCCAGTTTCCTCTTCTGGGAAATCCTGATAGGGAATGGGCGACAGTGGGGAAACAGATGCCAACTGTGGGCTTCACCTCCCAGTGAAGACAGGAAGACAGAGAGCTGAGCCTGGCCATCCAACGAGCTCCTAGGGACAGCGAAGGTGGCCCCAACTGCTGTGGCAAGTATGGTGGCTACACTATGGGAGACCTCAGAGTGGGAGAGGCAGCAAGCAGGGGACAGATGACAGGAGAGTTGCCCCCACAGCCTGGCTCACATACAGGACTTATATATCATGGACTGGGGTGGGTTGGGGTTCAGTGAACAGAACAGCTCCCCACCCCCCAAGCCCAGCTTAGGTCTGGGTTCAGAGCTGACCTCTTACCCAGTCTTGCCAGGAGCAGAGAGAAGGCTGGAGCTGAGGTCTGGCTGAGCCTGGGAACCTTGGACCAGCACAAGCTGTTCCCATCCCCAGGGATTGGGGTCACAGACCAGCCCCGGGAGAGGCCACTCCTAAAAGGCCAGGAGGCTGGAGATGGGGGTTGAGGGATGGCCTTGCTGGGGCCTGGGCTCCTGAAGCTGGACCTGCCCGCACCTCACTCCCCACACACCAGCCTTGATGTCGGCACTACCTCAGGTGACCCCCTAGGCCACCGGGCTGTCTGAGGACCCAGGTGCATGAGATCTTTGGTCAACTTCACAGTCCTCACAACTGGCAGAACTCTAAGCGCCAGGGACCTGAAATGGGGGTCCAGTCCGTTCCCTACACCCTCCTCCTCCATTTGCTGGCAGGGAGAGTGGTAACACTGATGCTAACCCCTGACCAGGTGCTGTCTGCAGCAGGAGACATGTTTTTGCTGGTCTAAGCCTACACCACCCCATGGAGAGGGCAATGAGCATTATTATTCCCCTTCCTGAAGTGGGAGACCCAGGCACAGAGCTGAAGCCTTCTGACCAAAGTCCAACAGCTAGTAAGGGGCACAGTCAAGATTCGAGCTCGGCAGACTTGGCTCCCACGTGGGTGCTCTTCACACTCCCTTCAGCCAAGGAGGGGACCTGGTGCCCCGTGTCGCGCCAGCCTGGGACAGGCTAGCAGGGGAGGTTGCCTGAGGCTCATACTTCACAGGGCATCAGAACGTCATGAACCTGTTGCTTCGTTGTGGATGGCAACCCGAGTCCCGTGGCCCCTCTCCACTGCGCCACCCCTTCGCGTCTCTGTCCCCACTCCCCGCCCAGGAGGCTCGGACTCCAGTCCAGAGGGGACCTCAGAGTCCGCACGCTCTGCCCCTGGGGCGGGGGCGCGCAGTCACTCACCTGCTTGGGAACCTATCTCTCCGTGGCCCTGGGGTGGGGACCGCCAGGGTGGCCCGGAGGAGGACAGGGCGGGGGTCCCCAGCCCGACTGAGGAGCAGCGGGAACCCAAGGCTGAGGCTGGTGGCGGGGAGGTGCAGAGGGGAGGAGAGGCGGGGGAGGGCAGGAAGGAGGTGGGACTCGGGCCGCGCCGCGGCAGGAAGTTTTGACAAGGAAAACGGGAGCCAGGGGCGGGGAGATGCAGAGGACCCGGGCGGGGACCGGCGCTGGGGTGGGGCCGCAGAGGCCCGAGCGGCGCCGACCCTCAGCCGCCGGAACCGGAGCCCAGCGGGGCGAGAACGGCGAGAAGCTGCCGTCCCCCAGCTATGCCACTGACCCACTCGTGCTTGCCAAATGGCCTTGCGGAGTAGGTCACCGAGAGCGCACCTTGCAAGGGCGGCCAACAACCATGACCTCATTCCAGACGAGCCGAGGGCCGACCGGCCGCACCCGGGCTGGGAGAGGCTGCAAGGGAATGGCCTGACCCGGGTCCGGCCGCTCCAGAGCACCCGCGGGCCGCTGCAGTCCTGGGCAGCCACCTCCGCAAAGGCCCCCAGCTCCGCCGGACGCCACCTGGCGGCCAGCGTCCACCTCGCACAACTTTCACCGCCGACCTGGGCCCAGGTGCTCACTCCGGAGGTCGTCAACGTGTCCCCCACCCTTCTTAGGGCACCTTTATCAGTCTGTCTGATCTGAGGAGACAAAGGCAATTTTACATTTGCCGTCATCATCACCAGCCCTTTTGGTGTATTGCTTCCTCTAACCCTTAACCCGAGGTTGGTTCCATTTACACGATCACCCGCGTCTTAGGACACTAGTAAGTGGCAGGGGCGGAATTTGAATCCAGACCTGTTGCCCGTCTTATCACAGGGCTCCTTCTGTAAACCACCGCCTGCGACAGAAAAAGCTGCCATAGTTCAGGAAGACCAAGACAGGGGCACTCCTCCGTGGAGGCTTGTAAAAATCAACGTGATTGAGGTATAATAGACATACAATTTTAAAAAATGTACCCACTTAAAAGTGTACAGTTCCATGATGGTTGTTTAGATTTTTTTTATTGTGGTAAAATATCCATAACACAAAATTTACCACTTTAACCATTTTTAACTGTCCAGTTCAGAGGCACTAAGTACCTTAATATTGTGTAACCGTCCCCTTTGTCCATCTCCAGAACTTTTTCTTCATCCCAAACTGGAACTCTGTCCCCATTAAACACTAACTCCCCATTCCTTCCCCCAACCCCAACCCCTGGCTCCTGGTGACGTCTATGCTCCTTTCCCTCTCTATGAATTTGCCCATTCCGGATACCTCACATAAGTGGAATCACACAGTATGGTGTCCCTTTGTGTCTGGCTCATTTCACTTAGTTTGATGGCTTAGTTTGATGAGTTCCGGCAAATGTGTTCATCTCTGTAACCACCAGCCTAATCAAAAAAGTTTTCTTTTTAAAATTTCCCTCTCCCCCCAAAACTTCCCTGTGCCCCTTTGAGGATAACGCTGCACCCCCAACTCCATTTCCCCCCCAAACCAAGCCTATGAAATTGCTGATTGGCTCTCCGTTACTATAGATTTGTTTGTCCAGAATTTCATATAAGTGACTCATACAATATACACTCATTTGTGTCTGGCTTCTTTCTCTCGCCCTAAGGCTTTTCAACAGTCCATCTCTTCTATAGCTGACTAGTGTTCACTGTACTGTATACCTAGATTTATCTTTACAGCACTTGATGACACTGGGTTGTTTCCCGTTTGGGGCTACTATGAATAAAGCTACTATGAACGTTTGTGTAAAGTCTTGTGTGGACATATATGTTCATTTATCTTGGTAGCTACCTGGGAGTGGGGTTGCGGGGCTATGAATTCTTTGCGTATTCTGGTTTCAAGTGCCTTATCAAACATATGAATTGAGAATATTTTCTATCTGAGAGACAAGCACGTGTTGTTTAGTTTGGTGCTGGAGAAGTGGAAGGTGTTGGGGGGCGGATTGATGATGTTGCTCACTTTGAGGAAGGAAGGAAAGAAGGAGGTGAGTTTGGACGGTGCTTTTCCTGACTTAAGTGCCACCAAAAGTCTCCAGCAGGGGGCAGCAGAAACCAGAGCTCCAGGGTCTGGATGCCTAAGACCATAGAGTTGTAGCATGTCAAAGGACAGAGAGGCCTGATTCAGCACCTTCAAGGGGAGAAATGGGGAGACTGAGGACCAGAGAAGAGGAACAGGAGCTCCTTCCTGCCTTCACATAGCTCACTTGTTCTCATCCTCGCATATTCAGCTCAACTGCCCTTTCTCTGGGAGTCTTTCCAGCCTCTGCGCCTCTTTCCCCACCACACTCCTGCATATGAAAGTTTACCTTGCCTCTCTCCCTAGACTGAGATCTTCAAGGACTGGTGCCAGATCAGTCATTTCTGTGATCCTAGGGCCTGGCACAAAGGGGATGCTCTATGAACGTGAGTGGGAATGGCTGCCACCCCATGCAGCGCTCCTCCAGCAGTGAGGACCCCAACAAGCTCCTGCACTCAGAAGGACAGAAGGTCCCCTGTTGCCTCCCAGGGTGGTACAAGGGGGCCCAAGTTCCTCATTCATCCTTTTGTTCAACAAGCAATCATTTTGTGTTT
This sequence comes from Aselliscus stoliczkanus, assembly GCA_033961575.1. NCBI lineage: Eukaryota > Metazoa > Chordata > Mammalia > Chiroptera > Hipposideridae > Aselliscus > Aselliscus stoliczkanus. Next base: position 108,052,707 of record CM066739.1, on the reverse strand, counting down.
ATCTGGTGCCCAAGATACAGAGGAAATTACATATGGTGTTGATGGCAACTACTGAGTTTTATTGAAAAAAAAATCCCACTACGTGCCAAGCACTCTTAAGACCTTTATGTTTAATAACTTATTTAGGAGAGAAATAGTTTCCTGTCCTCTATGAGCTCACACGCTAGTTGGGGAAAGAGTTAAACATTCCTTCAGTCATTGAATAAAGATTTGTTGAGGGGCAACCCAATTGGGACCCCCTCTCGTTTTGAGAACTGTTACTTTCTACTCTAATAAACTATCCTCTGCTGTAAACTTTTTAAAAAAATTTTGTTGAGCACCTACTATGTGCAGGCACTGGGGCTATAGCTATGAACAAAAGAGACAAAAATCTCTGCCTAAATAGGGAAGTTTAAAAATAAAGCTTACATTCTAGTAGTGGTGCCAGTGGAGAGATACGTAGCCTAAATCAGATGATGCTAAGTGCTATCAAAAAATATATAGAGAGAAACAAAACAGGGAAGGGGAATAGGGAGTGCTGGGGGTACAGTTTTGGAAAGGTGCTCAGGGAAAGCCTCACTGGAAAGGTAACCTCCAGGCAAAGACCTAAAGGAGGTGAAGGAGGGAGCCATGCAGATTTCTGGAGGGAAGAGCATTTCAGGCAAGGGAAGAGCCAGTACAAAGGCCCTGAGGCCATAGCATGTGCCATGTTCAAAGACTAGATGGGAAACTGGAACCCAGTGAGTGACAGGAGCATTGCGTGGTGAGGACGTTGGGGACAGAGCTGTAATGGGGCCTGGGGCCAGTCCTGCAGGGCCCTGTGGGTGTGGTAAGGCTGTGGAGTCTGTCCCATCTGCGACAGGGAGCCTCTAGAGGATTCTGAACAGACTGATATGGTCCAACTCAGGTTTACGGGAATTACGGTTGTGTTGAGAATGGGCTGTAGGGGGCATGGTGGCAGCAGGGGGATGGTCCAGGTGAGCAGAGCTGGTGGCTGCGACCAGGGGCGGTGCCACAGAGGGTGTGGGCTCAGGACACAGTAGAGCACAACAGAGGGGAGCTCAGGGGCAGAGTGTGGGTACCCTTCCTAGAGGCAGCTGGGGAGGGAGCCCTGAGACTTGAGTAGCTGGTCTCTCTCCTGGACACACAACTCATCTCAGCTGCCAGATGTCAATACTCTGCCTGCCATGCCCTGTCCCACCCACGTTCCCACTGAACACTGGACAGAGTGAGGATGGCTGGCCTAGGCAGGAGCTGCAAGGAATAGCCAGGGCCTCTCAGAAAAGCCCAGGAGGATGGAGTACACCTGTCCCTGCCTCTCCAGCCAGGCTGGGGGTACATGCTTGGCAATGATGATGATGGTCAGGATGATCCACTCTTTTTTTTTTTTTTTGAGGGCAGTGTCACTGGCTCTCATATGTGGGACCGAACCGGGGCCACTGGCTTCCCAACCCAGCGCTTAACCACCGCGCCACTCAGCCGGCCCTAGGATGACCCACTCTTGAGGAGCGTACCCAGCTGACACCCTCTCTCACCCTCCTGCTCGTAAGTGTGTGTTGGGGGGCTGAAAGATAAGTTATGACCCCCAGGTGCCCACCTTCCAGCCTGGCCTCCCCTCCCTATTTCCAGCTCCCAGGGCCCTGCCCCCTGGGTGGTCCCTGGCCTGGATCTAACCACAGCTCCCCCACCCCATGTCTTCCCCTCCCAGCCATGCCTATGGCCTGCTGGCAAGTCTGCCTGGCACTCAAGCTCCCCCCTCCACTCTAGCTGTAATCACAGCTCAGCCCAGACCCCCCTCCTGTGAATAACTGGGGCTGATTTAGGGGCTATCAGGGGAGGGGGGCTAATGGAGTTCGTGGGGGGCCGCCCTGGTGATGAGGGGAAGGTTGAGAGGCAATTAGCAGGGCTGACAGCCTAGGGAATCACCTAATGCGTGCTGCCCGCAGCAATAAGGGCTAGTGAAGTCTTTGGGGGGATGCCCCACCCCCCACATCCAAGGTGGACTTGGGGAGGGATCCTGGCCCTCCCTTAGCAGCAGGTCTGAGGGCAGACAGCAGGAGGGATTTCCAGAAAAACAAGGTGGGGGTGGAGGGAGGCTGACAGGATAAGTAAGGAGCTCCTAGTCCCCCATAGCCCCCCACTTGTCAACAGACACTCACACACACACACACACACTTACACACATATTCACACACACATATATTCACACACACACACACAAAATCACACACACACACTCACACACGGTGCCCCAGCTGAATCCTATCCCTCACTGGGGACCAGATTCTGATTAATACCAACATTAGCCTTGAACACTCTCCCCTTTTGGCCTCCTCATCGTTAATTACCTCCTCTCCAGCCCAGCACAGGGGAAGCCAGCTCCTCTGGGGTAAAAAGAACCAGGTCTGACCCCAGCCCAAGAAGCCACTCCTGCCCCCTCCTCCCTACTTCCGAAGGAAAAGAGAAAAGGGAAAGAAAGTAATCAGAGGAAAAAAGGAAGGAATGGGGGGGAGCGTGTCCTTCTGCCCCCAGCACCCCCACAACTCCCCGTCTGCAGTGCTCACCCCTTGGAGTCTTTCTGCAGCCTGAGCACCATCCCCACCCCTGGAGGTGGTCAGCCAGGAGCTGAGCAAGGGGCCACCCTGGAGAGGACAGCCAGCCCCCTGACCCCGCCCCTGCCTACATAGGACCAGGGATTTGCTCAGAGCCAAGTTTCCACAAACCTTCACACAGGGACTGTCATATGCAAACACAAAACCAGATACTCTGGGACCAAGTCATCCTGGGGGTGAGAAAGGGGCAACAGTCTCCGCTGTGAGGTACCACCCACCTATCACCACAGGCAAGCACAGCTGCTTGGAGAGGGGCAGGTAAGGTATCAGAGCCTTAGCTGTTATTGGTGGGGGGGGGGTGCTCTGCCTCCATGAGGGGCTTTGACGGGCAGTTGCTTGTATATGAGCCTCAGGACAGAGATCCCTGCCTTCTCCCACCTCGTGCTGCCGTCTTGAATCTCTCCCATTCAATTGCTCCCTCTGTCCCTGTCTCTGTCTCTGTCTCTCTCTCATGCACACATATGCACGCATGCATACAGTTAAAGCAAAGTATAGAGAAGTGAAACCAAGCCCACGTCCACCCCAGTTGCCTGGCCCACTCCACAATCTGCTCCTCACCCAGGACACCACACCCTAACTCCCCTCTCAGCCCCTCTGCCTCTGCAGAGCTCTTGCCTTCCCAATTCTGTCTCCATGTCTTCCTTTGAAAAGACCCAGGCAGCCCCACTCCCACACACTATAGGCTGAAGGCTCCATGAGGCTCTTGAGCCCCTCCTATCACCCCCATGAGTCCCGTTAGAAGACCAAGTGAGCCTGGAGACCCTACAATCAATACTCCTCAAAGATGAGGACGCTAATAACTCTCTCCCCTCTTGTCCCCACCTCTTTCCTACATTAGCTCTGACCACAGGCCCCTGCAGCTGGGACCTGTGGTGGGCAGGCCTGCAATGGACTAACCCCTTCAGGTCCAGGTGGGAAGCTGGAGGCAGAGGGATACAGGAAGGACTTCCTGACACTCAGGAATGACAGGTTGAGGGACAAGAGACAGCCTCAGAAGCATGTTCCCACCCCTCTATGGATGCATTGGAGGCCTGGCTCAGAGTCTGTGAGGATGTGTGACTTTGGAAGCACCCTATGGAGGTGCCAAGGTCTATGTGCATGTGTAATTCCTGAGGGCTGCCCAGAGGAGGTGAGCTGGGAGGGAAGTTCGCGCTGGGCAAAATCAGGGGTCAGGTGACTGGAGTTGACAATGGTAGGCCAGGCAGTTGGTCGAGGGGGTGCTCTGGCCCTGCCCCTCTGCTGTATGGGGCTCTTCCTGTTAGGGCATCCCAGAGACCTACAGCCCACAGCCCTTCGGAGGGAGGAAGGAGCCCCTCATCTTACACACCCCACAACTAGGCAGGTCCTCTGGAGCTGTGTAGCTGGAGGGGTACTGGGGACCAGGAAACCCAAACTTCTCTTCTGTGAGACCTATCACCCCAAAACATACTCCTGGCAGCCTGTCCTGCCTCACCCCCAAAGGCCAGGGCCTGGACTGGGGGCTCTCAAAGCCTGTGGTAAGAAGAGAGGAAGAGAAGGGGGAAGATGGAGGCGTGGGAAGGAGAGTGATGAAAACAGCAAATATGCAAAACAGCTCCTACAGGCCAGGCCCTTGGAAAAGCTACACACATGAGCCGTGTTTGAACCTCACAGCAGCCCTCTGAGGTCAGTGCTGTTCTATCCATTTTGTAGAGGACACTAAGGCACAGAAAGGTTGAGTAACTTGCTCACATCACACAGCAGGCACGTACAGGGCCAGGCACTCTGCTCCAGAGCCTAGAAGCTTCAGCCCTGGAAGAGCAAGGACCCAGGTTAGCAGGAGGTGGAGCCTCTAACTGGAGGCGGAGCTGCCTGTCACAGGCAGAGCCTAGGCTCTGCTCCAGCCAGTGTGGCGTTCCCCCTCTTCTCTGTGCCCCCTCCCTAGGCACAGCCTGTCCTCCTGCACTGCTGCCCTGGGCCCCCTCTGCCTCCGTGCCCCTCCTTGCCCTCTGAGGACCCCCCTGCACCTCTGGCCCTCCCTTGTCTGTCCCTCCAGGCTCCAGATCTCTTCCCAGCGCCCTAGAGCCCAAGCTGCTCAAACTTTCCTTCTTAGCAGGGGAGACTGTCAGAGCTGGAGGGACAGGGACAGAGAGAGATGGTCTGGGAGGGACTGATGCATGGAGCTCAGCTCACTCCCCAGGGGCTGGGCTGCTTCAGCCCGGCAGTAGCTCAAAGTCAGGGTTCCTGGCTCCTGGCTTTTCCTGGGGGTGTCACCTGGACAGCCTGTCCAAAGCCACTTTAGGAATTTGGCAAGACAGGTTCAGTCTGGCTGGGAGTTAGAGAGCCCAGGGCCTCTGGAGTCTGGAGTTCTCTCCAGGACTCCTCCTCAGCTTGGGGGTTCCAAGGGGCACAGGACGTTTTCTCCCAGATGGCCCAGGGTTCTGCCTGCACAGGACATTTTCTCCCAGATGGCCCAGGGTTCTGCCTGCACGGTTCCTGGAAACTAGAACATGCTCTGCTCTCCTGTTGGGAATCAGGACTCGAGCCCCTGGGGGAGCAGGACAGGAAGGAAGCCCCGAGGCTGCTTAGGAAGGCTGAGGGGTCAGGACGGCTTGGAGTTCTTCCGAGAGCCCACCCCCAGGTGGGGGTGGGGCTAGGGAGTCCCACTGGCTGACTCCTCTCCAGTGGGTATAGAGGGGCTGGCGGGAGCTTCCTCAGACAGGGGCCTCTGGGTTCTGTCCTTCTTGCTGGGTGCCCTGGCACTATCTTTCTGAGCCTCTATCTTCCAACCCGGACAGCCATTTCTGAGAGGGAGGGGCCCACGCTAGGTCTGGGGGGGCCAGATATCTGATCCCCACAGCCTCAGGTTGCTGTCCCCATCCCTGCTCCCCATGGGATCCTCAGGGCCCCAGTCCATTGGTACCCTGTAGGCCTCCATCTCCCCTCCTGGTATATGTGGAATCCAGCTAATGGACTTGGCATGGCCAGGAGGTAATTAACAGGGAGGGGGAGCCATGAATGACAAGAAAATCCACCAGCTATGAGTGATAGAGGCTGTGGGTGTGCTAAGCTGTCCATCAGTGGAGCTGGTGGTATGGGTGCAAGCCCCCTCCTCACCACCCAGGACAAGGCCCAGCCCATATCCTGAAGGGGGCGGAGTAACTGGCTTCCCCTCTGGACCCAGATCAATGAAAGCTATCCAGTTCCCTCTCCAGGCTTTCCCAGAATTTTCCCACCCCTGCTCTAACCTTGTTCCCAGAACCCCTCGCCTCACCTGCCCAGCTTTTCCAGCAAGGCCTCCAGATGTGGCCTTACGAGCTGATGCCCTGATGTTCTTGACCTTAGAAATGCTCCATGAGCCCTGGCGGGTCCCTTCTGCCACCTGCTCTCCATCCCCTCTGTCTCAGTGATGGCCTCAATCATGCTCAGTGTCAGCTGGACCTCAGAGCCCTGTGTCTTTACCCACAGAGTCTCCCAGGGGATTCCCCCACCCCACCCCCACCCCCAGCCCTGGAGAGCGGCTCAAGGGGCAGAGAAGGTGGGAAGAGAGGGGAGTGGATGAGACAGAAACGCCCCAGGAGTCCATGCTGTTCTCCAGCACACTGATTCAGCTGCCTATCCCTCTCATCTGTCCCTCTGTCCATCCATCTGTATATCTCTCCCATCTGCCACCTCCTTCTGCAGTCTCTGTGAGCCTTCACGTCTGCAGGACCTGTCCCTGTCTATCTGCACTCTCTGTACTGTCCCCAGGCTCACCTGTCAGACCTGACCCCCACCCTGTCTCTCCCACAGATCCTGCCCCCTCTCCTTCCAAAGACCCCACCTGCTTTAAGCCCTCACAGGGTGGTGCTGACTCACCCAACCCATCCCAGGGCAAGATAGGGGGGCCTGGGGAGTTGCCCTCAGCAACCAGACCCCCCCATCAATCAGCCTGTAGCCCTGGTCAGACCTCCATTAGCATTAAGGAGCCTGGACAAGAGGCAGACACCATCGGGCTAGGCCTACGGGTGATAAGACCCAGATTGAATCACTGTGTGGGGGGAGCTCAGCACCCAGGGACATGAGGCAGTCATGCCATTAGCCCTGAGGAGCTATGGGGAGTGTGGGTTATTGCAGGAGTTGGGCAGGTGATTGGAAGTGATGGGCAGGGGTGGGGGAAACTGCTCCTCCCTAGGGCCACTCAGTGAGGCCAGTGGCGTTCCAAGGGGGAGAGGGAACAGAATGGGACAGAGAAATGGCTTGTCCAGCCCCTGCCTCCAGGAGCTGATCTCAAGGCACTTAGAGCCAAGAAGAGTGCCAGGGGTGAGGGGAGAACAGGGTCCTGCCTCCCTCACCATTCCTTTACCCCAGGATCCTGTCCCTGCTATATGTGTGCACACACATGCGCATACACGTGCGCACATGCACACATACATGTGCATCCACACGTGTGCACATGGACACACACATGCATGTGCACACAAACACACTCCCCCCACATGCACACACAGAGCACTCCCACACACGTGCACACACACACTCTCCCACATACACATGTATGTGCATCACACATACAGACACATACATAGCACTCTCCCCTTCCCCCTCTTCCTCTATCTGTCTGTCTCCCTCCCCCTCACCCATTTGTTCCATTGTGTGCTTGCTCTCACCCCCATCTCCATCCTGTTCATCAGACATCTGACTTCCATCCCTCCCGCTGCAGCACCAGCCTCCTGAACATGAAGTACTGAGAAGGGCAATCAGGGTCTGGAGGCCTGAGAGGCTTGACCTGAGGCTGCCTCACCACCAGGTCAGCAAGATGACCTCAGGACTGGGAGGCAAGCCACAGCTGCAGGTGGAGGTGACAGTTGCATGGAGTTGCATAGGCGCCGAGGGGAACCAGTGGGGCTGGATCCCAGAGAGTCGTCCCCTCCAGGAGTCCCAATACGCCCCTCCTGGAATGATGTCACCCCAAGAATTGGCAAGAGACACTGCCAAGGGATAATAAATATAATTGCTGTGATGGAGCCCAGCCTAGAGAAGAGGGCACCCTCCCTCCCAGACCTCACCTGGCCCCTCCCGCATGCTGAGGGGGTGTTAGAGGCTCTGAGGGCACACTGGGGCTTCTGGGAGCTGTGGGGTGCTGAGGCAGCCGCCCCCCAAGCGCTGGGCCAGCACCTAGCCCAGGACGTCCAGATATACAGGGGGCACCCGGGCCAGGGCCTGCAGCCGTGCGTGCACATCCTTGATGCTGTGTCGCTGCTGGGGTTCCCGCTGCCAGCAGCCCCGCATGATGGCATAGACCTCCGGTGGGCAGGCACGTGGCCGTTCCAGCTCCCGTCCCTGTGTGATGCACTCAATTGCCTGGGGCCACCGAAAAGAGAGAGAAGAAGGCACACTGGGCTAGGGGCAGGAGAGGGCAGCCAACTCCAGCACTGTCCCTGCCTCACTGAGGCTCCCAAGGCAGGTCCCATTATAAGCCTCTTGGCTACTAATCATCTAAAAGGATGCAGTGAATCCCAAGATTCCTTTCCACTCTGACACTGAGAAGTGGGAAGGATTAAGGCTAGACAGACTCCTGGAAGGTTGGGCTGGGGGTAGGACTGCTTCCTGAAGGACTAGAGTGAGGCTCTCAAAAGGCTTGTGAGGTGGACTAAGGAAGGGGTGGGGGGGCAAGGAGGGCAGGGCAAGGCCTTTGCCAAATCTATCAGCGTCCTATGGAAGGCTGACTGGAGGAAGGGGAGGGTCTTCTAGCTCCAGAGGGCAAAAAGAGAAGAGAGCAGGATTGCAGCTCAGGACCTTGAAAATGGCTGCTTTTCATTTGAAGGTGGAAGGCAACCCCACTTCCTTTTCTCTCCTATAGGCGCCACTCTGTGGGGACCTAGCTCCTTCAAAAAGAAACTGCAGCAGGAAAGATCAGAGTGAGACTGCAGGAAGGACCGCTAGAGCTGCTCAAGGATCTAAAGAAAGAGAGATGGTGGCCTCAGGGAGCTGGATGCAGGGGCCTGGAGCCTCTTACCCCCTTCTCCCCTCCCTTCCCATTAGAGGATTCAGGTTAGAGGCAGCACTAATTCCATTCCTTCTCTCAGTGCTTGAGAAAATTAAAATCTATAACCCTCTCCCCTACCCCACCAGCCTTCAGGGAGCAGACTGCATTAGGAGAAGAAATGGAAACTGACAGCTGCGAGCCAAGGAGGGGGTGGGGGGAGCTTCTCGGGAAGACAGAACACCTGGGGCCTGCTCTGGCTATGTCCAGCTGGGAGAGGGGGCAGGCCGGTCCTTCCTGCAGTCTAACATCCAGCCTTCCTGCTGCAGTGTCAGGCTATTGTGTTGTGCTCCTCTCCCTGTGCCTCTCCCTTCCACCCTGATAATCCTGTCAGGTCTATAAAATGCATCCAGGGAAGAGGGATGGGGGTCTGGGCTTCCATTTATAAAGGACTTTGAGGTTCCTCCAGGATCCCAGTGGGCCTGGGCTTAGGGGGTAAGTGGAGGCAAGAATAGGGGAGGGGAAGAACGCAAGAAAGAACAGTGTCTGCAGGATGGTGCTCGCGGGCAGTGGGATGAGGGGCAGAAAGGGATGGATGGAGTTCCCCTAGAAGAGACCGGATAGGGCAGGGAAGGGGTGATGGGCAGGGAAGACCACGGGCGGGGCTGACCTCAGTGTTGGAGAGCTGGTACCACGGCTGCTTGCCGTAGGTGAAGATCTCCCAGAGCAGCACGCCGAAGCTCCACACGTCGCTCTCAGTCGTGAACTTGCGGTACAGGATGCTCTCGGGCGGCATCCAGCGGATGGGCAGCATGGTGCGGCCTCCCACCTGCGGCGGGCGCGCGGGCGCGTCACCTCTAGGGGCGCCCCTGCTCGTGCTCTCCCGCACAGTGCCGCCCCCAGCGCCGTCATTAAAACTACAGGCTGAGGGGCCGGCCGAGGGGCGCGGTGGTTAAGTGCTGGCTTGGGAAGCCAGCGGCCCCGGTTCGGGTCCCACATATGAGGGCCAGTGACGCTGCCCTCAAAAAAACAAACAAACAAACAAACAAACAAAAACACAGGCTGAGAGGGAAAACCGACGGTGCCGGGTCTTCCGGAATAACACTGACAGCCCCTCCTCCACTGGGGGCCCAGGAGCCAGGAGCAGGTTTTTAGCCTGAGAGTCTCCGGCCCCACGGAGCCAAAGGAAGAAGAAAGCGTGCCTGGCAAGGGCAGGCTCAGGGCGGGGACTCGGCCTCCGGGTGGGGCGGGGCTGGGACCAAAAACCCTTACGCGGTAGTAGTCGGTGCTGTAGATATCCCTGCTCATGCCGAAATCGCCGATCTTAACCACCAGTCCCTGCCCCACCAGACAGTTTCGCGTGGCCAGGTCCCGATGCACGAAGTGCAGTCCCGCCAGGTACACCATGCCCGCAGCGACCTGGCTAGCCACGGCCAGCAGCTGCCCCAGCCCCAGAGAGCCTGGCGCCACGTCTTCCCCCCCGGCCAGCAGCTTGGCATCGGGCCCGTGGGACCTGCGAAAGAGAGGAAGAAGAGGTGGTCTTGGAGGTGACAATCCCCAGGAGCCTGAGGAAGGGGAGTTTGGGGGCCTGGGGTGTAATGGGGAAGGGGACTCGGGTCCGAAAGTGGAGGAGGAAGGGAACAGGGGAGGCTGCTGTCTGAAAGGGTGGGGAGGGGGACAGGCAGGGGTGCCCAGCTCCAAGGCTGCCCTCAGTGCCCACACTTCCCACATCCATGCCTTCCTCTCAGGCAGCCCCCTTGAACTCCACCCCTAGCATCCACCTGCCCACTGGCCCCCACATCTCTTGCCCATGCACACCTCCCCATCCCCAGCCTGCCCCTGCCTCAGTGAAGGGAACCTCCCCAACCCAGCTCTGAGCCTGAAACCTGGGAGCCCTCCTGGATTCCTGTCTCTCTCACCTTTGCTGTGGGGTCCTCCTTCCTCCAAAGCTTTCCAGGATGCCCCCCTCCTCCCCACAGCCACCACTCCAGAGCAGTCCCTGATCCCTCATCCCATTGCCCAATATTCCTTCTTTTGAAGCTCTGCCTGAGCGGATGGCCTCGTCCTACTGCCCTTTCCTACTAGCCAGCTTTCTCCTCATTCATTTACTTCTTCATTCATGCCAGGCATTTGTTAGACATCTCCAGTGTGCCAAGCACCAGAGTACAGTGGAGAGGAGGGCACAGTGTGAGGAACACCTGACCTGCACTCAGCATAGGGATGGGGGAAGTCAGGGAAGGCTTCCTGGAGGAAAATCCATCTAAACCTAGCTTCCAGCCCTGAGGAATAGAAGTGGGTGAGCTATTGCAAGCGGTTAGGGACAGGGGTGGATGAAGTGGCCGGGAGGGAGGCCCAGTGTGCCAGGCAGAGGGAACTGTAAGTGCAGGAACCAGAAGCAAGAAGGAACAGGTGGCCTTCCTAGGGGAAGTCTTCCAGGCTTGTCTAGGAGGTCTCATGATGCCCTCCTTTGGTTCCCCCTGTGCTCCATCCAGCTTTTCAAGCAGCTTCTCCCACCGCCTGGGCCCCATATGGTGGCCTGCATCCCCCTGGGCCCCAGATGGTGGCCAGCACTGAGAGCCCCCTGTGTCTGATGAGCAGGGTTCCTCTGGCTCCTCCTGACTCAGTTCCCCTAAACTAACCCACCTCCACGCTCAGAGTGTGGCATCCTCCCCCTCCTCCCCACACCTTCCAGGGGCTCCTCTGGCCCCCAGAGAAGCTCGGACTCCAGGCTCTCTCCCTGCTGCATGATTGACCCATCACTCCCACAGAGGTGTTTGGGGACCAAAGCACGACCATCAGCTGACAATCACATTGTGCCTTCTCATCTAGAACCACAGTTCCCTGGGTGGGGAAACTGAGGTCAAAGAGGAAAGCTACTTGGCCAAGAAGGCTCAGCAAAGAAGTCACAGCTGACTGCAAACCCTGGCCTCTCCCTGAGACCCGTTGCCCCATCCTCACAAGGGCCCGTCTCATCAGGACATGTGGCCATCACAGTCAGGAGGTGAAAGCGGGGCTCTGCTTGGGGTCATGCTCCTCTGAGCCACTCCTACCTATGTGCTTGGGCACGTCACTTAAACTCTCTAAGCCTCACTGTGAAAGGGGCACGTTTCTTGAAATTACTAAAATGACCAGCACAAATTAGTAAACGCGTCAGAGCCAAAGAAATGAATTTTGGGTAACTTTCTTCAAGTATAAATTGCCATATACACTTGGAGACTGACACACAAATGCATATTTATGTAATTACAGACGTGTGCATGCCACCACAGACAGCCGTGAGAATGGACTGTAAAGTGTGTGACAGTGGCTGCCACATAGAAAGTGCCGGATTTGCCCTTGTCCTACAGGTGTGGCCGCTGAGCGCCACACACAGGCCCACCCTCTCTGCTAAGCCCACCCACCCTGACGTCTTAGCTCCTGACTTCTGCTGGGGCCACCTCCCCGATTACCACCACCCTGTCCTTTGTGCGGACTGTCCCCACATTCACACGTTTGCCTCCTTGAAAACAGGTGCCTTCCTGCTCCTTCCCAGGGTCCCCGCCCCCAGTTCAGCGAGCCCGCAGGGACATGTCGCAGGGTTCAGAGCCGCTGGTACCGGAGGAAGCGGTTGAGGTCCCCATGCCGCATGTACTCGAACACCATGAGCAGCGGGCGGCCCTCGGTGCAGACGCCAAAGAAACGCACGACGTGCTGGTGCTGCAGCATGGTGAGCAGCTCGGCCTCGCGCTGGAAGTCCTGCCTCGCGCTCTCAGAAGCCTCCTTCAGCACCTGACGGGGAGCGGGACTGAGCATCGGCCCTCGCCTCCCCACGCTCTTGTCCTGAGCCCACCCCCAGCCTGAGCACCTGTCCTGGAACGCTGGCCAAGGTCTTACCTTGACAGCCACCAGCATCTTGTCCTGCTCAGGCAGCAGGTGGTGGCACTCGGCAAGGAAGACCTTCCCAAAGGCGCCCTCGCCCAGCTCCCATTTGAGCACAATATCCCGGCGCTTGATGTGGCGCACACCTGGGGGGACTTGCAGGGTCAGACAGGGGCCCCAGGCTCGGAAAGGATGGTGAAGGGGCCAGGACAGGGCTGAACACTGCACAAGGGCACCAGCCAAGAGGGTGGGTGGGGACTGAAACCAAGCCCTCACTTCTTCACCAAGCCCCATGCGAGGTGTACACAGGGCTGGGGGTGCGGAGGCTTGTTCAGGTCTGGGGTGGGCAAAGGCGATGACACAGGCTTCTACACACGCGTACATGCACACACACAGACATGCGCACACATATACAGAAATGTGTACACACACAATCACATACACACACATTCACACAAACAGACACATGCTCACACACACATGTGCATGCACACATAGGCTTGCCCCCACCCTTGACCCAGCATAACCCCTCACAGGCATCACTGAAATATTGTGGGTTCTCAATAATGTGGCCTTGGAGCCCGGAGCCTTTGCCCTCGATGGGAGACAAAGAGTTGCCACCCAATGTCATGAAATGCAATGACATGGCCAGTCCATCCTCGGGTGCCAGCACAGCAGGGCCTGGGGGGAGACACAGCCACATGGAGGGGTCACGGCACAGGCACACACCCTGGCCCCTGCCAGGTTGCAGGGTGCCATGGGACCCCACCTTATAATTTGCAGGGGGAGGAACAGAGGAGTTAGGGAACAAGACAGCTGGCAGGGGGGAGGGGAGACACTATGGCCTCTCTGCCTGGCTCCTGACCAAGCCCAGGCCCCGTGGGCCACCAAAGAACTCCCCCACCGCTCCCCCCACAGAGCTCAGACCTCCCAGACCCACTTAGTGTTTGACTATAATCCAACCACCAATTAGCATGTGCTGCCTCTGAAACTACCCCAGCACCAGCCCGACACACTCACAGGCGCAGCTCCCTCCAGACCCTCGTACACCCCAAACACACACTCACTAAATTCTGCCTGTGCACAGCCCGCCCTCCCCAAGGCAGAGTCAGGAAGAGCCGGTGGGAAACCAAGCCAGTAGGACAGACTGGCAGGCAGCCCCTCCGCAGCTCCTCCACTCACGGTTGATCCCAAACTTGTTCCTCCGTCCGCATTTGCTGAGCACGAGAAACAGTGCAGAGAGGAAGAGGCAGGCAAAGATAGCCAGACCCACGGCCACTGAGACCTGTGGGTGGGGGCGGTTAGACCCGGCTCCCGCCTCTCAAAACTCCCACAGCAGACTGTTTCTTCACCCTGCACAAGAGCCCGGAGCCAGGCCGCCTCCTCCCCTGGGTCCCGGGCTGTGGCTGTGCATGCGGGTGTCTGGCCCAGCTCAGGCCTGACCATCGTGGTCCCCTTGCTCTGACCAGAGGTGACATGCAGAAGAGCCTGCAGCCCAGCCGCCTTTTCGCAAGTCCTGGACAAGCTTCCACTTCCTGTGCTCACCCCAAAAGATGTCTCGTCCTTCTTCTCCACCGGGTCTCCAGATGTGCTGTTAGTGTCTGTTGGGGACACAGGGCAGGAAGGTGGGCCTTGGCACAGGCTGTCTCCTCAGCAGCTCCCCACCCTGACCCCGGCTGACCCCTCGGGGCTCAGGTCGACTGTACCCTCTGCCCCAGCTGCATTCCAGTGACCAGACAGAATGTGCCTCCAGCCTGGGCTACTCACCCACTGGTGAAAAGGAGACTGCAGCAGGAGGGAGGAGAGAAAGCAGTCAGATGGGGGAGGAGAGCGGTGAGTCCCCTGCCCCCTCAGACTCATTCCTTCATGGGCTGGGGGTGGGAAGGGGTGTGGATGCTGAACTTCCAGCAAGAGGACACATGTGGTCCTTTTCCAGCTGGACCGTGGTTGCCCTGGAACGAGGCTGTCTGCAGCCAGCCAAGTGAATGGGACAGCACAGGGGTTCAGGACTCCTGGGGTGTGGGGGAGGTGGGGCAAGGAGGCCAGCACAGGGCTGGACACCCAGGCTCCAGGCTCCTTCCTGCCTGGGACCAGGCACGCCCACTTCTGGGACTAGGATCACTGCAGGAAGTGGGCCAGGTCTCCCTGGACACCAGGATGTGTACCCAGTTGGAGCCCATGGAGTGGGGCAAGGTTCAGAGTGGCCCTCGCACCGGGGATGGGGTCCTCGGGGTTGAACTCGAATGGGTTGTCCATGAAGGCGGCCATGACTGAGGCGGCGGCCTGGCCTGAGGGGTTGACGGCCAGCAGCGTGTAGTTGCCGTTGTTGACGTGGGTGGGTTGGTTGAGACGCAGGCATCCGTGACGCACGGTCTCATTGGCTGCAGGCTCCAGGAACTCGGTGAAGATGAAGCTGGTCTCGTTAAGCACAGAGCCATTGAAGAGCCAGCGTAGAGAGGGTGCCGGCTGGCCGTCGACTGAGAAGGGGATGCACCAGTGGTGCAGCTCCACTGGGTTGTGCAGCTGCACAGTGGCAGGAACTGTGGGCCAGAGAGAGGGTGCTGAAAGGGCAGGGGCTGGCCAGACTGCCAGGCCTGACAAGTCCAGGGGCGGCAGGGGCGGGGACAGATATCTGGGGATGGGCTAAGAGAAACAGGTCAGTAGGCCCTAAGAAAGTCACGAGCAGAGATGTTTTTGAAGAAAGTTGGCAGTAAGTCTTAGCTAAATAAGGCAGCAGGTATATAAAATTCAGAGGCTTGAAGAAAAGTGGGGGCCTAAGGTAAGTAACAGCCCTAGACAAGTGGGTCACCACCATCTGGAAATGAAATGTGGAGTCTTTTGGAAAAGAGATCTGGAAAAATTAAGTGTGATCAAGCTTAAGAAGATGGGAGGAGGCCTAAACATCAAACAAGCAAAAAAAAAAAAAAAAAGATTTAGAAAGCTTTTTGAAAGAAGACATGGTTTTGAAATAGACCCAACTTAAGCCACCGGCCCCGGTTCGGGTCCCACATATGAGGGCCAGTGACACTGCCCTCAAAAAAAAAAAAAAAAAAAAAAAGAGAAATGAAATAGACCCAACTTGAAAGAGGCAAAGCCTCTGAACAACAGAAAAAGAATATATGTACACATGATACGTGTACAATTATTCTGGAATCCCGCCAGCTCATGCGCTGGAATATGATTCAGCTGCGAACTGAATGAACTAAAGCTACTCCAGTTAACATGGGTGAATCTTACAAATACAATGTGAGCGAAAGAAACTTAGACACAAAATAACACACGAGGTGTGACTCCACTTATGGAATGCACAACCTGCGAAACCACACCAGGAGGATAGGGGAGTACAGGGGCATGAAATTATTTTTGAAAGCGAGAAAATGATCATCATAAAAGTCAGGACAGGGTAGAGAAGGACAGGACTCTGAAGCAGGAGAGGAAGGGCATGTGAGCTCAATGTCGGGGAGCATAATTGTTTAATGTGTGTATGTTTTGTGCACGTAGCTACGTAAGTTATCATCCATACTACAGGAAGAAAAGTTACATAACGTAGAAGATTTAAAATAATTTGCTGGCAGACCTGGACAAATTAGGCAGTGAGCCTAGAGAGGAAGTGGGGAGGGGAATGGCTTCTTTGAAGCCGAGTCTGAGGGTTAAGGTCCTATGGAGAGTCTCATGGAGGGACCAGCATGAAGGCAAGGGAGCAGCCCTGCGGCTGGCGCTGACAGCCTCAGGTAGCGTCACTTGGGCAGGGGGCCAAAAAGAAATCCTTCTCCATCCCACTGGCCTTGACAAGCCCCCAGGATTTCCCCCAAAGGATCAAGTTTTCATGGGAATCTGGAAACAGCTGGGAGGGAACAGCTGTGGAACCACACAGCCCACCCCTTTCCTCCAGCCCCCCACCCTCTTTTCAGGGAAGAGCGGGTGGGAGGTGGGAGCAGGACAGTCATTGGGACTCACAGGAGACGTTAACCTGGACAGAGACTTCAGCCCGGCCCACGTCGTTCTCTGCCCAGCACGTCACATTCTTTCTATTGAGGTCACTGGTGACGTTGGCCAGGGTCAGGCCCAGGGATGGCAGCCCCCCCGATTGCTGCATCAAGGAAAAAAGGGGAAAACCAGGGAGGGCATCAGCTGGCTTCTGGCTGGAGGCTGGAGGGTAGAGCTGATGTCTTTGGGAGCCCCTCTGGCTCCAGATGGAAAAGACAAGAGGCTGGTGGGGCGGGGAAGGAGAGCGGGGTGGGAGAGGATGGCCCGCCTCCTTTACAGCCCATTCACAGACTCTCTCCTGGATCATTTATTTAATGGTCTGAAAAATGGAGAACACAACCAGTAACCTCAAAATAGGCACAAAGTACCCCAAACTGAAGCCACTCATCTGAGCAGCTAACTATCCCAGTATCACAGATCCCAGGACCAAACATACACAGATCACTTGGGGGCCAGCTGGGGCCACCCCCCCTCCTCACTCCTGGTCTCCACCCAGTTCTAACACACTTAGTGTCAGCCTGAGCAGGTCCAAAACAAGATGATGCAGGAGGAACATGGCCTCCTCTGCCAACCAGGACAGACAGTGAAGTTAGAGAGACAAAGTGACAGCATTCTGATTCATCATGCAAAGATCGAACTGGTTCACATTCCCTTCCTAAGAAACCACGACGTGTGGAAATCATACGGTCTTAAGACAATCCTTAATCTTGCTGAACCATGGTTTCCTTGTTTTGTAAGCAGAAGAGGTAGACAAAACGATCTTTGGACATTTTAGAAAGCCCTTTTCATAAAATGATGGAAATAAATGAAGCAGTGGACAAATGACACTGATCTGGAAATTTCCTAAGTGTGGAATCCCGTGACTAAAGCCAGAGGGAAGGTTTCGCTGGGCCTCCACTGGAATGTGTGAATTCAAAGCTGCTTGAAGTGCTATTCAGCCTCTCGTGTAAGCCCTGGGTTGCAGCAGCTAGGGCACAAGCCCTGCCCTATGCTTCTCCTGGCTGCCCCACGTCCTCCCAGTCCCACTGGGGTGTGGTGTCCTCATCCTTCCAGCTGCTCTGCTGCCCTTCACCCTCCTAAGGTGACCAGCAGCCCCTCTCCTCCATTTAACCCAATTAGGACGTGACTTTCTTTTTTCAATTATAGTTGGCAATCAATATTATTTTATATTTAGTTCCAGGAGGGTGTGACTTTTCTATAGGAAGTTTCTAGAAAACACAAGTGGTAGCAAACATGTAGATCTCCCAAGAGGAAAGCAAAGTCCTGCAATTTCCCGAAAGAGATAGCTGGTCAAAGATCTCCCCACTGATGGTCAGGCCTACCTCTGGCTTCGGCCTTGCCCCCTTCCCACTGCCCACTCTTGATGGCTTTGATCTTGGGGAGCAGGAACCACTCAGAGACTAAGTGGCTCCTCCAGCATGTCAGGACCCCCCTGCCCAGAGCTCCAGTGGTTCTTCCTGCATATTGTCCCAGGGAATTCCAGCAATTCTGTGGTTGATGTCCCTCCCAAAATGAGGGCCTTCCAACTGAACCCCACACCCTAGGTCCCGTTGGCCAGGCTCCCCCCAGGGGCTGGACCCTGTGTGTTCACCCACATGGGGACAGCCTTTTGGGTGGAAATAGCCTATGGTCGGCCCCTTCTAGCCTGGTCAACAAGGCCTCCTGAGCCTGCTGTGGCCTCTGTCACTGCCCGCTGCCTGCCTGAGGACACGGGCGAGCCTGGGAACGTGCCCGAAGACACATGTGAATGACAGAGACAGAGGCTGAGAGTGGCTAGAGGCAGGCAAGACAACACAAGCCTGATGCATCCACCTCCTCAGTTTACAGATAAGAAAACCAAAGTGCAGGCAGATTCAAGGGTTTTTCCGAAAGTCACTCTAAAAGCTGATTAGTCAGCTGCTGGAAGCAGACCTGTGCCTCCTTTGCTAAATGCTCATCACACACCCATGAGGGGACTGTTTCCAGACTTCCAGAAAAACAAGGAAGTCCTCCAAGAACTCTCCTGGGTGCAGGACCACGGACAGTGCCCTCCCCAAGGCCCTCAGCTTCCTTATCTAGAAAGGGGGAGAACAGGAGGGATGGTGTGCGGGGGGGGGGGGGTTGGGTGGTGGTGGAAGGGTTTCCCCTCAGCTCCACATGGGAGGGCTCTGTGAGCCTCTCTGTCTTGCAGCCAGCACCAAGCTCAGAGACGGATCTAAGTCCTGGTGGACCAGCAGAGCCTGGGGCCCAGCTGGGCCAGGGCCCTTCCTGAGGCCATGTGTGTGCCTGGGGCAGCCCCACAGCATGAGCCTGAGCCCTGAGTTTCTGAACTGTCTCTGTCCATCCCTCATCCTCTGTGTGCTCCTTGTTCGTGGTCTCTTTCGCTCTTTGTCCCCTGAGCCCTGCCCAGGATTCTCCTGGGAGAGGGGTAGGGGGTGGCATCAGTGAAGGGCTTCTCACCGTCACTATGGCTGACTCTTCCAGCTCCGTGAAGATCCAGCCACCCTGCTCCAGGTCCCGCCCCTCCACCTGGCACTGCAGCAACACGCTGTCCCCCACGTCCACGGAGCCGTTGGGCATCCAGACCTTCAGCACGGGCACGCCTGGTGGCCCAGCATGCCCCAGAGGGGTTAGAGCAGGGAATGGCCTCAGAACCCCACCCCAGGGCAGTGCTGCTGCCCCCCTTTCCTCAATGACCCAATGTCCCAACCTTAAGTTTCCCCAGCTCTTGCCAATGCCCAGTGCCCAGGCCTCCTTCATTGCTGGCGCCAGCCCTGCTCTGTGCCCTGTCCCCAAACACACAGCTCTCTCTACTAGCCCGTGCCACCTCCAGCACCTACCACAGCTGGTGTTGGACAGGGTGGACGAGGATGCCGGCATGGGACACGGTGGCAGCCTCTGTTCACGGATGCCGCCCTGCCCCTCCTCCGCCCAGCGCCGCAGCCAGTGCAGGGCACAGGAACAGCTCAGGGGATTCTCTGACAGGTCTCTGGTGGGGGCGGGGGTGAGACACTCAGAGAGTCAGGGAAGGGGCAGGTGTGGGCCTGAGGCGCCACAGTAAGAAGGGTGCCATTGGACAGCAGAGGGAAGGAGTGGGGTTGGAGGGGTGGTCCTCCCACCAAACCCCTAATAAGTCCTTATGAAAAGAGAGAGTGCAGGAAGTCAGCTGGCTGTGGGCCACATGGGGTTCTCTTACCCCAGGCTCCCCAGGACAGACCAGGTGACAAGGAGGAAGGACACTGCCTCCCTGCGCCCAAAGGCCTTCGGTGCCCCCCCAAGCACATGGCCCACTGTTTTCCCACCCATCTCACGTGCACAGGCACTGTGCAGCTCCCAGCCTCCTGAGCTCACACAGAATTAGTGGTCCAGGCCAGCACCCTGGCAAGCCACAGGGCAGTAACCCCCTCAAGGGTGGACCTACAGCCCCTGTTTTGATGGGAACTCACAGGCAGACAGGGAGGCCCCAGGCCACCTCCCCCACCCTGCCAGTTTCACACAGACACCCAACATCGTCACACACACACACACACACACACACACGCATGCGCACATGGCGCAGGGACGCTCCTGCCCCTGGAAGCCCCCACACTCACAGTTCCTGTAAGGACAGGCCCTGAACGGTTTTCCAGGACAGAGACTCCAGAGCATTGAAGGACAGATTCCTGGGGGAGTAGAGAAGGGGAGACAGACAGTGAGCCACAGACCTCACTCTGACCCAGCACAAGGGAGGGGCCGGGAGGAAGCTGACATCTAGAATCAGCGGAGGCACCGGGGGTGGGGACAGGTTAGGCTTCTTCCTGGGACACAAGGGTTCACCCCACTTAACCCCCTGCCCAGGCCCCAGGGAGGGGGTCTCAGGGAACAGCTGTTTCCCACCCCCCACCCTTGGCCCCAGCTGGCAAAGTGCTGAGGCCCCAGCTGGGGGACTGGCTCCATCTGTGCTTCCCTCCCCACAGAGCCCTGGAGGGGCCAGAAGAGGGGCTGGCCTGGCTCCCACACACCCTTGCCCCCTACCGGATGACAAGGGTTTCAGAGCACTTCCTCAGGTCTCCTCCCCACTCCTCCTTCCTTCCCCTCCTCAGGGACTAAGGAAAGTGGGCTGGAAGAGACTGGGCCCAAGCCCCTGGTTGTAGAGATGGAGAAGTGAGCTGGGGAGGGCCTGCTGCCCACACAGGAAGCTACTTAGGAGCTGGCCACTCCTGGGACTTGCTGCGTGAGGCGCCTGCCCTGACCCCTCTCCTTGCCTAGTTGTCCTGTAGTTTGTGGAGGCTGGATGGGAGAGGTGCCACCACACAGGGGTCAAAAAGGCTGTCCACTTTAGCACCAGACAGAGCTCAGCGTGATTCTGTCCTGCCACTTACAGCTGTGTGACCTCAACCCAAAAACAGCCCCTCTGAGTCCCAGAATCCTCATCTATAAAACAGGATAACACTGATTCTTACCAGGTAGGTAAGTACCGTGAGGTACACATTTTTAACTGAAATCCCCAGGACATAGTCAGCAATGTGACATCACCTTAGTTTTTGCTGCTGTCTTTGCTAAATCATAGGTCACTACCGTTTAGAATCCCCAGCACAACCACAGGAATGACAGGCCCCACCACGCTCCCCATCTCTCCACCTACCACCACCTTGCAGGAGGGGGCCACCAGGAGCTCCCAGGGTCTCCCTTCACAAGTCTCTGCTGGCCATCTCTCCCCTCCCTGTCCTGAGCTGTGACTCCCAGGAATGTGGAAGGGGGTGACAGATCTGATACCCCAGCTCCCAGGTTATCCCAGGGACTGGAAGGGGGTGGAAGATGGAGTCTCAGCCACACCCCAGGGTCCCATCCCCCTCTTGCTCCCTGGTCCATGTGTATCTGAACCCTGGGAAGAGAGATGGGGCATGCACCTAGCAGGCCTTCCTGTAGCATGAAGCATGGAAGTGAGACAGCAAGAAGGACCTTCTAGCTGGCAGGGGTGGAAGCTGAGAACATCCCCAGAGAGGATGAGAATAAGCCCCAGAGGGGATGAAAATAAGCCCCAGGCTGGAGCCTTCCTCAGAACAGGTCCCTGGGGAGGGCCAAGCCCATTAGCTGCCCAAGTCAGGGTGGCCTCCCATCCCCTCTGCCCAGCCCCAGCCACTCACAGGCGATGGAGCCGAGGAGTGAAATGGAAGGCATCTGGCGCCACGAAATGGAGGCCACTCTTCACAATGGAGCTGGGGACAGAAGCAGCAGGGTCAGCCCCAGGGCTTCAGCTACCGGGGCCTGGACCATGGCCCATGCCAGCCCCAGCCCCCAGTGCAGAACTCTGGACCCTCCCCAGCCCCGCACAGCTTCCTTGGCTGCACTAGCTGTGATCTCGGTCAGCCCCTTGGTCCTCCCAGGCCCCTGGGATCTCTGAGCCCCTGACCCTCTGGCCCCCCAGGCTCTACTGAGCTCCAGGTCCACAGAGTCCCACCCCTCACAGGTTTCTCAGCTGCCCCAGGCCCCTCAGGTGATTGTGCTCCAGATGCTGTAGCTGCGTCTCGTTCTCGATGTAGCTGTGGGGAGAAGGGATGGGAGTCACGGGACACCAGCCACCCCCGAGTCCCACGCCCACCCACCTGCCTCTCTCACAATCACACATATGCACACTTATGCACAGACCTGTTTACACATAGACACACGCATGGGCATGTGGACATCTGCACACATATGTGCACCTCATACACAGGTATACACACCTGTATGCTCACATCCTCATACACGGGCACACAAGTACACACACGTGTGACAATGTGTGCACACTCACATTCACAAACACACATTCTACTTTCACACAAGACCTCTCCTGCACACGCTAAAGGAATTACGCTGAAACTGCTGCCATGGCCCCGCCCGCACAAGGGGCACCCACAGTCATGCAAACCTTGTGTGCCCAAACACACTTGCTCGGGGCCACTATCTGGTCTCACCCGTGTTGCTACACACACACACACAACCTTTCCCCTTCCCCACACTCAAGCAGCAATCCCTACCCAACCATCGCTCAGCAGAGCAAGCAGAGGCATAGAGACTGTCAGTCAAGGATGCTTTGAACCCCTCCCTGCCCCAAGAGGGACCCAGGAAGGAGGAGAGGGACAATGAAGAGGCATGGACTGGCTGGCTTACACAGTGAGAGAGCGATGGGAAGACTCATCAGGGCGGGGTGGCAGAATGACAGGCAGCGAGACAGAGATACTGAAAAAGAGAAACTGACAGGAAGAGACTGGCAGAGAGAGAGAGATGGGCAAAGGGAAAGACAGATAAGGAAAGGGAGACAGAGGGACAGAGAGATAAGGACAGAGAGCCAGGGAGCCAAGATAGGGAGATGAGGAAGAAGGAAGAAAGAGCAGCCATGCAGGGTGGGAGGAGGCTGGTGCCCTGGGTCCTAGATCTGGCATGCCAGGGAGTTCCTGAGAACTCAACTCTTTGCAGGAACATGTCAGTGTACCCACCCCACAAGCAGGTACCCAGTGCCAAGGGTCCCTGCCGGTCCCAGTACCCTCCCTCCTCCCCTCTTACTTTCCCTAACTTGTGGGAACCAGGCCCAACCTGAGTGACCCTCTCCTCCTCCCCTCTTCACAGCCTTGGCCCCAGCAGGACAGCTAGGTATCAGGCCCTGGGTTCCTTGGGAATAACCTCCAGTGACTCGGAGGGAGAGTAGGTCCCTGCCCAGAGCTGTAGGAGGGGTGAGAAAGCTGTCAGACAGCATGCTCCAAGCTGCCCCATTCGTTTGGATTCATAATCAATCTGTCTATTCGAGTCCATTATGTCCTCGTTAGCTCTGCGAGTGAGGGAGGAGGGGACCGAGTAAGGAAGGAGGAGGGGACTGTGCAGGCTGAGGCAGGAGGTCAGGCTGCCGCCCCTCCCAGAGGGACATCTCCTCACCACCCTGCATGTATCCTAGTCCCAGCCCCAGCCTGTCCACGTGTTCCCCCACACACACCCCTGGACCCCTGGGGCTTGGAAGGGAACTGGGAGATGAGAGCACTGATGGGCGTCTTTAGAAGCCTGGGCCCTGGTTTGAAGGCCCAGAGGGATGAGTGGCCTGGAATGGGGGTGGCAGCCTGGATCTCATGCTCCCTCCCATTATGCAGGGATCTAGGCCCAGACTGAAACAAGGCCCTCTCTTCTCCTGCTGGTCTCCCTAGGGCCGTTAGAGAGATTGAGTACCTTCCCGTTAATTACCACGAGATACCCGAGTAACTCAGTGCCAATTATTGCATGCTACTTAAGTAACTTCCAGACAGTGACGGCACTACCTCGCATACCTTCCAGCCCATCCATCACCGCCTAAGGACAGGGTTCCTTGTCCACCCTTTGAGTCCCAGGCCAGAGAAGGATTTTTCTAGCAGGTCCTCCTCTCTTCTAGAAGTCCTGCTGGCCCCATCAGCCGCACAGAATACTCAAGTATTTTCCAGTCACCACCATGTGGTGCTTGAGTACCTCTAGGCCAATTATTACAGAATACTCCCATAGATTTCACAGCTGCTAAAAAGTACTTGAGTATTTTGTAACAGATTACTGCAGAATGTTGGAGATTCCTCCCAGTCTGGGGCCTGACATCCTGCCCCAAGTAGGGAGACAAGGGTAGAAAGAGAGATGGGGGTGAGGAGAGAGAAGAGGAGGTCCCATTTCATACATCCAAAGCAAGAGGTCCTGGAGACAAGAGGTGGTGGAAATGGGGCGAGGAGAGCTCAGCCACCAAGCCATGACTCCTCACCGCCTTCCACTTTTCCAGTTCAATTACCAATTCCACGGAGAAGAGTTGGGGTTGCCTGGTCATGACAAGGAATTGAGTGGGGACTAGTTTCCCACTGGAAAGGGGATAAGGCCTGAAGGACCAAACTGAAGGGCTGTCCGCAGCTAACCACCTCCCTCCAAGCTCTGCCTGAGCTCCAGGAGGCTGCTTCGACATCGCTGGGCTTTTTCAGAACTGGTCCACGGAGAGCCTCTCCCTTGCTCTCACCGAAGCCAGCGCCCCAGCCGCTGGCTGGGCACGAGCCAATGTCCAGGCATAACTGCGGGGGCACAGCCTGCGGCCGCGCCCGACCCTCCTGACCACCGCTAGTCCGCGCCCTCGGGGCACAGCTATGCCCGGCGGTCCCCGCGCCCCCTCGCCCGCAGACACTCACAGCTCTGTCAGGTTCTCAGTGCCTGGCAGGTGGCGGAGGCTCTCCAGGGCCCCAGCCCGGGTGCAGCGCAGCCCTGAAGGGCCGTGGGGACAGCAGACATCAGGGCAGGGTGCGGCGCCCGCAGATGCCAGCATCAGCCAGGCCAGGAGGCTGCCCTGGCCCATAGCTCGGCCGTGCCAGCCAAGCTGCCGGCGCCTGCTGCCTCGCAGCATCACGGCGACGCTCGCCTTGCCCCGCCGGGCCCCAGTCTGTGCGCTCCAGCAGCTGCCGCTCGGCCTTCCCCGACACGTGCGCGGGGCGGTGTTAAAGACCCAGTCACCAGGAAAGGGCGGAGCCATCGGCCCCCCCGCCCCGCCCCGCCCCCTCTGGCTCCCACGCCTCCCCCACCCCTCCTAAGCCCCCAACTCGGCCTCTATCCGTTTTGGGGGGCCTTGCTCCAGGCTTCTACCCCAAGATGACCCCCAGCTCTGGGAGACACGGAGAGGCGGCCGCGGAACGCCTCAGAGGTGTCTGCTGGGGTGGAGGAGCTGGGAAGTTGATATGCCATTTCTGCCAGCCTAAAGCAGCTGCATTTAGGGGGAAAGGGAAGTGACTGAGCCAGGAAAGGTTGCGATCTAGGTCACCCTAGCCAGCCCCCGGCCTCCGATCTCCCTCCTCACCGCGCGCGTTCCTGAGGGAGTGTGCAGTGTCACTTGGGGTAAATTAAGTGAAACACTCTCTAAACCCTAGGAAGAAAAGGGAAGAGACCTCAAAAAGACCAAACGCAGGACCTGGGGAAGAAAAGCTCAGAAGAAGAGAAGGAAGGTATCCCCCAAAGAGCTGGAGAAGCGCGACCAGGGAGCCGAGACGCCGACTTCCAGGAGAGGCCACAGGGTGGCGCCAGAAGCCCGCGAGCAAAGGTGCGAGCTCGGCAGGGGTTGGGTGGGTGGGGGCGCGGCCCGCAGCGCCCACTGAGATGCGCCTCGCCGCCCATCATCAGCCCCCAACCTCGGCCAGCCAGCGCTGGCCCCCAAGCCGGGCAGGACCAAGCCGGGCCGGGCTGGCATCGATCGCCGCCCTGACAACAGCATCGATTTCTGCGTGGAGAAATTAATAGGTCTTCTTTTAGCTCCTTGGACGCAGGAGCGGCTGGCGGGTGGAGCTGAGGACCCGTCGGTCCTAGGAGGCCGCGCACCCGGAAAGCCCCAGGATCCCCAGCACCCAGGGCACCACAGGATAGGTCCCAGCCTCTAACAGCCCGCAGGCCTGTGATCTGTCTCAAGCTGGGGAGAGGGGAAGGAAGAGGATCCCTGAAAGAGGGACTCAGGAACCGGGGACAGACAAGATAGAGAGCTCGCGTTCTCTCCTCTCCGCCAGGGTCCCGGCATAGACGGCCCCCAATTCCCTGAGGTAGGGACGGACAGACAGACTAGGCCAACCAAGAAGCCTGAATTCAGGAATGTGGCAGGACAGAGGTGGGGCCCCACAGGGTGATGGCTCCCTCCAAAGGGATCTTGGTCGGAACCAAGGGACTTGGCTGGGACGGGAGAGGCGGCCTCCTGGGAGCCGATGGGCTTTGAGGGGCCAAGGGCTTGAATATTCAGGAGACACAAGTCACGTTCCGGCCAGGTTTCAACAAGCTCACTCTGCCGGTCAAGGCTGCCAGAAGTTACCCCGCACGCGTCAAGGCACCGGTGGCAGAACCTAGGACCAACCACCCCTCCCCTAGGGACCCGGCTGTCAGCTGCGCTCCTCTGGCCGTAGAGCCCCTCCCGTTTGGGAGATGTCTGCGGGGCGGGGGCAGGGGAGCTCATTTCTTGGTCTATCACCGCCCCCCCCCCCTGCATTTTGGCCGTATTTCCCCAACAGACCTGTCTTCCCCTCAGTTGTCAGGCTAAATATTTTGGTTTAGCGGGAGGGGCGGAGAGAACAGAGAGGTCCCAGCAAACCAATCCGTTTGGGCTGGGGGCGGGGAGGGCAGGAGCAGGGCGCGGCCTCTGCACGCGCCCGGGAGACACAGCAGGCTGCGCGGCCAGCGGGTGCTTGGGAGCCGAGCGCGCCCCCAGGGATCCGGGGAGACTCTCCAGCGCGCCCCGGGATCCCTGCTACTCTCCTTGGTATGGCAAGCTCCCTGGGCTTCCTTCTGCCCTTTGGGCTGGCCGGCCTCTTGGACCCCCTATTGCTCTGCACCTGGTGTGACTTTCTGCCCCTGGGACTCTCTCTAGTCTCTCCCTGTTGCTTTCTTCGTCCCTGTCCTCATCTCTTTGTCTCCAGCTGCTTGTCACTGTCTGTGTCTCTGTAGCTGTCACTCTTTTTTTCTGTCTCCAGCCATCTGTGTGTGGGATTCCTCCTAGCTCGGTCCCTACACTTCCCCTCTCCTCTGAAGCTGTGTCTCTGTGTCCCTTAGGGCCAGTCAGACCCTTCTCCTCCCCGGAGCCATCTGGAGGAGAGCCAGGACTGGGGCAATGGCAGTGCCTGGTCTGTGGCCATGGGTGACATGCCTGCTTGTGGTCCTCCTGTCCCTAGGATTTGGCCTTGACACAAGAGAGGGTGAGTCCCCGGCACTGTCTCGGAGTCTCAACTCCCTCCCTGCCAGCTGGGAAGCCAGACAACTGAGTTTCCAGCCAGAACACATCTATTTAGCTATTGCAGTATGAAGACTGGAGTTAGCTCTCAGAAGGACTTCCCCAGGAAGAGCAGTTAGCTCCCCACATGAGGGTGTTTTCCTCTCAATTCCCTGGGAAGTGAGAAGGACCTTGAAACAGAGGGATGAATAGATGGCTTCCATTCCTGCTGGTGAAACCAGGTGTGAAATAAAATGAGGGGAGAGAGTCTGGGAGGTCATTTCCAGGGCCCCTGAATGGGATGGGGGCAAGGATGGGATGGGATTAGCACTGTAACTGAACCCATCGTGCAGACAGGACACTGAGGCTCAGAAAATTGAGAGGTAAAGCTGGACTTGGGTACTGAGCTCCTGCCTCCAGAGCCCTGTCCCATGTCCTTCATTCTAAGGGCTCATTCACTGGGGTGGGGGTTGCTTTTCACTCAAGCCCCAGCCTAGACAATCCCCATGTGTAGGCCTAGGGGTGGGGGGAACCATGTGGATTAAGTGGCCTTCATGAAAGCCACTTCATGAAGTGAAGTGAGGCCTTGGGCGAAAAGGGAAAAAAAGCTGAAGGTGGAAGATTCAAAAGGGAAGGATTAAGAAATGTCCCCTTCCCCAGCCCTACCCTTCCCTTCCGAACTGAGGGGCTCAGGGAACCCAGTGCCCTGTGCCTGCCTGAGGGTTCCCCTGATGGCCTCAGACGATGCTTCCAGGGACAGGGCAAAGTCTCCTCTTCCTACCGAGACAGGAATGATGAAAATGGGTTGGGGTAAGGGGTCCCCCAAGAGTGCTAGTCACAGAGGCACTGCTTTCAAGACATGGCCCCTCCCTGCAGGGCTTCTGCTCCTCCACTGCTGTGCAGGATCTGACACAGGAGATGCCAGTGAGCAGCATGGTTGTCAGGATAGGAGCATGTCCCTTGGCTTGGTGTTTGGTCAGGGGACCCAGATGTCCCATTCCCAGTGCAGCTCTGCCTAAGGCCATGTCCTAAGCGAGACAGGTAGGGGTTAATCTGTGAAGGTCGAAGACTTGTTTTTCCAAATGACTCTCATCAGGGGAGCCCTGGAGAGGCAGGGCGCATGATGGGAAGTAGCATGTGGGAGCCTGAGAACCCTCTCCCTCCCCCCCCCCATCTGCCTCACAGAGCCTGATTGGCCCTCGCCTGGAGGGGTACAACTATTTTCTTATTCTCTGTCGCGCGCGTGTGTGTGTGTGTGTGTGTGTGTGTGTGTGTATCTGCCTGTGCTCAGACACACACACAGGGCAAAGCCAAGCACAGGGACAGGGAATGACAACAGGGAGGTGTGAAGTGAGTTCCAGGGAGCTGGCCAGGCCTGCCCACCCACTTCTTAACCCTCAGGGGATGGGCCTGTGTCTGTGTGACATGTGTGATGCTGCTGAGGGTGTGTGTGGGGGGGGGAGGTTAGAGGGTTAGAGGGGTGAGAGGTTAGCAGGATGTGAATTGAGGGAAGACTCAGACTTGCATCTTCTCCAATGGGGAGCCATGGGGGTATCCTGGGAGACAGTGAGCAGAGAAAGCAGGTATCAGCCCACTGAGGGGAATGGTCCTAGGCCCCTGGGGAGAGAAAGAGAAGTAGGGTTGGGGCCCGGGTCTCAAGAGGCCAAACATACCTGGGTCCCCCAAGAAGGGTGGACTTGGGTCCCAGATGTCCATCAATTCAGCTCAGGGTCCTTGAGTGACCAGGGTTCCCAACCCTGAACTGACACGTTGGGGATGCTGAGCTGACTAACAAGGGCCCTGGCCTCAGGAGATCCCCTCCTTGGAGGAGGTGACTGGGATATAGACAGCAATGCTGAGGCAGTGCCCAGGTGTCCTGGTGTGGGTGCCCAGCCTGAAGGAGTCACAGGGTCCGGGTGTTACTGGGGACCAGTTTAACAACACCCCAAATCTCAGGCTGGGGAATTTAAACTTGAACTTTTGGCAGTGGGGAGCCATGGAATGTCCCTTTGAGAGTTAACAAATGCAGGGACCAGGCATTGAGTTCCCTTAAGTCTGGGAGAGAAATGGGGTATATGAATCTCAGACTACTGCTCTCCAGGCACAGAATTCACTCATTCATTCATTCACTCATTCATTCACTCAATATTTATTGAGTGCTAAGTTTGTGCCGGGCACTACACTAGGTACTAAGGATACAGCAAAGACGATACACAGACCCCTGCCCTCTGAAGCTTACAGTAAACAAAATAAATTATATATTAGCACATGTTAAGAATTACAAAGAAAAACTAAGTAGGAAGGAGATAAAGAATGTCACAGTTTGAAATTGGATGATCAGAGAAGGTCTCCTAGAGAAGGTAACACTGGAGCAAAGACTTAAGGGGGTGAGAGAACCATTTAGAGAGGAAAGCGTCCTAGCCCAAGGGATCAGAAAGTGCAAAGACCCCAGAACAGAAGCAGCTGACTTGTTTGAGGAACAGTAAAGCAGTCGGCATGGCTGAAGAAGAGAGACGGGATGGGGGGGGGGGTGTCTGGTAGGCTGTGGTAAAGACCTTGGCTATTAATTAGTGCCATGGGGGCCACTGAGGTGTTTTGAGCACTGGAGGATGTGATCTAGTTCGTGCTTTGAGAAGCTCACTAGCTATAGAGTGGAGAATAGACCAAAGCGGGGGACGGGCTGGAAGAGGAGAGACCATTTGGGAGGCTGCTGTAGGTCCAGGAGGGGATGGTGACTGACGCCGTGAAGGCAGTGACAGAGCTCACAGGGTGTCAGGATGGCTTTAGACCTGGGGCCGGACTGCAGGAATGAAGTACAGGGAGAGGGGTTTGGGAGGCTTATCTGGGAGAGCCCCCTCAAAGATCCTTGGGAGGGTACCCCACACCCTCAGCAGAGCCAAGCTCCCACACCATGTCCCTCCTCCAAAGCTGCCAAGGTGGATGGAGTGCTTGGCCCAGCTGTACTGACCTCTGCCTGCCTCTTGTGCCCACAGTGTGCCCCAGCCTGGATATCCGCTCGGATGTGACGGAGCTGCGGGGGCTGGAGAACTGCAGTGTGGTGGAGGGTCACCTACAGATCCTGCTCATGTTCACGGCCACAGGTGAGGACTTCCGGGGCCTCAGCTTCCCACGCCTCACTCAAGTCACCGAGTACCTGCTGCTTTTCCGCGTCTATGGCCTGGAGAGCCTGAGGGATCTCTTCCCCAACCTGGCGGTCATCCGCGGTGCCCACCTCTTCCTGGGCTACTCACTGGTCATCTTTGAGATGCCACACCTGAGGGATGTGGGACTGCCGGCATTGGGGGCTGTGCTGCATGGGGCTGTGCGCGTGGAGAAGAACCAGGAGCTCTGCCACCTCTCCACCATTGACTGGGGCCTGCTGCAGCCATCACCGGGCCCCAACCACATCGTGGGCAACAAGCTGGGTGAAGAGTGTGCCGATGTGTGCCCTGGCGTGCTGGGCGCCACTGGCGAGCCCTGTGCCAGGACCACCTTCGGCGGGCACACAGACTACAGGTGCTGGACCTCCAGCCACTGCCAGAGAGGTGGGCCCTGGCATAGCACACAGCTGGGGGGTACGGGGCGGGGGCAGGGTCAGATGCGCTGGGTCTCCACAAAAGGGTGCGGGTTGATACTTCGCCACCACTGTTTATTTTAATCCCACTCATAGTTTGAGGC
The DNA here is from genome assembly GCA_033961575.1 of Aselliscus stoliczkanus. Taxonomy (NCBI): domain Eukaryota; kingdom Metazoa; phylum Chordata; class Mammalia; order Chiroptera; family Hipposideridae; genus Aselliscus; species Aselliscus stoliczkanus. Next base: position 108,022,010 of record CM066739.1, on the reverse strand, counting down.
AGCTACCCTTGTTCTGCAGATGAGAAAACTGAGGTTCAGGAAAGGTAAATAACTGATGTAGCATGAGGTTGTCAAGATGTAGGCACAAAGCGGCATCAGATAGTCATGGAGAGAGTAAAGCACAGGTACCAGGTGGTCATGGTGGGGATACAGGCAGCAGCACACAAAGCAGTATGGGCCAGTGGTTAAGTACACAGCCAGGTGACCCGGGTTTAAATCTCAGCTCTACTCCTTATTGGCAATGTCCTTCTAGCGTCTATGCCTCAATTTCCTCATTTGTGAGATGCTCACAGGTTTGTCACGAGGAATGAGCTGTTCTGTAAAGCGTTAGAGCCGTGCCAGCCATGGTGGCAGTTCTGTTCCTGATAAAAGTGACCACAGGACAGGTGACCCAGGATAGGCTGGAAGCATTGTAATGGGAGATTGGGAGCTGAGTAGAATGAAAGAGGTGACAGATGAAGGACAGGTGAGGACAAATATGAGAGGTGGGATCTTCTTTAGGAAGTAAGGTGCATGGAGGAGAAACAGAAGGGAAGGAGAGCAGAAAGGGGGAGTGGACTAAGGGGGGGGGGTGGGAGGAGGGAAAGAGAAAGTTCTGGGGGAGGGAAGGAAGAGCTTCCTGAGGCTGGGAGAAGATCTGGGGCCCCCAGCCCGGGGCTCTTTCTGCACAACTCTTGGAGGTCAGCTCCCCTCACCCCAGCTCCAGGTCAGGGTAGCAGAGTAACTGGATCCCTGCTGTATCTTGTGGGCCCGCCTCCCCATGATGGCCGTTTGCTGTAAACACAGCTGCCACACGTCCTCCTGTGTATAGTGTCAACACGCCCCAGCTGACCCCACCACATGCAGGCTCCCACAGACATCCAGCTGCCACTGTGCAGAGTTCCCAGGCCACTGGGCCCCAGCCCCAAACCCCCAAACCCACCCCCTGCTGCTTGGGGCGGCCTCCTGCATAGGGAGGAGGTATGGGCAGGGCCGTGGTGAAGTGACCAGTGGTGGCCCCTCCTTCCACGCACTCCCAGACCCACGTTGTCCTGGGCCTAGCTGCTCAGGGGGCGCTGGCTGGCACCGTGCCCAGAGATGGTCTGGGCACCAGACCCAGACAGGACGGCAGGCCAGGGAGCAGGGGCCCTGATGGACAAGATCACTGCCCTATCCTGAGTTCTGACACCCCTGACAGGGCACTGTGGGAGGTGGGGAGCCACAGTCCTTGTCCTCAAGAGCCCCTGTCTGAGGAAGAGAGGGAAACCAGTGTCATCTGAATTGGAGGGAAGGGCTTGAACTAAGAGCCTCATCCCAGGAGGAAGGGATGGGGCCAGCACCAAGGAGGCGTGGATACAGCCTCACAAGCCCCGCCCACAGTGTGCCCCTGTACCCGCCCACAGTGTGCCCCTGTCCCCGCGGGCTGGCCTGCACAGCGGCGGGAGAGTGCTGCCACGTGGAATGCCTGGGGGGCTGCAGCCTGCCAGACGATCCCCGCGCCTGCGTCGCCTGCCGCCACTTCTACTTCCAGGGCGCCTGCCACCAGGCCTGCCCTGCGGGCACCTACCAGCACGAGTCCTGGCGCTGCGTCACAGCCGAGCGCTGCGCCAGCCTGCACTCTGTGCCTGGCCGTGCCTCCACATTTGGCATCTACCAGGACAGTTGCCTTGCCCAGTGCCCTCCAGGCTTCACCCGTAATGGGAACAGGTGAGTATCGGGCGGGTGGGGGGCACACTTGGAGTAGAGAGGAGGCCCACACTAGTCCAGGGCTCATGCCACACCCTCTGCTTGCCTCTGCCAGCATCTTCTGCCACAAGTGTGAGGGGCTGTGCCCCAAAGAGTGCAAAGTGGGCACCAAGACCATTGACTCCGTCCAGGTGGCACAAGATCTGGTGGGCTGCACCCACGTGGAGGGGAGCCTCATCCTCAATCTTCGCCAGGGCTGTGAGTACCCTCTTGGGACCACACCTCTCCTTCTGGGCCATGCCTGCGCTCCCTCTTGGCACACCCCTTACAATGGCCCACCCAAAGCACCACTTTGCATTCCCTGGGGTTCCAGCCTGAGGACCCCCTTCCCTGGACCCCTTTTGGCCCCGCGCCCTGTGGACCACCACGTTTCCTGTTCTGCTCCAGCCCTGTCTTCTCCATCCTCAGACAACCTGGAGCAGGAATTGCAGCACAGCCTGGGGCTGGTAGAGACCATCACTGGCTTCCTCAAAATCAAGCACTCCTTTGCCCTTGTGTCCCTGGCTTTCTTCAAGAACCTCAAACTAATCCGAGGAGATGCCATGGTGGATGGGTAAGTGGTCAGAAACAGTCTCTGAGCAGTTCCCTCTCTCACATCTCCACAACACCCCCAAAACAGTGGTGAAGAGCGTGGGCTCTGGAACCAGCTCTGCTACTCACTAGCTATGTGACTCTGGGTAGGCTACTTAACTTCTCTGGTCCTCAATTTTCTCATCTGAAAAATGAGACATTACTTATGTCTGAGGACTTGTGAATATCACTTAAGTTGTCACATATCAAGTATTTGAGGCAGTGGCTGGAATGCAGAGCACACCATATGAACTATACTCATTGTAACTCGGTGGGTTGGCCATAATTGCTATCATCTCCGCTGCAGAGCAAGACTGCCTGGGTTTGAAACCCATTCCCCCACCTACCCCTTGAGGCCTACCTGTAGCCAGAATTTCTCAAAACAAAGAGAATGTTTTAAATCGCCATGCAGCTAAGTGTTTTTTTGTGTGTCTCCTGGCACAGTGCCATGCACTCCCAGGCATGCCCACACTCCAGCTGGACATGCATCGTCCACCCTGAGCACCCTTCCTTAGCCTGAAATATAGCAGGTGTTCAGTTAAGGTGAGATGAGGGAAGGAGAGAGGCAAAGGAACTGCTGACCCCATTTCACTGATGAGGAAAAGACACACAGAGAGTGTGGGTGACTCCTGGTCAGTTGCCTAGAGTGAGTGTGCACTCCTAGTACCCCGTGTGTGCTGGTGTGCGCGCTGCTGAACGCCCCTCCTCCCGGGCGCCCCCAGTACAGCCTCTGCAGGAGAAGCCCATCAGGCGCCTCCTCCCAACCCCTGCCCCCACCTCCTCTGTGAAACAAGGTCCCCTCTGCCCCCAGGAACTACACTGTGTACGTGTTAGACAACCAGAACCTACAGCAGCTGGGGTCCTGGGTGGCCCCCGGGCTCACCATTCCCGTGGGCAAGATCTACTTCGCCTTCAACCCACGCCTCTGCTTGGAGCACATTTACCACTTGGAGGAGGTGACCGGCACTCGGGGGCGACAAAACAAGGCGGAGATCAACCCCCGCACCAACGGAGACCGCGCCAGCTGTGAGGCCCCAGATCCCAACCCCGAGGGGCGAGCGCACGACCCCAGGAAACACCCAGACACGCAACCGGGTGGGAGGGGGAGTTTGGAGGGGACAATGTAATAAGCTCTCTTCGGAGGCCGCGCTGAGGATGGGATGCAACGGGGTCAGGGTGGGGGCTTGGAAGCAGGCTGCTTGAGCGAGTGACCAACGCGGTGGAGAGCAGGTTCTCCCCCTTCACCCCTCCCAGGCCAGACTCGCACCCTGCGCTTCGTGTCCAACGTGACGGAGGCCGACCGCATCTCGTTGCGCTGGGAGCGCTACGAGCCACTGGAGGCTCGCGACCTACTCAGTTTCATCGTGTACTACAAGGAGTCGTGAGTACCCGGCCGGGCCAGGGCGGGGCCAGAGTGGGGGCGGAGCCAGAGCGGGGCCGGGCCAGAACGGGAAGGGGTCAACAAGACCGCAGGCAGGTGAGGGCAGAGCCTCGCCGGGCTGTGGAGAGGCTGGAAGCCAGGATCCCCAAGTCACATTCCGTTATAGGGCCCTCGTGTGGCTCTCTTCCCTCCCCTTCCTCATCCCTCCGTGCCTCATTCTCACATCACCCAGTGAAATGGAGAGGGCAGCGAGGACTTCTGAGAGCCGGGGAGGCGCCCCACTGGGAGGCTTGGATAATTAAGCTTCAATTCACTATGCTGACCACATGCTCCTGCCCCAGCGGCGGTCTGCGGAATGCCCACTAATTTGGCCAGTTTTACGTGCAGCTTGGCCAGCATTTTATTAACGCCTGAGGAAGGGAGGGAGCAAGGACAGCCAAGGACAGGCTGCTCTCTTCTTTGGAGAGTATACTGACCAAAGCAGGAGGGACAGTGCTTAGACCCCAGGAAGGACTTCTCCAAAAGAATAGCTCAGGGCCGGCAGAGTGGCGCGGTGATTAAGCGCTGGCTTGGGAAGCCAGCAGCTCTGGTTCGGGTCCCACATATGAGGGTCAGTGACACTGCCCTAAAAAAAAAAAAGAATAGCTCAGAATCGGACCAGCCGAGTGGCACATTGGTTAAGAGCTGGCTCGGGATGCCAGCGGCCCCGGTTCGGATCCCACATATGAGGGCCAGTGACACTGCCCTCTACAGCTAACAACAGCTCCACCTGGAGCTGGGCTGTGCGAGCCCCGGCAATGGTGTAGGGTGCAGCCCCTGCTGCAGTGGGCTGCCATAGGCTACAGTGAGTGGCCGGCAGCCAGCGTGAGCTGCCAATAGCCACGGTGAGCGACCATCCAGAGGCGGGCGACTGATCTGCCTCATCCGGGAAGAACGCAATGACGATACCAACATGGGCCAGTGAAGCAACGTCCTCCGCAATTAGACTGAAGAACAAACAAAAAAAGACAGCAACTTGTGCCCTCCCCCAATTCCCCAACGCTGTTCCCCTCCCCCAATTCCCCAATAAAATCTTAAAAAAAAAAAAAAAGAATAGCTCAGAATCAAAAATAGAAATCCTTAGAGGAGAGAGATGGATTTGGGAAAGCAGGCTGGGAGGGCAGGGGTGAGCAGCACTCACCTATCCGTTAAGTGGAAGATGGGAGCATCGAACTTGAGAGGTCTCAGTTGCTCACTAGCACAGGGCCTGGCCTGGGAGGAAGAAATGGGAAGCCTGTTCAGATGGCCAAGGCTCTCCTAAATCTCAGAGCTGGAGAGTTTGTTAAGTACAGATTCCTGGGCCCCACCCCCACAGATTCTGAGTCAGTTAGTCCTGGGTAGGGTAGGGCATGTGAATCTGCATTTCTAAGGAGCTCCCAGGTAATGCTGAATCTCCTGGTTCCCGGACCACACTTTGAGACCACACTTTGAGGAGCGCTAACATGGATTGCAATGTAAATGGCATCCCCACCCTAAACCCCGCCGCCTGTGCAGTTCACCACCTACACAACTGTACACAGCTGCCTCTGGACTCAAAGGGCAGAGAATGTAGAGATCCTACGGGAAGCTCCCTACCGTCACTGCCTTGTAGTGTGGCTGTGGCTGTGCTCCTCAGAGACATATACTGTGGATCCTGACTTGATCCCATCTCTGAGCAGAACCACTCATACCACAAGGCACCTGCCCCAAAGGGCTGGCCCACACCTGCTCCTGGATGCTTTCCTGCATACTGGAAGAAGAATGGCAATGACAGTCTTGGAGTGATTCAGGGAAGAGGAGGCTGCTAGGAACTGGGGGTGGGCTGAGCCGCTCCTCAGCCCCAGTGCTGGGGTGTTCAGCCCATTCCAGAACGCCACGGAACACATAGGTCCAGATGCCTGTGGGACCCAGAGCTGGAACCTGCTAGATGTGGAGCTGCCCCTAAGCCGCAACCAAGAACCAGGGGTGATTCTAGCCCCCCTCAAGCCCTGGACACAGTACGCAGTGTTTGTGCGGGCCATCACGCTGACCACTGCTGAGGACAGCCCCCACCAAGGAGCCCAGAGCCCCATCATCTACATCCGGACCCTGCCTGCAGGTAAGCCTTGGAGGGAGTGGAAGCCCCTGGGTCCCAGTGAGAATGGGGGAATCCAGGAACCAGAAATAAAGAAGCTGGGTCACTGAATACCTGGCCCCTAGAGGCTAGGAGGCCAGATGCCCGAGTCCTACCTAGAAAGAGGGGACATTCGCCTAGGCCCTAGGGATGCTGTGGTGGGAGAGTGCAGGGGGAATAACAGCCAATTCAAGGCCTTTGGGAGACCCGGGAAGGACAAAACGCTGAGTTCTAGGAAGGTGAGGTTGACAGTCACCTATTCCTTAGGATGGGTGGGGATTTGGCCCAGAGAAAGAGGGATAGGCGGCCCCTCAGCTGTACCCTACTCACACCCTCAGCGCCCACGGTGCCCCAGGATGTCATCTCCACGTCGAACTCCTCCTCCCACTTGCTGGTGCGCTGGAAGCCACCGACCCAACGCAACGGGAACATCACCTACTACCTGGTGCTGTGGCAGCGTCTGGCGGAGGACAGCGATCTCTACCTCAATGACTACTGCCACCGCGGTGCGCGCAGGGATGAGGCGCGGGCCCGAGGGGTTGGGGTGCCAGGCCGCGGGCGCTGCCAGGCTAACTACTTCCCTCCCCGCCGCCGCGCCAGGCCTGCGGCTGCCCACCAGCAACAACGACCCCCGTTTCGACCACGAAGACGGAGAACTCGAGGCGGAGATGGAGCCCGGCTGCTGCCCTTGCCAGCGCCCACCTCCGGGGCAGGTCCTGCCACCGCTCGAGGCGCAAGAGGCCTCGTTCCAGAAGAAGTTCGAAAACTTTCTGCACAACGCCATCACCATCCCCAAGTGAGGCTCGGCCTGTGCCGGGAGGGCCGGACGGGCGGGGCCAGTGAGGGGAGTGTCTTGCTGAAAGGGTGGGTTTGTGGGCGGGGCCTTGTTGTGGGTGGGTTTGGAGACGGTGCGCAGCTGCAGAGGTCTTGTCCAGGCCGGCCTGACAGGGTCCTCCCTGACATCCCCAGATCGCCTTGGAAGGTGACGTCCATCAATAAGAGCCCTCAAAGGTGAGCGGGGCGGGGCCAAAGCTGAGGGGTGTGGCTGTGGGGGTGTGGCTGTGGGGGGCATGGCTCTGACTCGCGCCCTCTCCAGGGACTCAGGGAGGCACCGCCGCGCAGCAGGGGCCTTCCGACTTGGGGAGAACAGCTCAGACTTCGAGATCCAGGAGGACAAAGTGCCCCGAGAAAGAGCGGTGTTGAGTGGCCTGCACCACTTCACAGAATACCGGATCGATATCCATGCCTGCAACCACGCGGCACACACAGTGGGCTGCAGCGCCGCCACCTTCGTCTTCGCGCGCACCATGCCCCACAGTAAGCGAGCTGCCGCTCCTTCTACCGCCACCACCGACCTCAAGGATGCTGCCCAATTAGTGCCCCAGCTAGCGAGCTAGACCTCCTGCTAACCCAGGGCCTCGCATTGCTCGCCCCTCCCAGTACCCATAGTCCCAGAGTTTCCTCAGACCTCCAGTTTAGCCTTTTTGGATTTGGGTGAAAGGAAATACAGTCGTTCACCACTTAACGAAAGGGATCCGTTCTGAGAAATGCATGGTTCGGCGCCTTTGTCGTCCTGTGAACATCACGGAGGCCCTCACACACACCCAGGTGACGTAACCTATTCCACATCCAGACCATACAACATGGCCTGTTGCTCCTGGGTTACAAACCTGTACAGCATGTCACTATCCAAAACAACATGAGATTAAACCAAGAACAAACGAAAATGGTGAAATCAAGACAGGTAAATATGAGATGCATAAGGCTCCTCCTGTAACACAGCACACTGTTTACTGCAAACGTTTTTTATATAAGTGGAAAGAATAGAGTCTAAAATAATGATTAAATCGTATAGTGTAGTAAACACATAAACCAGTACCAGTCATTCATTACCAAGTATCACGTACTGTACATAACTGTCTGCTGTACTTTATACAACGGCAGCATGTAGGTCTGTCTGCATAGCTTCACCAGACACATGTCAGGACAGGTTCACGATCACTGGGTGACAGGAAGTTTCTAGCTCTGATAGTCTTATGGAAGCACCATCGTATATGTGGTCCATCATTGACAGAAACGCCATGTGTGGCACATGACTGTGCTTGTGGCAGCTGCCTGATATCTCTCCCACAGGAGAGGCTGATGGCATCCCAGGGAAGGTGGTCTGGGAGGCAGCCAGCAAGAGCAGTGTCCTCCTGCGCTGGCTTGAGCCATCAGACCCCAATGGACTCATCCTGAAATATGAAATCAAGTATCGCCGCTTGGGAGAGGTAGGCATGCCAGAATCCCCCAGGCCCGGCCCCAATCCATGCCCCATCCTCTTCCCAGCCAGCTGTTCTGTGTTGCACTCAGGAAGCCACAGTGCTGTGTGTGTCCCGCCTTCGATATGCCAAGTTCGGGGGCGTCCACCTGGCCCTGCTGCCCCCTGGAAACTACTCTGCCAGAGTGCGGGCCACCTCGCTGGCTGGCAATGGCTCCTGGACGGAGAGTGTCGCTTTCTACATCCCTGGCCCAGGTACACACAGCCTCTGTCCTCTCAAACAGTCCCATTCAGGTCCCCAGCCACATCTCCTACTGTGGAAACCACAGGCCCCTCCAGCCCATCCTTCCCCCAGCACATCTCCCATGGTGGAAAGAGAAGTATCCTCTGCCCTCTGACTTCTCCATCTTTGATGCCCCCCTCTGCTGCCCCTGTCCTCCAACCACCAGAGGAGGAAGACTCCGGGGGGCTGTACGTCCTTCTCACTGTCACCCCCGTGGGGCTCATGCTGCTCATCATTCTTGCTGCCCTTGGTTTCTTCTACAGCAAGAAGAGGTGAGGACATGTCCCACTGGTTCCCAGCCCCCTTCTCTCCCTCAGCCCTTAGCATAAGGTCAGTGCAGTCAGAATGTGGCAGATGAGATGGCAGAAAAGATTTCCTTAGAAGCAGTGGCTCATCCCTGGGGGGAAGCATGGAGGAAGACACACCTTCCTGTGAAGGTGACCAGCTCCTCACAGTTTACCTGGGACTTTCCTGATTACAGCAGTAAAAGTCCCACATCATGGGAAACCCCTCGGCCTGGGCACATTGGGCTTAGGGTCGCCACACTGAGCCTGAGGACCGATGTAGCTGGCCTTCATAGCAGCGGGGAGGAGGAGAGCTCACAATGTGTCCAGGGATGCTTGGTGCCAGGGCCCTGCTGGGGCTGAAGACAAGAGGGAAATGGGGTAGCACTTTGATTAGCTGGGTTCTAAGGATTAGCTGAGGAGTCAGAAGCCCCTCTACTCCCCTGCTCCCCATTCCCAGCCTGTCACACCCCAGGTCCCAGGACTAAGACGAAGACCACCCAGGGATCCACCTGATCAGGGCAGGGCATGTGGTCCCCCTCCTCCTTCAATACCCCTCTTGTCTTCTGACCTTGCTGCTTCCTTCCTGGGGACCCTTCCAGCCTGACCCCTCACCTCCCATTGCAGAAACAACACCCTATATGCCTCTGTGAATCCAGAGTACTTCAGCGCCTCTGAAAGTAGGTCTGGAGGTGGGGGGACAGGTGGTGTATAAAGGGGAGGTGGGGGGAGAGGCACCCCGCAGGAGGCCTTGTGGAGCAGGCATTCACTGGTATCCGAGCCGCTGAGAGGAGTAGCAGGTGGAAGGGTGGCCAGAGGGCTGTTTCCTTGCCTCCTGACCCCCACCTCCTCTCAGTGTACATCCCTGATGAGTGGGAGGTGCAGCGGGAGCAGATCTCCATAATCCGGGAGCTTGGCCAGGGCTCTTTTGGGATGGTATATGAGGGGCTGGCACAAGGACTTGAGGCTGGAGGGGAGTCCACACCTGTGGCCCTGAAGACGGTGAACGAGCTGGCCAGCCCACGAGAACGCATTGAGTTCCTCAAGGAAGCCTCTGTCATGAAGGCATTCAAGTGTCATCATGTGGTAAGGGAGGGTCAGTGGCATCATCAGGGTCATAATTAGGGTGAAGGTCATGTGGTAAGAGGGAAGAGACAAGGGCGCCATCAAGGTCAGAGTTGGGACTGTTGTTGGGATCCTAATTAGGGTAAAGGTCATGGTTGGGGTTAGTCAAACCAGGGTCATGGTAGAGTCATGGTAAAATCGTGGCTAGGGCTAAGGTCAGTCATGGCTGGGGGTCCAGATCACTATTTGGATCATGACTGGGATCAAGGTCCGAACTGGGCCAATCCTAACAATTGGGATGATAGTAAGACATGATCAAGGTCATGGATTAGGGTCACTGCTAGGTCAGGGTTAGTTACACTCATGGTTGGGGTTAGGGTCAGTGTTGGTGTCTGGGTCAGGTTGTGGTCACAGCAGGTCAAGGTTTTGGCCAGGTTAGTCAAGGGCAGCTGGGTGGATCTGCAACCAGTCTCTTTGTCTGTCTCAGGTACGTCTCCTGGGTGTGGTGTCTCAGGGCCAGCCAACTCTGGTCATCATGGAGTTAATGACTCGTGGGGACCTCAAGAGCCATCTTCGATCTTTGCGGCCTGAGGCAGAGGTGAGGACCGGAAAGCCTTCTGGGCCAGTGGGCTGGAGAGTTAGAGAAGACGGGCGCAGTTGTGGGGGGTAATCCTCAGGCAGGAGTCCTGCCTCTAGGTTCCTTCTTCACCAGCCACCTCTCTTGGCTCTAGAACAACCCTGGGCTCCCACGGCCAGCCCTGGGGGATATGATCCAGATGGCTGGTGAGATTGCAGATGGTATGGCCTACCTTGCTGCCAACAAGTTTGTGCACCGAGACCTGGCGGCCCGAAACTGCATGGTGTCCCAGGACTTCACCGTCAAGATCGGGGGTACACAGGGTGCCAGGCGGGTGGGGGCAGCCTGTGGAGTCGAGCAACTCCCCCTAGCTGGGCATCAGGAGACCCAGGCCCGGTCCCTGGTCCTGTATCTGATAGCCCCCCATCCTGGATCCCCTTCCAAGTGCAGAGGGGCTTAAATGGGAGGGCTTTGAGCCCTCATGGCCTGGGACTCTTGCAGACTCTGGAGGTGGGGAGGTTGGAGAGGTACTGCGGGGGCAGGAGCTGCTGTGTGGCTCTGCGGCCCCACACCCTGTCCCCCTCACTTTCTAGACTTCGGGATGACTCGGGACGTGTATGAGACAGACTACTATCGCAAGGGCGGGAAGGGGCTGCTCCCTGTGCGCTGGATGGCCCCCGAGTCCCTCAAAGACGGGATCTTTACCACCCACTCGGATGTCTGGTGGGGCCTGGCTGGAGCAGAGGGCGCGGGAGTGGAGGCGGGGTCTGGGACAGGCCTGGGTGCACTCCCTCATGAAGGGTGCTGGGTTCAGGCCCGCCTGCGTGCCCTCCAGGTCTTTCGGCGTGGTGCTCTGGGAGATCGTGACCCTGGCTGAACAGCCCTACCAGGGTCTCTCCAATGAGCAGGTGCTCAAGTTTGTCATGGATGGTGGTGTCCTGGAGGAGCTCAAGAGCTGTCCCCTTCAGCTGTGAGTCACCCCACCTCCCCCTTCCTCTCACCTGCTCTAGTTTGGCCCAGCTCCTTGGTGCTTGTACTTCCACTGACCCCCAGTTACCAGACCAATGCGAAGTCCCCACCGCAACATTGGCCCATTTACTCCCCGGAGCCCCACTCACATGGACTAGACGGACCCTCCCTCTCACGCAGGAGGCCAGTGTGTGGGCCCCTCTGACCCCACCCCTCACCCCACAGGCAGGAGCTGATGAGCCGCTGCTGGCAGCAGAACCCACGTCTGAGGCCAGCCTTCACCCACATCCTGGACAGCATACAGGAGGGGCTGCTGCCCTCCTTCCGTCACCGCTCCTTCTACTACAGCCCAGAGTGCCAGGGGGCCCGGGCCTCTCTGCTGCCTCCTGACACAGAGCCCGACTCCCCGCAAACCCCAGAAGGGGCTTCCTCAGACTGCAGCCCCCCAAATGGGGCTGCAGGGCACTGAGGGGCACCCCATTCCCTGGATGATTGGCCCCCCCATGGGCAGAGAGGAAGGGACCTGAGCTTTGCAGCTGTGACATGTGCTCAGACAGGCCAGGGGTGGCAGAGGCTGGGGCAGGGGAGGCAGGGCTGGTCCGAGCTGACTCACTGCAGGAAGGTCTTCTCAGGAGGTGAGTTCTCCCTCAGGAAGTCAGTGAGGCCCCAGCAGGAGGGGTGGGGACAAGACCAGGACAGGATGTCCTGGCCCTCAGAGTGGGAGACCCTGTCAGACCAGGAAAAGCGGCCTGTGCACCCAGAGGCAGGGTCCACAGAGCCCCACCCTTAGCCTGCTGGTCTGTGAACATCTGAGCCCATCAGCACAGCACACCTGAAACCAGATACGGAGGCAGAATCAGCCCAGAGCCCTCTGTCCATGTTTGGGCTGCTGGGAATGGGGGTCCACATAACTGCCCTCCTTAGCACTGCATTTTGCCTCCTCCCCTCTGCCTCAGATGCTGGGTGGAGTGGAGCCCCCAGGGCCGCACGAGCAGGTTCCCAGCCTGGCCCTGTAAGCGCCTCACCGCCTCCTCTCTTGCCATCCCAGGCATTCCCATGCTTGGTGCTCGTCACCTTTTCCTCCTCCACCCCTCATCCCTGAGAATGAGTCGCCCTGCTCCCAGTCTGGACCCCTCAGCCTCCCTCATCACCCTGGGTTATCCAGGCTTTAAGAGGCTTGCTTCCCCACTGTCCTCACACGGGTTCCCGCCCTATCTTTCAGGGGAAGCCACAATAAATGCCCAAGTGTGTTTGTACCCTGGCACGCAGCCCATTATGTCTCCATCTCTGTGGGGTCAACACTGGCTGGACTTCCTCCCCCCCATCTGGGGACTTGTGGTGGCCCTGAGGCGATGACACAGGATGACCTGCTGCTGTCCAGCGCCACCTCCTGAGGACCAGAGCAGCCAGGGTTGCCATGGCACTAAGGCAGGACTGTCCTGCTGTTATCTGCTTCAGGCAGCAGGAAGTGGCTGAGCCCAGCAGGGAAGCCTGTGTCTGGCCTCCCAGTGTCACCACCCTGTTCCACACCTCATCTTGAAGTCCTGTCTCGCTATTTCCTTGGGCTGACATGTACCAGGACAGACTCGAGTGGGCAGAACATGGAGGGGCGGTGCTCAAGGACATCAACAGGGAGGCAGGAGACACGCCAGGGCAGCCTGTGTGTCTGGCTCCCCAGGTTATCCTACCCCAGCAGAGAGGCCCTGGGAGCATGTGGAAGCAGCATGGGAGGTGAGGTCCTGTCCCGCTCTGAGAGCAGTGCCATTAGGGTACATGAAGGGGAAGAGCTGCAGACGGATGACCCGAAAACTTGGTGAAGGGAGTGGCAGTGGAAGGGGCTGGTCATGGCTCGGGCCCTTAGCATCCTGCACCAGCACCCTAGTCTTCAGCTCCCATGGTGCCACACGCTGCCACCCCCAGGAGTCTGGGAGATTTGCTCACACCCGCAAACCACAGCTCCCTAAGGCAGGGCCTGAGTGCAGTGAGCATGAGTCTGTGAGAAGCCCTCTCTGTGACAGCAATTGCAACTCACCTACACCACCTGACAGGATCTGGACGGGCAGTAGGGGTCACCTGTCCCTCCGCGCGACCCCACCCCCACCCCCACCCCCACCGTGGCTGAAGCAACAGTGCCCCCTAATGGTAGTTGGTGGAACCACAGCTTGGGGAAGAACCTCCCATGTGCGTGGTCTCAGGCTTCCAGCAGGTGGAGGGGGGAACAGACAGTCCACACCAAGGCCCAGGGTCTGAGACCTCCACTCACACGGAGCACACAGGCCCCCCTGTTCTTGCACAGGCCCAGAGGGCAGCAGTGGGGCAAGGCCTCTCCCCACCACGCACGCCTGCTCCCTCAGGAGCAACTGGTGCATCTTTGTTGGGTAGAGAGATCAGCTTGGAGTCCTCCAGAGAGAGGCCCAGAGGCCTGGGATGGGCTGGATGTGGCCTGGGCGAGGCCTCAGGGGGGGCAGGATGGGTGGGGCGCTCACAGTCCCTCTTCATCTGGCTCTGCTTATAGAGCAGAGGACTGTCACCACGTGGGGAAGAAGAGCAGGCTGAGGGACATGGGAGGTCAGCATGCTACTCCGGCTCTTGGGTCAGCCCCATAACACCGGGCTCCCTCCAGTTTGGGGGACTGGCGTGGCAGGGCACCAGGTCGTAGACACCCAGCCAGGGGCGACCCTGGGTTCACACTGTTCTTTCCCTGTGCCCTAGTATGGAGAATGTTATACAAGAGCCTCCTGGTCCAGGAGCTGTTGCCTTGTCCCCAACCTTCTGGTGGGGTAGAACAGTTCGGTTTCTCCACTGAGAGGCCATGGGGTTCCCTCCTCACCACCACCACCACCACAGAAGGGGCAAGGGCACAGGCCCTGCTGGGCAAGCCGTGCTGGTGGGCAGGAGGGAGGCACTCCCAGGATAAAGATGCTGCCCAAAATCCTAGGACAAAAATGGGGGGACTTATCCAGGGCACAGGAGACTCCTTCCCACCTCCCTCCTCCCTTCCCCCTCCCCAGGGCTGCAGCTCAGATGTCAGAGGGAGGACAGGAGAGGATGGGGTGCTAGGGAAATACTGAGGAGACAGCAAGGCAGAAGGGGCATGGGACATAGGCAGGAGCTCTGACCCCCTGCACTGAGGCCCCCAGGACTCCTTCCCCACCTGCCCCTTTGCTCCCCCTGGGTCTGGTCCTGCCCCTCCCCTGTGAGCAACAGCCTGGACCCGTTCTGGGGAAGGGGGGCACTCCAGCCCCATCCCTGTCAGGCTGCACAGGGAAGGGGAAATGGGCATAGGCGCAGAGGGAGAGGGGGCAGGATGACAGGTGCACAGGAAACTAGGGTGGCCACGGAGAAGAGATTCTGAGACTGTGGAGAAGAATCCTCAAGAAAATGGGATGGGAGCTCATCCTCTCGGGAGGTGGAGAAAGGAGAAAGGAGAGAGTGTGGACAAAAGGGCCGGCGTGGACTGCTGGGTCAGGCAGGAAGGGGCAGAAATGGAGAAGGGTCCGGCCAGTGTCCATCTCTCCAAATGGCAGTCGGAGCAGAAATGACTGCTGCAGGAAGAATGAAGGTGGGACTGGAGACAAAGGTGGGGCTGGAGGCCAAGGTGGGACAGGAGGTGAGGGTGGGACCAGAGGTGAAGGTGGGACCAGGGATGATGGGTGAGACTGGAGGTGAGGGTGGGACTGGAAGTGACAGTGGGACCTGGTCATTGTAATCTATCTATTGTGACAGCATTTAAAAGGTGCTGCAGAAGTCCATGTGCTGCCCTGGAAAGATGGCCACAGTGAGCTGCAGAGTGAAAAGAGCAAGTTACAATGACTAAGTGGCATTGTTCACATTTTCATGTACAAACTCAGGAAACCATCTGGACATGTAAATTACACATCTGGATGATGGGATCGTGAATGACTTATGTCTTCTCTTTGTTTATCTGTATCTTTGTGTTTTTTAAAGAATACATTATTTGGGCCGGCTAAGTGGCGTGGCGGTTAAGCGCTGGCTTGGGAAGCCAGTGGCCCCGGTTCGGGTCCCACTTATGAGGGCCAGTGACACTGCCCTCAAAAAAAAAAAAAAAAAGAATACATTATTTACACAGTGAAAAACGAGCTGCTTGCTTTATAAAGAAGGTGCCTTTGTGACAGGTCATAGAGGTGGAGGCCCAGGAGGGTGAGGCCCCAGCCTGCAGCCTGCTCTGCCCTGTCTCTATCCGGCTGGGTACCAAGGAGTCCGACCCCCACACATTCTCCAAGGACATCTTTTCCCCATGCTCTAGCTAGGCCAGACTCAGTTTTTTGTGAATTTAGGATGGGCAGCATGCTTGTGTGACCACACGACATTTTGCGTCTGAGGAGATTAAAAAAAACACACCAAAAACCCAGCTTTCCTTCTTTCCAGCAGCCGCAGCCATGAAGGTCGAGTTGTGCAGTTTCAGTGGGTACAAGATCTACCTGGGACACGGGAGGTGATATGCCAGGACTGACGGGGAGGTTTTCCAATTTCTTCATGCAAAATGCGAGTTGGCATTCCTTTCCAAGAGGAATCCTTGACAGATCAACTGGACTACTGTCCTCTACAGAAGAAAGCACAAAAAAAGGACAGTCGGAAGAAATTCAAAAGAAAATAACCGGCCATGCAGTCAAATTCCAGAGGGCCATCACTGTTGTGTTTCTTGCTGATATAATGGCCAACAGCAATCAGAAGTTAGGAAGGCTCAATGAGAAAAAGCTATCAGGGCTGCCAAAAAGGCAAAAAAGGCTAAGCAAGCATCTAAAAAGACAGCAATGGCTGCTGCGAAGTCTCCCACAAAGACAGCGCCTAAGCAAAAGATTGTGAAGCCTGTGAAGGTTTCTCCTCCCCGAGTTGGTGGGAAACGCTAAGTTGGCAGATGAAAATGTAAAATAAAGATCTGACTATAAAAAATAAACAAAAAACAAAAAAACAACCCAGAAGGAGTAGAGAAAAGCAGATAGCTCCTGGAGACTCCTGGCAGCTTGGGGGGCCACTGCAAAGCCACACCCCTGAAGGGTTCCCGCTGGTTCCCCCCTCTCTTCTTTCCCAGCCTGGAAATACCCTCCCCCTCTGGTGAGCCCCTCCCCTAGAGCTGCACTTCCCCAACGAGTCAGAATAGCACCTAATATCAATAATTCCTTATGCTGACAAAGAGCTTTCTGTTCCCAAAATGTGTGTGTGTGTGTGTTAAAATCCACTTTAGAAAGGATGCATCAGTGATTCAAGAGGCACCACGACTTGCCTGAGATCCCATGGTGAGTTCCTGGAGGTCCAGCCCCTTCCACCACCCACCCACCCTGCCTCTAGGGCTGAGAATAAGCTGACTGATCCCTCAGTCTCTCCTTTGTCTCTAAATTACATCTTCCCTGGATCTCAGTCTCCCATTCACTAAAACAAGGAGTTTGGGGGAGAAGATCTTTAAGGAACCTGTCAGTCTCCTTTCCAACTCGAAAGAGTACCCCCTGCCCAGACCTGGTGGGGAAGTAGCTCTCCAGCGTGACAATGGGGAGTCCAGACTCCTTCCTGGTGCAAGGATGCACCGATCAGTTCTGGGCCTGCCCCCTCCAGCTGCATGACCACTACGGGCAGCCCCATCTGGCTTCCACTCCAGTGCTACTGTCCTGGCAGCTACCCTGCAGCACACCATTGCTTCTGTGCATTTCACTCTCTTCTAGAAACACCTGTCCCCATCTTCCTCCACAGCACAGCTCAGTGTCCTCTTCTGACATCCCAAGCTGCAGGCACCCCCCCACACACACACACACACACACACTCACACACGGGAGGCTCCCAGGAGCCCGCCCACACCACTAACTCCCCACCATGAGTATCCACAGAATCCATCGCCCCCCCCCTCACCATTATCTGAGACAAGACCCTTTTTCTCTCTGAGTTCTTTGTGCCAAGAACAGTGCCTGGCACATAGCTATGGAACTGTCACGATGTTAGAGATCTCGGTTCGGCTTCAATTCTGTCAACAACTCCTGAGATATGGACAGACCCCGGCCAAGGCCTCCCTCTGAGCTTCAGTTTTCCCATCTGGAAAATGGGGATAATGTTCCCAGTCCCCTTCTCATGTGCGAGGATCACATGAGAGAGAAATTGGTCCTCCGGTGGCATTTTAGGCACTAGCACTGAAGCAGGCAACAACAATAGCTAACAGAGGCCCAGCTACTAGGGGCCTGCCCAGCCAGAGGACACCTCCCTCCCACGCCCCAGGACTGCCCGCTTTGCCCGCCAAGACCCAGCTCCTTATCTGCTGGAGGATGAAGCCAGGCCCCCTCCTCCCCACCCCTCCTCTCACAGGTTTTATATGACCTCAGAATGTTGTTCCAGAAGTCTGTCTGCACCCTTCCTGCTGCAGTCCTGCCCACTCCCTTCCTCATGTGTCCTAAGAGCACAATTCTGAGTATAAACCTCCAAGGAGCCTGCGACCCTGACATCCCCACTGCCACTACTCAGAGCAGAAGTAGCAAGAGTGGGGATTCCCAGCCTGGAGGGAATAGACAGAGATGGGGGATCCAGGTCAGATAGCAGTTAGGACTCCCCAACAGCCAGACACAGAGTGACACAAAAACCCACTACCACACTGCCCCCACCTTCAGCTGCCTGGCTTCCGGGGGAGGGACCACTGTCTTACGACTTTCCATGACGTGGGCCCTCTGCCAGGGCTAGGGCTGTGGGTGAGGCGACATTTCCTGCCCTGGGGGCTGGGGTAACAAGAGAGTTGCTGAGTGTGCACACCTTGTGGGAGCACAGACACACCCTGCTCCCGGGCTCCTTCTCAGGCTGCCCCCATGGAGTTCCCCCTGGCCCAGGCAGGCCCCCAAGGTAAGTGTGACATTGAAGAATGTGTGTGGGAGGGGACAACAAGACCCCCAGGCCCCTGCTCTCTCTCTGAGCCAGAGCTTCCACTCAGAGGACAGGGCTCCACCCTGAGCTGGAGTTGGCAAGGCTGATTATGGGGTGCCCACACCCCTTTTCTCTGGGGCTGCAGGTCCACTCAGCCCTGAGAACAAAGGTGACAGGGCCTACTGTGAGCTCCTTAGGGAGTAAGGAGGAGGGGGCAGGTGGGATGGGGAAGGCGGAGGGCCCTGGTTCAGAAGAGGGGCCTGCATGGAGGAGATGTGTTTTCCCTCCCTGACTGTGAGACTGACTTCCTGGCCACCAGGAGGCCAGCTGACATCCCAGGTCCCCTTCATAGTGCTTCCCGGACAAGCCCCTCTGTGCCTCCTGGGCCCCTTACTCCTCCTCCCTGAGAAGTCCCCCATGTGCCATCTGCATCTCTCCCACTGTCATAACTGTCCCTTCCTCCAACTCCCTGGTCAGAGGTGTGCAGAGCTCCTCTAAGCCGGGGGCTGGGTGGGCAGCGGAGGCAGGCAGCCCCTCCCTGAGGAGCCCCAGATGTCCTCTTTGTGCTAACAGGGAGTCATAAAGACCCCACGTCAACCTTCAGCACCTTCCAACCCTTGGACTTGACCAGCAGAAGCTGCCAGGGCCCAGGCTTGCTTCCGAGGCCCAGATTCCAGGCCCTGAAGGCCGAGGAGGCCCAGCCCAGCCCCAGAGCCCCGGCTGTCCACACTATGGTGAGTGGGGGCCTGGGCATGCCACTCCCTCATCAGCTCCCAGCCTTCCCCTAGGAAGGACACAGGCCAACTGGGAGACAGCAGGGGTAATCGGGGCCGCCTGCAGGGCTGGGGCACACAGGGAAGAAAGGGGACAAGCTGCTGAGCTGCCCACTCACTGCCCCTCTGTCCCTGGGAAGCTCAGGCTGGGCCCCCAGATGACCAGCGTACAGTGTCTGAGTCCCAAAAGCAGCCATCTGCATCTTTGTCCAGCACATCCAGGTCTCAGTCCTTCTCGCCCTGCCAATCCCTCCTAGAGGGTGAGCTTGCCCTCATTCTGGCCTGGGGGGTGACCTCCTGCCCTTCTGGCCACTGGACAGCCTCTGCCCATTTAAGTGCAGTCTGCTGCTCACCACTGCTAAAACAAAGGCCCATGATCTGGGGGAGCAGAGGGCCTGCCTGGGGAACTAGGACAGTTGAAGCTGAAACTGGGACTTAAGTTAGACCTCAAGAAGGGCTTTCTGGGCAATTATACCCTAAAACAGGCAAATAGGATGGGGGACCAGGAGCATCCTCCCCACACTCAGGAGGGGCTGGGGATGAGGGTGACAAGATGGCCCCTGGCCTGGAGTCAGGAGCAGGCCCACTAATCATGGCTCCTTTCCCTCTTAGAACTTCCCCCCTAACCAGGTATGTTCCCAGGCCCCAGGGGCTGCCTCCAGCCCAGAGGACACAGGAAAGGCTGAGGAGGAGCCCAGGGAAGGAGCCCAGCCCCTGCAGGTCGAGACCCGGACTTGGTTCCAGAAGACCCAGGCCCACGGGCTCCTGCAGCATGGGGCAGCTCCTCCCTGGTTCCATGGCTTTGTCACCCGGAGGTGAGTCATGGCAGAGGAAACGGGCCCAGAGAGGCACAGGGGCAAGTCCTGGGTCTCATGGCTGGTCAGGAGTAGGTTGAGGCTACAAGTCCAGGTATGACTCCTGGAGGCTCCAGGGGCCATTCACTAAGGCACCTCTCCTGGGAGAGATGGCTGGAGAGGCTCTAGCCCAACCCCCTCAGTGCCTCAGTTTCCCCTCTCTTGGCTCAATTATCCTCTGGTATCTAAGGCCTCTGGTCCTCCTGGTCTCCACCTGTGTCTCCTGGTTCACCCAGTCCTCCTCACTCCTTCCTCTCCCTTGCACTTCCTCAGTTTGCTTTTCTTGTACCTGTGTTTGCCTCCTCTGTCCAGCTTGTAACTTGTGACATCTAGAAGTCTATTGCTGGTGCTGCGGTGGTCCTTCCAGGATGAGGCCAGGATGCAGGGCTGAGAACTGTCCCGAGGGGGAACCGGGGAGGGGAGGAGGGGGGCGGCACATCCTTTCTCCCATCTCCACCCTCCTCTGGCCACTTCAGCCTGTTTGGTTGGGGGTAAGGGTCCCCTGTGACAGCTGGGAGACAGGCGGAGGCTGGAAGAATCAGAGTGGCGCTGTCTCTTGTCCATCATCCAGGGAAGCTGAAAGGCTGCTGGAGACCAGGCCACAGGGGTGCTACCTGGTGCGGTTCAGTGAGAGCGCTGTGACCTTAGTGCTGACTTACCGGTGAGGGGCAGGGCTTCCCGCTAATACGAGGGGCAGAATTTGCGGACCCCTCCCAGGAGCCGGGCTCTTTGTTCCACCCCCACAATCCACCCCCCGCTACTGAGAGTGGGACACCCCGGCGCAGAGTGGGTAGGGGTCACGCCTGGTGCTGGTGGCCCTGGCCAGGGAAAGGGAGGAAGTGGGTCGCATCCCGGTAGCATTCCAACTGGTGCCCTACAGGAGCCAGACTTGCTGCCGCCACTTCCTGCTGGCCCAGCTTGACGACGGGCGCCACGTGGTGCTGGGTGAGGACAGCGCCCACGCGCGGCTGCAGGACCTGCTGCGGCACTACACAGAGTGCCCGCTCAACCCCTACGGGGAGGTGCTCAGCCAGCCCCTCGCCCGGCAGGTACGACCCCACTTTACTGCCCTGACCCTGGCCCTGACCTTCACCGGGGACCTAGGCCAGCGCCCCTCCTCACCCAGAGCCCAGGCCCAGGACAGCGGAACTAGGCACTTTCTCCTCGCAACCCATTACCCAGCAGTGCCTCTTGTCCCACATCTGGGCCGGAAGCCCTTCCAGAAAGATGCATGCTGGGGTAGGGGCCTTATGAAACATCCTCACTACACAGAGCCATGAGGGGCTGCAAGTGTCCAGACAGGCACATGGATCATTTGGTTTTTTGGTGTTTGTTTTTTTTTTTTTTGGAGGGCAGTGTCACTGGTCCTCATATGTGGGACCCGAACTGGGGCCGCTGGCTTCCCAAGCCAGCGCTTAACCACTGCACCACTGGGCCGGCCCTGTTTTTTTATATTAAGAGCTGTTTACTGAGTACCCACATGTACCAGATGCTGGCAGGCCCTGGAACTAGAGCCAGGCACAAGACAGCCGGGCCCCAAACCCACAAATAATGGCTATCAAGTGTGAGGGTGATGGGAGGAAATACAGAGTGTGGTGCTGCTACTCACCTGGCAGGCAGCTAGCTGTGCCTCCTGGAGGAAGCTCAGGCAGGACCACTCTGTGCCAGGCATTGGTCTGGGCACTGGGAAAACAGCAGGAAACAAAACTGACCAAAATATCCCTACCTTGGGCCGCCCGAGTGGAGCATTGGTTAAGAGCTGGTTTGGGGATGCCAGCGGCCCCGGTTCGGATCCCATATATGAGGGCCAGTGACACTGCCCTCCACAGCTAACAACAGCTCCACCTGGAGCTGGGCTTTGCGAGCCCCGGCAACGGTGTAGGCTGCAGCCCCTGCTGCAGTGGGCTGCCATAGGCTACAGTGAGTGGCCGGCAGCCAGCGTGAGCTGCCAATAGCCATGGTGAGCGACCATCCAGAGGCTGGTGACCAATCTGCCTCATCTGGGAAGAGCGCAATGACGATACCAACATGGGCCAGTGAAGCAACGTCCTCCACAACTAGACTGAAGAACAAAAAGACAGTAACTTGTCTGTTCCGATTCCCCAATGCTGTTCCCCTCCCCCAATTCCCCAATAAAATCTTTTTTTTTTTTTTTTTTAGTTGAGCCATCCTGCCACCTGTTGGCAGCTCAACGGCAACTCAGCTCGGGCTGGCCTCGAACAGCTGTTGCTAAGAGCTCAGCTCACACTCTTGAGCGAGCTCGTAACCAACTGAGACACTCAGCCGGCCCTCCCAATAAAATCTTTAAAAAAATAAATATCCCTACCTTCATGGAGCTTACATTCTGAGAGGAGACAGACAACAAATACATAATACAGAGAACACATAATCTGTCCAGTAATGATAAGTGCTAGGAAGAAAAACCAAGCAGTGACGAGGAGTGACAGGTTTCGGGCTCTTTTACATGGAGACATCAGGGAAGTCTGCTCTGGTAAGAGGACATTTGAATGGAGGCCTGAATGAATTAAGGGAGGGAGCCATGCAAACAACTAAAGGAAAAGCATCCGAGGGCAGAAAGAACAGCAGGTGCAAAGGCCCTGAAGTAGGGATGCTAAATGTGTCTGAAGAAGAGTGAGAGCAGCGAGGAAGCTAGCATGGGTGGAGACAAACAGAAGATGAGGTCAGAGAGGAAGGGAGGGGGCCCTATGGATTCTTGTGGATTTGGGATTTTATTCTGGGCTAAAGACTTCTTAAGCCTGTTGCATTTTTAAAACCACAGGCACAAATGGAGACTGGCCTGGTTCTGTGTTCCAGGGGAAATTAAGTTTAATATTTGATATTGCTTGTGACCCCAGCTCCTCCCCTCCCCCTGGTGTCCTTGCTGTCTCCATCCCCTATTCCTCACCCAGGGAACTCAGGGCAGGCCACATTCTTGTGCCCCTCCGCAACCCATCCCAGCCTCCACCCGGACCCTGTTATTCTGTCCTCCTGGATCACCTGCCCACCCCCATGGCCATCCCTCCCGCACCAAGTCCCTCCAGCCTCTTTTCCCAGCAGACTCCTGAGCCAACAGGACTTTCGCTAAGGACTGAAGAATCAGACTCTGGAAGCAAAAGCCAGGACCCACACCTCCAGTACACCCCAATCCTCAAAAAGGAGCAGCCCACAACCCCCACGCAGAAAGAGGGGGCCAGCGAGCCAAAGGAGGTATTGGGCTGGAGGGACCATGGGGGTGGGGCCTGAGGGGCGCAGCTCGGGCTTGGTCCCTTTGAACCCACAGTCCTCCCATCTCGCTTTCTCTCCTAGCTCTCCCAGCCGCCCAGGCCCAAGCCTCCTATCCCCGCCAAACCTCAACTGCCCTCCGAAGTCTACACAAGCCCAGCTTCACAACCCCGCCCGACCCCACCCCCCAAGCCCTCCCACCCCATCTACCACGAGCCTGAGGAGCCCATAGCCTTCTATGCCATGGGCCGGGGCAGCCCTGGAGAAGCCCCCAGCAACATTTATGCCGAGGTGGAGGTAGATCCGCGGGCACGGGGTGACGGCCCGCCCTGCATTCCCGTGCACCCGGTCCTCCGGAAGTGCTGGTCCAGGCCTGTCCCTGGAAGCCAGGTAAATGGGGGTGCAGGGAAAAGCTAGGTCACAAAAAGGACATCCTGAAAGCTGGATTGGGAAGGTTAGAGAAGGTGTTCAGCTTGGATACCTGGGTCAGGGTGAAGGTCAGAGGGTCCAGGCTGTCAGCATCCTCCACCTTCCCCCACCTGAGCCTGCTTTTTGGTCAGTATCCCTCTCACCCAGCTGGTTCTTTTCAGACCCACCTGAGTTTGCACCACCCATCCTCTCCTCCCCAGTCTGAACTCCTGCCCCTCCTGCTCTGGCTTCTTCTCCTCACCCTTGGTGTTCCTGCCATCCTGAAGAAGAGGCTTGGAGTCCCTGTGTCATCTCAGAAAAGCTTAAGGGAGGGGATAGCTGCAACCCCCTCTTTCCTGCATGCCCCCTCTCCCTCTTCTATCCCCACTTCCCCAGTCTTCTCTCTGATCAGTTTTTCCAAGTCAGCACCTCCTGGGATGTGTTGGACTCTCCTCCGGCCCTTCCCCACCTTCCCTCCTCACTTCCTCTCAGTCCCCTGTGTCCCCACTCACCCACACCCTTGCCACCTGCTGCTGTCCTAGAGCCGATGTCACCAGTCCATGTCTCCATCCAAACTTCTCTCCAGGCTTCCGCTCAGGTCCCCAGCGTCCCACAGCTTCTAGAACTTCATACAACCAATGCTGCCCTCACCCTTCTCCCCCAATTGCTTCTCTGGTGTTCCCTATCTGGGTTGATGACCCTCCAGCCACCTGACATCAGAACCAGGATCCTGGGCCCTCTCCACATGTCCCCACTCCCTTATAAGCCACTGTTTCTGCTGGGTCTCTTCCCAAGTATATTCTTCCTGTCCCAGGTTCAGGCCCCCTCATCTCTCATCAGCACTTTTCCAAGAGCTTTTTAACTGGTCTCTAGCCACCAGTTTTGCCACTTCTAATGCACTCTGCCCCAGGAAGCCACAAAGATATTTCTAAAACAGCTGCCTAGCCCACGAGGCCCTCCATACTCGGCATGGGGGGGGCGTCCCACCTCCTCAGCCTTACCACCCACCCTCCCAGAACTATGCAATTTGTCCAAAGGCAGGTGCTCAGGAAACGTTTGTTGAATGAATGAGAGGGATTTGGCCCTGCTCTATGCAGGCCATCGTCTGTTAAAGCCAGATGTCTTGGCCCTTGAGGCTACAGGTGGGCCTGAGAGGCAGAGGGTAGAGGGTGTGACCTAAGACTGTCTCTCTCTGCAGAATCCAGGTGGCCAGCGACTGCATTCTGAGGATTCTGTGGCTGGACAAGGCCCTCCCTTGCCCCACCAGCCCCTGCCCCACTGGGGACACACCTTCCCTCACCACCTTTCTAGACAGATGCTTCAGGACAGAGGACAGGAGTGGCTCCCCCTGGAGCCCCCGCAGTAGCTGGTGAGTCTGAGCTTGGGGAAGATAACCAGAGACCTATACACACACATACACCCAGGTGCCCTGCTCAGGAAATGTGGATGAAACAAACTGTAGGTGATCAAGGCTGGAAAGGACCTCAACCTCATCTATTGCAAAGATGGCACAAAGGTGTCACCTTGTATGCCAGCTCCAATCCACTGGTCATGGCTGCCCATGGCGCTGCAATGGAAAGGATGCTAAGGTCCTGTCTGAGCTCAGCAGAAAAAGAGTGCCATGATTGATTAGTGATGTCTGCTGTGGGTGAGGGAAGGAAGAGGAGACGCTTCTTCTCCGCACTTCCTGACCAAGTCCAACTCCCTCCCTTACTGTGCAGATTGGAAAACAAAGCCAGAGAGGAGTGCTGACTTGGCCAAGGTTGAGGACGAGAACCCATCCCTGGTTTAGTGCTGTGTTCCTGGCCCCACACCTACAAAGTCTCCAGGGGAAATGTCAGAATTTTCCTCAGATGGGAACCCTGCTGCTTCCTAAAGTTCCGCCGCATGGGGGCCTGGGTGCTAGTTCCCTTCCTCCAGGTCCCAGCTTAACCCTGTTCCCCTGACAGATCTGGGACCCCCATAAAGAAGTCTGGAGGTCAGAGGAGCAAATGTGGGGTCTACTTCTTATCAGGGACATACCTCCTGGTGCCCCCCCCCAGAACCCTCAGTGCCTGGCGCCCCTCTGAGGACAGGCCAGGAGGGCCCTGCAGCCTCGCCCCGGCCCCTCCAGGAGTCTGATTTCCTCGGTCCTCTGAGCCTTTGGGTCTGGGCCCTGGTCCAATGCTGCTGTTGTCTGAGGATTGGTTTGGTGAGAACAGATGTTAGAATTGTTTGTTGATTCTTGTCTGGCTAATAAATCATCACCAACCACTTCCCCTCCACAGGGATCCAAGCTCCTTCTGTCTGTCTGTCTCAGTCTCTCATATTGTGGAAGACAGGTGCTCGAACCACCACTGCTGTGTTGGGGAGGGGTCCAGGGGCTCAGAGACACTGAGAAAGGAACACAGACTTCTCTCTGCAGTGTTCCTTCCCTAACTGGGCTGGGCTGAGTAGGTGGCCTGGGACCCAGGGGGGCTGCATCTCCTGGAATGCCAGGCAAGGAGGGGAGTGGTTGAGGGGCAGCCCCTGCACCCCCTTCCCCAAGCCCCTGCAGAGAGTGCAGGACTGTGGAGGGGGGAGTGCCCTGTTGACCTGGGTGTGGGCCCTTAGAGGAGGGGAGGCCCAGCAGGCGCTCCAAGACTCTCCCTTGTGACTTCCCATAAGCCTTTGCCTCATGGGGACCCCATCCCTCCCCGCAGCCTCTGGCCCCCTGCTGAGCTCCACTGGGGCTTCAACCATCTGAAGAAAGGATCTGCCCCTGTCCCAAGCCAGCTCTTAACCACTGCACCACTCGGCCAGCCCTGATCTGCCCGTGTCTCAGACTGGAGGCTCTCTGTGGCAGGGATCCGTCTGCCCCTGGATTGCCCTCAGGCCCCGGTGCCCCTATGGTCCCTTCTGTGCAGCCTGTCCAAGGCAGTCAGTGCCCATCAGACACAGAAATCCCCCAGGCCCTCTGAAGCCATGTCCCCTAGGTCTAAGGGCCGCCACCGCCACACCAACCCATCTGGCACAGGAGCCAGCCCAGTGACTAGCAAATTCCCCTCCTTTCCACTCCACTGCTAATCAGCTTAGGGAGAAATATGGTTGCTGAGTCAACAGAGTTGGGGTTCCACTTCCTGCTGTCTGTAGGTCTGGACTGCCTCCTGAGCAAGAGGAGAGATGGGGTGGGAGGGAGGGGAGCAGATGGTTTGCTGAAATCAGAGGGAGAGGAGTCACCTCCAGACTGACTCCTCGTGGCAGGGGGAGGAGGCTGAAAAAGGAGAAGGTCACTGTTTAGAAAGAGCTGGTAGTCAGTTAGAAAACAGGATTTCCTTGGACTTTGGATGTGACAGGATGGGGGTACGGGAACCAGAACTGCCTAGTGACCCACTTGGTGTTCTGAAGGTGAGAAGTGTGCTGGAGGGGGCTCACCCAAGGGGTGGTGGGAGACCCCAGGTGGCCCTGCTGTGGCCGTGCTAACCAGTTGCAGCCTCTGCTGGGCAGGCCTTGGCTCTGAGCCAGTTCCCCACATGCCCTTGAAATGGGGGTAATGCCTCCTTATTAGCACACAGATCCGCTGCACAGATCAAATGTGGCCATTCCATCCGAATGAGGGCTGAGCACCACTGCTGGGGCTAAAAGGGCTTCAGATCCTTGGTGACTGCCTTTTCAGTCCAACTAAATAGGAAAGTGAGGTCTAGAGAAGGGAGGTGACAGGGAGTGGAAGGCAGTCAGGCCCAGATCTTGTCATACCAATCCAAGGTTTCCCCTTATACAATCGGCCCCTCCCAGGCAAAAGGATAAGGTCCCCATCCCCCGAGTGTTCCAGCTGCAGGCCTGGTCTTGAAGAGCAAAGTGGTGCAGCCTCCCTTCCCCTCACAAGCATGGGTCCTTGTACCACCCTGCTGATGGGCTGTGGCGACACCTCAGGATGGAGAAAGTCGCTTGTACCGGAAAAGGAGCTGTAGCCATCGCGCTGAGCAGGTTGCAGCCCCAGCCGGAGACCACCAGGCCAGGAGGGTGAGGGCATCTCCCAGCTCACTCAACCTCCCCTTTCAGAGCCTGCCAAAGGCCTGTTTATGAGTGGCAGGTCCGGCTTTTGCACTGTTCCAGTCCCTTCAGCACCGCGGCTGACCCTGATGGCCCTTGTCTCCCAATCCAGCCTCCCCTAAGCTGCCCCATTCACCCCTCAGCAGAGCGGCAGTCTCAGTAAGGTGCCCTGTAACTCTGGACAGGGGGCTGGAAAGAGATGAATCCCATAACCTCAGCTGCCCCATTCCGCAGCACACCAATCCCTAAGAACCCACTTGTCTGTCGCTGGGGCTTTCCCCCAACTACTTCTACTGGCCTCCAGACACCGACCCTACCTGAAAGCAAGCTGAGCAAAGAGGGAGAGCTTAGGGCGCAGCACAGATCTCCTCCAGGCCCCACAGGACTTCATCCCTCCAGACTACAGCTTCTTGGGCAGCAAGCTCAGGGCCCAGCTGGAATGAAGCCCGCAGGCCCCTCCCCAGAGAGGGACACCCTCCTTACATTAGCTTGGCTGTCTCCGCAGCTGCTAAGTGGGACCCCTGTCCACCCCAGCTTCCTACTGGTCAACACGAGGCCACACAGGAGCTGTGCCCCACCCCACGCCCAGGTCTGCAGGGCAGTCTGGACCTGAGGCCTTAACCCCTTCCTCCCTCTGCTCCCGGCTTTGCTGCTGCCTGTTAGTCTAGTGCCATTCCTTACTCCTCCGATCTCCCTCATCCCTGTCTTCTCATTCCTGTTTGTTTACCACATCCAGGAAGCCTTCCTAAAGTCTCAATTTTCTAACCTGTCAGTATTTCTCCTGGTGACCAAGAAATTCCACCCACTAAATAAAATGTCGTTGGTAGGAATAACAAGTAGTTTTAAAAAATGTGGTTTGGGTGGCCCGAGTGGTGCATTGGTTACAAGCTGGCTTGGGACACCAGCGACCCCAGTTCGGATCCCACATATGAGGGCCAGTGACACTGCCCTCTACAGCTAACAACAGCTCCACCTGGAGCTGGGCTGCTGTGAGTCTCTGGGTATGATGGTGTAGGCTGCAGCCCCTGCTGCAGTGGGCTGCCATAAGCTACAGTGAGTGGCCGGCAGCTGGAGTGAGCTGCCAATAGCCGCCATGAGCGGCCGTCCAGGGGCCGGCGACCTATCTGCCTCACTAGAGAAGAGCGCAATGACGATACCAACATGGGCCAGTGAAGCGGCGTCCTCCACAACTAGACTGAAGAACAAAAGCATAGCAACTTGTCTGTTCCCCTCCCCCAATTCCCCAATAAAAATCTTTAAAAAAAAACAAAAAAACCCCGTGGCTTAAGATTATTTGCAAAGAACCAGAGAAGGCGGGAGGCAGAGGAAACTTAGAGACATCTGGCCTCACTGTCCACTCCCAAAAAACTGGACTCTCCCTGCGGACCATGTCCTGCCCCCCCAGCCCAGAGCCCTTCCCACCACACCCCGATGGCAGCCCCAAGGAGGAGAGAGCTGAGGAGCTCTGAGCCCCAGGAGGACAGGGCCTCCTGGTGGTCTGTGGACATGGGGCCGCACCCCGCTTGGCACTGCTGAGCTATCCAGATGTCCCCCTCCAGTCTGGGGCCAGTAGGCGGTTGGAGTGCTGGGATGGGCTGGGACGGGCTGGCGCTCCTTGCTGACGACCAGCTGGATGCACGACTGGGACAAGTGCAGGCCTAGTGTCCCCGAGGGACACAGGAGCCCTATCTGGCTCCAACCAGAAGTAGGTCAGGTTTCAGATAAGCGGTGGTTTTCCTGTAAGTGATGAAACCGTCCTCCACACTTAAAGACAAACAGGCTGGACTAGCTGGGCACTCAGGCCCAGAGCCAGGTGAGAGGCCTGGCCCCCGCCTCTTCCTTCTCAGCCCACGGCCACACCACACCCTTCAGACTGCCCCTCTGGCCTTACCCTTCCTCTCTGTCACCAGGGCTGTCACACACTAATTCCTCCGCATTTTCCGTCCAGTCCCATCGGCCCCCCTCCACCTGGCACCCAAGGCCAACGCCAGCCTCCTTACAGGAGCCTCCTCAGCAGTCCCATCCTGCAGAAGCCACAACAGGAGCCCCTCTGGGGCCAGGCGCCCTCGGCAACACGCTTCAGGGAGAGCTCCCAGTGCCGTGCCCAGGGCGCGTTCCCTGCCCACCTGAACCTCGCCCTCCATTCCGTTGCTTCTGGGCATCACAGGGCCTGACAGCTCCTTCAGGTGCACAGACCCCGCCACTGCCCTTCCCCAACCACCCCTCCCTCTAGCAAAAGACTAGGGGACTGGAAGCCCCCCAGGAAGTCTGCCTGGCCCCTAAGTTCTATGCGAAGCTGCCACGCCAGTCCAGGCCAATGACCAGCGTACACCGGGATCTGCCCAGGGACAGCCATTTTGCCACTTGACCTCTTGCCCGACTGTTATGTCTAACAATATGTCCTGTCACAGAGGACCCTCCTGACTTGTCGATGACACCTGAGATGGGCAATGATCCCTGTGCCCCGTTCACATTGGCCATGCAAGTCCTGGGGTCCTTGAGGGCAGGAATGAGGTGCAGGTGATGGGTACAGAGGAAAAAGCAAAGCAGCCACCCAGGCAACTCCGACAGGTGGGAGGGTGTATTACACAAGGTCAACACCCAGGCCCGGAACGGGTGACAGACGACATGGGTCCAGAATGGAAAAGGAGACCATGCAAAAAAGTAGGAAGCGGGCAGGGCAGGCGGCATCTGTCAGACTGAATGTTTTATTTCAAGACATCCCTGGTTAAAAAAAAAAAAAAAAAAAAAAAAAGGCGAAGGAAGGGCTTCAACATTTCATCACATCCCACAGGGAGCAAAGCTCCCATTCAAGGACTCAGGCCCTGTGAGCGTCATAGAGCCTGCCAGCTGAGACAGGGGCTGGATCTTCTAACTCGTGTTAAGAAAAGTCGATCCAATGTGTTCGTCCTCGCAAGGGCAAGGCCGGGCGGGTCCTCAGGAGGGAGCAGGTCCGGAGCAGCCGCTGAGGCCCTAGAACCCGTACTTGGCCTGGGTCTGCCGGCGGCTGAGCTTGTTCTCTGACCACGTGTTCTTCAGCTCCAGCTCCCGCTCCTTGGCCTGCAGTGAGAAGAGGCCAGTCAACCTGGGCTCTCAGACCTGTTTCTGGCCTCTGAGCTCCACAATTTAAAATCTTTCTCCCATCACAACAGTTATGGGCAAATAGCAAGCCCCTTGTCTCTTATTCAAGTGTAAGAGGAAGACATCTGTTTGGGCAGTTAATGGGTTAAACAGAACAAAAACTCAAGAATCCTGGACCTTCAGCTGCTAGAATGAAAACTGGAATCCTCAGGTGGGAAACGGACAAATGACAACTAGAATCTGGCATCTGAAAGGAGACCCTTCGGCTGCCGTGGGTACCTGACTGGCCCAGTGGGAGGGGACGGGCTCAAAAACTTGGACGGACCCAAATGGGATACCAGCGGTAATCCCAGTCGGAGGACACGATGCTGAGGTGCTGAAGGCAGTGTAGGTGGGACCCTAGAAATTCACACCACTGAGACGGCCTGGAAAGGGCTAGAATCCTGACGCCCCCTCTGACCTCCACAAGTCCCAGCTCTGCAGTGCATTCTGGGAATGCACACTACCACAGAGAAGGGGCCCCTGAACCCCACCCAATGGAAGTCATCAGGTGCCTGCTCATTTCCTGTGAAATGGCGGGGGGGGCTAACAGTTTGGGTTTAAAAAAAGACCCTACCCTCAAAATCTTCCTGCAAATAACAAGATAGGGTACAAAGGAGTTTCTGAAAAGGTGAAAACGTGACAAAAACAACAAAAGCCTGATCTGCCCTGAGATCACCAAGCACCACAGACTCTCCCCAAGAGTCTTCTTCACGTCTGTACCTTTGACACATTTCGTACAGTTTGTCTCGAAGAGGGTTGTTTAATGACTGAATGAGTATTTGAATGCTGCCAGGTCCTATCAGATAAACACCAAGACATGTTCTAATTCCTGAAGACATTTCTGGATCCTCTATATTCTGGATTATTTGTGTTGATGCTTCCTGCCATAAAACCAGCCTCCTCATAGGTGGCTGTTTTGCTAAAAGTTGGTGAACCAAGATTTTCTTCAGTTTTTTGGGCTAGACAAGTGGCACGTTGGTTAAGAGTTGACTTGGGACACCAGCTCTGAGCAGCAGGGCCCCGGTTCGGATCCCACGTTAGGGCCAGTGACACTGCCCTCTACAGCTAAGATGGTGAACAACAGCTCCACCTGGAGCTGGGCTGCCATGGGTCACTGGAGACAGCATAGGCTGCAGTGAGCTGCAGTGGGCTGCCGTAAGCTACCATGAGTGGCTAGCAGCCGGCATGAGCGGCTGTCCAATGGCAGGCGACCAATCTGCCTCACCTGGGAAGAGCGCAATGATAATACCAACATGGGCCAGTGAAGCGACACCCTTCACAACCAGATTGAAGAACAAAAGGACAGCAACTTGTCTATTCCCCTCCCCCAATTCCCCAATAAAATCTTTAAAAAGTAAAATAAATATGTTTTTAAT
The DNA here is from genome assembly GCA_033961575.1 of Aselliscus stoliczkanus. Lineage (NCBI taxonomy): Eukaryota > Metazoa > Chordata > Mammalia > Chiroptera > Hipposideridae > Aselliscus > Aselliscus stoliczkanus. The sequence continues at coordinate 107,990,143 of CM066739.1, read as the reverse complement.
TATTAAAGTTGCTATTTAAAAGAACCCTGTGAAAAACCATTCCACTCCCCTTTTTTTTTTTTTAATTTTTTTTTTTGAGGGCAGTGTCACTGGCCCTTACATGTGGGATCCGAACTGGGGCCGCCAGCGTCCCAAGCCAGCTCCTAACCACCGTGCCACTTGGCCGACCCAAAAGTTTGGTTTTTCTTTTTGTTTGTTTGGGAGGGTTTTTTTTTTTTGTTTTTTGTTTTTTGTTTTAGCTGAGCCATCCTGCCACCTGTTGGCAGCTCAACGGCAACTCAGCTCGGGCTGGCCTCGAATAGCTGTTTCTCAGAGCTCAGCTCGCACTCTTCAGCTCGGGCTGGCCTCGAACAGCTGTTGCTCAGAGCTCAGCTCGCACTCGAGTGAGCTCTTAACCAACTGAGCCACTCGGCCAGCCCTTTTTTGTTTGTTTTTTTGAGGGCAGTGTCACTGGCCCTCATATGTGGGACTGAACTGGGGCCGCTGGCTTCCTAAGCCAGTGCTTAACCACCGTGCCACTCAGCCGGCTCTACTCCCCTCTTACATGTACCTCCTCGGTATGTATCTGCACCTGAGTCTTATTTAAATGACACTGACACAGCGAGTGATTCCAAAGGACACATCTCCCCCTAGTGGCCAAGTGGAGAACTGGGGAGGGGGGCGGAGACACCTGCCGGGAGCTGGTGCAAGCATCTGGGCCCCAGCCCAGGTCTCAGCCTTCAGGTTCCCGGGGTTCCCAGGGATCCTGCGGGCAGGCCACGGACCTGGAAGTTCTCACCTGATGAATCAGATATGTGATCTGGTGTTTCCGCCGCTGCTGGCCTGTTGGTTGCTCACCTTTCTTCTGCAGGGGAAGAAAGCACAATCACTAACCCACAGGAAGAAACGCAAAGGTTTCTAACATGCCCATATCATGTGACATTGGGGAGAAACCAACGACACAGCCCAAATCCTGGGGGAGAAAAGTGAGCCTGGAGCTGTTTCTATGCTTATGGACTTAGAAAAGTTATTTTTATTAAAGCCATTATGCAAAATACCCAAGCTCAGAATACATGTCTGAAATAGCCTGCTAATACCCCATTAGACTGGAAATACTCTGAGGTCAGGGGTGTGCCTTCTATTTCTTGGTCCCCCGCCCCAGCCCCACAGCACCAAGCACAGGACTTTGCCCACAGTAGACACTTGAGAGCAGCTGCACTGCCTGCGGTCAGTCTGAGACAGGGTAAGTGCCCGAGCGCTGGCAACCTCCCTCCTCTCACAGCCCCTCCAGCCCCATTCATCTCTGTCCCCTCCTTCTGTCAGGCCTGCCTCCCACCTACAGAGCACCAACCTCTCCCCCATCAATCACCTCTGAAATCCTGCCTCCGCCATTCTAGTCCCTGCAGCAGCTTCCCTGGAACTGGAGTTTTCGCCATCAGCCCACCGCTCCAATCTCAGCCTCCACCTGAAATGACGGCACTGACCCCCTAATCAAACTCTGATGCAAACAATTCACTGCAGTCTGCTGATCTGGGCTTTCATTCTGCAGGTTTTCTGTCCTTGGCCAGTGTTCTCTCAAACTAGAAGCTTCCCAGTCAGCCCCACCCAACTGCCTGAACGCCTCTCTGGAGTCTCCCGGCACTTATGTAATCAGTCTGCATGGTGGTCGTTTACACTCAAGCGTCCTTCAATCTCTCCCACTGCACTGTAAACTCCACATGACAGGAAACGCACCCTTTTCTTCTTTTTTAAAATTCTAGCTCAATACAATAAGATGGTGGCAAGAAGACTTAGACCTGAGAAAATAGCAAACTCCAATCCCTTGCTGCTATTTAACGTCGCTTAGTGACAGTTAAAGATGACAAACACGGAATACGCAGCCCCATCACAGGCCCACAGCGGCACTGACAGCAGTCACTACCATGTGACGATGCCTCCCGACCCACGCGCTCCTAAGTGGCTTCCCGGTGATGGATCTGTGCTGCTCTGACCACAATCCTTTGCTCTGTCCTGTGTGACCGCCAGCATTCAGTTAAAACAAATGGCTGGGGTGCAGATGGTCATCTGTGGCCATAGAACAAAGCAAAGCCAACGAGGAGCAGAAGGGAACGAGAGCCTGACCTTGGCCTTGCTGGTGCTGGGCTGAAATTCAAGGCTTCCCCGCTTCTCCCTATGGCAGGTTTATAAATGTCCACATTTGCTGGACTCAGCTACTAGGTGAAGAGATGCTCCTCCTCCGACTGAGACAGCGAGCCCCGAGGAGGTGGGAGTGTGGTGGGGACGTGAGCGTAAAACATGAGAAGGGACCGCGTTGGCTACAAGAGACAACGGGGAGGAGAGAGCAAGGCTGGCACACTCAGAGGCTAGGACCCCCACACACACCCAACTTCTGAGGCCGTGGTGCCCACACTTTAGAGGAGCTGAGCCAGGTCCCCACTTAACAGGCTGGAGAGGGTGTGGCCACAGGGAAAGCGTGAGCGGCTGTGGGTTCCGTCCAGGGAGGAGCCACAGCACATCAGAGATGGAACGGCTGCCGTCTGGAGGAGTGGAGGCAGCGGTGGTTACCAGGGCCCAGCGCACTGTCCTGCACCACTGACAACAAGTGTCTGCTAAGAGGCTGTGACAGCACCAATGGGAGCAGGTTTGCATGTGCTGTGCGGCCCCTCAAGCTGGTTGTCAACACTGACCTTCCCACTTACTTTGCTGAATGACTTCATGGTCTTCTCTTCTGTCAGGGACTTGGTCACCCACTGCTGGGCCCCACCGAGCTGGTCGTCACCTTTAATGTCCACGAAGTTGACCTCCTCCCTCCCCCGGTTCCTCTTGCCCTGCAGCCGCTTAAACTGGAAAAGGAGAAAAAAACCAGGAGTGGGGACCTGGGTGGGGATCAGAGGTGCCTAAGGACCCCAGAGTCTGTGGGTGATTTTGTGAGCCCCAGTTCTACTGCTGCCTTGATCACCCTCCGGGCATGCGCTCTCTCATCTGATGCCCGCCTTCTTCTCAGTTCTCCTGGATGCAGGGAAAGGGAGTCATCTCCAAACACGAGTGAGCGCAGTCACAGGTAGGAATCTGTCCTCTAATTACGTGTAAATTGTATCTGGTTAAGAATTCAAGATAAAACATCTAGGAACTCTCCTCTAAAAATCAGTTCTCTGTGCATGTCTGTTCCTCCTCATTGGTTTGGTAGCACTGATTCGGCAGACTAGAGGGGTGCCAGAGAGGGAGAACACGGAGCTGGGTAAACGGAGCCTCACAAGAAAAGGCCTGGACAACTTTCTAGGAGCCTGCGCCTCCTCCCTCCTCCTCCTCACAGACCATGCAGATCACGATACACCCAGGACATGCCTGGAAGGGGTGTGGGGTGGGTGCAGAGGGGCCAAATCAAAACACTGCAGAATTGTGGGAAGCTGACAGCACCCCAGTGTCTGACAAGGCCACATTGCCCTGCTCAGCACTGGATATTAGGGGTGCTGCCTTATGGTTGGTCATGTAATATCTCCTGCCTCTATGAACCCATGTGCCTTTTCTTCCATAGGAGACAATATATTTACTACACTTGTGATATGTTCCTGTGGTGCCCCAATGAGCTAACTACGCAGCCAAGGACGGGTAAGATCTCCTAAAAGTGGGGAGACAACCCAAGCCAGGCGGTAGTTCCATGGGGGACCCCTGAACTGTGATATTGGGGATCAAGCCCCTTGGAAACTGAGGCACAGGCCTCTGACAAACTCAGGCCAGAAAACTCAGGCTTGTGAGAAGCTGATGCATTTGCCTAAGGGCCCTACTGTGAATAGTCTCCTGAAAGATTAAGTCTTCAGGCCATGAGAGTTCCGGGTAAGAGACAGCTCTAAGACATCCGCTGACCATGGAATTGTTAATCAGCCTTGTGTGAATTCCTTTGCCCAGTGCCTTGTTGCAGCAACAGATACTGAAGCTTTGACTGAGAAACGGATGCAGCCCTCTGTAGGATAAGAGAGATGTGAGATCCTTTTGGTTGCTAGGTATTGTTATTTACAAACGAATAGATTTTAGGTGCTTTTACCTTAAACACAGCCACTCCTAGTCTTTCGGTATAGCTCAAGTATACTGTGAGTTTTATGATTGTGTTTAACTGCTAGAATTTAGGATGATTTCTAGATAGTCAAGATAGCTTTAGTAAACATTCTTTAGGTGACTTACAGAAACCGAGTCTGGGTTTCATACAATTATCATAATAAAGACAAGGTAATCCTTTATCGGAAGAGTAAGTCACAGTACACCCTGGAAAGAGCACTTTCAGGGGAGTAGAGGACTGTGTAAATCCTGAGAACTACAAACCACCGTTAATGATTTGTTACAGTTTGCTTCCTTGAAAATTCTCAAGAAAAGCTATGCGCTGACCCCGATTCTGGACTCAGTCTTCCTTGGCTGAGTCCCTTGGGCTCAGTCTTCCTTGGCTGAGTCCCTTGGGCTCAGTCTTCCTTGGCTGAGTCCCTTGGGCTCAGTCTTCCTTGGCTGAGTCCCTTGGGCTCAGTCGTCCTTGGCTGAGTCCCTTGGGCTCAGTCGTCCTTGGCTGAGTCCCTTGGGCTCACTCCTATCTTTCTTCTGTCTCTTGTTTTTCCTTAATCTGCGTCGCCCCTCTCGTGTCCCACTCGCCCTTGCCACGCAGGACGTGACACAGAACTTTGGTGAGAGTGCCCTGATCGGAGCATCAATGAGGCCTCTGGGGTCACTCTCCCCACAAGAAACTGACTGTTGCTACTGGACAAGCTCCCTGCTGCCTCCTCGGCTTGGGACAAAAAGAGCCCAACTATGGAAACTGTAAAGGACGTGCACAGGAGGGCGGTGGACACAACACAGGTACAAGTATGCAAAGGATGGGCGCCTTTCTGTGCACAGGTGCACACAGAATTATTTTTACAAGAAGCTACGTGCAAAGGGTAGCACCCTTTGCTTCTCCAAGCCCCACCACAGGCGGTGACGTCCCTACAGGTGAGACAGCACTTTATATCCTGAGCGTGGCCCCGTGGTTTCCATCTCCCTTGTGCTGAGTTTGGGGAGCTCAGTTACGTGAAACACAAGGGCTGTTTACTGAGGCTGCTGCTCCCCTCCAGATCCATTCTCCCCTTTCCTGTCGTGTGAATGAATCTGGCATATTGGCTAGGTATGTTACCACCCAACAAAAAGACTGCATTTCCTAGGTTCCTTTGCAGCTAGATATGGCCATGTGACCCAATTTTAGCTAATGAGACTGAAGTGGAAGTGAACGTAGGAATTCTGGGGAAGTCTCTAACGGGAGAAAAATGTCTCTCCTCTCTTTTTCTCCACGCTGCTGCAGCAGGCTGGCTGGATGCAGGTGTGACAGCTGTAGCCTCAGCAGCTATCACCGACCCTAGGCCACAACCTAGGGATGACAGAACAACAGGATGGCACTGGATCCCTGTCCACTTTGTGGAGCTATCCCACCAGCCCTGACTGGCCTGCCTACATCTAGCCTTCTTTTATGAGGAAAACAGTTACCTTCTTGTATTTAAGCCACCATCATTTGGAGAGTCTATTATATGCTACCACACCCAATCCTGAGTATAATTTTAAAAAAGAAATTTCTTTTAGCTTCAAATTTTCCCTTAGCTTCTGATTTGTCTGTGGGTTAAAGAGGGTCACTTGTGCTTTGTTAACTTACTGCTTCGTCATCGATGAAGGAGGCATCTGGGGCGATTTCCTGGGGGGGGACCAGGGCTGGGTCCTGTGCAGGATAGTAGCCACCACTGTAATAATCCTGCAGCCAAGGAGGGAAAAACACAGCATCTGAGGGCACAGTGTCTCAAGAGGGGACAAGAAAACCCTCATCCCAGGGGCAGTGTGACGCCCACACCACAGGCCAGAGAGGCACCGATTCTAAGGACCTCGCCCCCAACCCCAGGACAATCCCTGCAGCTCTTCTGGTCTGCAATGTCCAGACAGGTGGGTCCTTTGTAGGGAAAGGTGACAAGAAATAAAGATGTTCTCTCCTGCTCCAGTTTACACTCTGCACCCCCAGCTACTTCCCAAGAACGATGCCAACCTTTCCGTCTACCGTGCCCCCAGCTCTGCTCCTCCTGCTCGTGACACCCCAGATGTGAGTGGGGTGAGGTGAGGGCATGCCACTGTGGACTCTGGGGGAGCGCTTCTAACGAATGGGCAGGGAGGCTACGGACCCGATGAATATCAGCTACTGCCTGGCAGTATGGGGTTTACAAAGCTGGGAACAAACAGGTTTGTGTTACCAGATTTTCAGCCTGGGAAACTGCTGGTCCCCCTTAGGGGTGCACTGTCCACACATCACTGGGAACCCGAGAGGAGGTGCAGGCTATGCAGCCACAGGGCTGAGGACCCGTCTCTACCCTGCCACACTTTTCCCCAATCCTTCCACCTTTGCCTGAAACTCAAAAAAAAAATAAAAAAATGTTCCTTTAGGAACACTCATTTTATAATGAGCTAAGTGGGAGATAAGGTTTAATACTGACTGAATCAGAAGAATATTTTGAAATCCAGCATGATTAGAGCACGATTTCCCATCGAAGTGCAGCTGACCCTTAGACAACATGAATTTGAGCTACGTAGTGGCTTTTTCCCACTTCTGTCAATGTATTTTCTCTTCTGTAGCTCATTTGATTGTAAGAATACATAATAGATATACAAAATATGTGTCAATCGGTTGGTTGTTATCAGCAAGGTCAATAGCAGGCTATTAGTAGTTGCATTTTAAGGGAATCAAAAGTTACAGGACAGTTTTCGAGGGCTGAGAGGGAGGGCTGGCTCCCTAATCGGCCACACTGGTTCAAGGGTCAACTGTATTCACAATAAGATGCATTTAATTGCAGGGTCCTCTAGGGTATTTAAAGTGCCTTCATTTGCATAGACTGCTTAATGGTATTTGTAAATGGATACAGAATTCCTATTTGTTAGTCATTTGCCGGATGGAAACCAGTGGTTTCTTAGATTTAAATAGTATCTTTTCTTGCTAACAGGTCAAAACACTCTGGTCTTTCTCCTTCCTTCTAACAATGTTAAGGGAGGTATGTTGTCACTGATCAGAGACACAAGGATACAAGAAAGTTCAACAGCAAATATGTATGAAACACTTTCAGTCTTTGATCTGAACTGGACCCTACCCAGGCCCAGGCTAAAGAGGAGATTAACACCGACCATTCAGGACTACAGTGGCTGAGGATGTCCTAGGTGGGCAGGAGGGGCCAGCCGGCGGCCTCTGCTGAGTCACCAATGCTCTAAGTCCCCAAACTCCTGGGGGCCACTCCATTAGGGAAGCTCTGGCTACTGGAAAAGTCGTTCTGTTAAACCCGTTTACAACTGGCATCCTACACTCAACTCTCTGAGTCTGAGGCCACACACAACACAACACGACATCTGAATAAAAAGTTGTCAGAGCTGTTTACTGAGCATTTGCTATTCTGTTCCAGGCACCACGTTACCAGGAACCACGTTATGTTATGCTGACATAGTTTTCCCAGCAACCCTAAGAGGTTGCCATTGTCACTACCTCTAATAGCTGCGGGGTCTCTGACTCAGAGAGGCTGTAAAGGATCTACCCAGACACAGAGCTTGGGGTACAGACCTCGCTCTTGATCACTGCCAAGGGTAAGGCCCCTGGTTGCCCCTCTCCAGGGCCTTACCTCAGTCATTTCAACTATTTATGACTCAGCCGGGGCTTCTCCCCCTTTTCGCACTCAACTCCCCAGACTTCCCCCATCCCCACCCTACGTCACCACACCCCACCCCCTCCCCTTCTGTGTTGTCAGTACTGCAGGTCTCCAGAAACCCCTCTTGGGCTCACAGCAGTCAGAAGCCTAGGCCACAGTTCACTTGTCTTCATCCGTGTTCACAGAGGCCATCTTTGACCTCTAAGGTTGGAGACTGCTCCCTTCCGCCTTCTCCCTGCATCTCTCACCAGCTCCTAAAATAAGCTTTTGATTTCAGAATAAAGGGATCCAGCACATGGTTCTATCTGTCAGACTTCAAGAGTTAGTACGTTTTAAACCAATATTGTTCAGAATAAAGGTAGTATGTTTTTGTTGCTTTTTTTTTGAGGGCAGTGTCACTGGCCCTCACATGTGGGATCCAAACCAGGGCCGCTGGCATCCCAAGCCAGCGCTTAACCACTGCGCCACTCGGCCGGCCCTAAAGGTAGTATGTTTTGAGGCCAGACAGGTATAGAAAAAGCAAATGCTAGAAGAGTCATTGACAGCCAGTATCGCTGGCCCAAAACTCTCCCTGACCGCCACGCCAGACTCCCCACTACCCACCTGATAGTAAGCACCAGCAGCATTGGCGTCGCCATATGCGGAGAACTGACTGTAGCTGTAGTCGTCTCCAGGCTTGGGCATCCAAGGGGCCCCACTTGAGCCTGCTGCCATCTTGAATTCCAGGGGGGCGTTGGCTGCGTCATCCTGGAAGGCTGGCTCTGGTTCCGTGCCTGGAGGCAGCTCTTCAGGGACAGCAGGGACGGGGTAGGGGTATGGCTCGACTCCAGGTGACTCAGCCTTCTCCGGGAGGGAGAAAAAGTTTTCGGGGGCCACTTCCTCATCACTGTCATCCTCCTCCTGCGTGATCTGCTTTGTCACCTGCAGGGCGGCGCTCTTGGCAGCAGCCTTGATGGCCGAGGGAGACGGAGTGGTGGTTGTAGTGCCCACAACAGGCGCAAGAGAGGAGGGCTTGGATTTAGAGGCCGGTCTGGAGGGCTTAGTGTCAGAGGAGCCATCCGTGGGTTTCCGGGAGAAGGCGTGGGGCAGGAGCAACCTGTTAGTCTCTTTCACAGTCAGGTTTTTAGGCTGGGGAAGCAAGGCGGACAAGCCAGTCCCCTCACCGGATCCCTGGTGAGCCCGGGTTTGGGAGAGGAGGGAAGAGAGGTGACAAGCGACATGTTACGATATGCACTACTGACATCAAGAACAAGGATTAGACATGTGCTCCAGCATAAAATCTTACCCGCCCTGCTGCCTTCTTCCCTCCACCTATGCAGGTCATCCAATGTGAGCCCGACCCCTCCTGGCTACTTCTCCCAATGTAACATGCCATCTGGTTTCCTCAGCTCCGTCCCAACCCAGCCCCACTCCCTCTGCCACTGAGCCATCCCTGATTCTGTATTCGGCAGATACGACGCTCTTATTCTCACATCATCCTTCTTCCCAAAAAGCCCAGAGCTCTCTCCAGCTGCTCACTCAACCTCTGTCCACGTCCTAAAGGTTCCTCTTAACATGGGAACCTGCTGCTTCCTTTGGGCAGCTACTCAAAGTTAAGGACAAGGCTCTGTCCAAGAAAACATCCATATGTGTTGCTAAAAGTCCCTGCCCTGCCCCAGGAAGGCCCTACAGATGTTGGTGCATTCAGCTCGTTTGTGCCCGAGTCAAGTGTTTAATGGATCAATGAGTACCCTAACTGGTTCTTAGGTTCACTCTAAAAACCCCTGGATCCTGCTTTCCGCATGCTATTGGGCCAGCCTGAAAATGGAGAATGGAATAAGGTCACTGTATCACTGTCTAGGAGTACCAGTGTGCTTCAGACTCTTGGCCAAGAAATGCACAGAACACATAAATACCATCTCTGGGTCAAGCTGGCCAGGCAAAACTGCTCAGCGGAAAGTGGGCTCCTCTCACTGCTGTGTGTGTACACAGATTGGGGTCCTTCCAGCCCAACTGACCTGGAGGCTCAGGGTCACAGGAATCAGACTGAGGGGCCAGGTGGAGCACACCCATGGGCTACCTTGGAAGGGCTCGACCTCCCAGGTCACACCTGGGGTCACACTGCATTCCCACCCTGCCAACCAGCTCAGTCTCTCTACCCACTCATCTCTTCCTACCATTGGGAAGACTACTCCTTCCTCCTGGGCTGCCTTCAGGTCTGAGCCAGTGTTCTCCCAACTCCTCTAGGAAGCCCTTCTGATAATGGGAGCAACGGGCCTCACTCAGCCTCGGCATGGCCGTTTCCTCCATGGCCCCTCTCCATCACCCACCACCAGCACAGTCAGTTATCTGTCTAACCTCCTTCTAAGACCTCCCAGCCAAGGTGGAAATGACACCTTGACAGTCAGGGCAGCATCACACCTGAAACCTCTATAGGCAGGACCATGTCGGATGACCACGAGGTCAGCGAGTGTACAGGTCACTGCGCGTGGGGTACAGCAGGAAGAGACTCCTGGGAGCCGGCATGAAGGACGTGGGACATGGGGAGACAGACAAGCAGCATAGGCCACATCCTGGCACTGCCAGTTCAGGACTCCTGGTCTCGGTTATGGAATAGCGGCCATGGCAGAAGGTAAGAGCTCGGACCCCACAGCGAGAACCCTAAGCCTGACCCCGGCCCTGCCCCCCACTGTCTGACCTTCAGGCAGTTCCTTAAGCTCAGTTTCCTCCTGTGTCATACAGGGATGATGACAACACGATGACTTAGGCACTTAAGAGAGTAAACCAATTAAATGCTGCTAAAGCACTTAGAAAAGGTACACAGTAAGCGCTATTTCATTGTTCACTGTCCAGGTTAAAAATGACACAGGGAGAAGATGGGTAATTTTAAAATACAGATGTTCTCGAAACAGACTCATAGATACAGAGAACAAACTGATGGTTGCCTGATGAGAGGAGGGTTGCGGGGAGGGATAAAAAAGGAGGGATTAAGAAGTACAAGTTGAAGCGAGCGGCCCCGATTTGGGTCCCACATATGAGGGCCAGTGACCCTGCCCTCAAAAAAAAATAAAAAAAAAAATACAAGTTGGCAGTTATAAAAACAGTCATGTGCAGTGGTTAAGAGCTGGCTTGGAATACCCGCGGCCCCGGTTCGGATCCCACATATGAGGGCCAGTGACAATGCCCTCAAAAAAAACCCCAAAAAATAGTCACGGGGTATAAAGTACAGCACAGGGAATATAGTCGATCAATAATACTGTGATAACTATATGTGGTGCCAGGTGGGGACTAGACTCACTGGGGGATCACTTTGTAAGTTACATAAATGTCTAACCACTGTACTGTGCAGATGAAACTAATATAATATTAAATGTCAACTGTAATGGGAAAATTTTTTTTTAATGTAATAAATAAGTAAAATGCAGATGTTCCCTAAATCACTTTGACCAATTTATTTACTCTACCCTTTCAAAGAAATCCTTTTACCGGAAAGTAATGAATGAATCATTGCACTCCAGACCATCTCCTCCCCCACCGTCCCCCGCCCCCCGCCACCTGTCCTGTAAGAGGTGACACAGCGCACAAAAGCCAGGGGACAGCGAGGAGGGGCAGGGATGCACATGGTCTGATGTCAAGGAAACCCACATCAGACCTACTGAGTTGGTCCTCAAAGCCTCACTGGGAAATGGCTGCCGTCGTAAACCCCGTCTCCCAGGGGGCAACACAGGAAGAGAAATGGCTTCTGTCGTGTCATCAAGTTTACCTGAAGGACAGTTTTCTTCTTTGTGGGTTCATCTTCCTCGGAATCTGACTAAGAGAAAAAGAAATGGAGTAAGGCTTCACTGGTGGAGCACAGAGGAGGAAACACACCCAGTGAGGCACGTATAAAGGGCCGACAGCAGCTGGCACCCGCCGTGCCCCACCCCTCCACAGAGGCACAGCCGCCAGGGCCCAGCCCAGCAGCACAGCTCCGTCCTGCTGGCCTCCGGGTCCCTCACCCCCAAACCCCCAGACCTGTGGCACAGTCTTCTTGGCATGAATTTCTGTTTCTTTACATTAAGATTACTTCCTTCCATTTAGTCTTTGGTGGAACAAGAGCTGCCATGTTTCTTCCTATAAATCTGTCCACTGGAAGGTGGACAGGATTTGGGCCACAATCCTACCCAGTCTCAGCTTCACATCTAAAACCACTGGTATAAACGACATAACCACAAGGCTAGGGAACTCCAGGGGGATCAAGCGGTGTGTTAACTACTCTTCTAGGAGGCATTAAAGGTCAGGGACATTGGAGAAATCCATTCCAAGTATGATGTACTGTCTGCCAAACAGCTTTCCAGGAGGCAGGCGAGCAAGTGATAGCTGTGAGAGTCTGGGCAGCATGGAAGGCTCTCTGTGACCCCTGATCCTCCAGGACTGTTTCTCACACACACTCTCACTCTGAAAACAGCTGAACTGTTAGCTCAGTACCAGTTCCAGCATCTTCAACTCTCAGAAAGACACACGGCGGGCCGGCTGAGCGGCGTGTTGGTTAAGAGCTGGCTTGGGACACCAGCAGCCCTGGTTCGTATCCCACATACGAGGGCCAGTGGCACTGCCCTCTACAGCTAAGATGGTGAACAACAGCTCCACCTGGAGCTGGGCTGCTGTGAGTCCCCGGGACGGCATAGCTGCAGCCCCTGCTGCAGTAGGCTGCCATAGGCTACAATGAGTGGCTGGCAGCCAGCGTGAGCTGCCAAGAGCTGCAGTGAGCGGCTGTCCAGAGGCCGGCAACCGGTCAGCCTCATCCAGGAAGAGCGCAATGATGATACCAACATGGGCCAGTGAAGCAACATCCTCCACAATTAGACTGAAGAACAAAAGGACAGCAACTTGTCTGTTCCCTTTCCCCAATTCCCCACCGCTGTTCCCCTCCCCTAACTCCCCAATAAAATCTTAAAAAAAAAAAAAAGAGAAAGGAAGAAACGCCCAATACACACACACACACACACACACACACTCACAAAGAAAGACGCACGGCATTGCAAGAGCAGGCTTTAACATTGTATTTATAAGAATCAACCTCCACACCAAGGGCCTTTGAAGCTTCCCACCTGTTCTGAGGACTGTGGTCTGGGCATCTGTAAACACAGGTGACAGGGCGGGACTCTCGGACCCCACTCATGCCCAGGAGCCTATAAGAACTCCAGTCCTCCCCGTCTTTTCAGTGGACGACGACAACAAGGACGACACCACCACCACCACCACCAAGCTCCTTTCCAGCTTCGTCTACTACCAGGATCTCTTCATCATCATGACTGAGATGCTGTTCTTTGAAGGACTCTGTGCTGGGCTTCCTGACTGGTGTCCCACGGGCAGGTCACAGCTGTTACATTGGGTGACTCAGTCCACAGGGCGTGGGCAGGGCTTGGGACAGGTAGAGTCCTGGCCCACTGGTCTCCAAGGAGCACACCCTGGACCACTTATTGTGCTTCAAAGATCTGTGTGTCACATGACATGAGAAAAGCCCTGCCCGCACGGAACTTACAGTCCAGGAAGAAGAATGACAAGAACCCAAGTAACTACAATAAGGCAGGAAGAGCCTCAGGCAGAGTGGGGTCCAAACACGCCCCCAAAGCCCTGTGCCTTCCTTCACACACGGCCTGCTTTACACTCCCTCTCCCGAGCCTGTGTCACGTGTCACAAGCACCGCTCACTCTCCCCCAGCTTGCACTCTGGACTTCCAGACCCCAAACTCCTGAGAGGGATTCCTGCCGAACCTCACCTTGCTCTTCTGCTCTGTGTCCCCACGTCCCTCGTTGGTTGGGTTGGGATCACCCTAAGCCGGTATCTGTGCCAGCTCTGGAAAGGGTCGGTTTACCCGTGTGCACTCGCCCTCACTCTGACAGCAAAGGCCCTTCCTTATAGCTCTGTACTACTCACAGGAGTCAGTGCACCATGATTTCAATTACTATTGTAGCTGCTGCCAAATGTATAAAAACCACCCCCACCACAGGAAACCTGTCTTGATACTAAAATGAGGGGGATAACAAGAGTGTGGTATCTGCTGAGTACCTGCTGTGTGTCAGGCAACTTACAAACTTCCATTGAATCCTTACGGTAACGTTTGGAGGTAGGTATCAGTATCTCTGCATTACAGGCAAGGAAAGCAAAGGCTTGGGGATGTAAATAATGGCCGTCTTGGTTCTGTCTTGTGCTTCTGTGGCTACACCATGTTTGTCCAGGTCTGAAGTGCATGGTGACCAGGTCCCACTAGATCTCCATGACACGGGTGACAGCACCAGGCACAAAATCAGAAATACAGCTTTGCCACTTACTGGCTTGGGATTCCCCAATAAGCCATTCAACTCCCCAAGCCTCACTTGGAAATAATATTTACCCATGTCATAAAGATGCTCTAGACATTACATAAGCTACTATGCATGAAAATGTATATAAACTAAAATTCTAAGCAGAGTGCAACGATTATCATTCTCTTTGGTCCACCAAGATGTCAAACTTGCGCAAAGAAAAAGCCTTAAGCACCAAACACCTAAGAGTCTTCAGCCTTTCTCTCTGTTCCAAACTCCTACTGCCTCAGGCGCTCCTGACCACCTCCAATGTTTCATGAAGGCCCATCTCCTTCCATGAAGACCTGTCTCCTTCTATGGAGACCCATCTCCCTTCCAGCAGACCACACACAACCACCACACTCTTGACTACACAAGCTTCTCAAGCCATCCCCAGGCATGGTTCAACTTTAACATCTTAGGCAATAGGGCCAACGGAAATGATCTGAAAATAAACTTTATCCAAATTTGAGATGATTACGTTTATAAAACTGTGTAAACATATTCTTATTTTTCAGATCCTATGACAAACAGAAAGTGGCTACTGTGAAAATCAAGGCAAGCTGTCCTGAGGCTGATAGACTAAAGGCTAGATCAGCTGTGAAAGGGAAATTAAATTTCTCTTTAAATGTCACAGTGTTTCCATTATACTGACAGCCTAAGTTTAAGGTTTAAAAGCACTTTAATAAAAAAACAACTCGAGGGCCGGCCGAGTGGCACAGTGGTTAAGAGCGGCTTGGGAAGCCAGCGGCCCCGGTTCGGGTCCCACATATGAGGGCCAGTGACACTGCCCTCAAAAAAAAAAAAAAAAGAGAGAAAAAAAAAAAACTCAGGGCCGGCCGAGTGGCGCGGTGGCGCGGTCGTTAAGCACTGGCTTGGGAAGCCAGCAGCCCCAGTTCAGGTCCCACATAGGAGGGCAAGTGACACTGCCCTCAAAAAAATAAATAAAAAAAAACTGTACAAAGACATTAAGAACACCTTATTATCATCTCTGGATTTCGAGTGCTGCTGAGCATTCCCCATCATCCTTCTCTCTTTGAACATCTTACACCAATCTATTGAACCCCATTATACATCATCTCATGAAGGGCACCAAACAGGACAGGCTCCCTAAAACGGAACATCAAAATAAGACCCTGAAAACTGCTGAGACCCTAAGCCCCTGCTGAGTCAGGACTAGTCACCTCTTCAAAGCTGACAAAGGGGACTCAGAGAGTCCATGATGGACCTGGGGCCACAGAATAGTCCAAAGGGTTGCAAGGTGGTGAAACAGAAAAAGGACCACAGGACTCTAGCCAACCCCATCTCAGAAGAGGCTGGGAACACGGCACTCACTGGTTCACTAGGAAAAGAGGTTTAGATACCACTCAAAGCACTTCTGGGCAGGCGGGGGCCTGACTGAACACAGGAAACAGGAGAGCTCGGAAAGGAATTATCCGAATTCTTCACAAAAGATAATCAACTTTGGTTTAGAGTACCAAAAGGCAGGGAGATGAGTAATCCAAATGATAAGAGATGTGCCATGTGCCCTCCAGTCACCCCAGGGAAGGGACAAGGTACAGCTGCCTGGAGCACTCAAAGGAGAATCACTTCAGCTTCTATCAAGAGCAGGCTGGATTCCCCAACGCTGTTCCCCTCCGCCAATTCCCCAATAAAATCTTTAAAAAAAAAAAAAGAGCAGGCTGGAAGCAGCGGGCTTAGCCTAAGCACACAGCACTCAATTGAGGCCTGAGCAGAACTTCCTTGATGGTGAGAGGTACAGACACAGTGGGTTTCTTTATCATAGTAAATAAAACACATTTAACGTAAAATTGACCATTTTAACCATATTTAAGTGGACAATTCAGCAGCATTGAGTACGTTCACGATGTTGTATACTGATCACCGCTATCTATTTCCAGAACTTTTTCATTATTCCAGAAACTCTGTACCTATTAAACAGTAGCCTCCACCCCACTTCCCACCCTCCAGCCCGTGCTGACGTCTGTGCTCCTTTCCCTATGAATTTGCCCATTCTGGGTGCCTCACATAAGTGGAATCATACAGTATGGTGCCCTTCTGTGTCTGGCTTACTAATTAGTTAAGCATAAAGTCTTCAAAGCCCATCCATGCAGTAGCACAAGCCAGAATTTCCTTCCTTTTTAGGACTGAAGAGTGCTCAGCTGTGTACACACCACACTCTGATCACTCATCTGTCTATGAACACGAGGGATGCTGCCATCTTTTGGCTACTGAGAGTAGTGTACCCTGAACACTGGAGTACATGTTTCAGTGGCTGCTTTCAATTCTTTTTGCCTAGGAGTGAAACTGCTGGATCACCTGGCAATTCTAATTAACTTTTTAAGGAACAGCCAAACTGTTTTCCACAGGAGACTGTGGAGTCAACTCCCAGTGTCCTAAGACCAGTGGGTGACACTCTAAGCGTTCCCCACCACGGGCCCCAGAGAGATGGGGGCACCCAGGGCTGGGAGAAGTGCTCTGGGCCAAGCTGGTGCTCCCGAGTCTGGGAGACACAAACTGGTTGTGTCTCTTCAGAAGGCATTGTATTTCTCCGTGGACTCACAGGGCCTGAATCCCAATGGTCATTGCTGTCCTCTCTGCTCCAGCTGCCAAGAGTGACAAGACACACACACCCTGAGACTGCTGAGCAAGGACGGAAACAGACATTTTCCATTAAGCTAGGCCCAGTGGAATCTGCTCATCTATCAGAGCCTCACTCCCCACAGCGGCCTCCCCTTATCTTCCCAGGCTCTGGTTCTGACAGACGCCCCCTCCACAGAGCACTCATTAGTGGCCAGCAGCCAGGGAGGAAGTGCGGGCCCAGCAGGTGTGCGCACCTCGCCACCGCCCCTGGGCTCCAAACTCAAATCACCACCACACTCATCTCTGCCATTATCCCAATGAGCTGGACTCATAGACTGGGGTTACTCGTGGGTCTCCGGTATCTCCTGCTGACACCCGCCCTTAGCAGGATCGCACTCTCTCGGCCACTTTTCTCTCCTCATCAGATCGCTCCCCTGTTGCAGGCTGCCCAAGGCTCTGCTTTTCAGACAGAACAAAACATGTCTGCGTGCAAAGTGCAAATCTGGCTTCGCTACTCCCAAACTGGGGTTTAGGCAAATCACCGCTTTTCTACACTCCTGTTTTGTCATCTGCAAATGCGGGCTAATACTCAGCTTAGAGTCACTGGGACGCCTGGCAGTGCCCCACAAGCACCGGTGCACTTTCCTCTTCCTGGGCCGCTGCAGTCAGCTCTTCATTACCTGTTTAGCAGAAATAACCCAAATTGGTGAAATCTCAATCCCCCAGCTTCCAACTTTCCACTATCTGGGTAAACAATCTGAAAGTGTACGTAATATTAATCCAGATAACCACAAAATTCCTATTTGCTCTGTAACGCACTTCTCTCAGGAAACTCATCTGGCAGATTCATTCTTCCAACTTGCGTTTGCTACCTCCTGATTTTAGAGTCGGCCTCCTCTATGCCCGTGAAAGCGACAACAGACCAATACCTAAAGGTGGCTTGGGTCACAGTAAGAGGAGTACAAGGGGACAGAGGAGGACAGGTGTCCCCTTGATGGGCCATTCCTGACTCCTCACACGGAATCTGACCTGGCACCTGGAGAGAAAATACGGTATTAACCTGTCCCCTGAGTGCAGCGAATTATGAGTGACCCAAATGGAAACACTCTCTCCTGGAAAACTAGAACTGGGACTGAGGTTGTAGTTTAGTCTGGGCTGATCACCAAAAGGAAGAAAATGAAAACAGGAAGGTGTGAGTGGCCATCTTTCACCTGCAACGAAGGCTAAGACAGCAGCAGAGGAAAGCAGTCTGCAGGCAGGAAGAATGAAATGTGCAACGAGAAGCTGCATGAATCAGAGGGGTCTCCACTTTCTGGACCCAGGCCTCTGCCCGGCCCTGGGCACATTAGGAGGCATTATCATGCAAGGTAAGGCAGCTCACACTGCTTTCTGATGCCTGCAACCAGTTAAACCCAATCCCTGATCTGCTCGGCCTCCTGTGCTCCCTTCTAAATGGCACCACTGCCTCCCGGCTGCCTGAGCCTCCTCTGTGTCATCCAATCAATCCCCTAGTCTTATCACTTCTACTTCCCAGACAGACACGGAACCTCTACTTACCTCCATCCCCTGCCACCCCCTCACCCAGGCAGCCCTTATGTCTCCTATGTGTCTGCCAGCTTACTCCCGCTGTGATCGGAGGGTTCCTGCTCAGGCTTTGAGGGTGCTTCACTCTCCCCAAGTTCCTGTACAAAGGCCCATGGTCACCTAGCCTCAGCTCTCTCTGGGGCTTCATCGCCCCCGCCCTCCATGGGCTCCAAGACTGTGCCTTGCCTGCTTTGGGCTCCAGCAAAGCATTTTCATCATCTTGCCTCTCCCTCTGCCCGGTGTGCCCCTCCCACTCCACCTCTGCCTCCAGCTACCCCTTACTCATCCGCCTTATCTCTGTTCAGCCATCTCCACCTTCTGGGAACCCCCCAACCTCTGGACTGGTATCTCCCCTGGCACCAGCTCTATCATGAATCTTCTCTGATGTGACCTAAAACCTCTCTCCTTGTCAGTCTCCGCCCACAGACCATAAATTCTTTCTGAGCAGGGTCTATTACTGAACTCTTAGCTCCTGGCACAGACAAGTAGCTCAATATTGAATAAATTTAATTAATTAATAAGAGTTCAGAGTTAATTACTTCTACATTAGCACCAAACTCTAAAGGGAAATTATTTGAGGAAACTTAACTCATTGTTTTCAAACATGTATTGTCAGCCTACTAAGTGCAAGACACAAAGTTTGGATCCAGAGGGGCTCAGAGCTAGAGGGGTCACAACAATTTAAAGATGAAGGTCACCCTCACCGGCTCATCCTGAGCTCCCTCAGGCCTCCCTTCCTAGGAATTATGTGTTCAGAGAACAGAAACACCAACTTGAACAGAACAAACATGGGAAACGGAGCCAGCTAAGGGCTAGCATGTGACTTAATTTTAATTACCTGTGTCATGGTTCCCAGGAATTTAGTGTACTCTACTTACAAAGGAGGGATGGAGTTAGGGGTCCTCCGGGTCTCCCACCACCTTAGCCAGCCTAAGTGGGAGTTGCTACAGCCTCTATGAGCACTGTTTTTTACCTTCACAGACCTAGAAATGAGCCTTTCCCCTAGCACTGTGGAAGGAGGTGGGCTGGCTCAAAGTGCCATCTTCCCCCAAATACCACAAGTGCGCTGAGGTAAAGTTTGGGAAGAAAACTGTGAAGAGGAGAGAAAAGGAATGCCATGGAAATTAAGCTGTTTTCTTCTGGTTTTCCTCAGTGTCTTTCCCACTAAGAAGGCCAAGGACATTTCAGTGCGGCAACAGAAGGCTTTTTTGGATCCCAGACAGAAATGACAGACTCAGGTGAGAAAGAAGGGGAAATGATAAGAACAGGATAGTGAGGGAGAATCTGGAATCTGCTTCCATGAATAATCCAAATTCATTCCAGTTCATTCACTCAGAAAATATTTAGGTAGTACTCAGTATGCATCAGGTATTGTTTTAATCACTGGGGATAGCAGTGAATAAAATAAACCCTAAGCCCTGCCTTCATGGAGCACATACACTAGCAGAAGGAGAGGAAGTAAAATATATAGTGTGTTGGATGGTGAGTGCCATGGAGGTAAATAAAATGAAGGAGGAGGTGGGGAGGAGTGGGTGACAGGAGGTCGCAATTTGAACAGGAAAGCCAGAAGTCCTCCCTGAGAACATATCTTTTAAGCCAAGGCTCAAAAGAGGTGAGGGAGAGTACATTAGGAGATGTGGGGAAGGAACTGAAGGACTGCAGGAGCAAGAGTGGAAATTGCCCCTGGGCAGAATGGGAAGTCTCAAGAAAAGCAGTAAAAACAAGCATCTCTTGGAGGGTTACCACAGTTAAACAAGGCACCAACTGGTTAACTTTTCAGAAGAGAAAGGAAAGAGCTCAGGACACTAAACCACTACCTACACCTGCCCGTAGGCTCAGTGTCTCCATATCCCCAAAGTACTCACTCCAGAAAAGGCCTGCTAGTTTTCTGCTCCAACATCCAGAAAAGAGAAGCTCGGCTGCCTCTTCTACGAAGAGTACCTGCATACCCTAATTGACCTAGGCTTGACAACACCTAAATGGTGAAACTGAGGCACAGGCCTGGAGTTGGGATAGACCCAGCTCTTAACCGCTCTGCCCCTTACCAGGAAAGATCTTACCTGCTCAACACCTGTTGGTCATCTAAGTCAGCTTATCTCCCAGAGCTCTTTCCTAATTGAAGGAAAGGGCCAAAGCCTGGCAAATGATGTGGACTCAAGAAACACTCAGTAACTCCCCTCCAAAATATTGTAGAATCCACACCTCCTATCCTTTTTTCCAGACCTTGATGCTTTCATGTTCAAAGGCAAAGGAAAGAGTTAGTCTCGAATAGTCAGTTAGGGCTCAAAATCCTGTCTCCTGTCACTTCTTTGGGTGCCAGATTTTATGCTGTTCTCAGGATAAGAGGGAAAAAGAAAACAAAAGAAAAAAAACCCGGTCTGAAGTGAAGCTGCAACAGGAGGGAATAGAACCAAGTGTCCCTGGGCCTGGGCCTGTCATGCCAGGTGCTGGCATGTGGCCGTTGTGCAGGCGAGTTCTGGTTCGAGAAACTCGCACAAATACCCTAACTCCCAAAGTTGACAAACTTCAGCTCAGTTAACCAGACTCCAACGGTCGGGGACAGCGTTTAGAGGGAGTCCCTTCTACGGCTGAGCCAATGCCCAAACCCGATGGGCAGTTTGGGGTGCCCTCCCCGAATACTCACATCCCCCTTATGCAGCTCCGGCGCCGCAATCTTCACGGGCTCGGTCCTCTTCTTTGGCTTGGGCAGCCCCAGCGGGGGCCCGGCAGCGCCGACAGAGGGGGACAGGCTGAGGCCAGGGCCCAGGGCCGAGGGCAACCCCAATCCCAGCCCCTCCCCAACTCCCGCAGCTTCAGCCGGGCTCACGCCTGGAGGTGGAGGGAAGCCTCCCAAGCCGAAGGGCAAGGGGGGAGGAGGCTGAAGCCGGGGGTCTCCGCTGGGTGGGGGCAGCAACAGCGGCGGGGGAAAGGCTGGGGCTAGAATCTGAGGGGGCGGAGGAGGCAGCAAGGCCGGACCCTTGGGTGCGGGGAGAGAAGCGAACAAGCCCCCTAAGGTGGGCCCAGGTATAGGGGCCGCCGCCTCCTCCTCCTCCGGCTCAGCCTCGTCCGGGTCACTCTCATCGCTGCTGGCGTACGCAACTAGCGACATGGCGCCTCCCGCTTTTGGGGCGCCCTGGCCGGCAGACGAGGCCTACTTGAGACCGGGGATGCCCGAAGGCCTTGTGGGCCCCGCCACTCGGCGGGGCGGGCAACCGTAAAGTCCACCTTCTCTGTACTCTAGGGCTAGTCCTGGCAAGAGCCCATGGCCACGGCAGATGTTCCCCGAATAAGGATTCCCTCTTCACTTAAGCTCCGAGTCCCGGGCAACTACACACAGCTAATGGCCGCCGACTCACTCCGCCTCCTCCGCGCCTCACTAACACAGGAACTACAACTCCCAGAAACACTTAGGACACGATCACATTCTGCGCAGCAGAAAGCTTGACGCAAGGCACGGCGAGAATTTGAGTCTGAGGGAGGATAAGGGTGGGGGTGGGGGGGCTCAGAAAGACAGACGGGCAACCCGCCTCTGGCGCGAGGTCTCCTGGGATGAGTAGTTTAAGGTTTTCTTGATCTCCTGACAATTCCTGGGTGATTACAAGCTCCATCGGTCATCGCGGTAGTCACGGAAGAGGGTAGGAGAGCACTTCGGTACTCGAAGTTCCCTAAGGTAGCCTCTTGGGCCCTAAGATTTATGGGAGATGTAGTGCTCTTAGAAACTGCAAGTGATGCCGGGAATGAGAGGGAATCCGGTTAAGTGGCGGATTGGGGAAAAGTAGCTTAAAGGGAAAGTGATCTGTAAATGAAAGGAGGAAGCTCCCGAGTCAGCTGAAAGCGGGAGTTGAAATTAAACACCCCAAAGGGCCTGGGAGACCTGTACGAAATTGGGCTGCGGGCCAGAAAGAAGCAAGACTTCAGGCCTAACAATAAACGTCTGAGAGCTGAAGTAAATATGACGTAAGTGGGAGGTGATCCCCCTCGCCGCGACCAAGGTGCACAGCCAGGAGCACACCTGGCTTCCAGACTGGGGCCTGGCCTTCCTTGGCAGCCACCAGTGAGACCGAAAGATGGGTGGGGCCCTGGAAATCAGAGCCGGGTACTTCAGCTTAATCCCTTTCCCTCAGCCCAGAGGAGCTCCCTGAATCTCAGCCCCCTTCCCAGATCTGGGGCATCACCTGAGTCTGCCCCTGTCTGCTGCACCTCCCACCTATCCATCGCATTTTTCCCCTGTATCTGCCTGTGTGTGTGCCTGGTGTTTGTTGGACCTTTGGGTGTGCCATTTATATCCATCCATATTTCTGTCCTTCTCTAGCTCATATGTATGTCCATGATTCTGTACATGTCCTGCCCTGTCTACCTGTGACTTTGTGTCCTGTGATTTTGTGTCCTTTTCTTGTTTATCCATAGTTTTCCCTTTCCTGTCTGCCTGTGACCGGGTGCCCTCTGCTTGTCAGCTCTCTATGTCCTTTACATGTTAATCCACCTCTGCGTAGGCACCACCTCCCTGCTCCCTGAGAGCAGGAGAACTTACTGAGCTCAGCCCATGAAGACTGTTGAGATTTGGAAGGAGGCTGGAAAGGATGACGAGGGGACAATGATGATGGCAACAACGAAAAGGACAGTGAAAGGCCCAAGTTTGAATCTTCCATCAGAGTGTAAGGGCCCCTATGCACCCTGGCCATATGTCTAATTCTCACCCTGCCTTCAGAGACAAACCCATGCCACCTCCTCCATGGAGCCTCTGAATGTGTTTGCTCCCTGCTTTGGGTGCCCAAGCACGTTTTTGCATACCAATTCCTAAACTTTAATATACCAGAGGTCACTGTGAAAGCTGCTTAGAAATGCAAATCTATGAATCCAGGCTTCAGATTTCCTATTCAGTACGTGTGGGGTGGGTTTTTAGGGTTTTTTTTAAAGAGTTTATTGCGGGAGGAGAACAGCGTTGGGGAATTCGGGAAAGGAGAACAGACAAGTTGCTGTCCTTTTGTTGTTCAGTCTAGTTGTGGAGAACGTCTCTTCACTGGCCCACATTATCATTGCGCTCTTCCCGGGTGAGGCAGTCGCTTGCCGGCCATTGGATGGCAGCTCACAGGGGGCTCATGGCAGCTCAGGAAAGTGCATGCCAGCTGCCTGCCAGCCCCACTGCAGCCCACTCCATTGCCAGCTACTCAGGGCTGCCCAGCTCCAGGTCGAGCTGTTGTTCACCATCTTAGCAGTAGAGGGTGCAGCGTTACTGGCCCTCTATGTGGGATCCGAACCGGGGCCCTGCTCAGAGTTGGGGTCCCAAGCCAAGTCTTAACCAACGTGCCAATTGGCCAGCCTAGACTATGGGTTTTTAAGAAACTCCTCAGTTGACTGCAAAGCAGGTGCCCTGAGGAACTAGACTTTCCAGTCCTACCTACAGCAGGTGTGCTCTGCACAGTGCTGACTTCTAACACCTACTTTCCGAAGCTAGGTTCCCCAACCCAGTTTC
This sequence comes from Aselliscus stoliczkanus, assembly GCA_033961575.1. Classification (NCBI taxonomy): domain Eukaryota; kingdom Metazoa; phylum Chordata; class Mammalia; order Chiroptera; family Hipposideridae; genus Aselliscus; species Aselliscus stoliczkanus. The sequence continues at coordinate 107,966,540 of CM066739.1, read as the reverse complement.
TGGTGACTTTGGGCATCGCTTTTCTCAGTCTCATTTTCTCCTTTGAAAAGTGAATGGAGTGTTAAGAAGCCCTGTCCGACTTGTGTGAAAAACACCTCCTATTAACACAGTAAAATGATTTAGAACCCTAAGAGAATAAGGAACTTTCAAAGGAATCTGACTATCCTCGTTCCCTGTCTTGCTGCCCTGCAGAGAAGAGAAGCCCAATCAGGTCAGGAACCTGTCTTTGACATATTTTCAAAGCTGAGTCCTCTTCCTGTAAAGATCAGTGATTCATTTATTAGGTATATATGCTGCTCTCTGGAAGTTGATAATAGAAACTTCAGGACAGGGTGGGAAGGGGTTTATCTCTTATGTGCACTCTTTTATACCTTTACAGATTTGTAACCTGTGTACATATTACCCATTCAAAAGTAGCAATAACAGTAATAAAGCCTTTCAGTAAAAGACAGTGAAATGAACCGACATATCTAATTGGGTTCCCTCCTGAAAGCCTACAAAAACTTCAAATGAAGGAATTTTTTTTTTTTTTTTTTTAAGCTGAGCCATCCTGCTACCTGTAGGCAGCTCAGCAGCTGCTCAACTCGGGCTGGCATCGAACTGCTGTTGTTCAGAGCTCAGCTCACACTCTTTTTTTTTTTTTTTTTTTTTAAAGATTTTATTGGGGAATTGGTGGAGGGGAACAGCGTTGGGGAATCGGGTAAGGGGAACAGACAAGTTGCTGTCTTTTTGTTCTTCAGTTTAGTTGCGGAGGATGTTGCTTCACTGGCCCATGTTGGTATCGTCATTGCACTCTTCCCGGATGAGGCAGATCGGTCGCTGGCCTCTGGATGTCGCTCACCGCGGCTATTGGCCGCTCACGCTGGCTGCGGGCCACTCACTGTAGCCTATGGCAGCCCACTGCAGCACGGGCTGCAGCCCACACCATCACCGGGGCTCGCACAGCCCAGCTCCAGGTGGAGCTGTTGTTAGCTGTAGAGGGCAGTGTCACTGGCCCTCATGTGGGATCCGAACCGGGGCCGCTGGCAACCCAAAACCAGCGCTTAACCAATGCGCCACTCGGCCGGCCCTCAGCTCACACTCTTGAGCGAGCTCTTAACCAACTGAGTCACTCGGCTGGCCCTAGGAATTTTTTTTTTTAATGCATTAAAGACCATTTTGAAGATTAAACCCACAAAGATGGGGCGATGAAGAAAGGAGACCGCAGTTACAACATTTTGGAAGATGGAACACAAATGTCCCAGTGGTAGCTGACTGGGCACATTCTTGCTGAGACCCAAGTGGGCCTTGAGGAATCTGAGTATCCATGTGATCTCCTGTAGAACTCAGGAGCAGTGGAAGCAAGTACCTCCTGAAGTGAATGAGAAGGGGAGGGAACCAAAATGAGGACTGGTCAAACGCTGTTTAAGAAACAGCTATGTCCCCTCCCCCACCCAGTCCATGCTAACAGGAGACTGCCTCTCTCTCAACCCCAGAAAGATAAAGGAAGGCTTTTTGTTTTTTCCTCAAGAGAGAATAAAACAGAGGGTTTCTGCTATGGGGAAACCCAGGCAGAGTCAAGGACAGAGGCAATGCAATCAGGAATTAAAGCAATATACACATGGGATACAGAGCCCCGCAGCCCTGTTTCTTCCAGAAGACGCCACTGGCCTTTACCTCCTAGACTAGATATTGGGAAAATCTTCACTGGAAAATCTGTGCAGCCCATGGGGAAAGACCTATGGAGTCTGATATCAGCGGTCCCCCTACAAACTTCCCAAGCAGGTAACACTATCAGCAAGTTCTCAGCTGACAAGCCCCAACCTCATGCCCAGAGGTACCAGATGGCCTTTGAGTCCTTCACTCTTAAGCATAAGCAGGCACCAAGGATTATATATGGAGGAAAGCCCCTGACACGAGTTCTAGAGACAAAACAAACAAAAACATAGAAAATTCAGGAAAAAGAACTTTAAAAACCTACAAATAATTTTCTCAGATAAACAAGAGAAAAATACTGTATACACGAAACAAGAACAGAATGCCATAAAATAGTAACATGCAGAAAATAAAAGAGGTTTTGAGAGATAAAAACATAGGAGCATAAATAAAATTCTCACAAGAGGTGGAAAATAAAAGTTAAGAGAACCAGAGAACCGGCCCAGAAATGTCTGAAAAATAGTTCCAAGAAAACACAAGAGAGGAGGAATTCATCAAAGGAATAATTACAGAAAACTTCCCAGAACTGAGAGCCAATTTTTCAGATCGAAAGGGCCCATCAGACACTCAGCATCATGGATAAAAATGGACCCACACCATCATGAAATTTAAAAACACTGGAGACAGGGCAGGCCGAGTGGCTCGTTGGTTAAGAGTTGGCTTGAAGCACTGAGCAGCAGTGCTGCGGGTTCAGATCCCACATGGGCCAGTGACGCTGCGCCCTCTGCAGCTAAGATGGTGAACAACAGCTTGACCTGGAGCAGGGCTGTAGTGAATCGCCAGCGATGGCATAAGCTGCAGTGGGGCTGCAGTAGGCTGATGTAAGCTACCGTAAGTGGCCGGCAGCCAGCGTGAGCAGCCGTGAGCAGCCACCCAATAGCTGGCGACTGATCTGCCTCAGCCGGGAAGAGCACAATGATCACAATACCAACATGGGCCAGTGAAGCGATGTCCTCCACAACTAGACTGAAGAACAAAAGGACAACAACTTGTCTGTTCCCCTTTCCCAATTCCCCAACAGTGTTCCCTCCCCCAATAAAAATCTTAAAATAATAAAATAAAATAAAAAACACTGGAGACAAAGAGATCTCACAAGCTCCCAAGGAAAAGAAACATCTCTCAGGGCCAGCCAAGTGGCTCAGTTGGTTAAGAGTTGGCTTAGAGCACGAGCTCTGAGCAACAGGGTTGCCTGTTCGATTTCCACATGGACCAGTGAACACTGTGCCCAAGCTGAGCTGTTGCTGAGCTTCCAACAGATGGCAGGATGGCTCAGCTGGTGTAACAACAAGATTGCCTTTTCAGTGGTGGGCTACGCCCACCCGCAACTAAGACTGAACTTGGCACCTTGAGCTGAGCTGACGCCCAGATGGCTCAGTGGATAGGGCGTGCGATCTTAACAACAAGGCTGCTGGTTTGACTCCCACATGGGATGGTGGCTACACACACCCACAACTAAAATTGAACACAGCACCTTGAGCTTAGAGGCCACGAGTTGCCGACGGGAAGCCAGATGGCGACTGGCACCCTCCACAACAAAGACTGAAGAACAGCAACTTGAATGGTCCCCTTCCCCAATTCCCCAACACTGTTCCTCTCCCCCAATTCCCCAACACTGTTCCCCTCCCCCAATTCCCCAATAACATCTTTATTTTTATTTTTTTTTATTTTTTGAGGGCAGTATCACTGCCCTCATATGTGGGACCCAAACTGGGGCTGCTGGCTTCCGAAGCCAGCGCTTAACCACTGCACCACTCGGTCAGCCCGCCAATAACATCTTTAAAAAGAAAAAAAGAAACATCTCTCAAAATGGATCTGGATAGAATAGCAACGAACTTTATACCAGCCACACTGTATGCTAGATGACAATGGAGCAAGGGTTTCAAAAATCTGAAGGGAACATTATTTCCACCCTCGAATTCAATTCCAAACCAAACTCTCAATAAGTAGGAGGGCAGAATAAAAACATTTTCAGATGTGTACATTCTCAAAAATTTCTGTTCTATCTCAGGATAGATATGCTTCAAAAAGGAGGTGGGGAGATTAAGCCACAAAAGAGAAACACCTCAAATTTAGAAAACACAGTCCCCAACACCAGTGAGAGGACGGGGACCCCCAGGATGCCAGGGGGCCCCAGAAAACACAGTCCCCAACACCAGCGAGAGGACAGGGACCCCCAGGATGCCGGGGGGGTGGTGCCTGGAGGATGGCTGTGCCAGACGGAGAAGTCCACTGGTCTGGATCAGGACAGGGGGCCTTCTGAGTGACGTCAACAAGAACTTGAAATTGATAGTACATCTGATGTGCCTAAATATTTTGAGAAGAAATTGAAATGGTGGAGAATTTGTCACTAAGTTAGTGAATAAGAACCTAGAATATTAAACAAAAAATGAAAAGTCAGCAGGGAAAGCAAAAATGAAGTCATCACAGCTCAGATGTGACTGATATGTGAACGCAGAATATTAGTACAACAGAAATCATAGTATCACTCTATTGGGACGATTGATGAGTGTTGGAGGGACAGGAAGGGTCCGTGAGACTGAGAAAGGACAGAGGAAAGAGCCAAATCTCTTCCACAGATTTCCTTCAATGGCTAATGTCAGAAACGAAATAAATCAAGAAGTAGCCATAAAAGCATGTTGCTTAGAGATATGGAGGTAAATCACCAAAAATTAGTTAAAACAGTTTGCATTTGAATGTTGTCTCTGGAGAGAGGGAATGAAGAGAAGCAGGAGCTGGGACCACTGTTTTTCATCAAAACTTTGTAGAACTCTGCTTTTCTGGACACACTGCCCCTTCCTGCACTGTGAAGGCTGAAGGTCTCACCCCTCAGAAGCCCGTACTACCACAATTCTTGGAGAAAAGAACCCAGGAATACGGCTTCTTTCAGCAGGGACCACAGCTGTCTCCTGACCTGGCAATTCCAGGTCCCCCTACAGCTGTCCATCTGTACAGCCTCTGGAGGAAGCTTCTAGAAGTTCACCTCTGCTCAGGTTTCTCTCCTGCCCAAACGCTTTCATGACTCTCACTGTCAACCAGTTAAATTTAAACTCTGGGGCATCCGGCCCAGGCATTAGTGATTTTTAATTCTTCAGTTGATTTTAATGTACAGCTCAAGTGAAGGTCATTGCTTCAGAGCGCACTGTCCAACAGAACTATCTGTGAAGATGGAAACATCTGTCTGCGCTGCCCAGTACAGCAGCCACTCACCAGAGGAGGCTACCACACGGCTGAAACATGGCGATGTGACTGAGGAACTGCGTGGTTAATTTTATTTAACTGTAACCAATTTAAATGGAAATGATCACCTTTGTTGGAGAGTATACAGTCTTTGGGAAAGGATCAATAACTTTCACTTTGGAAAAAAAAATGAACTTTTTTTTTTAACTTTATTGGGGAACAGTGTATTTTTTCCAGGACCCATCAGCTCAAAGTCAAGTTGTTGTCTTTCAATCTTAGTTTTGGAGGGTGCAGCTCGGCTCCTAGTCCAGTTGCCATTTTCAATCTAGTTGTGTGTGTGTGTGTGTGTGTGTGTGTGTGTGTGTGTGTGTGTGTGGTGGGGGGTGGGCACAGCCCACCATCCCATGTGGGAGTTGAACTGGCAACCTTATTGTTAAGAGCACGGGCTCTAACCAACTGAGCCATCTGGCCTGCCACCGGCAGCTCACTGGCAGCTCAGCTCAAGTCACTGTCTTCAATCTAGTTGGGGAGGGCGCAGCTCACTGGCCCATATGGGAATCGAACCGGCAACCCTGTTGCTCAGAGCATGTGCTCTAACCAACCGAGCCACCTGGCCACCCCCTCCTCCCAAAATAACTTTAAAAAAAATGATTTTTTATTATGGAAGATATTCTACATATAGAAGAGTTATAAAACTTAAGCATCTTTAAGAAAAGTAGCTACTGGGCCGGCCGAGTGGTGCGTTGGTTAGGAGCTGGCTTGGGACGCCAGCTCTGAACAGCAGGGCCGCGGTTCGGATCCCACATATGAGGGCCAGTGACACTGCCCTCTAGAGCTAAGGTGGTGAACAACAGCTCCACCTGGTTGCCTTTAAAGCTATGATGGCCAGCGACCGTGTGGGCTGCAGCCTCTGCTGCAGTGGACTGCCATAGGCTACAGTGAGCGACTGGCAGCCAACGTGAGCTGCTAAGAGCTGCTGTGAGCAACCGTCCAGATGCCAGCGAGTGACTGCCTCATCCGGGAAGAGCATAATGATAATTCCAACATGGGCCAGTGAAGCAATGTCCTCCACAACTAGACTGAAGAACAAAAGGACAGCAACTTGTCTGTTCCCCTTCCCGGGTTCCCCAATAAAATCTTAAAAAAAAAAAAACAAACAGAAAAATAGCTACTATACTAACAGCTATTAGCGAATACTCAGTAGCCAACAGTACCTCCTACCAACACATTACATCCATCACATATGTTAACTGGTTATCAACATCCCCCTTTACAGATGACAAAAGTGACACAGGAAGGTTGTAAGACAACAGCAGGTGACAGGGCTGCTAGGTGGTGCAGGTGGGACTCACAGCCAGGTAAGCTGGCATCCAAGCTCATGCCAGCCGCCCTCACCCACTGGAGTTGTGCCATCTCTCTTGAGACATAATGCTCACCATAAATAAGCCATTTTCTAACTAAATATCCTTCAAAATCTCATCCAAGTGATAACCAGTTCTATTAAACACTTATTAGGTTCCAGGCAGTTCAAAGCACTTGTAATACATTCTTTCCTTCCTTCCTCATCACAACCTTTTACAGACCTGCAAACTAAGACTGGGCAGTTAAGTAGCTTTCCTAAAGTGATTGTTAGTGGGGGAGCAGGCACTCAGATTCTTATCCACTCTGACTCCCCCGAAAATGCTTAAAAGCATGGATGCTCTTTTTTGGTGATAGCACGACTGGGAAGAGGCCATGGAGACGCAGTTTTGAAAAGCTCCGGTGTAAACTACTCATCCTTCTCCATTTTCGAGCGGGGGGGGGGGGGGCAGGTGTCGGGCGGTGTAGGTTAAGTTCCTTCAAAGTTAGGTGAGGTTTGCACACAGATAATCTCCTTTTCACTTCACAACCACCCCATATTATTTGCCAAGAGCAAGATGCAAACCCAGGTTGTTGCCACTGGACCACATTCCCTCCTGCTGCTGTCACTCCTCCTTTCTACTGTGTATGGACAGGAAGTCCACCCACACCTTCCCTGACCCTCACTTCAGAACCCTGTAGTCAGATCTGCACCCACGAGTCTTCTCTGCTGTGGGGCCCCAAGTCCACTGGCTTCTGTCCTGACCTCCCCACACAAATATGGAAGCAAGCACTAGCACCAACAGAATTGCTTCACTGAGACATCTGTGAATTGTTTCCCAGCTGGGCTTCCAAGTCAGACTGGCAGTCTGGGGGCCTGTGACCTGTGTTCTAGATCTTACCACTCAAATGGTGATTTAAAGCAGCAGCAGCAGCAGCAGCAGCAGTGCCTGGGGATTATTACAAATGCAGATACCCCAAACCTACTGAATTAGAATTTGCTTTTTAAGAGGATTCCCAGGTGATTCATTTGCACATTAAAGTCTGCAAGGCACCAAGTTAGGCCTGAATCCCAAGGGAAGCAGGTTCTGCCCACCTGCCCATGTAACTGACCACCTGCCCATGTAACTGACCCTCTGCAGCTCTTGGCTCCGTTGTTAGGGGCAGCTGGGAGTTGGTTGATGCTATTGTAAGGAGAACTTGGATATTAAATTGCAACCAAGGCCTGAGAGATTACTGCGACAAAGGGAACCCTGATTGGTTTATGGCAGCCAGCATGTGCTGCTGGACTGAGACAGGCCCAAGGGATTTGCTGCAAAAAGAATTTAGAAACCTTACTGACACCTCCAAACAGGGCTTAGGACGCAACAAAGTGGAGAAATGAATGGGATTCTCAGTTTTAACTAAACTGAGGTGTGCCATATTGGAAAACAGTTTTTAAATGCATTTGTTGCACCGAAACTGCCTATTTATAAAACTGGCCTGGACACTTAAAGGAAACCTACTGTGACACTGGATTTACTGAAATATCTTGAAGGACATGAGTCTTTCTGTCAGGGATAAAATGTACAGAACAGGGAATATAGTAAATAATGTTGCAACAACTATGTATGGTGCCAGGTGGGAACTAGACTAATTGGGGGAATCACTGCATAAATTATATAAATGTCTAACTACTGTGCTGTACACCTGAAACTAATATAAAATAATACTGAATGTCAACTATAAATGAACAAAGTCTTTGAAAGAGTTTGATTTTGAATAAAGTTGCTTTTCATCCCAACAAAACAAGTTTCTGATAACGACAGTAAGAACAAAGGAAGTATTAGCCTAACAGATCTGTGTGGTTAAAGGGACCCCATCTCAGAGAGGAATGCAGGGTAAACACCAACTGGAGCTTAGCTGCTCTGTTGCAACAAATTTGGATTTACTATTGAATAAATCGACAGGTCTGTGGCTGACAGCACACGTGGCTCTTATTCTGCACCAGGAGCTTGACGAGTGCCCAACTGTGCCAGCAGCCTGGGGCCTGGAGCGCCTGTGGACAGGGCCAGACGGACACCCATCTCAAGGGGAAATGATGCTGAGAGGGCACACTTACAAAGGCAAAACTTGTGAAGTCACTGCCATGGGCAGGACGACCAACTGATACAAAGGGCTGTGAAGAGCCACTGCAGGCCTCAGCTATCAGCCACCACACCTTGTCTCTGCTGTTGGCTGGGTGGTTATGTCACCCTATCTTATAGTTGAGGAAACCAACTCCACATCCAGGGGGCTGTCTCAGTTCTCATGACTGGTGAGCAGCAGGGTGGGATGTGGACCTGGGCCTTTGGCGAGGCCTGCACTTCCTACACAGAGCTTGAGGTAGGAGCAAGAAACACATGGGAGAGCCGGCCGAGTGGCACGGTGGTTAAGCGCTGGCTTGGGAAGCCAGCGGCCCTGGTTCGGTCCCACATATGAGGGCCAGTGACACTGCCCTCAAAAAAAAAAAAAGACATGGGAAAAAAACATGCATTTTACCTATTCAAACCTAGAATGTTTTGTTGCAAAAGTTTAGAGATCTGAGCATGCAGTAACAGAAGGTTCAAATATCTTATTTCTGAGAGAACATACACGGCAGGAATTTGAGCAAATCCAAGACCAATACAGTGACAGGAAAGCAAAGAGATACAATGACAATGAAGTCTTGTTTGGTTCAGAGGGAAGAGACGTGAATTCAAGTTTTGACCCTATCACTCGGTACCATATAACCTAGGCTAAAATGTACTCTGGAATCCAGCAAAATCACACTCATTCTTTGAGGCCCAGCTTGAAGCAGCACCTTTAGGAAGCCTTCCCAGATTCTCCTCACTCCCACCCCGAGAGAGGTAGTGCTTGGCTCCTGGTCTTCAGCTAATCCATCATTTGGGATTTACTGGCATTCTACAATACTGTCTCTTCCCACTAGAACACAGGTCGTCTTCGTGGGCTTAGCTAGTAGTAGAGCCCACCTCTCTTTTGCCAGGAAGTAGTATGGAGAACCGAGATCTATCTAATAATGCACCCAGGACGTGGCTATTCTGTGCCACAACCCCTCGACCACCTCCTGGTGACCAAACTTGTCGCGGGGCACAAACCCCCGACTTTTCCGGGGCCACCCCACAGACTTTGAAAGAGAGCACGTGGAGGTCCAGGGAGTACCTCTGCACGCGGCGGCCCGGTGCCCACCCCTAGCCCCGCAGCCCTGCACGCTGCCAAGCACGGCGGGCGCCAAGCACAAGTTGGTGGATTGGGAGGGAGCAGAGGGCAGGGAGACACTACTAGTAGACGTAGCCACCAGACTGCCTGGAGGCCGCGGTGGTGAACGGCCAGGGGAGGGGCGCCGGGCCGCTCCGTCCAGCCAAGCGCCAGCTCCTCCCGCCGGGCGGGCACCCACCAACAGCGGGCACACAAAGCCGGCTCGGCGAGCTCGGCGATCGGCTCCGCACGCCTGTGTCTCCGCGCGCCGCCAGGCGGCTCCAGGTTGGGCGTCGGGCGGCGGCAGGCCCGGGCATCCGGAAGCTGCGCGCATCGAACCGCGGCGGGAGGGGGCGCGGAGAGGGAGGAGGCGGAGTGGGGAAGGGAGGAGGGAGCAGGAGTGGGGACCGGGCGGGGGGTGGAGGAAGAGGCCTCGCGCAGAGGAGGGAGCAATTGAATTTCAAACACAAACAACCGCACGAGCGCGCACCCACCGCGCCAGAGCGTCGCCCCCGATCGGCGCCCGCCCCGTCCGTGCGGCGCGCGGGGAGACGCCGTGGCCGCGCGGGAGCTCGGGCCGGGGGCCGCCATCGAGGCAGGGGCCGCGCGAGGGCCGGAGCAGAGCGGCGCCGCCACCGCCACCGCCGCACGCGCCAACTTGGGCTCGCGCCTCCCGGCCCGGCGCGGAGCCCGGGGCGCCCGGAGCCCCGCCATGTCGCGATCCAACCGGCAGAAGGAGTACAAATGCGGGGACCTGGTCTTCGCCAAGATGAAGGGCTACCCACACTGGCCGGCCCGGGTGAGCAGCGCGGCCAGCCGCCGGATCCCCCTCCCGGCTTGGGTTGCATAACATCCCGGAGGGCGCAAGCGCTCCGCGCGGAGGGGTGGGGGCTGGGGGCGCCTGAGCCCCCGACTCTTTCCCCGGCGCCTCCAAGCCCACTCGCCGGTTATATAATGGGGGAGGCGACGGGGTGGGGGCCGCGAACACCCAGCGAGAAGACGTCCGCGCGTAGAGGCGTGTGCGCGGCGTGGGGACCCGCGGGCACGGGTCACTTCCCCGCCCGGCTCCGCGTACTCAGTTCCGCCCCCAGCCCCCATCCTCTCAGCGGTGTTGGGCTGGCTCCCTGGGTTCGGGCCAGTCGTGTAACTCCTCCCACTCCCCACCCCCCAGGCGTCACCGCCACCCCCTCTGGGGCCCCCTTAGAGACCCCCAGTTTTTTCATTGATTGTTGCCCCCATCTCTAACTCCTTACTGGATTAAAGGGTTAAAGAAGAATCCCAACCCAGAAAGGAATAGACGGAGGCGGAGTTCGCTTCTAGAAAACTTTGGCTCCGTGTGTCTGTAAACGAGGTCTCTGAAGTTGGGAAGGTTGAGGAATGGTTGGGGACGGCGTAAGAAGGATCTACCTGGCTTGGAAATTAACCCAGAACCCTTCTTCACTCCTCAGTCCTCACAAAATGGACCTCCATATGCTGCCAACTCAAATTTCGGGCTGAGGGTGACAGGGCCCTGTGGGACTGGGAAGTCCACTCCAGACTGTTACAGTGGGGGAGGTGCCGGAGCTGCTTCTCCGCTCCCCCTCAACTATGAGCCTCTCCCGCCAGAAAGGCCCAGTCTGCCTTGTGGCTGATCAGCCCGCCAATATGAGTGCCCCTCCTCCCTCCCAGCACCTGGCCAGGTGGGAGGGTGGGGCCCAAAAGCCCAGCCTGCTCTCCAGTCTTGTTTTCTGTAAGGGCTGAGACAGGTGAAGTAAGGATAAAGGGCAGGGAGCCACAGGGTGCTGGAGGAGTTTGGGGGTGTCACAGGGGGCAGTGCCTCTGGAAGCTTATTGCACTTTATTTTATTTTTTTTTGAGGGCAGTGTCACTGGCCCTCATATGTGGGACCCGAACCGGTGGAAGCTTATTTCAGAGTTGGTGTTAGCTGCAGGCAGGACTGTGGTGCTTGGTGTGTGGGACTTCTGCAGAGGGAAGTCCAAAGGCAGGGAGGGCCTCTTTGGGCTCCGGAGCCAAGCGCAGAGCTGCCTTCGGGCTTTGGGTTGCTCTTGGCATGAGTGTGTGTTTCTGCACAGAGCTTAGGAAGTTACCCCAGGCTCCCTCTTTGGGCCACTGAGGAAACCCAGGAACCCTTCCTCACTTGGTCTCCTGTGTGTCTGATCCCATAGGCCTTGAGCTCCTTGTTCCTGCAACTTCGAGAAGCCCGCCTCCAGATTGGGAGTAAAGTAGAGAGAAGCAGGCTCTCTCAACTCCCAGGGCCTGCTAGGGGACCTAGGGAGGGGGTTGAGGCAGCAGCCACAGAAGCCTTGTGTATGCATGTGTGTGTCGGGCATGTGAACACTCATGTACTTTACCCTGCACCTTTGGTCCAGCTGGCTTCTTGGCCCAGATGCCAAGGCCCTGTTAGGCAGGGCAAGAACTGAATCCAGTCTTTACTGCCCCTGCCTCCTGGGGTAGGACGAAGTCCAGAGGCTGGGCTAAGGCCCGGGGAAGGGGCACAGCTGGAATGTGGGTTGCAGGGAATCCCCTTAGCATCAGGGAAGAGAGAAGGGGTGAGGGGTCATACAGTTGGGCCTACATTGTTTCCTGTGAGGAAGACCTTCAGGTTTCTGGTGGCCATCGGAGTGGGGGCTGGGAGGTGCCATCCATTTTGTCTTCCCACTGGCCTCCAGGGCACAGGGTGGGACAAAGAGGCAGTTTCTTCCTTTGTTGAGGCCTGGACCTTTTAGATAAAGTTGGGGCCCCACCCTTTGCCTGTGCTCTGGCTCTTGACTGTCACAACTGGGGGGAGCTGCCCCCCCCAAGACTCTTATCTCTGACATGCAACCCCCTGGACCCTCAAGAATAGACAGATCTGAGTCCCTCACCATCCCTTGCACGTGGCCTTACTCCTTAGAGTGGCAGAACCTCAAGGGGCCCGGCCCCTCCTGAAATGGCGGAGAAGTAGAGGACCTCCCCTCTGCCTGGTGAAAGCCCCTGTGTCTGGGGAGCATGGCTGACTGGGTGAGACTGGAACAGCCCAGTGCTGGGAGAGTCCAGCCAGAGGGGCCATGTGGTAGGTCAGACTTGCCTGGAAGGATGGTATGACTCCACCTTAACCATCTCCTTTCCCTCTTCCTCCAGCCTGACTTCCTGGGGGATCTCCAAGCACTTAACAATTAACCTCCAACACTCAGGGATTCTCCCCCTCCCCCACCCAGGTTCCTTCCTCCTTTCTCCCTTCCTGTTTCACAGTCCCAGAAAACCTGAGCAGCCAGAGGGCCTCACCCATCTTTCCTCCCTCAGCCCTTCCCCCAAACCCAGGCACCACCTTCTCTTTTCTGTCTCGGGTTTGCCGCACTTTCCCAGCCCCAACTGTCTCCTGCCCCAGATTTTCTGGTTCCCGGGGCAGCTGGGCCCTGGGTGTGGTGGTCAGAACCCTGTTTGGCAGGCAGTGTGGCCTTGGCCTTTCCTGCTGCCTTTCTCTGAGCTGGGCAGGCCACCCTATGCCTGGATTTGGTCCACTCCCCCACTCCTCATGTGGGAACTTCAGATCCCTCTTCAGACCTTAGGGTGTCCATGGGATCTAGGAGGACCACGTTTCATATTCTCGGGTTGGTCGGATGGATCCCCGCAAACACAGAGGGGAGGGAGTCGGTGGGCCCAGCCTGGGAGAAGTAACCTGCCTGGATAGCTGGAATGGCTGAGAAGTAGCAGGGTCCCCCTCCCTGTTAGGCCAGTGTGTGGGGTGCAATAGGGTCCCCAGCACTCATCTGGCCCCACCCTGACCCATTTATTTAGCCTTGACTCATTTGTTCTGAGTCACTGCCTGGATATAAGGCACTGCCTGGGAGACTTATATCTGTACTGAGGGTGCCGACCTCCCCAGAGACCTTGTATCGTCTACATCTAGGAAGAACCACCTTTCACTTCCAAGTGCAAGAAAAGATATTTCCTTTGTAACTTGAAGGATGAAGGTCCACTACAGAAGGCATTTCTCCCCTTTCTGGAGTGAGGCATTGGGAATTCCATTAAGTGAAAAGAGCACACCTCTCCTGGCCCTTTCCCCCTGGTGCCTATACTCAAGGTGGGGGTAACCCTTTGGGGGCAGATGCCCATCTGTCCAGGCCCGGCCCCCTCTTTGCTCCAGGGCCACCCTTTATTTGGCTAGAGGCCAGTAGCGCTGGTGTATGTGGTGTGTCTCCTGTCTATTTTTAATTCCCGTACATTCTTTTGTTTCTCCCCCGCCCCTGAGGCTAGGCAGCTGGTGGCTTCCTGGGTCCTCTGTCACGCTGGTCAGCTACCTCTCCGAGTTTGCTTTCTCTGGGAAAGAGACCAATGCTCCTGGAGACATCTTCACTTGCGCCGGTACCCCCGTTCCTGAGCCTGTTTTTCCCCTTTCATCACAGGTCATAGAGCACGTTAACACCCTGGCTCAGGTGTGGGCACCGAAAATGCAGAGCTCAGAGCTCCCCCTGCGCTCTGGGCAGGACCCTACCCCGTCCTAGTGAAGGGTTTTGCTGCCCTGCTGTGCTTGTCTCCTGTGATCTCTTAAGTCCTGGAGGCTCTCATTCTGGTTTTTTTTTGCTTCCCCCTCTGGGAAGAAGGTGGGGAGTTAGTGGGTAACTGGACCCAGGTGTCAGGGCTGAGGCCTGGCCCTCCAGCCCTAACTGGTTTCAAGCACAGCTAGGGGACCCAGGTGCCAGACTCCAGGCTTGGGGGTGGGGTTTGTGTTAGTGTCCCCTCCTCCCCAATCTGGAGAGAGGGCCTGGGGGGAGGGGTGGTCACATTCCTGATTGCTGAGTGGCCCCGGGGCGGGGTTGGGTTGACATGGTGATAGAGTCCTGTTTGTGGGGGGGCAGTGTGCCTTTCCACCCCCAGCACTCAAATCCCAGCATCTCCTGGTCATGGGGAGGGCCCAGTTGGTGTATGGCCTTGGGGGTTGGGGCTGGACCTCTGTCCCCAGAGGCCACAGGGTAAGGGGGGAGGTGCCCAGGAGCCTGAAGACTGCCTGTCTAGAGCAAGATGCCCCTTAGATTTGTGCCCATGGATCCCGAGGCATCTCCTGGGTGTATCTTAGCTTATTTCCATCCTCCCAGCTTCCATGTCTCCCCAGATCCCCAGGGAGGCCCTCGGTCCCATTCTTGGTGCATGTTAATTACTGCCTTGGCCTGTCTCTTTCCTATCTGTGCTGGGGGCCCCAGTCAACATGGCCACCTGGCCTCTGTCCGGCGGGAAGCCAAGCTGCTGGGGCTGCTGCAAGGGCTGCTGGGAGTTGTAGTCTCCCCTCTCCCTTCAGCCTGGCCTGGACTTCCAGGACCTGGAATGCTGGCTGGGCCACTCTCAACCTTTCCCTGACCTTGGACCTCTGCACCTTCACCACCACAGTGCTCAAGCCCCCAGGACATGTGGGACAGGGGATCAACTTGGAGATCTACAATAGCTCTGAGACCTGGCCCTCTCTAACTTGCCCTGTCATTTTGGGCAATTCACTTCTTTTTCCTGGGCCTCAGTTTCCTCATCTGTAAAGTGAGAGAGTTTGACTTCATCAAGTGACGTTCACAGTGCTCCCCAGAAGCTTTCTGGGGCTGCTTCTGGGGGGGCGTGTGGAACAGGCAGCCCCTTGGCCTCACCTCTTCACTTTAACCAGAACAGTCTGCTTCTATTCGTTTCAGAGATTCACTCCACAGTCTTTATTGTGTAACCTCTGTGTGCCAGGCACCGTGCTGCCGATAAAAGACATGCTGTCTGATTTGGGGGCAGACATTAATCAAATGATAACATGAATAACCATAAAATGGGAATTGTGGAGAGCGCTGTGAAGGCAGGGGTGCTAAGAGTTTTATCTGGGAGGCTGACTGGGTTAGGAGAGATGGGGAACTTTGTGGAGAAAGTGATGATGGGGCTGAGGTTGGAAAGCAGGAGTGAGTGAATATCGGAGGCTGAAGGGTCAGTCTGACTGGAGCAGTGAATGGAAGGGCCAGCCACTTGGAGAGGATGAGGACAGCAGGCACTTATGTGCGACCTACTGTGCCAGGTCATGGTCATTTTGCATTCAGCTCTACAGCTTAAGTACTATGACTATGCCCTTTTTATAGAGGAGGAAACTGAGGCAGAGAGAGGTTCTATAAGTTGCCACTCTCATATAAATATTGGTGGCAGTGTTGGGGTTCAGACCTTGACATTATGGAGAAGGTGGACAGGTGGGCCCTACAGTCCTGAAAAGCCGTGGAAAGCTTTCCATCCAGAGTAGGAAATGCTCACTGGGTTCTACGCTTGGAGGGCCTTCTGGTTGCAGTGCGGGCATGGGGTGTGGGGCGAGGGTGGAGGCTGTGGGTTTTAGTCCAGGCCAGAGATGACAGTGGTTGGACTGGGATGAGCTTATGGGTAGGATCTGGGCACAATGCGGGCTGGACAGATGCTGTTTGGTTTGTGAAGGAGTGGGGGTGGCTTGGGGTGGGGGTGACTCCAGGGTGTCTGCTGAGCTATCGTGTCTGACTTCATTTGAACAAAGTTCCTGCTAAGAAGGACTCCAAGTTAATAACTATGTATGGTGTTAGATGGGTACTAGATTTATGGGGATGACAGATGGGAGAGGGGTTGGGGGATACGTGAAAAGGGGGGATTAAGAAGTACAAATTGGCTGTTACACAGTAGTCTTGGGATGTAGGATACAGCCTAGGGAATATAGTCAATAATACGGTAGTAACTATGTATAGTGCCAGGTAGATAATAGACTAGTTGGGGGGATCACTTCTTAAATTAATATAAATGTCTAACCACTATGCTGTACATCTGAAATGGATAGAAAATAATATTGAATGTCAAAATAAATAAAAAGTGAAGGGAAAAAAAAAGGACTCCAAAACCACCTTGGCTATCTCCTTGGTCCCTCTCCATCTGATTTGATACAAATGTGCTTTAGTAGTCAGCCCCAAACCTGTGATTTCAGGACTCCAGCTCATGCCTGCTTCCATCATCTTTCCCACAGATTGACGAGATGCCTGAGGCTGCGGTGAAATCAGCAGCCAACAAATACCAAGTCTTTTTCTTCGGGACCCACGAGACGTGAGTGAGGGGGCAGAGGTGGGGAGGCGTCTAGGGAGCACTTTAGGGAACCGGGTGGTCATGGCGGCCCTTTCCTGTTGGGCTGCGCAGCTCAGAGGCCATGAGGGGCCCGAGAGCACAGTCTGGCCTCTCTCACCAGGGCATTCCTGGGCCCCAAAGACCTCTTCCCTTACGAGGAGTCCAAGGAGAAGTTTGGCAAGCCCAACAAGAGGAAAGGGTTCAGCGAGGGGCTGTGGGAGATCGAGAATAACCCTACCGTCAAGGCTTCTGGCTACCAGGTGAGCTGCCATCTGTCCCGAAGATCTCCTGGAGAGCAGGTGTGGCCTGCCACAGGCTCGGGGTTCCCTGGGCCACACAGGATCCTGCTGCTTAGCCTTCAGGACTGGGTCTCAGGAACAAACGCCAAGCCGCTGGGCCTTTCAGAGCAGGAGCTCGCGGGGCAGGGAAGGGCCTCTGACCAGAGGGAGGGGCTTGCAGGTGTGAGGCCTGGGGGTCCACCCGTGGATGGAGGTGGTAAGTGGGGACAACCTTAGTTGGGCCCAGCCTTAGCTTTTCCCCAAAGGCTTCCAGGAGGAGGTGCTCGAGAGCCGGGCAGGATGAGGCGGGAGGGTGGGGGGCGGGGGTTGGCGGGGAAAGGGTCCCAGCTCTCCTTGGGAGAAGTTGACCCGAGGTTTTGCCTCCTGCTCCAGCCCTCCCCCCTCCTGCACAGAGCCCTGCCTGCCCGGCCAGTGGGTTTACCCCGGGGCTAATCCGACAGAGGTGGGTCTCAAATCACTTGTGAGACTGGGCACCTGGGTGGGGGCGGGGGAGAGGTGGGCGAAGGAAGGAGTGAGTGGCTGAGGGAGGGGTCTGGGAGGGGCCTGCGTGGCAGTGGCTGGTGTTGCTCAGTCTGTGCTGTCTCTGCCACAGTCCTCCCAGAAGAAGAGCTGCGCAACCGAGGAACCAGAGCCCGAGCCCGAAGCTGCAGAAGGCGATGGTGACAAGAAAGGGAACGCCGAGGGCAGCAGTGATGAGGAAGGAAAGCTGGTCATCGACGAGCCGACCAAGGAGAAGAATGAGAAGGGGGCGCTGAAGAGGAGAGCAGGGGACCTGTTGGAGGTAACTTCCCCTCCCCAGGACCCAGGCTCCCAGTCTGAGGGATCATCTTGGGGAGTCCCTTGCTGAGAAGACAGAATCTCAGCCAGCAGAGGGCTGGGGAGGGGGTATGAGGATACCCAGAAGGAGCCTTTGGGGAAGTGGGGGCACAGGCAGGTGGCTGGCATCTGCTCTCCCCAGCCTCAGCCCACCTTGTCTCTGCCAATCAATCTGCATAGGACTCCCCAAAACGTCCCAAGGAGGCAGAAGACCCTGAAGGGGAGGAGAAGGAGGTGTCCATCTTGGAGGGTGAGCTGCCCCTCCCTGTGGAGGTGGAGAAGAACAGCACCCCCTCTGAGCCCAGCTCTGGCCGGGCGCCTCCTCCAGAGGAAGAGGAGGAAGAGGAGGCTGCCAAGGAAGATGCTGAGGCCCCGGGCATGAGAGATCATGAAAGGTGAGCGAGTCCCCGCCCCAGCAGCCGGGCTGGGAGGGCCTGCAGCAAGCGGTCAGCCTCTCAGGAGGCCGGGTGGGCTCTCCCAGGATACCGGCACTGGCTGGGGTGAGGTCAGGCCAAGGCCACACCATTAACCCTTCTCCCCTCCAACCCTCCCCCACAGCCTGTAGCCACCAATGTTTCAAGAGGAGCCCCCGCCCCGTTCCTGCTGCTGTCTGGGTGCTACTGGGGAAACTGGCCATGGCCTGCAAACTGGGAACCCTTTCCCCACCCCAGCCTGCTCTCTTCCACTCACTCTCTCTCCCCAAGCCCAGCCCCTAGAGATTGACCTGGATGGGGCAGGCCACCTGGCCCTCACCTTCATGTCCCCACACCCCTGTTGTCTGAGTCAGGGCTAGGTCTTCTGCTCCATGCAATGAGATGAGGCCACTGTGTCGCTCCCTGCCTGGAGCTGTGCCCCAGGGTTTCTGTGGGGGCCTGGACCAGCTGTTTCCACCTCCTGGCACCTCTGCCCCTTCCCCAGGCATTCTGGACCTCTGGGTTGGTTGGGATCAGGGGTAGGAGTGGAAAGGATGGAGGCTAATAGCAGGGTGAGTGTCTGGGGCCTGGGAGGGTCAGGCCTCAAATTGGGGACTGGCAGGAGGACGACATCTTGAGCTCCTGTCCCTTCCTTCCACACCTATTATCCCAGCTGCCTAGATTCAGGGAAAGTGGAACAGCTTGTGGGGGAGGGACTCTCTTTCATAAATCCTTGATTGACAATGCCCATTCTTCCTTTTGCTAACCCCAGGAGTTCTGGGAGTGATAGTTACTCATCAGAAGATTTTGGGCCAAGGACCTGAGATCTGAAGAGTGTTGGGAAGTAGCTGTCCCCCTTTAAATCTCTGGCCAGAGATGGGATGCCCTGGGGAGACCACAAGCTGCCCCTTTCCCTCTCCCCATAGTGCTGAAGGCCAGCCTACAGTCACATGTCACCCAGACATAAAGGAAAGACACATTTTTTAGGAAATGTTTTTAATAAAAGAAAATGTAAAAAAAAATTTGAAGACCCCTATCCCTTTGTGTGCCCCTCACTCGACTCCTTTCTTTCCCACTGTTGCCCCCGTTTCCGAGGTGCACTGGGAGGCTCCCCTCTCTTTACGGCTTGATGACTTTTCCTTTTGTAGCTGGGGCTTTGGGTGTTCCTTCAGGTGTCATTTCCCATCTACATACTCCCACTTAGTCCCCTCAGTGTTGTCGCCAGATCCGATTTAGTAACGCACTGAGAGGACTGAGGGAAAATGAGCGCCCTCTCCCAACCTCCTTTAGTGGTCTCCATACCTCTCTTCCATCTCTTGTCTCTTTCACTCTTGCCCCTCTCCCTTGGGCTCTGATGAAAAATTGCTGACTGTAGCTTTGGAAGTTTAGCTCTGAGAAGCGTAGGCGATTTCAGTTCTAGGAAAATAAACCTGTTGATTACTACATTGGATTCTGACTGGTTTTTTTGGGGGGGTGTTGGTTAACTGAAGAGGGAGAGTGGGGAAGGGGAATGAATGCAAATGATTTCCTTATCAGCTTTCAACTTTTCAAATTGAGGTAGGGGGTGTCAGCCTGTCTTCCATTCTCAGACTGTTAGAAATAGCCAAAATTCTATGAGAGAAAAGTCACAGAGTATACTACACCATTCATTCTTCTGCCCAGGTTCCCTCGTAAGCACCTGGGAAGATTTTTTTTTTAAAGCTTGCACAAAGGGGCCAGCCCAGTGGCTCAGTTGGTTAAGAGCTCGCTCAAGAGTGTGAGCTGAGCTCTGGGCAACAGCAATTCGATGTCCAGCCTGAGCTGAGCTGCCAACAGGTGGCAGGATGGCTCAGCTAAAAAAAAAAAAAAAAAAAGTTTGCACAAGAAGGGTATAAGAGGGTGCCAGTATCGACGGCCCACGATGGCCATGGAAGTGGGGATATTTGGGTTGGTTGTAGAAACAACTTTGACCCCCAAAGGTTAGAGCTAGGGATTGCTGGCACCCTCCACTGGTGATTAGGGGCAAGAAGGTTGATAGGGTGGAAACCTCCCAGTGTCCCCTGAGTCAAATGGAATGACTGGATTAGATCACCTCAGGTTCCTTCCAGATTTGACATTTTGTGACTAGATCAATGACGCATCTTGGATGGGCCCACGTTTCATCCCGTCCTTCAGAAGGTTTTGAATCTGTCCGTGGTCCTTCCGACAGAGAAGGCTGGTGGGGACAGTGTAGGCAGTAGCCCCCCTGGAAAGGGAGGCCCTGTGTTTTGAATAGGAAGCCACAATCACCAAGAAAATGGAGCCATCGTCCCTAGAAACTTCAATTCCCAGCAGCCCCCACAGAGCTTGTGCAGGAATGTGCCAGGTGCAGCAGCCTATCCCGCTTTGCCTCTTGACTCCCGAGGTGCTTCGCGCTGTTCTTACGCTTTGACTTCTTACCCACCCAGTTTCCGGTTTCCCGCATGCTTCGTAGCAGCGGACTACAACTCCCAGCATGTAGAGAGGCTAGGTTGGTGGTTGAACGTCCGTTCTACGATTAGACTACGTTTCCCAGAAAGCCGAGGGACAGGGACGGGCGGGGCTGGGAGCCCACGTGCAGGAAGTAACAGGCCGAAGGTCCGCGGCGCAAAGGGAAGAAGAGGTGAGGGCCTCGCGGCTCGCTGGTTTTGGCGGCTCTGGGCTGGTCCGGGAGGCGGGTACGGGGAGGGCCTTTCCTTTTCTCCGACGGTGAGTCAGCGGTCTCGCCCGGAGTTGGGTTTCCTTATATTAGAAGCTTGGAGTGGATGGGTGCTGAAGACTGCTGGGAAGGGGCTGGCGGGGAAGCCTTTGGAGTCGGGGCCTGCGGAGCAGACGCTCCACCCGCGCTACCTTGCAGGGCACCTCTGGACTTGTCACGAAAGCCCCACTGTGGAAGCGACACCGGCCTCTCCAGGGCTTGGAGGTAAAGAAGAAAAAGACGTAGGGGGCTGGCTCCTCGGATTTCCAGAGCTTCAGATTTAGAATGGTTGAGGTTCAGGGACTTCCTGCAGCAGTCAGGCAGCCGTCGTGGGTCTTTACACTGGCTCTGCTCCTGCCCAGCTGTATGAACTAGGACAAGTCACTGTAGCTCTCGGGGCCTTGGTTTCCTTGTCTCCTGTCCACTTCCCTCACAGGGAAGATCAAATGCCAGTAATGGTGACGTTCCCAGCATTACATTTGTCACGTAGTAGTCTGAGTGGGAACACTGAGGCCCTTACATTCAACCAGCATTAGTTGGAAATAACGTTAGGCCTTTTCCATATTGAGAAGTATAAAGAAGAAAAATGACACCATATCTCACTTCAAAATAGCCGGTTGATTATCTTTCTTTTTTTAATGCAGTTAAAAAATGCAAACGTTATGGCAAGGAACAAGATGGAAAGTAACAGCCCTCCCAAACAGTTCCTGTCCCCCAAAACAAGTACTTCAGTTGTTTCCTATTTCCTGCACATAAGTATTTATGCCTGTGCCAGAATATATATATATTTAATTTACTCAAAAGGGATAATACTATTCACGTTATTCTGTACCTTGCT
This sequence comes from Aselliscus stoliczkanus, assembly GCA_033961575.1. Classification (NCBI taxonomy): domain Eukaryota; kingdom Metazoa; phylum Chordata; class Mammalia; order Chiroptera; family Hipposideridae; genus Aselliscus; species Aselliscus stoliczkanus. The sequence continues at coordinate 107,944,992 of CM066739.1, read as the reverse complement.
TTGTTGAAATACTAAGTCACTTGAAATACACCAGCAACCCTGTAAAGTTTTCTGTGTGGTGAAACGGAAGCTCAGAAGTTAAGTTGCCTTAGGGTCACAGAATAAGATGATGGAGAGGCGGGTACTGGAACCCAGGTCGACTTGACTCCCAGCCCAGAGCTCTTTAGGCCAATACTGTGCACTTAACTTGTACTTTAAAACTGGCTTCGTTCTTAGCTGTAAATCAAGATTAATGGGGGCCGGCCGAGTGGCGCCATGGTTAAGCGCTGGCTTGGGACGCCAGTGGCCTCAGTTCGGATCCCACATGAGGGCCAGTAACACTGCCCTCTTAAAAACAAAAAAGATTAATAGTGCGTCCTTTCATGGGTTGTCCTTAGACTTAAAGCACATGGTATAGGAAGCACTCAGCATGAGCAGGTGCCCAATAAATGGAAGCTCTTATTTTGCGCCCAGTTCTTTCACCACTCACCCCATTGATCTAGTCCATCATCCAAAATTGGGAGGCTTAGTACATACTTACTGGGGAAATTCAGGACCCAGTTAGCCTGGAGTCTGGCTCGGGGGCCTTTTCTTTCAGAAAAGAAGCTATCTTAAGGAGACGTGGTCTTTTCCTGACAGGATGGGCACTGGAAGTGGTGTAGGAATGTTTCAGTCCGTTTTTGTCTCTGTTCTGTTTTACTGTGTAACTGCCTGCATTTGGGCCTTGCACCAGTGTTTCGTACCATTACCTGTTTTCTTCCTATCTTGCTGTTCATGCATTTATTTAGTGACTTTTTATTGAGTATCTGCTATGTGCCAGCCCTACTGGGATCTGCCAATTCAGGAGTCAGCTAGATACCTTGGTTCCTGGCCTCAAGGAACTTTTTGGACTTTGAAGTCAGTTACATGTGGGTTTGAAGGCTGATTCTCATAGTAGTTTTATGACCATGGGCAAGTCACTTAACCTCTATTTCTCATCTGTAAAGTGAAGTCAACACCTTGTGGGGATTCAGTGAGATGAGGTCCACTGAGCAATGGAGTAAGTGCTTAAAAAACATTCCTCCCTTTGCTTCTTTGACCCCTTGTTTCTCTCCGTCTACCCAGAGCTGACTAGGAAGGGTTCTGGGTCTTCCTTTGACCAGGGGATTTCGCCCAGCCCCGGCCATGCGTCTCTCTGCCCTGCTGGCCTTAGCATCCAAGGTCACTCTGCCCCCCCATTACCGCTACGGGATGAGCCGCCCAGGCACCCTGGCAGACAGGAGGAAGAACCCTCCGGGGACCAGGCGGCGCCCAGTGGCTGTGGAGCCCATCTCTGATGACGACTGGCATCTGTTCTGTGGGGACAGGGTGAGGACCTCAGGTGGAGGTGCACTGGGGGGCTTTTGGGCAGGACCTCCCTCCCTGACCTTCATGCCTCCTGCAGGTGGAAATCCTGGAAGGCAGGGATGCCGGGAAGCAAGGCAGAGTCGTTCAAGTCATTCGGCAGCGAAACTGGGTGGTCGTGGAAGGACTGAACACAGTGAGGAGCGGGGTGGGAGGGCACTGGGAGGCCTGTGCCATCTAGACCCCTAATGAGAGCAGGGAGGCAGCAGACTGGCTGAGGGGATGGTGGGACGACAGAACCTTCTGTCTTCGAACGTGGCTGGGTGCTGAGCTGCAGAAGGCAAGTCCCCGTCACACCTCTTGGTTTCTGACACCCCCCCCCCCTTTTGGACAGCATTTCCGCTACATTGGCCAGACCAAGGATTATCGGGGAACCATGGTCCCCAGCGAAGCACCCTTGCTCCACAACCAGGTCAAACTCATGGATCCTGTAGACAGGCAAGCACATGGGGCTCTGGCCAGGGACCATCCTGAGTCCAAGCAAGTGTCAACTACGTTATCCAAGGGGAATGGTGGGCTGGATGCTCTGGAAACTGAGGGAGGGACCATCTCATGGACATGAACCAGTCAGCAACCCCAATACAGAGGTAGCAAAGACACAAAATGGTGACCTCAGTATTCAGCCACAGAAGTTTGGGTTGGAGGGCAGCAGGGAGACCTGGCTCCCAGGCCAGACTCACCTCTTCTATCCACTAGGAAACCCACTGAGGTGGAATGGAGATTCACTGAGGCAGGAGAACGGGTCCGAGTCTCCACGAAATCAGGAAGAATTATCCCCAAACCTGAATTTCCCAGAGCTGATGGCATCATCCCTGAAACATGGATTGGTGAGGCTGGGTGTCAGGCAGGAAGATGGGGTGGCGTGATAGGACTGGGAGTGAGAGGTGCTGAGAAGCCCTCCCACTCCTCTTTCCTGTGGCTCAACAGATGGCCCCAAAGATACATCAGTGGAAGATGCTCTAGAAAGAACCTATGTGCCCTGTCTGAAGACACTGGAGGAAGAGGTGATGGAGGCGATGGGTATCCAGGAGACTCGGAGACACAGGAAAGTCTACTGGTATTGAGCCCAGGAGAGCAAGTCCTCCCCTTGTAGCCTTGAAGGCTGGGGCCACCTCTTCTTCAGACATCAATAAAGAGCCCTGAGTCCTGCCATGTGAGCAGCTGCTGTCTTCTGGTGGCCTGGTGCCACCCCACTGCGCCTGTTTCAAGGACTGAAAGGGGTGTGGGCATGTGAGCCGATGTTATGACAAAACCCGGATGGAAGTAGTGAGCCTCAGGGGGTCCTCCCCAGGGCAGGGCCTACAGATTCCAGGATGGAAACCAAGGGGAAGAGGTTCCCTCCAGTGGAAACCTCTGAGTAACAAGATACCACCTGTCCTGAGGGTAGTGGGGTGGAGATGTGAGCCCTAATTGTCCCACCTCTGCAGGGTCTCAGTAGGGAAGTGCACACCTGCGCTTCTCTGTGCTTAATAGAAATGGAAGGAAAGATTGCAATTTTTTAATAAAAATAAACCCTTACATGGTATTACCTAATACGTAGAGGCAGAGGAGAGGACAAAACTGAGGCCTGTGGGGACCCAGGATCTCAGGGATGACACAGGATGCTGGCTCTCCGTGAGGGCACACTGTCACGCACTGTGGCACCTGGCTCAGAGGTGTGCCCTTCCCTGGGCTGCCTCAACTGTATTCAGTCTCCAGAACAGAGAAGGCCTGACCCAGGGGCCTCTTGGTGGCCACCATAACCAGGTTTCTGGGAGAGAGCTCAGGGCTGAAGATGGGCAGAAGCTCAGCATGGAAGCCTGTGGGGAAGGAGGGCTGCTCAGAAGGGAGATAAAAGGCCCGAGCCCCACTTCTGGCCCAATCCGCAGGCAGGCATGGCCCCTCTACCACACAGAGGCCCAGGGGACCAGAGACCCACCCTACCAGGAACATGGTGCCTGAGGTGCTGACCTGGGAAGTGGCTCTCAATGCTGGGGTGCTCGCTTAAAATGCACCCCAGGGATGCATGCCAGAGGCTGACTGAACAGGCCTGGCATTCCACTGATGACTGAAGGAGGTGGTCTAACAGTCGCCATAGTGATGAACTGTGGGGCCTGAAGGAGGAGCCCCTCTGGGCCCAGGTCCCTCACCCTGTTCCTGGACGTAGAGCAGCCGGTCCAGCAGAATCAGTGTCTCCACCAACGGGGCCAGCAGCAGGGCCAGGCTGAAGAAGGCCACCACCCGGTTCTCCTGGGCCTGCTGGGCATGAAGGGCAGCTGCATCCAGGGGCAGCTGGGGATCCAGCCCCACGCACTGTAGTCCATGCCGCACGTACCTGTGAGGTCAGCCACACGTGGCACTCAGTATGGTTTGGGGAACCTTCCCCTCCCACTCCTAAGTGTCCCTTCCTGATGCCATTCCAGCGTTACTTGATCTGCTACCCTAATGTTCATTTTAAATGTTTCTCTGGCTATGAGCTGTCCATCCAATAGCAAATTGATCCAAAAAACGTATTTTCAGACAGATCTGTCCAATGATTTAGCCATATTCTTAGCACTTAAAAATCTTGATAGTCTCGGCCCAGCCAGGTGGCGCGGTGGTTAAGAGCTGGCTTGGGACACCAGTGGCCCCGGTTCAGATCCTACATGAGGGCCAGTGACACTGCCCTCTAAAAAAAAAAAAAAAAAAATCTTGATCGTCTCCTGATAAAAGAGTGACAACTCCCTTTTAAAGGAACTTTGAGAAGCTGTGCCTGATTTTCTTTTGGACGTGCTAACCACAAGGTGGGAGGGGGACCAGACCTCCACCCGCCCCTCCTCCAGTCTCACTGTTCAATCTTGGCCTCATGGGACCTGGGGATCCCCTGCACGCCTGGCCGACGCAGCTCGGGCTGTGCCCTGCGGATCGCAGTCTCCAGTGCTGCTCGGTAGCAGTGGGTCCGGAGGCCCGGGGCCGCATCCTGCAGCCGCTCTGCATATTCCTCCAGGGCGTGGCAGGCTCCCTCCCGCAGCCTGTAGGACAGCTCAGAGCCAGGCAGCGTGGCCACCCACTGACTCAGTGGGTAGCCACCAGGGTCACTCAACTTCATGTAGCAGCAGCCCACCAAGGCCAGGGCCGCCACCTCAGGGCAGGAGAAGTGCCTCAGCAAGGCCACGCTCAGGTCCCCACAGGCGTGGAGGCCTGTCAGCAGCAGGCGGGCCCCACCCGGAGGTGAGTTCTCCAGCGGCAGCAGAAGCTCTTCACACAGGGCTGTGGAGTCTACCCACTGAACCACGTGGTGTGGGGAGCAGCGAAGCCCGGTTTGCACCCCCTGTGGAGGCAGGAATGGACAGGACAGGTGGCAAGCCTGTTGGCTGTCCCCATGCCACCTCGCCACAGGAAGGGATCTGTCCTTGTTCCCTCCCACAGAGGCAGTTGGGAAAGAAGCTGGGGCATGGGAGACAGCTGGACTGTGAATCAGGACAGGGGATGATCTGGGTCTATTATTATTAACTACAAGTTTTTTCATCTCTGAGTCCATTTCCTCATTTACGAGTCTAATACCTGATTGGCCACTTCACAGGTGGTTGTGAGAGACACGGTGGTGTGGAAAGCACTTTGTAACTGGACAGTGCCTTACGATCTGAAGAGGCTTTGGCGAGTGGGGGACCCGGGAAGAGGGGTAACGGAAATAGGGCCACACCGTCCCACGTGCAGAAATGAGAGGGAACGTGGCCCCTGGAGGGCTGGCCTACCTGTGTGTTCCTCCTGTCCTCTTTTTCCAGTGTCTGCAGCAGCTCCTGGTCCAGGCGCTGGGCTCTCCCCACCAGTCTCTGATCCCCTTCAATGCTCTTCACCTTCAGCCCCAGCCCCAGCGACATGAAGCGGGAGAGGTGGCCCTAGTGTCAATGCAGAGAGGGTACACAGCCCTGCCCGGTGCTCTTACCCTCTGTCACCTTCTTGATCGGGGGCCACACACCTAGGTCCCAGGCCCCCAGAAGGCTTCAAATTTGCCCTTTACTTCCCCACTCCTAGATGCCTGCATCCCTGGGTCTGGGCCTAACAAGCTGCCTTCCAGCTGTTCTATCCCCATGACTCAAAAACACCAGAATGTGAGGGTTCTTTCTGGCTCACCTGGCCTGAGCCCACATCCACAACCTGGGTACAGCCCATGACATCACTCAGCTTCTTCACCAACTGAAAGAGGAGGGAACAAAGGTCACTTGGCCACTGGTTCTTGTCCCTGGAGCCACCACCCATAATGAGGGTGGATGACCTGCAGATGGCAGAGGAAGAGGGGTACAGGGAGGGTGCCGTGGAAGAGATGAGACAGGGAAACCAAAAGGGGGGTGCTGGCCCCAGGCTCAGGCCACTCTCCTACTCCTCTGTCTCCCCCACAGAACAAAGACAAGAGCCCCGCTGTGCAGCCAAAAGCAGATTAGCGAGGTATGAACACAGGAAGAAGACAGTGATTCAGACACAGCCACCAACCAACCCAGCAAAAGGACCAAAAAACCCCAAACCAGCCTCGAGGTGATTTTAGTATGCCTGCCAAAGAAGGGAGCTTCCAGGGCCTTCGGTCTGGCAGGTGACATGAGGTGCACACATCTCTGTAACCCACCCGGTCTCCCAGACACCACCCAAACCCAGCCAGCTCACTTCTCCCAGCCTCCAGATCTCATGCTGCTTCTTGGATCTGACATGCTTTCGGAATGGAGCTGTCAGCCGGGAGCTCTGGCTGGGGTTCTCCAGGAACTCTGAGGGGGTCTGAAACCCTGGCGTCCGGGTAAAGGCCAGGGCACGGGCTGTGGACTTCAGGGCCAGCAGGGTGAGTGGCCACACCGACCTGTACCTGAGACAGCCCAGCCCAAGCCCCCAGTGAACAGTCCCATTGCATCCTGAGTGCCCAGCCCAGGAAGGCCCTGTGAGACTTAGCAATGCCAGGCTGGAGGGTTCAGCACCAAGCCCCCAGCACAGAGTCCCTTGCCCATACCTGACCACTTCCCCTTTCCTCGGCATCTCGAGCAGCAGGGTGGCCAGCTGGGGTGGGTTCAGTCCATCCAACGCTTCCTGCCATGAGCAGGGCAGCGTGCCCCACAGGTTGTCTGTAAAAAATTCCTGCAGACAGGAGAAGCCATCAACAGGCTACTACCATTCCCACCCTCCCCCACCCCACTCTCAACACACGGTGACTGGCTGCAACCAGCAGGTCCCCCCCTCTTCTCTGAAGCCTGCCCTGGCCTCCCTCTCAAAGCCCAGACTGCATTCTGGACATACCTCTCCTTTCAGCAGGGTCCCACTTACTTAGATGTCTGTTTTATCCATTCAACTGAACCTAAGGGCAGGGATGGTGTCACCCCCAACACCAGTGAATGACACGCAGTGTTAGTGTGTTACCATTTAGTAACCTACCATTATATGTGCTAGACACTTGATATGCCCTGAAGTATCTATTTATTTTATAATTTTGGGTACTTTTTTTTTTCTTTTTGAAATTTTATTGGGAAACAGTGTTTTCCCAGGACCCATCAGCTCCAAGTCGAGTAGTTGTCTTCAATCTAGTTGTGGAGGGCTCAGCTCGATGGCCCATGTGGGAATCGAACCAGCAACCTTGGTGTTAAGAGCCTGCGCTCTAACCACCTGAGCTAACTATCTGCCCCCAAAAGTATTTTTATTCATTCACTGGTTCCACACAAATTCTGGAGCTTGGTTTAGGCACCACACTCTCCCTATTCTAGGCTCAGGTGATACAACAATGAACCAGACAGACAAAATTCTTGCTCTTACAGTTTACATCAAAAAAAAAAAAATCAGATAACATCAAATGCCACACTAAGGAAACAATAGGAGAGGGTGAGAGAATGATACTTTGGAGAGAGTGATGAGAGGATAAGTGTCTGAAAAGTTGACATGGCAACTGAGACTTGAATGATAAAACAGGACAAAGGCATGTGAAAAAATTCAGGTAATAGCAGATACTTCAGAAATTTTTTTTTTTTTTTTAGCTGAGCCATCCTGCCACCTGTTGGCAGCTCAGTGGCAGTTCAGCTCAGGCTGGGCATTGAACTGCTGTTGCTCAGAGCTCAGCTCGCACTCTTGAGCGAGCTAGCTCTTAACCAACTGAGCCACTCGGCTGGCCCTATGAAATACTTTAATACGCCAGGCACTGTGCTAAACATTCTACATGGATTAACACATTTAACCCCCCAAACAACCCTATGAGGTAGGTACCATGTTTAGGTACCTCGTTTTACAGACGAGAAAACTAGCGCACAATTAAGTAAATTGCCCAAGTCTACAAGCTAGTGAGCAGCAGAGCTGGGATTTGAAATCAACCTGACTCTACAATTCTTGCTTTTAACCACTGTACTCCATTGCCTTTCTGTGGAGGAAAAGCATCCCAGGCAGATCAGGCAGTGCAAAGGCCTGAGGGCCTGCCATAGTTGTGGCAGAAATCAGGCCAGTGGAAGTGCAATCTGGACAATGTGGGAGAGCATGAAACGTGATGGGGTTCAAGAGGCAGAGGGGGACAGACCCCCCTCCCCAGGACTTTGTGGATAAGGGTAAGGAGTTAGGATTTCATCAAAGCACCTAGGAAGCACAGGAGTATGGTGATCATATTTACATTTTAAAGATATCAATCCAGCTGCTTGTGAAGAACTGAGAGCATGGAGGGGCTGAAGTAAATACAAAGATCAGTTAGGAAGGCGCCTTGGTCCAGGGTGGTAGCAATGAAATGGAGACAAATGGGTGAATTTGATATCTATTCTGGAGATGGGGCCAACAGAATTTGAAGGGTTGAACGATAGATCAATGGAGAGCTGAATGAAGGATGGCTTTTGGGTTTGGGGGCCCAACAATTCAGTGGATGCTGGTGCCATTAACACAGCATCTGATTTCTTGTTCACAATGAGTCTTCAAACAGGAATCCATTTCACAGCTGAGAAAACCGAACTAGGAGAAATGTTGATTTAATGTCTGTGGTTAACACAGTAGGGGAGACAGGGTTCTAGTCCGATTCTGTGTGATTCCAAAGTTGGAACTGTCTATTACATTAGGAAACCAGGAATTCATTCAAAGTGTGAATGAACATGTGTGTTCCTGGAACACCTCCATATTCCTAGGCGAGTTCAACGTAGCTGTAGCATGGCTCAAATGTCCATGCGTTTTTATTATTCTGGGTTTGGAAAGGTCTGAAAAACCTAGATGTTAGAAATATTAATATTTATGTCATTTGGGAAAAGGGGGGGTGGAATCACCCGTTTTAACTCCTTATAAAGACTGACTCCTGGAAGAGCTCAGAAGCTACCTCTCCAGACTCTCCCCCTGCCGTGGACACCTAGCCAAGCACATAAACGGGAGCCCTCCCACCCGCCTTGGCCTCACGATGATGTAGGCGTCCAGGATGGAACGGTAGAGCGACAGGACACGGGTGAGGTTCGCGGCCAGCTGCCTCCTCTTCTCGTAAGAGAGGCCCGGGACGGAGACGCCCGGCATCCGGGCTGGGCTCAGCTCTGCGGGCGGGACGGGAAAAAGGAGCTCTGAATGGGTCGCAGACGCTGCCTTCCACCGCTTCCAGGTAGGGGTGGGAGACCTAAGGCGCCCTCTGGACGTCACAGCTCGCGACGTCCACAGCGCCGAGACGAGCGGGACTGGTGCCGGGCAGTGACGCCATAGAGGCGGGCGGCAGAGCCCAGGTCCCGCCCCTTCCCCTGTCCTTCTGGCTCCTCCGGAAGCGAGGCCCGGACCCCAGCGCGCGGCGGTTCCCGTTTGTCGCCGGCTTCCCACACCTTGTGAGTTGTACCTCCACGAAGCTAGCGGGGCGGGGCGCGCATCCCCACCGCCCCTGCCGCCGCCGCTCACGCACTCCGAGTCATTGGACTTACTCTCGGAGGCGCGGGCACTGCGGAAGCGCACGCGCCGCCTCCCGCGCGTTCCAATCAGCTCTCCGGCCCCTCTGCCTCGTCGGCGCGCGCCGACTTCCGTATCCGGTTCCGGGCGCTTCCTGTTTTAGCGGGCCCATCTAGGAGGTAGGTGGTCGTGGGGGGTGGGCTCCGTGATCGGGACCCGTGTGCTCGCCAAGGTAGGCTGTTCACGGCCTCGGCCTCCCGCCTGCTGCTGTGTGTTATCTGAGGTTCTTTCTTGGGAGAATTCTGGACTTGGGTGAGGTGCATGTGGAGATTCCCTCCACCTGAAGATGAGGGACAGGGGTACCTGGAATTGTATCTCTATTTGTGGGGCCCGCGCTGGGGATTCCTGGGTAATCCAAAGGTCGTCTGGGCCGTACTCGTCACGGCTTCCGAGCGTACTTAGACGTTCCCTCCGTGGAGAGAAGATAGAGCTCACCTATTTTTGCTTTCCATACTCAGAGAGTTCAAGCTGGTTGGCCCTCCCGCTCCCTCAGTTTACAAATGAGACAGATCTAGAGAAGGGAAATGATCTTCCTAAGACCGTACGGCTGGTGACTCTGGGGGCTTCCTGGCTCAAACAGTGCTCCTTCTGTCGTTTTATATTGCAGATTCATCCCCACTCTGTCTGGGAGGCTGCTCTAAGTCCTACAGAGATGGGTCTTACTGTTATCCCAAGCCTGCGGGCCCCATTATCAGGTTCACTCTCTTCCCCAGGGCATGCCACAAACCTCCAGATACTGGTCTGTGGGACTCAGCCGAGCATGAGTCGTCTGTCCTTGCATCCGTAAGCAACTCTTCCCAACTGCTGTCCCACCACCCACCGTCCTCATGTCTACCTTACTCCTCAACCTGGATTTTGGCAAACCTCCCCCCAGAAAGGCATTAGAGGGGAATGCCAAGCACCAAAAATTTGTCAAGAAGCGGCGGCTCTTGGAACGGAGAGGCTTTCTGAACAAGAAGAACCAGCGCCCCAGCAAGTTGCCCAAGCCGCCTTCAGAACCTCCAAGGAAAGGGGAAGCCCCTCGGATAGATGGCACTTGGAAGGTCCCTCCTCTTGCAAAAAAGAGGAAGACAGCTGCCTCCAGCAGTGGGTCAGAGCAGTTCCTGGACAAGAAAACGTCTGTGCCTTGGCTGACCCCTGCCACTTCACAGAAGGCTGGTTCTTTTGTGGCTACAGTAGATTTGCTGGGGGAGTTCCAGAGTGCCCTCCCGAAGATCAGGAGCCCCTCAGCTTGCCCCCGGAAGAAGGGCCCCCAGAAGAATGCCCCCCAGAACTCCACCCAGGCTCATCCAGAGAGTACATGCTCTGGAGCATCACAGAAGATGCCAACAAAGATGGTGGCGATTGACTGTGAGATGGTGGGCACAGGACCCAAGGGACACGTCAGCTCTTTGGCTCGATGTAGCATCGTCAGCTACAGCGGAGATGTGCTCTACGACGAGTACGTCCTTCCCCCCTGCCACATCGTGGACTACCGCACCCGGTGGAGTGGTATCCGGAAGCAGCATATGGTGAATGCCACACCCTTCAAGATTGCTCGGAGCCAGGTGAGAGGTTCAGGGCACACAAAGGCAGCGGGGTGGGTGGGGAGAGGTCCATGTCACTTTCAGCCAAGGATATCACCCTGGGTGGACACCAAAGGATTGTGGAGGGAGAAAAGGAAGAGGTGGAATATCAGCTGAGGAGGAAGGCCTCCTGTTGAAGCAGGTAGGGAATGGTGAAAGTCTGGAAAGTTCCAACTAGCTGATGGAACAAACCTCGTTTGATAAGTTATGTTAGATCCTGAGTGGGCTGCTGATCTGGGGAACTGGGAATCTGCATAGAGAAGTAACAGGCAGCAATGGACAGAGCAGCAGACATGAGCACCAGGAAAGAGGGTTCCATTTGGGAACGCCTTGTACAGGTGGAGCCAGGGTTGAGATCAGAGGTAGAGAGGGTTTCCCAAGCAAGAAGTAGCTTGTGGCGGTGTGGACAGTGGGTGGTGGAAGCAGGCAGTATGTGGACAGAAGGAGTTGGGCATTGTCTGTATAAGAGGGACAGGTTGCCTGCAGTGGCAGGGATAAAAACAGATGTCGGGTTTGTATTTTCACTGAACTGTAGCCCTGTGTGGGACCCTGGGAGCACAGCCTGAACTACAGGAAAGGAGAGATGAAGGGAGGAAGTGAAGGAGGATGGCGGGCTGGTCCTGGGACACCTCCAGAGGGCGCCCATGGCCTACGTCTTGTAATTTCAGCTCCACACTCTTCACCTTCTCTAGACACTTCCGATAATTCCTTATATGCCGGAGTAGTCAGTTGACGGAGGTTCATCAAAGGTGAAACAGTTGCATTTCAAAAAAAACTTGGAAGAAAGAGTGGGAGAACGCCCTGTCGCCAGGGGCACATCTGGCAGAGGCATGGAGCAGGAGATGGGCGGGTCTGAGACAACAACTGACTGCTCAGCTCCAACAGGGCTCTGTGCTGGGAGACAGTAAAGGGCAGGTGCAGTTGGCAGCTGAATACCTGGTTGGTGGCACTGCGTATGGTTTTCAGTGTGACACACTGCCCTAGTACCCACACTGGGGTGTGGGGCCAAGGCATCCAGGTGAGTGTGGCCCCTGATTACCCAGGATTTAGCATATCCTTTGGATGTCCTCGCTGGTAGGATGTCTTTACTCTTAAGATCCTGAAATGGTGAGAACTTACTTGGCTCCACATCTAGTGTGAAGAAGGTTCCTGGACAGCAGGCAGGTACCCTCTGGTTATGAGCAGTAGGCGCTCTAAAGCTACAGGACTGACCATTAAAGCAGCACTTGCGTGGGTCACCTGAGCAGTTCCCTCTTCAACCTCAGTCCATAAGTGATTCTTAATCTCTCGTGGCCTTTTAAGAGTCTGGTGAAAGCATCAAAAAAAAAGAGAAATGGGCCGGCCGAGTGGCACGGTGGTTAAGCGCTGGCAAAGCCAGCAGCCCCGGTTCAGGTCCCACATATGAGGGCCAGTGACACTGCCCTCAAAAAAAAAAAAAGAGAGAGAGAGAGAGAGAGAGAAATCCATATCTGTCTCATGTAATTTGGGACTTGAATCAGCATCCTAGAGCCAGTCTTTGACTCCATTTGTCCCAGCCTTGTGCCAGCATAATGATAATAGTTAAAGGACTTCAAGTAGCAATCCAGAACCGCACTGGACAGTTACATAAACATCTCACACATGAGCATGATTTGGGACTGTGGATAAATTAAGCTGTTACTGGGGTGGAAATTAATGAGAAGTTGAGGAAGGAACCACTGGCAATGTGAGTCCAAACAGGGTTACACTGCGGAAAGCCTGCTTTCAGTTCAAGTGGAGATGGAGTTTAGGGGGAAGAAAGCCTCTGGGGGGCATTTCAAGGATGAGGCAGTCAGGCACTTGGAAGAGAGAGCCTGGGAGAAGCTGGACCACATTGGACTTTTCAGGCACCGGCTCCACCTCTGAGTCCTGTTCACCCCCTCTTGCACACCGGGCTCTGCCTCTGAGCCCTGTTCACCCCCTCTTGCATGCGGGGCTCCGCCTCTGAGCCCTGCTCACCCCCTCTTGCACACCGGGCTCCCCCTCCGAGCCCTGCTCATCCCCTCTTGCACACCAGGCTCCACCTCTGAGCCCTGCTCACCCCTTCTTGTACACTGAGCTCCGCCTCCGAGCCCTGCTCACCCCCTCTTGCATACCAGGCTCCGCCTCCAAGCCCTGCTCACCCCCTCTTGTACACCGGGCTCCGCCTCTGAGCCCTGCTCACCCCCTCTTGCACGCGGTTTCAGATCCTGAAGATACTCACAGGAAAGATCGTGGTTGGGCACGCCATCCACAATGACTTCAAGGCCCTTCAGTATGTTCACCCCAAGGCCCTCACTCGCGACACTTCCCACATCGCCCCCCTCAACCGGAAGGCCGACTGCCCGGAGAATGCCACCATCTCTCTGAAGCATCTCACCAAGAAGCTGCTGAACCGGGACATCCAGGTAGTGTATCCCCAAATGCTGCCAGGCGCCCGCTTGGAGTGGAGCTATGCTTGCTGCCTCCCCGGGCTCTGGCCCCAGAATTCCTTCAGTTGTGGAGAGATCCAGGCAGGCTGCTCTTACGGGAGCGTGTTGGGCTGAGGGCCCAGTAGCCTCTGTGTGCACAGGGGAGCACTCGTGTCCTGTGCCTCCCACTGTTCCAGAGCACACCTAGGTGGGTGTGACAGCCAGCGCAGAGGAGAAAAGGCAGCGGCGCTGGTCTGGGACCCTACCATGGGTGCAGGCACCGCTCATGTATTTCACACGTTGGCATTCAAGGAGGGGGTGGCCCGCCTGGTAAGGGGGTAACACATGTCATATGTAGGGTTAAGGAGCTGGGGAGGACGGGGACTCAGAAGGCCTGGCTGTGCTCCGGATGTCCTGCAGATGTAGAACAGTGGCGCACACGTTGCCACAGGATGGAGCAGACAGTGGCCAGGACATCCTAGGACTTGAACCGTCAAGGTCAGATGAGCCTAGACCCGTCAGAGGTCCACCTTCGGCCTGCTAACTGCAGGAGCAGCAGCATGGGGACCAGATAGCCACCAGGGAGGCAGCAAACAGTCTCTGGTAGCTTCATGTTCTTTTCCTCCATTCAGGTTGGGAAGAGTGGACATTCCTCTGTGGAGGACGCTCAGGCCACCATGGAGCTGTACAAGTTGGTTGAAGTCGAGTGGGAAGAGCACCTGGCCCAGAACCCGCCAAAAGACTAGCAGCTATGGGGGGCACTGGTGATGGGCAGGTGCAGCCTGCACAGGAGTGGCTGTGGACCGTGGGCAGCCCCACCAGCTCCGCCCCTTTGCAGCTAGCCTTGCTGGGACAGAGGCACCACCCCACACTAATACCCATTGAAACTTCACCTCAGGTGTTGTTGTGTCCTGTGTCTGGCTAAATGTCCCATGAAAGGAGAGAGTCTCCTGATTGGCACTCAGCCCTGTACTGTTTACCTCTGAGATGGTACTAGCCACAGGACCCCGGGGGCCCTCTCAGCAAGCTCTCTGACTTTCTGTGTGCAGGGCATGCTGGGAAATGTAGTCCCCAAACTGCCTTACCACTAGGGTGGCCCCATGTCCCCTTGTATGCTCTCTGTTATTGAGTGATTAACAGCACCCTGTGGGATAATGAGCTGTATGATCATAAATGCACCTCAGAGTCTCATCCAACCTGGGTCATGACACCCCCTGATCTTCCTACCCCAACTCCCAGAGGAGCCACCCTGCTCTTGGGTTTAGGGTATGTGACATAGAAATCAACTTTTCTGATTGAGGGAAGCACCCGCTTTCCTAAAGCAACCAAGGATTTATTTAACTTAGATCCCACTTGGTAGGTTAAAAAAGAATTTAAAGTGTTTTAATGGTTTTTAGTCTTCGTTTAAAGCAGGCCTCAAAATTCAGATTATTCCCTTGAAAAATTTTTATAATGGAAAAACAGTTGTGTGGTGCTTTCCTTTTGAGTTTCCGTTGAATCACTTTGTCACAAGGACTTGTAGGCAGTCATCACTCTGAAAGAGGCTTCCGGAGTCTCTGATGGTGCTAATGGCCCCTATTCTCGGGAAGTCGTCAGGCAGCTCATGTGCTCTAGTGTCTTGTCCTCGTCCCTACTACAAATCCAGGAGTGAAACCCACAGGCCACGCGAGCCCCTTCACATGGAGGGTCTGTGACCAGCGTGACTCAGTGGGCATGGGGGGGAGGGCAGGGTGCTCAGTGACACCTGGTGACTCCCACTAGCCTTTCCTCCGAGGTACACACCTTCCCCTTGGGTCTTGGGCAGGTGAGTCACAGTCTGACCTTGTCTGGCGTCACCGTCTGTGTCCCGTCTAGCAAGAATGCAGACTAGACACACTGGGACTTGTGCCCTCTTAAGTGGCCAGTTCGGCTCCAGGGCCCAGAGTCACAGTCGTGGCTGCCTGAGCACGGGACTCCTGCAGCCGCTGGACCCACCTCTTGTTGTCGAGTCCTGCACTGTGGGACCTGCTCGCACAGTCTGCTGTTGTGCTCTGCCAAGTTGGTTCCTGCAGAGCCCCACATGAAAAGTCCGTGACACTTCACAAAGAGGTGCCAGGCACCCTTACACAGTTCTAAGTGGGAATAACCTAGAAAGTCCACACCCAAAATGGCATACACGAAAGTGAGTCTTCATTACATTGTGGTCAGTGAACTAGAAATTCTCATTCAAGTTCAGTCTTCAGGGTTCCTGTTGCTGAAACAACCTGGCTTTGTGTGTCTTGGTAAGTGTTGGAAAGAGCCCTTGACTCACCAGGAAGAACCGGGGACCAGAGGACCTTACAGTCATTTCCTCGCTGTTCTCTCACACTTTCTGGTCAAAGCCCAGCTTGTCCTGCAAGGGTGCCTGGGGATCCCTCATCCTTTTGTTCCCTTCCTTCTCCACGCTTCTGTCTCCAGGATCCCAGCTTCATCCAATTGATGATGGACCAGCCCCATTGCAGATGGCTGCCTGAACTGTCAGCAGACCATGCTTTAAATCCAAGAGCCGTCAGGGCCAGCTGAGTGGCACAGTGGTTAAGAGCTGGCTTGGGAGGCCAGCGGCCCCAGTTCGGGTCCCACATGTGAGGGCCAGTGACACCCCTCAAAAAAAAAAAATCCAAGAGCCTTCAGAATAGATCATGTGCTGCAACAAAACAAGCTCTCTTCATAATATTCTCTTGGGTGACATTTTCTAATCCTGAGGCCCCTACTGCAGATGAGTGGGAACTGTCTGCCTAACACTGGGTAGTCTAAAACTTCCTTACTCAAAGTCTTTAAAAGGGGCGGGAGTGTATTCTGGGATTTCAGGTGGCAGTGCTGCCCCTCCCTCCACCCTCGGGAAGTACTGACCTAGTGAAGGCTCCAAGGGAGAATTGTTGAATTCCCAGTGTAACATGACAACAGCTGACAATAGGAACCATCAACAGTACTGTATGACCTTGCCCCAAGACACCCTAGCCCAAGTCCAAGTTTAGAAAAACAGGCACATCCATGTGCAGATATACTGTTCACAAAGCACTTCACCTGTACCCCAGCAGGGAGAGGAACAAACAGCAAGTTTCCTCATTTGACATTGAGTCTGTTTGTTTAGCTGAGCCATCCTGCCACCTGTTGGCAGCTCAGCTCAGGCTGGGGATTGAACTGCTGTTGCTCAGAGCTCAGCTCGCACTCGAGCGAGCTCTTAACCAACTGAGCCACTCGGCCGGCCAACACTGAGTTTTAAGTTTGGTTTTGCCATTTACTAAATTGGTGACGTTAAGTGACTGCTTCTTGGGGCCTTGGTGGTTCTGGCATCAAGGTCCTGGATTCTTTTCTAACCTTGATGTTGCACTGGTGATTGCTGTCATTGATAATAATGCCAGCTATTTACTGAAGTGCCTTGTGCCATTCTCTGTAAGGTGGGCCCTGGTGTTCTAATTTAACAGCTGAGGAAACCGAGGCTGACAAAAGGTAAGAAATCTTCCCCAGGCCAAAGAGCTGGAGGACAGGCAACCTGGCACTCAGCCTTTCCAGTCTGCCAGCCTGAGGCCTCTGCTTCCCACCACTGCCCTACTCTGCTGTTAACGTCCCAGCACATCTGGGGACATGGGTCCTTCAGCTGCGATTGTTGTGAGGCACCCTCTGTGCCAGGCAAGATGGTGCTAGCAGCCAGATGGAAACCAGGTTGCAGAAGGGCCCGGGGTGAGTTCTGTTTAAATAGTTTGGGTGAATGATGATGGAGGCTTGAAGCAATGAAGTGGGAAGATGCTTCTGAACAAGAAGATGGAATCAACAAGACGATGTCAGGGCAAGAGGACTAATGGTGGACTTGGAATTCCAATGGACAGACAGCAGGGGTGCCATTTGCCAGGACAGAGAGAGAACATGGGAGGCAGAAGAGCAGGTCTTGGAGGAAGGTGACGTGGGTGTGGATTGGGTTGACTGAGCTATCTGGCGAAAGCCAAATGGAGATGTCCAGCCAGCAGCCAGAGGCACCAGTCTGGAGCTTAGAGTGAAAGTGCTGGGGCTGGAAATGAAGCCCTGGACTGGAGACAGCGGCACAGCAGTGGAATGAGGCCTTAGACATCTCAAGAGAAGCAGAAGGTCCAGATCAGTCTCAGGAAATACCCCCCCACTTACAAGCTGCTGGAGGAAGAGGACTACCAAGAAGCCTCTATGAAGGGTGGAGATTGAGTCAAACACTACGGAGAAGGCCAGGAGGGTGAGACCAGAGGGAAGGGCCTGTTGTAGCACTTGGGTGCCCTTCATCTGAGCAGTGTCCGGGGTCGGGGTGGGGGTGGGGGTTAGCAGGAGCTCAGCTGGGGGTTGGAGATGAAGGGGGTGCAGAATGCCCTTTCTTGGCTCTGAAGATAAGTGATGGGCGTCGTAGGAGCAAGAGGTCTGGTCTGAAGGTGCTGAGGGACAAAGCCAGCAGAGCACTAGGTGGCTGAGGAGGGGCAGATTACAATGGATCCAAGAAGTAGTGGGAGGGGATCCAAGCTTAGCCGGGGCCAGCAGCAGGCACCCCCTGTCTTCTGGGACAGAAAGGACAGAGGAAAGGGTAGGGCAGCTGGGTGGCAGTGGAATACAGTGACCTTGATTATTAAATTGGAGGCAGAGTGTTTTGCTGAGCTTGAGGGGGCAGAAACTTGGAAAGAATCAAGATAGTTTGGGGCCACTGAGAAGATGGGAGAGTGAGCTGATGGAAAACCAAGGAAGGCCCTCTGAGTGACCGCGGAATTCCTGCTTGAGGACAGAACCTGAATTTTCAGGGGCACCACAGGCTGCGTGTCACGTTTGTCCCTAGAATCATCTGGCAGCCCAAATACGGAACAGTTGGGGCTGTATGGGCTGCTATGGGAGGACCAGCTGTGGTCCCCGGGGAAGGTCCAATCGGCATGGAGCTGAAGGGTAAGGTCCAGAGAGTCCAGTTCCTGAGAGGCTAAGCTGTTGAGTGAGCTGTAGGGAGGTCCCCAGATGGCTACGGGATGAGAAACAGGAAGATCAGAGCCTGGGTTAGACACACAGGGGGCATGAAGAGATGTGATAAGCATGTGGCCCAAACCTTAAGGGGTTGGGCTGAGGACTTACTAGAGGGTGGCTGAGGCATCATCAAGGAGCATGGACAGCTCTGAGCCCTCCCAGCCAGCGGTCCCGGCCTCCACCATGCCTGTGTCCCTCTTGCTTTCAGACCTGACTTTTGTCCAAGCACCTCTTTCATGCACCTAGCAAGGACAGCTAAATAAATGATCAGATCACGAAAAAGAGTATTGATGAAGACACAACCGAGTATTTATTCCAGGCTCAGTCACTGGTTTTGACTGAAGCCTTTCACTGACACTTCATTCGTCTGTCTGTTCAAGAAATATTTATGGAACTCCAACCACGTGCCAGACACCATTGTAGGCCAGTGAAGTCTCAAGGGACTCCCTTCCTTTAGGGGCTGATAAACGATATGAAGAAAAGAAAGGGGATGAGGCAGCGACACACATACCTAAGATTTTAGATGGCTATTCAAAGAAGACTTCTCTGAGGAGGTGACTGGTGAGCAGAGACCTGAAAGAAATGAGGAAGAGAGTCATGTGACAACCTGGGGAAGAACATTGCAGAGAAAGTATTGGGTATAAAGGCCCTGAGGCAGAAGTATGCTTGGTGTGTTCCGGGAGCAGAAGGGAGGCCAGCATGGCTGGAGCAGAGTGCGGGGAACGGGGAGCTGCAATGGGGGTCAGTGAGCAGGGGGAGAGGTAGGTATGTAACAGCTGTGGAGGCCATTGCAAAGGCTTGGGCTTACATCTGCGGGAAGCAGGGAGCAGCGTTCTGGGCAGAGAAGTGGTGTGAACTGATGGTTGAACGGACTCCCTGTGGCTGCTGTGAGGGCAGAGAACAGGGAAACAGAACCCATGCAGTTTCTTGCTGTAACCTAGGCAAGGGATAACAGGAGCTGAGGCAGTAGGGGTGGTAAGTGGCCCAAGTGGGGACATACACGGATGCTCTTTGATGGATCTGACCCTGAACAAATGTTTAAATCTAGGCCCATATCTTTGGCCTTTCAACTCCCACCTGAGCACGTGTACACAGTGGCCCCACACAGAGTGCTCAGGGAATACGTGCACCCTCAGAAGTGGGGGGCCGATGTGTGCTGCAGACTCTGGGCACACAGTTGAGGAGCATGGTGTTTTTCAGGCAGAGGCGACATGGGTAAGTGACGCGTAGTGGCACTTGGGGGGCAGGGATCATGTTGAGCCAGGTCTCTCCCCCAGCCCTGCCCTTCGTGCCCTCCTCTGCCCTCCCCTCACATAGCTGTGCTGACTGACTGGTCTTGTTTCTTTCTTCCTCTCTTTAATATTTACGGCTTCTAGCCTTATTTAGGGGCACCATCCATGCTATGCTTTCTTTAAAAAGGTATACAGAACACAGGATTTTGAGAGAGGTGGGGGTAGAGGAAAGGCGTGGTGAAAGGTGTTTTTAAGAATTTGGCATGTTGGGCTGGCTGAGTAGCGCGGTGGTTAAGTGCTGGCTTGGGAAGCCAGCGGCCCTGGTTCGGGTCCCACATATGAGGGCCAGTGACACTGCCCTCAAAAAAAAAAAAAAAAAGAATTTGGCATGGAAAGGTAAGCACACCTTAATCCCCTTCAGGCCCAACCAAATTCCATTCCAAAGTGTTTAAGAACAAAGCTTTGGGTGCTCGCTTCGGCAGCACATATACTAAAATTGGAACGATACAGAGAAGATTAGCATGGCCCCTGCGCAAGAATGACACGCAAATTCGTGAAGCGTTCCATATTTTTAAAATGGGCAGAAGATATGAAGAGACATTTCTCTAAAGAGGACATACAGATGGCCAACAGGCATATGAAAAAAAGTTCAACCTCACTGGTCATTAGGGAAATGCAAATAAAAACCACCGTGAGATACCACCTCACCCCAGTCAGAATGGCTATCATCAACAAATCAACAAACAACAAGTACTGGCGGGGCTGTGGGGAAAAGGGGACCCTGCTGCACTGTTGGTGGGACTGCAGATTGGTGCAGCCACTATGGAAGTCAGTATGGAGGTATCTCAAAGAACTGGAAATAGAGCTACCGTTTGACCCAGCAATTCCACTCCTAGGTATTTATCCTGAAAAAACCAAGACACTTATTCAAAAAAAGTTATACACCCCTATGTTCATAGCAGCACAATTTACAATAGCTAAGACTTGGAAACAATCAAAATGCCCATCAGTAGATGACTGGATTAAGAAACTGTGGTATATTTATACAATGGAGTATTACTCCGCTATAAAGAAGAATGAAATCGTGCCATTTGCAATGATATGGATGGACCTAGAGACTAAAATGTTGAGTGAAATAAGTCAGTCAGAGAAGGACAAATACCATATGATCTCACTCATATGTGGAATCTGAAAAACTGTATGAATGAGCAAAGTAAACAGAAACTGTCTCATAGATATAGAGGAAAAATCAGGCTTGCTAATTGGGAGAGGAATGGGGATGAGGGAGAAGGGGAAGGGATTAGACAGCAAAAATAGGCAACTACAATATTGCTACTGGGAAAGGAAAAACAGTTTGGGGAATATAATTAATAATGTTGTAAATATTCTGTGGAATGTCAGATGATCATAGGTCTTGTTAGGGAGACCATTTCATGGATGGAGTAGAGGTTTGATCACTGCACTGTATTACTAAAGCGGAGGTGGTATACCTACTGTAATTGAATATATATAGATAGTCACGGGATGTGGATTATACTGTGGAAGAGAGTCAGAGGAAGAGTAATAGATATATATGATAAGGGGGGGGAGTGGGGTGGTGTATTGGGGGTGGGGGGTTGTCACTTTGAGGGGTAAAATGTATAACTATTGCACTGTGTTGTACACCTGAAACTAATTAAAAAAATAAAAAAAAGAACAAAGCTTTGGAATCCAAGGGACCCAAGGCACCACAAGGAAAGCTCTGCCAGTGTGGGCTCAGAGGCGTGCTCCTCCCTTCCCAGGCCCTGCCTCTGGCTCTGACCCTGTCCCAGGGCTCAGCAGCACCAGGACCCAACTTGAGGGGCAACCCCCTGCCTCAGGTGACCTCCCGGAAGGCCAGGCCCTTCACTACCTTCCACCGTGTGGAATCCTGTTCGGTTGCTTCTTTGGAAAGTTTTCATGAGAGGGATCCAATCTGGACCCAGGGAGGAAGAAGGCAGAGTGCCTTGCCCTGGGAGCTGGGGCACACACCCAGGACTCACAGGGAGGCAGAGGCAGGCAATCCAGCCTGAGGCTGGCGAGAGCTGGGAAGTTTTCCTGAAGGTGGATAGAGCTGGTGTAGGAGCAAAGGGGCTGGGCTGGGGAAAGGGCAGTTCTGGAGGCTTCCTCAGAGTCTAGAACCCCTCACCCCACCCCACCCACAGACGCTGTCGCTCCAAGACAGGGACTGCCTCCTCCCAGCTTGGGAACCAACTCCCTGAGGCTCCTGGAAGCCTGGCACCAGGGGGTCAGGGAGCTTATAAGAGGAGACTGGGCCCACAAAGACCACAACTCCCACAGGCAGCGACAAGGGTCCACCCAGTGTCCTAGGCTCAGGATGACTCCCTCTCTAGGCCGGTTACTTCCAGCTCAGTGGGAAGACCAACCCCAAACCCAGAGCATCTGGAAACCTGTGCCCAACAGTCCCAGAACTTTTGGATTCAGGAGGCATGAGACCGTAGCCAGGAGGCTGGCAGCTGTGAAATTTAGGAGCTGCTGGCTCCTTTGATCCCCCAGGGACATGTCCCTGCGGATCCCAAGTGTCAAAACTCCCTCTTGGATGTGTTTCCCAGGTTGGTGGAGGAGATACAGGCCAGGGAGACTGGGGGCTTCTCAGGGCAGTGGGCTCACCTGCCTGGCTCACTGGAATTCAAGGCCCTAGCCCAATGCCCTCTGGGAATGTGGGCAGGCTGGGGAACCCTGGTGGATGGGTTGGGGTAGGGGGTGCTGGGCAGGGGGAGGCAGGGAGACTGTTCAACCTCTTTCTTTGACAGCTAACATTTTCCAGAGCTGGCTCCCGCAGGGGAAAGGAAATCAGAGCTTCCCACCTCACACATCTTTTTCCCATTTTGTTCGGGCTGCCCAGGGAAAGCCATTAGGGCTAGGTCAGGCAGGGCCTGCTAGAGGAGGGGCGGTGGGGGTCACGGGGAGGACAAGGCCCAGCCTGATGAAGAGGCCAGACTCTGAACTCATACCTCCTTCTTCCTGCCCTCCCCACTCATGATGAGAGACTGGGGGCAGGGCCCAGGAATCTGGGCTCCTGGGGCCTCCCACTCTGCTCAAATCCTTCTGCACCTCTGATCCTGTCTCCAGAGAGTCTGGCCCACTGCACCAGGACTGAAGCAGAAAGGACCCTTGCGGTGACGAAACTGTTCCCGATTACCTGTGTCCTGGGGCCCCAGCCTCCTTCCCTGAACTGCTGGCATAGCTGGTTTCTATAGGTCCCTAGGAGCCAGGCTGGGGGCCAAGCACTGTGTCTGGGGACAGTAGCTGCATTTGGGAGCCAAAGAGGAGTAGAGTGGAAGCACTCAGGAGTCTTGAAGAGTTCTCCCCAAGCCGGCTAACCCCTCCCTGAGACTGACCCATCACCCCTAGAGCCCTGACCCCCTGACAGAATCTCAGAGCCCAGACCTGGGACCCCCCTAGTCTCTTCCCTGGGACCTTGCCCTCCCTCCCTCCAGTGCTCACCTCTGCAGTTCAGGCTACAGGAGAAACACAGCACCCACCTCGTGTCTGCAGCCCTGCTGATTTATTTCCTCCTCTAGAAACTCCAGCTCATCTCAATGGGGAGAGGGCTTCCCTGGACTCCAGCTCTTCTTCCTTTCCCGTCTCAGAGGATGGGAGATGTGGCAGCTGGAAGAAGGCTTGGGCTCCCAGGCCCAAGGGGACAACAGTGACAAGGAACGAGGCTAGACTGCAGCTATTCACCACTGTCCCCAGTTGCCATGCAAAGCTGGGTGTCCAGTCTGCCACACTTGTCACAGCTGCAGCCTTCTCCCTCTTGCTCTGGCTGCCAGGGGTTCAGGGCCCAGTGCAGGGCAGGGGAGAGAGCGGCAGAGGCCATAGTCACTGGATAGTAAAAGCCAAGAAGCGTTTAACTGCAGGTTGTGTTGCTGCTCTGGGGGGTCTTTCAGGAGGGGGAGAAGGGGGCACAGCTGGCCAGGGTCAGCCCAGGCTGTCCAGCTTCAGATATTGGCAGCTTTCCCTAATAGTCCCAGACATACTGGACCCCACCTCACCCTGGAGGTTCTGGGAAGTAGGGAGGCTCAGAGGAAAGGGAGTAGAACTGGTGCTTTTCGTTGCAGTAGAGAGAAAACTGAGTGGGGAAAGAGATGACCCCACACACACACACCCATGCTCAGCTGGCGCGAAGCCCCAGTGTGGGTGGTGGAGCCAGGGCAGAGGGACAGAGAAGTAGAGACACCAGGGCCAGACTTTGTGCATGTCTCCAGGCTCTTCAGTGACTATCGATGTGCCCCCACCCCAAGAGGCCAGCAGAGCCAAGGGGCCTCCCCCAGGGGACCGAGATTCAGTCTCCACATGTGCTCCCTCTCCTTTGTCCCTCCCTCGGCTCAGCCTGCCTCCTCAGTGCCCTGGCCCAGTCCTAGGAGAGCACTGGCAGATGGAGCTGGGAACCAGGTGGCAGAACCAAGAACAGAGGAGCCCCTGGCAGCCCGGGGGCTGTGCGGTCCTTTCCTGGTCCTGCAGTGCCTCCCATTGCAGCCAGCCCCTCCTCCCACGCTGTGGTTCTACTGGGCCTCCCTATGCCAGAGCTGAAGCTGGACCCTTTCCCCAGGTCACCAGGACACTGCCCATACCTGCCCTGGTTACCAGGATCTCTCCACTGAGCCTCCTTTCTGGTTCTCTGGCCCTAGCTCCCAGCTTGCACTGTAGCTTGCCCAAAGCTCTCTCTCCTCTAATGCCCATCCATCCTACTGCAAAGATAGTTATTTGGGGAGAATTGAAGCCAGGCCTTACCAGATTAGAAAAGGGCTGGGTCCCTGCACCCAGGGAGACAGGAATGGAACATTTCAGTCAGTCAGGAGGGTCAGACCAGACGAGGATGCTTAAGTTCACACTCTGTACCGAGTGGAATACTAATAAAGGCTTGGGGCGGCCAAGAGCCACAACTGTCCTGGCCCCGCCAGTCCCAACTCCTTTCTGCAACTCGGACTTCCCACCCCTGTCCAAGTCCTGCCTCATTTGCCACCCCTGCATGGAGTGCCAGAGACCCAGGGTTCAGCTCCACCTGGGTTTCATTTCTACGTGACTCCCAGCCAACAAACTCTCCAACCCAGCAGATGCAATAACACGGCTCAGAATGAGGCCCGGCCACAGTGCTGAATTTGGCCATAGCTTCTCCTGGGTCCCAGCTGGGAGTGAGGGGTTCTTTCCATCCCTCCTCCCCCGCCCAGCCTCAAGGGAGTGATGGACCGGTGGGGGCGTCTCCTCTAACCAAGCCAGACCCCTCAATCGTGCATACCCTACACCCACTCTAACTCCTCCAGCCACCCAGAAGCCTGCTCACATCCGTTCCTTCTGCTGTAAAACCAGCTACTTTCCTCTTAGCCACACTGCAATGGGAACAAAGCCCCAGAAAGTTCCTTTCCTAACTCTCCACAGTCGGTTTCCTCCTTACCCCAATCCCATCCTGCTTCTGCTCCCCCAGCTTTTCTCATCAACTTTGCACCCTCCCCAACTTTAGTCTCCAAATTCCTGGGGGAGCCCCAAGAGGGGTATGGCCAAGGCTCCTAGAAAATGGGGAATGGGTTGCCCCAAACAAATCTGCAGCAGATTTGGTCATAACTAAAAGGCCAGCGACACTGGGAAATTCCTTCTCCTTATTGATCCCGACGGGAAATTAAAGCCAGTTGTTTTTCACTGAGCGGCTGATGCAGGCTAAGCTCCTCCCCGGGCTCCTAGCCCCTGCCCGTGCTCCTAGGCTCTAGGTTCTCCCATTCTCCATTATCCCCTTTTGTTCTTCCCCCCAGCCCTCTCACCCCACCTCCTCTTCCCATCTCCCAGGCCCCTTCTCTAGCATCTTCGCTAAGCTCTGAGCCCCCTGCACACTCCTGTGGGGTAACAGGGCTGCTGGAGGATGAGACCCCCAGCCTAGCTGCTCAGCACCCTGTCCCAGATCCTCGCCCAACTTCTGCAGCCAGGGTTGGGGTGCAGGGGCTGGAGTTCAGGCCCAGAGTTGCCAAACCACAAACACATCTGGAAAAAATTCCCCTCCCAGCCGGACTTCCCTTTGTCTTACTTCTGTCTTTTTGGAAATTCTGGCTGGCTGGCCAGTGGGGGGAGTGAGGAAGTAAAGGGAGGGGAGTGGGCCCAGGCGTCCCTGCCCCCACCCCAGGGAGCCGTCATCTAGCCTCCCCAAATATCTTCAGCCAGACCGTGTCCACCCTCCGTGCTCCTGTAAGTCTTAGGCTCTCTCATCCTGGCGACCATCTTCTGGGTAAGGTTTTAACATCCTTAGTCACCAGGCTTCTGGGACCAAGGCCTACCCCTGCCCTTCTCTTGGCAGTGGGATGCCTATTGAGCAGGAGGAGACTGGACCCTTCTGGCTAGGGGCTCAAGAGGGCTGGAGAGCAGACGGACACAGTGACCTGGGTGGAAGAGGTAGCGGGCCGTCAGGGCGGAGGAGGGGCGGCGGGAGTCTGGTTTCCGTCATGTTCCCTCCCCCAGCCTCTCCTCATCCCTTTGGCTGGATGCCGCGTTTCACTGTCAAAACCTAATACCCCTCCCTTTACCTACAGCACTGCTGGAGTGGGCGCGTGGGGGAGGAGCACAGACTGAGCCTTCAACCCCAGGCCCTAAACGCCACCCTTTACCTTTGTGAGCCTCAGAGAGCTCCTCGACCTGCTGCCCTCCTACTTCCAGAAGCTCAGGTCCCCTTCCCCCAAATAAGCTCTCCCACACAAAACCTGGACCCCTAAAACTAGGCGGAAGCATCCAGCTCTCTTCAAATCTGACTTTATTGGTTACTGCTGGGTGGGGCCCCCATCAAGAAGTCCTTTCTGCAGCCTAACCTGCATCCCTGCTGCTCCAGTCACCCTAGCGGCTTTATTTTTCTACACATACGTTATCCAGTTTCCTCCTTTACAGCACAAGCTCGACCCCCAGTGTGTTCTCCAGTCTTTGGCAAATCCTCCAGCCCCTATCCTTTGGCTTCGGGCCTCGGGTCTCCTCCCCAGCTAAGGCCCCCAACCCCTGGACCCGGTTCAGAACTCTAAGTGACAGCTCAGAATCTCAGAGCCTGTCCTCTGCTCCACCCATGGCCACGCTGGCAGGGAGGGGCCGGGGCAGAGACCCAGGCAGGGGCCAGATGTGGGGCTTCTAGTCCCCGCCTCGCGGGGAGCTGGCGGGGCGCACGTGCAGCAGGACCACGTGCGCGGACTTGCGGAGGGCACCTGAGCGGCAGAGTCCGTACGCACGGGACCCGCCTCGGACCGCTCCATCCCGCCACATCCCGGCCAGCTCCAGCCTCGGGACTCCCGCCTGTCTCCGAGGCTCCCCAGCAGGCCTCCATTTCTGCTTCTCAGTACCCGGGCTCAATCCGCAGGGGTCTCCGCGGGAAGCCGCGCCCTGCCCCCTCCTTTGATCTCCCACTTCAGAGCTTCTCAAGGAGGGGCGGCCGCTCCCTCCGCCCGTTTTATGGCTGAGAAGGGTGACACCTGAGACCCTGCTCCGCCCCTTCCCTGGGCACCCAGCCTCCCTCCATCCTCCGTGGCAACGCGGCGCGCCGGGGCTCCGCGCCTGTCGCCGCCTCCCCTCCCCGCCTCAACTGCGATCCCCTCGGGGGTCTGCGGAGTCGAGCAGCAGAGAAAGCGTTTTAATAAAGAGCTCGTGTCAAGTGATTGGCTGCGACCTCTGCCCTCCCCAGCCTCACGCCCCGGGCTCCTGCTTAACCCTTCGATGGCCGCCCTGCGCTTTAAGAGGACCTAATCTCCCTGAGCAACTTCCAGTGCCCCAGGCACCACCGGAGCCCGAAACCGGGTGGGGAGTCGGGGCTGGGGAGTGCAGCCCCCCTCCCATTCCTTCGAGTAGTTCCAGCAGGGGGTGCCGTTGCCTTACTTAGGTGCCAGGCCCTGAACCCCCGGGCTCCCAGCAGGGCCCTGAGTTTGGAGAGGTCACACTGGATCCAGTCGAGGCTTCACTGGAGCGGGAGTTCGGCTGCCCATTCTCTTCCCCAGCTCCGGCTAGCGAGCAGGGGCTCACCCGCTAGTGCTGTCGCCGGGTGTCCGGCGCCAAGAAGTCGAGTGCACCCGGTCAGGTTGGGAAGCGGTGGAAACTTCCAAGACGTTCCCCTGGGGTTCGGACTGTAGGACCTGAGACTCCGGCATGTAAACCCTAGGCCTGGCGGCCCCTCGCCTGAGAGACCAATCCTAGGGTTCGCGCTTCGTCCGCCACCCCATCCTCCCACTGGCGCCGGGCAAGCTATCTGGACACCCAGCGAACCCCGGACCCGCCCACGGGGCTAGATCCAGAGGTCGGGGGCTGGGGGGTGGAGGTGGGAATGCAGGGCCGGGGCTCAGGGCCCCCCAGGTGGGGTGGGAGGCGGGGCAGTAGGCGGGGCCACCTCATTCTTGGTCAGGGGCGGGACCGCGCCGGGTATAAAAGCTGCCAGCGCGGGAGCCAAGGCCAGCTTTGGGGTTGTCGTGGGACGTGTCCTGTTTTCCGAGTCTCACAATCGGGCGAAGGCGGCGGCCACATCTCTTTCGACCAAAAGACTCAGTGTCCAGTGCTCCAGCCGAGATCTAAGGGGACCGCCACCAGCGCCGCCACCATGCCCAACTTCTCTGGCAACTGGAAGATCATTCGATCAGAAAACTTCGAGGATTTGCTCAAAGTGTTGGGTAAGGAGATTTTCGAGCGCCGGGGAGAAGAGAGGGGACGCTGGAGTCCTCGGAGGTGGGTGCGAGAAAGAAAGGGGGAGGGGCTGGAAGCAGGGCGTGGGAGGCTGGTTGCCTGCATCCCCAGGAAAAGGAACTGCACACCTGGGTCCCGGGGTGCTGGGCCCGGACACCCAAATCCTGCCTTCTCCGGCGGGGCGCCCACCGATGCCAGTTCCTGCGGTGACTCAGCCTGTGAATCAAGCAGAAACCAGAGGCTGAGGTCGGTACCACTTGGGGTGGGGCAGAGGGCTCTCCGCCGTTCAGAAGTGGCAAACCCTGCATCCGGGCAGGGAGCCTGGGTCCCTACACCATCAACCCCTCGGAAACATTCCAGCCTTCTCCCGGTGTCCCCCGGGGTAACCCAGTTCCCAGGGCAGGTTCATTACCTCTCTTCACCGCTCCCCACCCATCAAATGATTCCGCACCCCAGCATCCCCTTGATCCCCCTTCCTTTCCCCTCAGCACTTTCCACTCTGCTCCCCTCACCCCCATCTGTGAGACAAATATTTTCCTACAGCGAGCAGTTCCAAAGTCCTAAAATCGCTCTGGATAATTATCACTTTCTTCAATTTCATCAAATGGTTTGGTGTATAAACCCCCCACCCCACCCCCTTTCTGAATCCGAGTTCTCTTTTCCCTCCCTTCCTGGAGACATGCTGCAGCTCAGCTGGGTGTGCTGGCTAAAGGTAGGGAAAATTGAACCCCCCAGAAGGCCCTTCCCAACTGTGCCCTCTGGGGTCTGGGGAAGGAGTGAAAGCAGGAAAGGACTGAAGAGGGGCTCTGGGAAGAGATAGAGATTAGTTAAGCAATTGGGAAGCCACCTAGGAGCCCTGGAACCATCCATTTCTGGACTGAACAAGGATACTCCAGTTGGCCTGGGGAGCAAGGACACTTTGTGTGGGGCTGGGAGCTGTAGGAGTGAATCTGGACCGAGGAAGAGTCTGGAATGGGGGAAGCAGCCATTTCCATCATTCCTTGTTGTTAGTTCTTCTTGCACTCTAACCACTGTACTTGCAGTCATGGTAGTGTTTCTTGCTCCACCTTTGCTGAAATTAAAGACCGAAAGGACAGAAATTTTCCCTTCAGAAAGCCTAGATGTCATTCCCTCCCCCTTCTCCTCTGGATTCTGGCCCCTCCCCCCAGTGGATGAGGCAGCAGCCTACTCCCACCGCCCCCACCCCCCAAGCTGGAGAATAAGATGCAAAGCCCAACCTTGTTGTCTGTCTGTCTTCTTCTGTTTGTCCTCTCTGCAGGGTCTCTCAGAGCCACGTGCCCTCCTCAGGTCCTGCTGGGGGACAGATTGAAAACAGACCTGTTAGACAAACACAGTTCTGAGTCAGCCAAGGTCTGCTGAGCCTGGCCCCCCTCCCGCTCCACAGGCCACAGAGGCTGGATGGAGGGGCGTCTCCTCAGAGCCCAGCAGCCTTGCCTCCACTCCAACCCTACCTAGTCCCTTCTCAGGCCCCTTATCCTTAGTCAGGGTCCCTCTCCTGCTGAGGGGTACTCAGGTATTTGGAGGATTGCGGTCCATTCAGTATGATGGTCATGGCACGTAGCAGCTTCTGTCCCTGCCACAGGAGAGGTGGGTGTTAGCAGGATGGACTTACTAGGTGGCCCCAGAGAGTGATGGAGTGGGTCGTGTCTCCTCTATCAAATCAATGGGACCTGGAACCTCAGTCGTTTCTCCCTGGGCCTGAGCCAGAAGGGGGTTCCTGGGGCTCCCTCCCTCCCGCTCCCTCTGTCTTAACCACAATGGGTCTGCTGTGGTGTCCGAGGGGAAAGAGAGTTTGTTTCTAGGAACCCAGGTCTGGAGAAGGGCCAGGGAGTCTGGGCCAGATGAGGGTGGGGAGTCCCGTTCACCTGGCTCAGCCCAGCTTGGCCCCCACATCCGCACCCATTGCTTCTCTGAAGGGTTCTGCTCCAGTTCAGGGCAGGAGGCTAGAACAGGCCAAGGGGTGTGGAGCTTAGATTGGGCCCTGGCCAGATGTGCCTCCCTGCCTGCTTGTCTTCCTGTCACAGGGGTGCTCCTGGCTCTCCCACTCCTCTTAACAGAGAGAAAGGGTCCAATCTGGGAAAGAATGTGGAGGACAGGCTCAGGGACTCCAAATGAGAAGGCCCCAGGTGTGTGATCCTGGAGTCAGGGACACATCAGGAGAGGGGAGGGCAGAGTCCCTTTCTGTCCCTTGAGGGCAAGGGTGAGGGAGCACTCCAGAGGGGCCGGTGAGCAGGAGTCTGATGCAGGGAATTTTGAGCCCCAGCTCTGGTTTTTGTTTTGTCTTCCTTTGATCAGTAAAAATAACAGCAACTGTAAGAATAGCTACTGTTTCCTGGAAATTTAAAGGTATGCCTGACAGTGTGCTCTAGGTCCTAAACATGCCTCCTCCTGTTTGCTGGTCTTTAGAAGAAGCTCTTGTTTCCACTTTATAATCAAGGGATCTAAGGCCCAGAGAGGTTAAGCCATTTGCCCAGGGTCACCCAGCCTGCAAGGAAGGCTGAGCCAAGTGGAAGCCGGGCCTAGTGCATCTTACTCCAGAGCCTCTGGCTTCCCCAGGCTTCCGGCCATCTCTTCCCCTGCTGAGGTTTCCTGCTCCTTCTCACTCTGGGGAGGGACAGATTGGGCAAATGAAGTCCTACCGAACTAGCACCAGCCAGGACAGGTGGGTAGGGCAAAGAGGGAAGTGGCCCTAACTTCCAGGACACAAATGGCAAGGCCTGCCTTGGGAGGGACTGCCCTACACTGGACAGGGGTGAAGACACAGTGGCTCTGGAGAGTCCACCCCAGCAGAAGGGCTCAAGCAGGGGGGACAAAGGGTCAAAAGTGAGGTGGACAGCCACGCTGAGGATGCCTGCTGTGCGAGGGGCAGGGGAAATGCTACATTGGAAACTAGAGAGTGGAGAGCTGAGATGGGGAGTGACCTGGGCCTGCTGACTCATCAGGTGCGGTGCAGTAAGGAGCAGGAGCCTAAGGGCGGGGCACAGCCTCGCTGCCCCTCCTCTCTGAACCCCACTGTCCAGTAGGGCTGCACCACCTGCCCTCCCTTCAGTGTACTTCTGGGAAACACAGGCTAACTGCCCCCTGCTCCAGCTGTCCTGTGGGGAGGGTGTGACACAGGTCCCTGGAGGTCCCTGAAGTTGAGCCTCTGTCCTCCCCCACAGGGGTGAATGTCATGCTGAGGAAGATTGCAGTGGCTGCAGCATCCAAGCCAGCAGTAGAGATCAAACAGGAGGGGGACACTTTCTACATCAAAACCTCAACCACTGTGCGGACTACAGAGATTAACTTCAAAATCGGAGAAGAATTTGAGGAGCAGACTGTGGACGGGAGACCCTGCAAGGTGAACCCCCCCCTCCCCCCCAGGGCATGGTGTCTGTTGTCTCCACCTGTGGACATGCCACTGCCATCCTGGACTCCATTCTCGATTTCCAATGGAGAAAATTCCTGGGTAGTGGTGGTGGGTCCAAAGGGGGTGCCCCCCTAGCCCTCTCGCTGCATTGTCCCTGCTGTGGGCCCAGCCCACTTGGCCATCCCTCTTTTGCAGAGCTTGGTGAAATGGGAGAGTGAGAACAAAATGGCCTGTGAGCAGAGGCTTTTGAAGGGAGAGGGTCCCAAGACCTCGTGGACCAGAGAGCTGACCAATGATGGGGAGCTGATCCTGGTAAGTCCCGCCTCCTCCCAGCTAAGAGACAGCCCGCTGCTACCTACCTTCTGGGATTTTCTGGGACATTCTAGGGTGCAGGGGGTTCAAGGACAATCATGGTTGGTCTCTCTCTCCCCCTCCCGATGGGGCTGCTGGGGCAGAACTAAGCCATCTCTGTTCCATATGGTGCCCTTGTGAGGGGAGCAATGGATCTGCACTGAGCGTCCCCAGCAGTTGTCCAGGGACTGTCCCTGGGTGGGCAAGGAGGATGCAGGGTGGACCCCAGGACAGGACTCTGTTGACATCCTCGCTCCCACAGTATCCCAGGCATTTGGGGACCAGTTCTTACTTGTTGGTCCTGAGCCAAGAAACAGGTTTGGGCCTGGAGACCAAGCAGGGTAGCTCTGGTCAGCTTTCCTCCTCCTCCCAAGCTCGGGGCTTCCCAGGCTGATACCGGCTTCTGTCCTTCCAGACCATGACGGCGGATGATGTTGTGTGCACCAGAGTCTACATCCGAGAGTGAGTGGCTGTGGGTGCAGACGCCCGAACACACCCCCAGCCTGTGCTCCTGCTCCACTGCCCCCATCCCTTCCTTTTAGGCTAGTTTCCCCCTTCATCCCTGTCACTTCCCAGGGTGCTCGGAGCTTCCTCAGGGGCTCTGCTCATTTGGCCCCTCCTTTCCTCCCCCCTATACCAACAAAGAGGGATGGATTGCAAGAGCCCAGATCACCCATCCCAGAATCACTCCCCCTATCTCCCCGCTACTCCCATTCCAAGTCAACCCCAAACCAGCCCGGAACACTGTCCCTCTCTCTCTGAGGGGACCTGAGGGCCCTCTGGGTTCTACACTTTGTCCCTGTAGCTTGCACCATGTAGAATATTTATTGGATAGTTTTATTAAAATGTTTGAAAAAATATAACCTATCCTTGGCTGATTGGAAAGAGGGTAGATCAGTCACCCAAGTTCAATCCTGACTCTGAACTTCGGTGTGGGAGCTGAGGTTCCAGCAGCAGGGATGTGAGTCATGACCCTTCCCTTCACCCTTCTCACCACCACCCCTTCATTTACTACTGAATCCATGAGCATTACCTCCACTTGCCCCCCTCCAGTATCCTTGGTCCCCTCTCTGGCGTTCCAGGTCACCAGGGCCTCCTCCCCCCGACCTCTCAGAGGAGCCCTGGAGCCTCTCAGAGGAGCTGATTCCCATCTTCTCCCACGTGCTCCATGATGGTGACACAGCTTCCTCTTCCAATTGTTTGCCCTCCCTCCTCCAGCCTCAGTCTGGGGGTGACCCCATGCCTGGCCTTGGCCTTGCACATGTCCCAGATGAGCTCATCAATGCTCCCAGGCCTTGAGGGCCTTGCCCCTGCCCAGGTCTCTGCCATGTCTCCCACATGCCTCTCCCGCCCGGCTCCTACATCTGCCAGGGCCCTGGGGCCTCCTCCCACTCATCTCCCTGAACGTCCACACTCAGGTCCACACCACCCAGCTGCTCTTGAAGGTCCGCCCTCCTTGCCCAGGGCAAAGCGCTAGGCCAGATCTTACCATTGCTCACCACGTTTTACACAGCAGCAGCTTCTGACTGGTTTCTGTCCTGCTCTTTCCTTTACGTGGCGGGATCGAGTGAAATGGACACAAGTGTTGGAATAAGAGGGTTCCGAATTCCGGTTCTGCCACTTGCTATTTGTGTCACCTCAGGCGAGTTGCTTACTTTCTCTGAGTCTAAGTTTTTGCTTGTTTGGTTTTTGTTTGGTTTTTGTTTTTAGCTGAGCCATCCTGCCACCTGTTGGCAGCTCAGCGGCAGCTCAGCTCAGGCCAGGAATCGAACCAGTGACCCTGTTGCTCAGAGCTCGCCCTTTTGAGTGAGCTCTTAACCAACTGAGCCATTCAGCCGGCTCTTTGTTTGTTTGTTTGTTTGTTTTTTAAACACAAAATAATGTGATTTAATGGCCTACATACTGAGAAGTTTCAGTTGGGTCTAGCTTTGGGTATGGCTAAGTCCAGGGCCTCAGTCAAGGTCATCAACCTCTCCCTTTGGCTCCATCCTGCTCATCCGTTTCTTCTGTGCATTGGCCATAGCCGATCCTGTGATACAGGCATTTTCTCTCAGTCATGGGAAATTGGCTTCAGATATCCCAGGCTTACATGGTACACGAAAGTTCCAAAGGAAGGGCTGTCTCCCGGGGGCCATATCATCAACATCCCAAAGGAACTCGGTTTGGTTCTGCTTGGATCACATGACCGTCCCTTGGACTAGTTGGTCTTGGCAGGTCAAGGGGCCGAGTGAACGGCCAGGTCTGGACCTCATGCCACAGCCGTGACCAAGGCACAGACAGGGCATTGACTGGCAAGCCCAGTGGAACCCCACCCGAGGAAAAGGAGTGCTGTTCCAACGAAGAGGGCTGCCATGAGTCAGGTTTCTAATCTATAAAATAGCAGCTCTATCTAACAACTACCTCACAAGGGTGGAGTAATAATTAAATAAATATCACTAGGTACCTGGCACTTAGCAATAGAGAATCCTCAAAAATTGATGGTCGTTAGGGCCGGCCGAGTGGTGCGGTGGTTAAGCGCTGGCTTGGGAAGCCAGCGGCCCCGGTTCGGGTCCCACATATGAGGGCCAGTGACACTGCCCTCAAAAAAAAAAAAAATTGATTGTCGTACTTCTCTGACCCACCTGCAGCCTAATGGGGATGGGGGCAAGTGGGGATCCTCCAAAACATAAGTTTTATGATGTCAATACCTAGTTTAAAAAAACAAAAAGTCCTCTTAGCTGCAGCCCATCTCTCTGTCCAGAACAAAGTCCAAACTGGCCCTGGCAGCCCTTTAGGACATGGCCCACCCTTCCCACATGTACCCCTCCCCCTCTTGGCCTCACTCGGCCCCAGTCTGCATGCAACCCAACCTCTGGCCCACTGGCACCCAGGCTTTGGCAAAGCTTAGCTCCCCGCACGGCTGTCAGCAGCCTTTCCCAGACCGCATTGAGCTAACAGCAGTCACATTTCACAGCCTCTATGGCAGCCGGTGAGCTTCCCCCTGCAAGACCAGGGTGCCCCAGGGCCAGGCCTCGGGCTGAAACTGAGGGCCGAGTGTCAGGGCCAGGGAGTTGAGGAGACAGTGACCAGAGTCCTTGGGCAACTGAGACTCCTCTCTGAGGAGTGCGGGGTGGGGGGAGGTGAGGGGCCCTTTCATTTATTCACCCCACTATAGGAGCTGGGCACCCTGCTAGGTGCTGGGAACACAGAAATGAATAAAATGGACAAGATCTCTGCCCTCAAGGGGCTTGTGGAGGAAACAGACCTTAAATGGGGAAAGATAGACAATTAAAAAATAAGTGTACCAATAAAGGATTGCACACTGGATGCCATGAGGGAGAGGGGCAGAGGGAGAGCATGATAGAGGGGGCCACTTAGATTAGGAGTGGGCAGAGGGGTGTGAAAGCAGGTGTTATGGAGGAGGGAGCACTCCGGGGTCCTGAGGCAGCTAGTGGGGTGCAGCAGAGGGGAAGGTGCTCTGGGCAGAGGAGCCCCAGGGGAAGGCCTGAGGACAGCCTAGGGCTATCTAAGGTTCCCTGAGGCATGCAGGGTGGCTAGGTGCCACCGTCAGGGGCCGGATTGACCTGAGGGCCACAGTACTTCTTACTTTATCCTAAGAGCAATGAGAAGCCATCGAAGGGTTTTAAAAAGGGGCTGGCATCCCATTTGTGTTTTTAGGGGGTCCCTCTGGCGCCAGGTGGACGTGGGAGGGGAAAAAGGGGGAGTGAAGAGATAGCCAGCAGGAGGCTGGTGAGGTGCTCAGCAGAAGGTAGACAGAAAGTCAGTGGGGGCCACGGCTGTTGGAGTGGACAGCACTGCCTCAGTGATGCATGTGACGGGAATGAGAAAAAGGGAGGTGTCAAGATGGCTCTCAGGCTTCTGGCTTGGGTGGTGTTTTCAGAAATGGAAAAATGAATCAGGCTGGGCTTTCTGGATGTGAGTTTTCTGTTTGTTTTAATCTAGAAGAACCCTAACTCCTGGGCCTGAACCCCCACTCCATTCTTTGTGCATCCCCCCTCCCCTGTTGCCCTCTCCTTGACTCCAGCTCTATTTGACCTCCATTCAGACTGCCTGCTCCAGGCCCACCCTTCCTACCTTAGCTTGACCCTCCTTCCCCCTCCAGGAGAGACCTTCTTCAGGTTTTGTCCCTTCCCAGGCCCAAGGGGCTGTGACTGTCTGCCAGTGTGCTAGGAGCTCCCGCTCTGGTTTGTCTGTCTAGTTTGTCTCTTTCTGAAACAAAGATGCTGAGAAGGGTAGAGAGAAGACGCAGGTGGCTCTTTCCTGGGGGATCCCAGAGGCCAGGGACTGGGTCTCCCCATCAGATTGAGGGTTCCCTGAAGGCAGTGGTTGTGTGTCCCGCCTGAGACTGGGGCTCCCTGCTTGGCTCTGATTCACCAGCCCAAGAAGACAGGGAGGTCACTGTCCTGGCCCGGAGACTGGATCACAGTGGGGCCACCTAAGCCATCTGGCCCAGCCCGTGAGAAGGCCTCTCCAGCTTCCCCGCCCTCCAAGGCCCTCTTGGGCTTCTCTTCCTTTACCTAGGGCTGAATTGCTCAGCGGTGTATTTGGGAGAAAATGTACAGGAAAACCCCATCCCCAGCCTACATCCCGAAACTTGTGAGATTTCCATGGGCAATCTTCTCTAAAGTCCAAACTTTCAATGTCAAGAGGGTGAGAGGTCCCAGGCAGCAGAGAGGCCTGGGCACTGAGCCCCAGGGTAGCGGGGGCAAAGATGGTGGGGCATGTATGATTCTCCCCTGGGGTTGTGGGCTCACAGACATGGGGTTGGGGGGCATTGATAGGCACTAGGAAAAGTCTGCATCAACATCTTCTGGAAGCTGAGGTGCATGTGTGCACACACACCCAGGACAGGAGCACAGCACTGAGAGAAAGGCCTAGCAATGCCAAGAGATTCGGGGATAGCTGAGACCAGACAGGAGAAAGCTCAGGGCCCAGGGTGCCTCTAGATGAGACGGGATTATAATGGTGGCACTAAATCTTCTATTTTGATAATTCTAATTATACCAGAGATCTAAATCTCAAAATAGAAGATTTAATGCCACCATTACAATCCCATCTCATCATCTCTGAGGCCCCCAGAACCCAAGGACGAGTTCATGCTTATATGCGGCAGGAAGAGCCAAGTTACAGGAACCCACTAAGGAGGGACTGGCAGGAGTGGGGCCAGAGACAGGGAGGGGGGTAGAAAGGGAGAGATGGAGAGAGCCAGGGAGAGATGGAGAGAGACAGGGAGAGAGGGAGAGGAGAGAGAGAGGGAAAGAAGGAGAGAGAGAAACAGGGAGGGGGAGAGAGAGACAGAGACAGGAGCAACCGGAGAGGGAGAGACAGGGAGGAGGGAGGAAGAGAGTTGCTGAGGGAGGATGGGCTGGGGGTAGAGGAAGTGAGAAGAATGGGGGATGGGCACACAGGAGACAGCAGGGGGGCAGTGAGGGGGAGGAGGTCCAGACTAGCAAGCAGGAGGGGAGGATGGGGAAGAAAGGGCCCCAGGGCTGAGGTCAGAGGAGGGAGCCTGCTGGTCAGGCCCTCTGACCCCACATCTCACAGACAGCTGCCTCAGGCCCAAGATGGATGGGCCCTTTGTGGCAGGGGATGAAAGGGCTCTGAGGAGAGTCCTCCAGGGTTCCCCACCTCTGGTTGACTTCCCTTCCCCTCCCTGTGGTGACCTCAGGAGCCTTCAAATGTTAGTGGGGGTAGGGGAGAGGGAGGAGCCAAGTCCAGCTAGGTGTTTCTCCTGGCTGGGCCAGTCCTGCCTGAGAAAGATTGGGGGACAGAGTAGGGGTGGCCTGGGGTTCCCTCCATCTATATAGAAAGTGAATCAGTCTTGTGCGAACAAGACGCAAACACAGTGCCTACAGAAAGCCCCAGCAGAGGTGCCTGAGACTTGTCCAAGTGAGGGCCAAGGTCCCCTGGTCAGGCCCTGTTACTGCTCCTTCAGGCCTGCTACTGCCCTCCTCACCTCTTGGCTGCTTCCTGCCCCTGGCCCCTTGGCGCTGCCAGTCGAGAAACCAGTTCTGTTCCTGCCCTGGATAAGGATCTGTGGGCTGGGCTCGACCCAGGCAGTGGCAGAAACCTGGCAGGCTGACAGTGCCCCAGTCCCCCCCTCCCACCGCCCGATGCCAAGATTCCCCACTCCAGGCCCACCGAGGGGGCCCCCTTCCTCACCACCTTTCCCTGTCCAGCACACCTTCCTCCAGCACTGGGCACCAGACCTTGGTGTCTACTCTTAGTCTCCACTGCTTCAGGGTGAGCTTTGTAGCTCCTCCAGAAGGAGGGTACCTAGAGGAGCCCCCTCCTCCAGCTCTAGCCCCAGGAAGGGTCCAAGCCCCGTCTCCCCTGGTGACGCTTGGACCCTCTAGAGCTTCTTGAGCCCCATTTCAACTGGAGGAGTTGTCCTCAGGAGATCCTTGTAGGAGGCATGGTCTGTCTCTTGGCTATTTTCCTGGGGTCCCACAAGCCACTGGGTTCCCCTCTTCCCCCCACCCCATTCCTGTTTCCCATCAGCCTGCCTTCCCCGCTCCCCACAGTGCCAGACAATCGCTCCCCGCCCCTGCCCAGTCACTGGCACTGAAGAGGGGAGGGTGAGAGAGGGTTGACCCCACTTAACCCCAGCCCATGGTCTCCCCTGGAACCATCATTAATTTGCCAGGACATTCTGGTCCCTTTCTCACCCATTGGAGCTGCAGCCCCCCACTCCTCCAACAAGAAGGACTTGAAAAGGTCACCTCCTCCATTCCTCTGCCTCCTCATCTAAGGTCTGCCTACCTCTGCCCCTGCCCAGCGCCCCAGAAACCTCACTGCTCCCAGCCAGCCTAGGATTGGCCAGCCCCCCCAACTTCCCCCAGGCATCCAGCCACTTACAGGGGCAGGGGACATTCAGCAGAGAGGAGGGGAGCTCTGGGGGCCGCAGGAGGAGACTGCACTTAGGCAGCCCTCCCACCCCCGCCCTGGAGGTGAGCAGGTGTGTCAGGCCAGGCTGGGATTCAAGCTGGTGACTCAAGCTGGAGCAGCCTGACAGCTGCACAACCCTCCTCCGCCTCAAGCCCTCCCTTCCGGCCGAGGTGGAACCTTAGAAGCTGGGAATTCTAGAATCAGAGAACAGAGTCCTAGAAGGAAGGGCCTGAAGGTATCATGTCTCCTTATTGGAGAGGAGACAGAACCAGAAAAGGGTGTGGCTCTCACCTGGGGAAATCCCTGGTAACTTGCTAGGGCTGCCTGGGGTCAGTACGGAGCAGCAGCGTGGACCCCCCCCACAGCCTCTCCCTCCTCTTCAGTGTGTAGAGAAATGTTAGTCCTCCCAGAGTCTAGCGTCCAGCTCCCACCTGCAGTGGGTCAAGGCCTGCCCCTCACTGGGCCTCTCTCCTCCCTCTGGGCTGCAGACCCTAGTCTGCCAGGCCAGGTGTGGGGCCCTTCAAGCTCAGGTGGGGGATTAAAGGCTAAGGTTTCAGCAGGAGCCTAAGAGCAGGGGGATCCTGGGCCCAACCTGGGGGAGGGACACTGGAGGAGATTCCTCAGAGGCTGGACCCAGCCCCCAACTCACCTCAGCCCACCAGGGACAGGAGTACACCTGAGTACAAGAAGATCCAGGTCAGCTCGTCCCATACTGGGCGCAGGTGTCATCACTGATTTCAGAGGTCCTTCAAAGGCAGGACCCAGGCCCAGGCCTGGTTCCGGGCAGGTGGGCAGCATTTCTTCCCTCGACTACCGTTTCTGGAGCATCAGCTGTGTGCCAGACACAGTGGTGAGCAGGGCCCATGCATCGCTGACACAGAGTGCCCATTTGTCCTTCCACCCACTGAGATGTTTCCTGAACTAGGAGCCAAGCATGTCATCCGCACGGTCTCCTCAGTCCAGAGCCAGGAAGAGACCTCCACAGTAAGCTCTGTGGGACATGGAGGCCAGGAAGGCTTGCTCTTGCCACGGCCAGACTCTGCCAGCCTCTGCCAGCCTCAGGCTGCTCAAGCCTCAGCCCCAGCCCTTTTCCTCACAGCTGTGTATAGAGGCTAAATTTTTCAGTGAAACTTTCCTGCAATTGTCCTTCTGTCATCACAGCCAGACCAAGAAGCCAGCTAAGGAACTATAGAAACACAGAGACAGAAAGGTGAGGTCACCCTATCTGGCAGTCTATCTCAGGACAACCCAGCTGTGTCCCATGACTTAGAGAAGGAGCCAGTCTACCCTCCCACAGCCTCCCAGTGCCCCTATTCCTCCAAGGAAATCCTTCCTGAAGGCTAACTCAAATGCCCTCTTGCTGTTGTAGCTTCAGCTCCCCTGGGGATGGAACCCAGAAGACAGGCTCCTTTCCTCAAGTAGCTCCAGGGGCTAGGAAGGGAGGAGAGTGAATGCGCCCAGGAGGGGACACTTCTTCACCGTTCTTGCTCTCACCATTCTTTTCCTCTTCTCCACCCCTCATTCTCTCCCCTTCCCTTCTCTCTCCTCAGTCCTCACTTCAGCTCCTGGCTGGGAGCCAGCATTGTTCCTGCCTGGCTCCAGCTCCCCTCCTCCTTCCCTGCCTCCCCCCCAGCCCAGCCCATGGGGTATCACCAGGCTCAGGCTCTGCTGCAGTAGCCCAGACTGAGGGTGGGGGGGTCTGTTTTGGTCCCATCCGCTGCTTCCTCATCACTCTGCCCTTCTTGCCCCCACTAATGGCCTCCACCCCACTATAGAAGGCTGGGGAGCTTGGATTACTCAGGGCCCCCAGTTATTTTTAATGTCACCAGCTCAGAAGATAAATATACCTCCCCCTCCCCCAGCTGCCCTGGACAGACCAACCGCCCATGCCCACCTGCAGATTCCTTCCTTCTCCCAACATTCATCCAACCTCTTCAGACCTGACTTGTCTCTAATCCTTCTTCTCATATTTCCTCCTTGTGGGTCCTCCTTGACCCTGGGCCCCCAAATCCTACAGATGAGGTGGGAGGTGTCCTGGTGTCCTGGCTCCACCTTGTGCCTTCCTGAGACTTCACATCCAGCAAAGGGCATCCCTGGGTGGTGTGGGCTGGGGGCAGGACTTGGCCCTGGGAGGCGCTGGACAAGCTCCTGTCCTGCAGGTGGGCCTGCCTTCTTGGCCCCAGCGCCTGCCCTGGGGCCCTGCTCCTACTTGGCCAGGGGAGGAGCTGGTGGTGACAGTCCACTACCTCTTCCTGTCCCTTGTCCCACTCCACTTCTCTTTGATCCCAGGATGCAGGAATGTTCTTTGCAGAGTTAACGGCCATGCCTCTTGCTTTGTCCCTCTAGCAATGGCTCAGGGCAGGGACCGCAGCCCTCCCGTAAGGGCAGAGAGGTAACCTGGGATCGAAACGGATTGTTCATCCTGAATTGTTGGAGTCCCAGGGATTTAAGAAGCCACCGAGATCCACTAGGACAGCCCCTAAAATGAATCACCAGAGTGGTTAGGGGGTCTGTGCTCCAGTAACAAGGCGAGTGCTCCCTCTGGTGGCAACCTGCGTAGTATGGAAACGAATCTGTTTTGGGCTGGCACCTGGGCCGGTACCTTCCACAGCACAAGCCTGTTGAGCTTCCTGGGTACACATAAGAGAGGCCTGGGCCCTTTTACCCAAGGGCCCTTCAGACACCTAAGAGCCCCACCCTATGTATTTATTTTCGAACATTTCACGTCCTCTATCAATAAAGAATTATATTACACACAGGGGCGTACCTCTCCACCCCTTTGCATCTCTTTCCTCCTCCCCAGACAGAACCACTGTACTCTCCTTTACTTTCATCATTATTTCGCCTTTCAGAATTTTTTTTTTTTTAAGATTTTTATTGGGGAATTGGGGGAGGGGAACAGACAAGTTGCTGTCCTTTTGTTCTTCAGTCTAGTTGTGGAGGATGTGGCTTCACTGGCCCATGTTGGTATTCTCATTGCGCTCTTCCCGGGTGAGGCAGTTGCTCCCCTACCATTAAACCGCTGCTCGCGAAAGTGCACGCCAGCTGCTGGCCAGCCCTACTGCAGCCTACAATACACCTTCACTGAATACTCACAGGAGCCCAACTCCAGGTTCAGCTGTTGTTTACCATCTTAGCTGTAGAGGGCATTGTCACTGGCCCTCTAGGCTGAACCGGGGCCCTGCTGCTCAGAGCTGGTGTCCCAAGCCAACTCTTAACCAACGTGCCACTCGCCTGGCCCCAGAAATGGTTTTACTATATGAGTACATATCTCGAAATACCACATTCTTTTGCGGGGTTTAGGTCAACGGCATGTGCTGTGCATATTTACTGTGGCTGCTCCCCTTCTCAGCACTGCGTCCTCCAGCCTCATCTGATGCATCTCCACGGTTGTGCTGAATGAACGCACCTCAGATTGTGAAAAATTAAAAAACCTGACATTACCAAGACCATGCGCAGCAGTGCAGACGCCTCACTACCAGGCCCTCTGTGACCTATCCTCCTCTCTCTGTCATCACCTCCTTTCCCAGGCTGAGTAAGAACCCTGAGTTCAAGGTCCTAGCTGTGTGATCTTCGACAGTTTACTTAACCTCTCTGAGTTGTTTCCTCACGTAGACAACCATAGATGACAATGATGATAATATTACCTGCCTCCCTACTTTAAATCTTTTGAAGTTAAAAAAAAACAAAAAAAAAACCCAGGGCCGGCCGAGTGGCGCGGTGATTAAGCGCTGGCTTCGGAAGCCAGCGGCCCAGGTTCAGGGAAGCCAGCGGCCCAGATTCAGGTGCCACATATGAGGGCCAGTAACACTGCCCTCAAAAAAAATAAATAAATAAAATAAATTAATAATCCCGGGCCGGCCAAGTGTCGCAGTGCTTAAGCGCTGGATTGGGAAGCCAGCGGCCCCGGTTCGGGTCCCACATATGAGGGCCAGTGACACTGCCCTCAAAAAAAAAAAAAAAATCCCGTTTCCCAGGAAATGTAGCTGGCTTCCCAAGCAGCGCTTAAGCACTGCGCCACTTGGCCGGCCCAAGAATGTAGCTTTTCTTGAGGCAATAGCGACCCCTGGTGGTCACGTCCCTCTGCAGCCCCTTTTACTTTCTGCAGTGTGGAGAGACCCAAACTGCGGCAGCTTTTGCAGCTTGCTTCTTTGCAGGTTGCTCATCCAAACCACAGACCAACAGGGACATCTCATCCTCCTGAACAACCTCGTCCATGCTCAAGGTTCTCCCTTATCCACCCATCCGTGCATCATCCTTAATTGGGGCCCCAGCCCTCAAGTCTCCGCATGGTATCCCCCCCACCTCCACCCCCGGTCACTAGGGTCAAACCACATATGTAAGAGTCTGCCCTGTCCCCTTCTTCCATTCCCACATCTAACTCTTCCTGGAACTGGCACATCCTAAATAACTTCACTTCTTTTCTTGCTGCCTTTAGGTTCAGGTCTCACCACCATGAGCCTTGATGGTGGCAACTGCCTTCCTGGCTGGCCATCCCTATCTCCCACCTCACCCCAGCCACCCACAGTGATCTTCCTAAAATGCAGGTCTGACCAGGTTACTCTTCAATTCAGGCTAAAACTTCACCTGCCCTGCTGTGGACATGAGGGAACAGAGAAGGCAGTGAGGCCAGCCCCACCATCCCTCCAGTTGGGAAAGAGAAAATGAAGAGAGAAGCATTTCTGTCTTCAAGGATCAGCTCCAAGCCTACCTCCTGAGGAGAGGAAAAGCAGAAGGGTAAGGCAGGGAGCAGCTAGCAGCCAGAGTTCTCAGGGAAAGCCAGACTTCCCAGGAGGGGTCGCTGAGTCCTCTCTGCTGTGCTGACACGCCCTCTCAGCCCCCTGCAGCTGCACACAGCCTCTCCACATCCGCCTGCCTGCTCTCTTCTAGCCCAGACCAGGGATCCTGCCGCTTTGTTTAGCATGTGGGTGGCATCAGAGATTGTAATTCTTAGTTTTGGCACTTAGTTGCAATCTTGAGACTTGAATAGATTCCAAAAGTCTTCAAACATCACTGCAAGTTCCCTTACCACCTGGTTATCCTCCTCTGGGGTCATTTCCAACCTGTGAGGGTCTCTCTTTACATACAGTGTCCAGAAGAATACTGCAGGTGTGGAGGACACATGGGACTGTCACCACCTCTGATCTGGACACCATCCAACTATTAGCCACCTACATCCTTTTTGCTTGTTAGGCAGCTACTTCCCAGTGTCAGTTCATAACAAGTTTGTGGTCTGCTAGCCCCCCAGGTTTTCTTCACTGGGAGTGCTCTACTCTTTATTTTTCCTTTCTATGCATTTTTTTTAAGCCAAAAGTAGAATTTTCCATTTGTTCCTATTAAATGTCACCTGGTTCATTTTTTTCGATTCTGTCAAAATCTACGCCTCATTTTTTGCATAATCTATGGATTTGATAAACAAAGCTTCTGTTTTCATTCCAGTCTTTAATAAAAAAAACTTGTAACATCAGGACCAAGAACAGAACCTGGTGGGACCATCCACAGAGCTCTCCTCAGCTTGCTCATGGACATCTCTGGGGATGGCTACTGACCTTTGCACCTGCCAATGTAGTGTCACCTGGTCCATGTGTCCTGGGCCCAGGGACAGAAGATGTGCAGCCAAAGACCTCACAGGAGTCCCCATAGTCTTGTGCAAGCCCGGGGGAGCTGAGGCCACTGGGGCCACCTGTACCTGTGGAGTGCTGGCAGGCCAGGCCCCTACCAGGCCTCATTTTTCGCATTCCTCATGGCCTCAAATGCTCTCAAATGTCATCTGCTTCAAATCTGCTAAGCACTGATACAGCTCCCACAGGCAGTGTTGACTGGAACCCACCTTCTCCTGCCTCAGGACAACCAACTCTTCTCCTCCATTCTGTACCATCGCTGCCTCCCATGATCTCCAAACCTCACCCACAGTGGCTCATGGGAGGAGCATTTGGTTTGCTCCAGCTTAATAGTTTCATGGTGATGATCCCCAGAAGGCTTTGTATAAAGACCTCCCACAACTGGTCTTGGTTGACTCACAAAACAAACTTATGGTATTAACCTCCTTTACCAAGTAGGTAAACTGAGGCTCACTTAGAGAAGTTCTGTGATTTGCTCAAGGTCATTCAGCTAGAAAGTTCAGAAGTCAGACCCACTGCTCTTTGCATGAGACACAGGTGTCCCTCC
Organism: Aselliscus stoliczkanus; assembly: GCA_033961575.1. Taxonomy (NCBI): domain Eukaryota; kingdom Metazoa; phylum Chordata; class Mammalia; order Chiroptera; family Hipposideridae; genus Aselliscus; species Aselliscus stoliczkanus. The sequence goes on along the minus strand of CM066739.1, from coordinate 107,900,129 downwards.
TCTGGTGAGGGTGAGGGGCCCAGGAGAGAATTTCACCCCTATGTCACCCCACCTCTGCACAGGACCCCCTCAAGGAACCCAGGGGATTCCAAGTATTCAGTATCTCTCTTCCCATAGCGAGAAGGTGGAGAGGAGGGAGGGACCTGGGGTAGATCTCCAGAACACACCCTTGGGGAGCCCCCACCCCAAACATAACAGTAGGGTTTGTGAAGTGATGTGAAGCTGAAAAAGCTTCAGCTGCGCCCCACACACACACACTCTGCACCCACAGGAACTCCTGGCCTCCATTTCACATATTGGTAATGAATTTCAAAGCCCAGCTGGCCTGGGCTTTGAAGTCATTGACCTTGCTGAAAGATCATTGACCTTGTGGAAAGCCATCTCCATTCTCTGCTCCCCCAGCTCACTGTGGACATCTTGGGGGCTGACTAAGTGGAACAATCATCTTATTATATCTACCCCACCCCCAGACTATGAGCACCCATTACTGTTGCCCTCACATCACCAAAATGTGAGTTCCTACAGGACTGGGCCACAGTGCTAACACATAGTAGGTGCTCAATAAACACCTGTAGCGCTATATTGGATTTATGTGAGCAGAAATTCCTTCCCCAACATCCCCTCAATCTCCTCATTATCCCTGACTCCCCCTCTGGCCCAGCCTCCCCTTTACTTACCTGCCCCTCACCACCCAGCTCAAGGACCCCTCCCCCTCCAGAAGGCCTTCCAAGCTACCCCCACCCTCAGTGAGCTGTTCTAGTCCTGAAAATGTAGAGCTATCAAAGGGATGTTTTGAGGATTCAGTCAGATAATGTAAGTAGAATGTTACAAGGTGATTTGGCTCATCGCAGAGGCTCAATGAATCTGGGCTAGTTGTGATAACGGAGGGAGCTGCTGCTTTCTGCTTCCTCTTCTTGGCCTGGCCTGTAAGCCACCAGGGGGCGTCCTCTGCCTAAAAGTCCCTGACACTTAGGACAGGATGAGGGGCCGATCCCTGAGAACTGGGGGAGGACTTGAACTACCTGAGGAGGGTGTGTGAACCTCAGGCAATGGTGAAGAGCTGCAGGAAGGATGGAGGTGAGTAATGGGGAAAGTATCCTCTCGTCTAATCTCTCCATTTCCTGATGGAAGCTGAGGCCATAGGGTGTGCATGCTTGGCGTCTCCCAGTAGGGCCTATCTGTTTTGGTTTCCCAGGCAGTGTGTCTTTTACCTCTCTCTGCTATGTTGCCTTCTGCCAGTATATCAGGAGGATGAGCATTTGCTATTTACAAAAAAACATGGCCACATCTATCCTTTACAATCTGTGAGAGTTCCATCATTGCTCCCATTTTGTGGAAAAAGAAACTAAGTCTTGGAAGAATTCAGCAAGTGATAACTTTCTTGGGTGTGCAGAGTAGCTGACACTCGCATCCTCTCCCAGGCCTGAATCCCCCAGCATTCCCTCGCTCCGCCCCAGGCTCAGTTCTGTGCATAACGTGCTTTTACCCGAGGTTATGACCCGTCCTCCCCGAGAAAGCCACCATCGGATCAGAGTCTCCTTCAGTTCCACTCTCCATCCGGCACACCCTGCGGCAGGAACCGAGGCTGAGGCTGTTCCTCTAAACTCTAAGGGGTTAAGGCCTGGGTCCCGCCCCTATTCCCCCCATCCCCTCCCGCAAGGCTGGCGGGAGTATGAATAGCCTCGCTCCCACTCCCGACTCTGGGTCGCTCAGGCTGCTCCTTGCCCCGCCCTGTCATTGTCCTCTTCGGTCCCTTTTCCCTTACGTCCTAAAAGCTTTGAGAGCCGCTGGCTTCTCCCGATACCCCGCGTCTCTCCACTTTCTGTGGGTCAGGATGGAGGGCTGCCTAGGGGAGGAATCTTTTCAGATGTGGGGGCTCAATCGGCGCCTGGAGGCCTACCTGGCCCGGGTCAAGGCGCTGGAGGAGCATTATGAGCTGCTCAGCGCGGAGCTCGTTAGTCTCCGGGCACAGTCCCGGGACGCCTCCTGGCTGACCCGTGCCGACGACGAGCTGGCGGCCCTGCGGGCTCTCGTCGACCAGCGCTGGCGGGAGAAGCACGCGGCAGAGGTGGCGCGCGACAACCTGTTGGAAGAGGTGCAGAGCGTGGTGGGCCGGTGCCAGCAGCAGCTGCTGGCCCGCGAGCGGACCGCGGAGGAGCTGGCCCACAGCCGACGCTTGGTCGAGGCGGAGAAGTGTGCCCAGGCCTGGCTGAGCCGACGGGCGACGGAGCTGGAACGCGAGCTGGAGGCAATGCGCGCAGCGCACGAGCAGGAGCGCGCCAGCCTCAGCGCGCCGGCCGTCTGGGCCCCGCGCTTGCCCGGCCCGCCCTGCGGGCCGCCTTCCCCGGGCTCCGACGTGGAGGAGCTGGCTCTGTGGCTGGGCGAGGCGTGGCGCGGGGCTGTGCGCGGCTACCAGGAGCGCGTTGCGCTCATGGAAACGGCGCTGGGCCAAGCCCGCCAGCGGCTGGGCCTGGTGGTGCAGGGCGCCCGCGAGGGGCGCCTGGAGCTGCAGCAGCTGCAGGCCGAGCGTGGCGGCCTCCAGGAGCGCAGGGAAGCCCTGGAGCAGAGGTTGGAGGACTGCTGGCAGGAGCGACTGCGGGCCACTGAGAAGTTCCAGGTGAGGGGGGGGGGCGTGGCGGCGAGAGTAGACGGGAAAGTCCCTACGGGGCTCAGAGACCTCCTGGGGAAGAGAGTGGGGCGTGGGGGTGGCTGGCCATTCAGGGACCACTTCTTAGGAAACTCAGAGCCGGTGCCAGAGACACTAGACTTTCACAACTCCCTTTAGAACAGGGTGGCAATGATGGGGTTCAGAGCCATCTCAAATCACACCACCTGGAAGGGCAGATAGGCCCAAGACCCATGTAGCAGCCCCCACACTGTCCAAACGGCACTTTCCGACTCTGACACCCCTGGGGCCCTCCCTAGGCTCTGCTGTCACTCGCAAGATGCCCAGAAATTTCCCTCTCAGAGCTGTCTCAATCTCCAAGTTCGAAACCACCCTCCTTCCTCCGACAGATGGGGGGTGAGGGGCCATCTACTCTTGTCCGTGTCATGGCTTCTGGACTCTCTGAGCACATTCCAGAAGCCTGGGACCGCTGCTAAACCCCCTCACACACACACACACACACACACACACACACACACACTCCGCAGATGTGACCAGCAGCTGAGAAAACAGCCCCCTGCCTGGGCCAGAAAGAAGTCCCGCCTTGGCCACCTCCCTACCCCTCCTCTCAGAAGAGAAGATTCCAGAACATGTGGGAAATGGCGGGGGTGGGGGCCTGGTGTGAGGCGCAAAAGACACTGATTGGGACCAGGGCAGTTTGGCTCCCAGTCCTGCGGGCTCGTCCTCTTGATTAATCACTTTTCCTTCTGCTTCCACTTTTTTTCCTCTCTTGCTCTCTGTAATCCATCTCCTCTCTCTTCCCCCACGCCCCCTTTCCTGTGGGAGCTGAGTTCTGAGGGCATGTGCAGCCACTTAATCAGCATCCTCAGAGGAGGAGCCTGGCTGTGGGAGAGGCTGAGAGGGGCCCCTGCTCCTCTGAGAGGCTGTGAAGGGGTTCTCGAATCTGCTGGGCAGACAGATCCGTCAGGGGCAGAAGGTGCAGCAGCCCCGGGGTGGGGATGGGTGCAGGTAAGTCAGCAGGCAGGCCCCCACCCTCACTGACTGCCTCTGGCTTGCTCTGCAGCTGGCTGTGGTGGCCTTGGAGCAGGAGAAACAGGGCCTCCAGAGTCAGATTGCCCAGATCCTGGAAGGTCGGCAGCAGCTGGCACACCTCAAGATGTCTCTCAGCCTGGAGGTGGCCACATACAGGTATGGGCTGACCCCGACCCATCCAGCACACAGGTACACACACATGCAGGGGCAGAGGCTCCTTAGCTGACTGGGCCCAGCGTCACAGTGACAGCAGCTCTGCCACAACTAGGTTCTGTAACTCCAGGCTGATCCCTTCCACACCAAGACAGGTTCCCACCTGAGCCAATCTGCTCCCCCATGGAGTCAGGACCAGGGAAGTACCCTGTGCCCAGGAAATCCCCCAAGGAGAGGGGATGTTGCTGAGTGGGACAGCCGAGGAGAGAGGGTGGACATGTGTGGGGCATCTGCGTCCAGACCCTTACCCCAAGGGACTGAAAAGCCCCATCTGTGTGTGTGCCCACGCCAAGGGGGTACCACCTTGGGCAACTTCAGAAAGGAACTGCAGGTGTGGGGCAGTGGCACTGGCTTGCACTGACAGAAGATGGGCTGGGTGACATCCAAGACCACTTTCATCCTGAATGTCTTGGGTCCTTGTCCCTTGGCCCTGCTGGCCACATTCCCTGCTGGCTCAGGAAAGGCTATGACTGAGCAGGTGCTGCTTCTTCGATTGTGTGGCTTTGTGCAAACTCACAGCCTCTTCTGGGAAACCGGCCTGGTTAGCTGAAGGTCCAGTGATGGAGCTCAAGGAAGGGGCCTTGCCACCGTGAAGGGCTGCATCCACCAAGCTCCCAGGGTGAGGACCAGGGCTGGATGAGCTATGAGGACATGTCCCCAGAATCCACTGACAAAGATAGGCATCCTGGGACAGGGAGGGGACGCAGGGCCCAGAGAGGAAGGTCAGTAAGGACCCAGAGATGAGGAAGGAGCAGCTGCAGGAGCTCAGCGGGCAGGGTGCTGCATGGAAGGAGGGAGGCGAGCCCACAGACCATACCAACCAGACTTGGGTCATGAGGAACAGCAAGAGTTGCTGCTGAGTGGAACCTGTTGAACTGAACCTCCGCCTATTGGTCCCTTCCTCTTTAGTCCCCACGGGGCATTGAGGCAGGGGCTGGGCACAAAGACCTCCATTGCGCTGGAAGGCTGGGGATCCAGAGTACTTAGAGGTCCCAAGACGAGGGCCTTGACCCCAATCAAACCACTGAGGGGAGGGGTCTGGGCAGGCTTAACCTCTGGGTTTTGAGGCATGAAAAGGATTGGAGAGAGGGAGCTGAATTCTTTTGCTTTTGTCTGTGACTAGCTCTGGGGGCCCTGGGGGAAGAGGAGGGAACCTATCCCATGGGAACAGCCTGAGAATTCCCACTTCCCCTGGGAAGCCCCCTTCTCAGACCTTCCAGATGGCTTGTGGACAATGGCAGTCATTAGCATGAGAATGCCCACCGCCCCACCACCACCAGGATGAGGTCATTGGCCTGGGGTGGGGAGGGGAAGACAAGCCTAAGCAATATGTGGGTGTGTGTACACTGTGTCTGCTGTGTGGAAATCTGCTTGTGTGTCTATGAGCCCAGCTGTGTGTCCCAAATATGTGTGTGACCAAGTGTATGATGGCTGGGTGTATGACCATGTGATTTCGTGTACACAGCCCTAGCCCTCTGTGGCTTTTGTATGGTCATGGTGAAAATGAAGAGGAGGACTGCAGTGCCAGGGTTTTCCCTGGCTGGCTTGCCTACAGGCTGTGGGCAGATAGCTGACCCAGCTTTCCCTCCCTCTTCCCCAGGACCCTCCTAGAGGCTGAGAACTCCCGGCTGCAGACACCTGGTGGTGGTTCCAAGGCTTCCTTCAGCTTCCAGGGTAAGAGCTGGGGCCAGGCTCCCCGTCCCCGAAACTCTACCCCCCTTTGCTATTTATACCCCAGAGCGATGCCTTTCCTGAGAGTACCTGAGAGTACAGTCTAAGTATTGAGTCCATGGCCCCAGACAACAGCTCAGGCTGACTCAGCCCAAACAATGGGGGGGGGCGAGGGCAGCACCCATGGGCACACTTGCCAAAAGTGGTCGCTTATCTGTGACTCCATCCCCGCCCCCCGCCCCCCCCCCCCCGCCAGTACATACTGACACTCTTTCTTCTCCTCTGTCTTTCCAGACTCCAAGCTACAGCTGCATTTCCCTGGGACCCCAGAGGGCCGGCGTCTGGGTCCTTTGCTTTCTGTCCTGAGCCCTACTCCCCTGTCCTCACCCCTACCTGATACCCTTAAGATACCTGTTCCAACCTTTCTGAAGAGCCAGGAAACCCTCCAGGTCCATACCCCCACCTTGGCCAGCACTCCCATCCTACCCACACATCAGGCTCCCTTCTCTGCTACAGATGGAGAGATCAGAGCCCAGGATGGCCCTCTCTCTGTGCTTCACCCACAGGCTGGAAGGCAGCAGGTGGCACAGGCCATCCCTGCCAGCATCCTGCCAAGACCAGAGGAGCCTGGGGGCAAGCAGCCAGAGGCCAGTACAGGCCAGTCCCCTGAGGATCGTGCCTCCTTGACACCACTCCTCAGTCCCGACTACCCCAGTTTAGAGGCTAAAGATGGAGAACCCAGTGAGTCTAGAGTATGCAGCAGATTCCAGGAGGAAGGTGAAGGGCAAATATGTGAGCTGGCAGAGAAAGAAACAGCCATAGAGGTCAAAGTAGTAAGCAGGTTGCAACAGGAAACGCAGCAAGAGGGGGGTCTGGACAGGAAGGAAATCCAGGATGCCCAGGGTCTTTTGAAAAAAGAAACTCTGAAATCTCTGGAAGAGGAGATTCAAGAACCACTGATGTCTCTGGAAAAACACAGCCATGAGACATTGAGATCTCTAAAGAAGGAGAATCAAGAATCTCTGAGGTCTTTAGAAGAAGAGGACTTAGAAACACTACAGAGTCTAGAAAAGGAGAATCAAGACATATTGAAGTCTTTAGAAAAAAAGGATATGGAGATAGTGCGAACTCTAGAAAAAGAGACTCTAGAACTACTTAAGCCAATAGGAAAAGAGGACATACAGACATTGCAATTTCTAGAAAAGGAGAACCAAGAACTTAAGAAATCTCTTGAAGATAATCTGGAGACATTTTTATATCCAGGAAAGGAGAATCAAGAATTAGTGAGGTCTCTAGAAGAGGAGAACTTTGAATCACTGATAGCTCTAGAAAAACAGAATCAAGAGCCATTGAGGTCTCTAGATGAAGAGGACCAAGAGACAATGAGACCTCTAGAAAAAGAGAGCCAGAAGCCACTGAGGCCTCTAAAAGATGAGAACCAGGAGATAATGGGACCTGTTGAAAAGGAGATTCAACAGCCACTGAGGTCCCTAGGAGAAGACCAGACAACATTAAGACCTCTGGAAAAGGTGAAGCCAGAGCCACTGAAGTCTCTTGGAAAAGACCAGGAAATATTTAGACCTCTTGAAAAAGAGAATCAAGAGTTATTAAGGTCCTTGAAAGAAGACAGTGCAGAGGCAGTGAGATGTTTAGAAACAGAGAATCTAGAACCACTAAAGTCTGCAGGAGAAGATCTGGAAATAGTGAAATCTATAGAAACTCAAGAGCCATTGTGGTCTCTAGAAGAAATGAATAAAGAGACAACAAAACCTATAGAAAAGGAAATTCAAGAACCACTGGGGTCTGTGGAAGAGAACCAAGAGTCACTGAAGACACTAGAAGAGGAGAATCAAGAATCACTGAGATCTCTGGGAGAGTGGAACCTAGAAAATTTGAGATCTCCAGAAGAGGTAGACAAGAAAAGTCCAAGGGACCTGGAAGAGGAAGGCAGCCAGGAGAGGGGAGAGAATCAAGAGTTGCTGAGGTCTCTGGAAGAGGAAGGACAGGAGCCTGCAAGCCAGCAGGGGTGGGAGGATATGGTGGTGGGGGACCAAAAACTGGACCAGGGAATGCCCTTTGGGAGGGCTGGAGTGGACAGTGAGAATGATGCAGAGCTGGACCTGAGGGAGCAGGATGGCCTTGCTGGAAAGGAGGAGTCTGTAGATGAGGGAGAGCTGCAGCTGACTGTCACAGGGGGTGCCTGGAGTGCCGGTGAGGGGCACTCAGGGAGCCCCGAGTCTGATGAGCAGAGGGTCCCAGCTGAGGGAGCCAGTGAGGAGGGAGATGTTGAGGGTCTCCAGGACCCTGAAGGGCAGCCAGTGCAGGTGGGGGCCGCAGGCCTCCCAGCTCCCCAGCGTATGTCAGAGGTGACAGACCCAGTGTTAGAAGGTGAGAATGAGGCCCCACGGGGTGGCCAAGCCTCCCCAGAGGTCACCTTGGGGTTGGAGACAGCCATGGATGAGTCTGCTGCAGGAGCTAAGCAGGGACCAGAGCAGGAGGCGGTGGGGCTGGAGGACCCAGACCACCTGGGTAGAGAACAGGTGATAGAGCCACTCCTGGGGGAGGAAGTTTGGGAGGCACAGGGGGCGCAGGGCTTGGAAGGGCCCAGAGAGGACCTAGAGGAGGCAGCTGCTCTGGAACCAGAACTTTCCATGCTGGCCATGAAGAGCAGAGCCCCTCTGGAGCCCCCTGGGGCTGGGCAGGACTTGGATCCTGAAGTCCCCTGGGGAGTAGAAGTGGTGTTCCCTGCTGAGAGCTTGTGCCAGGATAGAAGTGATGCCCCTCTACCCAGGCCCCCAGGGTCAGAGGGAGCTGAGGAGCATGCAGAACCAGTGCTGGGGCCCCCTGGCCCAAGGCCTGCTGAGCCCTGGTCACCCACCCCAATCCCCGAAGATGCCCCTGGGCCCCAGCCCCTTACTGAGGGTAGCCAGGAGGGTAGCTGGAGGCTGGAGGGCAGGGCTGAAGCCCCGGGAAAGGTGGAGGGTAAGCAGGAGGAGCTGAGTTCTGGGGAGCTCTCTGAGGGCCTCCAGGACGAGGGCAAGGACAGCAGAGATGAGAGTGAGGCTGATGGGCTGGGGGAGACCCTTCCTGATTCCACTCCCCTGGGCCTCTACCTCCAGTCCCCTGCCTCATCCCAGTGGGACCTAGCTGGAGAGCAGAGGCCCTCCCCTCAAGGGGACATGAGGAAGGAAGGCTGGGGTCCTGCTGTCCTGACCTCTGAGGGCCATGGAGCCCACCCAGAGGAGGAGGAGGAGGAGGAGGAGGTGGGGGGAGGAGATGAAGATGAGGAACGGGGCCAGGACTCTGATGTGTTGGAGGAATTTGAGGACCTGGGGACTGAGGCTTCTCTCCTTCCTGGGGTCCCCAGGGAGGTGATGGGACCTCTGGGCCAGGTGTCCCAGCTGCTGATGCTACAGCCTGCAGCCTGGGGTCAGGATGGAGAGTCTGATGGGTTTGCCGATGAGGAAGCAAGTGGGGAGGAGGAGGAGGAAGAGGAGGAGGAGAAGGAGCAGGAGCCAGGGGCTGGGCAGTGGGGGCCAAGGTCCTCTGTCGGTGGCCTCCCGGCCCTGAGTGGCCCTCAGAGAGGGAAGCTCCTGGGCTCTGAGACTGTGGATGTCAGCATTCCCTGGGATGAGAGCTTGAGGGGTGCAGTGGCCCATCCCCCCATGACTGCCCAGGAGACTGAATCACAGGATAGCACTGAACCCTCGGGCTCAGAAGAGGAGTCTGAGGCTGCGCCCTTGGAGAGGGAGGACCAAGTCCCTGGCCCTCTGGGGACCCTCAGTGGGATGGAGGACACCCCTGGGGTCAATGGCCAGGGCCCCAGCTTGAAGAATGAGTTGGAGCATGTGAATGGGGGATTGGTGAACTGGCTGGAGCAGTCTGACCGAGCAGAGCAAGGGAAACTGGGGACCCCTGGGAAGGATCGAGGGAGCCCTGTGGAAGAGGAGGGGGGGGGTGCCCTGAAGACCCCTTGGGCAGGGATTCCTCTTCATCTGGGCCCCGGCCAGTTCCTGCAGTTGACCCAGAGAGAGGAAGACGCTGATTCCTGGTCCTCAGGGGAGGACTAAGGACAGTGTTTCCCCAGCACTGTGGACCTGGGTGGGGATGTGTCCTGAAGTCCTCCCCCAGCCCTGCTCGGGGCTTGCACCTTAACAAATGATCTGGCCTGTGGTCTCTGTCTGAAAGGCCTGGGTGGCCAGGGTGAAAGGGTGTTACAAAGGGACCTGTTCCCAGAATAGAGCCTTCTGGAATAAAAGCAGCCCCTTAGACCCTGCAAACAGGGACACCCTGCCTGCAGTGTCTCATAATGGTTAAGCCAGCTGGTCCCTATAGCACTAGGCCCCTTTTCCTTGCACCCCCTTTCCTCCCCATCCCTTCAGCAGGAAAAGGCTCAGGCCAGTGGCTCCTCTGAAGCTGTGATGGTGTTTGGCTGGGGCTCACCATCCCTGCCCCTCCTCCATGCACCCTCATGGGATACTGGTGGTGAGGGGGTGCTCCTATGTCCTGACTTCCCATAGTCCTGCTCTGATGGCCCTGTCTGGCTCATCCCTGCCTGAATAAAGTAATGTGTCTGCCTGCAAAGTCTGGACTCTTCCTTCCCCAATTCAGGGGGTCCTCAGGGCCGGCACAGGAGCTGGGGAGATGGGAGAAGCAGGAGATGCTGGTGTTGGGGAGGGGTTGCTTCTTGAAGGGAGGGCCCCTAGGAGGCTCCTGGGTGGGTGGGGGACAAAGGCAGACAGACTCAGGTTGCAGGCCACAGTGCTGGGACTCCTAGGAGGGCTGGGGCTGCCAACCCAGGTGACCTCAGGGTCTGAGTGTTTAGGCCATTATCATCTCTGCCACAAGCCTGATTATAGGGAGTAGGACTTGTGCCACCCCCACCCTGGCCCCTTGGTGCCGCCAGCATAATAAGCCCCTTTACCCCCAAACCCAAACAGTTGTCTGGCCTGTGATGTGTGCACAGACCAGCTGAGCCCCAGTGGGGTGAAGGTGGAGACAGGCCTGTTCTGTCTTTGCCTGGCTGTGTGGTCTCAAGTCAGTCTTTCCTCTGCATCTCAGCCAGCCACACAGTGAGGGGCTCTGGGCTGGGTAAACGTGGGGGTCTCCCAGGGCAGGGAGAGCAGGAGGAAGGCTAGGGGAAGCTGGGGAGCTGTGGCTTTGACCCTCAGGAGGGCTTTCCTTACAGGCTGAAGTCAGGAAAGTGGAAGTGAGGGAGTAGACTGAAACGGCAGGGGTGGTAAAAGAGATGGGGGGTGTGCTAGCTGTGCTGTGTGGATAACTGGGGGAGGGGCCACCCAGCCACAGCTCCCCACCCCGCTTCCCAGGAGTTTTCTGGGTTCCTGGATTGGGGGGGCCTGAAGGCTTTGAAGTCAGGATACCCAAATGGAAACCACTCCCTAGCTCAGCTCAGCCCGGAAGAAAGATCTGGCAACACCTCTAAACACCCCGGGTGGGGGGGGGGATAGGGACTGCCAAAGAAATGTTCCACATTTAGAGACAATCTCCAAGCTGAGAGCAGACCCTTCCTCCCCCTCAGGCCTAAGGCTGAGGGCAGGGGGAGGATGAGAGGATGAGGTGCCTGCCACTCTGCCTCCCATCACGCCCTCTGGCTAATGAGAAGTGGACAGCAGGTCCCTGACAGAATCTCGCAGTCTGCCTCTACCCATGCTTTTCTCCTTCTCCATCCAGGACTCAGGCCCGCACTTCACCCACACCCCTGCCCTCGGGGGCCAGGATCCTGTGTCCCCACCCTTCTGGCAGCCCAAGCCTCCACTGTCCTTCCTGTGCCCACTGCTAACAAGGCCCCGTGTCATCCCATCAGGCTGCTGGGCTGGGGGCCAGCACATTGGCACCCAGGCAAGGAAGGCCCAATCCTTGGCCCTCTGTGGGACACAGGAGGCCTTGGGCACCCCTGCCTGGGCAAGGGACCAAGGACAGAGGCTGAGCCAAGCAGCCCTCCCCTGCGCCGCGTGCCCATCCTGCCCCCAACACCAGGGCTCCTGACCCCCACAGAGTTATCCCTACCAGTTTATTCTGCTACCAACCCCCAGTGGGGTGGTGTGAGCTGGACAGGAGTGAGGACTCAGGGAGGGGGGTGTAGTGGGAGGTGTGTCCACTCTGGAAATGGTTGTCGGTCTCCACACCGAGAGAAATGCAAGCTGGACAGGGGCAGGAATGTTTCTGGTGGTGATAACAGGATGTACTGTCATTTTCCAACAAATACCCACTAAGCGTCCACTACGGGCCAGGCACTGTACACTGGGGGCCCAGGGCGCCTCCCTCCAGGAGCTTTACCTCCTGACTGAACAAAGGCTTCTGAGTGGAGTCCTATTGGAAACAGAAGTGCAGGATGTTAGGGGAGCAAAGAGCAGAGGACCTCATGGACCTGGGCTGCAGGAAGATGGGAGGAGCAGGCCAGTGGGAGGGAAAGGCTTTTCTAGTCAGAGGAAACAGCATGTGCAGAATCCTGGGGCAAGTGGAGAGCTTGGGCATTTGAGGAACAGCAAGATGGCTGGCATGGCCAGAGGACGGAGAGGAGAGAAAGTTGACAGTGAGACTGAAGAGACAGCGAAGGTCAGGGCTGAAGGAATAGGGACTTCTTTCTAAAGGATATGAGGACCCTCTAAGGTGACATGGCCAGGTTTGCATTTAAAATAAAATCTGGCGGCTGGCCGAGCGGCGCATTCGTTAAGAGTTGGCTTGGGACATGCCAGCTCTGAGCAGCAGGGCTCTGGTTCAGATCCCACATGAGGGCCAGTGATGCTGTGCCCTCTACAGCTAAGATAGTGAACAACAGCTCGACCTGGAGCTGGGCTGCTGTGAGTCGCCAGCGATGGCGTAGGTTGCAGTGGGGCTGGCCAGCAGCAGGCATGAGTTGCTATGAGCCTCTGTGAGCAACCATCCAATGGCTGGCGAGTGACCGCCTCACCGGGGAAGAGTGCAATGATAATACCAACATGGGCCAGTGAAGTGATATCCTCCACAACTAGACTGAAGAACAAAAAGGACAGCAACTTGTCTGTTCCCCTCCCCCAATTCCCCAATAAAATCTTTATAAATAAATAAATAAAATAAAACCTGGCTGCTGTGAGCTGGACTGGGGTAGGCAGGAGTGCTTCAGGCAGGCACTGCAGAGGTCTGGGCAGGGGCTGGGGGCAGGGCTGGGGGGAGGCATGGAAGGGCAGCAGTGTCAGGACTTGTGATCCGCTGTGGCATGGCAGCCAGAAGACGGTGATAGTCTCATCTTCTGAGCTAGAGAACCCAGCAGGGAACCTTTTACTTTTCTTTTTTTTTTTTTTGGCTGAGCCATCCTGCCACCTATTGGAAGCTCAGCAGCAGCTCAGCTCGGGCTGGAAATCGAACCAGCAACCCTGTTACTTGGAGCTCTCACTCTTGAGCGAACTCTTAACCAACTGAGCCACTCAGCTGGCGCTCCCAGCAGGGAATCTTGAACTCCAAGAGGGGCTGTCCTTGGAAGGGTGCAGTTCAGGGGACAAGAATTGGAGGGTCGTTGGCCTTGATATCACCCAGACAGAGCCCCCAGGGAACTCTGGGCAGAGAGGAGATCCTTTGGCCAGAGAGTAGGAGGACCCAGGACTGCGGCATCTGAGAAGACCCTGTCATTGTAGAAAGCTCTGAAAAGCAAGGCCTTTGTCCTGGGGGTCAGAGGGTGCTCAGTAAACATGGAATGGATAAATGAATGAAGTCTGACAACAGGAAGCATTTTGGAGGGTGGAGTTCCCCCCACCCCAGGGAACAAGGAGGCAGCACCCTCCCCCCACTAGCAGGAGGACAAGTGGGAGGTTATTCTGGAGCCTCCTCTGGGTAAATATAGCCTCTGAGTGGGGCGAGGGCAGGGTGGGGGGCCTGAGGTGGCTTCCTCCTTTGTTTAGGGCACTTCCTTATAAGGCTGTTGGGCTGAGGACCGTGGACAGTGAGGTCAGGGCTGAGCTCTCCATCCAGCCCAGCCTGATACTGTCGCTGCTGTCTGAGTGGCTTTGAGTCTCAGAGGAAACCAATAGCCCAGGCTTTGGGCTCCAGCCAAGGGAGCGCTGAGTGGGGCCTCTTAAAGGGCCCCTGAGCCTTGTGTCCCCTGTGGGAGCCTAGTCTGGGGGTGGGGAGAGGGTATCCTTCCAGGGTCCTCTGGGAAGGTGGTACTGGGAGCCCCTGGTTTTCCCATCTGCCTGAGTGCCTCCCACTGCAGGCTCTGCCCACTTGCTCTGGCCTCTTGAGAGTAAAGACTCAGCACTCATTCATTGCTTTCACAGGCCCTGGTTCCCCAGCTCCCCTCAGCTTCCCCTCCTCAGACCCTCCTCGGGGAACCAGCTGCTGCCACTTGACCCTTTGGTGTCACAGCTGCTGTCAGCAATGCCATCCTCGCCAGGCAGGGAAGGAGGAATGTGATCTAATTTCAGCTGGAATGTGCCCTCTGGGGGTGCCCGTAGAGAAGGGAGGGAATGCAGACTAAGCCCACCCCAGCCCAGGAAACCCAAGAGGACTCTGGGCTTGGGACAGGCCCTAGGGTTCCTACTGGGCCCCACCCCCAGCCCACAGGGGAAGCGGTTCCAGGACTAGCCCTGTGGCAGGATGGAGCTTCATGGAAGGTGGGAAAAGAGAAAGCTTCTTTGAGTAAAGAAAGGACCCAGCTCCTGAGTCTACAGGCACACCCTAGAAAGATAGGAGGAGAGCCTCAGGGGACAGAAGCGGAAGGGACTGCTTGGCTCCAGATCGGCAGAGAGGCAGGTCGGCCTCAGGTGAGGGCCGCAGAACCTCTGTTTCTTCTCAGGTTTTGAGATCCAGCGTCCTTTTCTCTGCTACCATCCACCCTGCGGACCCTTTTCCTGCTCCCCTCTTTCTAACCCAGCACCCCAACACCCAGATCAGGCTTGTTTCTTCTCCCACCTTTCATGAGACCCTTCCCCAAGCCCATTGTCCCAGGATCTCCATTGTGGACGTTGCTCCTGTCACCTCACACCTGTCCCTCTTGCTCCCAAGAGAAGGATCCCAGGCCCCAGTGTTTTGAGTCCTAGAGCCCTCTTCCCCCCTCTCCCCACACCCCCACCATTGCCTTCTTCTCTCCCAGCCCCATTCCCTCTCCCCACCCCATGGGGTGGGGAGAGTGACACCCCATGAATCAGCTGTGACTCCAGAAATAAACAGAGGCAGGTGCGGGGGGGGGGGGGCACTGTCAAGGAACCACTTTTCAGCAGCTGTGGACTCAGCTGCTGATAAGCCGGGAGCCCCAGGGTCCCTGGAGGGGCGGCTGGGAGACTTTGGGGGTGGCTCTGGCCCCCTCCTGGGTCCTCTGTGACTCCATCCCCCCTGCTAAAGAGAACACCCTTCCTGTCACACTCTCTCTCCACTCACCCTCCTTCCCCATCACCCCCTTTCACCTCTCCTCTGTCTCCCACCTACTTTTCCTCCTCCTTTGGCCCCTCCAACTCCTGAATCACTTGAGAGGGATGTCTCCCAGGTTCCTTCTTTTTCTGTTCATCTCATTTGCCAGGAAGTTATACGAGTGTATTAGAAAGAAATTCAGCTCACCTTGACGGGGAAACTGAGGCCCAGAAAGACATCCCTTGCCAATGACAATGAGTTCCTAGATGCCACTTGGGGTCCAGGGGGCTGTGGGCTGCTCCCCTGCAGTGCTCCAGTCTAAAGTGGTCGATTGGGCCAGCCGAGTGGCTCAGTTGGTTAAGAGCTTGCTCAAGAGTGCGAGCTGAGCTCTGAGCAACAGAAGTTCGATGTCTAGCCCAAGCTGAGCTGCCGCTAAGCTGCCAACAGGTGGCAGGATGGCTCAGCTATAAATAAATAAATAAATAAATAAATAAATAAATAAATAAATAAATAAAGTGGTCGACAACCTTTCCTCCAAAGGCTGAGGAAGAACCACCGGGAAATAAGCACAGCAGCCACACATGCAGCCACCAGACAATTAATAAGCAAGTCAAGCCTCTCAGAGGGTCCTTCCCCCACATCCTTCCTCCTTCTCCCTCTTTCCTCTTCCTCCTCCCTGACTCTTCCATTTCTTCCTTCCCAGGAGGAAGGAGCTTGTTTTGCGGCAGGCAAGATGGAAGCTAGGTGGCAGGAAGGCCCTTTATCTAGGGAACAGGAGAGAGGGATTTGACTGCGGCCCTCAGGGAAAGCCCTCCCACCCACGGGGGTCTGACAGGACGCCTTTGGAAGGGCTGTGGCCGCAGGCAGGCTGGACAATGGGGCTCTTTCTCTCTCTGACAGGAGCAGGCCCATAGACAGGGCCTCAGGGCTGGGACAAAGGCCTCAGTGAGGTCAGGGCAGTGTGTTGGAGTCAGGCATGGGGGAGGTGGAATGTGGGTCAGAGCAGCCTGGGGGGAGCTGGGGACCCTGGCAGTCAGGGGACTTGGAAGCCCAGCTCACTGGGCCCTCAGGCCCCTCCTGAATTTCACCCAGACTAGACCCCTGACCCCAGTTATATCCATACACTCTCTGACCTCCCTCATCCCCAGGGAACAGGAAACTCTGTGGGGGGACTCCATTTTAGACATATGGGAAAGGCTGAGAGTTGAACTGCATATCCAGGGGCATGGCAGGGTGGGCACATGGTCAGGTGTGTCCTGGGCCCTGGAGGCAGAGGTGGATATAGGAGTACCTATTCCAACTTCCCAAAGAGACAGGCTGACACTCTGTGAGGGCCATGCCCCTCCCCAGGCCAAGGCCAAGGCCACATATACACACACACTCCCTGGACAGCGTTGGATTCTGGGTAGTATGCTGAGTCACCCTAGACCAGCTTCCCCTTCACCAGGAAGCCCAACAAAGCCAGAAGGCTTCCGTTTCCGGCAGTACTGCCCAAGCAGCCCAGCAGGTGTCTGAGCAGGAAAGGATTCTGGTTTTAGCCCTGTACCATCCTCTGGAACGTTCCTCATCCACAGACAAGGGAAGATGGTAGACCCTTGCCTACCGCTGTGGGGCAGATTCAGTGAGAAACCACTGACTATAGGGCTGGGAAACAGGGTGCCTTCCAGGGTCTCTCTGGGAAGTCCAACCTGCTATCTAAACTCCATATCCATGAGGATGTGTTTCTCAGAGAATCTTCCTTAGGAACCTGGGATCTGACACTGCCCCTCCTCAGCCTTCTCTTCAGCAGGCGCTACCTCCAAGGCCCACCTTGGTCTTGATGCACTCACAATTCCAGCTAAATTCCCTGACATCCCAAAAAATGCAATGAGTGGGCAATCACAGTGGAGTACAGGATAAAGTGGGGGTCTACTCTGGCCCCAGGACCTCCCTCTTGCCTGTAGCTCCTTAAGAAACAGCCCTACCTTCTAGCTATGCAGGGCTGGGTTGTGTGGGGAGGGCGGAAGGTGGGGCATGGGAGCCCTGGGGTGAGGGCAGGAATGTGGTGGTAGGTGGTCAGGGCTGGTTCTGAGGCCAGCTGGTTTGGGGTTTGCATACACCATGGAGAAGGTTCTGGAGGGATGGCCTGGGGGAGCCCCTGTCTTTCTTGGTCTTCCCTTGCTGTCTCTGGGTCTTTCCCTGTTGCTCTCAGCCTTTTGCTCCTCTGGATTTGTCTCGCTGTCTCCAAGTCTTACCAGGGTCTACCAATTGCTAGGAAAAGGAGTAAGAACCGCCCACGTGGGGCACAAGCAGGAGAGCATGTGCACGTGTGTGGTGAAGTGTGAGGATATGCAGCCAGATTCACCCCCATCGCGGAGGCAGATGGCGTCCTGACACACACTTTACCATAGGGCACAATAAGGCACAGTCTGTGCCCTGCCATGAGGCACACACCACACACACTCTCAAACAGCCGGTCATTCTCTCCAGTTCTCAGAGTGACCTCATCATCTCAAACTCCGCTGACTCACAGCCCCCTGGCCAGCTCAGCCTGGCCGGAAGTCTTACCGCCCCCCTCCCAGCCAGCTGCCCCACTTCCCCGCCCCGGACAACTCAGGGGAAAAAAAAAAAAAAAAAAAAGACCGTGGCGCCCCCTGGCGGCATCCTGGGACTCCTCCCGCCAGGCTTCACTCACGCACGCGCACACGGCACCTTCAAGCTGATGTGCCTGCAGCCATTGCGCCCTCTGCTGGCCACAGCCTATGAGACCTACAGGTCATAGTCATACCTCAGAGCTCTGCCAGGAACCCCTCTTCTGCCTTTATCCTGTGTCCCTATTCATGCATCTCTGCCTCCTCTGCTGGAAGTAAGCCTTCCTGCAGTCTAACCCCCAGATCTGCATTCCCTTCACCCTCATCCCTACCCCCCACGTGAACCCTCCTCGGGAACCTCAGAACTGGAATGCCAAAGCATTCATCTCTCTGGGCCCTTAGCCCCTCAGTCTGAACTGGCCTAGGTCTGGTTGACTGGGCACTCTGGGCACTCCAGCTCCTTCCAAACATCCGGGTGCTGTCCCCCAATCTCTGTGCGCTTCTCCATCCCATAAATATTACGCAGTTGTTCTGTGTCAGGCACTGTCCTATCCCCTGACATCCTGGGAACTCCTCTGACCTTCAGAAACCAATACATCCAGAAATGAGGCCTGGTTGAACCCCACTTCTTTCTCTTTCTTTCTCTCTCTCTCTCCCCCCACCCCATAGAAGCATCAAACTTTCTTGGGCTCAACTGCAGCTTTATTTCCTGCTGGGTTTACAGGTACACCATCCGCAAACTCATTCCCTTGGAGGATTGAGGAGTGGGCAGAGTCCCCTAGGGAATGGAGGGGACATGACAGCTGGCAAGGAGAGAGCAGTTGAGGCACTTAGGGACTGCTTCCCTGAGCCTGATGCTCAGGGAAGGGGTGAAAGGGCCTAAGCTGGGCTGGAGCTGCCCAGCTATTTCCCAGAAGCCCCTCAGGCACTGTAACCTGGACTCCAGCTCCAGCCCTCTCGTGTTGTCACTGCCCATGATGGGGCAGCAGTATTCAAGGCCTTGCTTCTTAGGGACCCGGAACATGACTAGAAGGAGGGGTCAGCAGCGCCTTCCAGTGCCGCAGTAGCCTCCCTTGATGTCCTTCTGGGGCCTTCATTGGGTGCAGAGCTGGAGACTGGGGAAGACACACACACTCACCCTTCACCCTGGGCTCCTCCTCCTCTCCTCTCTCTTCTCTGCCCTCTGATGTTCTTGATTCCTCGTTCTTGACCTCATCAAAACCTTTGCCATGGCTCAGCCCTTAAAGGCCCAGAGCTTGGCCAAATATTCCGACATCAGCACTGGGGGGACCCCAGAGCATCTGGCCTGCCTCCTCCCCTTGGCCCCAGAGAGGGACAGTGATGACTCCAAGGTGACATAGCCAGTGGCTGGCTGAACTAGGATTAGAGCCCAGGGCTACTGTTGGCTCGTTTCCCTCGCCTGCCTCCTTCTGGCACTCACAGGCCTGCGGGGCACACAGGAGATCTGGGGGGGCTCCCAGCGACCATTCTCCTGGCAGCGGATCAGTGGCAGGTTTCGCTGGGCCAGCCCCTCCCGGCACTGGTAACGAAGCACTGTGTCCACCTCATAGCGCAACCGTGGGCGGCCAAACACTTCAGCCAGGGGCAGCTCCGGTGGGGACCCACAGGACACTGTAGGGGGTATACAATCAGAAACTGGGAGCCTGGCTCTATGGGTGACAGCTTGCAGAATCGGGATGAGAAAAAGAGGGGTGGGTCACAACCTGACACAAAAAAGAGCAGGGATTCCGAGTGGATCCATCTGCTCTGTTGTCCCTCCCTGCCAGGGCCTGGGACACATTTCTGGCTCTTCTGTGCAGCTTTGCACCCTCCTTCTACCGACGCCTCAGGTCCCAGATCGCGAGCCGCGCCCCCTCTCCCTGGCCCGCCCTCACCCAGCCCCATCTTGCACGTGTAGGACAGGTGGTAGTTGCAGGGTACATCGCTCCACTGTCCCTGGTCATGCCACACCATGACCACGCAGTTCTCTCCGGACAGGAAGTAGCTGTCAGGTTGTCCAGGGTTCCAGTTCTCATAGAGCTGGGGGGTGGGGATGGAGGAGGCAGTGAGGCGCTCCAGAGCAGGAGCCTGCGAGGAATGGACCTGGAGGAGCTCTGGAGGGACAGGGTAATGGGAACCGGAAGAGAAGACAGAGGGGCACAAGGATGGGGGGGCGCAGGGAGAGGAAAAAGGCACGGGAAAAGGAAGGAGCCAGAAAATGGAGAGGGAGGGTTGGGTCACTGGGGTTGGAGGCAGAAATGCTTGGAAGAGAGACCTAGACAGCGTGAGGGGTGGCGGGAGTCTCTCACCAGGGGGACGCCATCTGACCACAGGAAATCGCCTTCGATGGTCCTGTCATTGAGCCCAATCCACTGGTACTCCCGGTATCGATCTAGGGAAGAAGCGCGAGGGAGACGGTATGCAGTGAGCTCCGCTGCCAGCAGATGGCGGCCATTCCCTGGGATCCAGCGGCCAGCGGGTGAGTTCTTCCCGCCACCCAAACTCTGCGCTGCCCTCCCTCCTGCACGCGGGCCAATGGAAGGTCGCGATGTGGTGGGTGAGGCGGGGAGAAAAATATCACCCGGGCTAGAAAAGGAAAACTCTAGAAAAAGAGTAAAAACACTCAACGAGGGTCAGAGTCAGGGAAAGCAGATGGGAGGCCAGGGCGGTGGGAGCGACGGAAGGTGGCCCCTGAGCCACCGCCAGGCTGATGCAGGCGCATTTCCTGCGCGAACCTCAGTCTTCCCTGCCTGAAGTCTCATCGCCCACGTGTGGAATGGGAAGCAGGGAGAGAGAAAGGGGAGGTGAACGAGTGAATGAGGTAAGCCAAGTAATAAGTACCTGAATTAATGAGTAAAGGGTTAATTCATTAACACACTCAGGCTGACTAATGAGTGAGTGAGTGTGTGTGGGGGTCCCCTCCCGCCCGTCCTCAGCCCACTGTTGATGAAGTCCTGTTCCTCGGGGGTGCTGATGCTGGTAAGGTGCGCGCCATGCGTCCGGCACTGGGTCTCCGCCTCCTCCCAGCTCCTTCGGGTAGAAAAGTGCTTGTAGCAGGCTCCCTGGAAGGCGTCCCAGCCTGGGTTGCAGAAGCGGAGCCCTGGGGCGCAGAAGGACAGGCAACTTAGGCGGGAGGACCGCGGAACTCAAGGGGGTCAGGTCCCCTGCAAGGGACTTGGCTCCTCCCACACGGCAGCCCGAGGGGCGGGACTGAGGGCAGGAGGGAGGTGCCAAAGAGGAAGGAAGGAGGGGGAGGAGCTTGGAGGGACCCTGGGAGGTCGGGGGGGGCCTCGATGCATTCCTCCTCTGAGCGTCGGGGACCAGGATAAGGGCTAGAGTTCTGGCCTGGGTTTCTGCAATCCCATCCTAAAGAAGAGCTGTGCGCTCCTCTCTTCCCAGAAGAATGAAAACTGATATATATTCACTCCAAATACTCAGTGTGTTAAGCACTCCCACACCAAGCCCCTGACACAGGCGTTTTTGGTTCCACTTAACAGATGAGGAAATTGAGGGTAGGGCTCAGAGACGCTGTGTGATTTGCCTAAAATGGGGATTCATTAATGACAAGACCAAAAGCAGTGCCCTCTCTCCCTCCTCTGGAACCAGCCTGCTGTGGCAGGATCCAGGTTTCAGATCACCCCCAGCCCACCCTCACCCCTCGACACACTCACCAACATCGCACAGGTGCCCCCCATAGCCAGGCAAACATAGGCAGCGGACCCCTTCCTCCTCCTCCAAGCATGTCCCACCATTGTGGCAAGGGCTGGGGACACAGCCACCTGAGAGGGGGAGAGAAGTGAGGTGTGGGGGGGGAAGCAGGGGAGCACAACTCTGTTGCCTGAGTCCTTCTGTGGAGGGTAGAGAGTCCCCAGCCCTAACCTTCTTGTCCTGGGAGCTATCACAGCACCCTAAATGTTCTCCCTGGACCCTATCTCTGGTCTGAGCCGAGCCCTGAGTTCTGGGTTGCTCCCCATCCCTGGTCCCCCACATTACCCCCCACTTCAGCATTGGCTCAACCCTGGGCTGGCCATTGTCATGCCCACAGTTTGAACCCAGCCTAACAGGGGTAGAGAGGGAAGTGGCCAGGAATGCCCTCCGGACCCAACCCCACTAAGAGGAAGGATACTGGGCTGTCAGTCATGAGACCTGGACTCTGGTCTGGCTCCTAGATCCCCTGGGTGACATTGGGCAGGTCACGTTAGCTCTCTGGGAGTTTAGTCCCCCATCCCTTGTCTTTGTGCCAAGTCCCAGCACAATTCTATAGAGTCAGGTGGGCTGCGTGGAAGTGGGGGAGAGTCCTCACAGCATCAGTGAGTGTGGCCTGCCCTTTACGGCTCCCAGGCCCTGATACTGGAGGTTCTAGATGGGAGCTAACCATTACTCCTGCTGTCCACTGGGCAGAGTCAGCCCCAGAAGCTGTGAGGGAAGATCCAATATGCTTCCCTTACTCTATGCCCTACCCCTCTCACCGGACTCAGGAATGAAGCTGCAGGCCCCACACTCTTAAACCCATCCAGCCTCTTTGCTCCCCTTCTTATCTATGCAGACGCTTTCTCCTTACCCCCACCACTTTGGGCCTTCTGCAGGTTTCTTAGCCTAGGCACCTCTCTGATGCATCTCATTCCCTCCATCTGGCTCCCTCTCCTCCAGGCAGGCAGTCTTCTTAGGCTAACACATTACCCCGAGGCCTGCAATCTGTGGGGTGGATTCAGCTAGGCCACCTGGCTAGGCCACCTGCCTCCTCTGGATGCTTGCTCTAGATCTTGGGGTTGGAGGGGGCTGGCTGCTCTCAGGCCAGGCCTGGGTGTTGGAGAGGCTGTCAGATCTTACTCCTTCCTGGTCCTGACCATCCAGGGGAAGAAAGCCCCACAGACTGACAGCACAGGCCAGGGCTCTCAGCCCTGGGCAGGAAAATCATCTCTGGGTGAGAACCCTTTAGATCATGCCATCCACCCCCAGCAGCCAAGGCCAAAACCCACAATGCTTCACTCTGGCCCAAGATCCCACTGCCTGATGAGGATCAGAGCAGAAGTCGGGGAGGAAAAGCTGGAGTTCATTCAAAAAAAGTTTCTTCCAATCTGGTAGTGCTACTACAGGGCAAAGGGAGAATGGGAGGGGTTTTGTTTAACTCTTTAAGCACCAGGCCCCACAGAGGGTAGGAGTCCTGAACCCTCCCTCCCATTCCTCATGCTTTCCTGCTCTTCCTGTTGTCTCCTCTCCAACCCTCCAACTTTGGGGGACAGAAACTCTCAAACTTGGTCCCTGGCACCTGGTCCCATCCATGGGTTCTTCTCCCTGGTTATGGGAGGCAGGGTGGGGTGAAGGAACTCCTCTTGAGATTTTTCTGGTCTTTCTTCCTCCCCCTCTTCAAGCCAACTACCATGAACAACCAGGAAGTCTGTCCTTCCAGCCTGGTGCAGTAGCAGGCCAGAGGGCCACTCCTTGTCCTCCAGGTGGGGCAACTTAGACACTGCAGGGACTGGCCAGGTGCTCCTCTTCATAGCATTCCACCCTACCAGCGCTGTATTCCGAGGTCAGCCAGGAGGGAGTCAACAGTTGAAATGGGGGAGCCTGGATGTGATGCAGGGGTTCCTCGCCCACTCTGGGCCATCTAGGAGAGGGGATCCTGGGGCTAAGGGCACCCCAGCCTTCTCTGGCTTCTACTGGGAAGCTCAACCTTCTCTGAGCAGGTAGAGCGTCTTCAGACCCTGGAGCCCATCTTCCTGTCTCTCCCCCTGGCCTTCTGATCTATGTCTTCTCCAGCTTTAGGCACTTTGAGATCCTTTGGGTTTAGAAAGGATGAAACCATTCTTCCTAGGGGGTGGGGTGGTCATTAGTGCAGGGGTTAGTGGAAGAGGGGGAGGCTGTGGGCAGTGGGATAAAAGTTAGATACCATCCCCCTGCTGAGATGTGGAGCAGGGCATGGGCCCTAGGGCACCTGGATGCCAGAGAACCACCTTTATGCAAAGAGGGACTTTCTCAGCCATTACTCCATATGTGTGGTTCCATGTGGGAGCCATTGAGATGGACCAGAAATGAAAACAAAGGCACACACACGCTGAGGAGGTTTCTCCCTCCAGGAGTGAGGGACCACACCTCCCAGCACTCAGCAGACTGATGGACAAGGAGTTCTCTGGGTGTGTGTGTACAGTCAGATTTGGGGCCTCAGCAGTCAGGAAGAAAAATGGAGACAGGCCTGAGAAGGACAGGGTGAGGGGACAGCAAGGGGCTGTTAGACTTCTAGGACAGGACAGGGTGCAGGCTGAAGATGAAAAAGGAAGCGAAGCAAAGAGACAGAGAGAGAAGGGTAAAGAAAGTGAGGGAGAAACATATAACACCAAAGAAAAGCATCCAAAAGCTACCCAAGGACATGAATCCATGGAATGTAAAGGGCAGACAGCTGGGGGTGGAGACAGAGGGTGCCAGAGTTTTGGTTATAAAGCAATTTAATACAGACATTTCCAAGACTTGTTTTCCATGAAACAATCAAAATATACTTCACAGAAGTAGTCGCTTAAGGCTCTGTGGGGATAAGGGCTCTCCTGGACCCCGGAATTGAGGGGTGGGGATGGGGTCCCAGACTTCCCTGATGTCAGTGGGAGGCAGCTGAAGGAGATGGCACACAGGATTGAGGAAGGGAGCAGTGGGAGACTGGCTTGGACCCTGAAGAGGGCAACAGGCGACAAGTCACAGTTGGGTGGGTGAGTCACAGGTGGAGAGCTCAAGGTTGTCAGTGGTGGGGCTGGGGTCACAGGGTGAGGATTTCAGAAACAGGAAAAGGGTCACAAGGTGGGGGTCACGGAGTTGAGGCCACAGGGTGAGGAATCAGAGAGCTGGATGGGAGTCACATGGTGAGATATCCAAGACTGGACACCACAGGTGAAGGTGGTACGAGAACGAAGGCAAAGGACAGGAGAGTCTGGGGCAAGGGTGGGTTAAAGGCCTACTGGTCAAGTGACCCAGAGCTGCAGGGGGAGAAAAAGGAGCAGGAGAAACAGGCAGGCTGAGCCTTGGGCAAATTTACCTGATGAGGGGACCACGGCCACTCCACCGTGGCTGGCACTGTCAGTGGGCAGCACCGGCTGGGCCTGCACTGAGGTCCCTGCTGGGACAGTTCTTCCAGAATCCTCATTGGAAGGGGACTCCAGCTCCCTGGTTCCCTCAGGGGCTCGTGTGGTTGGAAGCAGAGCAGGGGCATCCTCAGAGCTCCCTGTCTCCTCATTCTCTCCTCGAGGGACCCCAGACAGCTCAGGACCCCCAGTCTCCTCTCTCACCTCTCTTGCCCCAACTGGGGTGGAAGGTGGTGGGGATGCCAGGTTCCCCTCCCTGGGAGTGGGCAGAGTCTCAGTGGGTGGTCCTAGAACCGTTGGAGGCCTGGGAGCCTCTGGCTCTCCATTGGGAGGTGATGATGCACCAGGCTGTAGGTCTGCCCTTGCAGACGGGGACGCCGGGGATAATGACTCCTCTAGGGCCAGGTCAGTGGGAAGAGAGGCCTCTGGGTCCAGGCTGCTAAGCTCACTGGGCCAGGCCCACAGGTCCTCATCCTCCACCTCCTGCTCTTCCTCCTCCTCTTTCTCTTCTTCATCCTTGTATCTGTCTTCTTCCTCCAAAGCCTTGCCTTCCTCTTCTGAGGACTCCACAGGATGTACAATGGATTGGGTTTCGAGTTCTAGGCAAAGCACAGATGGTTCAGCACCAGGGACAGCACCCACCAGAGTTGAGAATGGAGAAGGAAAGAAAGGCAGGCTGGGGAGAGTGAAGCCTTGGGGAGAGGGAAGAGCCTGCACTGGGCAAGGGCTGTCTTTGCTCCACACTAGAAGAATTTCACCTGGAGATGCAGTTGAGAAGTCTTTGTGAGCCGTTTTTAGCCCAGGAAAACATGGTCCTTACATCTCCCTCTCCTAGTCTGTTAAAATCCTCTAATCTATTTTGGGTATGTGAAGGGGAGGAGAAACCAAAGAAAGGACGCCCCTACTTCACAGAGGGCAGCTCCTTAGTCCAAGAATCTCCAGACCCAGAGTTGGGAGCGGAATTTGCCGGAAAGGCAAAGGTTGGGAGAGGGACAGGAGAGATGCCTTGGACCACTAAACTGCCATGTGATGCCATAACCTCACCATCAAGCTGGGCTTTTGCTCCAACCTCCCAGGTACAGGCTTGAAGGATTCAAGTTACCTAGGAGGGTCCTTGGGGCCTCTGCTGGGTCCTCTGGAGTAGAGCTTCCACCGCCTCCATCTTCCATGATGGGAATGGAGTAGATGGCACCTCGGGACTCACTCTCCACAGCTTCCTGAGGCAGCTGCAGTTCCTCCAGGGTCTCTGTCACTGTGACAATGGCCTCTAGTCCATCAGAGGCTGGGTTGGAGTCCTCAGGGATGGCAGAGGGCTGGGCAGAGTCTGTGGCAGGAGGAAAGTGTCAATGGGGATCAGATACGTGGCTCTACCCTCTCAGGTCACAGCCAGTATGCCAGGGTGCTGGGTGAGACTCAGAGACCATGGGATTCTCTCACTTCTCTCCCATCCGCCCTGTGGAGCACCCTAGGACTTCATCAGTCATTCCTCAAGCATTAATCAAGTGCCCACTATGTGTCATACCAGGCAATCTGTAGGGCACTGAGGATACAGTGGAGAGTAAAACAGCAAGCTTCCTGCCCTCAAGAGAGTTTATGTTCTAGATACAGGTGATAAACAAATAAACATATGATAATGTTACCATATAAAGAATAGGCAGAGTAAGGAGATGGGATGGGAAGCACTGCTTTGTATAGAACGGTAAAGAAAGGCTCAGGGGGAGGGCCGGCCGAGTGGTGCATTGGTTAAGAGCTGGTTTTGGAATGCCAGTGGCCCCGGTTCGGATCCCACATGTGAGGGCAAGTAACACTGCCCTCTTCAGCTAACAACAGCTCCACCTTGAGCTGGGCTGTGCAAGCCCCGGCGATGGTCCCTGCTGCAGTGGGCTGCCATAGACTACAGTGAGTGGCCAGCAGCCAGCGTGAGTGGCCGGCAGCCAGCGTGAGCTGCCAATAGCCATGGTGAGCAGCCATCCAGAGGCCGGCAACCTATCTGCCTCATCCAGGAAGAGTGCAATGACGATACCAACATGGGCCAGTGAAGCAATGTCCTACGCAACTAGACTGAAGAACAAAAAGACAGCAACTTATCTGTTCCCCTTCCCTGATTCCCCAACGCTGTTCCCCTCCCCCAATTCCCCAATTAAAAAAAAAAAAGGCTCAGGGGAGAGATCGTCCCTTGAGTAAGGAAGAGGAGGCAGAAGGATAGACAGAATGGCCTCAGCACCTTGGGCTTGGGGCGAGGTGCTAGGGATCTTGGTCATCCCAAGACTTTTGAAATGGAAGGGGACAGGCTGCCATCACGACAGGAGAGCTGAAAGGCATACAATCACCATCTGCTTCTTTCTAGTGACCAGAGTTTTCAAGTGGATTACCTTGTCTCTAGGGAAGTAAACCAAGAGCAGAAAACCAATGAAGTGAAGGTGGAATTGGACTAAGAAGAGCCCTGAGGGCCATCTGTGCTCAGCCAGATGAGACAGGACAGCATGTCCTGCTTTGTCACCTGCTCCAGTGAGCCTTGCTAAATGCCAGACAAGAAAACCTGTGCCCTTGCCTGCCTCTGCCCTCCACTTGCTCCCAACCATAGTCATCCTCTCCTATCCCCCTTCTCTTGATTCAGTTCCTCCCTCCGTTTTTCCCCAGAACAGTACTGAGCACATAATCATAATCAGGGCATGAAAGTGTTAGCTATGATAATGATGATGGTGATGATGGTGATAATGATGACGATGATGATGATGGTGATAGTGGTGATGGTGATGGTGGTGATGATGATGGTGGTGATGGTGATGATGGTGATGGTGATGGTGATGATGGTGATGATGGTGATGGTGATGATGATAGTGGTGATGGTGGTGATGGTGATGATGATGGTGGTGATGATGGTGATGGTGATGATGACGGTGGTGATGATGGTGATGGTGATGATGATGGTGGTGATGGTGATGATGATGGTGGTGATGGTCGTGATGGTGGTGGTGATGGTGGTGATGGTGATGATGATGGTGGTGATGGTGATGATGATGGTGGTGATGGTGGTGATGGTGATGATGATGGTGGTGATGATGGTGATGGTGATGATGATGGTGATGGTGGTGATGGTGATGATAATGGTGGTGATGATAGTGATGGTGATGATGATGGTGGTGATGATGGTGATGGTGATGATGATGGTGGTGATGATGGTGATGGTGATGATGATGGTGGTGATGATGGTGATGGTGATGGTGATGATGAGGATAGTGATCATGGTGATGATAGTGATGATCATCGCTCTTCCTAGAAGGCTTTTCAGATGGATTTTCTTCCTGTACTTCACTTCCCCATTCCCCCCACCCCCAGGCCAAAGATGTCTGGAGTTCTGTGCAGTGGAAGTAATGCTTCTCACTCCGCCTCTGCTCATGCTGGAAGCAAGGTGTCTTGTCTTCCCTCATATTGAGCCCCATGTCTTCCCTCTTCAGACTAGGGGCCCTGAGGGTAAAGCCTGTGTCTCCTCCCATTTCTTCCTCCAGCCCTTGTACCAGTACTGCAGGCTCACAGTTGGGGCATGGACCCAGGTACCCCATGGCAATGCCTCCCTGACTGTCAGTCACCCTTGGCCTAGGCCCTATGCCTCTGCAGGGTTCCAGGCACTGCCTGCCTCCAGCCCCCAATATAAGATGTGGGCAGGAAGCCACCTTTATACCCACTGTCCTTGAGGACCTGCTCCCTGTGGGGAACTTGCATCTTTCCATCAGTATTTGGTGGTTAAAGATCTGACACCTTCAAGCTGAAGATTCTGGAAACGCCTTTGAGGGCTCTTGAGGCATTTGGTTAACTGGAGGAGATCCTTCATTGCATTCAGAGAATGTCAGTCATCTCTGCTCCATTAATGAGCTGACCAGAAATGGAAACATACTTGGCAGCCCAACATAGGAGAGGCAGCTTTGAAACTGGAAGAGACAAGGCACAGACCACTGACCTGGAGGCAGGTGAGGAGAGGTGAGCCCTCCTTGAGGTCATAGAACCAAGCCAAAGGACCTGATCAGAGTTGGAATCCTAGGTAACAAGCTGAGCATCACCCTAGCCTCCTAGCTTCAGGTGCATGGCAATGACCTGACAGGAACTGCTCAGAGCTGGGGTTGGACCTCAGGGCTGCCTTGCCTTTGTGAGGTCGGTCTCAGCCTCTGCAGGGAGGTGGCTCACCTCTGAAGCAGTAGACATTGAAGCGGCTGTGCTTGTTGGGGAAGCCGGTCTGATTGGGGAAGAGGAAGAGAGTCTTGACACCAGGTAGGCCCCCACCACAGCGCTGGCTGGGTGTCACGATGGGGTAGCGCACACTGCCATCAGCCAGCCAGCCTGGGCTGCAGCGGTCCAAGCCACCATCCCAGGCAGCGTACAGCTGGCCCGTGGTGGCAATCTCTGCACCCCGCTCCCGGCAGTATGCATGGGCCTCCTCCAACGTCAGCTTGTCTGGGGGGGCACCCAGGAACAGCTCTCCTAGTGGGGAAGAGAAAGCTGGGTCACCAGAACGTTGGTAGCCTCTGCTACCCTGGGCTCCCACAAGGACCCTCTAAGCCTCACTGTCATCTGTGACATGGAGTCAACTACCCTACTTCATAGGATCAAAGCCTGGATAGAACCTCAGGACGGGTAATATTGCTCAGAGGAATTTGGCCTAACTTCTTCATGCTGCAAAGAAGGAAACTGTGGCCCAGAGATGCTAAGAGGTAGAGAGATGCACAGGATCTAGCAGCAAGAGTTCAAATGCAAACTCAGTCTCCTACCACCTGTCTGAAGTTATGCCATGAACTTGCCTCTATGACAGCGTTTAAAGGGAGGGACACTGATGGTTTCCTTACTCCTGGCTGCCCCCCTTAAACGCACGAGAAGCAATAAGGCCCATCAGAGGCCCCAGGAGGACCCGTGGGCAGCACTGGAGAAGGGGCTTGTCCCCTGGGAACCCCTCACCCCCAATCACCATTCAGGTCTTCAGCATAGCAGTATACATCATAGAGGTCATCCGGGTCCACTACTCCATAGTTCCGAACCCCAGGGAAGCCATCCATGTCTCCATAACAGGCCTCTCGTGGTGTCTGGATGGGATACCTGGGGATGGAGCACAGATGCCTTCACCAGGGAGCCGTCCCATGGTGACCCTCCCAAATCATATTGCCTTTCCATGCAGCCAGTTGTCCCAGCTCTGCAGGGTTGCACACCCCTGGGGCAGGGTCCTCACCCACTCTCTGCAGACCAACCTCATTTCCCGGAGGCCAGGAGCCCTGCATGGCCAACTCAAGGCAGCAGGCAGCCCCTGGCAGAACCGGAGGCCATGGCTACCTCAGAGACAACTAGAAGCTCCTTGTCCACAGTCCAGCCCACCTCACGGTCTGGTCGGACAGCCAGCCAGCATCGCACTGCTCGTAGCCCCCGAGGTAGGCTGCGTAGAGCTGCTCCGGAGTGGCAATGCGAGCTCCGATGCGGGCACAGGCCTGTTGGGCCCCAGTGAAGGAGAAGGCATAGCGGGCAGAGCCCTTGCGGTAGAGAAAGACGACCCCTAAGAGGAAGGAAGGACTCCTGAGCACCGTCACCCTGCACACTGACCTCTCCTCCCCCTCCTGTCACTCCTCTGTCCACAAAGAGTAAAGTCCAAATTGTGCTCACTTTACAGCGTGAGGGGCTTAAGTTAGACTGTAGGTAGACTTCCCTCCATCTGAAGAAAGGAGGTAACAAAGGCCTGTAGGTCTGTCACTCCTTTTCCAACTCAGTCTGTGCCTCCCAGTGTGTTTGCTTTCCCCTCAGGCTGTGGGCTCCCTGAGGGCTGGAGTCTTCCCTGCCCTCTGGACACCTCTCTCCGACTGTCTGTACCCTCTCACCTTTGACTTTGACCTCCACAGCATCGCTGCTGTCATCTATGCCATGCTGGACCTCACAGCGGTAGATGCCTGAGTCATTGGGCCGAAGCTCACTCAGCACCAGGGAGGCATCGGTGAGTGAGGCTGGGTAGGCAGGCAGCGCCACACGGAACCGGTAGGCCTCGCTCACCTTGACGCGCAGCCCCCGCGCGACCAGCACCTCGGCCTCCCGGCCCCCGGACAGGAAGGTCCACTTGACCCGCGGGGAGCCCAGCGCCGCCCTCCGGTTCTGGGGCGGCCGCAGGTAGTGAACGTGGCAGGGGATGGTGAGGGCGCCGCCCAGCACGCCCTGCAGCGGTGCGGTGCCCGCGATGCCCACATGGAAGGCCCGGTCCTCTGTGGTCAGGCAGGGCAGGCAGGAATTTCAGTTTCTGGCCTGATGACCCACCCCGGGTTTCCAAGCCCTGTCCCAGGATCCCTCCCACCCTGCCCCAGGATTCCCTGGCGCCCTTGGGTTTTTCTAACCCTGCCCTAAGAACCGGGGTCCCACGCCCAGGGTCCTGCAAACCCACCTCTAGGTCCCCAGACCCGTCCCCAAAGTCCCCCAGTCAATTCCATCCCCAGAGTCACCAAGTACCACCACAGGATTCCTGGGCCCCAACCAGGGTCTTCTAATCCTGCCTTCTGCATCCTACAGCCCAGTGCTCAAAATTTCTCAGGATTTCTCCCAACCCTACCTCTGTTCTGCCTCCCACCCCTCATCCTGTCCCCAGGGTTCCCTATCCTCCACCCTAGAGGTTAGCAGCCTTGCACCTAGTGTTCCTCCCCAGGTGACCCCAAGTTTCCACACCCTACCAGCAGCCCACAACTCATCCCTTATATCCAAGTGTCACAGCCCAGACTCTCTCCATGGGCCCCCCAATTCTAACTCCTCTTCTCTGGGTCCTCCAAGGCTAGGCTAGAAGAGATTGGTCAGGGCCCCACAAGTGGCCACTCCACACCATAGGGGAGATGCTGGAGACAGATGAAGTGACCCTGAGGGGGCTGCTTACCTGAGCTGTCCCTTTCCAGAGCATCAGTTAAGGCCTCCGGGACCCGGGCCAGAACCAGAGCTGCCAGCAGAGGCAGGAACAGTGGGGCCATGCTGCAGGCTGATGGGGAGACTTGAGGAGGAAAGATGGGGTCAGGCCTCAGGAGGGAGTTCCTCGGGCTCCTGACCACATCCACGTGGACTACACATATCCTGGCTCCAGACGCCCACTGCCCCACCTCACCATTAACCCTCTGTTTTTGATCCCTGTCTCCCCACCAAAGGAATCTTCTTCAGAGCCAAGGCATTGGTCCTAGTCAACTTATTGTGTGACTTAAGGCAAGTTCCTTACCCTCTCTGCGCCTTTGTTTTCTTACTTGTAAAAGAGCACTATTATTACCACCTCACAGACTGTGATGAGGTTATGTGCTTTGATAGTGTATTATATCCTAAAAAAATCCTGTACAAATGCACAGCACTCAGCACACAGTAGGAGCCTGTTACATGCTTATAAGCATGCAGCATGAATGGTGGGTGCCATTATACTTAACGTTCCCTCTGCCCCTCCCAGTGCCAGACTCCTTGGTTGAACCCAGAGCCTCTTCCCACAGTACCCCTCCAACCTTTCCTTCTTTTCCCTTCCTCCCTGAGTACCATACCTACCTGGCCTCCTCCAGGAGTGTCTCCTAGACTATACCTGGGCAATTCACAACTTCTTTCCAGCCCAGCCCCTCCCCACCATTACTTATAAGGAAACTCTTCTCTTTACTCCCCAGCATTCTTCACCCCCCTCCTTGGCTGCCTTCTCCTTTCTCCCTCCCAGCCTTTCCTTTCTGCCTGGCACGGGTTTTCCCACCGGATCTCCTGGCTCAGAAACCAGCTGGGACAAAGCTCCTGTCTCTGCCAGTCTGGCCTCCATCCAACCTCTCCCTTCCTCAACCCCACCCCTGGACTGGGGGATGGGCTGGAGGTGGTGGTGAGAATAAATGGAAGGGGCCATCTCCCTCCTGCCCTAAGCTATTAGAAGCACTGTGAGAACCCAGAATATTCCTCTGAAGATCTCGAAGCACTTATACTCTCCTGATGGAGAGATGGGGCTGTGACATTGAGAAACAGGCCCAAAGAAGGTTAGGGCTGAGTCTGAGTCCCTAGTAAAGCCAAGTCAGGCACCAGGCCAATACGCCCCCCAGGAGGGACGGCTGCAGAGTTAGCGCCCAACATCATCTTTAAGGGTTGGGCTAGACTTAGGAGGCCATGGAGACCCAAGTGTGCCATGGAACAAATCACTGGTGCAGCAGGAGAGTTGAAGATTAGACTGCAGGCAAGACTTCCTAGAGATCAAGCTTATTCCCACTGGCTACTCGTTGCCACTTCAGGCCCATTGTTTAACCTCCATTTTTTCTGCCCTGTCAGGCTCAGCCTTCCTTCATGTCCCTGCTTTTCTGAGCCTGAGCTGGTAGGAAATCTCCCTCTTCTCCCAGATCCTTCTGGGGATGCCCCCTCATTATTGTAACCATTCCCCCTCCCCCATACACACTGTGGCTGGGATTGTTTCCTAAGGGTCAAAGTTGGGGGAGGAGTGGCAGGGATCAGATGCCCAGGGTGTCTCTCTGACCTTTGATGAGACCAGAGCAGAAGTGCCAAGACAAGCTCTGGGCATGGGAGCACCTGAGAGGGCTGTTTAATGGGGTTGGAGGGGACCACTGGCATAAGCAGCCAGTGTCTGTGGGTGCTGGTGGTACTTTTGCCCATGCATTTGAGCTATGCCAGCTTCGGGACCAGGCCCATCCCTGGTGCCCTCACTCCCCTCTCTGGGCTGGAGCTGGAGCTGCTCACAGACTTGGCTCCCAGCTCTCTGACCCATGGCCCAGAAACCCATATAGTTGGAGCTGCTCTGGGACCAACACCCTGGACCCCCATTTAACCTCTGTTCTGAAGGTGGGGCATAAGGGAGGGGGTCTGAGGCTGAGAACCTGGCCACCCTGGAACATGGTGGGTATCCCACCCCCACCTCCAGGAATGGGAGTGACTGACCAGAGAGACCAAAAGGGTGACCCTGATTGTATGGTTCTCACAGTCACAGAGCTCTGCCAGCCCCACCCCGCCCGCTAATCACACCAAGCTTGGGCCTTAGCCCCTTCCTGATATAGCTAGGAGTCCTGCGAAAACTTAGGCATCCCTCATCCAGCACCAGACTCAGACCCAGGGATCCATCCCACACACATGCCCACCCCCACTCCACCTTCTCATCCTTCAGAGCAGGACATGCCACTCTGTCCCTAATCTCAAGAGCTTAGCTGTCTTCTGTCCTTTCCCCTATGCCACTCCATCCCTCTCTCCAACTCTCTCCTTCCTGTTCTAGTGTCTGGGTTTCTGCCTTTGTCTTGAGTTTACTGAGCTGTTCAGGAAACTTACCCCTTATTCCATTGTCATTCTTGTTCTACCATGGCCATCCATCTCCCTCACAGGCCTCATGGACCCAATCCACACAGAACATAGAGACTGGCCGTGTATGTGTGTGTGTGTGTGCGTGTACACATCCAACACCCACCATCTCCATGCTGAATGCCCACCAGCTAGTGTCCAAGGTATGCCTGGTAGGAACCAAGTTCCAGCACTCAGCAGGGTCAGCGGGCCAGAGCTCAGGTCCCAACAGGAGGGAAGCTCTCAGCTGTCCCCAAGTGGCTGTGAGCAGCATCAAGAAGCCACACAAGGCAGCCAGGCCTTCACAAAGCCTGCAGGAGCAACTGCAGTGGTGGTATAAATAGCCCTATTTACTGGAAGCACAGCTAATGATACTATTAACAACATCACCAGCCTAGCTATTGTAGCTGCTCTGATTATAACATCTGAAATGGGGATGCTGCTGCTCTCAGGCGTTAGCTGTGACAACCCTGGCACTGGTAATACTGTGGCGGGTCTACTGGTCTTGAACTTACTGGTATTGTCTGGAATAGAAGTAATGCCGATATTAATGTGATAACAAAACTGATGGCAAATCTCATCAGTTAGGACCATGTGGGCAGAACTATTCTGACAGGAAATACCACGGGGAGGGGCTTCCCAGTCCAAGGCAGTTCTGGGAAGGAAAGCAGGAGTGGTACCTTACTGAGCCAGTCCCCTTTTGAAATGACTCCCAGCTATAACCTCAACTCTGAGAAAAATGCTGTTTAGGCCTTACACTGATGAGGAACCCAATGTTTAGGGGAGGTCAACTAACTTGGCCAAGGTCACACCGCAAGTCAGTGGCGAGTGGGATTCCAGCTCCAGTGGACGCCAGGACCACCCGCTCCAGGGGCTCCTATCGGCTGACTGCGGGCAATGCAAGGTGCCCCGCGTTGATGGGCTGTTCGCCTAGGCTCCTCCCGGGGTGCTCCCTCCCGGCGCACGGAATCAGGGCTGACTCTGACCGCGGCCGCCCTGCCCCTGACAAGGGCGGAGATGGAGCGTGCAGCCGGAGGACGCGAGGACCCAGAGGGGCGTTCCCAAATAGCCCGGGGACTCTGAAGGGGCTGCTGGCAGCAGCGGGGTGCCAGCCGCAGAGAAGGATGTGGCAGCAGGGGCCGTAGGAGCCCCAGGCTGGCCCACAGCGGACCTCCCTCAGGCGTCAGGGTCTGCCGGTTGGATACGCAGGAGCCCAGGAGGCAAGGGCTTGGGGGTGGGGGTGGGGGGCGGGGGAGGTCACGGACCACACAGCGGCCGGCTGGCGGTCCCTTCTCTCTCCCTCCCAGGTCCGGGCAGCCGGGCTGCGGTGACGCTCACCTACCGGCTGGCGCCTGAGGGCCTGGGTTGGGGTGAGGCACTGGGAAGTTTGTCTCCTTCGCCGCGGGTCTCCACCAGGTCCACGGCTCGGTCCTGCAACTGCAACCAAGACTGCGGCGGGGACTGCACGGGTGCAAGGAGAGGTTGGGCCCGCAGGATGCTCAGAAGAGGGCGCCGGGCCGGCGCCGCACAAAACCCCCTTTCTTCCCCCTTCCTTCCCCCCGCCCCTGCCCCGCCCTTCCCGAGGGCTGCCCCCGCCTCCTGGCCGGGAACGCGGGGGGCTCCGGAAGGTCACGAGACCCGCTGCCTTCTCTGTGTCCGTTCCCTGTAGCAGTTGTGAGAGCAAGGACGAGCGAAGTAGGACATCCTTCTGGGGATGAGAAGCCGAGGACTTGGAGTAGGGAGGGAGGGTAGGAGGGGCGGGGAGGGAGCGCTCGCCAAGCTGGACGATGATGTTGCAGCTGGAGGGATGGAAGTTAGACAGTCAAAGGGACTTCCCGTTGGCCAAGGGGAGAGGAGGAGGCACTGAAACTTAGTAGGGAAAAGATGAGAGAATAGGAGGCTTTGCCCCTAGAGAGACACGGCACACACATAAAAATGAGGGAGGGAAATTCTTTTTTGGAGGCAGGATGAGGTGCAAATGACTCTATCAACCTCCCTGGATGAAGTTCTGGCTGGGTTTTGTTTCCTGCGGTGCTCCTGCTCTCAGCACAGAGGAGCTGACTTTGCAAGGATGAGGTTAGACAGCAGACTCAGGGGTTAAGCAGAGCAAGTCAGGAGCTCTCTAGACATGGTCGGGGGGAGGAGTGGCACTGTGAACGGACATTACTGCTCATGCAAACCAATGTGCAAAATGCAGGCGTTGCTGGGAGCCTAGGGGGCCCGCTGGCCAGGGCTGTGCAAGATGAATGTGCAGCCTGGTGCCAAGGGGTGGGCCTCCAGTGCTGCCCAGCAGTTGGGGACTCCTCAGTGCCCAGAATACCAATGACACCCCCTCCCCAGCTCCAGAGTTTCTGGTTCCCTCTTCTTTCCCAGGCTTTCTTTCCCCTCCCTCCTCCTCCTTCTTTCCTCCCTCCTGGCACAGACTGTGGGCAGGACAGCCAGACTCCTGGACTCTGTCCCCTGTACCAGTGATGGCATCAAGGAGAGCTTGTCCAAGGCTTGGATCCTCGTCACCTCCAGCAGCATGCCCCAAATACCCCAAGTAAAGTGAGGTGCCTACAATACAAATGCAGCCTCCGGGCAGAGCCCTATCCTCCCATCCTGGGCAGCCGAGTCCCTCCTGTATGGGAATTCTGGGCTGCCCTCTGCTGGTTGCCCCAGCTGCTCACTCTCCCTGCCTGGGCTTCCTCTCCCAGCGCTGCAAACGCTCCAAACGGCTTTGAGAAGCTCACAGAAAAACTCCTCTCCCAATTCTTGAGCATCTTAAAATGGGATTCTGGCCCCTCCCCCAGAGACCCATCTCCTGTAGACACAGGACAGGAAGACCTG
Source organism: Aselliscus stoliczkanus (assembly GCA_033961575.1). Lineage (NCBI taxonomy): Eukaryota > Metazoa > Chordata > Mammalia > Chiroptera > Hipposideridae > Aselliscus > Aselliscus stoliczkanus. Next base: position 107,863,494 of record CM066739.1, on the reverse strand, counting down.
GGGGTGGAGGGTGGTATGATCCATCCCTAAGTAAGAGAAATGTCCCAGGCAAGGATGTGAGACTGAGGGGACGGAGCAAGGTGTCTGGGACATTGTAGGGCAGAGACCTCAGTTTATTCAGTTCATTAAACAAATATTAACTGAGTTCCACTAAGGACCAGGCACAATTTTAGGCCTTGGGACTGCTGTCCCAAGTCCTCCTGTGGAGAGGAGGACTCAAAAAGGTCTTTGGGGTCAGATCTCCCTTTGCTCCACTCAGACCTGGCATCCCCCAGCTGAAAGACAGGACCCCTCCCCCAAGACAAGCTCAGCATGGGCCATGCATGCAGCCTGCCCCTCCTGGGCTCTTCTCCTTAAGGGCTCAATGGGGCCAGGCAACCAAGTGGCTGAAATTCAGTTCCAGTGGGGCTCACACGTAAGCACAGTTCTTGCCTCTGGAACACTTGGCTATGACCTGGGAAGACAGAGAAAGCGACCTTCCTCACCACCTTCCCTCATGACTAGAAGTGTGGGCACGTATTTTGGTGCCCTGGGGCAGTCCGACCTTGACCAAGGCCAGCAGCATCTGGGTCTGGACTAGGACTGGTACCAGACAGTCTGTTCCAAGAGTCAGACCCCTGGTGGGAAAGCAGACATGGTGAGAGAACAGACAGCGGTTATGTGAAGATGGTGCTGAGAGCCAGGACTGTCACTGGCAAGGAGGTCAGGCTCCTGTTTGGTTGTTTGCAGGCTGAGTAGCAGATGCTGCCCTGGGTGATGTCTACCACCCTCGATGACATCCACTGTGCTGGGTGACATTGCTGCCCTGGGTGTCATCTGTTGCACTTGGGTAACACCTACTGTCTTGGGTGATGTCTCCTGCTGGGTAAGGGGAGCACCTGGCCGGTGGCATGGCTCAGCAAAATCTAGTTCTTTTTCTTTGCTTGACACCCACCCACCTACGCACACACACACACTCACGCGCATACACACACCAGGTTTGTCGGCTAGGAGGTCAGTGGGCCACTCCCCTGTGAGTGGGATGAAGGGCTCAGTATTTGAGAGGGGAGTATTTCCCAGAGGAGGAATGAGCACTTTCCCAAGACTTCATGGCCATTGCCAGCTGTGAAGTTACCCTGAGGTCTAACTGCATTTTGAACTGGCAGCTGCTGCTCAGGTACTTCTTCACTGGCATCATGATCGATGGTCATGTGACAGGCCTGCCCCCCTCCCACCCTGCCCCGGCTCATTTCTATTTGCTTTCTGAGCAGAGGCAAGAAACAAGACCTTCTCTGTGGGTCTCAGAAAGGGACCCTTGGGATGAGCCGAAAGCAGACAGGATCAATGGAAGCAGGGAAAAGGCACGTCAGATTTCAAGTAGAGCTGCCTGCACCAGTAACAGGAGGAGAATGTCTCAGGTAACCTTAGGTATCTTCTGGACAAAGAAACAGACCCAAGTGGTGAAGCGACTGTCTAGGGTCACACAGCAGGTAATTGACTGACCATAACCAAAACCAAGTATCCTGCCTCCCAGGCCAGGGTCTTGTCAGGGCACCCAGCTGTCTCTCTCAGGGGACAGGATGTCAGGGAGGTGGAGAAAAGACCAAGGGAAGGAGGGAGAATGGAGGCGGCACTCCTCCCGCCCCACATGCAGCCCAGCTGGCTCGCCTCCCAGCCTCCGGGGAGCTGGGGAGTTTTCCAGTCTCAGGACAATCAATCTGCCTCTCCCCTTTAGGCTGAGGTCATGAGCCAAGTGGAGGAAATAGAATTTCCCCTCTGAGCTCTCGCCTCCCACATGCCCCCACCTCCAGTGTCAGTCCTGGGACTCCCTCACCAGATTCCCAACCACAGTGGCCACTGGGAGAGCCTGTCCTTCCAGCCCCTGAATACCTGCCCCCACTGTCCCAGACTTGGGGGTGGGGGCCCAGGTAGCTTGGTTCCTCTCTGCACATCACATAGGCACCTGGGTCCTATGCCATGGGGACGCACAAATGGGGCTGCAGGGGGAATGGATGGAGGCGGTGCTGAACGCTGGCGCAGCTGTGTTCAGAGAATGGGGCTTTGATAGCTTCTGAAAGGGGCCAGGAAGCAGGGCCCCCCAGCCCAGGCCGGGGAGAGGCCAGAATGGCTGGGTATGGTTCTGAGGGCTCCTGCAGCTGAACATGGGTGGGTGGGGGTGGGAGGGGAAGTGTGGGTGGGTAGACAGTGGTGGGGCCTATAGGGTGATGACATGTGGGAGAACCCCTGCTACATGAACAGGAGCCAGTGGTCCCCCCTCAGCTGACAGATCCCTGCATTGAAGGGTGCAAACTCTTGTGTTCTGAGGAGAAGAACAGCCTGTTTCACAAAGAACAGCTGAAGGTACTGGAAGGCTGGACCCTGAGTACAACCAAACTGACTTCCTGAGAAAAAGTCCATCCCCTCAGGCTCCCTGCAGCTCTGTCCCTCCTTCTGATGGGAAAGGCCACTGACTCACTTTTCTGTGATTCTAGGCCAGCTACTAACCCCTCTGAGCCTCTGTGTCCTCATCTGTAAGATGGTCCTAACACTGTGTTCTATGGATTTGAAGTGAGAGCCATGTGAATGTTTTAGAGAATTGAAACACAAAATTAATTGGAAAGAATTCAATTAATTTTAAATTAAAAAGAAGAAAAGCATTTCATTCCCTAAAAACCTCAAACAAACGTAAACAAATGCACCTCACTATGTATGAAGTTGGAGGCAAAGCCACGCAGAAAAATTTTCTTACAAGTGATTAGAAAACTCAGCATTTTGATTGTACATTTCTAAGAGCAAAAGATCCATGGAGAAACCTTAATGTTGACCTTACTGGTTTGAGAAGTGTTATTTATTGTGATAAAGCAAATAAATAATGATAGTAATGGTATCAGGAACTAAGATTTTCAGTGTAAGAAAAGTTCAGCAAAAACTGCTAACCTTTCATCTGAATGAGATAAAGTAGCATGAACTCATGATTTGTAGCTGTATCTTTATCTCCAGTTTTAACTGGCAAGGTTTTGAAGCGGCGACAGTGCAGTAACAATGAGTACTCCTCGCATCCAGATCATAGTCTCTACACAGGCTTTCCCCTAAAAGGAACCAGGACTCTGGAGAAATTCCAGGCCTGGGGCAGGATAGCTTTTCATACTTGAGAATAAGGAAGTTATGCCACCCAGGTGAAGTTCATGTCAAGTGGACCCAGGAGTCAACTTGAGAGGATTCCCACTGGCCACACAACTTCAGCTTTAAAATGAATAATGAGGGCCGGCCGAGTGGCGCATTGGTTAAGCGCTGGTTTTGGGATGCCAGTGGCCCCGGTTCGGATCCCACATGAGGGCCAGTGACACTGCCCTCTACAGCTAACAACAGCTCCACCTGGAGCTGGGCTGTGCGAGCCCCGGTGATGGTGTGGGCTGCAGCCCCTGCTGCAGTGGGCTGCCATAGGCTACAGTGAGTGGCCCGAAGCCAGAGTGAGCGGCTGGCAGCCAAGCATGAGCTGCCAATAGCTGCGGTGAGCGACATCCAGAGGCCAGCGACCAATCTGCCTCATCCGGGAAGAGCACAATGACGATACTAACAGTGAAGCAACATCCTCCGCAACTAAACTGAAGAACAAAAAGACAGCAACTTGTCTGTTCCCCTTCCCCGATTCCCCAACGCTGTTCCCCTCCGCCAATTCCCCAATAAAATCTTTAAAAAAAAAACAAAAACAAACAAACAAAAAAAAACAACAAATGAATAATGACTGTAAGAGATGGAAACACGTCAAGTATATAAAGTCCATGAGTTTCTAATGCTACTGGTCACCTTTGGACATAGATAGGGCACCAACCCATGACTGTGAAAACCAATAGGATACAGCAGAACCTGTTGGCACCTCTGCTCATGTCCCCTTAGCAGTCACAAGTCAAAGGTGGCTGACTGCCTGAGGATTCTTTTCTGCCTGAGGAGGGATGGTTGGACTAAGTGCATGGTGAGTTGGAAGGACCCAAGGGTTAATGCTTCTGGAGCAGCCCTCGACCAGAGGGGGAGTTGAAAGACCAAAACCACAGGCACCTCACCTCTCAGGCAGGAATGCAGTGAGGCAGCTTCCCATCTCCCAGAGCTCCCAGCTGCTTACAGCCCCAGCTGCCCACTGTCATAACCTTTCAGTTATTTGGATTATTTACTCAGTTATTTATTGGATTCTTTCCCTTCCCTGTCTTACTTTCCAGATCTATTAAGATCTGGGAATTCTCAGACCCACCAAGACAGGAGCACATATGAGTGGGCACAGAGCAATCCAAATGACACATTTGCGATTGGATGTGAGCGTGTTCGGAGGGCATGAGTAAGCTGGGTGAGCAGGAAGTTCTGGCTCCCACATGACCTGTCTCTGTTGCACCCATGCCTCTCTCAGCTTACCCTATAGCTCTGTGGGGTTTCTCTGTGATCAAGCTCCAGAGAGAAAAGCCCAGGCCTGACTCATGGGTAGGTCACTTTCATACACTGACGGGAGCCAAGCACGGACTGCTATATATGACAGCCCAACTCAGGGGAGGCCCTGAAAGACAGTGGTAAGGGAGGACCCTCCCTGTGGACCACCCACTTTACAGTGAGATAGGGGACTTGAGCGAAGTATATATAAGGACTCATGAACAGTGGCAAATGGCTTGGTTGGTTGGTCAGGAGCCACAGAAGCACAAGACTGGAAGGCTGGAGATAAGGAAGTCTGGCGAAGAGCTAGATGGCTGGAGTCACAGTTGTGGGCATTGTGTCTTGTGGATACTCACTGCAGAGGAGGCATTGAACAGCCAGGGGAACAGAATGACTCCAGTGAATAACAGCCGGCCTTTGTCCTCCACCATGCCGGGGCTGGCACAATGGGCCCAGGAATGGAGTGGTTGTGGCAGTAGACATGGAGACCAGCAAGGAGTCCCTGTCACCAATGCTGATCTAGCTACCACCACTGCTGGATGGCTGGCCTGTCAGCAGCAGAGACAGACACTGAGCCCTCGACATGGTCCCATGCCTCAAGGAGCCCAAGCAGCCACTGGGCAGCATACTGATCACCATGTATTAATAGCCCTTTCAGTCTGGAGGGCAGGTCAGTATCTCCTTAGTGGGGTTAATATTCTGGGTGTGGATTTGCCTCCCCGGCCCAAGTGTCTTGGACAGCACCAATATCCAAGGACATACAGGAAACAGTTTATCTTCATGAGATCCCATATAATAACCACAGGGATGCATCTCACAGTGAGGAAATGTGACGGTGGGCCTATGACCACAGGCTCCATTGGCCCTACAATACATATCACCCTGAAACTGCCAGCCTGCTAGTCCATTGGCATGGCATCCTTACAGCACATCCAAATACCAGCTTGGGGAAACACCCTCTGGGATGGGGCTACTGACCTTCAAAATGCAGTACACATTTTAAACCAATGGCCATCATACGGTGCTGCATTCTGGACCACTAGAAATCACTGCTCAGGAACCAGGGTATGGAAGTACAATAACCCTTACCATCAGTCTCCATCCCCCTTGGGGGAATGTGTGCTTCCTATCCCTATAAATTTAGGCTCTGCAGGGTTAGAAGCCCTAGTGCCCAGGCTGGGAGATGTGTCTACCAGGAGTCACAGTAAGGGTACCACTAAACCTAAGGCTACAGCATCCTCTGGGTCATTTGGGGTGCCTCATGCCAACTGGCTAGTAGACAAAGAAAAGAGTTACCCTGGCAAAGACATTTGCCCTTGATCATGGACAGGCAGCTGCAGCAATGTTAGCCTGTCAAGGGCATGGTTATAAAAGGTTGAGGCCTTCAAGGATGAAGGTCTGGGTTTTTCCAATGTGAAAGTCCCAGAGACCAACAGAATGCACTGAAGAGGAGGGAGATGTTGAATATTGATTACACCCTTAGAACCAACTGCAGGAATGGTTACTGTACTTTGTCCCACTAACCCTCCTTTTGTAAGACTTTTAAGGAATTAGAAATTGCCATCAGTCACCACTTGGAAGAATCAGTGATGGGACCAAGTGAACTTAGCATGAGGCCACCTATGGGTCTGAGCACCACACAAGGTGGGCTTACCTGTCACCCATATCCTTCAGCACTCACCTCTATAAGGAGAAGGCTCTTGGTGAACGTTTGTGACACTGCTTGAAGGCTTTTGTCCTGGCTGTGGGGGCATGTTTGCGCTCAGGGCTAGCCAGGAGTTCTAGAGGCTTAATGCTTCCAGAAGCAGCCTTCAGGCTTCCAACAGAAAGTTGACCAGTAACACCCCAGTTCCTTTGCCCCACGATAGGATTCTCTGAGACAGGTTGGACACCGTCTTCTAGACTCCCAGGCAGGACTGAACCCAGCGCTCCATCGGCTCTGTTACACACCTTCCCTTGGCTTCCTTCCCTTTCCTGGCTTACTTCTCTAACCCTTGCCTCTGAACATGACTTTCCAAACAACCTACTTGTACTCAAAGTCAATTCAACATCTGCTCTCAGGGAACCCTGTTGTCTTAGTTCGGGCTGCTGTAGCTGATTACCACAGACGGGGTCTTAAACAACCAACCTATACTTTTCACAGTTCTGGAGGCCAGCAGATCAGGTGTCTGGAGAGGAGGTTTTTCATTGTCTTCTCACCTGGTGGGGAGCAGAGAGAGGAAGCAAGCTCTTCCGAACCTCTTCTTTCTTTCTTTCTTTCTTTCTTTCTTTCTTTCTTTCTTTCTTTCTTTTTTTTTTTTTTTTTAAAGATTTTATTGGGGAATTGGTGGAGGGGAACAGCGTTGGGGAATCGGGGAAGGGGAACAGACAAGTTGCCGTCTTCTTGTTCTTCAGTTTTAGTTGCGGAGGATGTTGCTTCACTGTTGGTATCGTCATTGCTCTTCCCGGATGAGGCAGATCGGTCGCTGGCCTCTGGATGTCGCTCATCGCGGCTATTGGCAGCTCACGCTGGCTGCCAGCCGCTCACGCTGGCTGTGGGCCACTCACTGCAGCCTATGGCAGCCCACTGCAGCAGGGGCTGCAGCCCACACCATCACCGGGGCTCGCACAGCCCAGCTCCAGGTGGAGCTGTTGTTAGCTGTAGAGGGCAGTGTCACTGGCCCTCATGTGGGATCCGAACCGGGGCCGCTGGCATCCCAAAACCAGCGCTTAACCAATGCGCCACTCGGCCGGCCCTCTTTTTTTTTTTTTTTAAGGGCAGTGTCACTGGCCCACATATGTGGGACCGGACCAGGGCCTCTGGCTTCCAAGGCCAGCGCTTAACCACCGCGCCACTCGGTCGGCCCCGAGCCTCTTCTTTCTTTAAAGGTAGTCTTGCAAACCCTCTGGAAGACTGGCAGGATACAGACACGTTTTGAAATATGTTTAGGTCCCTTTTAGGTTTGTTCTGTGGTGCCCAGGGGGTAGGCCTGCGGGTTGGAGCGCTTGGGGTGGATTTGAAATAATCTTAGTGTGTGGAGCCCCCGCGTGGTGCCCGGCGCGACACTCTGGGTTCACTGCTTCTATCCCCTGCCAGGCCGCTCACTGTACCTCCGACTCTCCTCCGCTTTTTGGTGCCCTCTCCTCGCCATCCCCCCTCTCCTGCAGGCTCATCCCTCCGCGGCAGTAGACCCTCCTCTCACTCTGTCTTCCCAAGTTCGTATTCAGCACGCTGGGTCCGATGTCAACCCCCTCACCCCCTACGCCTCGTCGTCGCACTTACAGTTTCGCCCAACACAAAAACTCCCCGAGTTATTTTATTGCTGTATACAGAAGTCAGTTAATGTCTCCTGGGCGCCTTCCCGCCCCCTAGCAGTGGCTGAGTCGCCTGCTGGGGTCACTGGCACAGGGTCTTGGTCCGAGGGTGGTAGTCGCACCCCGCCACCGGGGGCCCAACTGCCTCCGCTCCCGGCTCCCGGCCAGCGGGGATCCGCGGGCCGCAGCCCTACCCTCTGGGCACCGGGAAGGCGGAGCAGAAAGGGCGGCGGGAGACCCCCTCCAGGACTCCCAGGCTTTGTCGCTCGCCCTGAAGGGGGTGCGATGGGCGTCTACGCGGAGTAACAGTAGGTGCCGTAGGCCGCCTGCTGGGGCTGCGGGAAGCCGAAGCTGCGCACTCCGGGATCGGGGAGGCCCCCGCAGCGCGGTCGCGGCGAGGTGATGGGGAAGCGCACGCTGCCGTCTGCCAGCCAGCCGCCATCGCATTGGTCCAGCCCCGAGAACTTCCAGGCGGCGTAGAGGTGCCCGACCTTGGCCACCATGGCCCCGCGCCGCCCGCACGCCGCGTGGGCTTCAGACAGCGTCAGCCGCCCGGGCACGAAGAATACTTGGCCTGGGGGCCGGAGAGAGTCATTGACTGGCCGAGGGCCGCGCAGGGCGCGCGAGGCGGGGATTCGATCGGAGCGGAGGGCCAGGCTGGGGGGGACGGGGCCGGACTGGATGGGAGCAGTGGGCGTACCCAGGCAGGAGTGCAAGTCGGGTAGCGGGAGATAGAGGGCAGCGGGTGGGCGGAGTGATACAGGGTCTGGGATTGAAGAGCCCGGGAAGCCGGCCCTGATCTCAAGCCTCCCGCGTTCTATTTCCCCGCCCCATTCTCCAGACCCCACCCCAAATCCCGGACTCAGCCTCCCTCGCCCCGCCCCGCCCCCTCCGCAGGCCGTCAGGCCCCGCCCCCCTGCTCCGGGGCTCTCGCCCGCCTCTCACTGCTCACCTGCCACCGCAGAGGTGAAGCAGAAGGCGTCATAGCGGTCGCGCTTCCGGTCGCGGGGCCCGTAGCTACGGATACCCGGCCGACCATGACCGCCGCACGGAGCGCGCGCGGTGAGTACGGGGTAGCGCACGGAGCCCTCGAGCAGCCAGCCCGCGTTACACCAATCCAGTCCCTCGGTCCACGCTGGCGGGGGGTGGGGGATTAGAGGCGTCTACAACCAGGAGCCAGACCCGGAGATCGCCTCCGCTGGGGCCCCTGTGACAGCCTGGAGGGGGACCTCCGCTGTGCCGGGGCTCGGCCGCTCACCCTGATACAGCTGGGCGTAGGTGGCCAGGCGTCCGTCCTGCTCCTCGCACGCCTGCTTCGCCTCGTAGTAATTGAACTGGTACCGGCCGCGGCTGGGCTGGTACGGAAACACCACACCTGGGAGATGGGGGAGACGGCGGACAGCCTGGGGACGGCCAGCAGACGAGGGAGGGGGAAGGAAAGGGGCGCAGCCTAGCAGAGAGGGCTGGAGGGGGACCCTAGGGAGATGCTGGGGGAAGAGCCCTGGGAGACCCGACCCCACCTCCGACCCCCGCAAGAGAGGAGCCCGGTGGGAACCATAGGGCCTCACCCTCCAGGCGCAGGGTCAGCGCCACACTCTCTTCCTCCAAGCCGTTGATAAGCTCACAGCGGTACCTGCCCTCATCCTCCAGGCGCACGCCCGCAATGACCAGGGAGGCGTCTAACCGGTGCCCCTTCCGCATCCTGGCTCGGCCCCCCAGGGCCCCATAGCTCCGGGCGTGCAGTCCATTGGTGATGAGAATCAGTGTTTCCCGGAGCTCCCCTGGCTCCACTTTGCTCCAGCGCACCTTGTAGCTGGGAGGCGGGGTACCCAGGACGCAGGGCAGCGTGGCCGTGGCCCCACGGCGAGAGTGAATGACCTCGTGGATGGGGGACAGGAGGTAGTGGGGGCTCTGGTGGGGTGCTGAGCAGAGGGTGCCACAGTGGCAGGAACCCTCTGACCCCCACGGCCCCAAGTGCCCATCCAGACCCTGTTCCCCTTTCTCCCCCATCCTCTCCTCCATTTCCCTCTCAGCAATGACTCTCAATCTCTGGGTACCTTCAACAGCTGCCCTTTCCAACTTTCCCCACACTTGAAGCCTCTCCCCCACTGTTATCTAGATTCTGGGCAGGGCCAAGGTCTTACCTGGGTCCCCCAGGGCTTTGTGGAAGATGGTGAAGGCCCAAGGGAGAAGGAAGTGGCACAGTGTGGGGAGATTGAGCCAGCCTGACATGATGGGGAGTCAGCTCAGCTCGGTCTGTGGGGCACAAAGGGTGGCCATTCTTTAGAACTAAGGGAATGGGGGCAGGGTGAGGGGGGAGTAGATTGGAGATGAAATCCCATCAGGGACTCCTCAGAGGGGACTGTCCAGCTGGAAGCCATGGGGACAGAAAAAGGTGCTTGTATTGGTGGCAAAAGGAAGGTGATGGGGGAGAAGGTCAGTAGCAACAACCCCCCCCCATCCCTCTTTCTCCCTCCCAACCCTTTAGTCAGGAGGTCCTGATTTAGCACTTCCTGCCCTTGTCCCCTTCTCATCACAGGTGCCACTTCCCAAGCCTTGCCATCTGGATTGCCAGTTCCAGTCTCTACCCTCCCAACACCCATTCCCATCTGAAGTCAGAGTAAATAAGATCTGGTCACTCTCCTGCCTAAAACAGTAGCTCCCATTGCCCTGGGGGCCCAGTCTCCTAACCACCTCTTCCAAGGTTCTCTGGGATCCAGCCTCTCCCTGCACCTTGCCACCTGTGCCCTCTGCCCTGTGCTCCAGACATGTTGGACTTTTGGCTCCCAAATAGCCCAAGTTCACTCTCAGCTCTTCCTCACAGGCATCAGTCTGGGCCTTACCTCCTCTAGGAAGTCTTCCCCCATTTACACTGGTGCACTGTGGTCTGGTTCCCCTATTGCACTGGATTGGGGCCTTTTTTTTCCTTAGAAGTACTTTTATTAGCAAATTACCAGTGTGAATTTGAAAATAATACATATACATTTGTAGACTATAACAGTAAGGTTTCCAGTAACTATAAAGTTATAAAAAAGGATTTCACACACAATTGTCTATTTCAGTAGTTGATTTTTCCCTTTCTTATTGTATCACTTCTTCATCACCTTGACCATTTTTTTAAAAACTGAGGACCCCTTAACCTAGTTTTATTCATTTTAAAAATCTGGTTCCTCCACTTCCTAGCTGCATGATTGAACAAGTTACCTAACTTCTCTCTGCCTCAATGTCCTCAGCAGTCAGATGTGGATTATAATACACACTTCCCTCACTGAGTAGCTGTGAGGATTTGATGAAAATAATACATGTAAACTACTTAAAATAGTGCCTGACATGTAGTAAATGCTATGTATGTTAGCTCATTTGTGCAGCTCCCAGCGTAGTTTCTGGCATAAGTTGGCGCTAAATTCATCTTTGTGTGTTAGTGAATGAGCTCACATTCAGGACTTCTGGGGAGCTGAGCTGGGACTTGGAGAGAGGGAGAAAACACTGAGGAGAGAGCTAGGGAGCTGAGCTCCACCTTCTTGCAGACAAAGGCCAAAGATGACCTTGCAACAGGAGAAGTGGGGCTTAGGCACAGAAAGGACTTCCCAGTGGTTAAAAGGGAAAGTATCTGAGACCAGGGACATGAGCAAGAGAACCACTTCTCCTGTAGGTAAATCTGGAAAGCAGAATGACAATGGCCCCCAAGACTGATGGAGGGACTGATGGTAATGAGGACTAGCACTGACCAGTTTAATGTTTAAAGTGCCTGAAATGGCTGTAAGCACTTGACACGTGTACTTTTATATTCATTCCCCTCAGTAAGCCTACATGGTAGAAACTATTATAAATTCCATTTTACGTGCTCAAAAGTGCACATATTTTAGAAAACCTGAGTAAGGTCAAACTGCTTGTAAGAGGAGAGGTTTGCTGGGATCTGAATCTGGATATGACAGTGAGGGGTAAGCCCCTAACCACTGATCTATATTTCCTTATTTCAAGGCAGGTGTACACATACCTGCATATCCCTGAGGAGAATGAGAGGCCAACAGCTCCAGTGCCTACCTGTTAGAAGCTGTTGTCTTCACAGAGGTGGAGGGAGCGGTGATTGGCAGCTTTCTGTCCTGCTGGAGGAACAGGGTCCAGGTAAGGGAGTTGCCTGGGCCCTGGGAGGTCCGGGGACCTTAGAACCCAGGACTTGGTTAGTGCGGCTGCTCCTTTTGTACCTTTGAGGAAAGGCTTCTGCCCTGAGCTTACAGAAGAAGCCAAGGTGCCAAGAACTCTGCCAGCTATCAGTCCTCTAAACAAGGCTGAGTGACCAGTGTCCAGCCCTGTGACCAGGCGCTATGTCTGTGGGGTTTGGGATGAGGGCTGGGGACCCACGAGGCACAGGGAATAAAGGAGGCAACCAGGAATGGTCACCTACAAGAGTGTAGAGATCAGGGTGCAGCTTCTAGATGCTCATGGACCAGGGAAAGGTGGATTGGTTAGTGGGTATGAGGATGTTGGGCCAAGGGTTATAGGGATGACTACAGGTGAGGCTCAAAAATCTGTACATGTCCAGCTCCAGCTGCCTCCATGTTTCTATACGGGCCTCATCTAAGGAGCACCCCTCCCTTCCTCCTGCCCCAGAGAAGTGCTCACCTCTGCCCTCTGGTGCCTGGGTGTGCATCGCCTATGGGAAGAGGCTCTCCAGGTGGGTACGAGACTTGCAGAACCTCCAGCTGCTTCAGGAAACCTGACCCCTTCTCTCCAGTCCCCCAGTCTGTCCATCTGTTTGTCCTTTCCTTCTCTGTCCCCACCCCATCGGAAGCACAATTTCCCATTGTCTCTGTCTTTCCCCCTATTGTTGAACAACAGGGGCCCTTTCTTTATCCTGTGGGTAATGACAACAAAATGTCAACAGCTGGAGATGTGGGGTGCAGGACTGGCTGCCACATACCACCGGGAAAAGGGCCTGGGTGGGGTGGGCTTAGAACAGGAACTGACATCCCCAAGGAGAACAGGATGGAGTGAGAAGGTTGAAATGGGGTCCCCCTCAATACTCCAAGCTTCAAGGCTCTAAAGAGATTTTGGGTGAGGCCAGGGGGAGGGCGGGCTCCATAGAAGGTGGAGTGAGTGATTGGACTTGCAAAAAGGAGACAGAAATTAGGAAGGACAACCTTTCTGTCCCTGAGAAGGGACACGGGGATTTCTGAGGCTGGAAGGACCTTGGAAAGGTCTCCGAGAGAGAGAGGTCGTTATTTGTTCCCTAGTTCCCTACCTCCTCCTTCAGCTCAAGTGGATAATTTTAAAGTTCTCAAGAGAAGGGAGCTCCTTTATGTCCTTGGGTGGCAAGTCACTTATCTAACGGCCCTTTTGTTAGAAACTTCTTTCTGAAGTCTAAGCTCCTGTTAGAGTTTAAACTCATTTTTGAAACCTCTCTACTGAAGTATAATTTACAGGCAACAAAGTGCACACACCATGTTACTACCCTCCATCAAGATATAGAAACTTCCCAAAACCCAGAATAAGGACATTCATTTTTGTTTGCTCTCAATGCAGAGGGAGGTCTCCCTCCATAAATAGCCATCTAGAAATGCTCTGAGCTTGCAGTCGCCTCTTCACCTTTTATCTCCACCCAGCAACCCTACACTGGTAGTTTTGTGTTTTTAGAACCATACACTTTCAGAAACAGAGGGGCTCAGGATGTCTCATCAGTTACCAGACCAAGAGGAAATGGGAGGAGGGCCGGCTGAGTGGCGCATTGGTTAAGAGCTGGTTTAGGATGCCAGCAGCCAGGTTCGGATCCCACATATGAGGGCCAGTGACACTGCCCTCTACAGCTAACAACAGCTCCACCTGGAGCTGGGCTGTGGGAGCCCCGGCGATGGTGTGGGCTGCAGCTCCTGCTGCAGTGGGCTGCCATAGGCTACAGTGAGTGGCCAGCAGCTAGCGCGAGTGACCGGCAGCCAGCATGAGCTGTCAATAGCCGCGGTGAGCGACCATCCAGAGGCCAGCGACCGATCTGCCTCATTCAGGAAGAGTGCAATGACGATACCAACATGGGCCAGTGAAGCAACGTCCTCCGCAACTAGACTGAAGAACAAAAAAAAAGATAGCAACTTGTCTGGTCCCCTTCCCCGATTCCCCAACGCTGTTCCCCTCCCCCAATTCCCCAATGAAATCTTAAAAAAAGGAAATGGGAGGAGAAGGGACCATGCAGCTCTGACATCAAATCTAGAACTGGCTGCTTTTTCCCCCGAAGACCCCTCTTCCTCTCCTTTCCATTACTCTCCATGCTGGAAGAGTGGCAGGGTTGGGGCCAGATAGAGCAGGTGCCCACCCACGGTACCCCTTAGGGCCCTGAGTGACTGTCTCTTCCCTTGTCCTCCCCATCTCTGTTCCGAAGCCCTTCCCTCCTCCTCCCAGAGGGTAAAAACAGAGAAGACAAATACCCGCCTGTCTCCTGGGTCAGGACATCTGATTGGCCTTTGCCCAGCTTAAACAGCTTCCTGTGAGTGTGTGTGTGTTTGTGTTTAAGTGTAATAAAGGCCCCACAGCTGGAACTGCTACCATTCCCAGGCTCAGGCAGCACCTGCCAGCACCCACCACTCCTATCTCCCCAGATCACTCCTGAATTGTGGTTTGGAAGTCTCTGGTATGTAAAGCCAGAAAAGGCTGAGTGAGGCAGTAAGGAAAGCTAGACGCAAAAAGAACCCCTGAGGATGAAAGAGAAAGGAAGAGACCAGGAATAAACATACAGTGAGTGAATAGCCAACCTGTGTTTAGTTTGCTCAAGGTCACTTTCATTCTCAGTTTTCTCCAAGACACTTCGAAATAGGAATGAGGTAAGCTGGCTCAGGCTTGAGTTGGCACCTTCTCACTGGACTGGCATCTTCTGAAGAGGCCTCTGCCATTCCTGTTGACCAGGGCGAGGTGGGTTCTCAGGACGGGCATGGAGTCCTGCCCCCTCCTTTCGTATTATCCTTGGCTCAGCTTACACCCTCTGGGTGCATTTGGCTGATCAATGTTGCTGGTGATGGCAACAATGATCCCAGTCTTCTGCTGGGACTGTCGCTTGAAGGACTGGAAGAGTTGGCACAGTGGCACTTTCGGTGGGAGTGGGGGAGAGCAGGGAGGAACTAGGTGTACAGTCTGGAGGTCTTGCAGGCAGCTCCAGCTCCTCCTCTGCTGGCTCTGCCTTTGTCCTCCTCCCTGGGAGCCCCAAGTCACCCTCATCCTTCAGATCCAGGCTCAGGCTTCGTGGGGCTGGGTCCTGGTCACACTGCAGGGTCATGTGGGGGGTGGGCCCCAGGAAGTCAGCCTTGAGGAAAGACATGCTTTTTTTTTTTTTTTTGAGGGCAGTGTCTCCTCATATGTGGGACCCGAACCGGGGCCGCTGGTGTCCCAAGCCAGCGCTTAATCAATGCGCCACTTGGCCGGCCCGAAAGACATGCTTTTAACTTGCACCCTTTGTCCTGTGCATAGAGCTGAGGGTGCAAGGAAAGGGGAGATGGGATGCTGCCAACCTGAGGCATGGGCATGAGGCCACATGGGTTATGGGAGGAACGCTGGACCATGGTGAGGAACCCTGTTCCTGCCAGATGCTAACCTCATATGAGACTCCACACCAACCTCCAGGAGCTTCAGACTCCAATTATCAAGTGGGCACCACTTCTGCCCAACGGGACTGGCTGGTATGGGGGTGAGGGAATGGCAGTTTGCCAAGTGAAAAGCACACGATGGATTGTTCTATGTTTGGTTCAAATTGAAACAAGGCTAGAGTGGGAGAGAATGGGTGACAAAAAGATGAATCCCACTGGACCCACTCACCTTTGCACTAGCCACAGCCTCTAAGAACAGTGAGGGCGTCCCAGAAAGTCTGAGGCAGCCATAGAGGAGAAGAGGGAAGAAGGAAGTAAGGGGGGTGGGAGGAAGGGAGAAACGGGAGGTGGAAAGTGGTAGAGGGCCAAAGAGACCTGTCCTTCTTCCTCTCCATATTTCCATCTCTAGGGAGGGCAGGGTGTTACCACCATGCTTTACATGCCCTGTGCAGCCCTGGCAGGACACTGGGCTTCACTTGGAGGCTGCCCTGCCCAGCTCAGAAGTCCCTGACACAGGTGGGTCCCTGTTCGTCGTTCGAGTCCCACATCAGGCTGCTGTCATGTGCTTGAGGCGCCCTGCAGAGTGCCAGGCTCTGCTCCCAGCACTGGGCTGTGCACAGTTGGGGCATTGCTACGTGTCTGGGGCGGAGGATGTTCCCAGATGAAAATGCAGCAGAAACCTCGCAGCTCTAGGGCATCTTTCAAACTCTTGCTTCTTGAGTGCTTAGCTAAGCTCTAGTTCGGAGGGAGGGAGCCCTAAAAAATGCCCTCAAAGCGTTTTTCTTCCTATCTGTGGCAGCAGTGCCAAGAGAAATCACGAGGCTGAGATTCTTCTCTGTTTTTAGTTCCAGCGTGGCCCTCTTTCTCACATCCACTCCCACTAGTAGAGGTGCCTTTTATACTGCTCCTTTCAGGAAATTTTCTACAGTGTTTTAAGTAATGTATCTGGAATATGCATATCTCATTTTAAAAAATATGAAAAGCAACCCAGATGCATGTGTCTGCTACTTAGAAGTGGCAGGAAGCACTACAAAGGAAAGGGGCCCCTGTTATGCCCTGCCTGCACCACCACCCCACCACCCACCCCTGTCCATTCTCCCCCAGCACAACCAGCATTTACACACACTGAGGTGTGCAAGCCCCTTCAAAGAAAGAAGAGAGGAGAACTAGATGGGGCAGTGGTATAGAGTTCTGGAGAGAAGGATGGTACCAAGGGGCAGGTGGCAATGGTGCTTCAAAGAGAAATTAATGTTTATCAAGCAGAACCCGTACTAGATTGCATCAAAGAGCAGCAGCTCATGGCTGAGATCACAGTCTTCTCATTCCACTGCCTTTTTCTGCTCTGTCTGGCCCTCGGGTTTCTTACCTACATGTAGGGACAATAACATACAACATGGGATTATGGTGAGAATCAAATATAATAATTTTTGTGAAAATGATATTTTAAACCCATAAACCACTGTTTTAAAACAAAATTATTTTTAAATAGTAAAGCACTGTACACAAGGGGTTATGATATTTTTATTATCATGAATTCAAACAATTAAGGAAATACGAAAATCAGAAACTGCCTAAGCCGTGGATTAGGAAATAATATCAGTCAGAGAAAAACCCTGTGAAACACAGGTGCGCCTTTTTTTCCTCAATAGGAAGAAAAATAAATAACATTCTATTAGGTAAACATTGCCAGTATATACAGACTTTTAAAAATCCCGATGCAAAAAGGGAACCCTGGTGCACTGTTGGTGGGACTGCAGATTGGTGCAGCCATTATGGAAATCAGTATGGAGGTATCTCAACAAACTGGAAATGGGGGCCGGCTGAGTGGCTCATTGGTTAAGAACTGGCTTGGGACGCCAGTGGCCCCAGTTTGGATCCCACATATGAGGGCCAGTGACACTGCCCTCTACAGCTAAGATGGTGAAAAACAGCTCCACCTGGAGCTGGGCTGCATGACTCCAGGTGACGGTGTAGGCTGCAGCCCCTGCTGCAGTGGGCTGCCGTGGGCTACAGTGAGTGGCCAGCAGCCAACGTGAGCTGCCAAGAGCCGCGGTGAGCGGCCATCCAGCGGCCGTTGATGGCTCTGCCTCACCAGGAAGAGCGCAATGACGATACCAACATGGGCCAGTGGAGCAACATCCTCCGCAACTAGACTGAAGAACAAAAGGACAGCAACTGGTCTGTTCCCCTCCCCCAATTCCCCAATAAAAAAATCTTTAAAAAAACAAAACGAAAAAAAACTGGAAATGGAACTATCTTATGACCCAGCAATTCCACCCTTGGTTATCTACCCAGAAGAATCCAAGACACTAATTCAAAAAACTATATGCACCTCTATGTTCATTGTAGCGCTATTTACAATAGCCAAGACTTGGAAACAATCGAAATCCCCATCGGTAGACGACTGGATTAAGAAACTGTGGTACATTTATACAATGGAGTAGTACTCCGCTATAAAGAAGAATGAAATCATACAATTTGCAACGATATGGATGGACCTAGAGACTATTATGTTAAGTGAAATAAGTCAGTCAGAGAAAGACAAATACCATATGATCTCACTTATATGTGGAATCTGAAAAACTAAATGAATGAGCAAAATAAACAGAAACAGTCTTATAGATATAGAGGAAAAACGGATGGTTGCTAGTTGGGAGGGGGGTGGGGATGAGGGAGAAGGGGAAGGGATTAGACAGCATAAATAGGTAACTACAATATTGCCACAGGGATGTGAAAGACAGTTCAGGGAATATAATTAATAATGTAAATATTTTGTGGGGTGTCAGATGGTCACATGTTTTGTTAGGGACACCACTTCATGGATGGAGTAGAGGTTGATCATTGCACTGTACACCTGAAGCTGATGTTGTATAATATTGTATGCCAACTGTAATTGAATATATAGATAGTCACGGGATGTGGAGTATACTGTGGAAGGGAGTCAAAGGAATTGTAACAGATATGTATGATATGGGGGGGAGGAGTGGGGTGGCGAACTGGGGGGGCATTGTCACTTTGAGGGGTAGAAAGTATAACTATTGCACTGCGTTGTACACCTGAAACTAATTTTAAAACAATGTTTATTTCACAATAAAAGAAAAAAAGTTAAAAAAAAAATCCCGCTGCAGCCACAAGCTATTCTCTTCCCTTAGACTCAGATTTCACCAACAGAAAAAAAATAACTGAGAAGAGGTGGAGGAAGAGAAGTAACGTCTGAGTTCGTGATAATGTGATTTTTATAACACTGTGTATGGATTTAACAGCACAGAAAAATAACCCAATACCTTAGCTTTTAGGATTTAATTCTACTCCAGAAACTTGGAAAGGAATTCAAGGTTTGCTAATCTCAGGGTCATCCCCTCCCTCCTGTGTTTGTTTTCTCTGCGCCAAGTCCCTTAGTACCAAGGAACTCTAATTTGTATCCATTTGCTGTTTTAGAATTATTTGTTCCTGATGAAATGTGTTAATTGTAGAAAAATAGAAAATCAGAGAAAAGATATAAAAAAGGGGAAATACTCGTAATCCCTTTACCTCGAAGGTTAGTGTTTTTCCCTTGTTATTTGAGGTGTGCAAGGGATTTTTTTTTTTTTTAGAGGGCAGTGTCACTGGCCCTCATATGTGGGATCCGAACCGGGGCCGCTGTCCCAAGCCAGCTCTTAACCAATGCGCCACTCAGCCGGCCGGGGATTTTTTTTTTCTTGAGACACAATTCATATACTATAAAATTCACCCATGTAAAGTGTATAATTCAGTGGGTCTTAGTATGTTCACAAGTTTAACCATCACCACTACCTAATTCCAGAACATGTCATCAACCCCAAAAGAAACCCTGTATCCATTAGCAGTCAGTCTCCATTTCTCTCTCCCGGATTGACCTGGTCAGTGGATTTGCCTATCCTGGACATTGCATGTAAATGGTATCATACAGTATATGGCCTTTGTGTCTGGTTTCTTTCACTTAACATGTGTTCATGTTAGGAAGTTATAACATGTGGCTCAGTGTGGAACCCAAAGCTGTTTTCGGTATCCGGAGACGGCAGGATACTGCTGAAGTGCCCTGGCCGCTCAGGGACTGCAGGGAGGCAGTAAGTGGAACATCTCCTCCGAACCTCCGGAAATGGGCACGTCCTGGGGCTGTTCTACAGTTCCTATACAGGCAATTGGGCCCACCTCGACGCACCTTCTCCTGGGAGGACCGGAACTTTGTTTCTTGGGCACGTCTCTATGGTTTCGACAGCCTAGAAGGACTTAACCGGCACTTCCGGGAAGATGGCGGCGCCCGAGGCTGCTCAGACTCGTGTTCCCGCGGAGAGGACCCTGCTGTGAAATGAAGGTAAGGGGCTACTATCTCTTGAGTAGTGGCAATCGAAGTTCAGGCTCAAAAGAGTAGTTTAACACAAGTACAACTGTGGCAGGAGGGCTGGCATTTAGACCTCAAGAAGAGGGAGGCCTAGGGAAAGGGTAGCAGGCTCGTAGAAGCACTGTAAGAAGTGTGCCCTTGGGCTACCTCTTCTCCAGAAAATTCAGGGTTCAATGGAGAGGAGACAGATCCACAAGGTGTGCTCGCAGCCTGGGACCTAACTGCTTGTGTCTACAGGTATCCGTTGTAAGTCCGTTACAGCCCTTCCCATCTGTCCTGTTTCGTTCATTAGATAATAACTGAACGCATTCTCGATTCCTGGCGCTGCACTGAGTGACTAGGGTTGCCGGTAAAGCCCATCTCTGCCTTATGGGGCATCTTGTTTCGAATTAATGCTACAAGGGATAGTCTGTGATAGGACGTCAGCAGAAAGCGCAGAGCTGGAAGACACTGAGAAGTGGATTAAGAACGCCACTCCTGGAAGGCCTAAGGTCCTGGGTCCACTTGACAATTGTTTCTTTTGGGCAAGTAACTAAACCTCTCAGTGCTATTTCTTCGTTTGTAAAGTACAGTAATACCACCTTCTAATAGGGCTATTGGGAAGATTAAATGAGATAATCTGTATGAATCAATGAGCAACAGGCTGGCAGTGAGTAAATGCATAAGTATTATTATTATTATTATTGTAATCTGGAGGCTGATAGATCTGAGATAACTTCGGAGAAAAGTTTTGAGGTGGCCTTAAAGTACTCAGTGTTTGAATTTTACTTCTCTTTAACAGTATCAAGAAGCAAGGTAGGGTCATCTCTCACTCAATGGTTTTCTGTTGGGACTCTCAAGGTTTCAGTTAGGTTTTCAGGTAATTGTCCTTCTCAGTAGAAATGTGAGTCTTTCTGAATTTGCTGTTCTTCATACCTAACCAGACTGGTCATCATTCTTAAGCCTAATATATAATGTTTGAGAGAAGTGACAATGATGTGTCTGATTTTTGTAAAGCATACTTACTAGACCTTCTTAAACTCATGTGAAAGTTTCACTCTTCAGAGCTGTCACATTGGGAGGCTACAGGATTGTTCCAGTGGTGCCATGAATGAGCTTTAAAAGCAGTCTGCGTTGGGCCTGCCGAGTGGCACGGTGGTTAAGCGCAGGCTTGGGAAGCCAGCGGCCCCGGTTCGGGTCCCACATATGAATGCCAGTGACACTGCCCTCAAAATAAATAAATAAAAGCAGTCTGCGTTGCCTGTAATAAATGACCTTAATACAAGTTGGCTTTAGTGAATCAAGTCAGCATTGGTAGTCTTAGTTTTGAATATCTTATGTGATGCGTCGTCTTAACCATTTCAGAGGGAAATTTGGTATATGAGTTTGATAATGCCATTTTAGGGTCCAAAAGGAGAGATGCTGGAGTGACTATAGAAATGCAACTCATTGGGATGTGGTAGAAAGAGGGCCATTTTGGATTCAGGCAGCCTGGGCCCATACTCCAGTTCGATCTCTTGCTAGCTGTGTAACCCCAGGCAAGAAACCCAGGCTCTGTTTTCCTGGCTTGTAAAGTAAGGATAAGTCCTATCTCACAAGACTGTAGGGTTAAATGAGACAACATATGTGTAATCCACCTGTTATGCATTAAATTTTCAATAAGCGTGCCCTTTCTAAGCTGGACAGTTTCCAGAAGGGTGCTCAACAAAATTGAGAGACTCCTGCAGTTGGGAAGAGGTGTGTAGCCCCCACAATGAGAGGACAGGGGAAATGCTAGGATGTGGGTATAGGATGTGGGTGGGCTTTGTTAAGTACTGTTACAACTCTGGTTAACAAGCATCTCATTGCTTTGTTGTTTTCATGGTGCTGAGCCATGGGAGATGTTTTCATGTGGTGGTGAAGAGTGGGGACTCTACAGACAGGCTTCCTGAGCCTGAGTTCTGTACACATTAGCTGCATGACCTTGAGCAAGTCACCTAACCTCTCCTGGCCTTCGTTTCCTCACTTGGAAAATAGGGATAATAATACTTTCCTGAATGTAGAGGTCAGGAAATCTTCCTGGGCTGGGAAGAGTAAATGAAATCCATGTAAAGCCTTAGCACAGACTGGCGTGTGGTGTAGGGATCATTAATAGCTTTCGAGGGCCGGCCGAGTGACGCGGTGGTTAAGTGCTGGCTTGGGAAGCCAGCGGCCCCGGTTCGGGTCCCACATACTAGGGCCAGTGACATTGTCCTCAAAAAAAAAAAAAAAAATAGCTTTCAACACATTGATGTTGACCTCTCACTCCACAAGGACCAGCCTCCTTCCTATCTCTGCCTCAGGTTCAGGAGAGAATTCTTATGAGAGTGGTGAGGATGGATTCGGTGGTGATTGGGACACTTTCTCCTTTTCTCTTAAATGGACAATAGTGACCCCTTTTTCTCTGGCGAGGACCTGAGGATAGTGACTCTTTTCTCACCATGAGTGTCACCACCGAGGTCAAGAGTCGTGGGATGAAGTTTGCTGAGGAGCAGCTGCTAAAGCATGGATGGACTCAAGGTGATCCCCATAGCCCCACACACACACACCCAATTCCCTGCCTACCCTCTGCCTGGGGGAGAGGCATCATGCTCAATTACCCCTGTGCAGTCCATTCGGTTGGAGGAGGAAGAGCTAGTTTAAAGGGAAATTTGCCAAAGACAATTTCTGACTTTTCCAGGAAAAGGAAGAGGAAGAAATTTGACAAGGAAGAAGTGGTTGGGAGGACTGGGAGAGAGGAAGAAATGTGACCTCTGTCATGAAAGGATTATGAAAGGAAAGATAGCTCAGGCTCAGACACAGGCAGGGGACTGCATGGGGAGGTGCTAGAAAGAATGGAACTAGGGCTGTTTCCAAGAGAAATGGATTCTGCCCAGTGCCGGGTGTGTGGGATGGCAGGAGCAGCATGTGCTGGGGGGCCTTGTGAGGGCTCGGGCCAGGCCAAAGAAGCCAAGTCACTCACTGTCTCTGTAGGCAAAGGCCTGGGCCGGAAGGAGAATGGCATCACCCAGGCCCTCAGGGTGACGCTCAAGCAGGACATGCATGGGGTAAGACTGGGCAGGCTGCGGGGCGTGTGTGTTGGGGGGGAGAGGGGACCTTGCGGACGGGGAGGCAGGTCCTGAGTTCATACTTCTTCTGGCAGGTGGGACATGACCCTGCCAAGGAGTTCACCAACCACTGGTGGAGTGAGCTCTTCAACCAGACTGCGGCCAGCTTGGTAGTAGAAACAAGGCAGGTATGAACTCTGAGGGACAGGCACCTGGGACATGAGGGCCTGCGTATGGCATGTCACCCACTCCCTGACACTTCCCCACAGGATGGAGTGCAGATACAGCGCCTTTCTAAGGAGAGCACCCCTCGTAGTCAGCCCAAGCCCAACCTACTGTATCAGAAGTTTGTGAAGGTATCAGACACTCGGGGTGAGAAGGGTCCATGCTTTCTCCCTTCCCTGGTCTCCCTTGGGGCCTCAACAATTGCCTTGGATGCCATACCTGTTCTCAGGATGTCCTAACGGGGATCCTGTGACCAGCCTTGCTATTGCTTAATCGGACTACCCAGACCCTTAGCAAGAATTGAGACCTCTAGGTTGCATGGTCCCTGCCATCAGCTGAGGGGGCAGCGACGGAGCGGAAGGTGGGGCAGGGAGGGGATGTCCAACTCAAAGGACTTAGAAGCCAGAGGAGAACTGAGATTATCTAACCCATCCTCCTCATTATCTATTGGGTTGTCGGAAAAGTCATGATGTATTTTTTTCTATATTTTTTGTTGCAAAAATGCGTCAGGACTTTTCCAACAACCCAATAGATGTGGCCAAAAGGGGGGCAGAGCGGCTTGCTGAAGAGCCCACAGCTGGCTAGGAGTAGCAGATGGCAAGAGCACACCTGTAGAAGAGAACTGACATTTCATGGTCACTTCGTACATGCTAAAGGCTCTGCAAGGTTCCTAGTGAATCTCCCATTTCTCATCACCTCCTGCCTGATCCCAGGCTCCTCACCTCAAGTCTTGCTCCCCACCCATTAGTTTATCCTGCACAGAGCATCCAGTGTCCTAACAGAGTTCATCATGTCACTGATTCCTTGACCCTACGGTGACACAGCCCAGACTTATCAGACAGGCTCATGTGGCCCTTCATGCCTTGTCCTTGCTACTTCTCTCGGGAGCTATACACTAGCCAGATGGAATCTGATTCTTTTCAAGGTACCATATTCTTTCACGGTCAAGTGGGACATTACACTCCCTTTCCTCCTTTACCTGCTGATTTTTTCTTGTCCTCCAGAGCTCAGCTACTTCCAGAAACGTAGCCAAACCCTGCAGGTACCAGCCTGAGCAGGTACCCTCCTCTAGCACAAGCAACACTTTATCATAACTGTGCGTCTGCCAAACTCTTGTCCATCACCACATAGATTCCATCTGGGCAGGGCCCATCTCATTTTTATTCCACTCTGTCCCCCACCCCTCGGCCCATAGTAGGTTCTCAATCTGGTCAAACATAGGTCTGTGCATAGCTCTTGGAGGGGGGAGAGGTGCCACTTTTATTGGCACCATGGCATGACTGCTAGGGGGCACTTGTCCCACCCTGAAGACCTGATGGCCCAGAGCACTTGTTCCTCCCTTCTTGTTCTGCCTACTAGCCAGCTATGAGCCAGGGAGGCCAGGACTGCCCCCCCGCCCCGCACGCACACACACAGCCCACCTCTTGCCAAGTTGAAGTATGCAGTTGGGCGCACCTCTGGGTTTGTAAGGAGTGATGTGGGGGGCTCACAGATTTGTGCCTATGCCTGTGAATTCCGAGGGAGCTTCCAGGAGGGAAGGGGATGGCAATGGTGTTGAGTGGGCCTTGTCCACCTCATGATCCCTCCTTCTAGAAGGCCACACTGACTTCAGGTGGGGAGAAGCCAGACAAGGACTTGGAAAGCTGCAGTGATGACGACAACCAGGGGCCCCAGCCTCCAAAGATGTGAGACTTCATTTTAACGCTGGGGCAGGTGGGAGGAGACGCATCAGATCACAAGGACTCAGTCTAGTGCTTGAGTGGCTTCTTTGGGGTGGAACTGTCACACTAACCCTTGTACCTGGCACCTAGAAAAGTGCCAGGTCCTCACAGGACTCAGTGCAGAAGGAATGTTTCAGAGTGAAGGAGAGGTGAAGCTTCCCACCAGGCCTGTTTATAATCCCTGATCTCTCCCACCCCACAGCCTGACGGACGAGATGCTGCTCCAAGCCTGTGAGGGACGCACAGCACACAAGTGAGTAGTGGCTCGCTCCTTGGCCTCTCTTCTGCCATCACAAGCCCACCTGTGACGGTGGCCTGTGCCACTTCTTGCCTCTTTTGCACCCAAGGGAGAGGATTCCCACTGTCTGCCCTTCTCTGTAGCTGCCTGAAGACAGCACCTCCCCTCCCTTCCCTTGCAGTCTCAAGGAGTAGGCCTGTTTTTCCCGACCCTCCCTCTGACTTGCACCCCATGTATTTTAGGGCTGCCCGTCTTGGGATCACAATGAAGGCTAAGCTGGCTCGGTTAGAGGCCCAGGAGCAGGCCTTCCTGGCCCAGCTCAAAGGCCAGGCCCCTGAGATCCCTCAAGTGCAGTCTGAGAACAAGCCACTCAAAAAAAAGAAAAGGAAACAGAAAGAGGAGAAAGAGGCTACGGCAACTGAAAAGAACTCAGACAGGGACTCAGAGCACACTGACCAGAGCATCAGGAAAGGCAAGAAGAAAAGACGGCACCAAGAAAAGGTCACAGATGAGAGAGAGGGAACGACCATAGGGAGCGAGGAAGAGGCGAGCGGAGTACAAACTGCTCCGTCCCCCAGGAAAAGGAAGAAAAAGAGACGGCAGCACCACAAGGAGCTGGGGGTTGTAGATGAAGGAGCTGAGGTGGCTGAAGGCTGCATGGAGACAGAGGCAGCAGGGAGTCGGGCACATGCTGCCCCATGTGGCGGACGCAGATGGCAGCATGAGGACTGGCACACAGGAGGGGACGTTGAGGCTGTTGTAGTTGGAGGGACCCAAGAAGCAGAAAGCAGAGCATGCAGTGAGGCGGGGAGCAGAGGTAAGAAGATGAGGCGGCGGCATCCGGAGGCCACAGATAGTGTCCTGGGTGTAAGGAGTGGAGAGGATGGCAGGCCCAGGGACGGCTCAAGCAGCCCAGGGAAGAAGAGGCGGCGGCGAGCAGAGGAGGGAGGCGTCAGCACCCACCAGAGCAAAACCAAGAAACAGAAGAGACTGGCGGTGCGCTCCAATCGGGTCTCCATTGGTTTCTTTTCGGGAGTAGAAGCCTGAGACCTGAGTTGCCTCCTGCACCCTTGCGGTAAGAGGTCCCTCCCAAGGAAGAATCTGCTCCAGACACCAGTCGCTCAGAGGAGAGGGCAGCGCCATGTCTTAGTTGGCTGGGCATTGTCCCCTCTGCAGCTTCTAACCCAGTGATCATGAACTCCAGTGCCTACAGGAGTCAGGCAGCCAGGGCACAAGGAGTGCTGGGGGCTGTGGAAACAGGAATGCAGACACCCTCTGAAGGGGCAGCCTGGCTAAAAGCTGCTGAAAAGGTAGACTTATGTGAAACGTCCTGAGTTTTCACTACTGTGCAGGCTCAGGAAAGCATATGAATTTAGGTCATGTGACAACAAGTGGTTAAATAAACAGCTAGGGCTCCAAGCCTATGTGTCCTGACTGACAGTCCCATCCCAGCCTGGGAAGGTCCTGAATACAAAGTAAGTTTCTCTGGAGGCCCTTGAACAAATTCCTGTGGTCTTGCCGCATTGTTAACTGGAAGAGGAAAGCTTAGAGACCCACCCCCACCCCATCTGCATCCCTTTTGGGGAGAAGCAGATCCTATCTCCAGGGCTGTCCTCTTGCGCCCGCCACCCATGAACCTCCCAGGAGAGCTCTCAGGACTCCACAGTTCTGGGAGAGGGGGCACCAAGGCTTTATTGGGGAGAACCCCACCGCCTTCCCTCACTGCAGACGGTGCACACACTCAGTGTCAGAGTACGGTGGCAGGTTTAGCTGGTACTTCTTCTCCAGAGCTGGTGGCACGAAACGACCCCCCAGGTAGTGGTAGCGACCGGTAAAGTGGGTGGCAGACTTTTTGGGTGCAGTCAGAGAGATAAGCAAGTCTGGCTGGATCCCTCCAGGGTTTCCCTTCTCCACATCCCATCCTGGAGACAGGGTTGTATTCAGGAATAGCGGACGAGGCCGGATATCTAGTCCTCTTCCAAACCTCACTCTAGCCTAGTCCTAAAGGAATGGGAGCCCCCACATCCCACCTGAGGAACTCGCATCCTTGGAGCTAGCTCCCTAGGCTTTGGAGCCAGCGTGGAAAGGGCAGTCCTGAGCTCTGCTCCCCTGCCCTGCTGGGGTCCATAAAGCCATGTTCTGCACCTTTAGACTCAGTGGAGTCTTGGGTCGAGTCAGGGCTCCTATGTACCCACGTCAAGGGGCAGGGCCCCAGTCCCCCAGCCCACTTGGACCCAGCACCTGAGGGAATGTCGATGCTGGCGATGGGCACAGTGAGTCCACTCAGGATGCTCAGGATGCTGTGGAATGGCTCCCGAACGTCACCCTTGAAGCTGAAGCCAAAGATGGCGTCCACCACGAGTTCGTACAGCTCATCAATCAGCATGGGCTGTGGTGGGCAGGAGACAGAAAGGATGTCAGCCCGCAGCTGCAGCGCCCTTTGCAGGACAGGGCTGTCCCCTGCACCCAGACTGTTCACAAGCACACACATCATTCTCTCATTCAGATGGCATTCTGAGGCCATGAGTCAGGCAGAGCTGAGTCCAGACACCGAGCTCTGTCACTGGGGAGGCCACCCTGTGGGAAATCTGAGACAGGGTCAGGAGCACCAGGTTCTGGTCTGTGACTTTGGACAAACCATTTCTGTTTGCTGCACCTTGGTCTCTTCATCTGTAAAATGGGTTTAAAAAAAAAAAAGACACTTGGGCCGGCCGAGTGGTGCGTTGGTTAAGAGCTGGCTTGGGACGCCAAGGGCCCCGGTTCAGATCCCATATATGAGGGCCAGTGACACTGCCCTCTGCAGCTAAGATGCTGAACATCAGCTCCACTTGGAGCTGGGCTGCTGTGAGTCCCCCGGGGACAGCATAGCTGCAGGCCCTGCTGCAGTGGGCTACCATAGGCTACAGTGAGTGGCCGGCAGTCAGCGTGAGTGGCTGGCAGCCGGAGTGAGCTGCCAAGAGCTGGTGTGAGTGGCCGTCCAGAGGCTCGCGAACAATCGGCCTCACCCAAGAAGAGCGCAATGATGATACCAACATGGGCCAATGAAGCAATGTCCTTCACAACTAGACTGAAGAACAAAAGGACAGCAACTTGTCTGTTCCCCTTCCCCAGTTCTCCAATAAAATCTTAATAAATAAATAAATAAATAAGACACCCAAATTCTCAAGTTCCCCACCCCTAAATCCATGCATCTGCAGAAAGGCCTTAGGCCTTGGCTTCAGCTCCTCAGAAGAGTAGATAATGTGGAGACAAGGAATGGTCTGAGTGAAAGGAGGGACCAGGGGAGGAGGGGATGGAACTTTAGAGAAGATTGTGTTGGGAACTCAGAAGACACCTGTGGAGGAGGCTGCTCTCACACAGCTTCTATGCTAATAGCACAGTTCGGCACCTCTGTGCCAGGCACTGTCCCTCCTCTTAAGTCTGTCACCTAGAGAAAGAGGAGCAGAGGAGCTCAGTTGGGAACATGGGGAAGAGCAGAACATACAGGCTGCTGTGGGCACCTACCTCTGTGGGCATTTCACCAAGAAAAGGGATGTCCATTTTCTGACACTGGGTCACCAGTGCAGTGAAGAGTAGCTTGTTAGGCCTTTTGGGGTAATAGATGGTTGGCTGGTAGCCCTACGAGGAAAGGGAAGGGATAATTCAAGCCCAGATCCTAGAGACCTCCCCCTCCCCCATAGGCCTTCCCCACACACTCACAAAGAATTTGAGATGTCGTGCACAGACCAGGCCGTCTCCTCCGTTGTTTCCGGGGCCGCAGATGACCAGGACAGTAGGGGGGCTCCTGGACATGGACGTGGGGGGATATGCCTGAAAGCAGAGTAAGGGGATTCAGAGGGGCTTGGGGTGGCAGCCCAGGCTGGTGCAGCTGTTCCACTGCATTGTGCCCAGGCCTGGGGGCCGGGTCGAGAGTTGAGCCACTGACCTTGGCTATGGCTGTGGCACAACTGAGCCCAGCCAGCTCCATAAGTTGGTCCACGCTGAACTGGTACTCGTTAAACAGCTCCTCGTCCACGGCCTGGGCCTCCTCCTGGCTGAGCAAACCCATCGCCTGAGCCCCCGCCGCTCTGGGCTGGGTCGCCTGGGCGGCACAGTGTTCCAGGTCCCGCGCGGTAGGGACAGACGTCAGCCCCTGCGCCCGCCCGGAGCCCGCCTACCTCAGGTACTTCACCGCCGTACTCGCCATGACCTCTGGGTCCCCGCGGCCACCTGACATCAGCCGCGGAGACTCCCACCAGGTGGGGCCTGCGCGACAGGCGTCAGCCTGGGCTCTGAAGCGCGACAGGCGCGAGCCCGCCACCAGTAGCCCAAGCCCCAGTAGCGACCGCAGCCGGCACATCCAACTCCCGGAACGCACGTCCCGGTCAGCCCGGCCGCCCCGGCGCATGCGCGGCGCTCCGCCCCGCCCCCGAGAGGCCGGCGGGGCCACCCCGCCGGAAGCGCCGCTCGGCTCCTGCGCGCTTGCTCCTGTTGAGTTCCGCCTGCGCCCGTGCCCCCGTTTCTTTACAGCTTGGGTCCCAGCCTTTCTTAGAGCGTCTACCTGTGGGTTCATATGTCCAGCTGGACCGACGTGCATGTTTCCAACCGCCCTTTGGTGATAATTCTTCAATTTTAGCTTAGTAGTGAGCCCGGGTTCCTGCCCTGCTACTAACTAGCTGGGTGAACTTGGGCACTCCAGGTTTCAGCTTCTTGTCAAGAAAATGGGAAGAGGGTACGTTTCATAGGGTGGTGACGCGTGCAAGGCGTCGACAGGGCCTGGTCCTTGGGGCTCAATAAATTAAGCTAGTGTTCTTATGCACACTTGAACTAAGTGTTTTATGTAACTTACGACCTCTCTCCATTACATTAGCTCCCCCGTTTCTGTTTACCAGGATAGCACGCTGTACTTCCCTGATCATACAGAATACTTCACTCTACATCAAGATAATAGTTATAGAAATAGAAAATTATAAAACCTTAATAGGTTGAGTATGCCATGGTCAAAAATGTAGCTGAAACCATAGACTCCAGGTCACGATAATATTTCAAGAAAAACCTGGAGAGGATTACTATATTTTTTGCCCAAGAGCTTTTAAGAATACAAACATACTTTTGTGTGGTTCAAGGAGACACTTGTGGAATAACAAACCAGTTACCATTAGGTTACTAAGATAATTATCCAGGTGGAATGAAGGTTCTGATTTTAAACTAGATTTGTTCTTTTCTGTATCATGAATTACTTTCCTGGCTAGTTCACTGCAGAAGGCAAGAATCCCTCCAGCTTTACTCATCTGATAGTGTCCTTTTTAATTATGAGGTTTATCACTTCCTATGGGGTGTGCCCTTGGCCTCCAGCATGTTCTTTTTACATTTGTTGTGGGAAATTGGACTTATCAGATGTGACTGGTGGAAAACTTTTTGTTAGACTAAGGTTGGAAATTGAGTTTACCCATAATCTTATCCAAGACTTCATTAACTTTATAACTTCACCAGTATATAAATAGCTTTATTGGGCCGGCCGAGTGGCACGGTTAAGCGCTGGCTTTGGAAGCCAGCGGCCCCGGTTCAGGTCCCACATGAGGGCTAGTGACACTGCCCTCAAAAAAAAAAAAAAAAGCTTTACTTTCACATATTGTTGAGACTCCCTACAGGCCTATTCGAGACATTAATTTGGTGATTCTGGAGATTCATTTCTAAAACAATGTGAAACGTGCTTTTTTGACACAGATAATATTTTGCATACTTAACGTGCCATGCGATAATGTGAATCGTCTTATGTTATCTTCACAGCAACCCTGTTATTTCCATTTTACAGATGGAAAAACTGAGGCTCAAAGATGTTGAATGACATCTGATGGTACAGTGATAGCTGTCAGTAGAGCTAGGCTTCCAGCGGCTTGACCTAGAGTCTGCAGTCTTAAGTTCTGTACTGAACTGTTCCCCGAAATGCAGAAATATATAATGAGAGCCTTGTCACTGCTGACTTCATTCTGATGAGATATGACTATAAAATCATGACACAAAGCACCTCCCACACACACACACAGAATTTAGAAAACAACCAAATGAGGGCTGTCCCCAGGAAGGCGGTGTCCAAGACCTGGTCCACATTGTTGCTGCCCTTTTGGAGTTTTGTTTGGGAAATGTCTTCAAAACCAATTTAGGAAGGGCTGTGGATTGAGCACCTGCTTTGCATATGTTATCTAATTTAATCTTGTCAATCCTATGATATACTTTTATCCTCATGTTATAGATGAGGAAATTGAAAGGCAGAGAGAAGTCAAGTAATTTTCCTAAGATGGTACAGTTACTAAATGGTAGAGCCAGTGATGGTTGGCACTGGATTGGCAACACTTGTGTGTGGCAGACACTGCTACTTGTCCCTTAAAATCCATGCTCCTTTTTCCTCTGGTAACAGAACCCCTGAGTTTCACCTGGCCACGTGCTGCCCATCTGAACTCTACATTTCCCAGTGTCCCTTGCAGCAGCTAGGCGTGCATCTGCCATGGATTTACTATCTCATCCCTGGGCTGCTTGTAGGAGACAGGAATAAACTTTTCTCTGGGTGAAGGCTCTGTCATATTGGCCTTTGTTACCATTGGTTACCTGTATTCTAATAAAGACAAGAATGCCTGACGAGATACTACAGTCCATGTACGTAAGGAAGATTAACAGCTGTGTCCCTAGCACCTACTTCCATGTCTCGTACATAGTAGGTCCTCTACAAATATTTTTATTTTTGCGGGTAGTGTCACCGGCCCTCACATGTGGGATCCGAACCGGGGCCACTGGTGTCCCAAGCGAGCTCCCAACCAACGCGCCACTCAGCTGGCCCTACAAATATTTTAATGGATTCTCAAAATCTCGTTGCAAAGTAATTCCCACTACAGGAGAAAGCCGTCTTATTTGACATGATCAGGGGTGGATTATCTTATTTCAACTTCAAAAAATACATTTACTTGCTGTCAAAATGTGGCCAGGCTCTTTTCTTTGACGATGGGCCAATGATTGTGGTTCTCCATCTTTGTTCTTCCATAAACACCAGTTTTTTGTATCATCTGCAATTTGCCGTTTGCTTCTTAAAGGTGGAAGAAAAACTAAATGGCACATTTGAAACAATCTGAGTGCAAAATGTATCTAGATTTTTATGATTTTTCTCCCAATCTGTAATAACCTTGCTCACATCTAATTCAACAACAGTTTTTAAAGTGACTCACCGTCACCAAGTCTTCTAAGGCTTCAACTTAGTTTTCACAGAAACAGTGCTTGTTTTCACACTCTTGGCTCATCGGTTCATAGATTTAATTAAATTACACGTTACCGTAACACACACATAAGCATCAACACATTTGGAGTCACTGGGGGCACAGAGCTGCACAGCACTGTTAGAAGTGTTAGAATCACGGCCTCCCCTCTCACTAGCTGTGTGCCCTGGGAGGACAAACTGCTTAACTTTTGTAGCTTCTGTTCCTTGCCTGTGAAAGAGGACTCATCCACTGCGAGGATTAAATATTGTGAAGCACTTAGAATGGTGTGTGTCACATGCTAAGTGCTGAGTAAGCGTTAGGTGATGTGAGTGCTGTAGCTGCTGGAAGCAACAGCCCCAAGGGGCCTGCACAACAGCTTCTGCTGTCTCACTGAGGAGGTGGAGTGCATAGGTTGGTTATGACATTTAGTATTAATATCCTGTCTCCCATATGAGAAGATGGATGGCCGGGGAGAGTCACTGATGCCTAAGCCTCTTGGTAAGAAGTCATGGTTTTCAGAACTGGCAAGGGCCTTAGCATTCATGAGGTCTGGATCCGGAAAGGTGGGGGGATTTGCTATCCATTCTCCTTTTCTTTCTCCTGTTGAGTCCAGAAATCCCAGCAAAGAGCAAACAGCCTCAGTGTGGAGGCTGCAAAGCTCTTGTCCAGCCTGCTTGGAGCCCACCTGCTGACAGTGTTGTGTTCCATGTCTACACGGCGCTGAACAACTGGGAAGAGGCTCAGTCCCAAAGATCCCTCATGTGTGTATAATGGGGAGGTATCGCAGAGGCCAGGGCTGGGGTCAGCAGCGTGGGGTCACATGATGGTGCAGAAGCCCGACGTGGTGGGTCTCCTCTGTGGGTCCCTGCGGGGGACTTCCCTGGGCTGTGTGGATGATCTGAAGGAGGCAGGGCAGAGCTTTCCAGTGGTAGTGGCTGTGGAGAGAGCAGAGGCCCCTGCTCTGGCTCCAGCTTCTATTGCCCTCTCTGACCCTATCCTTTGCTGGTGGGCTCCAGGGCAGCAGGAGGAAGCGTCAGGGACATGTCCCCCCATGCAGTGGGAGACCCTCCCTTTCTCTGAGGCCTACAGGCAGGCTATGCAGGAGGCAGGGGCCACGCTGGACCGCCAGAGTTGGCCGAGGGTTCAGATTGCTAAAGGGTAGGACAAAGAGGCTTAGAGTACCACATACACCCGGCGGCAGACCACATCCTCCCCCAGCTCTAACAGTAACCGGGCTCCATCAAAATCGTCCAGAGCCACATCCTCTCCTGCTCCCTTTATCCATTCTCCAGGCCTCCTTCCCTCCCCCAGGGACCCCCTATTGGTTTGGGTGCCACAGGGAGACAGAATACCAGGGTACTCCATTCTGGGGGGGACCTTGGCCTCTACATGGGAGATGAGCCCTGGGTCCTGGACCTGAATAGAGAGGGACAGACATATTCACGCAGCCCTCTCTGAACTGAGAACCATCATGGAGGAAGGGAGAACAAGGAGGGTGGGTGCCGGGAGGTGCTGGTCACTGTACACAGAGGGTACACCAAGGACCATGCCCTGTGTGGGGCAGTGCCTGGCAAGCCTGGGCCATCGGGTGGCTAGACGGGGGAATGGTTTGCCCATGCCCGGAAGGAAACACTGAAGAGAAGACAGTGAATTCAAGTTAACAAGTAGCAAGGTACTCTGCTCCCAGAGTGGAAGCCTTTGCGTGAAGAGACTCATACACTGCAGGCTCCCTGGAAGGTAGTAGGCTTCCAACCCACCCTGCTGCTCTAGGATATGAAGTTCTAGAAGCCAGGAAAGCTGTGGAAGCGAGGAGGACAGGATGATTCTGGAATAGGTGTAGGGAAAATGGGCCAGGGTCTTGCAAGAAGCAGAAATGGGATGGGGGTGGGGCAGGAAGGAGAAGCTCTGGGGCAGCCGACCCGGGGTGGGGAAGGGGGGCAGTAAAGGGAAATGCAGGGGAGAGAGGGGAGAGCGTTCCCCTCAGCCAGACAGCCTGCAGCTACTCACACTTCAGTCTCTGTGCAAGCCAGCCCAGCACAGGGATTTTCACGGAGCCCTCTTCCTCTTCCTCCTCATGGCCCACCTCTAACTCTTCATCTTCCCACCCATCTGAAGATCTGTGGTGGCAGGGAACAGAGGGCAGAGCCACACTGGCCAGGTCCCCTCTGCCCTCGGGGTGCCTATGAGGTCCCAAGCCCTCACTGCTGTAACACCTCCCAACACCCTCCAGAAGCCACACCCCTCCCTGACGCTCCGCCCCACCCTCACCTGTGCTGCACTTCTGCTGGGCCCCTTCCCATCCTGGCTGGGGTCCCCGCTGGGCAGGATCCACCGGCAATCTGGGGCCTCCTTGGAGCTGAGGTCTGGGGATGAAGTGGGAGTAAAGGGACTCAGTTTGAGAAGAATGGCTGTGGATGTGTGCGTGCGTGTATGTTTCCTCCAGACACAGTAGCCCCAGAGAGACAGAGAAGTGCCAGAGACAAACGGCTGTGCCACGTGTCTGAGAATGAAATTCTGGGGGTAGGCCCTTTGTTCTGTTAAGGTCCCCACTGGTAACTATCATGTTAGAACTCAAGCTCACGGACTATCAGACCTGGCCAGAGCCTGACCACCACTCCATCCTGCCTGCGGACTCCAGGAGCAAAGTCACAGGAAACTGGTGGCCAACTTCGGATAGAACCTAGGTCCTCTGACTCCCAATCCAGTCCTCTTCCTGTACCAGGCTAATTTTGTTTGCAAATTGTAAATAGGGTGTCCTCGTCTTTACAATGAGAAGACATAAAACTTATTGAGTAAATACCACAAATACTAAAATATAACCTCAACTCCTGGGATGGGAGGTTTTCTGAGGGTATTTCAAAGGGTGAGGGAGAAAGGGGGCAGCTGGAGAGACAACAATTTGTGGAGAGAGGCTGGGAGCCCAAGGAGGGGCACGGTGGAGACCCACAGAGAAGCGTTCCCCTGAGAACCGGAGAATGGAGAGAGACTTCCTTAGAGCACTGCCCCCATCCTGTGGCCTTTTTGGGAACTGCAGCAAGGGACTTAGCACCTCCTCCCAGGTGTGGCTCAGGACCCTGGATTGCACCCCTGGGCCTTCACCCACCGAGCTAGTTACTACTCAGCCAAGACTCTGGCACAGCCCTAGTGTTGGACATGTGCCATGATTGCTCGCCCACATCCCATCCCCAAGTGGCCTTGGGAAAGGGATACGTGTCCCATATGCTGGCACCGAGGCAGGTGCACAGGAGCGCAATCAGGTGTGACATCCCTGAGGACAGCAGCTCTGCTTACCTCTCCCCCTCCCCGCTCCAATAGTCTCTCCCCACCCCCACCTCCTTGTCTCAGGTGTCAGCTCACCAGGGTGTGAGTTGGGACCAGCCCACCCCGGGCCAAGTGGGTCCTCATGGCATCCACCAGCTTGGCCACCAGCCGTTCTCTCACAGAATCGGGTTCCTTCTGAGGAGAGGGAGGATAATGGGGACATGGGGAAGGCCTGGACTTTGTGGTCGTCTGGGAATCGGGGAAGAAAGGGACAAGAAAGGGAGGCAGGAAGGGGACTTTGTCTTCCTTCCCTTTTGCCCCACCCCAGTGCCTTTGCCAGGGTCCTGCCCAGAACTGTGGGCAGAGAACGATTCTTCCCCACAATAGCATCCCAGGACATAGCACACAAGGCGCCCAGGGCATGTTTGGTGAGTGAATGAATGGTGGAGAGGAGACAAGGCATGAAGGCAGGAACGTCAGCAGGAGAAGGCTTCCGGGGAGGCTGGCGGAAGTTAGATTCTGGGATGGAGGGTCTCACCTGACACCGGGCCAGTGCTTCCTTATAGTACTTCAAGGCTTGGTCATGCTGCCCCAGCCTGGCTGCGGCTGCCCCCAGGCCCTCGCAGGCCTGCCACTGCCCCTTCACGTCCCCTGGGGAAGATAGCCCGACAGGTCCTTTCATGGCATCCTACCCCACTGACCCTCCCTCAGAGGTACCCCCCACTCCACCTGCACTGGCCTCCCCACCAGCCCCATGGACTCTCAGCCACCTGCTACCCCCACCCTCACCTGCATCCTGGGCAGCTCGCAGAGCATGCAGGTAGTTGTCCCTGGCGGCGTTATGGTCCCCCAGCTGGCTCAGCGCAAACGCCAGGCTGCCAAAGCTCCGGCCCTGCTCCCACCGCTGCCCCATAGAGCCTGGGATAGAATCCACACTGTCCTCAGAGGGCCTGGCTGCTGGGGCACAGCAACCAAGGTGCGTGCGCATGCCTCCAGAGGCGCAGAGAGGCCCGAGCTTTCCACACCCAGCCTCTCCCCAGTCTGAGTTTTGGCCTGAGGGAGGCGACAAGCCCTAGGGGGCAGGCAAGACTGGTGTGAATAGCTGTTCCCTCTCCCAGCCCCAGGCCTCAGCATCTGGGACACAGCCCTCTGTCCTGTCTAGCTGTCCTGCTCCTGCATCCTCAGCTCTCACCCCTGGTTCTGGGCTTCCCAGCCCCATTGCTAGTCCTAAAGGTCCATCCACTCATCCCCTCTTAGTCCCTTGGTCCCGATCCCATTCCTCAGCCCCAGCACTCACCATGCAGGTCGGCAGCCTTCTGGTGGAAGTCCCGGGCCTCCCAAAAGTTGCCTAGGGCATTGTGGGCCATGCCCAGGTTTTGCAGCACCGTGGCCTCCTCTCCTGGCCCCCGGCACAGGGGCAGGGCCTGCAGGAAGGCTTCTGCTGCGAGCGGAAACAGCTGGAGCTGGGAGTAGCTCAGGCCTAGGTCGTTATAGAGTTGCCCTAGAGGGCAAGGCCAGGGTCGCCGGTAACAAGGTCAGAAGCAACTGAGGCCGTACTGGTGTAGTCCCTGTCCCACTCTCCCAGGGTTCCCCTGGCCCCTTCCCCAGACTTCAGAATTGCCTCTGCTTCCACCCCACCTCTCATAGCATCACCAGGTCTGAGTCTCCCCAGGTCCCACACTTCGCTGCCCAAAGGCCTCACCCAGCAGTCCCTGCTCAGTGCTCTTCTCAGCAAGCCTCCGGCTCTCCTCCAGCACCTGCACCACTTCTCCCACGCTGTACTGCCCGCTCTTCAGCAGACACCCTGCTGCAGTCCCCAGGGACAGGGCTGCAGCCCAGGGCTGCCCTGCTTGGGCATAGGCCAGGCTTGCTTCCTGCAGGCAGTGAGCTGCTAACTCAGGCCGTCCCAGAGCCTGGTAACAGGCTCCCATTTTGTCCTGAGCTTGCCCCTGGTCACCTAGTGGCTGGTAGTGGCCCAGAGCCCTGTGGTACCAGTCCAAAGCTTGACGCAGATCACCCAGGGCATGGTATGCCAAAGCCACATTGAAACACTGGTCACCATGACACCTGCCCTGTGCCTTCTCTTCCGGTTGGGCTCGCAGGAGCAACTCAAGGCCTCTGGCTGGATCCCCCGTCTCCACATAGGCAGCCCCCAGGTTGAAGGCACAGGCCCGGAGAACAGGGGTGTCCCTTTTCCGTGGAGCCTTGGAGGCCAGGAAGAAAGCCCTTTGGAAGCTGGTCAAGGCCTCATGGTTCTGGCCAGCTAGTAGGGCCCCATGGCCAGCACTGGTGAGGGCTCGGATGCTGGCCTCATGCTGTGACCGCTTTCTTTTCTTCTCTTTCTTCTTGGAGCTTGAGAGTTCAGGCTCAGGCTCTTGTGGGATACCATCATGGTTGGGGGACGACATGGTGCTGACAATGACAACAGAGAGCACAGGGTCCAGCATGTCACCCTTGGCTTCCTCCAAAGCAGGATCTCCATGTCCCTGCCCTGGTGTGACCCTAGGGATTCAGGAATGTCTCTCTGCCACCTCACACTGCTTCATCTGTCCCACTTGGCACCATGTCAACTCGCTCTACTGGCCCGACTAATTCTTAGTCCTCATTCAAGACTCAGTTCAATACCTTCCTTCAGAAAGTCCCCTCCCCTCTACCAGCTATATTCCATTGCGCCTTCTGTCTTTTATGGCATCTGTCACACTGGGTCAGAGTTAGTAATGTTCTGTCTCTCTCCCCATTCAAATTTGGAGTAACTGGAGGGCCTGGCCCATAGTAGATTCTCAATAAATGTTCGTCAAACGAGAAGGAAAGGTTCTGGAGATGGGTGGTCGCAATGGTCACACAACCCTGTGAGTATGCTCAATGCCACCTAACATGGCTTAAAATTCTCAACTTTACGTTACCTCTATTTTACCGCAATAACAATGTTTACTGAATGAATAAGTGAATAGAAGGATACCCAGAGCATACCCAGGCCCTCTCCTCCGTCGTCTCCTCCGTCCTGGACCTCCACACACACGCATGCACTCGTAAGCTAGGTGCTCCTGCTGTCTAGCCCCAAGACATAGTGCAGGTCACTTCAACCAACACTCCGCGAGCTCCTGCCATGTACTGGGAGCCAAACAAAGCCCTGGGGGACACAAAGCGGAAGAGGTTATGGAGTTGGCAAGGAGCCAAGGTCCAGGAGTGAGGACTGTCTATTTACTGTCTGCTCCCCTTCTCTTGTCTCCAGGCTGTTCTTAAACCCAAGTACACTTCTGTCACCAGCAAGTGTTTCCCATTAGTGTCTGTCCCCTAGAAAGGCAGAGCCTTTTCAGGAACTTTCCTCCTAAGAGACAGGAAAAGGGGTACAGAAGACTTAGGCACTGAGCCCTCAGCCCCACCTATTTTCTTCTTCCTCATCCCACCACTCCACTTGCAGGGTTTTCAGGAGAAGCAGGCTGAGGTGATACATTCTCCTTTTAAAGAAATTCCCACGGCTCTCAAGAGCACCCAGGACCCCTGATTCTTCAAAGGCCCTCACTTGGTCTTGAGGCCACAGCCATAGGACACCTTACCTCCTTCAATGTTCTCTGCAGAGGGCTTTCTGAAATGGTCCCTCTGGCTTGAGTTACCTCCCCTAGCTCTCAGCTCAGAGGGTTACCGGACAACCAGGTACCGCCCTCCAATTAGTGAATTCTTTTTGATGGACAGATCAGGTGCCCTATCTTAGACATAGATACCACCGCCCTTCCTGTCCCATCACTCCCCAGCTCTGCAGACACACCCCTCAAGTACCTCATTCCAAGCAATGAGTCAAAGCATCTGGGACTTGTTACAGTTAGGACCTCAAAGCTCATCTGTGCCAAATCCCCATTTCACAGAATGAGGAGGGGGTGGGGGTGGGGAGGCAGGCTCAGAGAGCAGGTGTGACTTGCCTGAGGTCACAGAGCAGCCAGGCAGCTGAGATTAGCCTGCAGATTTTCTGATTCTGAGCTGACTACCATGTCTTCCCGAAAATAAGACCTAACTGGAAAATAAGCCCTAGTATGATTTTTCAGGATGCTCGTAATATAAGCCCTACCCCAAACATAAGCCACAGTTAAGATCATGAGCCAGACGTGACTAATAAATGTAGATTTTTGTACATAAATAAATGAATAAAAGTAGATTGTTGGAGCAAAAATTAATATAATACCCTATCTTATTTTCAGGGAAACACAGTACATTAGGGTCCTCTTCACTCACTGTGACTGGAAGCTTTAATGAGGCTTGAGCTGGCGCGGAGGTGAACCCTTCCATGCATACACACCTGAACACACACACACACACTCTTACACACTGTGTTTCTGTGTGGTGGTCTCACAGTTGGGAACAGGGTGAAAGGCTGATGGTCAGGAGAGGCCTGGAGATGAGAAGAGCCTCCCTGCCCCCTTTTTCCAGCACCACTACTCTGCAACTCCCAAGCTGTGCTTAATGAGAGGACAGCAGGCCCCAGGTCAACCAGCGCCTACTGCCCCAACTCACCCAGGTGGCCTGCATCAGAAAGCAAATGTCCTCATTCACTTGCGGGAAAGGCCTCTTTAAGTAGACAGGGCTTTGCCAGAAACAAAATTGTAAGGCACTAGCCCTGCTCAGCGATGACCTTCTCCCTCTGTGTATCACTGATCTCTGATCTGTTTGACTATGTTTATCACTCATTCCAGAACAGCAAGCTTCTATAGGGCACTCACTGTGCTTATTTGTCTGTGCACTGCCCCACCTAGTTTATGTAGGGCACAGCACCAAGCAGGCCCTCAAGTTAGCAGGACCAAGGAATACTATAGGAAGCGGGGCGGGGTTAATTGGTATGCTAGGGGGGAATGAGAGCGGCAAGGGCGGGGCAGGGGTTACTTGAAATGAGACGGTTTAGCAGCGAAGGAGTCCAGGAGGGACAGCAAGCCAGGGGAGCGCCCCCTTCTCACTCGGCCGGTTCTCTTTTTGTACTCTCCACCTGGAGGCGCGCCTCCGCAGCCTGGAACTACAAATCCCAGGGACCCCTGCGCGCAGACAGGAAGTGTCCTGTTCGACCTTGGCTACTGTGAGGGGCGGTGGCCGGCGGCGGGAGATTCAAACTTGGAGAAGAAGGAACATGGACGGGAGAAGAGCGGGCCCAGGCCGGGCTGTGTGTGAGTGTCAGAAGGGGCCGAGGAGGGTCCAGCGGTGGTGCCGCCAGTTGGGGGCGGGGCGGTCGTGGTCTTGGGAGAGGTTGGGGCGGGGGTCGGGCCCGGGGCCAGCCAGGCAGGTGCCGGCGGGGCAAAGTTCAGTGGAGAAGGGAGCACTGAGTCCGGACTCCTACGGCTGGAGTAAAGCTGTGAGCAGACAAACCTCCCCGACTTCTGTGCTTACAAAGAGTTTTCTCTCTTATTCTCAAGTTCTGGGGCTCTGGGGCTGGGAGAATGTAGGTGGTCTGGATGGCCCCTTAAAATTCAGCGGTTACTGATGGCTGCCATGCTTGCTAAGTGCTTCCAAGGGAAGGACACCTGAAGAGACCCGCCTGGCGGGTGAGGGGAACCAAAGTTTTGCCACCCCAGAATACGCCTTTTAGGATATTGATTTTAAAAGCTAGTTATTATGAAACAAACGACTCAGAAAGAACCTTTGACCCTCCCCTCTCCTGCCTAAAGGAAATCAGATAGAAAACCTGCTTAAAGGAAGGAGCCTCTCCTCTTAATCATGCTATAAACTAAATGAGGCAGATGGGGAGTAGTCCGGCAAAGGCTATTTGTCGAGCTTCCCTCGTGTCCCACTGTTTCTGGGTGGCGCAGCAAGAACTTGTTCACCGCATGTTTGCTCTTTCTCATCTACCTGTGGTGTACTTGCTTTCCCTGTGAAATCCCAGACCCCTGCCTCCCTCTCCTTTGTTCAGAATGGCATATTAGCCTCCATTGCCCAATTCCTCTTTGGGTCTCATATTCTTTTTTTTTTTTTTTTTAGGGCAGTGTCACTGGCCCTCATATATGGGACCCGAACCAGGGCCGCTGGCCTCCCAAACCAGCGCTCAACCACCGCGCCACTCGGCCGGCCCTGGGTCTCATATTCTTATGGCACCCCCTACATGTACACCCATAATCAACTTTGGACATTTTCTTCTGTTGATCTGTCTCCTGTTAGATTATTAGCCCAGCCAGAAGAATTTAGAAAGGTGGGAGGAAAGTTATTTTTTTGGTCCCCCAGGTGGCTCCTTGACAGTTGGATGCTTCTTTGAGATAGTGTCTGTTAAACTTCAGGGTGTCAGGATTACCAGGGCAGTGTGTTTAAAATGCAAATTCACGAGGCCTTCCCCAGAGAGTCAGGTCCCTAAATCTGGGTGGAAACCCATAATCTGTATGCATTCCATCACTGCTGTGCTTCTTCCTCACCCCAGGTAACTGTGATGCAGATAATCCCTGGGCCATACTTTCAAAATCACTGCTCTAGGAAGACAGCCTGAGGTCCGAAGGATGGGGCTGCAAAAAGGTTTCCATCGGACTTTCTGAATAAAAGGAAAATCTCCTTCTCCCACCCTTTTCCCTTCCTCTCCATTAGATTTCAGAAAGCAAAGTCCATGTCCAGCAATCTGCAGAAGGAAAGCTAGCTCCAGATCTGAGAAGAGCAGGAAAATCGATTTTTCTTTTTGTTTTTTAAACTGTGTCTGTCTGTACAAAGCCTCGCCCATCTCTCAGAGTCCTGAATTCATAACTCTGAGGTGATGTCATTCACTTACTGGTTTATTTTCCATGCTTAGCAACCGACAACCAACACTTGTTCCTTGCACACCCCCTCGGAGAAACTGCTGGATTTCTTGCGGTTGGCCAGTGCTTTCAAGTCTGAACACTGAGGGTGTGTGTGTGTGTGTGTGTGAACTGCCAATTCAAATAAGCCTTGCCCCTCCCTCAAATCATTGCAGGATATGTAATAAAAAGAAATAAGATAAAGATGGGGAATGACATGAAGTGCTGAGGCAAAGACAGAATGGCTACGGTCTATCTCTTTTCAAGCCCTCTGAAGCCTTTATTTTCTTGGTGTGTGTGTATAGCTTTCTCTCACCCTGATTCTGTGTTTATCTTCCTGGAGGAGACTAGAGAGGTGGGGGAGAGGAGGAATGAGAAGGATAAAGGAGGGCTGTGGCTATGACAGAATATGAATGCCGTCTCATTTAAGGGATTCTCTGCTCTTGAGTTCGGGGGTCAGAGTATTTTATTTAGTCTGGCGATTAGAATGCTCGTCCAGTGACCAATACCAAAAAGGAGAGTAAAGATACCCCTTTTGTGATCTTTGGAAATTCTTTGTCCTTCCACTTAATCCCAAGTGACTGGCCTTTTTCACATGGTTCTTTCTGTTGAACTGCCTTTCTCCCCTTTCCACCTGTTCATTCTTTAAGATGTTTTAAGGTTCATCTCATTGGCAGAATCCTTTGCTTCCTCTGCTGCTTGTATAGACTGCATGTGGGCTGTAATCGCACTTAAACCACATGAGGTTGGAGGTTTTTACCTGCATGCTGTTCTGGGGTCCACCAACAGAGGGCCTGACATGTGGAAGCACTGGGTGAACGAATGGCTGTTGGTTCCGTTAACCTAGCCTTTGGGAAAGTACTTGAGGAGAACACAAGCCCTGTTCTTGGAGAACTCAGAGTCTAAGGGATAAAATAAGGGGCTAAGTTCCCAGCCAAGAAGGGACCTGGACATCCCTGCTGGGAGGCACTGAGGGAGGGTCCGTGAAGTAGATTAGGGAAAAAGGAGGCGGTCAGGACGATGGCTGGAGAGGATGGGGAGGGATGCCTCTGACACAGAAGGATATCTTCAAGGGTGGGGAGCCCCCCTCCACAGGGCGCTGACCAGGGCAGCTTTGCTGGAGGAGGCAGAAGAGCGGAGCCGGGAGGAGGGAGGGAGATGAGTCAGGTCTCTGAGCAGAGTTGCTGAGGACAGTCTGTTAAGAAGAAGCTTCAGGGGCCGGCCGAGTGGCGTGGTGGTTAAGTGGTGGCTTGGGAAGCCAGCGGCCCCAGTTCGGTCCCACATCCACATATGAGGGCCAGTGACACTGCCCTCAAAAAAAAAAAAAAAGAAAGAAAGAAAGAAGAAGCTTCAGTGTCGAATGCACCTTTGCGGCCCTCCCCCCCCTCCTCAGGTGACCGCCTCACAGCTGAGGAAATGGACGAGCAGAGGCGGCAGAACGTGGCTTACCAGTACCTGTGTCGGCTAGAGGAGGCCAAGCGGTGAGTGGAAGCCCTGCCTCCTTATAGTGTCCCCTCCTATGCTGCCCACCCCAGA
Source organism: Aselliscus stoliczkanus (assembly GCA_033961575.1). Taxonomy (NCBI): domain Eukaryota; kingdom Metazoa; phylum Chordata; class Mammalia; order Chiroptera; family Hipposideridae; genus Aselliscus; species Aselliscus stoliczkanus. Next base: position 107,819,898 of record CM066739.1, on the reverse strand, counting down.
CACCTGCCTCCAGGGCAGATGGGAAAGGACAGCGTCCATTCCGTGGGAAAGGGAGAGTGGAAAGAGCATTTTTTTAAAGACATTTATTTATTTATTTATTGAGAGCAGTGTCACTGACCCTCATATGTGTGACCCGAACCGGGGCCGCTGGCATCCCAAGCCAGCGCTTAACCACTGCGCCATTTGGCCGGCCCAAGACTTTATTTTTATAGAGCAGTTTTAGGGTCACAGCAAAATCAAACGGAAGATACAGAGATTTCCCACATATGCCCTGGCTACCCTCCCCCCTTCCCCCCGACACATAGCCTCCCCCTTTATCAACACCCCCACTGGAGGAAGGGGACATTTGGTACGATGGGTGAATCAATATTGACACATCGCTGACACAGAGCCCATAGTCGACATTAGGGTCACTCTTGGTGTTGTACATTCTGTGGGTTTGGACACATGTACAGTGACATGTGACCACCATTATAGGGTCACACAGAATTCTTCCACTGCCCTAAATTCCTCTGTGCTCTGTCTATTCATCCCTCTCTGTCCTCAGACCCCTGGAACCACTGATCTCTTTACCGTCTCCATAGTTTTGCCTTTTCCAGAATGTCGTGTAATTGGAATTATAGTAATGTCTATTTAAGGTTCCTTCATGTCTTTTCATGACTGGATGGCTCATTTATTTTTTCTTTCTTTTTTTTTTTTTTTTTTTTTTTTTGAGGGCAGTATCACTGGCCCTCACATGTGGGACTGAACCGGGGCTGCTGGCTTCCCAAGCCAGCACTTAACCAGCGCGCCACTTGGCCGGCCCCCTTTTTTTTTTTTTTTTTTTTTTTTTTTTTTTTTAGTTGAGCCATCCTGCCACCTGTTGGTAGCTCAGTGGCAGTTCAGCTCTGGCTGGGCATCGAACTGCTGTTGCTCAGAGCTCAGCCGCACTCTTGAGCAAGCTCTTAATCAACTGAGCCACTTGGCCGGCCCTGCTCATTTCTTTTTTGCTGAATAATATTCCATTGTATGAATGGAGCACAGTTTATTAATCTATTCACCAAGGACATCTTGGTGGCATCCAAGTTTTGACAATTATGAGCAAAGCTGTTGTAAATATCTGTGTGCAGGCTTCTGTATGGACATACTTTTTCAGTTCCCTTGGGTAAATACCAAGGAGCATGAATGCTGGGTCATATGGTGAGAGTGTGTTTGGTTTTGTAAGAAACCGCCAAGCTGCCTTCCAAAGTGGCTGCACCATTTGTGTCCCCACCACAGTGACTGAGTGTTCCTGGGGCTCCATGTCCTCGCCAGCATTTGGTGACGTCAGCATTCCAGATTTTGGCCATTCTAATATCTGCTATTGGGATCTCATCGCTGTTTTAATTTGTGCTCCCTGATGACAAGATGGGGAGCGTCTTCTCATGTGCTTATTTGTCATCTGCATGTCTTTTGGTGAGGTGTCTGTTCAGGTCTTTGGTTCATTTTTCAATCGGATTTTTTTTGTTGTTTTTTTTTTAAGATTTTATTGGGGAATTGGGGAAGGGGAACAGATAAGTTGCTGTCTTTTTGTTCTTCAGTCTAGTTGTGGAGGACTTAGCTTCACTGGCCCATTTGGTGTTATGATCATATTGCGCTCTTTCCAGCTGAGGCAGTTGGTCACCAGTCATTGAACGGCTGCTCACTGCAGCTCCCACCAGCTACAGGCCGCTCACACTGGCTGCCGGCCACTTACTGTAGCCTATGGCAGCCCACTGCAGCAGGGGCTGCAGTCTACACCGTTGCCAGGGCTCGCATAGCCCAGCTCCAGGTGGAGCTGTTGTTAGCTGTGGAGGGCAGTGTCACTGGCCCTCATGTGGGATCCAAACCGGGGCCTCTGGCATCCCAAAACCAGCTCTTAACTAATGCGCCACTTGGCCAGCCCTGACAGTTGTTTGTATATTTTGGATAACAGTCTTTTATCAGATTGGTGTTTTGCAAATATTTTCTCCCTGTCTGGATTGTCTTCTCATTCTCTTGACATTGTCTTTTGTAGAAGTCTTTAATTTTAGTGAAGTCGAGCTTATCAATTATTTCTTTCAAGAATGATGCCTTTGTTGTGTCTAAAAAGTCATTGCCATATCGAGGGCCATCTAAGTTTTCTCCTAGGAGTTTAATAGTTTTGCTTCTTACATTTAGGTTGATGCTCCATTTTGAGCTGATTTTTGTGAAGGGTGTAAGGTCTGTGTTTAGATTCAGTTCTTGCATGTGGATGTCCTGTTCCAGCTCCATTTTTTTGAAGAGAGTGTCCTTTCTCCATTGCGTTGCCTTTGCGCCTTCATCACAGAGCAGTTGACTATGTTTATGTGGGTCTGTGTCTGGGCTCTCTGTTCTGCTCCATTGGGCTACTTGTCTGTTCTTTCCCCAATCCCACCCTGTCTTGATTAGCATGGCTAAGTTGGACAGCATCAGTTCCCCAGCTTTGTTCTTCCTCTTCAGTATTATCTTGGTTATTCTGGGTCTATTGCCTCTACATAAACTTTAGAATGGGTTTGTCAATATCTACAAAGTAACTACCTGGAATTCTGGTTGGGACTGCACTGAACTTATACATTAAGTTGGGAAGAACTGACATCTTAACAATATTGAATCTTATCCATGAACAGGAATATTTCTGTATTTAGTTCTTTGATTTTGTTCATCAGAGTTTTCTAGTTTTCCTTGTATAGGTCTTGTACTTATTTTGTTAGATGTATCCTAAGTATGTGATTTTTGGGGTGCTAATGTGAATGGTACTGTTTGTAATTTTGAATTCCACTTATTCATCACTGGTATGCAAGAAAGCCACTGATTTTTGTCTATTAACCCTGTGTCCTGCAGTCTTGCTGTGACTGCTTATTGGTTGCCGGAGTTTTTTGGTCAGTTCATTCAGATTTTCTACATAGGTGATCTTGCCATCTGTGAACAAAGACAGCATCACATCCTTTTACCACCCAAGGATTCTCTAAAATACATGGGCATTTGCTTACATAACCATAAGTCATTCTTATCCTAACAAAGTTAGCTGTTAATCCTTGGAAAATCACTACTCAGGCCATTTTCAAATTGTCCTGATTGTCTTAAAAAAAATCAATTTTTACAGTTGACTTATTCAAATAAGGATCTCAAAAAGTTCACATATTACATTTGTTCATTATGTCTCTTAGTCTCCTTTAATCTAGAACAGCCACTTTTCAGTTCTTTGTGTCACTGGCTTGTGGGAGAAACCGGGTCATTTGCCTGTAGAACATCCCTTATCCTGGCTGTGTGTCTTCACTTTCTTGTCATCCCATTTGTTCTTCCCTGTCCCATGTTTCATGTAAATGGATGTTGGCTGTAAAGGCAGGATAAATTTTTAATTCTTTCCTTTTAGTCAATAGTATATTTTTGATGTTCTTCAAAAAAGCAGGTACGGTGGCTAGACAGGAAATCAGGTGTCTGTAGTGGACGGCGTGAGGTGACTTGCAACTGGCTGTGTCTTTGAAGACAGCTGCTTTCTCATAGACCCTGATCTGTGGAGAAGTTCGCAGGGCCCATCAGAGGAGCCCTTTCTTTCCCTCACACAACCGTCTGCATTTATATTCAAAGTGTTCACACGTCTATTAGCTCATTGAATCCTGGCAGCTGCCCTGATGCAAGGAGAAAGGTGGTGGGTTCATTTTGCAGACTTTGCAACTGAGATTTAGGGGAGATGGGGAGATGGGGTGGAAAGCAGGCCTTCTGACTCCTTGGCTGTGATCTTTCTGTCCCTTTGTGCTGCTCTCTCCTGTCCACCATGGGGTCCCCACTGCCCTTACCATCATCAGAGCTGGGTTATGGGCTGAGTAGGCCATTCAGGCCAAGGTGACCTTTCTGCACCTGGGCTCTCCAAGCACATGATAGTGACACAAGTGAGCACCCTCCATTTGGTCCAAAAGTCAGTGCATAAGCAGACTGCGTGAGGGGTTGTATCGTGTAACATAAGAGCCTGTGTAAGCCCCTGAATGTGGGCGGTTCAGAAGCTGTCCAGGGAGGACTTCTGGGTGGGTGGGGGCCAATGATTGCCCAGTCCAGGTGTTTCGGGCAGCTTGGGAGAAGGTGGCAGGAACCAGGCAGTGGGCAGAGAGGGGCGTTGGGAGTGGGCTGCCGAGGGCGCGAGGGGAGGAGTGGGCCTGTGGTTAGGGCAAGCTGCGGGGTCCGGCCAGAGCTGTGATGGGATGCTCCCGTGTCCCCGTGCTCTCAGCTGGATGGAGGCCTGCCTGAAGGAGGAGCTTCCGTCCCCAGTGGAGCTGGAGGAGAGCCTCCGGAATGGGGTGCTGCTGGCCAAGCTGGGCCACTGTTTTGCACCCTCTGTGGTTCCCCTAAAGAAGATTTATGACATGGAGCAGCTGCGGTACCAGGTGGGGAACACAGGTCCCTCCTTTCTGCCTTCTTCTCTCAAACAATCCATTACCCTTGCAACTGTGAGAATGGGGGGCGCATATCGTAACTGCGAGCCTGGATACTAGGGAGGACTACCGGTATCGCTGGGTGTCTCCCAGCCAGACGGTGTGCATTAGCCTTAGCGGTAGGGGACACCCACTGAGGGGCTTTGAGAGCCCTGCTGCGAGACCTCCAAGCTGACTTTTCTGCCCACAGCCTACACTCAGGTTTGAGGGCTTTGCCACCCTGAAGGTACCCTGGGCGTACTGCCTGTCCCTGTGCCCCAGCCATCCCAACCTTCGCACCCCGGCTCTGCACTCCCCTTTTCTAGAAAGCCTTACTAGATCTCTAACCCATCCCTGTGCCATCCTCCCCACATGTCCCACTGGGTCATCCATTCTTGGTGGTTTCTGTCAGTGTGCGTGTCTCCATCCTGGCGGGGATGAGAAGTCCACAGGGCAGGGCCCTCTGACCCCCCAGCTCGTCGAATCTCCAAGCTGTGGTCTGGGCTGTGCTCGTAGGGAACCCTGGGAACTCTGGAAATAGATTCTCTTTCTTTTCTGCTCAGGCAACCGGCTTGCATTTCCGCCATACCGACAACATCAACTTCTGGCTGGCTGCGATCGCCCACATCGGTCTGCCTCCGGTAACGCCGGCCCTCAGGACTGGGGTTCATCTTTACTCTTCACCAGTCCCCGAACCCTCACCACACACACTCGATCTCCGTTTAGCCCCCATCTCCACGTGTCTTCTAAACTAACTTAATCGTTCTTTGGAGCTGTGTGTCCTTGACCCCGGTGACTGGGTCCCCGCCTCCACTTCCTGGGAGTGAAAGGGGGGTGAAGACTCCCTGGCCCACGATGCATGATGCATCGTTCCCATTAGGCAGTGGGCCCCTGTGTAATGCAGGAGATGGAGCTCATGTTGGGCAGCCGTCTTCCCACTGAAATTTCATAGCAGGAAGCAGGGCCACACCACGTCCTTAGAGGACACACTTAGAAGCCCAAACCCCCCCGCCACCTGGACACATGCTGCGTGTCCTGTCACTCAGCATCTCAACTGGCTCTTCGTCTGTAAAATGGGTGTAGAAACCCCAGCCCTGTCTTCCTTATAAGGCTGTCAAGAGGCTGACACAATAGCAAGTTCCCTTTGTGAGTCACAAAGAGCTAAGCTCATAAGGCATGAGAGGATTCTACACTGTGATTTTGCTCTGCTTTGTTTCTCTTCACTGCAGAAGAGAATTATTGGGTTGTCAGAAAAGTCATGACGCATTTTTGCAACGAAAAACAGAAAAAATACTTCATGACTTTTCTGACAACCCAATGTAAGACAAGGAAATAGAAGTAAAGAAAGACACTTTGGTGGGAGGCAGGAGCAGTCGAGGCCACGTGTCCTCGGGGGGGTGGGAGCACTCTGGTCTCTATATGGGGTCCTTTCTGATTAATCTAAAGTACCAACAGGTACTGAGGTTAGACCTCTTCGCAGTCGCCAGGTGGCATGGAAAGTCGTTTCCCCGGTGACTCAGTTCCTCCTGGAGGGGCCACCATTGATCAGAGAGGCCTCTGGTTGGAGATGTGTGACATGGCCCGACCCCTCTGTGGTCCTTGACAGTGTATGCCCCAGGGCCCTCTGAGAACATGGTCAGCTCCCTGGCATGAGTCCAAGGTAGGGGCACAGGCTGGCTGTGTGTGCAGGAGGCATGGGGCCCATTTTTTCTGGAGGACAGGCCAGCTTCCTGTTGCCTGGATGGCCTTATCTGGTGTTTGGTTAACCTAGGGCTGGGTCTTGCCTTAATATGTGTCCCCTGGGATGTCTGTAAATGGCTGGAGAGACTGACTAGAAGCCCAGGCCACAGAGGAGCACACAGCCCAGGTCGAAGAGGAAGGAAGGCCCATGGCTCAGCCCCCTGCCCAGATCTGGCACAGTTTCCAGTGGCTGTAACTGGCTGTTTTCCCCGCAGACCTTCTTCCCAGAGACCACAGACATCTATGACAAGAAGAATATGCCCCGGGTGGTCTACTGCATCCATGCTCTCAGGTGATGACCCCAAACTTCCGTCATCCTGGTTCCTGTGGGTGGATGCGGCCAACAGCGAGAAACGCTGCAGGGGGAGGGAGGGGGTGGCAGACCCTGGGGCACGTCTCGGGAGGCACAGTTGTGGTCACACTACATGCATGTTTGAGGAACTTCTGTGCGTACCTGTGGGTAAAGGACAAAAGCAGGTAGGGAGGGGCCTGGGGTACACAGGGCCCATTGAGAGCATCACTTAGTGTGAGTGGCGAGGGCTGTTGGATTCTCCTGACAGCCAGCCACTGGCCACCAGGTGGCTGAACCACTGAAAGTGATGGAGCGGCTCCTGTGTCTTCCATGCCATGTCTTCCTGCATTGGTTTCCCATGTCCTTTCCAGCCTCTGTGGGTCCCTGTTTGCTGGTCCCTTCCTGCCCTCTGTGCCCATATCTGAGGCCTCCCTGACCCCGAGCCTCCCACAGCAGCTTGTCTGTGTAGCTAACGCCCAGCGCTGCCTTCCGATAACTTCTCTCCCTGTGACTTGGAGGTGACCTGAGGGTGGGAGCTGCTGAGTGGGTCCCTCTGCAGGTCCCCACAGTACGTCCTGCAAACCCATATGAGCAGCGTGTCCAAATGAATAGGCCCCATTGCCTCCATTCTTCCCCAGCCTCTTCCTCTTCCGGCTGGGACTGGCTCCTCAGATCCATGACCTATACGGGAAGGTGAAATTCACAGGTAAGCCTGGCACCCTCCCTCCCACCAGCCTTCTGGGAAGGCCCCTGGGCCCTCGCTGATGAAGGGCACCTGGGTGTCATTGCAGCTGAGGAACTCAGTAACATGGCCTCGGAACTGGCCAAGTACAGCCTCCAGCTGCCTGCCTTCAGCAAAATCGGGGGCATCCTGGCCAGCGAGCTCTCGGTGGATGAAGCTGCAGGTAGGGACTCAGTGAGAATGGGAGGACTCCAAACCTCAAGCCCTTGGTGGCTTCTGCATGCCTCATCCTCAGGCAGGGCCATCAGGCTGCCTGGTTTGCCCTGCTCTGTGGATAGAAAAGGGGTTGGTGTCCGAGTGACCTGCAGTTGGCCTGGCGTGTGCCCTGGCCTGACCTTGTCTCCCTGCCCCACCCTAAGTACACGCAGCTGTCCTTGCCATCAATGAGGCAGTGGAGGCCGGGGTGGTCGAGGACACCCTGGCTGCCTTGCAGAACCCCAGCGCTCTGCTGGGGAACCTTCGAGAGCCCCTGGCAGCCATCTACCAGGAGCTGCTGGCCCAGGCCAAGATGGAGAAGGCTGCCAGTGCCAGGAACCGCGTAAGCAGCCTTGGGCCGCAGGGGCTGAAAGCGGGGGGCCTGGGAGATGAGGGAGGCCCTGACTATCTGCTCCGTCTCAAGGTTCCAAAGCTGCTTAGAGAAACTAACTTGTCAGTTGTCTTAGAGAAACGGGAACTTGAAAGAATCATGAGAATTTGGAAGAGAAGATGGGAGAAGAGGCTGGGGGGAGTGCAGGGGGAGACTGTCAGTGTAGAGCCACATGACATTGGACTGGAGGTTCCAAAGGTTGGTTTGGCTTAAAGGTGTCGGTGCCAGGGGGTTGGACCCCACAACTTCCCCAGATTCCTTCCGACCAGTCTGACCCTTGGCCTTAAGAAAGCCCCCAGAAGAAGAAATAGGTATAGATGCAGGGTGGGGGGATTGAATTGGTTTTCCCGAGCTCCCCTCGATGTGGTATTTGCAGGGTGATGGAGAAAGCCAGGATATCTATGACCGCTACCTAACTCAGGCTGAAATCCAAGGCCACATCAACCATGTCAATGGTACGAGATGCCAGGAGGGGCTGGCGGGTGCTCTCAGGGTTAGCCCCTGCCTTGCGAGATTCGGGGATGGCTCACAGGCCTCACGGCCAACCCTTATCTCAGGGAAAGGCCATAGTCAAGGCAGCGTGAGCTCTGCCTTGCGGCCAGCAGTGTTTGAGCAAGTCCCTGTCGGGGGGCTTCTGTTTGGATGGAGGTCCATGGAGAGGACACGGGGTCCTTCCAGAAGGGCATAGAGAATGCATGGGCGAGTGGGAGGTCAGGGTGCAGTGGAGCTGCTCGAAGGCTCAGGATGGAGTGGCCTCTGCTTGTTTGGTTCAGGACATGCTCAGGGTCTGCGGAGGTGAGATGGGAAAGCTGTGCAGCTCAGGCTGAAGAATTTGGGCTGGACCAGTCAGGCCCCAGGAGCCCAGGGGGCAGGGGTGGGTGAACTCTGGTCAGCAGGCCCAGGGCAGGCTTCTAGGGCTGGGCTGGGGATGTGGCAAGTGGCTCTCCCACACTGCCCATTGTGGGGTCTTATCTTTTCCAGTCCTTGGGGCGCTAGAGGTTGTTGATGATGCCCTGGAGAGACAGAGCCACGAGGCCTTGCTGGAGGCCCTTCGGGACCCTGCCCTGGCCCTGCGAGGAGTGAGGAGAGACTTCACGGACTGGTACCTGGAACAGCTGAGCTCAGACAGAGAGCAGAAAGCACAGGTCAGGCTCTGTCTGTCACCTGCTACCTCTGTCCCACCAGGATCTAAGACCTCTTCCTTAAGCATCGCCTCTGTCAGTTCTTTGTATCCAGTAAGTGCTGACTACACGTTTCAGTGGTTAAATCACCCAAGGCCTAATGGGCTAGACCAGTCAGCTTCTGCCCTCCAAGTCTCTCAGGCTGGCTGGGGCCCAGGGCCCATCTGCAGGCAAAGGTAGGCCCCCCATTGCTGCACTGGGGCCTCACCTTAGCGGTCTCATTGCAGTGCTGTTGACGTTTTCCTGACACTATTTATATTTGTGTTGCCTGTTGTTATTTCAGATGCTTGCCTGGCACTAGAGCCAGAGCTTAAACGTGGGTTAATGGGGAGGGGTGGCCAGGCTGGTCTACCGAGAGGAAATGGGTGGGCCTGAGGGTGGCTGCCTGGGTGGGCCTGGGGGCTCGTACTGGCAGCTCCTAGTGTGTGTGCGTGGCCAGCAGGACTCTTCTACTGCCTCTCTGCCCCCTTCCAGGAGCTGGGCCTGCTGGAGCTTCTGGAAAAGGACGAGGTCCAGGCTGGTGTGACGGCTGCCAACCTGAAGGGTGATCGGGAGCAAGCCAGTAAGTCTTCCCCAGGCCGAGGCCCAGCCTGACTGTGTCACTGTCTCTTGGGAGAGCGTTTAGCCCTTTTTTGGTCTCTGTAGTGCTGTGCAAGCTGCTGCCCAAGAGCCAGCCTGGCAGGGCCTTCTCTCTCTGCACGTAGCATGCGCACTTCCTGGCTGTCTGGAAGGACACTGCAGATGGGTCCATTCGGCCTCAGGGATAATGGCAGTGCTGCACCGCTGGGTTCCTGGGCAGGCAGTTTCCTCCTAGGCGCTTCCCCTGTATTTGACAGCTTCAACCTGCTAGCTCGAGTTCCTTTGCTTTCTGAAGTGTCGCCACCTCTCAAGTGAGAGAGAAACTCATCATCCAACTCAGTTTCCCCTAAAAACATTATGAACAAGTATAATTCTTGGTTAAAAGAATGGGAGCTGGCGATGTCTCCATCCAAGGGGATGGGAGTGAAGAGAGATGGCGGCAGAGAGAGCCCATGCCACCTGTGGGCACCAGGCCAGTTACAAGCCACACTCTGTCCACCCTGGCTGAGGTCCTCCATAGCCAGGCATCTCTATCTAAAGCTTGTAGATGCTGCACGGCCCTCTGAGCACCTGCTGGCTGCAGCTGGCCTCAGTGCATACCTGCTGCGAGGGTGACCTCACAGGCACGGGTCTGACAAGTTCTCCCATTACTTATCCTAGACTTCAATTCTGTCTACTCAGTGTGCCAGATAAGACCTTTTGAGTTCTCCCCATCTGTTCTCTTCCCATTCCTCCCTGCCAGCCAGACAAGCTGTTCTTCCTCGACTATCCCCCGCCTGTCCCCCCGCCAGGCTTCTGGGCCTCAGGATTCCATTGTTCCCCTTTTCCCTGCGAAAGCAGATGACAACGTCCTGCAGCGCTGCCTTCACGCTTCGTCCTCTGTGACGTCTTCCTACTGTCCCACCTGCATCCTGCATCCCCTGCACGGCACAGCATCTTTGGGGTGGGGGAGCACCCCTCACAGCAGCGCGCGGTGGCTGTTTCTGTCCTTATTCCCCCACAGCTGTGGGCTCCTTGATGCCATGTCCACTGGCCATTTTATGAGCCCCAGGGGTTAAGGCTAAAACTGCACTGATGCCCCAGGCCCTTTGCTTGCTCCCACCCTTTGAGGCCCAAAGGGCTCTACCACAGAGCTGGTCCCTTATTCCTCTGCTGTTGTCATGATCTAGCCACCCCAGAACCGCCTCTAACTGCACCTTAGTTACGCTCCATCGCCTCCTGTCAGTTTTGTGCTCATCATGGCTGCCATGCTAGCCAGTTCGCTTGTCTTCTCAGCTACTCGCCTCCTGGGCCCGACAGACGGCTCCTCCAGAGCCTCTTCTCAGCGTCCCAGCCCCTTGTCCTCCTGAACAATTTTTGAGCCTAGCAGACTAGTCTGTATGAGTAGTGACAGGCCACTTCGGCCCAGAGGTCCCAGCACTGCCTGGCTGGCCAGGAGAGTAGAGCTGGCTCGGAGTCGTCAGCCCATGCAGCGCCCCCTCCTCCCACAGTGCTCCAGGCTGTGGGCAGAATCAACAGAGCCATCCAGAGGGGCATGGCCGCGGACACCGTGAAGGAGCTGATGAGCCCCGAGGCCCAGCTGCCCCCTGTGTACCCGGAGGCGTCTGCCGTGTACCAGCAAGAGCTGGCAGAGCTCCAGCGGCAGCGGCGGGGGGTAAGGCCCAGGAACACGGGGGTTTGCTCTCAGCTTCCAGTCAGCGGGAGGGGCCAGGCAGTTCACCTATAGCAGCCACTGAGGGTCTGCTTAGGTGTGGGCAGAGGTTAGGGGACAGGGTGGCCACCAGCCTTGCCCCCCAAGCATAGTATAATCCCCTGAGCAGAAACTACTCTACATGCTCATTTCCTTGAAAGAATCCTATCAGGTAAGTACTGTCTTCGTTTTCGAGATGAGGAGACAGACGCAGGGCTGAGTCCCTCATCTGACAGGTATGGCCAGCAGTGCAGAGCACACGATGCTGAGTGTACGTGCGGCCCGTGCTTTGAGCAGCTCTGCTGCCCACTTCACCCCCATCCATAGACCTCTGACAGTGAGGCGAGAGGGTCTCTGGTACGTTAGACAACTTAGAACGCCCCCGAGGGTCCAGGCAGAGACAGGAGGGCAGTGATGTAAGTGGAATCTGACCACAGACCGGGGAGTAGAGAGAGCAGAGCCAGGGAGAAGTTGGGGAAGGCTCCCTGCGAGAGGACACCCACGCAGGCATTTGGAGAGCACCGACTCCAGGTCCCACCCTCAGGAGGGGCACAGAGCAGACTAAAGTGATGGAGCCAGTTGGCCTGTGCTCAGTCCCGCTCTGCTATTTCTCAGCCAGGTGACCTTGGGCAAGTTATGTGCCTCCTCTGGCTCTCAATTCATATATAAAATGGGGACAGTAATATATTTATCTCATGGGACTGTTGTAACGATTAAACAAGTTAATGTATGTGCTTAGAGATATGCCTGGCATGTAGGTTTTAGCCATTATTATTATCATTATGCACAATATTCTGTCTGTGGAGGACAGGAAAGGTGTCCCAGACAGAGGGAGCCACATAAGCAAATGTCTGGAAAGAGGATGGCCTCCAGCTGTGGTGCAGGTGGAGGTGCCCACTTTATCTTCCTTCCGTGTGCCATGCCCTAGTGCAATTTGTGGGGTGCATGGAAGGTGCCGGAAGGGAGCTGGCAAAGCTCACTGGTTGGGTGTGGGCTCTGGACTCAGGAGCTGGGCTCACCTTCCATTACTTGACTCTGGGCTCATCTGTGACATTAGGATCCTAATGGCACCTACCTCACTGGCTTGTTATGAAATTTAAATGGCAACGTGTGTGAAATATACATTGAGCACACAGTAAACATTCTCAAAAGTTAAGTGATTGTTACTGAATGAATTGGGGTTTGGGGACAGAGACATTGGGGTACAGGAGCATTGGGGGCAGGGGACATGGGGCCCAGGCCTTCACCAGCCTGCTTTTGCAGGAGCTCGGCCAGGAGGAGCTGTTCGTGGCCGTGGAGATGCTCTCAGCTGTGGTCCTGATCAACTGGGCCCTGGAGGCCGGGGATGCCAGCGGCTTCTGGAACAGTCTGGCAAACCCCACCACGGGCCTGACTGAGGTGGAAGGCGAGAATGCTCAGCGGTGAGGAGGGTTGAGCCCCATGTTGAGGGTGAGGGATGGTAGGGATGCAGCCGGCAACCCAAGTTCTGCTCAGAGGCGAGCCTTCTGCTCGCTGCCTTGTTCCCCGGGCCCAGGCCCACCTCTGTTCACCGTCCCTTGATCTGCCCTTCCCAGGGGTCACAGTCATCCCCTCCCTTCCACTCAGGGGCCAGGTACTGTCCTATGGCCTGGAGGCAGAGTGAGCAAATGAAGCTTTCTCCTCAAACTCACGTTCTATTGGGGGAGGTGGGCCAAAGCCAGCACATCAGGTAACCGGAAGAGAAGAGCTGTGGCCCAGAGTAAAGTAGGGCACTGGGGACAAAGGTGGGATGGGGGAGAGATGGGTGGTTTGTCCGTTTCACTCAGTATGGCTGCAGCAGGCCTCTTGGGTAAGGGGGTCATTTCAAGAGGGACCTATAGGGCCTAAGTGGTTGCTACCAGGCACTGGGGCACCAGCCCTGGAAGGTATTTTGGGTGTTTGGAGCACACCTGGAAGCCACCTGGCTGAGTGGATGAGAGCGGGAGGTGACAGCAGAGGCCCTGGCTTCCACTCCAAGTGTGGGATGGCAAGCGGCTGACCTGCTCTAGCAGGATCACTGTGCTGCTATGTTGGGAGCAGGCTGCAGGTTAGAGGGGGAGCCAGGGAGACCTGGCAAGCATCTGGGAGTGACCAGGCAGAGATGGTGGAGCTCGGCCCAGGACGCTCTAGAGGACATGGCAAAAAGGAGCCAGGTTGGAGGTCTGCTCTGAAAGCCACACTGATGGGATCTGCTCATGTGCTTTGTGTGGGGTGAGAGAGAATGGGTCAGGCACGACTCCCAGACCTGGTCTCAGTGGTGGGAGTGAACGTTTACTGCAATGGGAGACGCAGGATGAGCAGGGCGGCCGGGAGGCCAGGTCCGAGGTGCTTATCAAGCATCCCCTTGGAGATGCCAAGGGGAACGCTGGGCTGGACATGTGCTTTGGGGGGTCGTTAGCATCTGGTGTTTGAGGCCATGAGATGAGATGAGCTGAGGTCACCTAGGACATGAGTGTGGGGAGAGGGCCAAGGCAGAGCCTTGTGACACTCGATGTTAGAGTTCAGGGAGGAGCCAGCAGAGGGGCCAGCGCAAAGCCCAGGGGGACAGAAGAGAACCAAGAGGCTGGTGTGCTGGGCCCAGCGAGGAAGGTCCCTTGAAAGTCCCCCTGGCCTCTGGCTGACGTGTGTGTCGCCTACCCTGCCACTAGTTACTTTGATGCTCTGCTCCGGCTGCGACAGGCGTGTGGGCTGGGTGGTGCCTTCCTGAACTGGAACGACTTGCAGGCCACCGTGAGCCAGGTCAATGCCCAGGTGCAGGACGAGACCGATCGTGAGTGGAGTCTGAGCTGGGGGAGGACGGCCCCCCTCGGGGAGCCCTGTGTCTTAGCCGTAAGCCTGGCCCTCTGCCACCCAGATCTCTTTCCCAGAGGTCCTTGCTGTCAGCCTCATCAACGAGGTGCTGGACCAGGGCAACCCTGAGAAGACCCTGTCTGCCCTGCTGCTTCCTGCGGCCCGCCTGGACAATGTCAGCCTCCCTGTCGCTCCTCGGTACCACCTCCTCCTGGTGGCAGCCAGGAGGCAGAAGGTCCAGGTGAGGTTTGGGCTGCCGCTTTGGTCACCAGGACAGGAAGGACATCCACTGTGGATAGAGCTGTGTCCACTCTGCACCCTGGGAGAGCCCCAACCTGATGGACACCGTCCCTTTGGGGGTGGGGGCCGGAGGGGTTCTGACCAAGCTGGGGGGAAGGTGGTCCTGGGGCTGAGCACTGGGCAGAGCTGCAGTTGCTGGCACAGAGAGAGTGGCGGTGGGGAGCCTTGTGTGTGGGAAGAGTTCGGGCCTCAGAACCACAGCACCGGGCTAGACATGTCCTGCTGTGATGTTAGTGACATGTGACCTCCAGCAAACCCCTAATTCCTATGAGCTCTGCTCACTCACCTGTAAAGTACCACAGGCCCTGGCCCTCCATGCCCCCTGGAGTGAGGGCAGAACACACGTGAGCTGCAGGACGTGGCAGGGTTTGGGATCTGTAACGCCCTGAGCATGGGCCATGTGTAGTATGGTCGAGGGCCGGGGCCCGGAGCCAGACAGCTTGAGTTTGCATCCTGGCAGGCTGACCCTGCACATTACTTACCCTCTCTGTGCCTTGGTTTCCTCGCCTACAAACTTATGACAACAGTGACCTGACCTTGGAGTCGAGGGTGTGAGTGGGATGATATGGAGTGTCACTAGCTAGTGCTGGTGGTTGCTCTCTGCCAAGGTCGTTTCCTATGCTGTGTGATGTACACTACCGGGAAAGCTCTTCAGAGCACTGGCTGACACTTAGAGCAGCGTGCTGAGGAGGGGGTCGGTAGGGGGTAGAGTCCGGCTGGGAGAGGGTGAAGCAGGGGGGAACCAGCCTGACGGTGGGAGGGGCAGGCTCCCTAGACCTGTAGAGAAGCCTGGAGCAGGGCTGGCCTGACGAGCTGTGAATTGAGGCCAAGGGCATGGGGCTTAGGGGCAGAGAGATGGCACCTCCCGTGTGGGCTCTCTGGACATGGCTGTGGCACAGAGGCAGGGAAGTCAGCCATTGACAGGGTGGTGGGACCTGGGCGTTTAAGAGCATTCTGGGGGTGCTGTGGCCAAGCCGAGTTGAAAATAGGCCTGAAAGCAGGGCAGGAAGGAGCCTTCTGAACCTGGCAGCCGTCCCAGGGAGCCATAGGCCATGGCAAGGCTGGGGTGGGGGACAGTGGGGACCGCTGTGCCTGTGGCTGGGCCCAGGAACCAGGGACACCAATCTGGGCTCTCTTCTCCCATCTCTCAATTTTCTAGGTGACGGGAGATCCTGGAGCTGTGCTGTGGCTGGAGGAGATCCGCCGGGAAGTGGTTAGAGCCAACCGGGACACAGATGCGGCTCAGAGAAGTAAAGGGGCTGAGGCAGCCCGGCGTGGGGTGGGCAGCAAAGGAGCCCAGGCAGTCACACAGCATCCCCAGCCTGCCACCTCTGGGAGGTGGGCAGGAATCAAAATAGGAGGGCTGCTGCTGGACCGTGGTAGGTTTCCCAGCAGGCACTGGGTAGGGCATCATCCAGAATGGAGAGCCCATCGTGCGCTCACTGTCCTGGGACCGGCGGGGGCACTTTGCCCACAGTGTGTGATACCAGATCAGGGCCAAACACCCATCCCAGCTGCTGTTGCTGGCTTGTTTGGGCCCCACCCATCAGCTCTGGCTAGAGGACATTGTCTCGAGGGTGGACAAGAGGGGTTGGTTTTGAGGAGAAGTGGGCAGGGTCCGTACAAATGGACACAGCGTAGGAGTTCTAAATGTCTGGAGGCCCTGTGTCCACTGTCTATCTGTGGGCTACTGGAAGGCAGGTGCTGTGTCAGCCACCCCACTTCTCGGACTCTTGTCCTCCTGCGAAACTGCTCTGAGCTCCGTGTCCATGTCTGGCCTTTGAGCTTCTGCACGCGTGACATTCCTTCTATTCCCCCGACTCCTCCTGTTCCCCCGCCCACACTACCCCTCCAGGACACCTTCCTCCGCTGCCTTTTCCTCCAAGCACAGTGCGTGCTCTGCTTTTCCTGTGTCCTCATCCATCTGGGATGTCCGCTGTCCCCTCTGGCAGATGGGGTACCCTGAGCCCCTCCCTGGGGGACAGGGTGGGGCCTGTGGGAGAGGTTCAGGGAAGGACTGACCACTCCGATGCCCCTGCCAGTGGCTCTTGGTGTGGCTGCCATCAATCAAGCCATCAAAGAGGGCAAGGAGGCCCAGACAGCACGAGTGTTGAGGAACCCTGCTGTGGTCCTCCGAGGGGTGCTTCCTGA
The DNA here is from genome assembly GCA_033961575.1 of Aselliscus stoliczkanus. Classification (NCBI taxonomy): domain Eukaryota; kingdom Metazoa; phylum Chordata; class Mammalia; order Chiroptera; family Hipposideridae; genus Aselliscus; species Aselliscus stoliczkanus. Next base: position 107,803,426 of record CM066739.1, on the reverse strand, counting down.
TTGTGCCAATGGCTACCAGCGAGTTCTGGAAGGTGCCATGGCCAAAAAGCGGCGCCCAGGTAGGGACCCTGACCTAGCCTCGTCCTCACCTGTCCTGCTGCCTTGCCTCCGCTGAGCCGTCTCTGCTCACTTGGTTCCTGCTTAGGGGACACAGCGCTCTGGGTTCAACATGACATGAAGGATGGCTCCGCCTACTACTTCCACCTGCAGACCTTCGAGGGGACCTGGGAGCAACCCCCCGGCTGCTGCCTCAACACCTCCCACCTAACTCAGGAGGAGATCCAGGTTGGCAGGGCCCCTCCCAGGGAGGGGACCATGGATGGGGGACCCCCTGAGGGATAGGCACCCACTCCCCAGGGCACCACAGACTCTCCCTCCTGCCTCCACAGTCTGCCGTCACCAAGGTCACCGCTGCCCACGACCGCCAGCAGCTGTGGGAGGCGAACGTCGGCTTCGTTACCCGGCTCCAGGCCCGTCTCCGTGGCTTCCTGGTCCGGCGGCAGTTTGCTGAGCGTGCCCTCTTTCTGAAGACCTGGCTCCCAGCAGTAACCAAGATCCAGGTGGCGGGCTCTGGCTCTCAGTCCCTGGGGCCTGGGCTCCCTCTCTGCTTCCTCTGCTCTGTGGGTCGGAACAATCTCAGGCCTCTGACTGTCGTGGTTAGAGCATGGGTTCTGAGCCCGCCGCCTGGGTTGGCACCGCTGCTCCATCACGTGTGACAGGGCACTCACTGTCCCCATTTCCTCTGGGCATTGTAGTGCCTGCTTTATAGGGCTGCTGTGAGGACCCCGTGAGGTGGTGCCTGCTTCTAAAGCTGCCCAGCAGACAGGCAGGGGTATGGTCTCAGTGCTCATGACCGTCACTACCACCACTGTCCCGATGGCCTAAGGGCCACTCATCAGCTTCCCCATGAGGAGAGTGGGACAGAGTCGGTCAACATCAGGGTTCCAATGCCTGGAGGACTTCCCACCGGAATGGCAAGGGGTTAAACACAGAAGGGGTGGGGTACCCCTTAGGGGAAGGACTTCCACCCTTTCTCCCCAGCCTGAGGCCCAGGCACTTTTCAAGCCAGGAATGGCAGGGGTGGGGCAAACAGACCTCCCCAGGTGGATGTGACCTGGAGGGCTTCATGGAGGTGGAGGTGGTATAAAGGTACTTTATGTATAAACACCTCTGAATACCCGGTGTCTGCAAAGGCTGCCACTTGGCATGGGCATGAGACATGTGTCCGCTGGCCGGAACTGGAATACAGCCGATGTTAGATGTTGTGATAGGAGAGACGCAGAGCCAGTACCAGCACACCGCAGGGAGACAGACTCGAGGCTGAGACTGGCAGGTGGCCCTCACTGATGACGGTGACCCAGGGCACGTGGGTAGTGATCAAGGGCACAGGCTTTGGAGCAGGCTGGAATGGGCCTCCTGGTCCTACCGCATCCGGGTGCTCTGACCTCGGGCCCCTACGAAGCCCGCTCCAACCCTCAGCTTCCTCGTTCATAGTGATGTTCTTGCCTCCTCCGACGATTAAGTGGGGAAATTGCAGGCAGCCCGCAGTGCAGCTGGCACCCTGTCGCTGGCAGCCAGTAGGAGATGGTACGTTTCAGGGCATCAGTACAGAGCCCAGTAACCAGCACTCAGTGGTCTGAATCAGGGACCCTCCACCCTGGGCCCAAGCTGGAATTGCACACCAAGTCCAAGAAGCCAAAAGGTCGCACCAAAAACCGGAGGACGATGGAGTCAGAGGCGGGTTTGCTACTGGGACTGGTGTTCTGCAGGGCCTGGCCTGAGCCCTGGGAGACAAAGACAGAGGTGGCCCAGAGCCCCAGGCCACTTGCCCTCCAGCGTAGAGAAGTGAGAATCAGAAATGGGCCGCTTGGGTTGCCGAGACTATAATCTCCTAAAAGCTCGGACCTGGTCCGGGACCCCAGCTTATCTAGATTGGGGCCCCCTCGTGAAGGAGGAGCCACGTGGGGGTGGCTAGGGGCAATAGCAAGATTAGACCCTCTGTCTTCCACTGCAGTCACTGTCCAGAGGGCACAGCAGCCAGTACCTGGAGCAGGAGAGGGAGGCGTGGGAATGGGGCCTCCTGCCCCCAGGCTCCAAGGGGACAGTGTGTCATGGGCCCAAGCCGTCTCTTTTACATCCTGTTCCAACAGAGGAGAGTGTGAGCCTTAGGCTAGGATAGCTGACTTTAAGAAGGGCTAGGAGGACAAGTGGATGAGAAGGGCTGCTGTTAACCGACCAAACTATGACGTTGTGAGTGGCGGCGTGTTCCCCAGGGCTGGAGCTCTAGCGGATGTTTGATGTGGGCCCTAGAAGACAGGAAGGGTTTCAGTGGGCAGACAGGCTGGAGGGCGAGGGCGGGGCAGAACACCCTGAGGAGTGTTTATAGGAAAGGGGACTATGATGTGGCTAGAGGCCTTTTGAAGGCAGGGACTAGAGGACAGTCAGATGGGGTGTAGGTCAGATGGCTGGGAGCTTCTGAGAACTTTGGGGCTGAGAGAGACAGTGCAAGTGGTACTCTGGAACAAAGAATCTCACACAGGGAAAAGGCCTCTTGGAAGGAGACAACAGAAGGGGGCCATGAGGTTGGCCTCTTAGAGACCAAAGGGGGCGTGGCTTATGGAGGAGCCGGTCACTTGGACCCTTTGCAGCATACAGTTGATTGAAGAGGCCATCAGACTGACAGCTGAATTCTGGGGATCTGGGAGGGAAGATCTGTTTAGAGCTGGAGTGGGGAGCTGGATGGTGTTTGTAAAGAGAAGTGTGTTGTGAGAGCTTTAGTGACCCGCTACCCACTGGTAGAAATGGTGGGCACACAGCCTGGGCACACTAGGAGGATGGCATGTGGGTGTGACAGGGTGTGGTTGTCTCTGAGTATATTTTGGGGGATATGCTGCGTGCTTTTGTGAAGTTGGTGAGTAGGTGTTATGCTTTATGTCTTCTAAGCTTGAATCTTACAGTTGAGCTCTGGGAGGAGGTGTTGGTTCGCATGGGTGTGTGTGATTGTGTAGTGTGTGTATGCACTTGTGTGTGCTGGGACCAGGGGGTGTGGCACGGGGCATGTTGGCTCTGTCGGTGTTCGGTCCTCCTGTGAAGTCTGGAGGCCTTTGAGATCAGAGCCTACTCCCCCTCCCTCTCTGTTTACCTGTTACCTGTCCCCACCCTTTCCTGGGGAGCCCAGGACGAGGTGTTCCCACAAGTCTCTCAGGTCAACAGGGACCAGCTGGGCTTCTTACCCTTTCTCTCTTGATGTGCAGGCCCATTGGCGGGGTTACAGACAGCAGAAGTCTTACCTCGAACGGTTGCAGTATTTAAAAGCAAACACAGATGCCATTATCAAGGTAGCTGTTCTGGTCTGGGTGGGTTGCTGTCTCGAAGGATCCTCTGAGAGCTGTTTTTAGCCTTCTCACCAACTTGTGACCTCTGGATATGGCTGACTCGTCCCGGGTCCGAGGGCAGTGTGTCTCTTCCCAGATTCAGGCGTGGGCCCGGATGTGGGCAGCTCGGAGGCGATATCGGAGGCGCTTGGGCTACTTCCAGAAGCACGTAAGTGTCATCCTGCTTCCCTCCTTATCCCTGACCTTTACCCATGAAGCCAGGCCAAGGGCAGCCAGCCACCATCCCCCTCAACCTGTGTGCATGGCAGGTGAACTCTGTTGTGAGAATCCAGGCGTTTTTCCGAGCCAGAAAAGCCCAGGATGACTACAGGATGTTGGGTAAGCTGCCAGGTCTTCCTGCACGGAGTGGACACCTGGTTTCCTTCTCTGGGAGAGTGGCTGCTGTGTACGTTTGATGGTTTCCAGCCTTCGGCAAAGGAGGAAGTCACACCACCCCTCAGTCTACAGGGTGGAGCCTTTTCGCTCATCCACAGCTGGTGTCCCCAACCTCGTGTGTGCCTTAGGACCTGGGTGGGGCAGTGAGGAGATCGGAGTGCCCCAGAGTCAGACAGGTCTGGAGATTCCTCCTGGGGCTGCACAGCAGTAAGGAGGAAGTACAAGTTGTCTGTGCAGGAATGTTGAACCGGGGTGGTGACACAAGCTACCCTGCTCACCCCAGTAACAAAAAGCCCGGTCACAGAGACAGCCCCTCTAACCAGGCTCGTTCTGGACCAGGCTTCAGTTATCTAACTGCCACTACCACCAAAGCAAAAATTAAAGGGGACGGGAGAAATTGTCTTTCTGCTCTTCCTACAGATCCAGCCCCCTCCCTCCTTGCCCTCTTCCCACTGGTGACTCCTTTGCTTCTCGACCTCTGGCCTGTAGCACGTGGGAAGACTCGTGGTATCCCTTCTGCAGTGCTGGGGAACTTGGGGAGCTCCATCTGCCTACCCCACAGTCCCAGTAGTGGGCATGTTTAAAGCCTTAAAGAGGTCCTCTAGGCTTCTGTGCAAAGCCCATTAGCCTGGCCTTGAGGGTCCCCTCCTTGTGAGGTGGACTGATGGCCATCGCCAGGCTGCCCTCTGGCCCTTGGGCTCCTGAAGAGGTAGCCCCTTTCCTTCCTGGGCCTGAGGCTGCTTCCTAGGCTCCAGGTTGAGTACATTGCTGGGGAGTCTGCACCGCCTCGGGCCCCCTCCCACCCTATTCTGCTGCAGGGGTGCCACCCACTCCCCAGGCCACAGCCACTCGCATCTGTGTCCAAGCACCAGCTGTGCCCCTTCTTCCCTTCCCCCAGCCTGGCCCTTCCTGGGCTCACAACACTGCCCTGGTCATCTTTATCTTCATGTCTCTCTCTATAGTTTCCATTTTCTCTGGAAGAGCTTGCTTTTCCCAACTCTTGTCTCCCGGGTTCATTAGCCCGGGCTCCTCTCAGCAGTGCCACTTCCCGGCCACGTGGCCCTCAGCGAGTTACAGAACCTCTCCATCGTCTCAGTGTCTCCTATATGAAATGGAGATGGTGTAGCTCCTGTGCTGTGGGTGTTTTCAGGACCAAAGGGCTTGGTGGATCGTATTTCATCCAATCCAAGATGCAGTTCGTGGTCTTCACACCTCGAACATCCAGCCTCTGCGCAGTGACCAGACCAGTCCACGAACCGGGCCGCGGGTTCCGGTCATTCTCCTGCTTAAACCCTGTCAGCGGCTCCCGTTGCCCTGGGGATAAAGCCTGGTATCCTGACCGCTGCTTCCAGGGCTGTCTGGAATCTAGCTTTTGCCTGCACCTCTGGCCTGGCTGACCCTTGGTCTGGCCCTCACCACCTGTGCCTCCTGCCCTGTGTCCAGATGGGACAGACTTCTGGCACTTCCTAACACAGCCATGTCCACTCACTCTCACCTCCTTTTCACAGACATCGGTGGGGTCTCACCTCCTCCAGGAAACCCCTCTTCACTCCCCAGTGGGTTTGGGTGGCCTGTTTTTGTTTTCCCAAAGGTCCCCATGTCTGCCCCTCCCAAAGCACTGACCACATTGTCACGAATTGTAGTTTCTTTCTCTGGTCTCTTACTGGACTGCCTTTAAGGATGGCTTACTTTTTTTTTTTTTTTTTTTTTGAGGGCAGTGTCACTGGCCCTCATATGTGGGACCAAACCAGGGCCGCTGGCTTCCGAAGCCAGCGCTTAACCACAGCGCCACTCAGCCGGCCCAAGGATGGCTTACTTTTATCTGGCTTCATTTAGTACTGGCTGTGAGGCCTAGGGCAAGTTCCTTCCCCGCTCTGTGCCACAGTGATTACGTCCATTAGTTACAGCACACTGACCTCACAGGGCTATTGTAAGGAAGAAAGCAGGTTTGTCTCATAGTGAATATTACATGTAGCCATTGTTTCCTTGTTATTCTCTGTAGCTGAGCTCAGAGGCTTCTCTGCTCAAACGATCCCAGGAGAACGGCCACAGAGCTCTAACCTCCCCATGTAACATCCCTCCTATCTGTGCCCCCTGCCCCTGCCCTGTGCAGACTCTGACAGGAGGGTAGTGTGAGGGACAGGAGGGTGGGGGGCAGGCTCATAGGTGGAAGTGAACTTGGGATGAAGGCTGAGGGTGAGTTGGCTCAGCAGCAATGGGCTCTGACTGCTGTGGATGTCACTGCCACAGGCCCAGAGCAGGGGAGGACAGCTATTACGTCAGACTTGGTTATTAGGAGCATGGAGACAGGGCTGGCTGGGAGGCTGCCACTCTCCTCCAGCTACAGGCAGAAGCAGCTAGAGCAGGACCGGGCTTTGGGGGCGTGCTGGCCACAGGCAGAATGGGGGCTGAGAGTGGCATAGCTAGGGCAGGCTGGGCGAGGAAACTGCTGGGGAGACGCATGATCCTGACTCCTCCTCCCTTCCCGCCAGTCCATGCACCCCATCCCCCACTCAGCGTGGTCCGCAGGTTTGTCCACCTCTTGAATCAAAGCCAACAGGACTTCCTGGCTGAGGCAGAGCTGCTGAGGCTCCAGGAAGAGGTGGTCAGGAAGATCCGGTCCAACCAGCGGCTGGAACAGGACCTCAACCTCATGGACATCAAGATAGGCTTGCTGGTGAAGAGCCGCATCACCCTGCAGGTGGGGCCACCAGCCACCTGTGCCCTGGCCGGTGCTTCTGGGAGGGGCCCCTGGACACCCTCCGGCTGCTAAGCCAGGGCCTTTCAGTGTCTGCATCTTCCTTCCAGCAATTCGCTGGGTGCACATGCAGTAGTAGCAAGAGTACAGGACATATATTGGAATGTCACCTCCTCTTTCCCATAGTGATGGGACCACAGGCCGGTCACATCACCTCCGTCTGCTTTCTCATTAGTAAAGTGGGGTCATGAGAGGAGCCACCTCACCAGGCCAGATGTAGAGACAGATACGAAGCCCCTTAACCTGCCAATCACCATACAGAGGTGCAGGGGCGGTTGGAATTGATGTGTCCCCACATAAGCTGGTACAGTGGTCTAGTAAGAACTACTAGTAAGAACTAGTAGCAAGCCAGGAGATGTGATGCTTCAGCCTGGCCACCTGGTTGTCTCTGGGGACTTGTCCTGCGAGGGCAGGGATGCCGGGTGGGGTCTCAGGGCAGTAGGAGGACCCTTCCTGTCTCTGGAACCGACTAGCTACCTTGGCTCATGCCAAGAACACTTTGAGCAGCAGAAAGCCTGGCTCTTCTGGGCGCTGGTTCTAGACCATACGATCTGTGCTCTGGGCCACTCCTATCACCCGCTCCCCTACCCCTGCAGGAGGCGGTCTCCCACTGCAAGAAGCTGACCAGGAAGAACAAGGAGCAGCTGTCGGAGATGATGGCTCTGGACAAGCAGAAGGGATTAAAGTCACTGAGCAAAGAGAAACGTCAGAAGCTGGAAGCATACCAACAGCTCTTCTACCTGCTCCAGGTGAGCAGACGGCTCTGGACGGCATGTCTCTGCCTCCTGAGGATCTGGGACCCTGAGGCCTTGGGCCTGCACCTCCATTAAGATGCCCTTTCCCATCACGCTAATGCCTGTTCCCCTGAGAGACTCCTCGTCTCATTTGTCTGGAGTGTCCCCAAAACCCCTGAGACAGCGTGCCAGTGCCCTCCATCCCAAGTGCCTCTGCAGCCACCAGTCCTGAGGTGCATGAGCAGCCAAGCCCATCGCCCCCATTGCTTGCAGACTCAGCCCATCTACCTGGCCAAGCTGATCTTCCAGATGCCACAGAACAAAACCACCAGGTTCATGGAGTCGGTGATTTTCAGCCTGTACAACTACGCCTCCAACCGCCGCGAGGCCTACCTCCTGCTCCAGCTGTTCAGGACGGCGGTCCAGGAGGAAGTCAGGTAGGTTTTCCCGAGGCCAGGGAGCAGGAGGACAGCGGGATAAGAGGTGGCAGTTTGTTGAGGTTTGAGGGTACAAGTGAAATCGGAAGACCTCTTTTCCCTGGCTCCTGTGGAGGGACCCTGAGACCTCTTCTAGGACAGCACAGTGGGGGGACGTGGGCTGACATGTCAGCACAAAGGATGATGCGGAGACAACAGAACATTCCTTAAGAGGAGGGAGAACCTCAGAGCAGGCTTTGAAGAGCCAGATCTAAAAATAAAAAAGCAACTTAGCCCCATGCAGAGGCGGGAGACCGCTTCAGTGCCTTGCTGAACCACAGGACACGGGTGGAACGGCCCCAGGACATGGTGACCGGCAGCCCCACAGTGGTGAGACTGGTGGTGAGGTTTTACCGCAATGGGCGGGGCCAGAGTGCCCTGCGGGAGATCCTGGGCAAGGTGACCCAGGACGTGCTGGAGGACAAGATGCTCAACGTCCACACAGACCCTGTCCACATCTACAAGAGCTGGGTCAACCAGACTGAGGCCCAGACAGGGCAGCGCAGGTAAGCAGGCAGTGGGACTGGTGTGCTTTGACGGTGGCATGTAAATGAGCATGCTGATTTATGCAAATGTGACACCAGCCCTGTGGGATGAAATAGGTGGTCTTTCGGACCCCCTCTAGTAATTACCATGGAGCTGATGTAAATGGCCCCCACCAGACCTGGTGTGCTTATCACAGAATGAGCAACACTGATGGATATGCAAAAGTGGTTAATTGCTATGTTAGTGCCTGTGTCAGAGTTGCCAGGAGCTGGGTTCCAGACTCCTTTACTGATAGGGGTGTGGATGAATATTCAGGTTTATGGATGAATAGGCAAGTGAGACAGTGGCAGGTCACTCAGGTGCTTAGGGACTAGAGGAACAGGGATGCTGAGGAGAGCAGCAGTGCTGGTGGCTTCTCTGGGTGGCCCACAGGCTAGTAGGTAGGGGGCCTGCAAGGCTCTGGCCCAGCCTTCACTGTCACCCCTGGGCAGCCTGGTCTATTCCACCCCTCAGGACACTCCCCACAGGCTCCAGCTTCTCCATCTTCCCTCCATCTCCCACCTCCATGGGCACTCCAGCTCTGTCCCCTTCACCTTCCACCCACCTGGCTCCAGCCCTCCCTGAACCCTCATTCTCATTCTGTCCTGAGCACATGTGTGTACGAGGTCCTATTGTTAGAGGAAGACTTTCAGGACTAGAGCCTCAGAGAGGGGAGGCTGTGGCTGACACCTTGTCCCTCTGCCCACAGCCACCTCCCCTACAATGTCACCCCAGGGCAGGCCCTGAGCCACCCTGAGGTCCAGAGACGACTGGACATTTCACTCCGAAACCTCCTTGCCGTAACCGATAAGTTCCTTGTAGCCATCATCTCATCTGTGGACCAAATCCCGTATGTGCAACAGCCCTACCCCAGCCTAGGCCCAGCCATGATGGGGAAGTAGAGCGGCCCTGGGTGTGTGTTGGGGAAGCTGGAAGGGACTGACCGGGGGACTCAGGGCTTCCAGGAGGTGGGCACAGAGTGCTCAAATCCCCTGCTGGAGACTGAGCTTGGATACAGTGTGCGGCTCTGTGTGTGGCCTATCAGGACATCACTGCAGGCAGAGAAGGGAACCTCAAGTGATTATGGGGATATATTATCATCTGAGGGCAAATGGGGAAAAAAATAGAACCCTTCAGTCCCCAAAGTCAGAAGTAGGAAATACTTCAAACCAATAAGTACTTTATGGTTCTTCCTTAAAATGTGCTCAGTAAGTGTTTTTTGGAAAGCAAATAATTGACTTTGGAGCTCCCAGCCTTCCTGGTGGCCAGTGCTGCACAGGGCAAGATGGGGTGCAGGTGAGAGGCCCCCGATATAGAGTACTGGACTAAGGGTTTACACCTGGGATTCAGGTAAGATTGGCCTAGAGCCAATAAAGGAAAGTGCACTGCTGTCTCTGGTACCCTAGCAGATAGAAATGGCTTTGAAACATACAAAGAAGTCTGTGGGTGGCATACCAGTAACAGGAATAATAGAAATAAAAACAATGGGGTCTGGAGGGCCGGCCGAGTGGCTCAGTTGGTTAAGAGCACGCTCAGGAGTAGCTCTGAGCTACAGCAGTTCGATGCCCAGCCCGAGCTGAGCTGCCGCTGAGCTGCCAACAGGTGGCAGGATGGCTCAGCTAAATAAATAAATAAATAAATAAATAAATAAATAAATAAAGGCTCAGATAAATAAATAAATAAAATAAAAGTGTTAAGTAAAAACAATGGGGTCTGCCACATTTGAACGGCACCATGCCGTTAGCTTCACACTACATTTCACCTGACCCTCAAAACCCTAGAGGCAGGGAGGGCCAAGACCAGTGAGCACTTCCCAACGGGAAGCACAGCCCAGGTGTGTATCTCTGGTCAGTGGCAGGTAGGCCTGGACCCTGTTCCCTTGGGGCCCTGCCTTGCCAGGCCATGCCCCCCTAGGTGCTCTGTGATAGCTGCAAGGTCTCTGCCTCAGAGCCCCCCGGGCTGTGCTGGGGCAGGGCTCTGTCTGTGAGTGTCAGATACCCAGGGTGCAGGCTAAAGGTGCCTCCGTGTGGGGGTGGGGGTGCTGGGACCTGGGCACTCCCAGGGGAGGCTAGAGGGGCCAAAGAAGGGGCTCTCAGGCCAAGCTGGAGACAGCGTGAGGGCCTAGTGACAGGGCCCTGGGGGCTGACACAGGGCTGAAGGGAGGGAAAAGGCCAGAGACACTGGGAGGAGGGCAGCAGGGACCTGGGGCGCAGTGCCGGTACTGCACTCTGGCACGGCTGGGCTTGGGGGCAGGCAGGCAGGCAGGTGGCCGTGCCCCTGTCTCAGACAGTCACGGCAGGTTCCTGGTGCACTGGTTGTCCCCAGCTATGGGATGCGGTATGTGGCCAAAGTCCTGAAGATGGCCCTGGTGGAGAAGTTCCCCGGTGCCACAGAGAATGAAGTCTACAAGGCAAGTGCCCCTCCCCGATCCCTGAGCTCTCCATCGCCCCGGTGATGCCTGTGAGACCCCAGACCCTGTACTGGGCTTCGGGGGGAAAGCCCCTGGGGCACAAGCGGACCTGTCAGGAGGCCTGGGGCCTAGTCCCAGCTCTTGCTCAAGTTTGCAGCATGACCTTGATCAAGTGGCCCCCTGCTCTGGGTCTTGTTTTTTCTTCTGCAAAATGTGGGGCAGACTGTGAGAACTGGGGGCTGGGCTGGGCTGTGGAGGCCAAGCAGGGCGCTTCTGAAATGGTCTCCTCTGCCCCCAGGTGGTCGGGAACCTCCTGTACTACCGCTTCCTGAACCCGGCTGTCGTGGCCCCCGATGCCTTCGATGTCGTGGCCATGGCGGCCGGCGGTGTCCTGGCCGCCCCCCAGCGCCACACGCTTGGGGCCGTGGCTCAGCTCCTGCATCACGCTGCAGCCGGCAAGGCCTTCTCTGCGGGAAGCCCACACCTACGTGTCTTGGATGACTATGTGGAGGAGATGTACCCCAAGTTCAGGTCTAGGGTCCTGCACCACCCTGCCCCCCTTCTCTTCATCTTTCATGCCCCACTTCCCCTCTCTGGAGCCCACGAGGAAGAGAGACACGGGTGCAGAGGAGAGTTAGGGGCTGGGGGAGAGGCTGTTGGCAAGGCTCCCTGTTGGAGAGGAAAGGGAACTTGGAGGTGGCTTAAGGGGACACTGGGAGAGGGAGTGCTAGAGGGAGGGTGGAGTGAGGGCCGAGTCAGGTGGGTTGAGCAGTGGCCCGAAGGCTGGAGGAGGGCCTGATGGGCGCGGTGCTCACATGCTGTCCCTGCTGGCACAGGAGGTTTGTCTGCCGCGCCTGCCAAGTGCCAGAACCCGAAGAGCGTTTCGCGGTGGACGAGTACTCGGACATGGTGGTTGTGGCCAAGCCCGTGGTGTATATCACCGTGGGGGAGCTGGTCAACACACACAGGGTGAGGGGCCACAGGCTGCTGGCAGGCAGGCTTGGGGGGTCCCAGGAGGAGGGCCGGCCCCCTGCCAGCTGCCCCATCCTGTGCCCTGCAGCTCTTGCTGGAGCACCAGGACCACGTCGCCCCTGACCCCTGCGACCCCCTGCACGAGCTCCTGGAGGACCTTGGGGAGCTGCCCTCCGTCCCTGACCTTGTCGGTGCGTGTTTCCCCCAAGCTCACTGCCCCCCAAGCGTCCAGTCTGGGGTGGGTGCCAGAAAGCTGGTTCCACATTTGGCCTCCCTCTCTATCTGGCTTGGACGTGGACACATGGACACAGACTGATGAGGGTGGACAGACAGACAGTGTGAGACAGACGTGGGGTATGGGTCTGGGGTCTCCCCCCATGAGGGAGGATTTCAGGACCTATGGGATGGGAGGAAACAAGTTACAGGGGGCACATCGGGAAGGAGGTGGTGACAGGTGTGACAGAACCAGGGGCTCCAGGAGATACAGGGTGCCCGGGCTGAGGCTGCTGGGCAGGCGTGTCCCCAGTAACCCCAGGGTGACAGCCCTTCCATCGGCACTCAAGATTGAGGCCACAGGATGGTGCCATCCAGTCGGGTGCAAAACCTTCCTGGAAGGGGTGCGTGCACAGCGTACCCATCTCCACCCCACCTGTGCATGTGGACGCGTATGCTTGTCCCTCATTAGTCACTCTGCCTCAGGGGAGAATGTTGCCGAGGATGGGAACATGGATCTGAGCAAGCTGGAAGTGTCCCTGACACTCACCAACAAGTTTGAAGGGCTAGAGACAGATGCTGATGACACCAGCGCCCAGAGCCTGCTTCTGAGGTAGGTGACAGCAGCCTCACCCTGCTGTCCCGAGCTTCCCAATGCTGGTCACATGGCCATTCTGCCCTCCTGTCCTTTAGAAAGTTCTCCCAGAAGCCTAACTGGCAGTTCCTTTTTTGCCGTCTGGGCTGGGTCCATCCCGGCCACCTCATCTCATAGGCAGAGGAAGAATTAGCACATTGGCATCAACAGATGTTTGCATCGTGTTGTGCTGTCTACCAAACACTTTTGTATGTGTTGTCATGTAACCTTAATAACAAGCTGCTTGCCGTCGAGGACAGGCTCGGGGTTAGGTGACTGGCCAGTCCATAGCCCCGCGGGATGGGGCTCGTTCCTCATCCTGTTGTCGTGCCATGATGGTCAGGAGATGGGCACAGGGCTTGGTTTCCCAGCTCTGCAGATGTGAGGGCGGCTGGCTGTTCTTTGGGCAGAGAGCGGCCACATGGCCACCCCCAGCTCCTGCTAGCAGGACAGCCATCTACTCACCCTGTAAACAAGTGAGTGGGCACTCAGCTTTGTCTGCCATCAGAGGCTACAACGGGTAGGGCAAGGGGGACACACAGCCTGGAGGGGGTGGTGTTGGAGCGGGGAAGGGACAGCTGGGCTTGGAACAGTCTTGCAGGAGACATGCGCACTTCAGCCCAAGGACTGAACAGAAGATGCTGCAGGCCAAGGGAACGGGGTGTGGTCAGCCTGCAGGCCTTCCTGCGTCATCGGGTCCCCCTCCTCGGTCATGTTCTCCCCACACATACCCTCACTCCCCTGCCTCCATGTGTCCCTGGCAGCCATGTGCTGGGTACGGTCCACTTCCTCTGGGTTCCCAGCCAGCCCTCGTGCAGACCCTGCCCCTGCCCCTGCCCCTCACATGTCCCGTCACGGCCCTCCTCCTGCAGCACCAAGCAGCTCCTGGCCGACATCCTGCCCTTCCAACCCGGGGACTCCCTCCAGGACGTGCTGTCCCTCTCAGCCTCTAGAGAACAGGTGAGTAGCCAGCATATCCCACAGGTGCTGCTGACTCCTCCCCTGAACCCCACCCGATCTGGCCTTGACTCCAGAGACACACAGGCTGAGAAGGGTGGCCCTAGTTGGGGGCACTCAGGCTGCACCTCCCTCCCTGCCCCACAGAACACCAGCCCTGATGCCAAGTGAGGTATTTTGGGGTGCAGGCTTTGCAAGTTGGGTATTATGGGGGTGCCGGCTGGGCATTATGGGGTACAGGCTGGGCAGGAGAGGCATTGTGGGGTGCAGGCTCTGCTTTGAGCATCCAGGGCTGGTGCTCAGAGAGTGGGCGAGCACTTGAAGGCCTGGAGGCAGAAGAAAGTGGTAAGTGGGTAGGGTACCAGGAGCAAGTCAGGCCAGCTGGCGTGAAGACTAAGCCAGGGGCTTCCCAGAGAAGGCAGGGCCTGCAGAGGACGTCCCAACACAGGACAGAAGGGAAATGTCCCAAGGACCCAGGAGCCATCGCAGAGCCATGGTGTTTGGAGTCCTTTGTGCTTTGTGTTTGGGCCCCCCTGGGGTGATCCAGGGGGGCCCTCCCTGTCTGATGTTGCTCCTGATGATCTTCACAGCCACCCTGTCCGTCTGCCCAGAAGCTGGGCTCTGGGGGCACAATCCTGCAGACACCCAGACGTGCCTGGGGCTGCCATGGCAGACCCCTTGAGCTGGCATCTCTGTCCCCCAGGAAGCAGCCCACAAGAGGCTGATGTGCCAACGCCAGGCCCATGGGGCCCAGACCCCAGTGCCACTGCGACGACAGCATTCGCTGATGGCTCCGAGCCTCCTGCCACTGGCCGAGAAGCAGAGACGCATCCTGAGGAACCTGCGGCAGCTGGAGAGCCTGGGGGTGGTCGGTGCGGGCGGCCAAGGGCTGGTGGACGAGCTGGCCAAGGTGACAGCCTGGGCCTGTGTGCGCGCGTGCGAGTGCGAGTGCGAGTGCGTGTGCGTGCATGTGTACATATTGGTACCTCAACGGCAGGCCTCTCCCTGGTAAGTGCCCACCCAAAATTGTCACCAAGGAACCTCCAAAGGGTCCTTTTGGAAAGAAGGGTCTTCAAATTAGCAAGGGAAGAAGGCGTTTCTGCGATGGTCTTTTACTGAAACACAGGGAGCCTTGGAGCTTGGCTCTTGGTTGGGGCGGTCGGAGGATGTCCATTGGAGGTTGGGGATGGCTTTGAGGTCGTCCTCCTAGGAAAAACAGCTGGAGGTGTCCCTCTTCCTGCCTCTGGGGACCCTGAGTGTGCTTAGGACTGCGTCAGGCCCGAGTCTCCTGCCAGGAGCGCCAGCACTCCCTCCCTGTCCCCTTTCCTTTTCTCAGTACATCCACAACCAGCACAGGCACCGGCAGCGGCGGAAGGCAGAGTTGCTGAGGCTGCAGGCCACATTGCGGGGCTTGGATGCCAAGACCGCCTTCTACGAGGAGCAGGGCGACTACTACAGCCAGTACCTCCGGGCCTGCCTGGGCCACCTGGCTCCCGGCTCCAGGTAGTTGCTGTCTGCCGCACGGCCCCTCCTGGCTCGGGTGCAGCCCTCACTTTGTCTCCCGCCCCAGGGTCTCGTTTCCTCCCAGCAGCCCCAGACAGAACAGTGTCTCCAGTGGTGAAGAGTCAGTTGGATGAATTCTCTGGGCCCTTTTTCCACTCAGGAATTTGGGGAAAGGGAAGAAGCAGCCCTGTCTTCACTATACTGCCGCCCAGCTCGTGGAGAAGGGGGTCTTGGTGGGAATTGAAGACCTCCCCAGCTCTCAGTATGTGTCTCCAGAGGGCAGAGGTCACTCTACCTGTCCCATTACCTTGGGGTGGAACACGGTCCCTGCCTTGAAGGAGCTGTTAGAATGGGGACAACAGCACATCTCTGGACAGAAAGTTCTGGGCAGTGGGCGTGGTCGGGCATGGAGGGCACTGTGGAGGGGTCTGCTGATTAGGGCTGGCGTGAATGAGATTGGCAGAAGACAGAGCTGGGCCCTGGGAGTGGCCGAGGGGACTCTGGGCCCTAGGTGACACGCGGAGCTCTGTCCCTGGAAAGGGGCGACGGGTCCCTATTTTGAGTCCTGTTCCTGACAGCTTCAGAAATGTGATCTTTGACATCACTCCTGGAGACGAGGTGGGAAAATTCGAAGTCAACGCCAAGTTCCTGGGTGTGGACATGGAGCGATTTCAGCTTCACTATCAGGTAAGGGGACTGTCGGAGCCCTCAGGACACCTGCCGGGCTTTTGGTGCGCTGCCTAATGATAGTAGGCCGACCTCAGATGACCCCAGCTCTGCTTCCCACCCAGTCAATAGCATCTGTTCCTGAGAGGAGGGTGAGGGTCTGTCGGCCCCAGTCCCTCTGGCCTCCTGCCCTGCCTGCCGCAGCCCCCGGTGCCAAGCATTGAGCGGGGTTAGTGTTCTGAAGCTCCGTCATGTGTCAGAAACTACCCATCACCTTGTGAGAGCCTCGCCCCAGTTCTGAAGCACTTTGCCTGTTTTACAGTCTCTGCGGCTAACGGATTAGAAGCTGCCCATGTCAGATTGATGCTCAGGGAGGTGGTGATTTTAAACCCACACCCTTCTGCTCTGCTCTTGGGACTTTTGCATGAGAAAACGTTCAGGCCCTGGCTGTGCTTGAATTGACATTGGTCCAGTCACTGTCCCTGTCCCTTGGCCTTGGTTTCCCACCTGTGTAGTGGATTTCAGTAGCCCGCTGCAGTGGCCCCTGCCATGGGGTGGCCAGGCACAGCAAGGAGGCCTCCAGCTTCCCCTGCCCTCCCTCCCCTCCTAGGACCTCCTGCAGCTCCAGTACGAGGGTGTGGCTGTCATGAAACTCTTCAACAAGGCCAAGGTCAACGTCAACCTTCTCATCTTCCTCCTCAACAAGAAATTCTTTCGGAAGTGACAGGCAGTGGGTGCTGCCCATCCTCTTCTCACCTGGCTGGATGCTTTCCCAGCACCTACTGATCTGCTCCCTGCAGACCCAGAGCTTGCACTGGACAAGACTCAAGGCCTCCCCCATCCCCCAGATGGGGGCAGTTTGTTAGCTTGACCACAGGCGGGGTCTCTAAGTGGCTAAGTCAGCCTTGCCCCAGAGTCTGGCTCTGCAGCTTTGAGGTCCCAGAACCCCACTGTTTCTGAGCAAGATGGCAGGGTGTGAACCTGGGTGGGGCAGCCTGGGGAGACCCCTGCTCTGGGTCTGCTGCTGCCTCTCCCTCTCCCCGTGGTCACCCCAATATTGCGTGCACTATACCTGTACCTTCCCTCTGCAGACTCCAGGCAGGCTCCCTGGCCCCCGCCCCCACTACAGCAGTGGGGGTCCCTGCCCTGCTGAGGCCCAGGAGGAAGCAGCACTGCTGCCCTCCACAGTGGCACAGGCAGCTGACCCTCCGTCCCCTCAGGTCCTATTCCCTTGTTTATGGTCTGCTATTTGGGTCACTAGGGTATTTATTCTTACTCCTCCAGCCCCTACACTTTGGATCACTGTGCAGCCTGAATCATGGTTCGAGTCCTTTCACCTCTTTGAGCTCAGAGTTCTCATGTCCTTATTCAAACTAATACCTGTGCCAACCTCTTATAGCTTGTATTTAGACCCTTAGGCCAGGGTCTTCGACCTCATTCTCTCAGCTCCAGACACACAAAGGACAGTCCTTTTCTCTTTCACCCCGGGACTTGCACCAGAGCAGTTTCCATAGATCTGCAGTCTTGCCCCTGCTGCTGTTTCCCTCTTGTCCCCACACCTACCCACTCCCTGACCCTTCTGATTCCATTTTAATAAAAGCAACTGTTACCCAACATCTGTTTTTAACCCCTTACTTCATTTACTGCAGGACAGGCCTCCACGTGTGGGACACGGCATCCCCGAGAGCTGGGGCATCCTTCCTGCACCTCCCACAGCCCCCTTGCCTCCCGTGCAGGGCCACTCTGCCTGCCCGCACTCGTAAACACTTAATGAGATGTGGCATATATGCCTGACTTCCCTCCCTGGGGGACAAAGAAGAGGAAGGAATTCTTAGGTTTCCATTCTGTTTTTATCAGCCATCTGAAGCCTGAAGCCAAGAGGAGAAAGCAGTCCAGGTTCCACCCTGCCCGTCCTGCACATGTTTCCAGCAGGTTCTATGCCTGAGCCTTGGGTGACAGCACCTGAGGGGCTTGAGCCACAGCTCCTTAGGCACTTACTGCAGGTTCTGCTCTCTAATCCAAGTCCCTATCCCATGAGGACGCCCCCTCCACCCCTCCCTTTCTGGGGCGGGGGGGATCAGAGCACACACCTGCCCTGCATCTGAGCTCCCAGGCATCCCCACTGGGCCCCCACAGGTTTGTCCTGTGCAGCCTGCCTCTCTGCATTCCCTTCCATTCCATCACTCAGGATTTGTCTTGCTGTCACATTCAATCTCAGTCACATCCTTTCCCCCCTTAACATGCCATAGCAAAGATTTCAAGTACCTCTTGCTCTGGGTGACAGTGACATATACCAGTGGATCCAAGTTTCTACACATGATCAGTCATCATTAAAAACCTCACACTCGCTAAGGACTCCAGCATGGCCCCACTGTGATGCCTCCGGGAGCAATGTGACCTCAGCTACATGCAGCACACACAGGAATGTCACCATAGCTACCACTACTGAGGGCCTGTCGGGTGGGATGGTGACTTCTCACAACTCTGAAAAGGTATGTGGTCACTCTCTGTTTAGCATGATGACACAGGCACATGGGGTGGGTAACTGTCCAGGCTACATGGCTGTCAGGGGCCGGATGGCTTTCAAGTCAGAGTTCATAGTCCCCAGCACTTTTCTCTGAAAGGAATGTTTCCACTTCCTTCACCCTACTCTTGAACCTACACCCCGCACTCCTGCACCCTCAGTGATGATCCCTGAGTTTTAGTTCATCAGTGTCCTTTCCTAACCTTCAAGGCTCTGTCTGAGGGTCAGGCATGTGGTGGGCTCACACCAGTTCGACCTCTGGAGGACAATTTGGCAACATAAAAAATGGAAGCGCAGGGCCAGCCGAGTGGCGCGTTGGTTAAGAGTTGACTTGGGACACCAGCTCTGAGCAGCAGGGCCCTGGTTCGGACTCCACATGAGGGCCAGTGATGCTGCACCCTCTATAGCTAAGATGGTGAACAACAGCTCAACCTGGAGTTGGGCTGCCATGAGTTGCTAGCCATGGCGTAGGCTGCAGTGGGGCAGCAGTAGGCTGCCATGAGTGGCCGGCAGCCAAGCATGAGCCAGCCGGCAGCTACTGTGAGCTTCCATGAATCACTGAGCGGCTGTCCAATGGCCGGCGAGCAACTGCCTCACCTGGAAAGATAATATCAACATGGGTCAGTGACGTCCTCTACGACTAGACTGAAGAACCAAAGGATAACAACTTGTCTGTTCCCCTTCCCCCAATTCCCCAATAAAATCTTAAAAAAAAAAAAAGGACACTCAGCGGGCCAGGACAATTCAATAGGGAAAGAGTCATCTTGTCACCAAATGGTGCTCGAACAACTGGATAGCCATGTATGAAAGAATGAAGTTGGACCCCTACCTCACACCATATACAAACTTAATAGATCATAGACCTAATTAAAGTAAATTAATTAAATGGATCATAGACCTAAATGTAAGAGCTATAACTATAAAACTTGTAGAAGAAAACAGATACATATTTTCATGACTTTGGATTAAGCAATGGTTTCTTAGGACAACAAAAAACACAAGCAACAGGAGAAAGAATAGATAAATCAGCCTTCATCAAAGTTAAAAGCCTATGGGCCAGCCAAGTAGCGCGGTGGTTAAGAGCTGGCTCAGGATGCCAGCGGCCCGGGTTTGGATCCCACATCTGAGGGCCAGTAACACTGCCCTTTAAAAAAAAAAAAAAAAGTTAAAACTTGTGCTTCAAAGGGCACCTTCAAGAAAATGAAGACAGCACACAAAATGGGAGAAAACATTTATAAATCATGTATCTGATAAGGGACTTATATCCAAAATGTATTAGGAAGTCTTACAACTCTAAAATAAAAAGACCACCCAATTAAATGGGCAAAGAATTTGCATAGCCATTTCTCTAAGGAGGAGATCTGCTTTATTCACTTAGCTATGAAAAAATACTTCCATGTCTTTAAAACTTCTTCCAAATATTAATGTCTGTAATAGTTAACTTTCCTACCCTGTGGAAGTGGTTTTCCATTTTCACTTTTAAATCACAGATATCTCTGTACAAAAGCTTTATTTACACTTTTAGTTATCTTTTTATAATAGAATGCGAGAACAGAGATGACTAGATCATGAGCTTTAAAAAAAAAAAAAAGCATGAGCTTTAAAAAAAATTTTTTTTCCTGATTGTGATACATATTCATTGTTGAAAATTTAGAAAATATTTTAAAAGCAAAAAAAATTAAATTTCACGATACCATCACAAAATAACCACCTGTAACATTTTGATGTATTTTCTCCCAATCATGTGTCATTAGAATGACACTATGCATCTTATTTTGTAACCAGCTTTCTCCATTTATCATTGCAGACATTTTTCCACATTAAAGAAGATGTGCCATAATTTACTTAATCCATCTGCTATAAAATAAACCACGTAGATGTCTTAAATTTTGATATAAAAACATGCTGTGTTACCAATCTGTGGAGCTGTTCCCCTGGGTCTCCCTCTGGGGAAGTGACCTTCCCTCTTGTGACTGGGGGGTAAGTGCGCAGCAGAGTCCCCCACCGACCTTGGACTTAGGTGCCAGAGCAGACACTGGACTGCCTTCCCCTCAGCTGTGGGAATTTGGATCCAGGCAGCACCAGGAAGGGAAGCCAACTGGAGATGGCCACCAATTTCTGGCACTGGGACCCACTGGAGGAGTCAGTGTGTCACTTTTCCCAGGTCAAACCACTTCCCTCCTTACAAACCTGAGTGCTGCTCCACATCTACAAATCCTGCTCTGAAGTTCTTGGGCACCATGCCTTGTCCCTTACAAGGATGCCTTCCTGCCTCGTCCTTGTACCTAAGTCTGCTTTTCCTTGGACTGTGTTTCTATTGTAGAAGAGAAGTCGCTGTGGCAAAAGGTAAGCACTTCATACAGGAGTTTTTAAAATGTGACTTAATGTCCTCCAGAATCTGTACAATAACAGACAGAGAGGCCCAGCAGTGGGGAGAGAAGCATATGCCCAGTGGGCCAGGGCTCAGAAGGTGCTCAACCGGACCCTCGGGAATCAATGCAAACCTGCCCTTGGGAGGCCTGAGGAGCCCCTCAGATGCCCTTTCACCAGTGAAGTGTAAGAGGGCCCCTATCTCCAAAAGGAAAACATGGATTACCAAACATAATGTGGTACCCAGGACTGGACCCCGGGCCAGAAAAAAGGACTTTAATGGGAAAACTGGTGAAATGAAACAAAGCCTGGGATTTAGTTAACAGTAATATGTTGATATTCATTTCTTAGTTTTCACAAATGCAATAATATGAAATGTTAACCTTAGGGAGACTGTGCGAGGGGCACACAGGGACCCTGTACTGTGTTTTTTTTTTTGCCACTTTTCTGTAAATTTAAAACTGTTCCAAAATTACAAGTTTATTTAAAACTGTATTGCACCAATTTACAGCCCCACTAAAAAGGCACAGAAATGGCAGTGTTACCATGACCTTGACAGCAGCAAGTATTTTTAAAAATTCAGTCCTTCAAGGGCCGGCCGAGTGGTGCGGTGGTTGGGAGCTGGCTTGGGATGCCAGCGGTCCTGGTTCGGGTCCCACATGTGAGGGCTGGTGACACTGCCCTCAAAAATAAATAAACAAAATAAAATTTACTAGAGTTACTTTAAAAAAAAAATTCAGTCCTTCGACAAATATTTATTAAGTGCCCTCTAAGAAATGTCTGGCACTATCTGAGGTCCTTGGGCTCCACCACTAAACAAAGCAGATATACAACAATGGCCTCACGGGGCTGACAGAGTGGCAGGGAACGACAGACACCTTTGTGTGTCAGCAATTATAAATAAGTGCTTGGGCAAAAAGGAAGAGCAGACAGTGAAGGAGAGGAATCAGGGGTGGGCTGCAACTTTAAATAGGCTGCCGGGAGAGGTTTCGTGGAGGAGGAGACATCTCAGTGATGGCTTGAAGGAGGTGAAGAAGTAACCACGTGGACATCTATCTGGAGGAAAGATTTGAGAGGCAAGGTGGAAAGGCACATCATGTGTGGCCTTGTCGGTGCCATACTAGGTGTGGCAGGGACCCTCGCTCAAAACCCCCGCTTACTTCCTTACATTTCTCAGAAACCCTTGCAGTTAGGTGGGACTCTATAACTAGTTCAAGCCAATGAAATGTGAGCGGAAGTGTCATGTGTCACTTCCAGGTTTGGCAAAAAAAATGCCAACGTGACTCTGGTCTTCCTTTCCCTGGTGTGGCACGCAGCAGCTGCACGATGGCAGCGCAGCCATCAGCCTGGGTCCCCTAGTGATTATGTGGAGCAGAGCTTTCCCTACTAACCTGTGGGTGACACATATTATGAGCTGGGTCACCAGCTGGTGGCGCCCTGGAGAGACAGCCACTGAGACTCTTATTATATTAAGCTGCTGAGACTTAGGGGCACAACTTAGCCCACCTCACTGGTGACAGAAGGATGTAGCTCATTCTCTGTGTTAGCTGAGCCTGTTGTTAATGGCAAGAAAGCTACAGCGTCATTGCTTAAACCTTTTTGAGAATTAGGAGATGCAGCAGACTGTTTTCTAAGATGGCCGTAAGGAAACATCCCATCCCCTGTGCTCTTCCTATTGTGGCATTTCCACTTCCACATCTCATCCTGCTGGAAGGTCTCCAGGACATCTGCATGCACAGAGCTGACACCTCCTATGACAACACTGCCTTCTTCTGGAACACCTCCTGAAGGACCTGCCTGGGGCTCTTCTTGAGGAGACGTAGGTCTTTCCAGAAACACGTCCATGGTGGTTTGCTTGGTTTATTCCTTTGTTTCATCGTAGATCTGCTTGTGAGCAGATAAAGCACCATAAACATTCTACTCTGTTAACCAGAACTTTTCAGGGTTGGGGGCCATGTTCTCAGATGTTCTAGGAGCTTATTGAGGTTGGCAGAAGTGTCTGCTAAACTCTTCACTGTGCATCCTTCTCCTCCTCCTGCAGTTTCCTTTTCTCCTGCCTCTTGTTCGGCTGTGCACTCCTGCTCCAGTTCCAACACCTCCCCGTTGATCACTTCCTCAGAAGCCCCTTCTAGGAGGAGCTCCCTGGTGTCGTCCTCACCCACACCCAGGTGAGGCTGTGAGCCCTCTCGGGCGCAGCCTTGGCAGTTTTGGATTCTTTGCACTACAATATGATGATGGCTTCGATGTCACCAGCGATAGATGTGTGTTGGCTCCATTATCCTCTATGGAACCAGCATTGCATACATAGTCCGTCATCGACGGAAGTGTCCTTATGTGACGCAGGACACTACTTTACAATATTTGACATTTGGCCACATGGCGAAATGCTCACCACAGTCAATCTAGTTAATGTTCATCACCATCCAGAGCTACTCATGTTTTCCTTTGTGATGAGAAGTGCTTCTGAGTCTCGAACGAATACCTTCAATCACCTACGAATCTTGTTAAGATGTGCGTTGTGATTGGGAGGTCTGGAGCGGGCTGAGAGTCTGGGCAGTTCTACAGCCTTGCAGGTGATGCCCACACTCTCTTGAGCTGTCGGACTCGGGCACCCCAGCTAGCCTTGGTGACCCCTACTTTTTCTCTAATCTTCCCAAATGTTTGTGGGGAGCTCAAGTTTGCAGTTTGGAAAAAGGATCTTCCCATCCTTTGAAAGACTGGAGCTTCCTAGTTCCACCTCCAGTCTTTTGGCTCCTCTTCTAGTCTCCAAAATTCCTCACAGACGGAAACGAGGTGGGGGGGGGCAGGACCCCACACCATGTGCGCACACTCCTTCAGTGTTGCCACTGACCTTGACGGGGTGGAGACAGGAAGTCACGGAACAAATGGGCTGTACATTCCAGTCTCACCTTTCTACACTTCAATTTTCTTATTTCCACCTTAAATATCTGTCTTAGGAGAGAAACAGGAAGAAAAGAGGAATTGGGAACCCTGTTCCCTCTGTCATCTGTCACTAGCACTCCATCTGCTTCAGCCCAGGATTCTTTTTTGCCCTTTCGTGATACTTTTTTTCCAAATATGACCTCTCCCCTGGCCCCTGCCATGAGAGAGAAAACTCCAAGATGTTCCCCAAACCTGTGCCACGCTTCAGGCCTCCTGGTACTATACAACGGGTCTGCACCCCCTCGCACTGGCCCGTGGTTATGTGTGGTCCTGTCCCCTGGAAGGAGGGGGCTGTTGCTAGGAACCACATGCTCATCATCACATTCTATATTGTAATCTTCACAGCACCTTATGGATAGTGCCCTCACATTATCACTGAGGAAACAGAGGCTCAGATAGGGTCAGTGACACGCCTGAGGTCACACAGCTAGAAATGACTGAGTGGAGACTGGACCTCAGCTCTGCGTGACCCAGCCTTCTCTCCTGGCTTTGTCTACACCTGAGCAATGCCAAGGTCGCTGTGTGACCATACAGGACCCCTGGGTGCCCTTTGCTTTCTCATGTGCACTTCCAACATTGAATTCAGGAGGTATTGTCCCAACTGTGCCCTGAGTCTCGCTCCCCTCCAGGGTCCCCACAACCACACAGTCAGGGCTGTCTTCCTGGGCAGCAGTGGAACCATTTTATCCCTGGCCCCTGACTGGGCACTGACAGGCTGGTTTGGAGCCCCACAGCCCCTTCCTCCCATCCACACGTGACCATGGTCCTTAAACCCTCTGAGCTCCACGTTCATCACCTGTAAAGTGATGGACTATCGTGTGATGATGAAAACAGTGTGCATCTTGCCTTTCAGAGCGCCTCACATAAAGCTTGAACCCTGTTTATCCCCAATTTCTTATCTTTCTCACAGGCCAGGTCTAAGGCAGCCTCTCATTGGCCCTCCTGGGGCAGGGCTGGGGTGTATGAGAAGAAGGGCTTGCAAGGAGGAGGAGGGGGCTGAAACACATCCCGTTCTGTGGACTCTGGGGACCTGGCCAGTGTGTGCAACAAATGCAGGTGGGGACCTGGTGGGAGAGCCGGCGTCTGCAAGACTCCGGCAGCAGATGGGAACTCCGAGGCAGGACTAGGTGGACTAAGTGGGCTAGGTGGTCCCACTTCTGTCACCCCACCCCCCAGCACCCTGTCATGGTGCCCAGTAAGTGCTGTGGCATGAAAGTGCTCTTTCTGAGTAGGGGCTGAGCCCATGGGAGATGCGACGGAAGAAGGGTGGTGACAGCCCTGGGTCCAGGCTGCTCCCTTAGATCATAGCTCCGCAGACCTGCTGGCCATGCAGTTGGGTTGACAGACCTCAGAGGAGAAAGAGTGGCCCTTCCTATTGATGCTAATCTCTGTCAAACTCCAGGTAACCTAAAAATAAATGTAAAGCAATCGAATAAACATCATGAAATACAGTGGCGCACTTCAGCTTTGAGAACATAGATGCCCAGGATGGGCGAGGGGCTGCCAGGCTGCCTCTCCTCTGAGGCCTCAGTCTGGCTGGGAGGCTGATGCAGCTGCCCACCAGCTTCTTCCCTGACCCCCTGGGCCCCACCCTCGGTGTTTGCCTTCCCACAGAGGCTCTTAGCAGACAGGGCAGGTCCTTGTCCCCTATTATCACCACATGAAAGATGCTTAACCTGGCCTTTGTCCCCTAGCCCCTGGTCCTGACCCAGCCAGTCCTCAAAAGACAGTCTGATGCACGTGGCACAGACATTAGCACACAATCACTGGCTCACTTATACCCTTGCTAACAGGCTTACTAAGCCATGGAGGCACCCACAAGCAGGGTGGAGAGGGAGCCTTGGGTTTGTCACCCTGCTCCTTTACTGTCTCCCCACTTCCCGCTGGTATCAGTGGTGCCAGGGCCCCTTCCTGTGTCCTCCAGGTACCCAGCCTATGGTTGCTTAGCAATGGCATGCCTCTCCATGACCTCAGCATGTCCTTTGTAGCGGTAGTAGCAGCCACAGCAGGGAGAGCCAGGCTGGACCTACTGGAGCTGCTGCTGACAGGGGATGTGTGGGAACGAGCCCCAAAACAGGCCCGCGTGTGAAATTCACAGCTCTTTCTCACACTCAGGTCCCACACTGACTCTTGGAAGATCCTGCCATGCTCCCCTGTCCTCAGCTCCTGTCTAGGTGCTGGCTCCCCCACCATGTTGGGCTTCTCACCCCACTTGTTTGCCTTGCTGTCTGCCCACCTGCTCCTGTGGTCTCTCCTTCTCTTGGGGCTCAGGCCCTTGTCCGTTTGTCCATCCTGCAACTCCACATCCACATGTCTGCCTCTCAGGTCTCTCCAGCTGCCCCAGGCTCTCTTTGGGCCCCTCCTGCTCATACTGTGTTACTTCCAGTCTCCCCTTCACCAACACAATCCTCTTACTCACCAGCTCCAAGGGCTGGTCCCCATGTTGCCAGCAACCACGATCACACCCCTTGTTACCACCTTTCTAGGAAAGGCCTGTGGTGGGAGGGGTCACAGAAGAGCCCCCACCCCCTACCCCCACCCCCCAATCCTGCTTTCCTCATTTAGCCTGCCCTGGATTTTAGCATCAATGGAAACTGACCTTAGACTTCTGGCAAATGAGAAGAGGCGTAGGCCCAAAAAAGAAAGCAAGTCCTTCCAGTCCCTCAGCCCCAAGGTCAGAGTCCCCTGTGGTATCAGGAAACTGCCTCCACCCCAAAACAGTGCTCCTAGCTCCCAACTGACAGAGTGCCTCCGGTCTCCCGATCTGTGTCCCCCGACTTGACCTCTTTACCTGCACGCCCTGCCACCCCACTCCTTCAGTTTGATTGTCTGGGGCTTAAGAACCAGGATGAGGGAGAGCACAGAAAGGAGGGCTGGTGCCCAGCTCCCTGGAAGGCCAGCTGAAGGGATGCTGAAATGAGGGCATGAGGGAGGCTAAGGGAGGCCCTGGGTTGAGCCTTCTGGCAGTGGTAGCAGCAGATGGAACAGAGGAGGCAGGAGGCGGGACCAAGTGACCTCACCCAAACCCTGTAGTCTGCTGCTATTGCAACCTGGCGAGGCTCCCAGCTCTCCTGGGTCCCCAAGTAGCAGAGCTTTTTATAGTTCACTCCCCAACTTGGGTTTGAATAATTAAACAAGATGGACAGAAATAGCAGCGGGACAGCGAGGGTGGTTATTTTGAGTTTTTCTGGAACACAGAGTGCTCCTGGGCTGTACCCCACCCTTGCAGGGGGAGGAACCACCATTAAGGCTCATGGGAGATTCCTGTGGGAGGGAAACCCACCAGCACCCCCTTTCTTTGGGTTGACAGGGTTGCTCTCAGCCTAAGGAGGGTCTGGGCTTCTTCCTGGTCTTCAAGGAAGGGGAGGGCTCTCACTGTCTTCTGCTCATAGCTCCTCCCCCAACAGGAAGTCCCTTCTGTTCTGTCAGCCCTTCTGCTTCAGAGAGGGGCACAGATGTTGACAATGAGATCAATAAGCAGCCCCAAGACAGGCTGAACAGGACGAGGTGGCTACTGCTCCTCTGGCCAGGGAGCTGGAATCAGGTTATAGGAGGTCTTGTGCCCCCTGCCCCCACTACAACTATGGGGAAGTGGGGAGGGAATGAGGAATGGGGTTGGGAGGTAGCGGGGGAGGCAGAGCTGGGAGGGGGATTGGTTGGGAACAGACTAGGTTCCAGGGGAAAAAAGGCCAGAGATGGATTCGTGTCTGACTGAGGGACTCTGAAGCGGCAAGAAGCCCCCCTGTTCCTGCTCCCTGTTACTGTCCTATGTCCCTGCCAGAAGCCTAGCTGGGTTTCCTGGGCAAAGTCTTAGCAACTGAGCTGGGTATGGGGAGAGGTGGGGAGGACCCCTCAGGTCTCCATTGCAAACCAGTCGTTTGCGCTTGTTTGCATAATACTTTTGCTTCCACTGCAGAAATTAGGGTCTCACCCCAACTCTACCTGAGGCTCTACCACAGAGCTTAAACCCAACCTGGGCACAGAGGGCACATTTCTTGTGTTTTTCTCCCTTCTGGTAACAACTTCAGGGGTGTCTGGAGGTCAGATTTCAGGAAATACTGGAGTATCATTCAACAAACATTTTGAAAGCACTTACTATAAGTCTCGCATTGTGATGGTGCTGGGAATAATTAGCATAGCAAGATCGTTGAGTCAAGCAGCTCACAGTTCAGTGGGCAGGATGGCCATCTTAAATCCTACTCCCCACCATCACTGAGTGCTTGCAACCCAACATACAAGAGCCTCACAGAAGCAGTCCCATTTAATCCTCACAGCAAGTCTACGGTGTAAGTAGCATTAGCTCCATTTGACAGTTATTAGAACTAAGACAAAGGGACTTGATTCCAAGTTCTGTGCCTTTAACCACTGCCCTGTGGTCACTAATGCAGGGAAGGAAAACGCAGGCTCACTAGATGCTAGGGATGTTTGAAAGTCAGTGAGATTGTCTGTGCTTTGCATGCTCAGTGGGGGCAATCAGGAAAAGCCTCCTGGAGGAGGTGGCTTTGTGCTGGACTCCATTCATTCTACAAAAACTGAAGTTGAGTTATCCACTAAGTGCTTTATTCTTGGTGTGGGGATCCCAAGTCCTTGCCCTGGGTGGACTGCTGGGCAGCTATGGAGGAGAGGCTGAAATTATAATTGGGTGAATCTTCAATGTCCCTTTCACTGTTGGAGTTGTCCTGCTCTTCTTGGGTTTCTCTCCCAGGGGCAAAGTCCCAAACTTCTGGAGAATCTGGAGGAAAGACCTGGCCTTCCTACTCTGGGAAGTCTTCCCTAACGTCTACCCTGCACTTTTTCCTGTTCCAATAGATTTCCTCACCTCCCTTTTCATTCCTCTTTTTCAAGGCCAAAATCTCACAGCAGTAACCGGGCAGATCGAAAGCGGCTGGCCCTTTAAGGCCACCTTCTTCCCCCCACGTGCCGTCTGGTTGGGTTGGCGACGCTGACGCACGCGTGACGTCAATGGCAGCTGGCGGAGTCTGGGCACGAGGAGCGAAGTTGGGATGGGGGTAGGAGCGAGAGCGAGAAGGCGGTCATTTTACATTTAAAGGGGCCATTCCCGGGCTAGTGATCAGAACGTTAAAGAAATGTGCATCTGGCAAACTTTACCGTCCTGAACTACGGGGCAGTAAAAAGGGGTGGTACAGCCGAAGTCGCTGGTGACTCAAGTTTGCCGTGTCAATTATGTCCTTCCGCGGAAAGGGGGAAATAGTCCGTCGGTGCCCGGGCTGGAAGCACGTGATCTGTAGGGGGCGGATGGGGTGGGGGAAGAGGGAAGGAGGGAGGAGCTGGGAAGACGACTGTCAGGCTTCATTTCAGCTGCCCCCACCCCCACATCCTGCCCACCCTCCAGCAGCTGCCACCACATCCTGCCCAGCCTGGGGCAGGGAACTTGTGTGTGTGTGTGTGTGTGTGTGTGTGTAGGCACTGACCTAGGACCCGGCTTTGGCACCCCTTCCTTGCCCCTTTCAGTTCCAGGGTAGGGCCTCTGCCCTTTGCCCTGGGCCTGGACCCTGGAACCCTGGCACTGAGCTTGGGCACAGCTCTCTGCCTGACTCCACCACCCCAACCCCCGCCACCTCTGGCCAGTGGGACTTGTCCAGAACCCCAAATCAGAGCTGCATCCCTGGGCTGGCACAGTTATCAATTGGCGAAAACATTCAATAACGTTTTTGTAATCTTAACCCAGACACATACACACACACACACACACACACACAGACACACACACACACACACAGACACACACACAAACTCGCACACAGGTTCGTGTAAACGACATTTGTTGAGCATATTCCATGCCAGACCCTACAAAGCCATGAAGACCCACAGTTGAGTTAAACTGCTTCCTTCAAGGAGCTCATGAGCTAGTGAAGAAGAGTAAATTAGAAACCAAAAATGTCAGTACAATATGGCGGGTACTGATGGGGTCGATACACAGAATAGAGAGCAGTATGGACAAGTAGAGACACAGGAAGGAGGACATACAAGTCCACATGGAGACTGTGTACACAGCAGGACTCCCGGCATTGAAGCTGACAGCCCTTTCCCTCACAAGCAGGATGGGGGATGTGGGGAAGACTGCGGCCTTTGCTGGTATCACTGGAAAACTGGAAGAATGATGGGCCCAATGGAAAGGATAAGATGGATGGATGTGGGGGGTGGAGAAGGCCCACATGACTGTGGACAAAGCTGCAGGAGTCACCAACCAGCCAGACAGAGGCTGGAATAGCAGTAATGGCTCCCCAGAGTTACAGAGCCAACGGCAGGAAGAGAAACAGCTCTTGGGGATGTGGAAGACCTTTCCAAATTAGATTGAATTAGGGATGCTTGGGGAGTGTGAATAAAGGGAGCTGGTGATGTCCCTTTGCCATATAGACTTATGAAGATGATATTGTACAAAGGAGTTTAAACAAACTTTGTAGGACTTTGGTGGGCAACTTTGTGACTCCTGGGGGATTTTATAGCAACTTTGGGCTGTTAGATGACTTTTCTCTAGGAAAGATGGGTTGGTAGCCAGAAGGGGAGACGGAAAAATGAGACCTAAGCATCTGAGCCTGCTTAGGCATTTTCCACCTAGAGGACTGTGGGATGGGTAGTCCAGGGGCTAGAAGAAAAAGGTATAATGAGTCACTTTCAGAACGTTTTGGGTTTTTTTTTAAAGATTTTATTGGGGAATTGGGGGAGGGAACAGCATTGGGGAATCGGGGAAGGGGAACAGACAAGTTGCTGTCCTTTGGTTCTTCAGTCTAGTTGTGGAGGATATTGCTTCACTGGCCCATGTTGGTATTGTGATCACTGTGCTCTTCCTGGCTGAGGCAGATCGGTCACAGGTCATTGGAGGGCGGCTCATGGCAGCTCACAGCAGCCCACTGCAGCCCCGCTGCAGCCTATGCTGTCGCCAGCAACTCATGGCAGCCCAGCTCCAGATCGAGCTGTTGTTCACCATCTTAGCTGTAGAGGGCAGTGTCACTGGCCAGTGTGGGATCCGAATCAGCAGCCTGCTACTCAGAGCCTGCACTCCCAAGCGAACTCTTCTTTTTTTTTTTGAGGGCACTATTACTGGCCCTCGTATGTGGGACGGAACCAGGGCCACTGGCTTCCCAAGCCCAAGCGAACTCTTAACCAATGAGCCACTTGGCCAGCCCCAGAACGTCTTTTTTTTTTTTTTTTTTTTTTGAGGACAGTGTCACTGGCCCTCGTATGTGGGACCGAACCGGGGCCGCTGGCTTCCCAGAATGCCTTTTATTTATTTATTTTTTTTTTTTTTTGAGGGCAGTGTCACTGGCCCTCATATATGGGACCCGAACCCGGGCCGCTGGCTTCCCAAGCCAGTGCTTAACCACCGCACCACTTGGCCGGCCCAGAACGTCTTTATTATAATCTAATTTCCAGCAATGTTACTCCCTAGATTCTTTCTTCGTCTTCCATGTGTTTGTTACTTTTTCTTTCCCATGAAGTTCTCTTTTTCCTTCTCTCTAGAGATAGATAGGTAGGCAGATACATACATACATACATAGATACATGGATTTTTTTTTTCTATCCCACTTGTAATATCTATCAGCCTCTCCTACTCTGTTCTTCAGTGAATTATCATTTCAGCATCTTAGGGTTCAGGACACTTCATCTCCCTCATTGGTCTCTTCCCTCCCCTCCTTTCTCCCTTTGCTGTGGGCCCTTTAACACCCTCCCAGGTGACTCACCTTCCTTCCTCATTCCTTTGTTAAGGACCCAACATTCCAAGGCAGGGAGGACCAACTGGCCAATCACAGCCCTGGCAAGTCTGCCTCTGACTTGAGATTGGCTGGAGCTGTGGACAGCGGGAGCTCACCACACAGATCAGTAGGAGGTTGGGGAGGGGGTTTCTGGGCATCAGCCCTGGGCCAGAATTTGTTCAAGGGCAGCTTTTATTTTTGAAAGAATCCTTCTAGTAGAGCTGGGGCTAGAGGGGTCTCTGACTTGGAGAGCCTTAAAGCTGGAGTCAGACTGAGAACCCTCAGCTCTCTTGGTCCTCTGGGGACTTGGCTGCCCCCTGCCCACTTTGGGTTTTTTTCCGTGATCTGGGACTCAGTGGTCTGAAGGCTGAGTTCCCAAGCCTGTTCCTAAGAAGCCTTTTCCAGAAGCCCTGGATCTCTCCAGTCTCAACATTCTGCTTTCCCGACGTCGGAAACAGCCGGAAAATAAACACCCTGATGACTAAACGGTTTCTCCAGCTACAGCCTGGGGAAGCACTAAAAATAGAGGCCACAAGTGAGGGGAGGTTCCCCACTTGAGGGAGGGGGCACTTTCCCATCCTGCTACAGTCCCAGGCCTGCCACAGTCCCAGGACTGGCACAAGTGTCTGTTCTCAGAGTCCTTGTCTACCCTGGAGTGCCTGGCATGGGAGACTGACATCTCCTGGTGTTGGGGCCCCATCTGCCAGATCTGATGGGGCCCTGAGAAGCTGCATTTGGGGACAAAGTGAGACACTGTTAAATCAGGTTTCCTGAAGGAAGAGTCAGGTAGAAGGACGGGAAACTGAGGCCACGGAAATAGGAGCCTGCTGGCTCTCTGTCTTGGGACATATTAAGATAAGCCTCCGACCTATTTGCAGGGCAGTTCCACCGAGCTTGCCTCTTCTGAGGTCTGTACGTGATCATGGGCCTACAGAAGCCTTTGCAGTCAGCCCTTGAGTTATTATAATGCAGCATGAAGCATTGTTCTAAGCAATCTACTCATAGGAACTAATGTAATCCTCATACCAAATTTATGAGTGAGATCCTATTACCAGCACCTCCATTTTACCCATGAGGTTCATGAGGTCCAGGGAAGTTAAATAATGTGCCTGTGTTCAGTTAATGAATGGTGGAATAAGGATTTGACTACTCCAGAGGTGATGCTTCCAATCATGGTAACATTCTGCCTCTTTCGGTATATACTAGTCTCTTCAGCATTTAACCCAGAATCAAGTCTTTGTCCAGTAAATTAGACCCAGCTAGATAGAAATCGGCGTGTATGAAGAACTGAGCACCCTTCTGTTCTGCAAGGCTCTCTGAGATCTAAGCCAGATTCCATCATTTCCTCAAGCTCCTGGTAGAAAACAGCAGAACCTAGACGTAACAGACATGCTAGAGAGGAAGTCTGACAGGTCAGTTGTCCAGTAGGCGTGGCACCCACACTCGTAGAGCGTGTAAAGATTCGACACACCCTGGAGCAACCAGGAATTACTTTTTAAAATTTTTTTTAAGAGTTACTACTGCTTCTTTAATAAGACGCTTTTGGGCGTTTCCTTTGCTTGGGGAATTAGGGTCCCGCCCCTTTAAATTGCCCCCCCTGGCTGTAAGTGCTCTGGGGCCTCAGGCACTGGGGATTAGGTCACCCAAGAACTATGAGCTGTCGCTTTAAATTGCTGGGCGTCTGCCCAGCTAGGCCCTGGTAGGGAAGGGGGCCTGTCACAGGTAGAGGGTGCAAACGAGCTCCTCAGGTAACCCCCAGAAATGAAAGTGGGGCTTCGGCACACACTAAGTGGGGGAGATGGAATCTTTTCACCACTTAGCGTCTACCCTTAATTTATCTATTTAGACTTCCACCTCTCAACTCTCCTGGGGCTCCGGTGTGGGAAAGCTGTCGGGGAGGTGGTGGTGGTGGGGTGCATGTGTGTGTCGGGGAGGTGGGGATGGTGGTGGTGGTGGTGGTGGTTGTGGTGGTGTGGGTGTGTGTGCGGGCGCGCGCCTGTGCGCACGCGCTCTCGCGGAACCTCCCCGAAAAGGACCTCCTTAAGCGTGTGGTGGGAGCAGTGCTAGGTGGCCGTCCCACGAGTCCGAGAGGGCACCTCGGGCGCGGTCCGATCCCTTTAAAGGCCTCTGGGTCTCGCTTCCCCCCTTTGCCTCGCTCTGTCCCTCCCTCCATCCCTC
This sequence comes from Aselliscus stoliczkanus, assembly GCA_033961575.1. Lineage (NCBI taxonomy): Eukaryota > Metazoa > Chordata > Mammalia > Chiroptera > Hipposideridae > Aselliscus > Aselliscus stoliczkanus. The sequence goes on along the minus strand of CM066739.1, from coordinate 107,770,078 downwards.
GGTCCCTCCGGCCAAGCGGAGGGATCTGCCGTTCCCGGCGCTGCAGCCTAGCTTGGGCAGGCGACCGGGTGGGGGCCGACCCGGCCCGGCCCGGCTGGCCCAGGGAAGCGAGGGGCGGGGTCGCGTCTCAGGGCCCGCCCCTGCTCCGGCCCCGCCCCGGCGCCCCCACGGGTTCCTCCTATTGGTCTCCCGCCTGTCCATCACCCCCGTTCCCTCCACCCCTCAAGCTAGGCTGAGCTGTGCCTACGTCGGCCTCGACTCCCGGGGGTTGGAGGAGTTACCTTTGGAGCCCGAAAGGAGGAAGGAAGCAAAATATCAACACAGCCGAGGCGGCTCGGACGCTCGGCCCCAGTCCCCCGCCTGCCTGTCGCCCGCCTGCCCGCCCCCGCGCCCACGACGGGGGCCCAGGCCCCCCGGCGCCGCCCAGGGCCCGCGCGGACGCCGGCCTGATTTATTCCCCCGCCCAGAGCTGCGGCTTCTCGGTGTTGAAGATCCCCCGGACTAGGGGCGAAGGCTACCGCTTCCCTGCCGTGACACCCCCCCTTCTTCCAGCGGGGCCGGTGAGTAGAGAAAAATAATGCGCCTGCCGCTTTAAGAGGCCCCCTCCCCCACCCCGGACTGGGGTTGGGGTGGAGGGTGGTCTAGACCGTCTCCCGGAGGGGTGGGATCGGGTGGCCTCCTGGGCCCGGAGGAACTCGCGGAGCCAGCTGTGTTCTCGTGTGGCGTTGGGGGGAGATTACATGAGGGACTGTTTGTGTTAGGGAGTCGGCTGTGGGGGACAAGTAGAGCGGGCTGTGGGGATGGGCGGCTTCGGGGAGTGCCATGCTGTTGGTGTCCGGGGGTTATGACGGCCTCCGAGTGGTCTGGGAAGGGGCGCCATCCTTAGAGGGGTCTCCGGTGACAGCAGGGACCGACTGACATTTTAACAGCCGGCCTTCCCTCTCTCTCCCTTCTCGCGCCGCCTGTTCCCTCCTCCTTGGCCCGAAATGGTGCAGAAGGGGGCCTGGGAGGGCGGCGGGAGGGTGGGGGCGGGGGAGCCGCAGCTGTTTGGGAAGCGGGGGAGGGAAGGGGGATGTTGTTCAGATGACACCGAGGTGGTGGGTTGGGGTGTGTGTGTGTGTGTGTCCGGGACTGGTGTTTGCCGGGTGCCTGTGGAGTTGGGACACCGAGTCACCGCGGAGGTGGGCACACAGGAAGGACCCTTACTTGGGACCTTCTAGCCCTCTTCCGAGACCCCTGATCTGGTTTGTCAGCAGCCGTAACTGGAGAAACCCTCCCTCCGCCTCCCCCACCCCCGGCCAGAAGTTTGCAGCTGTTCAACATCTGGGCAAGAGTTCTCCAATCCCTCTTTTCACCTATGGCAGGCTGAACTGGGCTCGGAGTAGTGGTCTACGGAGTGGGGTGGGGGCTTTTGGAAAGGGAGAACCAAGGAGACCGACATGCATCGTTTCTTTTCCCAGTGCCAGTCCTCATCCTACCAGGTTTGGGTCTTGCAGAGATGCGGGGAAGGGGCCCCCTACCCCAGTGAGTGAAACTGACCTCTCCACAGCTACCTGAGGTCTAGTGTGAAAGAAGGGTTCCTGGGTGTGGGGAGGCTCCCAGCCACCGTCTAGGTTATCCTAGGTTTGTCCTGAGTGGAAGGCTCTGAGTCCCCTTAAGTAGTGCATTGTTGAGGGGTTGGGGGAGGGTACAGTGGGTGGGTCCTGTGTTCCTATCTTTGTGCTGACCCCACTTTTGGGGTCTCCTTGTAAGCTTGGTTTCTTGGTTGGAGGGGTGGCCCTCCCCCGTCCCTTCAATGGGTCGTCTAGGCCATTCAGGGACCAGCCTGGACTATGGGAAGTTTGCCGTCTGGGGCAGTGACCTTGGGCTGCTCTGGCTTCGAGATAGGAGGGGAGCACAAGATTGGGTATTTTCAAGTTAGGGAGCTGTGCACCTCCCACTTCCCTCCAAGCCCCCAGCAGGGAAGTCACAGTAGCAGAGGAAAGCATCAGAAAGGCACATGTCAGTGTTCACAGATGTCCACCCACCCCATGTCTCAGCCTGGCTGTCCCAGCTCCCACAGCCTGCCTGGGAATGAATTTCCTTCCTGTGGTTTCCCAGTGTTGGGCAGGAGGTGGGGGTGGGGTGGGATCAATGTGAGAGTGGCTGAGGACCTGTTTCTGGGAGGTGACCAGGGACACTGGAGCTTATGTGTAGCTCTTTCCCCACTTGTCCCAGCCAGCACAGGCATTGGGACTCTTGTCTCAGCGGTCATATTTTCTTGGTTGTAACTCTCCTGCCTCAACACACCTGGGGTGTGTAGTGTGTGTGTACATGTACATTTTAAGGGGAGGGGTCTCTGGTTTCCCTGCTGAAAGGAGGAGCTTCCATGCACACTCCTGGAGAGACCAGAGAGGTTACGCTCTTCGCCTAATCCCACACAGCAAAGCTGTGTCAGAACTTCAGTCTAGCCTCCATTGTTTCGAGCACAGCGCCACGCTGGGGAGAGACCCTAGAAAGGGAGACGTGGCCCTTGCTCAGGAGGCCTTGGTGGGTGGGTGGGGGGGAGAGAAGCAGGGCTCAGTCAGAGAGCGGCAGAACCCTTGCGTTGGGGGAGGGGCTGGGGCTTCTGGCTGCTGTGCCCAGTGCCAGGAACAGAGTGGTGGAAGGGTGGTGCATGCTGTGCTCCCCATTGTCCACCCCAACTCTGTGCCTGCTGCCCCTGGGCTGAAGAGGCCTGCGCTTTCCAGCTTCTGCCCAGCTTGGCTACTGGCTCTTTTCATAGGTTGGGAGATATGATAGTCTTTCTGGCTGCTGTTATATAATCTCTCTCCAGCAGGATTTTTTTTTTTTTAATCTTCCCTGGGTTTTTCTTGGGAGGTGTGATGGGGGAGGAGGAGAGGGTAGACTCCCCAGGTGGGGGCTGGAGGACCAGTAGCATAGAGGCTGGGGAGGCACCCTGGCCTCTGAGGGGACAGAGGAGAAGAAGCCTTGGGTTTAGACACATGTATTGTGACCTAGCCCCTTCTAGCCTCCCCCTCTGACCTGCCGGGGGATGGTCTGTGCTGTGGGCGTCCTGGCCCTCTGTTCATCCTGCCAGCCCCCTCCTCCTGGCCAGCTGGGCCCCTGCCCTCCCTGGTTGGCACTGGGGCTAGAATCTTGGTGCTGCCCTGGTGTGGGTGGGCCCTGTGTCAAACACTTCACCACCCACTTTTGTATCTTCAGGGGGGCTAGGGCAGGGGTCCCCCAGGGACAAATGGGGAGGGGTTCAGCATTTCGCTAGTTGTATTTGAAGCCAGGCTCCCTGCTTCTCTGCCTGTCTAGTCCACAGGGTGGTGGCCTTTCCTGGAGAACAGGTGTTGCTGGGGTGGGTGGTAGGGCCCTCCACCTCCTGGGCACAAGTCAGAGCTGGTGTTCACTTGGGTCCTGTCAGTGGGTATGAGGATTAGACAGGCCTAGAACTGTCATCAGGGGTCAGATTCTGGGCCTCGTGGCATTGTGGTGGCAGGTTCCCCCCACCCTTTGGGACTGTGGCAGGACTCTCCAGGCTTTCTGAGGCCAACTGGTTTGAGGCAATTATCTCCCTTTTATAAGGAAGCAGGAGATGGTGGCAGGCGGCATAGCCTCAGCATCACTGTAATCGCTGGTGGCTTTTATGAGCCAGTCATGGGTTCGGAGTCCGGCCAACTGTCTGTCCTTCTGTCCCAGTTGGGTGACTTACTCATGGGGGGAGGGGGCGGTGCTAGGTGCCACTAGCTCTGTTGTGGAAGCTTGCTGTGTTGTGGTTGCCCTGTCTGTGCACAACTACAGCAGGCAGGATGGGGCTTAGAACTCAGGAAGAACTTCCCAGAGGGGCTAGATGGGGAGAGACCGTGACTCGGACTTGGCCTGGAAAAGAAGGGAGTCTCAAAGCATTTTCTTCTTCGGTGGCCCTTGGTGGCTCTGCTGAAAGGCCTTGAACTCTGGCCTAGTGGGGATGGTGTAGTTTGGCTCCTGGAATATTTGTTCTCTCTTCTCTCCCCCTGCTGGGGCTGAAAGTATTCTGAGGAGAGTTTGTCTCAGAGCTGTGGATGGCTCACCTGTGTGCTCATTTCCCCAGCTGAGGGCTGGGTGGGCGGCTGTGCAGACTGGCATGCCCAGATGCACCTGGCTGGCCCCCAGCACTTCATGGCACTGTCCTTGAAGATGTGCAGAGCATACACACGCGGGTGCAGACACCCACAGAGCGGCTGCTGCCCCGTGGGGCAGGGTCAGTGAGTGGCAAAGATGATTAAACGATTGGAGAGCAGGGAGGGGGAGGGGGGGCTGGGCAGAAGACACAGAAGGACGTGCAAGAACTCAAGAGAGAAAGGTTGGCTGGAGTAGGAGGGGTGGAGGTCAGACCGCAAACAAGGCTTGTGAGCTGAGGGGCCCTGGCTGCCTTCCATCCCTGCCCCTTGCGTCCCCACCCTCCCCCATTTATCCTCTCTGTGGCCCCATCTTTGCCTGTCTCTGTCCCTCACACAGACTTTGCATCCTTGGATAAGTCAGCTTCCCAGATGTGTGGGAGTGTCGCCTGGCCTGTGGCGATCAGAGCACCTGGGGGTTTTGGTGGTTTGTCACTGCTCTCTGTTGCCCTCCCCACTCAGCCTGAACAGAGCACAGTGCTCTGAGGTGCCAGGGTTACATCTGAGCCCTTGGGCTTTTGGGGGCAGATGACTGGTTAGCAGGTTCCAAAGCCTTTTTTGTTAATTTCTGCTTTCTTCTGGTTTTACCTTTTCCTGAGGCTGTAGCCACAACGTCCCCATCTGGGAGCCTGGCCATGCTTCTGCTGGGTCCCAGGATGCACTCCCTGACTCTGCACTGGACCCTGGTAGCCTGGGGTGGGGTGGGGAACAGTTGTCCCTGCTCTCTGATCTTCCCTCCCTTCTGCCTTAGGCTGGGAGGGGAGGGACTTGTCCGCTGGCCTATTGCTGGCCGCACTCAGGCAGGACCATATTTACTCATTTAAACTCAACCTCCCAGGAGGCTCTGGGCTCCAGGCCTGGTCACTGACCTCGGCTCGGTGCCTCTGGCTGGGTGCTGTGGCCACTCCCCTGGGAAGCATGTAGAGAAGGAGCTTTTTCTGCACCTGGTCAGGGGAGCTTTACCCAACTCACCCGTTTTTCAGTGTATCTGGGAGACGAACAACCAAAACATTTGAGCTCCTTGCAGACTGGAGGAAGGAAGCTTCCATTTGTGTGTTCCTGTGTGCCAAGCTCTGTGCTGGGTATGGAAACATACGAAGAATCGTTTATTTCTGTCCACACTGTTGTTATGGTTGGGGAAACTTGGCAGAGGTTTCGGTGACTTGCCCAAGCTTTCCCAGTGAGGAGGTGTTAAGGGTCCTGTCCTGCAGGGGACAGTGGGAGGAGGCTCTGGAAGACCCTGTGGTGAAGGGAAGAGTGGGCTGGTAGGGTTCCCTGGCACAGGCCGAGGCTTACAGTTCGGTGGCAGGTGGAGGGGAGGTGCTTGGTTTCCCCGAGAAGGTGTTGTCCTCTGATTGAGTGCCATGGGACAGAGTCCCCATATGAAGGCAGGAATGAATGACACTCAGCAGAACCCTCTTGGGGACCCGTTAGTAATCCCTCGAATGGCCACATGAGATGGATGAGGAGAGAGACTGCAGTCCTGGCCTGTCTGAGGCAGGAGCCTGGGGCTGGTGACATGAGCCTCCCAGGCCCGGGTCCGTAATTGCCCGGAGCCCAGGGAGAGATCTGCCTGCTGTTGTCCAAGTTGAGTGTGCTCAGCAGTCAGCCCACCTCTGCCACTTATTCCTGCCTGGTGACTTTGGGCAAGTCCCTGCCCAGCTCTGAATTGATTTTCATTTCTAGGAAAGAAATGCCTCACCTGGGGAGGGAGACTGCAGCGGGGAAATGTGTGGTGCTCAGCAGAGTGGGTGCTTGGAAAGTGGGGGCATCGTTTCTCAGGACTTGCCTGCTGAGGCAGCTACCCAGACAGAAGGTGGGCTGGGGCAGGCAGTGTCCAGGGTAGGGACTTGCTGCTCATCTGTGTTGCGGGGAGGGGACAACTGAGGAGGCTCTGAGGGGACTTCCAGGCCTAGGGCTCAGCCTGACTCCAGGGTGGGCTTGGGAGGCTGTGTGCCGCCCTGCCCCCCCCCGCCAGCTGTCTCCTGGTTTTAGAACACCCCCCCCACAACAGACACACACAAATCCCCATAGCTGCATTGCTCATGGCTTCCCTGCTCCCACCCCCACTGTGCCAGCAAATCCTTGGGGTTGAGGGGTGGGGGAACCAGAAATAAGGGAGAGCTCATCCCCAGACCTCAAGGGAGCGGGTGTGGGGGGAGGAAGGGTCCGTCTCTTTTCTGGGTCCTTCCACTCTAGGTGGATGGGGTCACGTGGAGGCAAGGGGATAGAGCCCATGACCTCCATCCTGGAGCTTTGCCTTGAAGGCATGGGCGCCATGTTTGCTGAGGGATGATGGCTGGGGGTTGACTGAGGAAGGGCTGGTCTTGAAAGAGTGCTTCAGGCCTTCGTGGACACTTCCCTCTTGACCTCTGGCCCTGTCCACCAGCCCCCACAGCTGCCTGCCTCCCTGCTGACTCCCCTGTGCACACCCGTGGCTGGCCCTGGGGGCCCCAGCTGACTGGGTGGGGACAGGTGTCCCAGACCAGCTGCTCCCTCTTGTCTTGTCCACCTGTCAGCCTGGGGGTGGGAGCCGATGGGGAGGGGAAAGGAGGAACCTCTTGGCCCCTCACCTGCTCTCTGGGGTGTGGCCCTGGTTATGGAGCAGCCGGAGGACTGAGGAGGCCCCAGGCAGGACTTCACTCTCAGAGGGAGAACAGCTTCAGGCCACAGCGATGGCAGAGAAAGCCTGGTAGACAGGGGTCCTAGCTGGCAAAAACCAGAGGGGTCTGCACAGTGTCTTCAGGAAAGCGTGAGAAGCTGGGTCTCAGTGAGGGGCAGGAATCTGATCTGGGGCAAGTGTTTGCATAGCCAGTGTGCAGGTACTCCCCCCACTGCCCGCCTGGCCCCCCTCCATCTGGCTGGGCATCTTAGCCTCACCTGGCACCTTTCCTGAAAGCAGCAAGCTAATCCTATAAGAGCTGCCTGGCTGGCCGCCTCGCAGGCCCACCCAGCTGGGCTGCCTGCCTTCCCCTGCCAGGGGCTTAGAGGACTGTCCTTCCAGTCAGAAGGAGACCCAGCCACCACCCTGCCCTGAGCGGGCCCCTTTAAATCCGGGTCATGGTGTCTCTAGGAGGATTTGCTTTCCCTGATTGGATTGGCCTCTTTCAGGGCCCCTGTCTGTAACCTTGGGGGTGGGGGGTTGTATTACACTTGGACCCTCCACCTTCCCTTTGCTGTGGAGTCTGAGGGCCCAGGCCCCTCCTCTCCCTCCTTGTCCTCATTGTCCCAGCAAGCAGGGCCTGACCCCCTTCCTCTGCTTCAGCTGGAGCAGCCCTGCCCCTGCTCTGTCGGTGGGAAGAAAGGGTCTCTCGCTGCTTTAAACAAGGGGACAGACCACTGCCCTGGGAGAGAGTGCCCCTATGAGATGTGCTCTTGCCTACTATTCTCCCCGTTTTCTACTTCAGCCTGCTCCTCCTTTGGCCAGGGGCCCACACTTTATAGTTACCCCTGTCCTCATTTCTACCGAAGTCCCTCCCCTGATCTAACCATCAGCACCTCGGCTGCAATGGGAGGCAGCCCAGACACAGTACTGGTGTCACTATGCTTACCCCAACGGCTCTCAGGCTGACCCGCCCCCAAAGCCCCAGCTGCCACTTTCACTTCTGTCTCCTGAGACCCCAGAAGGAAGTTGGGTGGGGAGGTGGAAGGTGACACACTAACCGTCCCAACTGCCCCACCTCTTCTGAGGGCAGGCTTCATGTGCCCAGGGCCCCTGCCCATCCCTCTCACTCCTCTAGCTGACTGGAAAGCAATGCCAGGGTCGGCTACAGAGAGGGATGGCGGTTCCATAGCAGGGAGGACTTGCCAGGAGTGGAGGGCCCTGCTGGGCTTCCTTGTCTCAGAGGGCATGGCTGAGAGTGCCATGCTGTAACTGACAAGCAGAGGTAACTTTGACCTCTTCAAGGTGGGCAGTAGGCTGGTGGTCTTCCAGCTCCCGTTGATTGGAGTGTAATGCTGGGGCCTGTGTGTCCTCCAAATGTCCCCAGCTGCACATGCTTGACTAGGTCTCTTCTGACAAAGTCACTGGAGCTCTGAGACTACTTGGAGCCCCAGAACTACGTCCTGGGAAGTCCTCTCTGCAGCCTGGCATCTCTCTTGACTGCTGTACTGGGCCGTTTCCTCTTATTTGGCACTCTGGGGAGTGGACTTTAGAAATAGAAGGACCACCTGCCCCATCCTCCTGCTGCCTGGCATCTGCACCAAGGAGGGAAATGGGGCTTTTCTTCGGTGTGGGGGAGCCCCAAGGCCATGTGGAGCCAGCACACCTCGCCCTGTGAATCCCATCCAGTTGCTCAGGCCACACTGCGTAGTAACTTCTCACAACTGCACCTCCCCCACCCCCATCCTGCCTGGACATGAGTGGAGGACCCCGTGGGATGAGAGCTCTGGACTGTACCCTGGGGGGTGGGTGAGGCAACTCGGGAATGCTTTCTGGAGGAAAAGGATGGGACTGGAGGCCCAAGGTCCCAAGAACTCCACTCGGGGTCCCTAAGTGCCTCTTGTGGCCCAGGATCTGGAACGGGAAGTTAAGCCTGATAGAATAAGGTCAGAGACACTATGCAAATCCCATGCAAATGAGCTGTATGAGTCATTACTGATGGGCTTGCTGGGTGGAGCATGCAGCAGGGCCAGGCCTCACTAAAGACCATGACAGTGACCTTGGGCCAGTCACTGCTTAGTAACCAGAAGCAGGATCCAAGCTGTGAGGCCAATAGGCATTCCAGGGGTGTGAGGGGACTGGGATGGCTGAATCTGCCCAGGGCCTGTGGGCCCCACCTGGTGTTGGCCCTGACTGCCCATGAGCCCCATCTGTTGTGGGAGTTCAGAAAACACTTCCTCTTCAGCCCCTTCCTGGGGGCCTTCTTTTGGCCTCAATGCTGTCCTCCCCCTTTAAGCGGGAAGACATTGGGCCCAGCCAGGCTGCTACCTCTTCACGCAATCACAGTCTGACCTTCCATTTGGGCCTCTGAAGAGCACGGGAACTGAGTATCCATGCTGGAAGGGCACTTGTGTGGCTACGGCACTCTACGGACCCATTGTACTGGCCAGTGGGTAAAGCCTGGAGGAGGCAATGACTCAGCCAAGGTCACACGATGACTTAAGGCCAAAGCAGGGACTAGAATCCAGGCATCCAGAATCCCCGCCCAGAGCCCCCATATGTCCCTGGGACTCACCCACCCCTTTTCTACTAGGATTCAATCTCTGGTTGCCCCAAATTCTTCCCAGAATGGGGCTGTGTGGCTCCAGGAACTTGCAGGGGTTGGCTTGGGAGGTTCCCAGGAGTCAGCCCAGAGGCCACCAGGGAAAGACCAGAGCTGGAGTGGGAAGTGCTGGAGCCTGGGGTGGGGGCTGGCTGCTGTCTCTGTAGGGAGACATTTGCCCCACAGCTGCTATAGGAAGGATGAGCGCTGTACTACAGGAAGGACAAGCTGGAGTGGGAAGCAGCAGCAGAGGCTCAGGAGACAGACCTTCTCTGGAAAGGCATCTCCTGGGCAAAGAACAGGGTGACCCCATCCCAGGAGGTGTGCCAAGGAGGAGAGGGCAGGAGGCCGAGGGTGGGGCGCAGCAGAGGGAGAGTTGTCCAGCGGAAGCTGGAGCCAGGGGAGGGCTCCCAGCCCTGCTCCCATACCAGGCGCTCCTCTTGGCAAGTCCATTCCTGCCCCTTAAGCTGAGGCCGCAGAGCTGCCCGCACTTGCATTCCTAGGGCGCCTGGGACCTGAGACCACCCCAGTGACAGGTCTAGCTTTCCTGGAGTGGTCCTCCCCCTCCCCCAGCCCGACAGCCCGCCCCCAGGTCCCTTGTGGGTGAGTTAAAATTAGCGCAGTGCCCAGGCTAAATATAGCCCCTGCCCAACCCTGAAGCTGCTGGGCTGGGGGAGGGGAGTCCCCAGGGAGGGGAAGATGGTGGGAACAGGGGTTTGGGTAGTGAGCCTGCCAAACTGGGAGGAGGACAGCATGGGGGCCTGGCCTGGGCTTTTCAGAACGGACCTAGGAGAACTCTGCTGTGGAGGCGGGGGAGGGGACAGAGAGCACTGGCTGGGAGGGAACGCTGGGTGGGGAGCCGGCTGGGTGGGGGCAGTGTGGGACCCCGGCACTGCCTGTGCTCAGGACGGGGGGGGGGGGGGGGGGGCAGCGCCCCATTTTGTACCAGTACGGTGTTTGTGTAGGAAGGGCTCCCTGTCTACCCCAGGGGCTGTGAACCGTGGACCTTCTTGCCTGGGCCCCATCTCTTGGTGTTCGGGGGCGGTCACTGGGCTCACCTTCCTACCCCGTTCCAGACTTCCTCACATGTGTCTGCTTAGAGGGAACTGGTCTCAGGGCTGGTTCAGTGAGTGACTGGAAGGTGTGGAGCCTTGGGCTGGGCTGGGAATGGAAGCTGTACCCAGGAGACTGAGAGGGCCCCCCGCCCTGTTCTCACCTCTGCCCACTCTCAGGACCTGCCTGCCCTTGCAGTTGGGCAGAACCCAGAGCCTCAAGGGCTGAAGTGCTCCAGGGTGGGGGTCGGGGCTGGGCCCCCTGGCCTCTCTCTGCCCTTGCCCAAGGGGGACCTGCCCTTCTCTTGGCTGGACTGCAAGTTTTCAGGGCAGGTATGCCACGCGCCCTGGCATCAGGGCTGTCTCCTCTCTGTCACTGCTCTCTCTCCTCCAGCCCTCTCCTGTCTGTCGGTGCACTGCACTCCGCCTTGCTGCTTTTGGCCGCGCTACCTTCCCTGTCTCCTTTCCTGCGTCTGTGTGTCTGTCCCCCTCCGCCATCCCTTCTGCATCTGCCTCACCCACGCCTCCTCCCTCATTAGTGAGCAGGCTGCTTGAGGCCACCTGACTGTGGGGGTGACAGGTGGATTGGATTGTCACCCCCTCCCCCAGAGCCTGCTGCTTATTTCATGCCCTGCAGCCCAGCCACAGGGATAGGGCAGGAGGAGGGATGACAGCTGTCTGCAGCGCCTCCTGCCTTCCCCTCTAGTCCACAGCCTGGGCCCCGGAGCAGCCTGGCAGGGAGGGATGAAGGGCCCGCTTAATGAGAGAGAGCTGCTTGCTCACCACTCGCCACGCGGAAGAGCAGGGCTGAAGCCAGTGCCCTGTGACAGTGGCTGCTCACTCAGCCTCTCTGGGCATTTGCCCCATTTTGACCAGCACTGGTGTGGCAGCTCCCAAAGCAAGTGACCCTGGGTCCTCCGAGCTTGTGGGACAATGGAGGGACATGGTGGGAGGCTATGGGAAGGAGGGATGCAGGTACTCCCCTGACACTTGCCACTGGGAGAGGCACTTTTCTGCTGCTCCCAAGAAGGGCAGCCCTGTCGCAACTGCTGCTCGCTTGGGGAGACAGCCCGGCCGCGGCCCCCGCCCCTACTGGCCCCAGGCCACCCTCACACAGGAACTGAGATAGCATCATTCTGAAACCGGAGAATGGTTTGAATATTGCTCAGGTACCCAGAGGTGTTATATTGGGGGAGGCTGAGGCCTGCTGCTTATCCCCTGCCCCCGCCAAACCGAGACACTCCTCACACCCCCACCACTTGGGGTACATTTGCATACTGTTTGCACTTCATTTGCATGTTAATATAACCCGAGCAACATGTTCCTATTGGTCTGGAGAGTGTTGGAGAAATGGCTGTCCATGGGGTCCCTCTGGGTCTCCCCAGTCTCCAGTCCCCTCAGCCCCTCCTCCTTGTCACATGAGCCCGCTGCCCTGCGTCCTGTGCTCTCCATTTGCAAAGGCTTCTGTGCAGCCACCTCCACTCCCTGGGGCTTGGCCGGCCGCTATCCTCCTGTCCTCTTTGCTCCTTCAGTCTGCACACTGGAAAGGCCCTATGTCTACCTGCCCCCACACCCTGCCTCAGGAGGTCCGCCCTGCCTCGTCCTGCCTGGAGAGCACAGCCTCAGAGGGTGAATCAGAACCAGAAGCAGCCAGAGACTTGGAGTGGGTACTTTCAGTGACACAGATGCTGCCAGCCCAAAGAGTTACAGGTGTGGCCTGAGGTCAGGATTGGGCAGGCCCTGGGGCCATCCAAGCATGAAGACCCTCGTGACCACGCCCCTGTCTCCATGGCAGCCCTAAGCCCTCCCAAGCCCTGGGCTCCAGAAGTAGCCCAAAGCCAGGTCATCTGGGAGGGGTTCCTAGAGGAGGAGCAGGTGGGAAGGGAAGAAGAGCAGTGGGGTCAGGGCAGGCCAGAGAGAAAAGGCTCACATCTGGAGAACAGATGTCAGGGCCTCTGGCTCCCTGCAGCTGGGTAGGTGATCAGGCAGAGGGCTAATAGGGAGGTCCAGGTGTTCATTCCGGTCTCCCTAATTGGGTAGGAGGGAAGCTTGGACACCATAGGCCTCCACACCTTGGATAGGCCAGTTTAGGGTGCTCCGTGCCCATCCAGGCCCCAGCACCCCTTCCAGTCAGGGCTGGGTTCATGTTCTCACCCAGGGCTTTCTGGGACTGCAACAGTGTGAACTGGGGAGCAGAGGGGCACAGACTAGTGCAGACCGAGCCTGCCTTGCAGGGGGCTCCTGTCTAGAGAGGAGGGAGGACTGCCAAGGCAGGGCCATCTCCTCTTCTGGCCGTGCTGGTACAGAGATGGGAGGCAGTGGGGAATGGGCCTGGCAACATGGAAACACTGACTTGGGAAGCCAGTGGCCCCGGTTTGGGGCCCACATGTGAGGGCCAGTGACACTGCCCTCAAAAATAAATACATAAATAAATAAATAAATAAATACATAAATAAATAAAGTCTAAAAAAACAACAAGTGCTTTTGGCCACCTTGGCAGGTACTAGGGAAGCATGGTGCCTTGAGCCTCCAGTCAGGGTACTCCCGGGGTCCCTGTGGCTTCCCTGTGTTCTCAGCCCTGATCCCTCTGGCATCCCAGCTCCCCCAGCATGAGGCGGGGGTGGGGGGTGGTGGAGGAAATCAGCCAGGGAGCTGGTTGCCAAGCGACAGTTGCCTAAGCAACCCCATCCTCTCCATCTCCATGTGCTCAGGGCTGCTCCTTAGAAGACTTTAGAGTTTCCCCCTGTACCAGCCCACCCGAGAGTGGGAGGGTTGAGGACAACAGTAGCAGGGCTGGTTGGAGGGTAGATGGTGTCCAAATGGATGAGCTCCCGGCGCAGCTGAGAGAGGAAGGGCTCTGTCTCCACAGAGGACAGCGGGAGCCGGTCCTGCGACAGGAGTGGCGGAAGTCATACCACAAGAGGGCTTCTCCGTGGGTCAGACAGATGAAACAGTCCTTCCCTTTAGCAGATGTTGCCTGAGCTCCTCCTTGCAGGGCAGGGCTGGCGGGGCCTGCGGCAGGAGTGGCAGAGCGGACAGGTGTGCTTCCTGCCCTCACGGAGCTTCAGTTTCACACAGGGCCAGGCATTAAACAGAAGCACGGAACTGTAATGACTTACAATTGTGATAAGTGCTGGAAAGAAACGAACAAGATACCCCAAGAGCAAATAATGGGAGAGCCAAAGGAGTGAGGTTGGCTTGCAGAAACGGCTCTCCAAGGGTGGTGAGCACCAGCTAAGAGAGCATTCTCTCCGGACCTGGAAGAAGAGGAGGAAGTCGTATTGGCATTGGCTGTGAGCTACAGGGGTTACATTGTAGCAAGAATCTGCTTCACAACAAAAGGTGGTGAGAAGGAGATAGTGAACCCACAGAGGGAGGGCAGGAGACGCTGTAAGGGACCACATTTACCAGTCTGGATTGGGGATTCCAAATCTCAGCTCCCTGCCCCTGCCCCTCACCCTCACTGTGCCCTCCCACCTCCTTTCCAAGCCCATCCTGCTACAGCTCTGGGAAATACAGCCTTTGGGTTGTGCTGGGAGGCAGGGGAGCTGAAATCCTTGGGCTGCAGCCTTTACATGGGGGTTTGGCAGAGACTGGGGTCACAGGCAAAGAATGGGGAAGCTGGAGCTGCTTCTGGGCCCAGGTGTCTGCTGGGCAACTCAGGGCTGGCTGGGCTTGTGTTGGCATTGTCCTAGGGCCCTTGTGAAAAGGGACAGTAAAGGGAGCATGGAAGATCCATCCCTGGGCAGAGAGTGGGTTGGGTCCATCTAGGGGTGGGCAGGGGGCTCCAGTGCCTTCTGGAGATATCTGGACAGAGCGGATGCTCTCTCCGGCTGAGCTCAGGAAGGCCCGAGGAACGGTCCTGGTGATGGGAAAGGTGGGGAGGGGCATCCCTGCTTCCTCCCAAGTCACAGACTCCCTGCCTTCCCTCCCACCAGGGCTGAGACGCTGAGGCTGAACCTTGGGACCTAATGTGGGACAATGGGGGCCACGTTTGAGTGGAGCTAAGAAGGCTCAACCATTGGGAACGGGGGCTAATTACGGTGTCTCTGTCATCAAACAACCCAGTGACACATCTGTCCAGGAGGTTGGGGTGGGGGGGACTCTGCAGTGCGGTCTCTGGAGGGAGCGCTGGACTTCTGTGGTCGGTCTCCTCTCATGACCCAGCCGGACAGGCTTTAGAAAGCAGGGGCCCCATGCTCAATGCCCCTCTACCACCTCCCAGAAAGCTGCACCTTTGAGGCACAGGCTCCAGGAATCGAAGGGCTGGAAGAACCCTGGGGTCACCTTGGGCGTCCATCCCACCCTGGGCCTCGCCAGTCCCCGAGGACTCTCCCAGCCTGTTTGGGCGCTGCCCACATCTGGGGGCATGCACCTTTCCTGGCTCGGGCTGGGCTCTCGTCCCTGTGCCCTCCGATCCCAGCGTGCCCCCAAGTTGTACAGTGCAGAAGCTGTGTGTGCCATCCTGGCTCTGATGGGAGATGGTGGGCCGTGCCTGGTTTATAGGCAGACGGAGACAGGGACCCCTGCCTGGTGCCCGCGTGCTTGTCTGCCAGCGTGCTTCTTCGTGTGCAGCGTGCAGCAGCTCTGTTATACTCTCTCCGTGCTACAAGGTGATTGAGGCTGGGGAAGCACTGAGACTGAGCTTGGGTTTTGGACTTGGCCCATTCCTCTAGAGCAGGGATCAACGAGCTGCAAAGCATGCCTGTTATAAACCTAGCTCTGTTAGGGCACTGCCATGCCTCTGTGTGTGTGTGTGTGCGCGCGCGCGCAGCTGCTTTCATGCCACAATGCAGAGTTGAGTAGTCACGACAGAGCCCGTATGGCCTGCAACGCCTGAAATATTTGTCATTTAGCCCTTTACAGAAAACAGTGGCCAAGCCCTGGTCTGGAACCGTGGTTTGTGTATTTGTTTATGGCAGCAGAACCCTCTCTTCAAACAAACTTGTAGGCTGAGGCCAATGGACTGGTAGGAGAGCTAGGGGGCTTTGCAGCCCCAGCCTCACTCTGGGATGCTAGGCTTCTGGGTTCCATGAGCCGGTATGACGACCGTGCTTTAGACCTGCTCTGAGGGTCTAGAGCAAGGGTGCCGACACTCCATCATGGCACCAGGCTCCTGAGCAAGAACCACCGTTCTAGGCCAGAAGGCAGTCGGTGAGCCCAGGTATTTCTGCTCCGGATGGGCTCTGGGGAGAAGAAAGGGGTGGGGCATTCTCTAAGACCCAGACCCTCAGAAGCTAGGCATCACCACGTCCTCTGTCTGACCTGGAACCTGAGGGCAGCAGTGATGGTGTGGAAAGAGCCTGACCAGAATCCTGGGCCCTGAGCATGAGGTCCAGTTTGTGCCTGGCTGTCGCATGCCATCCCCTCGGGTTGCTACCATGTCCTCGTTTTGAGGCAGGGGCTTAGAGGCTGCCTGCCTGTCCCAGGGGTGCTGTGGGCCTGGCTCGTGTACCCAAGGAGCAGGGCTGAGGGCTGCCACAGCTGACAGTCCTCTCGTGACCCTGCCCCCCAGGTGGCTGTGCAGAAGGCGTCCTGCAGACCATGAACTGAGCGCTGGTCCCAGACTGTTCATGAGCACAGTGTGAGGCGTGCCGCCACCCGCCACCCAGTGATCCCCTCCCCTCCCTGGTACTGAGGATCCCCGGAGAAGATGGGGAGGAAAAAGATTCAGATCCAGCGGATCACCGATGAGCGGAACCGACAGGTGAGGAGGTCCTGGGGCCCACAGTTGGTGAGGCAGGGCTCCGACCTCTGTCTCTATTCTTTGCAGCCAGTCTGAGAGGGCTTCCTGGAGGAAGGGGGCTCTCGAGGCTGTCATGGAAGGGGAACCCCCACCTCCTTGCAACTCTAGAACCCTGCTGTAACCTGGCAGTCTCTTGCCCCTGCCCACGAGCCAAGGGCAAGCCTCCTCCAGCCACCTCGCGTACTCCCCTTTCCCAAGCTGAATCCTTCCATCTTCCTACCCCAGGGGAAAAGCGGGAAGCCCTTCTGTCCTCCTTCCCTGACTTGTCATGGTCCCCCGCACAGGGACTTGGAGGTGCGCATCTGAATCTGAGTCCTCTGCCTTCAGCGAGTTGGCTGTGGGCTGTGTCCTGGCCACGGGGTGCTGGCCTGTTTCTTCCCCAGATCAGGGGCTCCTGGGAACAGAGCTGGGTCACCCTGACATGGGGGCTCCCGAGGCAGGGGCTGTGTCCTGGGCGGACCTTGACTGAGCCAGACCTGGCTGCCCACCGCCCACCTGCAGGTGACATTCACCAAGCGGAAGTTTGGACTGATGAAGAAGGCATACGAGCTGAGTGTGCTGTGCGACTGTGAGATCGCACTCATCATCTTCAATCACTCCAACAAGCTGTTCCAGTACGCCAGCACCGACATGGACAAGGTGCTGCTCAAGTACACGGAGTACAATGAGCCCCACGAGAGTCGCACCAACGCCGACATCATCGAGGTGGGCCTGTTGCGCATGCGCCCTCCCCTGTGCACGCAGCCCCGTGCCCTCTCACCCAGGCTGGGGCGGGGGGCATTGAGCCCCCTTATGATCTCTGCACACCTGTCAGGCGTGCTGTGACAGCCCTCTGCCTGCCTTCCTCTTCCCTCCATCTCTTGGTCTGCTTCTGCATCTGTCTGATCCTTCCTTCCTTTGTTTCCCTCTTTGTTTGCATCTCTCCTGCTGTCCCTGTCTCTTTCTGGGTCCCTAGGGTGCTGTGTTTTAGAGAGAGCTGCTGTTGTGAACTGCTGAGGGATGTGAGCTTTGGGACCCAGCTCTGGCCTTTACTGGGCATGTGGGTTAGTGTCCCTGAGCCTGGGTGCCCACCCATCTCTATGAGATGGGGCCAGTGCCTGCTTTGAAGGGTGCTGTGGGACTGAATGAGATGGCCCCATTCTCGCTCCTCGCTTGAGGCATGCGTGCCCTGGACTATGAGGCGGTGCTCGTGGAGAGGGTCCGGAACCTTCCTGGAGCGAGACTTAACTTGGAGATTTGAAGGAAATTCCCTTCTTTTATATTAGAGAAAACAGATTTACTCTGGACTGCAGTGTAACATTTGCATTCATTTTAACAACAGCACCAGTGTCTGAATATGTTTTTGAACTTGGAGAGGGCAGCTTTGTGTGTCCCTGTGCTGAGTGGCCACATGTGAGAAGCTCTGGCCTTGGGCTAGGACAGCATAGGGGGTGGTATATGGCAGGAACTCAATAAGTGCTAGTTCCCTGTGTGCTTTGTCCCTCTTGTCCCTCTCTCTCTGTCTCGTGTCTGTTTTTCTCCTTCCTCCCCATCTTCTGAGCAGAGCCCAGGGATTGAGCTGGGCACAGCCAGCCCTGACTACCTTCCCCTGGGGGACGCCCAGGCCACCATCCTCTCAACCCGTCCCCCAGATCCTTCCCCACATGTATGCCCAGTGCGTTCCTTTCCCTGGGGTTTGCCTGCCTTTCACTTCCGAATCTTGACACAGTGCCCCGTGAGGGAGATAGCACCAAGGGGGAGGGCTGGGGAGATGCCAAGACCCCTGAGGAAGGAGGTTGGGGCAAAGTAGAGGGTCTTTGAAAGGCATGACAGAACTCTGGAGAGGCGGGCGGGGAGGACCCTCACCCCGCTGACGGCAGTGCGGTTCTAGACGCTGAGGAAGAAGGGCTTCAACGGCTGTGACAGTCCAGAGCCCGACGGGGAGGACTCGTTGGAGCAGAGCCCCCTACTGGAGGACAAGTATCGGCGCGCCAGCGAGGAGCTGGACGGGCTCTTCCGGCGCTATGGGGTGAGCCCCACTCATGCCCCTCCCGCCCCCCCCCCAGGCGCTGCACAAGAAACACAGGGAGTGTGAGAGCCCTGAGGTGGACGAGGTGTTTGCCCTGACCCCCCAGACGGAGGAGAAATATAAAAAGATAGACGAGGAGTTTGATAAAATGATGCAGAGTTATAGACTGGCCGTGAGTAGTGGCATGGAGGACACCCCCTGTGGTGCATGGTGTGGCTTTGCGCCCTAGGCTGCCTCGGATCTGATGGGGGTGCTCTGAGCCGTGCTTCCCGAGGAACCTCTGACCTTGGCGTGATCAGCCTGTGACCCTTGCTGAGACTCACTTGGAGCATAAGCCGGGAGAAGCCTGTGCTGTCCCCCTCCCCAGCGAAACGTGTAGATAACGTAACAGCCATACATGACAGGGACGGACAGAATGTGCTTTTTGTTGGGGTCTTTTTGGGGCGAGGTCCCCAGGCCTGGTCAGACCCCCAGGCCCAGACACTCAGGAGCATTGTTTAGGGGAGACAGCAAGGTGGGGTGAAGCCCTTTGCGGGAGGCCGGATGGACAAGCGGCTGCGGGTGAAGGAGGCGCAGGCCTCCAGCAGCTGCGTGTGAGTTTTGGTCTGTACTCAGGGCCTCTAACCTGCTCCCTGTGTGTCCTGCCTGGCTGAGGACTAACCCGCCTCCACTAAGGGCTCCCAGGGGTCCCTGGTCCTATCTACAGTGAGCAAGTCTTGTCCTCACTGTCGGGGCCAGAGCTGGACCCCATAGAGCCCCTAGCAGCGTGCTTCCTTGGTGGGAGTGGCAGGCAGGACTCCAGAGGGCCCGACAGGGATGGAGCCCCTGGGCCTGGGACGCACCACCCAGCACCGGAAGAACTGTCGCCTGCCTTCCCAGGCGAAGCGGTTCCCAGGTAGGGGTTACCCTGGTCTGACCCTGCCTCTCCATTTTCTGTCTAGTCAGCTGTCCCGGCCCCCAACTTTGCCATGCCCGTGACAGTGCCCGTGTCCAATCAGAGCTCACTGCAGTTCAGCAACCCTGGTGGCTCCCTGGTCACCCCTTCCCTGGTGACATCGTCCCTCACGGACCCACGGCTGCTGTCCCCACAGCAGCCAGCACTACAGAGGAACAGTGTGTCCCCCGGCTTGCCCCAGCGGCCAGCCAGTGCAGGTGAGTGGCCATAGGCAGGCAGCTGAGGTGGACTGGAGGGTGATAGGGACCTGGGCTCCTGCTTTCAGCTGAGGGTGCTCTGGCACCTGCACGGCATCTCCCGGCCACATGGCTCCCTGGTCATTTCTCGAGGCCTGCTCGGAGGGGATGTCCTGTTGGCTCACAGTTCTGCTTGTCCTCTAGGGGCCATGCTGGGGGGAGACCTCAACAGTGCGAATGGAGCCTGCCCCAGCCCCGTGGGTGAGTGCGGCGGCCCTGCCGGGGTGGGAGGGTCTGCCTGCTCACTGAGCGAGGGCCCAGGGACCAAGAAGGACCTAGATTGCAGGCAAGGGAGACCCCAGGGCCTGAACTGGAGGTCCAGTCTCAGGCTTTCTAAGCCTGAGATACTTTTGTCTGTAGCAGTAATTGGTGTGAGCTGTAGGCTCAGGGAATTCTGGACAAACTGAGAGAATGGACCAAGATTTCTAGTTGGAGGAAAAAATGCAAATTTTTCCAACTGAGTGGGGGAGTCTAGCTGGGATCTGGGGGATGTGAATACATCTGGCGTTGCTGATGGCCAGTAGGCACAGGCTCACACTCACACACACACTCTCACACTCACACTCTCATCCATGGACACATTACATTAGACTCTCGATGGGCACTTGTGAGCACACATCTGTAAGCCACAGGAAAGGCTGCCCCCCGCCACCCTGGCAGCTTACAGCCCCTCCTGTTGTCCGGCAACTGACTATGACTTCGAATGTCACCATTGATGTCACCCTGGCCTTCCTGCCATTCCCAGAGTGATCCGGGAATTGGGATGGAGGCAGCCACACACTTACATGGTAACCATGTGCTCTCAGGCAACAGAGCAAGGTGACACTTCTGACTGGGGTCAACCCACATCTCTGAGCTCCAGAGGTCCCCAGCTTAGCACCAGCCACCAGGCAATAGCTCCTTGACAGTGATTGTGTCAGGGGTCAGGAAATGGGGGAGATGGGAGAGAACCCTCCCTCTGCAAGGAGAGGGCTGGACCTCAAGGAAACAGTGGCACATGGACCCTCATGCCTGGTACGTGGTAAGCGGTTGAGGGCCCTGACTTGGCTTCCAGCTGCGTGCCCTGACAAATCATGACACCTGCCAACCTCAAGTTTCCTCTTATAAATTGGGCTGATGATACGTGCCCTGTCCACTTGAGGGGGTAGCGTGAGCATTAAATGAGAGAATATGTGTGTGGAAGCCCCGTGTCTCTTCCCAGGAGAGCTCATGGAAGGTTGTGGAGTGTGAAGCATATTTAAACATAGTTATTACACTTGTCCCCACTCTAATTATGGGAGTGGCTGCCTTATCAGCTCCCCAGTGAATGGCTCACCTTCCCCAGAGCTGCAGGCATCTTGTCATATGCTTATCCAAATCGCAGTGTCCCCAGCTTGTGGCAAAGGGACCAGCTTGAGTGGTTGATCTGCCCTGGTGACCAGTATCTACTGAGGCCCCAGTTCCAGGCTGCCGTCCATTTTTTAACCTGGGCCATGGTGCGACCAGTCGGGCAGGTTGTGGGGTCTGAAGGTGCTCCCTGTCCATGGAGACCAAAGAGAAACAGGTGGGGAGAGGCTGGGCTGCATGACAACCTAGTGGCTGTTGTGTTTCCTTTTCTATTTTTTTTTTTTTTTTTAGCTGAGCCATCCTGCCACCTGTTGGCAGCTCAGCAGCTGCTCAGCTTGGGCCGGGAATTGAACCGGCAACCCTGTTGCTCAGGGCTTACTCTCGAGTCAGTTCTTAACCACCTGAGCCACTCAGCCAGCCCTGTGTTTCCTTTTCCCGTTCTTCCCACCAACCTCGCAGCCCCTCACACATAGCTTAGAGGCAGGGGGACGAGCCCCGTGATTCAAGCGTCAGAGGTTCAGGGGAAATCAGGGAGCTCCGTACTCACCCAGAAGCTGAGCATGGCTCTGAGGGGTGCTGGTGGACAGTACTGGCATGGGGGTACTTAGCAGAGTTGAGGTGGGTCCGTGCGGTTCCTTTGAGCTTCATCTCTTCTTTCTTCCAGGGAATGGCTACGTCAGTGCTCGGGCCTCCCCTGGCCTCCTCCCCGTGGCCAATGGCAACAGCTTAAACAAGGTCATCCCTGCCAAGTCTCCACCCCCACCCACCCACAGCACCCAGCTTGGAGCCCCCAGCCGCAAGCCTGACCTGAGGGTCATCACGTCCCAGGGAGGAAAGGGGTTAATGCACCACTTGGTGAGTGGGGGTCTGGGCCGAGCAAGGGGCAGGGGCAGGGGCTGGGAGCGGAGACGCATGGAGAACAGAGCTGACCTCTAGCCGGAGAGACGGAGGTTCCCAGCAGTTAGGACTTCCCAGGAAAGCTCATGGAAGCTTGATGGGGGAGAGATCCCAGAGGGCCACACACAGGGCGGGAACACAGAAGTCCCAGCATCAGGGCAGTAAGAAGGGACAGAGATGGGCAAGGAGGTTCTGTGACGGAGCAGGGCAGGAGAGGTCTGCCATTACCACAGAGTGGTCAGAGTAGGTGACACAGGGACGCAGCAGCTTCTGGAAATCAGCAGGACAATGAAGGGCTGTGCCAGCCTGCAGTGCCATCCTGCTCCCACACAAAGAGGTGGACGGGCTGTCTATGGGCGGGGGTTGGGCACAGGCCAGAGACTGAACATCCCTTGGTTTTATTTCTGCTCCCAGACTGAGGACCATTTAGACCTGGTAAGTGTGGCTGGGAGCTGTTTGCTGTGGCTTTGAATTCTGGTCAGCCCGTTGCTCTGTGGCCCCAGCATGGAGTCTGTGCGTGCCCTGTCCTTTTGCCTTTGTGTTGTCGTTTGTTTGGTTATTTGCCGGGAGCTGTGCTCAGTGCCAAGTGGGACATTGAGGTGAATGAGGTGGGGGTGAGGGGTCAGACATGCACATGGGTGTACATGGGTGTCTGTGTGATGCTGCATTCATGCAGACACACCTACCTGTGTGTGCGCATGCGTGCGTGTGTGCGCACAAGGGGAGTGGGTCAGCCCCAGGCCGTGTCCCAGGATGCCCTGATTAGACCCTTGGACCAGGGGCTGGACTGCTCTCGTGCCTCTCTGTCTCTCCCTCTCCCTCCCTTTCCCTCTTACTCTGTTGCTTTCTCTTTCTCTCTCTCCCCCGACTCTCTCTGTCTCCCGCTTCCTCTCCCTCTTTCTGTCCCTGTCTTGCGCGCTCTCTCTCTCTCTCTCTCTCTCTCTCTCTCTCTCTCTCTCTCTCGCTGTCTCTCTGTCTCTCTGTCTCTCTCTCTCTCTCTCTCTCTCTCTCTCTCTCTCTCTCTCTCTCTCTCTGTCTCATTCTCTCCTCTCCCCTGCTCCCTCTCTCTAGCACACTTACGTACTCACCCTCAGCCAGGAGTGGGGTGGGGGTTCCTCCCTCCCAGCTCCCTGACAGGAGGCCAGAGAGGCTGGAAAAGGCAGGCAAGCTTTGGCGGCCAACACGGCGGCAGCCTCGGCCCCAGCGTGGAGTTGGAATAAACAAGTGAGTCAGCGGCAGATGGAGCTGACAGCCCCACACATGTGTGTGCATACACGCAGGCACACACATTCCGCTCATAGATGCCAGCACGTCTTCCCTGGGCGTGCGCTGCAGTGAGATGGGTGGAGAGCAGACTCCAGAGGACCGGCTGTCCTCTGTCTCCTGTGTCACTCTGCCTGAGTAGACGGCCTGGGGCCAGCATGTGTACCTCCCTCTGTGTGTGTGTGTGTAGGTGTGAGTGGTGCGTGTGGCATGTTCCTCTCTGTGGATCTCAGTGTCCCTGTGTTTGTGTACCTGCGGGGCCTCCATGCAGAAGCACCCCTCCTAGGCCAGGACTTGGGGACCCCAGGTTGACCTTGGAGTGGAGGGCGAGGCCCGGGGCAGCTCCCCTATCTGCCACCTCCTGACCGACAGCTTTCTCCTACAGAACAATGCCCAGCGCCTTGGGGTCTCCCAGTCTACCCACTCGCTCACCACCCCCGTGGTTTCCGTGGCAACGCCAAGTTTACTCAGCCAGGGCCTCCCCTTCTCCTCCATGCCCACTGCCTACAACACAGGTGAGTGTCCCGGGGACATTAGCTGTGTGCACGTGGCCTTGGGGCCGGGGAGGGACCAGACAGGGAACGTGACAGACTCTCTGGGGGACACCCCAATCTGAGGAAGGCCATTGATTTTGGGGAGCCCCCACCTGATTAAGGTTGGCAGATTCAATAGAAACATAGAATGCTCAGTTCAATCTGAATTTCAGATAAAACAATGAATGGTAAATAATTGTTTCATCTGAAATTCAGATTGAACTGGGAATCCCTTATTTTTAATAAAGGATTTAATGGAGAAGGGAGGCCCTGCCTTAGGGAGCCTCCCGTCAGAGGAACCAAGCCAGAGGTGCCCTGGGCAGGTGATTTGGGCCACCAGAGTTGGGGAGTGGGAAGGGGACATGATCAGTCCAGAAGCTTCCTAGAGGAGGATGAGGGAAAAAGAGAGAGGAGACAGGCTGAGCGCCCACAGAGATTTGTCCAGGTTCCTGGGAAAGCCATGGGGCTCCAGAGCGGGCGTCTCTCACCCCGGTGCTGGCCGGTGGTGCGAGGTGGACTGATGGAGGGGAAGCCTGGGGCAAGTAGGGGAGAGGGAGCTGAAGGTGAAGAGTCACTTGGACACATGGGAGACATCGCTAGGTATAAGAATTCAGACAGGACACCCAGTGCCCAGGCCATCCTGGGTCCTCAGGGCTGACCTGGCCTGTGTCACCCACTCATACTGTCTCAGGAACAGTCTGTGACACTGTCAGCCATCCTTGTCTGTGTTCCAAGCTGCTGTGTCAGGAAGGACTGCCCAAGGGGAAAGTGCCCAGTCACCTGTTTCAGAGCACATATGGGGCTGGGGAGCCTGGTCTGTTCCCTGCCCAGGAGACCTCTGCCATCCCCAGGGTCTCTCACCTACAGGTACCTTGTATTGGGGTGGTTTTGTGAGGATGTCAGACTAGAACAAGCTCCCAAAGCCCCATTCCAGAACTGAGCCACACTGAGTCCCGGACACTGATACAGGTTCCCATAGAACCCAGCCCTGTGCGTAGGACAGCCCCATGGGGCAGGAAGAATTGCTGGAGGAGCTGCCTTGTGTGGACAGGCCAGGCTCTGGCATGCGTGTCCATGTCCACCATCCGGCATCTGCACCGTCTTCTGTCCACACGTGCACCCACTCCCAGGTCGTCATGTCCTTGGGCAGCTTCAGGTGGCTGCACCCCTGGGCCCAGTCTGCTCATCTGTGAGAGCTATGGGTGGACAGGCGGCCTCAGGCTCGTCCAGCCCTGCCGCTGGGGCTCACCACCCCTAGAAAAGCCAGCTCCCTGAGGGCAGGCAGGGTGGTTACAGAGGGCAGCACAGACCACTTTTCAGGAGCTGTTGTTTTGGGGGAATCCCATGGTGGTGGTTTTCTGCCATATTCTTGTGTCCCCTGCCACCCTGTGAGGCAGGAAGGAGGTTAGTGGGTGTTGGGTGCACAGCAGGCCAGACTTTAGACTATTTGTCAGTGTGGTATGAAAGCTGATGGGGACGCTGGGCCTGCCCCTGGGGCCTTCCTCACATCCTCTCAGTAGCCTTGCTGCAGGAGTCGTTTAAACTGCAGGTGTTTTCAGGTGACTCCAGGTACATAAACAAACCCCAGCAAATACCTTGCTGTAAAGCTGTTCACTGTTTACAGTCCTTGGCCCAAGCTCAGGTTCTGGCTGGGGGTGATGTGGCTTTGGCAGTGTCTTGGGTTGGGGACAGGCCTGGCCCCTTGTTGACACTGGCTGCAGAGGTCTGGCTCTGGTCACTCGAGGAGGGGCCAAGTAGGCTGCCAGGTGGCCAGCAGGCCAAGTTCCTCTTGTCTCAGAAGAACCGAGCGTCCCGGTGGATGGGGTGGGAGTGTCCTGGGAAGGTCAGGGCCTGAAAGTTGAGTCTCAGCCATTGCCCAGAGACAGGCACCGTCTGGGAGTGGCTTCCTTCTCTGTCACACAAGTGTTAGGAATAGTTGGCCCCAGGGCCCTCTTTGTGCCTTCCTGCTGCTTTTTGCTTTTTAAATATAAGCATCTGAAGGCCTGAGGCCAGCATGGACCACGGCTGACTTCTCTGGGGTGAGATACAAAGGTGACAGGGAGGCCTGGGACCCTGCCTTAGCCCTGCCATTGGCTGTCTCTGTGATGTAGTTCGTCAGACTTGAGGCTGCAGTTGCCTCATTTGTAAATCAATGACAAGTAGATCTGGAATATTTACTGTGTCCCTGACACTGGTCCATGCTACCTGTGGTTAGTTAGCTCACTTGGTCCTCACAGTGGGGTGACACGGGCAGCCGTCTGCTGTTTATTCACAGAGCAGCCTGCCCGAGGTCACGTGGCCTGTGAGTGGGGGTGGCAGGCTCTTGGACCTCATCTTATTGTTGCCTGGGTTTATCCTGTCCTCCCCGCACAGAGCCAGGGCTGTGGCTGCAGGGCTGCTGTGACAGGTGTGCCCATGCCCTCACACTGCCACGGTGCCATACCTGTGTTTGTGGGAAGATACCTTCTAAAACTGTCCCAAATGATGCAACACGATATATGACAGTGCTGCGTGAATTATAAAACATCTTGTGGTTCTGTGTGCTCTGTGACAGTGCAAACATCCCGGTTTCTTCACCGAGACAGAAATTTTAGAAAATAATGTGTCACCTCCTGGGTACCTGGCCACCATCCTGCTGCACCAGCTGCTTCCCTCGCAGCACTCTGGGCTCATGTGCGACATGTCTGTGGGGGTGGGCCCAGCGGGTGGAACCCTGGCTGCTCCATGTCCTGTGTGAACAACCTTAGGGAGACTGGGGACTTTGCAGAAGTGTGGTGGCCATTATGGCAGTTTGTTTGGAACACGTCCTTCACCTGGGTGTCTTGGAAAGGCGCTTGAATGTCCTAGACCCTTCCTGCTTGCTTTTAGATGGACGTTCTAAAAGCGATGCCTACACATGGTCAAAAACAACAAAAGTGAAACACTGCTGTAAAAACACCTGTCTTCACCCTGTTGAAAGCATAGCTCATGACTATTAGATTTGCATGTCTTGACCTGGGAGTGCCACCTCCGCTGGCTTGTGCGATAATTCGCATTTGTCATTAGCAGCTCCCCATGTCTTGGGCCTCCAGGAGCCTAGCCCCCACCCCCCACCTCAGGCCTCACCCTCACTTTGTCCCCCACAGATTACCAGCTGACCAGTGCAGATCTCTCCTCCTTACCAGCCTTCAGTTCGCCTGGGGGGCTATCACTAGGCAACGTCACTGCTGTCACTGGCTGGCAGCAGCCACCGCAGCCCCAGCAGCCACCCCAGCCCCAGCCTCCGCAGCCCCAGCCGCCCCAGCAGCCCCAGCAGCCACCTCAGCAGCAGCCCCACCTCGTCCCTGTGTCTCTCAGCAACTTAATGTGAGTCCCTGGGATTGGGGATCTGCACCTGTTTGGGAAGGAGAGCTGACGGGTGGGAAGAAGAGGGGCCTCCTAAGAGCGGGGAACCCTGCCAGGGTGTCTGTTATCAGTGGACAGCATGGGAGGCACCAGTGGCAGCCCTGACATCCCCTGGACAGTCCTGGGAGACCCAGTCAGCCGAGGTAGGGGTGGGGTGGGATGGGTGTTGGTGGCGGAAGACGACATGGGAGAGAAAGAACTAATGTGACTTATTCCCCTTCTGCCCTTCACTTGGCCCCCTGTCCCCTTCCACTTGTCTCTCCCTCCTCCTCACACCTCTACCCCTGTGTTCTCACCCTCTGTCTGTCACCACCCATCACTGCTTCTGTTGCTCACCTCCTCTCCTATTTCTGTCCCCTGTGCTCCATCCCATCGCCTGTCTCCAGTCCTGGCAGCCCCTTGCCCCACGTGGGTGCTGCCCTCACGGTCACCACCCACCCCCATATCAGCATCAAGTCGGAGCCGGTGTCCCCAAGCCGCGAGCGCAGCCCTGCGCCTCCCCCTCCAGCTGTGTTCCCAGCGACCCGCCCTGAGCCCAGCGATGGTCTCAGCAGCCCGGCTGGGGGCTCCTATGAGACCGGAGACCGGGATGACGGACGGGGGGACTTTGGGCCCACGCTGGGCCTGCTGCGTCCAGCCCCAGAGCCTGAGACCGAGGGCTCAGCTGTGAAGCGGATGCGGCTGGACACCTGGGTACTGTAGCATCACCCTCTTCCTGCCTGCCAGTATCTGCCTCACGGGGCTGCCCCGTGTGCCCCCAGCTGTCTTAGGTCCCACCTGAGGCCTGCAGCCAGCTAGCCCTCCCTCAGCCCTTCGGGGCAGGACTGATGCCCTATCCCCCCACCAAAGGTCCGTCTCCTACCCTTTCTCCAGCATCAGCCCTTCTGCTCGATGACATCCTCCCCTCAGAGCTGGCCCTCCAGGGAGAGGGGAGTGGGGGGCACGTACCCGTAGCCTGGGCCAGCCCCTCACACCCCCTTCTCCATCTCCTCTCTTCACAGACATTAAAGTGACGGTCCCCACTCCCCTCTCAGCCTCCCTGATGAAGAGTTGACAATCTCACCGCCCACCCCCCTGCCCTGGGCTCCTCCCGCTCGACCCCTACTTCCTCTCTTGTGCTCCGTGTCCTGTTGACGGTTACATTTGTGTATAATTATTATTATATTATTATTAATATTATATATTTTTTAATTTGGATTCTCGCTTTGGAGAGGGGGGATGCTCCCATCCCCCCTTTCTGCACCCCCGCCATTTTCACTGGCCGGGGGAGCTCTTTTTTGCGGGAAGGGGGGACACTTTGCACGTTGTACACATATGCTGCAGGAGGGGTGGGGGCCTGAGAGGCATCTGGGAAAGGACAGGTGCCAAGTCCTGCATGCGGAGCCCTCCCACCCCGTCCCCCAGACAGAGGGAAATAACCAAAAAAACTACCAAACAACAAAACCCTTACAATAGACTGAAACCCCAAAGTCGGCTGGCATGACAGTGGGTTTGTTTCAGGGCAAAGTGAGGCAGGGGCTCGGTAAGGGTCTCTGCATCTGGGCTGTCCTGTGGCCGAAGGCACATTGGGCAGAGTACCCAAGCCTGGCCTCCACACGCCCCTGCACACGCACGACGCATTCTCACTGGGTCTTGTGTGAGCTGCACCCCCAAGGTGTGGGGGTGCTGGCTGAGCTTTGGGGCTGGAAAGGCTGCCTGGGAATCTGAGGTTGGAGGAGGTCGGAGGTGGGGGGCCCTCTGAAGCCCCTTTCTGGATAGAAAGAGCCATGAGGAGAGAATTGAGGAGGGACAGAGGACTGGAGCAAGGGGTGAGTGGGGTTCCCTCCCTTTCCCAGTGTTTTCTCTAAGATACACAGTGCAATAGCTCCCCATCCCTCAGGTGACACCAGCCCTGTAAAGCTGGCCGGCCACAAGCAGGGGGAACTGGGGAGAAGCTGGAGTGAGGCGGCTCAGTGGGAGCTGGCCTCGCCTGAAGAGGCAGGTATGAGCGAGGGGACTGGCTCTCCCTTGCACGTACACATCCCAGAAGGGTCACACTGGGATGCGGTATGAGGAGGGGAGGACCTGGAGGTCCGAAGGCCTGCCCCCCTTCTCTCCTGGGCTCTCTCCCCAGCCCTCCCAGCTCCATCCCTCCCACCTCCACCTCCCTGCTCTTGCTCCCTCATTGTCTCGCTACCTCCTGTCCCAGCACCCAGGCTCAGCGCACCTTCCCTTTGGCTACTGTAATTGTAAATAGCAACCTTTGGAAACCTTTAGCAGTGTAACAGTCCAGGAAACTGTTTTTCTTTTGTTGTTGTTGTTGTTGTATTGATATGAAATGAGATTCTATTTTTGTCAAAGTATATTGTAATAATAATGACTCAAACGCCCGTACTGTACAGACAAGGTTCTTCTGCTGTTGTCCTTGCTCCCCACTCCCCGCCTCCAGTCTGCCCCTCTCTGCTGCCTCCCCAGGTCCTGAGACCTCGGGCTGGATGACAGATCAAAGTGTAGGGGGCCTGCCCCCAGCCTGTGATCCACACCACCCACCTCTCACCCCAAGGGCTGCCCCTCCTTCACGGAAGCCCATCTCCTCTGCCCGAGGGCCGCTCCCTTGGGGTTTCACCCTGGTGGGAAGGCAGAGTGGACTGGGCCCACTGGGGAGCAGGTGACTGTCCGCCTCTCTGACCCAGCCGCTGGCAGTATTCTGACACGGTGCAGGGAGACCAGAAGCGGGGGCATGGGGCTGCATGTGGACCTGCGTATTCATGAGGGCGCCTGCTGTTGTATGTGCGTGTCCCTGTGTGTGTGCACACGTGTGCGTACATGTGAGCGCGTGTCTGCATGGGTCTCTGACCCCGTTGGGCCATAGGCGTCTGTGCGTGTGTACGCTGCCTGGGTGTGTTTGTACAGGGACAGCTGGCTGCTGCAGCCACACACCCTGGCTTCCAGCCCTGTGACCCTCCTCCCTGAGCCCCAGTCCTTTCTGCCCTCCTCCTTCACCTGTTCTCACCCTCAGCTCCGATATTTTTGTCCTGCAGTCAGGAGGGAACTGGCAGTGGGGCCTCTTTGCTTCTCCCTGCAGCCCCGCCTCTCCCGACTCGATGCAGTTGTCCATTCAGTACCCACACCTTTCTACGCTGCTCCCTCTCCTGCAGCCCCTTCTTGCTTTCAGGGTGACACTCAGTTCCTCTTCCTTCCTGGTCAGTGAGCCATCCTTCCTCACAGCTTAACCCCCACCTGCCGAAGGCCCCACGGCATGTCTGGTCTTCCTGCAGGTTCCTAGAGGGAATTTCAAGAGCCAGTGAGACTTGATCAGGGCCTTGAAAGAAAACGGGTTGTCGTCTTGTGTATGTGTGCATCCCAGAGCCTGCCTAGTGATGGTGAATGGCTGAGTGGGTGAATGACAGGTGCTCAATAAACGCTGAATGACCGGCCGTCCCTTCTCAGGCTGTGCCCGCCACCAGCCCGTCTGCCTTCCTAGGCTGGGCTCGGCTGCCATTAGCACAGGGTGGGGGTGAGGCCCTGCAGCTCACGGTGCAATATTAACCAGTTTTGTCCTCTGCCTGGCAGCGGCAACCCTGGTTTTTGATTACCATGTATGGGTGTGTGTGTCCTTTCTTCTCTATCCCTGGGGGTAGGAGGTGGTCTGCGAATGAACATGGGACATTTCTGCAATTCAGTATCCCAAGATTTCTCCTGGCCGGCCAGATGAAGGGTCCCTTGGAACCCAGACCTCAAATGGGGACTTCACTTCTTCCTCTCTCAAGCCAAATTTGCCTCCACCTACTCCTTCCTCCAAGACTGTGCACTTGGCAGGGTGCTCATGGTGCCCCGCCCCTCCCCAGGCTTCCCACCGCTTTCAGGGACAGTGGGCACAGAACCCCTCCCCCTGGCGGTGACCCCTGGCCTTCACCCAGCTCCCCCCCTCCCCGACAGGAAGGACATGATGCACCTTCTCTTGCTGATTATTTATTTGTTTGGAGAGACAGAAATGATGTAAAAGTGTATCTAGAAATATCTCTATCTATATATTTTTAACTGACTCTGGAATCCCCTGGGGTGGGTGGGGGGTGGATTTAGGCTTTCATAGAGGAGAGGAGACATGGAGCCTGGGAACTCCTCTTCTCCCCTCTGTCACCACTCTCCACCCCTAAACACTTGGTAGAAGGAATGGGATTTGTATTGGGGGGGGGTAGCTGGAATGTTATGGGAGAATCTGGATTCTCTCTGTCTTCCCCATTCAAGTCCCAGAGGAAGGGGGACAGGCCACAGAGGTGCCCCACCCCCAAGCCCGACAATCACCCACACACTCTTGAGGCTGCTCCTGCGTCCTGTGCAGGGTGGGTCCAAGTGTGTGGCGGTCAATTTGTTTTCAATATTTCTTTTCGTGCTGTATGGTGATGCTTTCTTAGTATTCTACACAATAAGAAAAGACAAAGTCCTCGAGATTCTTAATGAGTTTTGTTTGAAAACTCTTTCACTATATTTGTTGTAAAGAGGTTTACTATTAAAAGAAAAAGAATACACGTTTCTGATACTTTGGCTCGGGGTCTGGTTTCTTTGGTGCGGTCGGTTGGCTGTGGAGGGCAGGAGGGACGGGATGACCTAACAGGCTGAGAGGCCTGGCATTGGCCTGCTGCCGGGCACATCGAGGCGTCTGAGGTGGGGTTTCAGGTGAGATCCTCAGGGGCTCGGTCAGAAGCAGAGGCAGCCCCAAGACTGGGTAGGGCTGTCCCGTAGGAAAGGCCCTGGGATGAGAAAGACAAGCACCGCTAATGGCCAGGTCAGAACAGGATGCTGTGCAGTGGGACCAGGCACTTTTAGTCAGAGGTGAGCCCCCTCGGGCCCACAGTTCACTCCCCCAGGGGCATCTCGGGGATGAGGGGCATGCTCCTTACATATCCAAAGGGCCCCCACCTGGTGCCCCGAGCGCCAGATGGCTCTTACTCCCACCTCCCACACCCTGTGCTGTGGTCAGGTGCAGGGCTGCTGGGGGAAAGAGCTTAGGGCTCACTGCTAATAGGTTTGGCCACTCAGGTGCCAAAGAGGTGAAGATGGATGTGAGAGGCCCAGAGACAGGCCTCCAGATGTCAGAGAGCCACATGGTTAACTCTGGTCACTGCAAACACAGCCGGCCACACTAGCACGTGGGGGCAGTCACGTCTAGGCTCTTGTACCTTGGGTTTCCTCACCTGCAGAATGCAGCCATCGGCCTCCCGCCCAGGGTCACTGCAGACCTCACCTGCTTCTCCCTCAGCTGGAGCAGAGATGGAAGGTGAGCTGAGCAGGAAGGGCTTGGGAAGAGACTATCTCCCCTACCGGCTGCCTATGGTAGCAGCTCCTGGGTGGCACCCAGTTACCCCAGCCTGGTTCTCACACCAGGTGAGGTGTGGTCCTCACAAGTCATGGCTGGTTAAGGATGACCAAACAAAACACAGCAGAAGTGACAGTGTGTGATTTCTGAGGCTAAGTTATGGCTTCCACACACATTCTCTCTCTCTTGCTCAGGGGGTGCCAGTGGGACACTTAAGCAGTTCTGTGTGGGACTCATATGACAACAGCCACCAGAGTGAGGTCCTCCTATCCTCTGTCCTTAGTTTCCAAGCTCTCCAGATATAGTAACAGATGGGAGCCTACTGGTGTGACATGCACTGCAGCCCATGAGGTGACCAGAACAGCCCTGATCTAGCACCAAATCCTGAGCCAGACCTCTTCTCCTTTGCATGGCTCATAGCTGCTCCTCAGACCACGTGGCCTGCCCCTTTGTGGGCATCACCCAAGTCCTGGGTTGCCCACAGGTATTCTCGGTTCTTTTCCCTTCCTGGATGCACAGGAGACTACTTCTGGTCCCTGTACAGTCTGTCAAGCGGGGTCACTGGACTAGTTCTGGCCAGTGGACGCGAGTGGGAAGTAATGTATCACCTCCAAAATAAACCTGGTACCTGATTCTCTGCGTGCTCCTCCCAGCTGTGGGAACCATGGAAGCAAGTGGATGCAGCCAGGGTCGCTGAGCTGCCTACAGTACAGTCCAGCACTACAATGGACCTTGTGACTAGAAAACGAGTGTGTGCTGAGCCAGGGACTTGGGTCTTGTGTCTGTAGTAGAAGCATCAAGTCCTGAGCAATGGCATGTCCACTCAATCTTGGGACAGCCTTGAAGCCCGGTGTGCTGCATACCCTGTGGTGAGCTGCGGATTCCTGCACTTGACATAGCCCACCACAGGTTCAGCCCCTACATCTGCCACTTACAGGGGTGTGGCCTTGGGCAGTTGTTTTATCGACTGTGTCGAGCTAGGAGCTGCTTATTCTTTTTTTTTTTTTAACTGACCTTAAATCAATGTTAGAGAAATGAGGAGAAAAAGGTGATGCACAAAGAAAATACAATACACAAAAGAAAATATACAATGTTTTATAAGCTGCACACATTTCAACACAAAAGTTGGGGACACAGATTTGGTTATTTAGATTACTAAAAATATCTATTATATGAAGATTCCTTTTCACATATTAAAAAAAAAAAAGACTGGAAACAAGAGACTAGAAACTGGGTTAAACCAACCTCCAAGTACTTATCAAATAAGGTACCAATAAAAGATATTCTGGAGGGCCGGCCGAGTGGCTCAGTTGGTTAAGAGCTTGCTCAAGAGTGTGAGCTGAGCTCTGAGCAATGGCGGTTCGATGCCAGCCCGAGCTGAGTTGCCGTTGAGCTGCCAACAGGTGGCAGGATGGCTCAGTTAAAAAAAAAAAAAAAGATATTTTGGAACTTAAAATTAGGGGAGACTATACACAATATTTTTTCTTTTTAAGGGCAGTGTCACTGGCCCTCTTATGTGGGACCGAACTGGGGCCGCTGGCTTCCCAAGTCAGCGCTTAACCACCGCGCCACTTGGCTGGCCCTGAGACTACACACAATTTGAGTGGTGGTGGGGGGAACCAAACTAACCAAAACAAAGTCAAAATGATCATTTACATTTTAGTCTTTAAGGACATAGAACTGTACTAGTTAATATATTTCTCCATGAACTTTTTGTGAAATTCAGATCGCAGTGTATCATTTACAAATCTTTTGTCTTTCTTCTGATCATCTACACCTTTTGCACAGTTCTTGAAAATGACATCATCATCCCACCTTCTTTTAACTTTGAAGTTGGCCTGAGGCTGGGATGGGCCAGTGAGATTAAGGAGAGGGTTTCCACTCAGGATGTTTTCCATACAAGTCCTTTCTTCTTCAGCTTTTTGTTCTTGCTCCTTCCTAGCCTGCTCTTCAGCTCTTCCTTAATTTTTTCCAGTTCTGCAAGAAGAGCTGCAGTATCGTCATCATCACTCTCCTCTTCAAAATCTTCATCTTCATCTTCCTCATCTGTTAGATGTGTCAAGGTTGGCAGCAGGAATTCTTTGACACCAAAGAGGAGGTTGTATGTTCTCAGGTTGGACGATCTCTATTTTTTTCTCTTGCAGCAACTCTCTGTCTTCCAACTCTCGCTTGAAGTCACGGTTCTGAACCTCTTCAGGGGCATCCTGAGTGGTCTGTCTATATTTTATCTTTGTGTGAGAAGGTCGGTCTCTACTTGAATATTGCTTTGAAAGTTGGCTCAAATCAACTTCTCCTTTTCCTCTTCCACCTCTTGCAGGTTTAAAAGTTGGCCTAGCTGCTGTTGTCATCTTTTATGGTTGGCCGAGGTCCGAGGCAACAGCCTTGGAAGATCATTCAGACACCATTACAACTCTTGGCTCCCAGAATCCTCTGCCTTATTCTCTCTTAACACCTGCCTCCTTCTCCAGTCCATCCTCCCATCTTTGGGCAGCTCTGATTGATAAGCTAAGACCTCAGGGCTCTCTACTGCCCACCATATCGAGTCCACACTCCTCAGCCTGGCTTCCAGGGCCTTCAAAGAAGCAACACAACGTCTTCTCCAGATTTAGTCCATTGTCCCTCTGGCTGCACATCCCTTGGGCTCCAGGCCGGTCAGGCAGCCCACTCCATTCCTGGACGGACAGACCCTTCATATCTCTGCTCATGCCATCCTCTGTTTGACATGCAGCAAACGTGCATTAAGCCCCTACTCTCTGAAACCCTTTGTTAGGCACTGGGGATGTAGAGAGGAGCTAGACAGCCCCTGCCTCTCGCAACTCAGTGTAGTTGGGGACAGAGCCAAGGGAACCAGCTGTTAACACTTGAGTCAGCAATCTGTGTTAAGTGTCGCATCGGATGGATATGAATGGGCTGTGGGACCAGCCACAAGGCACACTCCAAGCCGGTGGAGATCAGGGAAGCTTCTTAGAGGAGGTGTTCGAGCTGGATTTTGAAGCCTTGGAGTTGCCTGTGCAAATGAGGGCAGGGAAGGCATTCCTGGTGGTGGGAATGGCATGGAGACTGAACTGTGCACTCAGGAAGCCCAGTACTGTGGTGGAGATCAAAGGCCCAGCAGAGGCTGAAGATGCAAGCAGTGGCCTCCTCCGGAAGGGCCTTGACTGTTGTAATTTGGACTTCATTCTGAAGATGTCTGGTCATCAAAGGATTTAAGTGGAGGACGGACTTGATCGGATTTGCATTTCAGAAAGCTCTGGTACAAGCTTCCTCTGACAGTCCTGCTGAGAACAGTGGACGGAGTGGAAAATTGGGGCTGGGTCAGGATCCTTTATAAGTGAGAGGGTGAATCTGTCGGTAAGTAGAGGAAGACTAACAGGACTTGGCAACTGCCTGGTGAAGATAGAGGGGGAAGGAAAGGGAGGGGGGCCCATGACTCCCAAACTCATGCTTGGACTACCAACTGGATTGTGGTGCTGTGGCTCCAGGCAGGGCCACCAGGTATCTCGCAAGATGTCAGCGCAGAGAGAACGTTGACCTCTCCATGCCTCAGCTGCTTCCTATGTAAGCAGGGTTGCTGTGAGATTTAAATACATGGTACACAGAAATGACTTCAAACCATTTCTGACCCATAATAAGTGCTTGGCAAGAGTTAGTTTTTATTCTTGTTACTGCTACTTATCAAAGACATGAAAATAGATGAGCTTACTTGGGTAAGAAGAGGTCTATGGGCAAAAAGAACGCTATACCCTATTTCTATCTTTTGAGACCTTTCCTATCACTCAAGTTTTCACTCTGTAAAACTTCTTAATTTCCCGTCCTACTGGCTGGCAGTGTTCTTCTCTACTGAGGTGTTAGGCATCTGCCCTTCTTTCCAGCACTTGGATCTTTCTGCCTGAAAACGTGAGTACTACTTTCTATCTTCTCTTTACCACGGGACTGAAAGCTCCTTTAAAAAATGCCGTGCCTCCTCCCTTCTTGTGCATGGCTCAGTGCCTGGTACACAGTATACATTCCGAATGTCAGCCCAAATGAGACAATGCATACGAAAGTGTACTTTGTAAAATATGAAGTGCTACCAACCCAGAGGATATTTTTTTCTTTCTTCAAGGCCATGGTGACTTTCTGAAGCTTCTCTTCTAGGTTCCAGCTGCAGGAGCACCAGATCAATGGGGCTGACAAGGAGTGTGGGTTCCATTTCCCTGGGCTTAGCTATCAATCCGCTAAAGCAGCAGCACCTACTTGGTTCCTACCCCCACAGATGTGGCTCTTGCAAGGCAGGAAATAAAGGGTGGCACGTGATTGTTCCAGCTAAGGAGGCCAAGCCAGTTCCCCGTACCTCATGTTCTTCTGACTCACCCCTCAGTTCCATGAGCTGAGTAACTTTTCCAGCCTTGTGACTGTGGAAACTTGTTTTAGGAACAGCTAGCAGATGTGAAAGGGACATAAGGTGACCCCACCCCAGGCTCCAAAGTGGCTCCTCCTGGAGCCCACACAGGTTGCTTCTCTCCACAGACTCAAATCACTGTTACAGCCCAGCTGAGGGGTAGCCTGGTTCCGTATCTATTTTACAGTTGATAAACTTGAGGCCCCAAAGGAAGAGGTGGCTCTCAGGTTCTTCCCACAGCTCTTCCCGCGCAGTTCCTGGCTAGTTCTAGTTCGGCTCAGCCTGGGGGCCCAGGATTCATTGCTTCCAGTTGGACTGACTTGCATTTAACCATGCCCGCCCCGCCCCGCCCCCCACCCTCCCCCTTTGCTTTGTGCTCATTTCCAAGTGTTTACAGCTCTTGGGCCTCGCTTGGGCAGTTGGGTCTCTCGTAAAAGTGCGGTCCCCGCCTTCGCAGCGTGGCTGCCCAGAGTCACTCCTATTTACTGCGCATCAACCGCCACGTGCCCAATAAAAGCAAGTGACGACACTCTGGGCCCGAAGGAGGGGAAGGGCCCCACCTACGGGGGAAGGTCACGCGCCAGCCAGGTCCCGCCCTCATGTGACTGCGGCGCCAGTCCTCTCCTGTCACTACCCTCAGCTGGAAGCGGAGGCTGACGCCCAATCCGGGCGCTGCCGGGCGGGGCCCACGGTGGCTTCAGGGTTCGGGAAGAGAAAAATCTCCATCTAAGGAGAAGTAGGGAGGCGGAGGACAACAAAGACACTTGTTTAACCTGCCCCTCTAGACCGTGAGCTCCCACGG
The DNA here is from genome assembly GCA_033961575.1 of Aselliscus stoliczkanus. Lineage (NCBI taxonomy): Eukaryota > Metazoa > Chordata > Mammalia > Chiroptera > Hipposideridae > Aselliscus > Aselliscus stoliczkanus. Next base: position 107,732,850 of record CM066739.1, on the reverse strand, counting down.
CAGCAGAGATCACCATTCCAAAGCGCCTCGGCAGTGTCTGGCACACATTTGGTGCTCAAAAAGTTGGCGACTACCACTCGGAGACTGTCGGAAGCGGAGTTGACCCCGCCGTCCTTCCCACGAGCCCCTTGACTCCCCATTCGCCCTCCCACTATGTCATGGAAAAGATCGACAGTTCTGCAGTTGGCGAGCCAGCCAGGTCCCGCCCTCTTACAAGTTGGCGAGCCAGCCAGGTCCCGCTTACAAGGCAGCTGCCCCTTCCCCCCCGCAGACGGAGTCCTCAATCGCTTCGTCCACACCTGCGTGGGTGCGGACAAAGACCCAAGCCCGCCCCCAGCCGCCCCCGCCCCGCCAACGGGCAGGAAGTGGGTCCTACGGCTCACTCAATTGGCTCCTCTAATGACGGATGGGAGCGTCAGCCAACCGCAACCTGGGCGAGACGCCTGCGTACACAAAAGATTGAGCCCCTATAAGGGAAAAAAAACAGCCCCGCGAACCGATTTTTGGCTGGGTCTCCTCAGGGCCAACAGGAGGCGCGCGTGCGTGGAGATAACCTCTCCCTCCCTGCCGAATTTGAGGGGCAGATAGCGCCCTCTGGCCTTTGGGCTGTGTTCCAAGACGTGTAGCCTCGGTCAACACTGCACCTGACCCGGCGCTGCCTGGAGGGTCCCGAGGAATGAGCGAATCTCGGTCCCCGCCCTCTGGGAGCCGTGGGCCAACAGTAACGTGAATATTAAGTTGAGGGTGATGCTTCTCAGTTTACCAAGTGTTACCATCCATTATCTCGGCAGTTCCTCACAAAACCCCTTATGTTAAAGAAGCGGAGGCTCGGGAAAGCGAAGGGACTAGGCTGAAGACCCAGCCTGTGAGGGTGTAACCGGAACCGAACCCGGGCCACCCAACTCCCCATTCAGTGCTCGTCTGCCTGGATAAGCTGCCCGCTTGCTCTCCGAGGAGGCTGTGTCTCGTTGAGGTGATGGTACTTAAGATTGAGGAAAAGTGAAGGCACAGTGTCAGCCACACACACCCCTTTTTAAAAAATAGACAATGAGTGCTAAGGGAGTTCAGAGGAGGAAAGAACTTTGGGCTCTTGTGAGCTGAAAAGGCTGCTTGAAGAAGCTGAAGCTTCAAGGTATGTACTTGGATTGGATAAATCTTAGGAACATAATACCGAATGGAAAACAAAATACCAGAACACCCCAAACATTTGAAATAATTTGTGTAAATTTCGAAAACAAGCAAAATTACACAATATATTGTTTACACGTGTATGACAAAACGTTTTGAAAAGTAGAGTGATAAACGCAAAATTCATGAGTAGTTACCTTGCAGAGAGTGGGGAGTGGGATGGGGAAGAACAGGTGGTAATGTTCTAATTAGTGGGTTAAAAGGTAAATTTATGGGTATTTCATTATAATATATATATATATATATAAAATCACATAGAACAATTATTCTTTTGTATGTATAAAATTTAAAAGGTCACTGGGCTTGCGAGTGGCTCAGTTGGTTAAAAGCTTGGTCAAGAGTGTGAGCTGAGCTCTGAGCAACAGCAGTTCGATGCCCAGCCTGAGCTGAGCTGCCGCTGAGCTGCTAACAGGTGGCAGGATGGCTCAGCTAAAAAAAAATAAAAAATAATAAAAGGTCACCTCCCCCCCAAAAAAAATATGTATTATATAGTTGGAGAGAAGGGAGAAAGGCTTACCTATATTATGCTTGGTTTTCAGAGCATTTCTACACATATTTTATCAGTTGATACCCAGAACAACCCTTGAAGATGTGGTCTCCATGTTAGAGATGAAGAGACGCAGCTGGAAGTTACTTAAGGCCAGTGGACAAAGACAGGAAAGGTTGAAATGCAGACAGCCAGTGGAGAGCCCTTTGCAGCGAAACCTCCAGGGTGCCGAGCACTGTTTCTGAAACTGAGGGACAGTCAACATTTGTTGAGTGGTGAGCAACGACCTACTAATCACATGGGTATCTCCCTGTGAAACAGGCCGCCCTGGGACTAGTTGAGCCCCCTGCATAGTAGCTGGGCATCGCGGGAACAGAAGTATGAAGAAGTGATTTTCTGGGTGAAGGTAGGACATGGATCACCTCTAAGGTTCTTTTCAACATTAAGGCTCTATGAGTTTTTCAGAGACTGAAGACAAAACCAGTATTAAGATAATAAGGCTCTCGGGCCGGCCGAGTGGCTCAGTTGGTTAAGAGCTCGCTCAAGAGTGCGAGCTGAGCTCTGAGCAATGGTGGTTCGATGCCCAGCCCGAGCTGAGTTGCCTTGAGCTGCCAACAGGTGGCAGGATGGCTCAGCTTAAAAAAAAAAAAGATAATAAGGCTCTCTCCACCGGGGTGATGGAAGAGATCACCAGAGAAAGGCAGGCCTGGATAAAAGAGACATTTGGAAGTTAATAGAACCTGTTGCCAGAATAGGAATGAGGTGTATTGGATGTTGTTGTGTGTGACTGCAGGATGTTGACCCATCCCGGCTGGGAGAAGGGTTGTGTGACTAACTAGGTCAAACCAGGTAGAAGGTGGACATTCATTTAGAAATTCCAGGCAGGTAGATGACAACACAGGACAGGGCTCAGGAGAAGTAAGGGCTGAAGGTGCCTGAGGTGTAAGAGAAAGAACGCTGGAGCTGGAGTTAGAGTCTGGAGACCTGGCTTCTAGACCTGGCCTGGACTTTACCAGTGTCACGTTGGATAAGTCACTTAATCTGTGTGAGATGTTTCCCTCGTATGTTAAAGATCATATACACACAACAAGAACTAAAAAGGAGAGTGTACCCTACCCCAAGCTCAAGATCTATTGTAGTTAACTCTACTCATATAGTTAAATCTACAGATTTCTGTAACAGGAACTCTGTTGTTCCATTATATTGTGTTCTTTCTCCATTATTGGACTTACCCCATTTTACTCTGTGTGCCTGTGTTGGATGGAAGTCAGTCCCTGAGAGAAGGAACCTTGTCTTACTCAAGTTTATATCTCCCGCAGTGACTCGCACGGAGTAGGAACTCAGTAGGTATGTCTTAGAATTGTGCTGAATTATGTGTTGAACCAGAAACAGCTGTTTGATCTCTCTGAGACCTACCCATCTGTATTTGTAAATTAAGCTAGTTAATCTTTTGAGTTACAGACGTTCTTTTGAGTTACAGAATTCTGTTACCCAACTATGTTCTAAGGATTCAGAGGGTTGAACTATTTGATCTCTAAATCTCTTTTCAGTTTCCCTATTCAGTGATTTTATAACATTGAGTTGCACGTGGTCTCATAGAAGTGATAGTTGAACAGGTTCTCAAAAGGAAAATACGTAGAAGAATATTGAGAACAGAAGTGACACCCCGTTCTCCAGTACAAAAAAGAGAAGCCATTGACAGTGACACAGAGGGGTCAGTCTGAGAAGGAGGAGAGATAATAGTGGCAGGGGTGACATTTTCACATGCTTGAGGAGCTGGGCAGGTATGGCCCCATGAGTGAGGCAGCCCTGCAGGGAGCATTAAGACTGCTGGAGGCTGGAGAGGCCACGGCCCATCCAAAGAGGTCAGATCATGCATTGAGCAAGATTGGCAGCACAGGGAATTAAAATCACGCAGGAGGCACTGAAGACTATAGTGCCAATTAGAGTCCTTAAGACTGAGAAAATCTTGGCAGGTGTGTAGGTGAAGGGGCCAGAACCAGCAGCATGGGACGTGCTGAGAATGCCTGAGAAAGAGAACTCAAGAGCATGTGCAGTCGGAGATGATGGTAGAGGTGAGAAACCAGCCAAGGGAAGGGACTGGCTGGCCTTCTCAGGCAAGTGAGAAACCTCCTTCTCTGAAGTAGACAGCAAGGGTAAAGGCATGAGTTATAACTATATACAGACTCTTAAGGCAAGAGGGCGCTGCCCTGTGCATTTACCAGGGAGCTGGCAGCAGGGTCTCGTGTCTGGGAATGGGTGCTAGCAGAACTCTGGAGCCATCTCGGAGACACTTCCTTCCTGGCTTCAGGTCCAGGTATCCAGCCTCCCATGTAACACATCCTGGGGCATTTCCAAGTTAAACTGAAGTATCCGAGTTAAACTGAACTCAGTATCTTCAGGACTGGAACTGGTCATGTCTCCTAAGTTCCTGATTCTAGCTAATGGCGACAGCACTTTCTCAGTCGCACCCGACACATGTCTCTCTCTCTCTCTCTCTCTCTCTCTCTCTCTCTCTCTCTCTCTCTGATTCTTTCCCTCTCCTCCAAATGTGTGTGTGCATGTATGTGTGTGTAGGAAGGTATTAAAAAAAAACAGGAACATGCTTATATTTTGTGTATTAGGTTTTCTTTTTCATTTACTAATTCATGATCATTTTATCATGTCAGTAAATACTTTTTTACATTTTGAGTGGCTGCATAATATTGTTTCCTACACACGTACTCTATTCATACTGTCTTGTTGAGAATCCTGTTTGTTTCCTTTTTCCCGTTACAATAGCACTGAACACATCTATACATACGTTCATATGTACACATCTGTACATATCTTTGATTTCCTTAGATTGAATACTTGGAACTGAGAATGGAGGGTCAAGGGGTACGCACACCTGAAAAGCTTTTACTGCGTGATTCCAAATTGGCCTTTCAGAAACATTCATCTGCCTGTACCTTTGCCAACACTGAATCTTATTATTTTTATTTTTGCTGATTTAATAAATTATAGTTGACCCTTCAATTCTCAGCCCCTGACTTTCCCTTAAGCCCTCCATCCATCCCTCTGAGTGTCCCCACGACTCCCCTGGGACACACAACTCATTTGAAAGGTAGAGGGGGAGGAATTTCTCACAGGGATGGTTCTTGGTCTTCCGCGCTTGCCTTGAGCCTCTAGCCCACTTTTGCTGCTCTTGTGCATAGTGGTTTGTCTTGTGTGACCAGCATCTTCCCTGCCTCCCTCTTTCTCTAAATTCCTGTCTCTGAGAGGTACTTTTTCGTCCCTTTTTGTAAGGTTGCCCTCCAGAAGTGCTCCTGCCTTTCCCACCTCCCCGAGAGCGTTTGTCTCGTTCCAGCACCAGCTCCCATTAATAGAGTATTAACTCCGTCCCTTTGGCAAGAAATGTCCTTAAACCTATCTTCTACAAGAGAAAAAAAAAAGAGTTCCATCACCCCTTTTATCATCTCAAACTACTACCTTCTTTTCTCCTTCCTTCTCCATCAAACTTCTCCAAAAAGTAATCAAGAGGTGTCTGTCCACTCTCATTACTTCTGTGTTCTAGCCCCAAGGTCCCCAGCAGCCACAAAGCCATATGAAAGCCTTGGTCCCTGTCCTCTGTTTCATTCTCCACAGCCTGGGACCCAGGCCCACGCCCTCCATCCTGTCCTGATGATGTCTCCTTCCTGCGGCTGCGTAGTTCTGCTCTGTCCTGGTTCTCCCCTGCCCAGCGTCTGCAAGCCTGCACACCCTCCTAAGTGTGTGCCCCAGCCTCATCTCTTCCCTGTCCCTGCTCTCTCTCTGGGTTTTCTCACCTCCTATGGCTTCAGTGATCTGTACATTGATGGTTTAGCAAATGATCCGTTGGGTTGTTGGAAAAGTCATGACATATTTTTTTCTATGTTTTTCGTTGCAAAAATGTGTCATGACTTTTCTGACAACCCAATAGTTGTCTGCTAGACAGCTCTCACGGGACCTGAGTCCTCAGATCCCCCACGTCCCAAACGGAGTTTGTTAACTGACAGCTCTGCCCCTCCCACCGTGTTTCCCGTTTTAGTTACTGTCCTCGCTTCCTTCCAGTCATCATGCTCAAAACCCACCAACTAGGAGCTGCCATGTCCTGGGTACCTGCTGCATGCCAGGTTCTTGCCATGCAGCAGCAAATCCTGTCCTCCCACGAAAGTCATGTCAGGCAGGCTTACTCTTATCATTATGAGGCAACTACTAGAAAGTGGTGGTGTTCAGTGAGTCTAGTTAGTGCTAAAGTCTGTACGGTGTTTAACGTGCGATCTCCTTCCTGCCCCTCCGTACACACCCCGCCGGTCCCCAGGTCCTGGCACATCCCCCTCCTCTCTCCCTGCCCACACCAACTTCTTACGTCAGGCTCCACTTTTTGCCCGTAAATTAGCAAAGCCTCTTCAACCATAATGGCCATATTTCATTATAAAGCATGGTTTGAAACATGCCATGCCTTGCTGGTAGCAACCCCAAATAGCTCTTGGGGTTGAATGGACTTATAACCCTTGATCTTGGCATCCAAGGCACCCACCCTCTGATGCCAGCCTTCCATCTGGCCACTGCCCTTTGGGAGCCTGTATTCCATGTAGCTGGGACAAGCCTTCCACATGCCCTGCACCCCCCATCTGTGTTCTTGCTTCCCTCTGTAATTGCCTTTCTTCTTTACCCCCAATATGGGGCTGCAGAAATCCTACTCACATGTAAAGCCCAATTCACAAGCCTCCTCTTCCCTAAAACCCTTCAGGTCCCCCAAGGACACATTCAGCTCTACCTCTTCACCCCCCACCTTTAGCATTCTTTATCTTTATTTTTCATGCTTTTCCTTATCTCAGAGATGGTTTTGTAAATGTGTGTCTCCCCCTCTCATCTCTTACATTCTCGGAGGATATGGACTGCCTGTGTTTCTCACACATGACACCCCACTAGACTGTCTGCAGTAGGTCCATGCTGTGAGTGAATTTTAGTTTGACTGATTTGAACCAATCAAAGAAACATTTGGTCCATTCCTTTTTTTACTCCTTCGACTTCCGCATTCCAGGCTCCATCAGGTGGGCTGCTGTGCTGTTTCTGAATGAAAGTGCCAGAAGAGAGATTGTTCTTTCCATTGTGTTCTGACGTGAATGACCTTCTCCTCCTTTACCCAGTCTGTTCCAAGTGTAGGTGGTAGGAGGCCGTCTCAGGGATTTGGGGTCAGCTGCACTGGGGTGAGGCCCCACCACTCACCACTCTTCTGACTCAGTGGGTGGGGCCAGCGGGCTGCTTTACCTGGCTGAGGGTCTGTGGCACTTAACTCGCAGAGCTCTCAGGAGTCAATATCATGCAAGTAAAGCACCCAGAACAGTGCCTGGCGAAGACTGGAGCTTTGTAAATGTTGGGTATTGTCAGAGTAGGAATCCTTGAAATATCCTCCAAATGGGTTTTATCTGTTGACACTTAGCGTGGATGTGCTGCGCTCCTCGACATCCACATCGGTGCAGACAAAATGACACTCTAATGACACAGCCCCTCCAACTCCTCTCCTGCCAATCCACTGTCCTCCGTCCCCCTGGCCCTCTCCTGTGTGCAGGAAAACGCTGCCATAGCCTGGCACAGCCACCAGGAGGAGCATGTGTGCCACACAAGGCAGGCCACTCTGTGGGACAACAGGCCCAACTGAGTTTCCTGGCAGCGCGTGTCCCCTTGGGGGCGCCTTGCTCTGCAGTGTGCTGTTTGTTGATGCCACCGTGGCCATTTCCCTGAGTCCTCCTCCTCTCAACACACAGCCTGCTCTAAGGGAATCGACCCAAGTGGGAGCCGGGAGACCTGTGGCTTAGCCAGCCTCCCCTCCCCATTAACGCGCCACACTCCTGTTGATGAACTGCTCAACTTTCTTTAACTCAGTTTCTTCACCTGTGAAATGGGGGTGCTAATACCTGCTCTGAGAGCCTCAGCAGGCTGCTGTAGAAAGTGAACATCTTGCCATATTGATGACAATGTTTCTTAGCTGGAAAGCCCCACAGGTGATGCTTCTTGTACTGTGTCATTTCGCCTCCCGCTGTCCTGGTAGTGGATGCTCTCACGCCATCAGCCCTGTGCCCGGGTGGGGATGCATTGTTAGGGACAGATTGCTGGGCACCTCGTCTCCTCTTCTGCTAACAGAAAGGAGTGACAGGGACTAGAATTGAAGCTACCTGGAATATTTCGAGGAGAGAGGACTTAGCCTCTCTGAACCGGGAGAAAGGAGGAGAGAGCAGCAGGGGATCAAGAATACCTAGAAACAAATGTGTGTATTGGGGGGGGGGCGTGACTTGCACCATCATTGGTCAGAGGGGAGGTTTGGGATGTTTCTGCCAGAAGAGTAAGTGAATCAGTGGATAAAAAATGAACGAATTCAGGGCTGGCCGAGTGGCTCAGATGGTTAAGAGCTCGCTCAAGAGTGCAAGCTGAGCTCTGAGCAACAGCAGTTCGATGCCCAGCCCGAGCTGAGCAGCCGCTGAGCTGCCAACAGGTGGCAGGATGGCTCAGCTAAAAAAAAAAAAAGAAAAGAAAAAAGAAAAAACAAATTCTATATGTGAATCTGAGTGAATGAATGAGAAACGTGGTCCCTCTCCAGGGTAAAGTATTTTATGGTTTGAGGACACAAGGTGGCAGCACAAGGCAACAAACTAAGAGAGGGACGCCTCTCCCTGGCTGCTCTGAAAGAAGGGGCTCCTCATCTGTACTCCACCACCACCACCCTGCCGACTTTAAGCACTTCTTCCCTTTCCCTACATATGTCCTTTCAAATGACACTCTCTCTAATATAAAGACACCAGCAGGCAGGGAAGACAGACCTGGGGAGGCCAAACGCCTGTTAGCGAGGGCTGTGTAGAGGTAACCCCTGAGAGCGGGAGTTCTCCAGCTGCTGAAGGGGTCTAAGGAACACTGGAACACTGCAGGGGAAACCTGGATTAGGTTAAGGAAGCTCTTAGATGGGACCCCCTCTCCCCCAATCTAAACTGATTGGGGAAAGAACTGGTGATAGGAATCTTTTTTTATATATGTAATCAAGTGATGGTACCCTGAGAAAGCTACTCATCTATTTCCTCAGACATTTCTCTTCCAATTTCCCCACAGACAGAGAGCCCATAGCCTTTCTTAGCAAAGCAGGAATCGGGCCAGGTAGTTACATGGAAACTAATTTTATCCTCCCATCAAGTATTGGTTCTTTGCTGGAGGAAAGAAGTCACTGCCCAAAGCCAGGGGCCATTGAATAAACCCCCCATCTCAGCCAGGAACCCCTGGAAAGCTCCTGTGGTTCTAAGCAGGGAGCCCATCACGGCATCTTTATCACCATACTGCCCCTCAGCCTCACTCTGCTTGGCTTTGTAACTCTGTGACAAAATCCCCAATCTGTACTCTCTGTTTGTCCTGTTGCTGTCCCACATCCTATTGTAGCAGCCATCTGCAGGTGTGCAGCCCAGGATGCCCCTCCCACTTCCTCTGGTGCAGTGGAGAGCCAAGACCACCCTCTTACCCACCTCCTCTGTGGGCTGTGGCTTGCTGTCCTTCCTGTGTCCTCACTTTTTTATTTTATTTTATTTTTAAGAGATTTTATTGGGGGGCCGGCCGAGTGGCGCTGCGGTTAAACGCTGGCTTGGGAAGACAGCGGCCCCGGTTCGGGTCCCACTTATGAGGGCCAGTGACACTGCCCTCAAAAAAAAAAAAAGAAAAAAAAAGAAAAGATTTTATTGGGGAATTGGGGGAGGGACCAGTGTTAGGGAATCAGGGAAGGGGAACAGACAAGTTGCTGTCCTTTTGTTCTTCAGTCTAGTTGTGGAGGACGTCGCTTCTCTGGCCCATGTTGGTATCATCATTGCGCTCTTCTCAGGTGAGGCAGATCCATCGCCGGCTGTTGGATGGCCTCTCACGGAGGCTCATGGCAGCTCACGCTGGCTCCCGGCCACTCACAGTAGCTGATGGCAGCCCACTGCAGGCCCCCTGCATCCTATGCCATTCATGGCTGGCAACTCATGGCAGCCTAGCTCCAGGTCAAGCTGTTGTTCACCATCTTAGCTGTCACTGGCCCATGCGGGATCTGAACCCGGGGCCCTGCTGCTCAGAGTTTGTGCTCCCAAACCAACTCTTAACCAACGCGCCACTCGGCCAGCCCTGTCCTCACTTCTTCCCATGCTTTTCCTTTCACTGAACTCCTGTAAACACTTCTGTCTGTAAAATAATGCATAAGAGCACTTGAAACAACATGGTGTTAGCGATTATCATTGCCATTTCTAGCTATCTGCACTATTTCACAGTTAAGAAATTCCGCAAGTTTGTCCCTCTCATTCATTCATTCGTTCAGCAACTATTTGCTAAACGTCTGTTATATGCCCAGCACAGCGCTGCGCACTTGCTAGAGGAATTAACCAAGTGGGCATGATCCCCGTCTTCATGGAACTTGCAAGGAGGCTTATGGTTTTTATTTAAGTTGATGCCTCCCTGCTTTGTATTAGAGCTTGGGCATCAGGACGAGTGTTAGAAAACAAGTGGTTCAGGCACTTACCCAAAACAGGAATTCCTTCTTCTGCACCTCTGATGGGTGGCCATGCTCATGCTAACATTTGGTCTTTCCCAGCCATTTGTACATTCTTCTCAGACCAGCCGGAACCTCCTTACTTCCATTGCCTGAGTGCCCTCCTGCAGCATTAAGTAAGGCTGCACCCTTCTCTGGATGATGGTCCATTAAATAACAAAAGACAGAAGGCAGATACCAGGTCTCAGGCATCATCAGCTTTTTCACAAGGACTTCATTTTTGAAGAGTCCCTCTTTTTCCAGAATCATTTTAAGTGTTTCCCATGTGCCAGGCACATCAGTAGGCATTTTCATAACATCTCGTTTAACCCTCACTACGAACCCTGTGCAGTACATAGCATGGTCATTTCACTGATTAGGACAAGGAAGGGGAGGCAGGGGAGGTAACCCACCAGTGGTCCCTCCCCTGGGGTGTGGCAGGGCCCCTCACCATTGTGGCAAACCCTCTTCTCAGTGTTCTGTCATATGTCAGTATCTCACTTCAGAAGAAACCAGTTCAGGGCCGGCTGAGTGGCACCTTGTTTAAGAGCTTGTTTTGGGAGGCCAGCGGCCCCAGTTCAGATCCCACATATGAGGGCCAGTGATACTGCCCTCTAAAAAAAGAGAAGAAACCAGTTCACAGAGGTGTAACAATCTTCTTCGCCTTTCTTTGTCTGGATGTTTCTTCCCCTCCTAGAGCCAAAGTCACATTCACTGTCTACAGTTACATTGTCGGGGTTGACTCCCTGTGAGCGGTGGCTACCTGCCTGTCCAGGTCTCTGTGCCGTTCATTCTCCCCCACATGGTCTCCCCCATTCTCTGCTTCCCCCACATTCTGCAGGTCCGGGTCCTACCCCCCACCAGGACCACCCAACTCCTGCCACCTCCTGAATGAAACCTTTCCTGAGTCCTCATTACCCCAGTTGAACTTTCTCTCTCTTCGTAGAATTTCGATCCATTCTCTGAGTACACACCACGTCCTGCTGTGTACAGTGATTTGTGTCTTTGTTTTCACTCTAATGGGGCATCACCTCATCCCACTGTGTGTCCCTTAGTGCCTTGTACACAGAGGTATCCAGCAACACTTGTCACATGAACACATCTTCTGCCTGGGAAAATCATATTCCAAATGAGACACCTTCCTGACTCCCGTGATTGTGCTGTTGTGTTTCCCTGTTGCTTCTCCCCGTGGGAGACCAGGTGTGTGGGGGGCAGTCAGCCCCACAGAGTTGGGGGACCCACCTCTGCAGACTATCCTGCTGGGAGGCCCTTTAGGTTCTTGAGCAGATTAGAAAATAGCCCAAAGTGATGGTTGGGGGACAGAATGGGATAGCAGTGACTGTGCCAGAAGGAAGCTGTGGGGACACACGGCTATCCTTTGTGTGTGGGACTCTCCTGATTTCCTCCTGAATAATTCTCACCTCCTGTGAGTCCTTGCCCACATGCCACTGCTTTATATTTCACTTATGGTCTGCGGCAGGTACCACCATTTAGTGTGTGACTTGCATGGTCTCGTTCCTGAGCCTGGTCTGCGCCTGCAGTTCTGCTTCCAGCCGTGACGCTCCCCAGAGGTTCCTTCTAAGCCTGTCCCCCCCATTTCCCAAGTCCCTTTCCGGGACAGAGGGTAACACACAGGAGAGCAAGTGTGAAAAGCCTCTAGAATAATGACTTTGGGATGGACCCACATTCATGTTTATGTGGATTTTCATGTCCTTTTCCCCATGGTTCTGCCAAGGGAGGGATAAAAGTTAGATTTCAATAATTATTTCCCAGCAGTCACATATGGAAGAAACTCAGAAGAAATGAGAGAGGGCTGGCCGAGTGGCGTGGCGGTTAAGCGCTGGCTTGGGAAGCCAGTGGCTCTGGTTCGGGTCCCACTTATGAGGGCCAGTGACACTGCCCTCAAAAAAAAAAAAAAGAAAAAAAAAGAAGAGATGAGAGAAAGACCAAAACTGAGCTGGGGCTAAGGTGGCCTCTCAGCTGAAACAGCAGGAAGGTGGGGCCCGGCGCAGCCTGCCCCCCACCTCCGCAGGGGGCTGATCCTCAGACCCCCGAGTCTCCCGCCTGCCCCCCTCCGCATTCCCATCGTTGCAGGCTTCCGAGAAGAACTAGGCCAGGAGCTGTAAGCGACCTTTCACACCTCAGATGTGCTAGGTTTGTTTTCCCCTTTTCCGTGGGGCCCACAGCAGGAGGGTGGGGGTGGGACGGGCCTTGTCGAACTTTCTCGGCTACAATACCCTGGAGGAGCTGAAGTGGAGAGAGTAAAGGATCTATTTATTTTGGCTCAGGAGGGACAATGTAAGCAGATGGTCTTTGATGGGATTAGTGCGTAATCTCTAAGACCCTGGTAAATTGGAAAATGATCCATTATGTTCCGTGAACCTTTGGGGCAGCTTCAGCTCCTGGGGAGGGAGGGGCAGGGCCCGGGGGCACCTTGTTAGAAAGGACTCCCCTCTGGGAGCAGCCAAATCCCACACTGAGAATTTGGGAAGAAGTTCGTTAGCTGTGCGAGGCAAGCGCCTCTCCTCTGGAGAAAGCACAGAAATAAGAGGCCTCCCTGGGCCCAGACAGCGCCTCCTTTCTCTCCTTTCCCCTCCCTCTCATTTGACTGTGCTGTGGTGTCCTCACTACCTGCCCTTGGCCCGACTCTCCTCGTTCCCGGGGCGTTTGGGGGACTCTCCTTAAGAACAAACGATATTGGGTCTCCTGCCTTGGAGGGTTAGAAAATTCTTCTCAGAACCCAAATTATATCCATGCACTGCAACTCCGTCCATTGCTCACTGCAGCACCCAGCCCAGGAGGACCCCTCCACTCTCCCTGCTCAGAAGAGCTAGGACCAGAGGGATGGGCAGACCCCTGGGGTGGGGAGGGAGAGAAATGTGAAAGGGGAGGTAAGGTAATAATGAAGCACTCTGCCGACCCTCCACCATCTTCACTCACCTGCATCCCCCAGAGCCCAGGTGCCTCCAGGCCCAGGGTCCCCCCCATCTGGAGAATCTGGGCTGAGTTGTGGGGCCGATGGGAGACCATTACTGTGAGACCCGCGCAGTAGGAGGGCATTGAAGCTGTTATTTAGGTACATGTGGTACCTTGTAGTCATACAGCACTCCGCAGTTCATAAACAAACTCTGAGATGCAGAATGTCATTGGAATCTTGTAATAACTAAGTGAGGAGGGCGGCTTAGGGAACATGATTGCCTAAGGGCATCCAGTATGGTGGGAAGTATGCACGGGGATACTATGAGCTCTATTCATCTTCCTAAGTGGGTCTCAGTTTTCCTTCTAACTACTCACATTTTATTCATTAATTTCAGCATTTAAATTGTTTCCAAGACTTGATTGTTACAACCATTCTTGAACAGGTATCTGACCGGGGTTGTATCAAGTGTATAGAATTAACTTGGGGGATTAAAAAGCAAAACATGCATTCCCCTTGTGTAGAGTCACCACAGTGCTCTGAAAATAAATCCATAAGTAAGGAAAGTGGGGAGGGGCAGGCAGACAGAAAAGCAGCACAGATCACTCAGCTCCAAATAGGAATTCCAAATTAAGCTGTAAGAGATGTAACAGGTGACTGGTAGAGGCTACAAGAGGAATTTGACTGGTACAGTGTTTTATTTCAGGCGATTTCAGTGAACTGAGGGATGTTTTACTCTATTTTAGTATCTGTTTGGTTTTTTTTAAGCTGAGCCATCCTGCCACCTGTTGGCAGCTCAATGGCAGCTCAGCTCAGGCTGGGCATGGAACTGCTGTTGCTCAGAGCTCAGCTTGTACTCTTGAGCGAGCTCTTAACCAACTGAGCCACTCGGCCGGCCCTTATTTTAGTATCATTTTTTAAAAGTGACACTTTATGTCATAAACTGGTTTATTTAAGAGAATTTGAGGCTGACACAGGGATTGGAGACCAGAAAACAGTAAGGCAGAGTAGAGAGACAGCAAGCTATAGCCATTCCCCACCTCCCGACATCCCCCCACTCTAAACCCCAAATACGAAAATCAAAAAGTTGGCACGATGGGCCGGCAGAGTGGCGCGGTAGTTGGGCACTGGCTTGGGGGGCCAGCTGCCCCGGTTCGGGTCCCACGTATGAGGGCCAGTGACACTGCCCTTAAAAAAAAAACAGTTGGCACGACAGTTCTGAGTTGGCACAAAGCTACTATTTCTCCAGTATGTATGAAGGGCAAGAGGGGCAGACACTGGGCACATTCATTCCCTGAGTTCACATTCCAGGGAACTACTATCCCCTTCTCCATTTCACCTGTTCAGAGAGTTTAGGTAATTGACAGAGTCATACAGCCAGGTAGGTGGCGGGCAGCCCTGCAAACTGTGCTCTGCCCACATCACATCAGGGCAGGGCCCCTCCTGGGAGGCCCTCTGGCGCCCTGTTCTCCTGGGTTTCTCCCCCGCCCCACACCAGAAGCAGCCCACTCCTCACCTCCCACCACCTCAGCTGATGGCTTTCTCTCAGGTCGGCTGACATCCTGCCCAAAAATAATACACTGTTTTCTGGTGAAATTCCAAATGTCCTGGGTTGAGATGGACCAGCCATCAAATCAGAGGTCTCATTCCTTCCTGCTCTGGTCTTTCCACTGAAAGGACGTTGGTGACCCCCAGCCTGAGCCGGGGCTCATTTAATATGGGCTCACTCTCGGAGGCTGGGATTGCAGCACCCCAGAAATGGCTGTGCCCTACGTCTGGGGGAGTTGGGCTCGCTGGGTCCCTCTCTTAGGCACCGCTTCTGTGCCCTGACAGTTACAACTTCCCCATCACCGCAGTCTCTCCATCCCCTTTCCCTGCCACAGACCCAGAACCCTGGGTCTGCAGGTTCCTGATTCCTTGGAGCCTGTCACCGGCTATAGTGTTTCAACATCCCACCACCCCTGGTTACCTAGGGCCTAGGGGCAGCTCTGGGCATCTTGGGGGAAAGGAAAGGAAAGGAAAGCGCCCCCAGCACCCGCCTGTGGCCAAACTCCCTGAGGAGCCCGGGCCTTCCGCCACCCTTCCTGGTCTCTCTCTTCCCGATATTTTTCTCTCCAGCCTCTCCTCTCTCATGTCTGCGCGGGTCCTTGGCCCCCTCTTTTCAGCTCTGTCTCTCATCTTCCTTCTCCTGGACTTGCCATGCTCCCGCCTCAGCCCAGTTCCTTGGGCTGGGGCCCCAAGCAGGTGGGGCGGCCGCTGGTCCCCAGTCCCCGTGCTCTCCACAGGCCAGGGCTTTCCCGAGGTCCCACTGGGCACCGCGGACCCAGGGCCAGAGTCTGCAAGGCCCTTGCCGACAAGACCCGCACCCTGTGGAGAACTGACCCTGCAAGGCGGCAGGTCCAGGATCTGCTTGGTTTTGTTTCCCAGGGGACAGGGCCAGCGGAGGCGGGGCGGCGGGGTGGAGGTACCCTCTGAGTCTGAACCGCCAGCGTGGGGAGCGGGACATGGGGACCTTCCTGCGGGACTTTTCGCCCCAGCCGGGTCCGGAGTGGGCGGGTGGCAGCCCGGAGTCCCCAAAGCTCCCGCCCCTCGCTGTCCCCTCAGGCACCTCCAGCCTTTCTTTTGCATTTTGTTTCCTTGCCTTTTCTGTATTTAGTGTAACATCTTTAATGTCTTTGGCATGTTTCCTTCTTAAATTTATTTGGCATTATTTTGTCTCTTTTGTTTTAACGTTTATTTCTTTTTTTGTTTGTTTGAGGGCAGTATCACTGGCCCTCATGTGTGGGACCCGAACCGGGGCCACTGGCTTCCCAAGCCAGCACTTAACCACCGCACCACTCCACCGGCCCAAACGTTTATTTCTTTTTAAATGGATTGTTTTTCCCTTTTCTCTGTTTCCGATTCTCTCTGTTCCTTTTTGCTCCTTCGGCACCTCGCACCTCTGGGCCTTCACTTCCCTTCCTGGGCGCCCGCGGTTGTGCAGCCGCAGAGCAGCAAGAGGCTTGCACACCAGGTGCGGCCGACGCCGGGGACTTGGTGGGAAGCGGGAGCCAAGCCGTCGCCACCAGGGAGTGCCCAGACAGGCGGGCTGCACGCGTTTTTTGGCTGGCCCAGGGCCAGACAGAGGAACAGGCCTGCCGTTCACACTTAGGAGGCTCAGGAGCCGCAGACCCTCATTCAAGAAGGATGCAGACACACACCCAACCTCACAGCCAAGACAAGGGCGCTCGCACCACAGCTTGCAGGGACAAACACTGACATGAGCAAATGTCACACACGCAGCCCCCAGTCACATACAGCACTCAGAGCCAGGATGTATGGACACAGGTGTGACCGTAGTACACACACCAACGCCCACACATGACTGCACATGACACACCCAAAATCTACTTGCACAAACTCAGCAGCTCAGGGGGTCTCAGCGCTCCTGCTTGTCAGCCCAGCACAGCGTATTCCCCGGGGAGGAGAGCACCGGGCAGTGGGAAGGACTGGCCTGGTCTCTCCAGCAGGCACAGCACTAGCCATGTACACGGGCACCCAGTGTACAATATCTGCCTGGACCAGGCTTGTCGGGGCTTCAGAGACGGGGGATACTGGGTACTTAACCAGCTGAGGGATCCAGCCCAGATCCCAGAGCGGGGGCCCCCAGAAATGAGCCTCAGACCTAGAGAACCCTTTGTGAGGGAGACAGAAGCCAGCACAGTATCAAGAAAATGGCACCGTGTTAGAGTATGAAGGAGACATGCGATATGTGTGCCAGTGTGTATTCCTGCCACGTGACACACAGAGCTGGTGCCTGGCCAGGTGCCCACAGAGAGACTGTTACTGTTGTGAACACGAGCAGAGGAGGTGTGTATGGTTCCAGGAATGAAGGTAACACATGTACACAAATATAGGTGCCAACACACACCTAGGGAGGCGCAACACCCAGCTCATGGCACGCCAGCCAGGCCTCTGTGGCCAGGTCTGGTCTCCTTTCCAGGACAGACATGGCTGTTTGGCATCACAGGAGCTCTGTGGTGGGTGAAAGGCTGGTTTGTGAGAGAACCATGTGTATCTGGTAGATTATCAAGCCGCCAAAAGGGGAGATTTCAGCAGCTTTATTGAGGGGATTCTGGGGTGAAAGACTATCTGGATTGTGCCCCTAAAGTCCTGGGTCTGGACGGTGCCCTTGGCTGTGACAGCGCAGGTGGTGACAAGCCTGGCTGATGGTGGAACCTGACTGCAGGAGGCTGTCAGTCAGACTGAGCTGGATGAAAAAAGACCTCCTGCCACGCAAATACGCAGGCATGCATGCCCCCACCCCCGCCCCTCCTCCCCACAGCTCCCTACAACCACACAGGGCAAGAGGTGGCCACTGTGGTTTTATGCATCCAGAGGAATTCGTTTTGTAGATGAGGTGAGATGAGAGGTATTCGTGTGCACACACACAGTTCCATAGGTTTGGAGCTCAGTTATTGTACAGGGGGCCACAGAGGTAGGAGAGAGTGTGTGGCTCAAAAGGGAGACACCAGTGAGCCCCCCTTGCACAGCGCCAGGTGTGTGAGGGTGTGGCAGCCCTGGGAGGGCTTGCTCTGTTGGCCAAAGACCAGCTGCATGCAGAGATGTGCCTGGTGAAGTTGCGAGTCTACTTGCCAGTTCCAGGCTGAGCCTGGGGGAGAAGCCGGTAGAAGTGAGGGCCGCATCCCGGTGTCTGATGTGGGGTAGAGCATGGCGAGCGTGACCCCTGGGATGGCTGGCTATCAGTCTCTGGGTCCGCCCTGTCCTTGACTGGGCTTCTGGTGCCTGTTAGTGCCTTTCTCTTTCACTCCTGTGGGTCTCGGCCACTCTCAGCCTCTCTCACTGCCTCTCCTCTCTTTTCCTATTCTGTATTATGTGGCCACAAAGAAACCCAGCCAGACCCAGGAGCCGGTGTCAGTCCAAACACGTGCCATTGGTGATAAAGCTTGTCTGTCTTGCTGGTCTATATATTCATGTGACAGGACATTTCCACTTCTGTGTACAAAATCTAAGTACAGCCTTTCTGTGTTTTGGCTGTCTCTGTGTCCGTTTTGCTCAGGGACCCCGGCCTTTCTTCAGCACTCCTCACAGGAGCAGGTGTTTGTCCCTTGGACCCTGCCACAGTTTGGACCCACACCCCCACCCCCACCCCCAGTGTTGCCATGTTGCCTTCTTTGAAGCTTGCCTCAGGTAGACAAAGGCTGTTTCTGAGACAGAGATAGCTGGACAGGCACATTGCAGGTGGAACCTGGAGAAAGACGTTGGAAACTCAATGGAGTTACAAGTATCTCTAGGGACATAAAAAGGGCTCTGGTGCCAGGCAACCTGGAGGTACTTCCTTGGGCCTCCTGGGGTTGGAGGCCTCCTCTAGTGGGGTGGAGGGGAGGGAAGGGGAGGAGAGGGGAGCATGTAGGGGAATCGCTGTTCTGTGGCTACCAAGAGCCACCAGAATGCCACTCAGCCAGGATAGGGAAGGGGTACCCAGTCAACTCGGGGCAAGTCCTGGGAACCCTGAAGGGAAAGCAGTAGAAACTGTCCAGGTCCTGCTCCCCATGCATCTGGTCTAGGACGTCTGAGTTAGCAGATAAGGCCGAGAAGGCAGGCAGTGCGAGTCCTCAGAGATGAGGCGCCCGTAAAGCTAGAGCTGGATGGCGGGCACGGCAAGCCCCATTCCGCCTTCACAGGAGCAGACCCTTGTGTTCTGCAGACCCACTAACTGGGACTCTTAGTGCATCTGTCTCTGCGTGAGGTTGCCTGTGACTCCTCATGCTCCCCTGAGCTGTGCGGCTGTCTGTCCCCATCCCCGTGCCTGCTTCCCTTCGCTTTGCAGCGTTTCTGGCTTCCTCTGTCCCTGTTCTCAGGTCTCTCTCTCCACACAGCCCCCCCCCCCTTTGTTAATTCAGAGGCTCCTCAATGAGCCACTCCCTACTTGTCCCAGAATCATGGTGAGTAAAATGAGAATAAACCCTCCGGGAGGGTCTTCCTGTGCTCCTCCCTGGAGCCCCCTCTGCCAGGGCCACAGGCTCCTCTTCTAATATCAGATAATTGCTGGTGCGGAGCTCTGAGGAGCCAGAGCTGTTATCAGGGAGGGAGGGGGAGAGAAATAAGTAATACTCTGCTTCCATTCAGCGAATATAGGTTATCTGATTTGCATATATGCTAATGATGCTATAATTACCCCGCTGTTCTGGCCTATGATGAAGTTCTATAAATACATAGGATAGCAGAGCTGGGCCTAGCAACAGCACCCCCAAATTGTAAAATGCCCCTAAGTATAGTGTGGCTTCTGTGCCCTCAAAATCCAGAGCCTCTCTGGTTAGAACACACTCCCTCCAGACCCCAGGCCCTCTGCTGTCAGGGAGCCCTCCTACAATGGAGGCAACCCCAAGGGAGGACGAAGGGGATGTCTGAATGAGGAAAATATGCTAGATTACGTTTAATCCTTAGTATTAATAGCATTATGAATAAGTTATAACTATTTTTAGGAAAACAAAGATGTCCCCAAATTATCACATTAGTTATCACCTGAATGCCACACCTTCTATGGCCCCAGCTTTGGGGTGCAAGCCAGGGGTGGAAAGAGGACACCTCCATCTCCTAGCCCTGCTGTTTAAGAATGTGCTGTCTGTGTGTCTATGGAGAGGAAGTGGCCTCCCCTTCTCCAAACGCTGCTGCCTTAGTCACATTCCCCCTTCTCAGGAGACCAGGTGGGATTGTGCAGATTTTTGGGTGACAGTGGCAGAAGTAGGGAGGAAGCTTGGAGAAACATAAAAGACGCAATCCACAGCTGTCTGCTTTTAATTATAATTATCCCCTTTCACTTCCTTTCTGGCTAATGAGGGGGGATTTAATTTTTTTCCTCCCTCTTCTCCCCCTCCCTCCTTTCCCTGAAATTGGGGGGGTGGAGTGAGTTGGGGTCCTCCTCCCCTTCATCCCCTATCCCCTGGTTACTGGGAGAAAGGCAGACAGTATGAAGAGATTTTATAGGAACAAAAGAAGGACAGGTTTGGATTGCTGGACACGTCCCAGAGTCGGAGAGACCCACCCTCCAGGCCTCTGGCACCCCCTCCCATCAACCACACGGCTTCCCTAGACAAGGAGCTCAATGTCTTCCAGCCGGTGAGAAAGGAGCTAAAGGGAGCCCCGGTCTAGAGGGAAGGAGGAGGGAAGGGGTGGGGAGCTGGGGGTGCAAAATTAGTCTCAAAGGATCTTTATTTCTGAGCTATTGAAGCAGATGTAATCAAGGGGAGCGCAAACTAATCGTGATGGGAGGGATGAGGGGCGGGGAGCCCAGGCTGGGATTGGAGGACTGAGCAAGGGCAGGGTTGAGGATTGGGGCGCAGGGGGCCTGGAGTGGGGGCAGTCTGTTGCCCTCTCCTGACACCACCCCAAAGTCTTCCTACTCCAGGGTGGGGAGAGGAGGACCAGTTCTGTAGACTCTGACCTTTGCCCTCAGGATCCCTCTTTGAGAGCATAGGGATGGCCAGGCCAGGAGGTGGCAGGGAAGGCACCAGGCAGCAGCGAGCCCCCACCCCAGCTGAGGGAGGTAGTAGGGAAAGGGGAGACTGAAAGCAGTGGGGGAGGATGAGAGAGGGGAGCCAGCAGAGACTCAAGTGGCCTCCAGGTCTGTGGGACAAAAGTTGGAAGGAGATTTGTGTATGAGAGAGGAGGGAAGGGGGCCTTGGGGAAGGGGGGGGCTTTGACAATGAACTTGAGACACACTTCATTAGCATGCAGGCCTGCTGTCTGTCACGTCGAGCTCAGACTGAGTTCCCATGAAGGCCAGGAAGACCGGGAGGGAGAAAAAGGGAGGGGCTGAGAGTAGGGGTGAGAGAAAAGAGACCCATCCATTGTACCATTCTGGGCCCCAACTTCCACCAAATATCGGGACTCCAGCCCTGGAAACCAACCCCCAAATCGTTCCCGTCCTCTAAGAACAAGATAATTTATCTCGCACTTTGAGCCTGTGGTCCCCTCCCTCATCTTCTCTCATGTCACTGGCAAGCGCTTGCTTCAACGGCCCTCCCTTGCTCCCCGCTCCAGCTCTCAGCCTTCGTCTTCCAATTGTCACTCTCTCCTTCATGACTAAGATCTGGATGTGTGACTGTCAGGGACGGGCAGTGAGGGGAGGTGTGGGAAGGAGGCACGGGAGCCCACACACACACATGTCCCCCATCACTCTCAGCTCCACTCCCACCGATACACACAGCAGGTAATCCTGCTCTCAAGTTCCAAGGTGAATTAGAACTGGAAGGACATGGGGACAGGGATATCTCTGTAGCCCCCTTTCTCTTGCTTCCTCTGGACAGAGGGTGGCCTGGAGGAACAATAGCTTCCCTTTAACCCCCGTTCCTGCCTCAGGTTGGAAAAGGCAGTGGGACACAGTGGAGATGACAAAGACCGCTTTCCACACAGGCACGAGGATGAAGGAGGGCTTCAGCAGAGGAGCTTGTTATTTTGGTGGTGGTGGTGTCTCCAGACAGGGGCAGCACCCCCTTTTTGCTGCCTTTCCAGGGAGAGCAGCAAAAGAAAGAGAGAGGCGAGCGAAA
This sequence comes from Aselliscus stoliczkanus, assembly GCA_033961575.1. NCBI lineage: Eukaryota > Metazoa > Chordata > Mammalia > Chiroptera > Hipposideridae > Aselliscus > Aselliscus stoliczkanus. Next base: position 107,711,170 of record CM066739.1, on the reverse strand, counting down.
TTCCTGAATGGAGACAGATGCTACGTCATCATCATCGGAGCTGCATTCTCCCTCCACAGGAGGCAGGAGCCCAGCGAGCGAGTCAGTCCAGCGGCCTGCCACCGAGCTGTCTCCTCACAGAAGCCCGGTAAGCAGCCACCTGGGCTGGGGTGGGAAGAGATCCCCTGAATCAGTCAGGATGCCCTAAAGTTCCTACTTCGCCAGCTGACTAATGGAGGCTTGGGCAATAACCCAGGAAGGAAAGGCTGATCAAAGGTTTAGGGGGTGTCCAAAAGGAAGAAGGCATGTGTGTGGAGGGGGAGTTGGTGGACCAAGGGCACCTACGGGCAGCAAGGCTGTGGCCCTGCCCCGGAGCACCTCTGGGTCCCCCCCTTCCCCATGCGTACACCCAACCCCATGTCAGCTCAGCTCGCTAAGTTTGTCAATGGGATTCAGGGGGCCCTCAGGGTCACGGTGCTATTGATCCTATTAATCCACCCCACCAGACCTATCAACATCTTAATGCTCGCACCACACCGAGGACTGGCTGGGAGGCAGGTTGTAGAGAAGGCAGGGAAGAGGACATGGTTCCGTGCTGGACCCTGGCCTCCTGTCCTCGCTCTCATTCTTCTCTGCTCTGGAGACCTGGTGGGGAGGGGAGGATCAAGGCTGAAGGGACAGGTGATGGGAGGAAAGGAGTTGGGTTTCCTAGAAGGTGGAGACCAGAATTAGGGGAAATCTAACATTTTATAGGATTTAGATCCATTTCATTTCCTTCTTCCCTGTTGTTCCCATGAGCTGACAGGTGGAAAGGGGCTGAGGGAATAGCTTCACGACAAGTGAGACGTTGGGAGCTAATGCTTAGGTTCTAGAAGGGGAGAGAACCCTGCTCTCGTCCTTGCCAGACCCATCAGATGGTGGGTTTTCTGTTTTTAATATCTTGTTTTTAAAGAGGAGCCAGAGGATATAGAAAGAAGCACTCTTCTGGCCCCTACCCCCACCACATGGTGCTTTCTGGGAGCCTGGCTGGGACCACAGTGGGGTCCTGGAGGCTGGAGGCCAGCAGCAGTTTCTGGTCCCCCAGAGGCCAGTCACCAAGCATGCATGCACATGTCCCATGCCTCCTGTGCTATGGTCCTTGTCACCATGTCCCCTGGGCAGAGATCAGCGAGGAGAGGTATAACCTCCAGGGACCCCCGGACTCTGATCTAGGTGGAAGAAGGAGCCTGAAGCCCCTTCTCCCCCAGTGTACCTGCACCTATTTTCCAGCCAGTCTGCAAGTTGGGGGTGGGGCCGCTCCCTCAATGATACTTTATGAAATGGATGGGCTGGCAGAACTGAGGCGGGGGGGTCAAGTGTGTATTTGTGGGTGTTAGAAGTGGGTAAGGGGCATTTGAAACACCCCTTCTAGAAATCAGGCTTGGATTTAAGGCTTATCCCTGGTCCCAGCCCCCTTTGCTCTGATTTCCTCTGAATTCGGGCAGGTTATCTTCTTAACTCTAAAAAAAAGAGAAGAATTAGTTGTGGAATTGAGCTTGAGGCAGAAAGATTCACCAGCTTACCACAACACACACGCACACTCACACTCACACACTCACACTCCTTAGTATTTTAGGAGCTGGGTCACCTGTGGTATATATGTCATTTCCAAATCATTATTTAGCCTGAAAGCAAAATACTGGGATGGTGAGACTATAAAATATTGAGACTTAGTTCCATACCCAACATCAAAATTAAAAATAATACTAACTGGGCCAGCCGAGTGGCGCAGTGGTTAAGAGCTGACTTGGGATGCCAGCGACCTCGGTTTGGATCCCACATATGAGGGCCAGTGACACTGCCCTCTAAAAAAATAATAATAATAACTGTTTTGTATTCATACCTTTTGTGTACATGAGAAAGAGGAAAGGAAGAGGGAGAAAAATCGATAGCTACAGGACATGTCTTATGGCTCCTTAGTGAAATGTGCAGATAGTTGATAGGTAGATAGGCAATGACAGAGATCAGGGAGGGAAGCTGGAGGCAACACCACTGACAATATCTTAAGTGCACAGCACTTTACAGTTTACAAGGCAGTCATATCGAAGCAGACAAAAAAACCTGTTCCTGATGCCAGACCCTTCCTTCTGTCCTGAGCATGCTTTCGGGTAGGATAGGCTGCAAGCAGCAAGGACCTGTGAGGAGCTGATGTCCACGGGCAGGGGCTCCTTCCTGTAGGCTTAAGTCCGAAAGCCCAGCACCCCTACAGGCTCACTTCAGAGCCCTCAGCCTTAAGCTTGTAGATGGAGGTGGAGGGAGGTTGGAAGAAGGCGCTGGCAAGATGGAGCTGGAGAGGCTCTGCCAGGAGCGCTGCCCTCCTCGCATGTCCGGGCTTTTCTTCCTCGGCCAGCTCCCCATGCAGCCTTGAGCTCTGGTGGGCACTAGACCGCATCGGTTTTTTGGTCCTGAAAACGTAAGCCAAGGAAAAGAGGAGTTGGTGGCAAAAGGACAGGGAGGCTGGGGGATGTTAGGGACCCAAGGCTGGTGCCATTCAAAGGACTTTAACCTTTGTTTTCTCCTTCTTGACAGGAGCTGGGCACCCCAGAAGAAGCAGCCCTGTTTGTTTCTGGTAGCATCGTAGGTGGCCACCTTTGGCTTTTGGGGTATTTATTTTCTTGTTTGTTTTGGATGGCGGTATGGATGTGGCCCTGTGTCACCACCCCTCTCCCCACTCCCTGTGGCTTTGGTCTACTCCCACTGTGGGGAGACTTGTGCAGCCACTGATAGTGGGGTGGGGCAAGGTGGAGGTGACTCAGGAATGAAAGGTCTCGCTGTGCCCAGCTTTGTGACAGTGAGGACAAGCAGTGGGGTTCAGGGACCTCGTTCCCCTTCTCTCATGGCTCATGAGGACAGAGATGGAGGTCAGATGACCCTGGGGGAGGTGGTGGTTGTGGAGCAGAGATCTGCCCATGGCTGATGGAGGCGAGGTGAGAGGAGAGGGGTGTGGTGAGTGGGGATCTGGGGAGCTTACCCCACTGCAAGCGAGCAGGGGTGTGTACCAGGATGTGTCCCTCGGAGCTTCAGAGGTGGTAGTGCTGGAAGTGCCCATGGAGGTGTCACCACATTGGCCTCAGTCCCTGGTCTGTGCGCATGTGCGTCTGCAGGCCCGGCCCTCACTCACTCCTTTGCCCTTCAAGGAGACCATCTGTGATGGCCGACCCTCTACCATCTCTGTCACCTTGTTGTCACCTCCTGGGCTCCACAGAGCCCTCAGGCAATGAGCAGTGTGTGGGTACCCCGGGCAGAGCTGGCAGCAAGTGGGGGAGGCAGTGCTGAGACAGGCCTGAGGAATTCCCAGGCTGGCCTCCCAATGAGAGACACTGGCAGGGAGGGGGAGGCGGTGTCTCCAGGGACAGAATCTGGACCTCACCTGCCCATATAGACATTTAAATATATATAAATTTTTTCACAGCTTCAGCATTTTTAGTGCCAATTCTTACTTTTATTTGTCACTATCCCGTAAACAATGCAAATACTCTGTAGCAAAAGAGCAATCTGTGATGATGTCTATGAGCAACGCACCCATAAGGCAGAATAATACCTGAACCCACCTCCTCCAAATTTAGCTTTCGTCTGTATCTTCAAAGCAAGTTAATCTGATCATTGAAACAAATAAAAAATTTGCTTTTTATGTAATTACTTGAATATTTCAAGAGCATGGCTTAATGCCAAAGTGTGTTTTGGGGACCCAGATTATAAAAATCTGTCCAAAAGCTGCACCAAGAGCATGATTAGGGCCAGGTTCCATCTGTGGGCCTTTTCAGGCACACAAACAATGGGTGGGCATGAGGACCAGCGGGCTGGGGGTGGAGACGAGCACTGGCAGAGAAGGCAGGCTCCTGAGCTCTCATACACAGATGGACTCAGATCGCCACAGTGCTCCCCCCACGGCCCCCCCAGAATCTCCCTGGGAGGACTTGGATACAGTCTGCAGACCGTGGCTCTGTGGGTCACTGCAGGGGGCTGTGCAGAGCTGGAAGCAGAGGGTTCTGCTCCAGTGGAGGCCTTGCCAGACAAGGCTGGGGTGCCAAACACGGGGACCCAACGCAGCCCAGCCGTTTGCTGCAGCTGTTATCCTCTGATAGGCCCACTGTATCTGATTCTAAGGAGTCCCCTCGGGTCAGAGGAGTGGCCCAACAGTCACTGACACACTGCACAGGACAAGCCAGCCCCCGCTTCCCTCACAGGCACCCAGCACAGATACCACAGCCACACCTTTTGTCAGCGCCCTCTCTCCACCCACCATGCGCTGTCTCCGTGATGGCATCTCAGACTCCCGACAGGCACAGGTGCACACACCTTTATTTATGTGGCGCTCACTGAGCACCCTGTGTTTTAGGCACGTGGAAATCCCTACCGCGGACTTGAACGAACGAACGAACGAACGAATGAACGAACATATGTGAAACTGCCCCTGCCCTGCGGGGCTGTCCCATTTGCTCCCTGACGTAGTTTGGGCTTTGAAAGAGGAGTAATGTGGCTTAGTTGTAGGAACCGACCCCATGAAGGTGATGGTGGGCACTTTTCTGCTTCTCATCACTCCATCTCCATCGGAATAAACACACATGCTCCACTCACCTTCATCCCTGAGCAGCGGTGGGGGAAGAACGGTTGTCAAGTCCACAGGACAGAATGACATGAGAGGTCCCTGGACAGAGAGCGGGTGTCTACGCACACAGCACCAGGGCTGCTTAGGCTCATCTCCATTTTCTTTTGAGGGGGGCCTCCTTCAATTGGACACTGTTTTGGCCATGGTACTTCTGTAGAGCCCAAAGCCACTGTAAGAGGCGGGGATCTAGCTCTTTACTGAGCTAGCTGGGAAATTTAGAAATGTAGCCATTTTTCTCATGACTTTGGGTTTGAGGAAGTCCATTTGAGTCTGAATTTGGCCAATAGGGGTGGGCGTAGGAGGAGTCTGCACTGGGCAAGGGAACCTTTCTGTCCTTCCACCTCCCCCACAAAAATACAGCAGTGGCTGGCAGAGGAGGGAGGTTCATGCTGACCCCAGCTGCCCCTTGCTACGCTGTGCGCGCATGGCCCAGATCAGTGTAAGGGGTTGTGGACATCAGCTTGGTCCCCATAGAGGGCAGGAGACTTGGTTGGAAATTGGTGACAGAGAAGAAAGGGGTCATGTTAGCTGGCAGGACAGCAGCTCTTTCCCCCAAGCTGTCCCCAGTCTTCCAGGCACTGGGTCAAGGGAGGGAGAAGGCAGAGAAAGGTTTGCTTAAGGTGCTTTGAAGAGATCTTGTGGGTGGACAAATGGGGAAATCTTTGTAAGGGAAGTTGGTGGTGTGTCTGGAGAAGTTTGGGCCCTATTTAGGATTGCTGAAATGTCTGGAGCACATTGGGTGTCCTAGAAAGGGGTGTGAGGTTGTGTTCTGAGAAATATTTGAGGATGTTTGTAGGCACAAAGAGGAAAGGCAGAGGGGGCCTATATAGTTCCTCCGGGGCCGGTATGGGGGATACACCATTTAGCAGCATTCCAGTAGGGCAGATCTACCTGTGAGAGTGTTTGGGGAGTGTTCTGCTTTTCTGCCACAGGGAGCCCAGTGCTCCCCAAGTGCTCCATCCTGAGCTGAGGGGCACCTGGGAAGGGGCAGGAGGAAACAAAGTCTCTTTCCTTCCCTCCCCAACTGGCTGGTGTGCCCTCAGTTCTGAGAGGGGCAAGAATTGACACAGTGGAAGCTTCTAGAAAGCTTTTTCCTTGAGTAAGGGCCCTGAGATCCTGTAGAGGGTGAGGATGTGGGGTGTAGGGGAGGTGGGGAGCTATGCCTAGTCCAGCCCTGAGAACGTCCTAGACTGGGGCAGTCAGGCAGGGGACTTCAGCTCCATACTGCTGCCCTGGAGCCCCTAGGCTTCATCTTATTTGGGAGCGTCTCCCATCTCACAATCACGCAGTGATTGTTCAGAATCCTCCAGTCTTTGAGGGGAGCACCAAATGAAACCCACTGGCCATTACCATGCATCTGATCAAGGCGCATAGCATTCAGGCTCCGCTGGCTTTGTCCTAAACTGCACAGAGATGGGATCCTCTGGCTGATGAAACAGTCTGGCCAGGCCTGATGGCCAAACGGAGGGAACCCTGGAGTGCCCCTCTCCCCTGGAGTGCCTCCTTCTCCGTTGTGCTCCCCTCCCCCGTTGGCGTGTGTTCTAGGATCCCTGGTAATAGGAGCAGCCTTTATTAAGCAGACAGGCTCCAGGTTTCTAAGTCATAGGATTTTTTAGAAAAGGAATCAAAAGTAGGGGCGGGGGAGACAGGTGGGTTCTGGACCGGGCATTCAGACTGTTCTGTGGCAGGCACAGCGGCTCAGTGAGGCCCATGCAGCTTGCTCCGCCAGGCATCGGGACCCGGATCCTGCCTGTGGGCGCCGTGGGGTTGGGACGCAGCAGTAGTCGGCCCTTATTCTCCCAGCCAGATGGAGAGCCAGGTCGGGAAAGCCCGGAACCTGAAATCTTGCTGGAGAGTGATCCTTCTCCAGAGCGCATTACCCCAGCTCTCCAGACACTCAGGGACCGAATGGGGGTGAAGGCGCACAGGGTGGGGGAAGGAAGGGAAGGCGCCAGCTAGTGAGGGCCTCCATGGCTGAGTCAAAATCTGCGGGTGTTGCCCAGGCTCATGCCAGCTGGGATCCTCCGGCCTCCCATCTGCACGACGAAAAAGGAGGCTCAGCCTCTCAGACACCAACCCCGTCCCCGTCTCTCAGTAGGAGTCCCAATTTTCCAAAATCTTTCCCTCACTGTTTTGGGTTGAAAACCAACAAGAAAGATTTGCGCCCGCCCTAAAAGATTAGGTTCACAATCTGGGAGGAATCAGAACCCGAGAAGCACAAAGAATATCCTCCTGAGAGGAGGCAGTTAGGTCTAGAGTCTCCAGTCATCTGGTTGTCTTTTTCATCTTAGAGCCCTGGTCCTGGTGCAGCATACCTAGGGCCAAAATGGAAAATGTAGGACCTACAAAAAGAGTGAAGTTAGGGATCAGAGCCACAAATGGCAATGGATTGGAGATGGCAGGCGAGTGTCGAGTGGGTGAGGCAGCAAGAGGTTGGGAATCATCACACAGATGTAGTAGTTCCTCCCCGCCTCCCCATTCTTCGGGGGAGGGCGCCCCATTGCGAGCTGCGGCTCAACCTGGGAAGGGGGAGGGGCGGGGCCAGAGGGGCAACGAGGTGTTGACGTCAGGCTCGGCAGAGCCAATCAGAGGCTGGCCTGCGGAGGGAGCGTGAAAGGATGAATGAAAAGTCCGGAGCCGGAGCACGCCGGGGCCAGAGCGGCAGCGGCAGAGCCGGAGGAGTGAGCTGGGAGGTGAGGCCCTCTCCGCCCTTCTCCCCTTGGCTCGGCGGAGGCTGATATACGGGCGGGTGCCTACGCCGCGGCGCCTGCTGAGCCCTGGCACCCAGGACTCAGGGCCGTGTTGCTCTGTGGGCGGGAAGGGGCCGAGAGGACAGCGCGGCAGAGCATGAATGGGCGGGCACCCTGGGCTGGATGTAAGTGGCCTGGCCGGCTGGGGCCCGAGGTGGGCGAGCTCCTCGGAATCCAGCGTGCTTGCGCGTCCGCCACGAGGGGCAGGCTGAGCCCCACACCCTCTTCGGGACTCCCAGGACCTCCTGGGCGATTCTCGTTCTTGATCGGAGCCCCCGCCAACCCCTAGGGCTCCTCTCGCCTAGGACCCCCGGCCGTTTTCACCGCCCTGGGTGATTTCTGGAGCTCTTGGTACAAAGCCATTTTTCTGGGGAGTCCTGCAGGGCCTGGGACTCGGTTCACCGGCCCGGCTTTGCATACCGCACCCCATCTCGCGGCGCTTTCCCAGCTCCCTGCCCGGGCCGGGGGTGTCTTTGCCCTCTCCTCTTTTGGGAGTCTCTGGGTCGCCTCCCACCCCACCCCCATCGGCTTCCCACTCTCTGGGTTGCCGGGATTTCCCTGTTTCCTACTAGGGCGCCTGCGGGGGTTTTACCACCGGGTTTCGCTGCTTGCTCCCCCTTTAGTCGGCAGTTGGATCCAGCCCTTTCCCCGGCACAAGCTCCGCTTTGCTTTCACAGCCTTTGCGAGTTGGGAGTTGCCGTGGGGCCAAGCCCGCGCCTCCCCTTACGACCCCCACGTGGAGGCCCGGGCTCCGCGGAAGGCTAAGGCTCGGGCTATCGGGCGAGCTCTGGATCTTCCAGGGGAGGGCAGTGCAGACCAGGTGAGGCTAGGAGGCCTCGCCTCTGTGCCTGTGGTCTTCCCGTGTTGCACGAAAAGCCCGCGTGTCCCTCCTTTCTGGGACCACCAGAACTCCCGCTTTCGGCTCAAATGGGGAGCGAGAAACGCAGCGTCGCAGCTTTGGGGTTTGGGTCCAGGTCCGGGGATGATCCCTGGACTTCGACGCCACCGGCGGTCGGGTCTGTATCTCTATATCTCTGAGTCTTAACGATCTCGGACTCCGTTTCTCTCTGCCCCCCACCTCCACCCGTGTGCCCTCCTTCAACTCTCACCGGCGGGCGACCTGGAGGCGCGGCGGTGCTTGGTGGTGGCGGCCGAGAGGCTGCGTGGAAGAGGCAGCGCCGGCCAGGAGGCGGGGTTGGTTGTTATCTTTGGTTATCTAGCTGTATGAGTGGTGTGGAGTCTTCATAAAGCTAGATAACCGAAAGTAAAAATAACCCCATACACTGCGCAGAGGGGCCCGGGGAAAGCGGCCGCATGGGCGAGCAGGCTGGCGGGAGAGACCTGAACGAGGGCCCAGAGCCACGGGAACCCACAGGCCATGGGAGGCAAGGAGAGGACCCGACGGTCCGCGGGGCCTCAAGACCGCACCGGTCCGCTGCCTACCCACTCCCCACCCGGTCCGCCCAGGCGGGAGTGCCGTCCTGTTCCACTTTAGCCGAGTGCAATGTCTTCCCACTCTGAGTTGGGGGAAAGCAAGAAAGGGGCCCGTGGCTCCCTCTTGGACTAGGGTCTTTCCGGGCAGTCTGCGGACTGGGTCACTGCCGGGGACGCTGCTCCAGGGGAGGACTGTTGAAACCTAGTTGTAGGGTGCTTGGGGGCCTGCGCCCGGGGCTCCCGGCCCAGGCCTCTCAGGCGCTGGCCCGCAGTTTTCTGCAGGCTCTCCACAGCGATTGCAGGGCTGGGAGCTGAGAACGCTGGTCTTTGCTTTGATGGCTCCCTGCAGCCATGTAGGTCTGTCCAGCTTGGTTGGGAGGTGAGAGTGGCAAAGTGGGGAGACAAGTGGAGGGAGGGCTGGAGGTACTGGGTGGAGGGGGCAGCTCAAAAAGAGGACAGGGTGCTGGGAACGCTTTTTGCCCCGCCTGGGCTCTGTGGCAACGAGCAGAGAGGGTACACCGCCTCAGCTGCCTTGTCTTGGTGTTCGGCCTCCTCACAACCAGGACCTGAGTCTGATGTCTTGAAAAGCTTTTTCCCGTGCTAGCGTTGTCTTCATTGACCCAAAGGGTTGCGTTGGGGTCTTCCCGGACTCCCTACCTTCCCATCTCATCCTCACCCTCTTAGCAATCATGTCCAGAGCAAATGGCCTCAAGAAGCTGAAACACAAAGGAATTTGTATCTTAGTATTTATGCTGCCCAGAGAAAGCAAAGAATTAGAGATTAATCAGGGCCATTCCTAAAAGAATTCATTCAACTGGCCTGACCTAAATACTTTAAGCAAAAGAGTGTTTTGGTACAGTTGAGAGGAGCATGGTCTCCAGTCACTTGGTAGAATAAAAGTAATTGTGGTCCCAGCTAGAAGCAGCCGCCTTGTAGCTGCTACCTCGCCCATCCCGTCCCACACCTGCTGGTATTCCAGAATGCAGGGCAGGGGAACTGGACCAAGTGACTTCGTATTTACTCCAGTCTCCAGTGTGAATTTAAAAGTTCCCCCCAGGAACTGATTTTATAGCTAGACAATTATGATTCAATTATCTATTACGTGGGAGAAATATTGGGAAACCCAAACGAAGACACTTGGGCTTCAGAGAGCCTGGAGCAATCTTTCCTTTCTTCCCAGCTTGGAAAAAGGAGCAGTTAAGGTCCTCTCACCTTTTCAGCTGTTTGGAACTTTGTATGTGTGTGTGTGTGTGTGGGGGGGTGTTTTTGTTTTTTGGAGGGAGGCAGTTAGAGAGAGGATTAGGGAGAAAAGGAGCAGGGTTGGGGATACCATACCTGCTGTCAGGTAACAGTGCTCTGCCTATCTGTCTTTCTTTGACCCTCCAACATGGTGAGGTTGTTTTTAACCCCATTTTACAGAGTCAAATGAGTTGCTAATGTCACTTGGTTTCAAACCCATTGCTTCTTCCACTGCTCTCCACTTGCCTGCCAGAGGCTCTGGAGAAGGTGAGGGATGAGCCGGAGGGAGGGAGGGAGGGAGGGAGGGAAGGGGAAGCAGTGCACGGGACAGGGGAGGCCTGGTGGTAACCACGGGCTGAGGGGACTTGGCACCTGATGAGGACAAGCACTGAGGAAGAGAAGCCTTTTCTGGAACTTGGGTCTCTGGTTGGAAATGGGGATCTGCTGAGGCACATCCCTGTGGAAAGGCTTAGAACTTACATTAGAAGCACAATACGTTTATGTTGATTGAAGTGTCCCATTAGTACATTGGACCATAGATTCTCCAAAGGAGAAGAGAGGGCCTGAGGGAGCTGGTGGTGGGTTGAGGGTTTACATTCTACAAAACATGTGTTGCAGTGGAAAGGGGGAACAGAGGCCAGGAGGGATGTGGGGGTGAAGCTGTGTGACTTGTGTGTGCCTGCGGGTGTGTGGGTGGGGTTGTCAGGGGAATGATGGGTGACTGTGCTTGTAAGTTATGTGTCTGTGTAAGAGGGCGAGACAGAGTACTGTGTGGCCTCATGTGAGTTTGGATGTGTGTGATCCATGGTGGGCAGGAAGCTTGGCTGTGAGATTAGGGCTACCTGACTACAAACAGGTATAAATCCACTAGAGGAACAGCCACTCTGGGATTTGGGATTTTTACCAAATGCAGACATCACAGTGACACCCAGTCCTGCCTTCCACCTCCCCCAACCTTTATACACTGTAGCACCCTCTCCAGGTAAACCCAAGAGGAGAACTGGCAGAATGGAGGTGCAGGGGAAGCTGGATTCAAAGGGGCTGGGAAGGGCCTCACCGTGTACCAGTTAGGAAATGTCTTCCTTTGTATCACCACGCTGTGTCAAGAATTTTTAGTCCTGTTCTTCAGATCTTGCCAATACCCACCTATCTCTACTGGAAACCAAATTCTAAGCTGGTTTCTTGATCCATTTCAGTCCTCAACCCTTCCTATTGAATTCTGAATCCAGGAGTTCAAAGGCAATTTCCCCCTAAATATCTGACTCAGACTTTGCATTATCACTGCATAGGAAGGGTCCTGTTGAAACGTCCTTTCAGTGGTAATGATCTTTGCAGTCAGCAAGCCTGGGAGGAACATAAGCAGAGCAGACATGACAGAACCAAGGTGTGTTGAACGCATAATTGAACACAGATCTCTGAGCCTCAGCTTAGATGGTTGTATAATGGGAATGAGAATGTGTATCCTCAGGGTTGTTCCATGGAGCAAGGGAAGAACTCTGTATGGGAGCGCTAATATGCTGTGACACCCACAGGGAGAGAAGAAAGCTTAGATTGCAGAAGCAAAGCCTACAGTTTGGAATGACTCTGAGGTGACTGATCTCAGAATGCAGAAAGGACAGCCATGGTGTATGCTCTACAGAGGAGCTCAAGACATTTAAACTTGAGGAAATTCCCATGCTTTTCCACTTTGGAACCTGAGTAGGAATATCCAAAGCCCAGGAGGAGGGACCGACCTTGGGGAGCCTGCTCAGGGAAGAGGCTGGAGTCCACATGGCAGAATGGCCACCCGTTTTCTCCTTAATGGGTCTTACCACTTGTTGGTCAGAGTACTTACGATGGGGAAGCTGACTTACGTAGATAGAGATGTGTAAGTGATAATCCCATTGAGTTTCTAGAGTTACTAAAAACACAGTTTATTTCATTGAAGTATGAGGTGGGTAGTGGGTATAATTAACAAACCAAATAGAGACCTGCCTATCAGTGTGCAGACTTTCCTTCATTGCTGAGTGACTTTAAAAAGGGATGTTTTCTCTCCTCTTGCCTTCCCAACCCCCAACTGGGTTCCCAAGATTGCTCACCCAACAGAAAAGCACCAGTCCCCGTGCATTTTTCTATATCTGGAAGCCCTTGGAGTCCGCACTTCCCAAGGTCTGGGAGTTGGGAGTCAGAATACGGGTACTTATTTCGCTTCCTTCCCAACCCCATGTTCTGGGGACAGGTTGACTTTTCCACATCCTTTTCTTTGCTGCTGAAACCTCAACGAGACCTTGGGGGTCATGGTACTGTCTCATCCAGAAGCAGGGAGATAAGTGAGTTTAGGCTAATGCTTTAGAATCACAGGAGGGAATGAGGAGACAAAACTATAAAAACGTTCTTGGAGCTTCGGGGAGAATGAGGCATGGGGCTATGGAAGGTGAGGGGAGTAGTGCATCCTGAGAGAGGCGAGAGGTGAGAGAAAGGGGGCCCTTCCTTGCTTCCAGCCTCTCCCAGGGCTGGAGTGACACCCCCTCCTCCTAATCCCACATTAAGGCTGTTCTGAGTTTGTTATGACAGCGGCTGAAGGCAGCTGAATTGCTGTTTGCTGTGTCTGCTAATTGGGCTGAAGGGGCTGGAATCCGGACACTGAAAGAGGCCATTGTTGCTGTTTACCATCCGCAACTGCCTCCCTGGGGATCTTCTGGGTTGAAGGGGAGCAGCATGCCCTCAGGGTCATTGCACCCATCCCGTCCCTGCACAAGGGACTGGGCTGGGGAGACAGTTCCTCTCGTTCCCTTGGGGTGGTTTGAGCTTTCACAGCACAGAAAAAAACAAGCCCACCACCTGAGTGGGTCTCCAGGCCAGCCCTGGCCATCGATGGGGAGCTGGAGGAGAGGGGTCACCTACAGGCCCTTTCCTTGTTCATCCCCTTTTTCAGGAGCCCTAGCTTGGTCTCTCCTTCTACCTGGTCAGGCTTACCCTTGGGCTTTTTATATCTGCTTCCTTCCAGGCCAGTGATTCTCAACTTGATTACATACTAAAATCACCTGGGGAGCTTTTTTAAAAAAATACTGATGTTTGGGCCCATCTCCAGACCAGTGAAATCAGAGCATCTGGGAATGAGGCTGAGGCTCAGTATCATTGAAGAGTTCCCTCAGTGTTTCTAATGTGCAGCCAGGGTTAAGAACCGTTGACAGAGGCTCATCTCTGCCTGGGACACACAAACACCCCCCTTCCCTACCTTTCCTCCAAGCTCCTGATATCTGTCATACTATATGCAGATTGTATATTTTCACCTGTGTATCTCCCTCATCTTTATTACCTAAATTCCTTGTAGGAGCCTTAGAATTTAGGGTGGAATTTAGAGGTCTGTACCTTGTCAACATCTCACTCTGAGCTCTTATTCAAGGGCAGGGGCCATGACTCCATCTCCCTGTGGATTTCTAAACAGGGTCCAGATGAGGGCTGAGCCAATCCAGGACACTTTAGTCATTAGGGATAAAGGGGTGGGCGGCTCAGAACTGATGGTGACTTTCATGCTTTTCTTCCCCCACAGTAATGTTGACAATTTGCAGATCTTCAGAGAGGAGAAACTCTTCAGGAATACACCTGCATGTATCTGCCCCTTTCTTTACTGTTTCCAAATGTTTCTGCTTCTTCTCTTCCCTTTAGCTCTCACCTGGGGTGGGTGGGCGGGTGGCTACTTCACCACCCTCCAGCCCTCTTTCCTCCACAAGTGCGTCCGAGCCGCCTCCAGCACCACGGACAGCTCCCAGCGGTGAGTCAGAGGACTGTGCAGACCCCCTTGGGGAGGGTAGGAGGGGGCCCTCCTGTGAGATTTTTTAATCTATGGGCGTTATTTGCACGCAGCTGTGGAGTCTCGGGGAGAGGAAAAGGCTGAGGATAGTTGGCATTCCGTCTCCAGGAAATTGGGTTTGTCCGCATGGGGGAGTCTGAATGAGAGGGCTGCTTGGGAGTAAGAAAGGTGAGGGTTGATTGCAGGAAGGATTTAGCCTAAATTCATGTCAAGTACAGAATGAATGGATCAGGTAGAACTAAAATGAGCCTTACATGTCCTCAGCCCTATATCCCTTATTTTACAGATCCCAAAAGAGTGGAAGAGGTGTGACCAGTGTCACTCAGCTGACGACTAGTGGAAAGGACAATCTCTGCCAATCCAGGCTCCTGAATTCCAGCCTGGCCGCCTATTGTGCCTGGTGCCTCCTTTAAGAATCTCCCTGCGTTAGCGGGTGGAGCAGGCCTGAAGCTGGTAGGAAGAGTTCACTGGCTGCCCCTTCCCTATAAAACCAGGACCGGATGCATGAGGGCATGTGAGGAATGGGTGGGACTGACTGCTGTCTGTCTGAGGGGTTTGGAGGTGAGGCCTCAGGGAGAAGTACATGGGAAGGCATACCTAGCATTAGCTGGCAAGCCCATGGGAGAAAAGGCAAGGAGACCACCATCTGCCGGGGCAGAGGCCAGTGGATGGCCACAAGGAGTCTCCAGAGGCTAACAAGAGTCACGCAAATGGGAGCAAACTGGAATGGGGCCTGGGAAAGGCCCTTCTGTGTGCCCCGGCCTGCTCCCCCAACACCGTGAGCCTAGAAACAAAGGGGCCATTCTCTCTAGGATTTGATGCCGCCATCTCCGGCTGGCAGTGCCAGGTGGTAGGGGCATCAGGGGGTGTCAATCTATTATCCCCCCCAACTCTTAGGTCCTCTGGGGCTAGATGTTGGGGAGGTGGGTGTTCCATGCTATGTTGTCATGGTAACCACCCCAACCCCCACCTTCCAAAGCACAAAGAGAGACAGACAGCTTTCACCCCCACTCCCAGGAAGAACCTGGGTCTGGTTGGGAATCTTCCCTTGGGAATCCTCTTTCTGATGCACGAGCCAGAGCCATGGCTGCGTAAGCATCACCCTCTTTCCAGCCCCCTAAGCGGAAGGCTCTGCCATCAGTAGCCCATGCAGGCTGGAGGCTGGTGCAGCCAGGGTTTCTGGGCAAGGCCTTGCCAGTGAGTCCCTTGTATTTAACCCTCTCTCCCCTCAGGGTCTCCTGTCCCTTACCTATGGCCAAGGCCATCCCAGGCCTTCTCAGCTGAAGCAATGAGGCCTTGACCTGCTGCACTTTCCCAGCAGTGAGGGATACCCCAGTACTCCCCTCAAGCCTCCAGGCTGTGGGAATGGAGAGGAGGGGGTCATTCCTGCCATCCTCCATCTGCACCCCTCCGCCATTACTCATTAGGCTTTCTGCCCCCTCCTTCCGCTCGTTAAGCCTTATTTGCATACATTTGCATAATACAACTCATTTGCATTCTGGTAGGAGCCAGGAATAAAGGGGAGGGGATGTTGAAGAAGAGAGAAAAGGGGAGAGATTTTGTTTTCATCAAAGTGTGTGTGTGGTGGGGGGAGGTGGCAGGAAGAGAACAAAAATAAAAACTCACACTACTTCCTTTCTTCCCTTCTGCCCTCCCTCCCTGAGCTGGACTCAGATGCCAAAGAGAGGTGCCAAGGGGCCGGCTTTTCTGTCCTTTTTTGTCTTGCTTCCTCCGGCCTTGGCTTCCCAGCCTGGCCCCCCACCTTGTTGGGCTCAGGCTTCAGAAAGAAAGAGGCAGGGTAGGAGGCAAGACTGTGGGAACAGAAGAACAGAAGCCGAGGGAGAGGAAGCCGCCATCTTAGGGAGCTGGTGCCTGTAAAATGGCGCCAGTAGCAGGTGTGGGCCAAGAGCCAGCTCTGGCTGGTGGACATGGAGGGATGCAAGATCATGAGAAGGACTTTCTGGCTGATGGGGAACTCTGTTGAGTCTTCCCACGGATGCATCTGGGAAGAAAGGATGGGAGAGAAGGAAGGAGGGAGGGTGAGGATGGCAGTCCCACAGGAAGGAGCAGAGTGGTAGGAGAGGCCTTGGCTGGTTAGTTCCAGACCTCTTGTGAGCGCCAGAGTCAGGGGTCTTGGAGGACTGTGGATGATATAAAAACTGCTGGAGGACTCCGACTGGGAGCATCAGCAAGAAGGTGGGCAGGCAGGGTCACCTGCCAGCTTGAGGGTCTCTGGCCTGTGAAGGCCGCTGTGTACTTCAGGTGAAGCTCTAAGCCATCTGGCTCCCATCTTCATAACTGGTGAAATCTCGCCCTCTCAGGCCATTCACGGCCTCCTTACTGGGACGCAACAGCCCTTGCTCAGGCCTGGTGACCTCTGGGACATTTCTCACTGGTGGCCATCCTGTGTCCTCCTTTGGCCTTCTGCTCTTCTGTTATATCCCAGACTGTTCCTTCTGAGTTCTGTTCACCCAGTTCTTCAGCAGAAGTTCTCCACAAGGGTCAGTTATGAGCGTCCCCTCCTTCCTTCTCACTCTCATTCACTTTTATCACTTCAGCCACCATTCCTGAAGGCCTCCTGGAGGGAAAAAGAGAAGTGATAACAGGTAAAGGGGCTGGAAATGATCCATGGTCCGGCAGGCTGAGGAGTTGGAGGAAGTGGGTGGTGTAGGGTGGACAGCACTTGAAGGCAAGCAGGTAGGGAAGGGCCTGATGTGAGGACACCAGAGCATCTAGCAGAGGGCTTGAGCGAGGAGGACATGGACACGGAGGCACAAGCCTGGTCATTAAGAAGAACCTGTGTGCCCTTCTGGGGGGCTGGATTTGACGGGGGTCCCTGGAAGTTAGCTGACAGCCTCGAGGATGCAGGGTGCAGGTACAATTGGGGAGCAGCACATAATCACTCCCAGGAGAGACGAGTATACCCACATCTAGCTGCCCACAGCACCCAGCGCCCAACAGACCAGACACTTAACTGGCCTTGGCTAGTTCTGAATAAATGAAGCAACATGAGAAGCCTGGAGGCTACCTGGGAAAGGGTCTCTTCTTCTCCCCCTCTAGGATCACCCCCATGTCCCTCTCCACACACCCCACACACGGTGGGCTTGTGGGAGCTCTCTGGGGAGCGATGTGGAAAAGCCAGGATTGGTTCCCAGCACAGTGAGTGCCCTGAGATCCCGACAAGAGATTGCCCACTGGGGACTGGAGTGAAGAATGAGAAGCAGGTTCAGTCCTAGAAGCTTCTGGAAGAGGGGGTGATGGAAGGAGTAAGGGGGGATCCAGGGGTGGCCAAGACTTTGAGGGGAGTCTTCCTAGAGGAAGCGGGTAAGCGGCTGGAGAGACAGCTGAGATGATGAGGCTGTTGCTGGCCACTGGGCTGGAATGTAAGTGGGGGGTGTCAGCTACTGCCCTCCCCAGCCTCTGCACAAAAACCTCTCTGTGAGTGGCCATGGAGGTGGCCCTGTCAGGTGAGGGGGCTTAGCTCCCCAGGGCCCACTGGGGATGGGGCGGAATGGGGTCAGAGGAGGGCAGGCTGTGGAGTGGCCTGAGGCTTTAACCAGGTCCAGGAAGGACAGAAGCTGCTGGGGTCTCACAGTGAGGCCGTGGTGGAGCCATTCCCAGGACGGGCTCCTCTCTGGTCAGAACCCAAGTCCCCTGCACCAAAACCCCTCCCTGTTTCTTCCCAGCTGCATCTCCCAGTCCCTCTAGGCCTCTCCAGCCCACACATGCCCACCCCTGCTTCTGGGGCTGGCTCCATCAGTCTCTCTTCTCCCCGGAGTTCCCCTCCAGCTCCTGCACAGGCTCCCCTCCACAAGATTGACCAAAGCTATAAAGGAGTCCGCAGGCCACCCCAGTTTCCACACCCAGGCTTGTCCTCCCCCAGGGATGTGTCTGTCCTTGCTTGGCTTCAGTGTCGCTGATTGCTAATCAGCAGTATGGACAGGCCTTCTCCCAACGTTAGTAAGTGTTTGTATTGGGGCCCTGGGAGCCATAGAATGACAGTGGATATGAGCTCAGCTTGCAGGTGGTTCTGTCAACAGTAAGGACAACCAAACAAGGAGGGCTGGTGTTTTTTTGTGTTTTTTTTGAGGGCCGTGTTACTGGCCCTCATATGTGGGACCCGAACCGGGGCCACTGGCCTCCCAAGCGCCAGTGTCCAACCACTGCGCCACTTGGCCGGCCTTTTTTTTTTTTTTTTTTTTTAGCTGAGCCATCCTGCCACCTGTTAGCAGCTCAGCTCTGGCTGGGCATCTAACTGCTGTTGCTCAGAGCTCAGCTCGCACTCTTGAGCGAGCTCTTAACCAACTGAGCCACTCAGCCGGCCGAGGTTTGGGTTTTTGAGTCGAACCAGACATACTGGTCAGGATACGAAATCTGGCTTCCCTCCCTTAGTAGCGAGTGACCTTAGGCAAGTCACCTAATGTCATAACTTCCTTCCACTGTTCTCCTGAGGGTCAGATGTGCTGGTGTGAATGAGTGTTTGTAAGGCTGTGTGCAGATGTCCAGTGACATTCTAGATGCTGGGTGACAGATTTAGGCCACTGCAGGTAGGTGGAGAAAATCAGGGAAGGCATCCAGGCTTGCTGGGGACCCCATACAGTTCATGCGGAAGGGCTGTCAGAGAAGCAAGAAGTGGGGCTGGGCTCCACCCACTGGCTGGAACTGTCCAGGTCTCAAGCACAGCACCCTCCTGAGACTGGTTTGGGAGGCACTTTTCTATCTGGGTGGTGGGCTCCATGACCACCACTTCTTCCATCTTCCTCAGAAAGAACTTCCTGCTGGGCCTGCACTCCCCAATGGATGGACGGGGCGGGAGCAGCGAAGCTCAGTTCCCCGCACACCCCAGCCCACTCTGCTGCCCGCCTGCAGCCACACCTCAGGTCTTTCCAGGGAGCACCAGCCAGGGCTGGTGGCCTCCGCTGACCGTATGCAACATGGCGTCTCAAGCACTGCACCCAGGACCCTCTTGAGTCCCCGACCTCATGGTTCCCCAGCGTTGTCAGCAGTGAGCTAAACGCAGACTTATTTAGATACCTCAGCCTGTGGTCCAGGGAGACTGCAGGACAGTTTTGGGTCTCTAAGCAGTCGTTCCTTGTACAAGCAGGAGTCGGAGGCGGGATGCTTTTGGCTTTGTGCCCCACAGATAACGATACAGCCTTCAGGTCTGGAGGGAAGAAGTGGGCGGAGGCTGGCATATGGAGGGGGAGTCCTGGGCACAGGGGGCATGAGCTTCACCCACTGGGGCTCCCTTCTGCTGGGTTCATCCATCTGGCACCAGCTGGCTTCTCGGCACTGCCCTGCAACCAACCAGACTCCTTCTGCTGTTGCCATGGCAATTGGCTGCCATCTTGTACTCAGGGCACTACTCATGTCTGGATTTTTCCATGGGGTCCCTGGAGGATAGGAGGTAGGTCTCCAGCGATCTAGCCCTTCCTCCTGACCTCCAGCCAATAACACTCCATTATTAATATGTGATTTTTTTAAATAACCCAAATGGAGATTTACTGCGTGTCAGGCTCTGTGCTAAATACTCCCCATGTATTCTTTAATGTGGCTAAGAAAGCACTAAAGAGGCAAGATTTAAGAGGTTTCCACCTGTTTCCTGTTTCTGTGACAGACTTTTCCTCTCTCCAACCAGGAAATTCCACAGCCTTGCTTCTTCCTGTCTGGGGAAGTCCTGCCTGATGTCTGACCAAGGTCTGCACTGCTGAAGGGTCAGTTCCTTGATCTTGGGCTTGACATGGCTGATCTGAGAGGTAAGGCTGGAACTGCCACCAGCTTTCATTCCTGGTTCGGGCTTCCTGGACTGCAACTGTTGGGTTAGGGAAACTGAGACGTGCCTTGCTTGGTGAGAGGGCCCAGTGTCCCTTAAAGACTTGGGGCCCCAAGTCTAAAGCCTTTTGTTTAGAGAAGGGGAATCATTGTCACCACATGCTTGGAAGTTTCCCTTCCATGTCCCCATCCCACCTAAAGAAAGAAGCAGGCTCAAAACTGTTGGAAAGTGAGTCTCTCAGGCTCTTGGGGGCCATGGAAGGCAGACTCCTGCTCCTGCCATTGGGGAGATCCTGGGATGGTAAGAATTCTGTCTCTGGGGACTCAGAAAGCACAGAATGGTCACCTTGACCTAGAAGAGCGTCTACAAGGGGCACTGAGCAGGAGCCAGCTCTGCTAGGGAAATCTGGAATGAGTAGCAGGTGGGGAGAGAAAGGCCATTCTTAACTGAGGAAGGGTGGGCTGGCGGGAGGGGCTGGGGATAATTTATGATGTCATTGTTCCTACCCCCCTTTCCCAGCCCCCTGCTACTGTACCGTTGCTAGGAGATGCTGGCTCCCTCCGGCTGGGTGGGTGGAACAGGGAGACTGTTCCATCTGGACTCCTCCTCTCCCACCCAGGGGAGGGCCCTGACAGACACCAGTCTCTGCTGCTCTTCCCCCGAGTCCAGCCAGCCTGGGCTAGGAGGGCTCCCAGGCAGGCTGAGGATCCGGAGCCAGGAATGGGGACAGGAGCTGTGAGGGCCATAGTCGGGGCGCTGAGGAACAGCTGGCTCAGCTCAGGGCCTGCGGGGACCAGCCCAGGCGGGGAGGAGGGCCAAACGGGGTCAGGGCACAGGCCTCTGGGGGTCCAGGTTTGGGGGAGACCAAGTCCTTATCTTTGGGGAGCTTCCAGCATGATGGGTGAGGCAGGCCTCCCATCCCCATCTCTCCATAGTACCTTCAAGGTTAAGCAAAGATGAGGATGGGGGCGGGGTAGAGATAGGCAGAGGTGAGGCAGGGAGGCTGGAGGTAAGTCTAGAAAGTCTGAGGACAGTCTTAGGTAGGAGGAGGGCAACAGGGATCGGAGCGGAGGGGCCGGGCTCAGACCTCTCTGAGTCTGGGATTTTCAAACGCTTGGAGAAATCAGCTCAGGTGAACTTTAGGGGCTTGAGCTGCTGGCTCCCAACCCCACATGGGGCAGGAAGCACAGCTGTGCTTGGACCCCGGTTACCATGCAGACCCCTGACCTGACCCCGCTCTCCCAGGCGCAGCACCCCCTCCCCAGCAAGGAAGGAGCTGACCTTCACTAGACCGCCCCTTGGAATAGAAGCGCTTGTTTCAGGTAATCTTCCAACAGTCCAGAAAACTAGGCGGTGCTGTCCCCACTGTACAAAGGTGGAGCCAGCCTCAAGACAGGCATGTTGCTCAGAGTCACAGGACTCAACTTGTAAGTTGGGCTGGGTTTTAAATGGGGTTCTTGAGTCCCAGAGCACATGCTCCTGCTCTCCCCTGGGCTGACTTCCTGTGGGAGAGGCTGAGAGGAGGAGCAGATAGGCCGAGTGACTTCCTGCAAATTCTCAGGGAGGAAGGGGCCACGCTTCTCAGATGCAGGGGTGAAGTCTGAGGGATGTTAAAACAGGCCTTGCAGGCTGAAGACAGAATTGGGAAGAGGCTACAGGACCTGGGGAAGCCCCCCACATCCTCCCAGGTTGGTCCTTCACCCAGGGAAGTGCTTTCTGCCTTCCTGAAGCAGGTCCTTTAGGCCACCACCGAATCTCTCACCCGCTTGGCATCTGAGTGTCTACCCAGGCATGTTCCTCAGCCCACAGAGGCATAGCTCCTAGAAGAGGTGCCTAGACTCAGCCACTGTTATGGTGGCCCCTTCAGCGTGGGGCTCTCCCCAAGCCCTCCACCAGACTCTCTCCTTGGAAATCTGTCCTCTGCCGAAGGCTCCATCCAGAGAAGTTTTTCATTCGAGACATCTTGACATTTTTCTTTTCAGACCAAAAAGAAGAACCTGCTTCCTCCAGTTGGCCTGGGTTTCCTCTGAGAAGCTTTCCTTGATCGACTGAAGGTTGAGGGAACCTCCAGCAAGTTGACACCTCGTCCAAGAAGCCTTTATGCAAGACAGCAGTGGGGAAGCCCAGCCTCCAGCCTGGGCAGCCGCTACACCTGGAGCCACCTGGGATAAGACCAGCCTCACCATTGCTCCCGTGGCCACAAGCTGCCCCTCCCGGCCCATCCTGGTTCCCCTGTCATCCAAGCTGAGACTCCTCTGAGATGGAAGTGCCATCTCCTGTCTAATAAAGACTCTTGTCGACTGAACAGCAGTGCTGGTGGTAGTGGGTGTGCCTATGCAGGGCTGGGGGTGGGGGGTGGGGAAGGGCTGAATGAGAGAAGGGTGATCCTGGGCTCCCTCTAAGAGACCAATGCTAGAAGCCACCACAGCAACAGAAGGGATTGAGGAGACCTTCACCAGGACAGAGTTCCCATGGTGGAGGGTAAAGAGCTTCCTGGCTCCTTCTGTCCCTCAGCCACCCTGGGAACACCCTGGGAAGGCTCTGGGGAACGCTGCCATGATCTGGTCAGTCCCCTCAGCAATGGCTGGTGCCCCCAGTCTGGGAAGCCCCTGGGTATCATCCCCAAAACCAAGAGAACTGGAGGGGCATACTGGCTGTGGGGGAGGTCTCTGGGTGGCCCTCTGTCTCCTCCATGAAGGGACCTTCCTCAGAAATGCCCTCCTGGGTTTGAACTACCCACTCCTGCTTCCTCCCTCAGTGGAGACATGGGAATGAATATGCCTAGCAAGAGGAATTCAGGTTAGAGAGCAAGTAGGACTTCCCAATGAGTCTCGGGAAACAAGGAGCTGGGACTGCTCTGACCCCTTTTCCCCATAACACATCTGTATCCAACATGTTCCCCCAGACAAGCTTCTCTCGCTCTGGAGAGAGCTGCTGGAAAGTTAGCAGAGTCCTGACTGTTTTTTTTTAAAAGATTTTATTGGGGAATTGGGGGAGGGGAACAGACAAGTTGCTGTCCTTTTGTTCTTCAGTCTAGTTGTGAAGGATGTTGCTTCACTGGCCCATGTTGATATTATCATTGCGCTCTTCCCGGGTGAGGCAGATAGGTCGCTGGCCTCTTGGCGGCCATTCACAGTGACTATTGGCAGCTCACTCTGGCTGCTGGCCACTCAGGCTGGCTGCCAGCCACTCACTGTAGCTTATGGCAGCCCACTGCAGCAGGGGCTGCAGCCTACACCACCATCGCCAGGACTCACGCAGCCCAGCTCCAGGTGGAGCTGCTGTTCACAATCTTAGCTGTAGAGGGCAGTGTCACTGGCCCTCATATGTGGGATCTGAACCGGGGCCACTGGCATCCCTAGCCTGTTCTTAACCAATGCGCCACTCGGCCGGCCAAGAGTCCTGACTTTTAAGCTGTCCACCATTCTCTAAAAAGCCCTTCCTCATCTAACCACAGTCCCGCCATGGAACTATAGTCTGAATCCTGGAATTTTTCTAAATCAAAAGGCTTATAGTAATACACATGGTACAATTCTAACAGCACAAGAGGGATGATGTGTCTCCTCCCCAGCACTGTCCCCAGCCACCTGCCTCCTGTCCCACGAGGCAACCACGGGTACCTGTGTCCTCCAAGCAATGCATCTACACCTGCTTCCATTTAAACACTGACCACAGCATTTTTAGCTCCTCTAGTCCAGGACTCCTAGCTTGAGGTCAAGTTGAACCTCAGGGGCCCTTGCATCTGCTGAGAGTGCACATGAAATGCTGGCTTGGCACCTGGGCCCTGCCCCCAGGAAGGAGGCACATATAGAGAGCACCTGGTGTAGCCCAGCTCCTGGCTTTACAGAGGAAATGAGGCCAGAGAAGGGAGGGTTATGTGCAGGGGCCTCCACCTGGGGGAGGCCTGACAGGAGATTCCCAGGGCCCCCCACAAGGACGATGGGGTCTCAGAGGGCTGACTGAGGCCAAGGGGGCAGCTAGGAAGAGGCAGCTCCATGTACATGACAGCCTGACACACCTAAGGGCTGAGCCAGGCCAGGCAGCACTTCACGGGGAGGTTCTCAGCCCTTCAGGACCCTTCCTGCTACCCGGCCTCGCAGGGACCCACTGCACCATTCGTCCCTGGAGAGCAGAGGTGGCTGGAGACAGGGTCTGGCCTGTGGTCATCATGAAGGAAGTTTCCCAGGCCCACCCTCCCCCTCTACCTGCTTTTGTTTGGACCCCGAGCCCCAGCATCCATCTTCAGGGCCTCCCTAAGCTTTGGGTGTTGGGATCCTGTGCAGCAGTGAAAGGCCAGCCCTTGGCCTCCTCTGGTGGCCTCCTGGCTTGGAAGGGGGCTCCCTGTGAAGGAGTTGGGGCAGGCCGGAGGAGGTGGGAGGAAGAACTCCTCGCAGGTGGAAGAGGAGCGACAGAGGGTGGGCTGCCTTTTGAAAACAGAAAGCCCCAGACTGGCACAGGGGGAGGGGTCCCTCCCTTGGCAGAGGGTCCCGAAGGGACACCTCAGAATGAAGCTCCGAGAGTCCCACTGAGCATATGCAAATGAGGCCTGTCTGTATGTAAATGAGACTGTCTGTATGCAGATGAGAAGAGAGGGCATTCTCTTCTCAGGGTTACCATAGAACCCATGTCCACCCCCTTCCCTCAGGTCTTCAACCACAGGGCAGCCTGAGAGGAGGTCAGACCTGGGGAGGGGAAACAAGCAATAGGTTCAACTTCAGGAAGTACTTTCCAAAGGAAGATGGCCAGTTGTGGAGAGGAAATGAGGAATAGAGAGGGGCTGCTGGGAGAGTCAGGCAAAGAAGATGGGGGTGGACTGTGAAAGAACATCTTAGTCACCTGGAAACACAGGCAGACTGACTGAAGCTTCACGAGGGAGGCAGGAAGAGAAAGACTTGGATGGAACATCCACTCTGTGCCAGGTCCCACATAGAGCCTTCCACTCACAGTCCCCCTGGATGTAACCCATGAGGCCTTTCACAGGTGAGGTCCAGGTCACCCGTTTGCAATGGCAGGGCCCTGGCCTGATGACTCCATGGCAGGCACAGCTGAGATCCTCCCTAGTCCTTCCTGGCACGCAGAGAAACTGGACCAGCTCCTCCTGACCCAAGGGGAGGTGAAGGTGTTAGGGGCTAGGGGGCTGTGCCTGGGCGAAGGCACTGATGCGCCTAGATGTGACCTGTAGAGGGCTGAGGACTGGCGGTGGCCAGTGGGGTGGGGTTGTTAGGGGTAGCTGAGTGGGTAGAAACCAGGAGGGGCCATCAGAGCTGGCATGCATGCCAGGGATAGAACAGTGGGGGAAACTGAGGCCCAGGGAGATAGCTCAGCAGATCCAAGTCCAAGCAGGGCCTGAACCCAAGGCACTGGGCCCCTTCCTGGGAGCACAGAGCCTGGGAGTGGGGTGTCTTTGAGAATGGCCTCTCCACTTCCTCCAGTGGCCTCCTGCCCCCCACGTCCAGTGGTGTAGCCAAGGCCTTTGTGGGGACGCCATGGGGAAGAGAGGCCCCTTGTTGGCCCATTCATCATGCGGGAGGCTCAGCGATGCCAGCCCCGGCACCGGCTGGGCTCTCCTTCCTGGGGGTGCCAGGGGCCCCCACCACTGCCACTGCCTACTCCCCAGCTCTGTCATTTCCTGGAGCCTCAGGGCTTTGGCCCTGGTCCCGGCTGAAGGATGGTGCCTTTCACAGGCTGGCACCAGAGTCGTGGGAACGCTGGACGGCAGCTGGACACCGGTGCCCAGCTCTGCCCACCCTCTGCCCAGCGACCTCAGAGAGGGGAAAGGAATAGGCTGCCCCAAAAAAGCCCCTCCAGGATGGGGCCCTAGAAATCCTTAGCACTAATTACGAATCTGGGGACAAACAAGGCATTTGCAAGTCAATTAGTGACAGAACTTTCCCAGGAAAGAGCTTCATCCAGGCTGGGCTTCAGACAGGGCCACATGCTGTGTCATCTCATCCCTCCCCCTGCCTCTGCCCTGCTCCAAGTCCAGGGACAGAGGCCACAGTCCAGCCCCGTGTTCTGCCAGCCCCTATATGGCTGACAGTGCCAGAGGTCTGAGTGAGCATGAGGGTGGAGGGCAAGGCTGTGCTCTGTTGAAGTCAGCTGGAGGTCACTACCAGGCTGCCACCAGGGGACAGCCTGCCAGGGTCCCCGCTTCAGTTCTACCTGCAACAGAACCTGGCAGCTCCTGCCTGGAAGTGCCAAGGAGACAAGCTGGCCTGGACAGGGTGGCATGGGTGGGTAGACAGAAAAACAGAAGTCACTGTGAAAGGCCACAGGGAAATGCTTCCCAGAGAACACAGAGAAACTGGGACAAGAGGGGACCAAGGAGTGGTCCCAGGCATCTCAGCTCATGCCTGGGTAGGTGGGCAGGCAGGAGGCACACAGCCCGAGGGGCCAGCTACACCTGTGGGAACTTCAGGTGGGCTGGCTGTCATCTGTGCGTGAGCTTGTTCCTCCAGGTGCTGGGAGGCCCTTAGCTGGGAAAGGGGCTGTCTGCCAAGAGGACCCCTTAATTGGGGGAGGAGGAGGGAAGGGACTGTTAGGGGCAAAAGCCCAGGAGCCAGCCTGACATCTGAGGGAGATTAAGGGATTATAATTAAAATGTATTTGAGGGACCAAGCAGGTGGGCTGGTGCTAATGATCTAATTGCTGCCTTAGGCAGGGCTTCCTCGACCTGGCGACCTGGCTGCTGGGCCCGAGATGGGTAGGGGGGCTTTATTAAAGGAGGGCAGAGTTGGGCTAGGAAGGGAAGTCTTTTTCTTCACTTTGAACACCCCAGCTCACAGGGTCACGTGCTGGGAGAGGCTCCCCCCACTGACTTCCCCAGAAGCCAAGATGAAGGCTGCAACATAAATGGAGTTGGGGGACCTGTAGAAGAATTTGGGGGACCAGGAATGAGAATGCTTAAGTCCCCCCAGAGAGGCGACATTGAGACAGGGGATGCTTAGGGTGTCCTTGGAATAATTACAACAGCCAGCACTTGTAAAAAAGTGTACTCTGTCAAACATTGTACAAACCACTTTCCTCACTTATTTAACCCTCACGAGACACTATAAAGGAGGCCCTGTCAGGACTAGACTGAGGGGGGCTACCTTTCTCTAGAGTAGGGCCCAGACCCCAGCTGAGCAGATGCCAAGTGTCCCACTGATTAGGGGTGGCTCCTTTCAGACCCTTCCTTCTTTCGAGGAAGGGGCAGGTGGACAAACCTGTCTAGACTCTGAGGGACCTCAGGCTCAGGGACAAGGGCACGCAGGTTGCTGCCCAAAGTCCCCCGGCTGTGGAAGTCTGGCCTCACCGGTGGTGCAGCCCCCTCTCCTGCCTCTCAGAGCACACAAGGAACCGGACATCGGCACACACTGTTACCTCTCCTTGGAAAGCTATCCCTCCCTCATTTTCTGCTATTCTGAGAGGCCTTCGGCTCCCCTTTATTTGCCCCCAGGTCTCCCCTGAGAATTGAGGGTTCTCTCTGGCCACCCAGAACCAGGCCGAGAGGGTGCTTAGCACGCATTTGGGAGCTCTGATGGTGTCTGCAATGGAAACCCAGGCCGGGCAGCTAGTCGCTAGTGGTGCAGCATGCCCTGTGTGCCTTTGGAGTAAAGGCATTAGTCACTCAGAAAGAAACTTAAAATATTAATTACTGCACCTCTTTAAAGGCTGGGGAAGGACAGTGTTTAACTCCAAAGATCAGAGCATGAAAGAACCCCAGAGACACCCTGTGTGGGAGGAAACTGGAATTTCAGTCCCTTCTCTCTGTCCCCCATTCCTTCATCTGCGCTTGCCTCCTCCCAGGTCAGCTGGGCTGGTAGCTGAGCCCCACACTTCTCCCAGGTCCCCCAAGAGCCTGTTGGGATTGGCCAGAGGGGGAGACGCCCCTCTTATCCAGTTGGTGATGTGGGCAGAGCTCCCAGAGGCTAGCCCCGTGCACGTGGGAAAGTCTGTGGTGCTCTCCGAGCCAGCACCTGTCCTGGGAGGAGGACAGTGATGGTCTGGCAGCTCCCCTACTGCAGCCAAGGGCATTGTGTGCACTGCTTGGAGAGCATGGGGACCTCTGCTTGCCCTGCTTGTCCAGTGGCGTCCTCTGGTCATTGGCTGTGTATTCTCCTGCAGGCCATGTCCCTCTCTGCATCTCAGCGTGGATCTGGGTCATGGGTGCCTCCTGCCCTTCCTATTCCCACAGCTGAGCTGAGGAAAAAGGAGCTCTGCTCACATGGCCTTAGTGTTCTCATCTGAGAAATGGGGCACAGCTGTTAGCTATGTGCCAGAGCTGTTGGGGGAATCACATGAGCTAATGCATGTGAAGTGCTTGGCGCACGTGGCCGTGAAGCACGGCTCATAAATGGTGGCTGTTATTATAGTTATTAAATGGGAGGGACGCTACAGAATGTGTTAGCCCGGGGCCTGCTCCTCATTATGGCTCTGGCTGGGACTAATGAGGCCTTGTGGTAATAGCTGCTCCCACTCACAGCCCCTCTGACAAAAGGACGCTGCTGTTGTGGATGGGCCCGACAAAGTGAGAAGTGAATGGTGCATAATGGGACACTTAGGGGCTTAGCCCCGCCTGTGGGCCTCTGGGAAGGCTGTGGCTCCAGGTGCTGAGGGACCCCACAGGCCAGAGCTCCAGGCAGACAGGCCACCCTTTCCCTGCTTCAAGGTGGTGTCACCAAGTGCCTTCAGATGCAAACCCAGGTCACCCCGGCCTTCGCTAACAGGCACTGAGCGTCTCCACATGCCACGTGCTGGTCTGCGTGCTGGGGCACTGGCCTGCACAT
Source organism: Aselliscus stoliczkanus (assembly GCA_033961575.1). Classification (NCBI taxonomy): domain Eukaryota; kingdom Metazoa; phylum Chordata; class Mammalia; order Chiroptera; family Hipposideridae; genus Aselliscus; species Aselliscus stoliczkanus. The sequence continues at coordinate 107,682,786 of CM066739.1, read as the reverse complement.
ACAGACTCAGGACCAAAGGCCTCATGAGGCTAGTGTGGGAGGGAGATGGATGAGAATCCAAACAAGTTCAATCCGCTGACAGGCGGGGATAAAAGACCTGGGAAAAACAGCAGGGAAAAGGACATGAAGGGTTGGGGTAGGGTGGGGAGCTGCATTTTAAAATAAGGCACTTAGGGAAGACCAGATTCTGTTCAATGTCTCTTGTGGAAAATTTGAAATAGACACAAAAACGAGCAGACTAGTATAATGAAGCCAACCTCACGGCCATAGGGCTCCAACACAGCCAGTCTCATTTCACCTCCCACTCCCATTGGCCATCCCACCTCCGTGGCCACCGGGAGGCCAGCATTCCAGGCAAAGGGACAGAAAATGTGAAAGCCTCATGCCTGCTGTGTGGGGGAACGGGCTGTCACCGCAGCTTGGCCCCTCCTGCCTACGCAATCTTACACTGGTCTCTTAACTGCTCAGAAGAGCAGTTTTGTCTTCTGTGTGATGTGGTGTTTGCAGGGGTAGAACAAGAACCCCTGGGAACGTTTCATAAAAGTGGAGCAACGGGGCAGTGTCAGCGTTTCCTCACAGGCAGGTCTGGTCTCAGGGAAATGCAGTGACTGGCAAGGCCCTTTGGTACTGAGACTAGGTCAGGGTTAGAAAGGAGGCCTGGGGGTGGCTTCCTGAACTCAGCCTTGCAGGCCCTAGTGATGGAGAGGGGGCCTGGGCCCAGAGCCGGCCCACCCCTCACCCCCATGGGTGGCCCATGGGGTCCAAAGCTGCTGGAGACAAGTGCTGGCCAGAGGCCTGAATGGCCAACTGCTCTCTGAGGAGGCTTGGCCCCCTAGAAATGTTCTTAGCACCACCTCCCAGGGTGATTATCACCTAGAGGGGCCTTTCCTGGGGGACACAAAGAGGCCCTCAACTCCCAAGTCTCAGGGGGATAATGGGCCATTCATATGGAGGGACCCCAGCCCTACACCTGGCCCTCTCAGGCAGCCCCTGCCTCCCCATTGTCTCAGGCCCCCCGCTGTGCACAGGAGTGGCAGTGGCAGGATGGCTGGCCCAGCTGGGGTACTCCTGGTCCTTCCCCCTCCTCTCCAGCCGCCTGGACGCAGGGCTCCATTTGGAGGGAGCTGGGCCCTCCATTCATCCCCCCCACCCCCACCCACTCTTACTCGGAATTTTACTCCTCTCCAAGTCCTTACAGAGCGATGGCAAAATGGGGGGGAATAATTAGGAAAATCATTAGCGTCTCAAGGCCCATCTGAGAGGGATTAAGGGATTAAAGCCTTCCAATCAGTTTCTCCTACTTTAAGGTTAAGGCGTTAGTTTTCAGGACTTTTTTTCTCTTCTTTTTCCCTGGATTGGGGAAACTAGAGTCTTGGTGGATCCTTCTTTCAAAAGCTGCAGAAAAAAAATCAAGCCATTGAAGTCAGGATGGAGAAAAATGGGGGGAAAGCAGGTGTGTAGGGGAGCGTCCCTTTCCAAGCTCTCCTGGACCGCCTTGGACTACTTCAGGGGCAGAGTAGGCAGGGGTGGGGGGAAGGGGGCAGAGGCCAGGCTGGGCCAGAGGGGAAGCCCAGACAGGCCTGCTGAGAGTGGGGCTCCCTTGGAAGGCCCCTCAGGGGCCCAGCCCTGCCTGCCAGGCCACCTACCACCTCCTTTGAGTCAGCCTCTCCTGTCCCCAGCTGGGTCCAACTGAGACAAGCTCGGCCAAAGGGCACCTTGTCACTCAGTGCCCTAAGGGTGAAGGTCAGGGAGGGGACAGTGAGGCAGGAAAGGCCACAGCAACAAAGCCTGATCTCTCACTGTTTGCAGCCAGCAAAGACACACAGCCCAGCCGCTGGCCGCTGGCCGCTGGCCGGGGGCAGTGCATGGCCTGGCTGGGTAAGCCTATAAACAGCTCCTTCCAGCGCCCTGTGAGGTGGGCTGGAATGTGAAAGGGTGAGGGGGTCTACAGAAGAGGCAGACCTCATCCAGTCTGGGGATTAAGGCCCTGGAAGATATAACCACTTTTTATTTCTGAGAGGACCCCAAAGGCCCTACTCCTGGTAGATACTCAGTAATTGTGAGGCACACAGTCCCATCCACTGGGATGTGTCATCCCCTTTTACAAAGAGTCTCAAGGCCTCACCGAAATGGCCCCCTAACCACAGGATAAATTCGAACACTCTACCACCTGGCTGACGGCAGAGTGGGGGCTGTGGAGGCCCTGAGAGCTCTGGGTGCTGGAAAGCAAAGGTGAACATGAGGGTGTACACCCCAGCTCTCTCCGGTCTTCATGGGTTCCATCTGCCCTGCCCTGAACTTTCTGGGCCAGCACCACTGGTTCGCAACTGCCCCTCTCACACACTCTGACTTCCCTGGTTCCAATTTGGGGCTCCTGAGGTGAAGGCTGCCCCTCCACTTCTCTAGGAGGAAGCCTCAGCTAAACCCCCTTCCTCCGAGGGCCTGAGACCAGGTGAGGCCTGCGGTGACAGGCGCCAGCCCCCCCCAAGATGGAGGCAGACAGAAGCCCTCAGCCACCACCTGGAAGCCTGCTACAGCATCAATTACCAAGTTTATTAATGGTCTTAATTAGCAACAGCCAACAAGAAACCCAGTGCTAATTTCAGCAATGATGGAGGCTTGCTGGCCGTGGAAGGAAAGGGGAAAGCGGGATGGATGGCTTGCAGACGCTCACAGTGCTGGGTCCGGCTGCAGCAGAGGCCAGCCTGGGAGGCTGCAGAGGTGGGAAGGAGCACCCTGCCCCCCACTGGCTCCCACACCAGGGTTCCTTGACCCCCAGGGCACAGCTACCTCAGATGGTGTTGGGACAAAATGAAGCGTGAGGAATTGTGAGGCAGGGAAGACAGGGTGGGGGGACGCCTCTGTCTGAGCCTCAGAGTCAGAACTCAGACTGCAGCTCATGGGATGACGGCGGGTCTGTGAAAGCTGGAGTGAAATGAGCTAGAAGGGGATTGGGAACAAGCCCCACAGTGTCCTGGACACACATTCCTTGCTCTGAGGAGACGGAGATGGATGGCGCTGAGCTGGGAAGGAGGGGACCCTGGACGCGTGGGGAGGTGTGTGGGGGGGTGTTTGTGGGCAGTTTTTCCAGCTGATGGCTCTGCTTCCTTGAAGAGCAGGTGGGAAAGTGAGTTTAGGAGTCCAGACTGTACCAGGCACAACAAAGCCCATTTCCTCTCAGCCTCAGAGCCTAGCTAGGCCAGCCCGGAGCCTGCTTAGGGACCCAAAAACCAGCCAGAGCAGACCCAGGGGACCCTGGAAATACAGGCCAAAGAGAGAGGGCCCACCCTCCTCCATGGACTGGCCAAAGCCAGTGCCCTTGAAGAAGGAGGGCGGGGGAGGGGGTGTGTGCTCTGGGGCTCAGGCCCTGCAAGGGCTGTGAGGATATGGGTTTGGCTTCTTTCTAAGGCAGCTCTCGGGGTCTCTGGATGAGTTTCCATGAGGCTGGGCGGTCCCAGGTCACAATGCTTTGCCTCAGAAACCTGGACAAGACAGCAGTCGGTCAGGAGCAGCACGAGGTGCCCCCAAAGGTCGGGAGTGTGGGTGGGCTGAGCTACTGCTGGTAATGCCTCAGCCCCAGCCTGTGTCCTCTGACCCCAAATTTCCTCTGATTTAACACTTTGTAAGTGGGCATTTGAGCTATATGACGAGTTTACTCGTTTCCCCGCAAAAAATGTGTTAATAGCCTCCCAAATGCTATCCCAGAAAGCCAAGCTCCACTTCCCCACCCCACCTCAACCCCCTCATGAAGACCAGGAGGGGAGAAGGGAAGAGCTCCATTTTAGTGAAAGATTGGGCTAAGCTGAGAATGAAAGAACTGGGAGGCAGCTGGGACCCCTGCCTCCTGGAAGACTGCCACCCCAGCATCTTCTCCCTCCTCCCTCCTCCAGTCTCCCTGGGACAGAAGACCTAAACTTCCTGAGACAGTCCTCATTGACTTTGCCCTTGCCCCCCAAACCATGTTGAGCCCTGGGCATCACTGCACCATCTCCAAAATAGCTTGTCACTGAAGTGGCATCAGCCCTTGACTTAAGTCTCCATGGGCATTTAGGAAAAAGGGACTCAGGTCCTGCACTGTGCAAGCTCTCAAGGCCATTTACCGGAGCTCAGCCTGTAGCGTCCAAGATCAGGGTCTGAGTTCCCAGCCAAAAGGGACTTTGCTCAAGTACAGAGTTCCCTTGCCCACTGTCCAGGTATTCTCCAGGGTTGGGCCAGTACCACCTGGTGGGTGGACACAGGCTTTGGGCCTAGGATAGAGGGATGCTCTTCTTTCACTTGTGGGAGGGGACGCGATGTGGCAACTTCCCCTCCCCCCCACACACATGTCTTACATCATTGGGTACGTATATTTCAGTCCTGCCATGGCTGGTTTTTCTCCCAGTAAAACAGGAGGCTCCTTAACTGGTGGTGGACCCAGGAAAGCCTGGCCTGGGCTTGGGCTCGGAAGGAAGTCAGGGAGGATCCCTAGGACAGCTGTCCAGTAACTCCGGTGAAACCAGAAGTGCATCCCTCAGGGTTCTGGAAGGTAACTGCTTCAGAGACACCTGTGGGAGTCCATTGGCTGATCGCGATTTGCAAAAATAAACGGAGATTGGGGAGGGGGTGTGGGAAGAGCACTAGCTATGGGCCAGAGACAGCCTCAGAGAAAGGAACAGACTTGTGCACAGGGGGCAAGCTGGGGACCCACCACGTCTGACCCCCACATCAAGGCTCTTTGGGGCGAGGAGTAGGTATGGAGGGGACAGGTGACCAGCCCTCCTTGGCCCCAAGGCCTGGTTTGGGTCACCTTTGCTGTCCTCCCCGGGCCGGCGCACTGCACTGGCGGTCTGACGGCGCATAGACAATGGCGCTCTGTCCCGGCGGGCGGGCACTCGGCCGGCTGCTCATCCCGAGGCGGTGACCGCCTCCCCCACCCCGCCCGGCCGTCAGCCCCTTTCAGGCGGCGGAGGGGATTCTCACAGACCGTTGGCATTTGCATAGCCGGCTCACCGCCGGGAGACATTGGCCCGCATTGTTCCAGGAGGTTCCTGGCGGGCGCATGGGCCGGGACGCGGGGCGGCGCGGGGACCCGGCTGCAGGCGGGCAGGACAGACAAAGGAGAGGGGCGCAGAGCCGGGAGGCGGCGGGTGGGGAGACCCTGACAGTGGGAGAGAAATATCGGGGTGAGGTGGGGGGACATGGCTGCCCTGTTTGTCTGCCCAGGACGGCCACCGCCGCCCACTTCGGACACCCACACCGTGTCTAATTCCTCCCCACGTTGGGGCCGCCTCCAGCCGTGATATGAATCCCAATGGTGGGGGTGGATCTCAGGCCTTTCCCAGGCGCCGGGACTCAGAGCGCAGGTCCGCCAGAGGTCACAGGAGCAGCTCCTAGCTCCTGGCCGAGGGGGCTCTGGCTGCACAGGCACAGAAAGGCCCTTGAGGCCCCTGGCGCTCTTGTGCCTCCCATCCAGCTGTCCGGCCAGGCTCTATCACCCACACACACTTGTGCCAAGCCAGGATGGCGGCCACTTCCAGAGTCCTGCTCTCAGTGCCTCTGGCGCTGCTGGCTTCACACTGATCCCAGTGCAGCCTGCCTCCCCCCATCAGTAGGGACCCGTGTGCTTGTCCATCATTGTCCCCAGAGCTCAGGCATTGGGGCTGGACAGAGAGTTCATGAGTGGGCAAGGGTCCGATTGTCCTGCATTCAGAGGAATAATGGTGGTGATCAGAGGGGCTGTCCCCAGGGGCAGAGGCCTCAGTTCTGATGGGCTGAGGAAGAGCCATTGTCACCCGGTTGACCCAGTCTGAATGGATGGGCCACTGTGTTGGGGACCAATGGTGCTGAGCCAGGAACTACGGAGAACAGGGAGGAGGTTGGTCCTGATCCACAGAAGGCTCCAAGGGTCCTACCTGGCCTGCCCTCCGAGCTCCCTGGTTGAAAGCAATGATGGGGTGAGCACTCCAGAGCCAGACCACCAATAAGGGCTCAGTGCAATTCACGGAACAATGTATGGACAGCATACCAGGGTGCTGGCATTAGAGGTAAAGTTGAGGGAAGGAGAGGAGAAAATGCAGAGTGAAAAACTAAGGGCGTGTTTTAGGATAGTTCAGCTCTGGACAGAGTCCCCTGAGCCGTGGGGGCCAGAGCTCAGCAACTTCTCCCAGGCCACAGGAGGACTCGTGGCGGGGACAGAACTTGGAACTACTTGACCACAGGAGATGCAAGGCCATCTGGTCCGCCCTTTCTCAGGGACCTCTTGGTGGGCCATCCTGGGACCTGTGGCTGTTCCTCTCTGGGCAGCTGGTTGGGTAACCGACCCCCCTCCCCTTAGGGCTCAGTTGAGATGTGAGCACTGAGCAGCCTGGGCTGGAGCAGCCTATTTTTTCAGGCTGGAGAAAGAGGTTTGGTTGTGGTGAAGGAGGAACCAGCAGCAGAAAGAGTCAGGTCAGGGAAATGGTGGGTAAGTGAATATTCACAGCTTTCCTGGGCAGAAAGAGCTGGGGCAGGCAGGGTCTCATTCTGTCCTGGAATCTCCCCTTGTGGCTTCCAGATCACTGAGGACTGCTTGAGGTACGCTGGGGCTGAGCATGTCAACAGGCCTGGGATCTGAGGCCTCAGCTCTCTCAAACTCCCTCCCTCCCTGCAGGGGCTATCGGACAGGGAACCCCTTTGCAAAGTCAGCAGTCAGCCTTCTGCCCCAGGATGTCCCCGACATACCTATCTCAGCCAGCACTGGGCAGGGGAGGCTGCATGGGAAAGAGAGGACTGGGGTGGGAGCATAGTTGGGCTGTGGGCAGGGATGGTTCTCATTCAGCATTTGTCCTTCAGCCGTTCTCCTTGTCCTGCCCCAACTCTGCGCTTGGCCTCTGCCAGCCAAACTCAGTCCCTCCAACAACAGTGAGAGTGGGGCCCGATGGGGGCATCTTCTGCCCCTGTCCTAGGGCCAGGCCCCAGAAATCCCTCCACTGCCTCCTTGGGTTCCTAGGTCTGAATGGGTTTTGGTCTTGAGAGAAAGTTCTGTAGTCATGCTCAACTCCTGCCAGAAGCCTGGGGGGAAGGCGGGAGAGGGCAGAGGTGAGGGCCCAGTCCGTTGGGAAGGGAGCTCTAGTCTCCTGGAGGAACCGATTCTCTGTTGCCTGAGATATGAAACTCCTGACATGTAGTGGTGGCATGAATGGTGAGGACCAGAGCTGAGCTGAAGCAGACGGGAAGGTGGTTAGGCTATAGGAAGGACTTCCATTTTCTTTTTTTTTTTTAGCTGAGCCATCCTGTCACCTGTCATCCTGTCACCTGTTGGCAGCTCAGCTTGGGCTGGGCATGGAACTGCTGTTGCTCAGATCTCAGCTAGCACTCTTGAGCAGGCTCTTAACCAACTGAGCCACTCGGCCAGCCCAGGACTTCCATTCCTTTTTTTTTTTTTTTTTTGAGGTCAGTGTCACTGGCCCTCATATGTGGGACCGAACCGGGGCCGCTGGCTTCCCAAGCCAGCGCTTAACCACCACGCCACTCGGCCAGCCCCAGGACTTCCATTCTTGATTGAGGCTGGAGCGGCTTGAAAGCCCCATCTTCCTCTGTTGGGTCTGGAGTGCCCTCTGGTGGCTAGATGACTTGTGGCTGTCAGAGGCCCTGGGCCTGTGGCTGCTCCTCCCCACCCCACCCCCCATCCTTCTCTCCTTCTCGGAGCCAATTGTCATTGGTTTGTCCACTCCTCAGACTCAGTACAGGGACAAACAGTGGTGCCTGGGTGCTGGCTGCTTCCAGCCTCTGAGGAGTCAGTGGCAAAGAACTCCTTATGCCCCTCTTAGGCCCTGTGGGGCCCTCTCCCCATTCTGCTTAGAAGCCACCCTAGTTGAAGGTCAGAACGGCAGCAGTTCTGGACTAGGAAGAACTCTGCAGCAGCCCGAGGTGTCCTGTAACAGACACAGGTTTTCTGGGAAAGAGTGAGCACCATGAGTTAGAGGATGAGAGGAACTTCCCGAATTCGCAGTGCACATACACACACTCAAAAGGCAGTCAGAGTCCTGGTGACAGCAGAGTTTATCACCTTGGCTCTCACTGTGGCTGTGTGACATTGGACCAGGGGGTCAGTAGTCACTTGGTGCCTCACTTGTAGACAAAAGGGAGGGCAGGGGTGAATGGCAGTGAGGTTGCTGGGGGAGCCCCCCTCCCTCCTCCCGCCAAGGCCAGTTATAGCCCTGCTCTGCCAGTATCTCTGAGCTGCACTTGGAAAGGAGGCTTCCTCTGACTTCTTCCTGCAGCAGGAGGAATGGGAGCTAGAAAAGGACTTCCCAATGGTAGCCAGTCTTCATCTTCTAAAATGGGAGTACCCTCTCCAGGGCTAGAAGCAAGTTAGGCCTGAGTGTCCAGTTCCTCTGCCCTCAGAGGTCCCTGGGCTTCATCCTCATGCTCCCTGGGCACCTGGAGGGCAGGGTAGGAAAGCAGGTGGGGGGGTGGACCCTGGGGGCTGGAGGCCACAGCTCAGGGGTGAACCCCACAGGACCATAAGCAAGCAAGGAAGGCAAGAGGCAGGCTGGATCATAGGAGGTGAGGCGGGGGAGGGTGAGAGAGCTCTGTGGGCCTGAGGGGCAGCAGTGCAGTCTCACCTCCCAGTATATCTGGTCCTCGTAACACTGGGAGTCCAGAGGGGCATCCAGGAAGGGCAGCCTCAGGAGGAGCCCTGGTGGTGGGTGGAAGAGAAGGATGTGTGAGGCTTTCAGCCACCCCCAGTGCCACAAGGCACAGAGGGGCTGGGAGGGCTGGGGCCAGTGTGATGCCTAGCCCAGGCAAATCACAGCTGCATTTGTCATGCACATACTGTGTGCCCAGCCCGTGCAACGTGCTGTGCAGCACATAGACCCTGAAGGTGAACGTGATCCCCACATTACAAAGAAGGAACTAAGGCTCAGAGAAGTTGACTAACACACTCAAGTTTGCACAGTTGGTAATAGACCAAAGAGTGATTCTGTTATGAAGCATAGCTGTGGAGCTCTCTGCGGCCTCCTATCCAGGAGGGGTGCAGAAACTGTTTATTGAATGAATATGTAATTAGATACATGAACGAACAGAAACTTATTTGGGAATGACTATCTTGCTTTGAGGGGGGGGCGGGTAGATAATCCTAGGTTTTGTTTTGAAGGCAAAAAGGGCTAAGGCCAGAAAGCAGGAAGGACTGGTCAGTGGGCAGTCTGCCTCAGTTGATGATTTTGTTCTGCAGTCTAGTGGTGAGCCAGGCCCCTTGGCTCCCTGCCCCTGTCCCCAACCCAGACAGATAGCTCACCAGTTCGGGGCCTCAGCCTGAGGTTGGACTGCCCTCTAGTGGGTGGAGGGAGCAGCACAGGGAAGCCTTGGCCCCCAGCAGGCTCTCCTTTCACTTGGCACCAGGAGGGAGCAGGTGCCCATTTGCTCCTCCCACCTGGAGTTGGTTATCCCTGAAGTCTACAAGCCCACCCTGCACAGGCATAAAGTAGGTGCTCCATAAATATCTGAGTAAAGGGATGCCGGGGGGTGGGGTCTAATGGCCCTTCCTCCAGAGAACCCCCTTCCTGTCTTCTGCCCTCCCTGGGGCTCCTGCCAGCCCCTGACCCCCCGCCAAGGTCACTTACCTCCAAGGCTCCCGCCCACAATGGCAAGCATCAGTGTGACAAACAGCCCGAAGAGTTGGTACACAGCTTGAGAAATGGCACTGCGTTGGCCCTCAGCTATGAGTGGAAACACGCTCTGTAGGCTGCAGGGAGGTTGTGGGGACACATGGGTGGCACGTGGAGCTGTCACACAGTGGCCAAAGGGACTTCAGGGGGCTCCCCACCAGGCTGAGTCTCATCCCCAGGCTTTTGCTCCAGTCCGGCCCACAGCCTGGAAACCCCTCGCCCTTGTGTGACAGGACACCCACACACTTTTCAAGGCTCAGGGTGAGGGTCCCTTTTGCCTGCCCTCTCACCTGAGCCCTGATATGCAAATGTGGATCCTAAGGGTCATTATCTCTTACTGACCCTTTAGTAACAATATGGTTGAATGAATGAAGATAGACACTGCTTTGGTTGGTGGTGCACAAAGCGGGGAGAGAATGGAGTCACTCCAGGGGACAATAACTTCATTGTGGGTCAGTGAGGGGAACTCACCCATGTCCGTAAGCTTCATGGGTAGCCAGTGCAGCCACAAGGACCCCCAGAAGGGCTCCCAGGACCCCAGGCATCCCATGAAGGTTATGGACGCCACACGTGTCTTGAACTTTGAATTTTGACTCGAGGATGGGCTGGAGCACAGGACAACAATAATGAGTCCCAGGTGCCCTTCTCACCCCGGGCCTGTTGGGGAGGTGACAGAAAAGGCCCTGAAGACCGCTATTTTGCCCAGGGCTAGAGAGGCATCCATACCATAAAGAACTTGTACCCCAGCGTGGAGACAGTTCCAGCCAGGAAGCCAGCTGCCAGAGCCCCGAAGGGTGTCAGCATCATTTCACTTGATGTCCCCACCACAACCCCTCCAGCCAGTGCTGCATTCTGGATGTGGACCTAAGGGAGCAGCGGGGAGCAAGGCGTTGCAGGCCCTTTCAAATCTTCACACCCACACTTACCCCAACACAGTGGTGCCAACTGCTTCCAGAATCCCTCCGCCATCTAACCGCTAACCTTCCCGTTATTACATCATCGCCTCTCGCTCTGACCACAGACCCCCTCGCCCCCCGCCTCCACGTGCCCAAGCCTGTACCTGTTCCCTGGAGAATCGGCCTCAAGGAGTGTCAGACCTCTCCTCCCCCCGAGTCCTGCCCCTGTTCTCCCGTGGCCATACCATGTCCAGCCGCCCATCCCCCCCAACAAGGGCTGACAGGGCGAAGGTGCTGAGGGTGCTCGCGGTCAGGGAGTAGTACGTGTTGAGGGCCGTCCGATGCTGCCCATCTCCAAGCGTAGTGGGCGCAGAATTGAAACTAGGCCAGAAGATCCACAGGAAGATGGTCCCTAAAGGGTGGGCAGGCAGACAGAGTGAGAGGGAGGGAGTGGCTCCCCCATGAGTTACTGGCTGTGTAACTGCGGGCAAGTCACCTCTCAGCAGCCTCAGTGTCCTCATCTTTAAAGTGGGGATAGGGGCCAGCCGAGTGGCTCAGTTGGTTAAGAGTTGGTTTAGAGTGAGAGCTCTGAGCAACAGGGCCACTGGTTTGATTCCCACATGGGCCAGTGAGGCTGCGCCCAAGCTGAGCTGTTGCTGAGCTGCCAACAGGTGGCAGGATGGCTCAGCTGGTGTAACAACAAGATTGCCTGTTCGATGGTGGCTACGCCCACCCGCAACTAAGACTGAACTCAGCACCTTGAGCTGAGCTGCCGCGGGGATGGCTCAGTGGATAGAGCGTGTACTCTTTTTTTGTTTTGTTTTGTTTTGTTTTTTTGAGGGCAGTGTCACTGGCCCTCACACGTGGGACTGAACCGGGCCGCTGGCTTCCCAAGCCAGCGCTTAACCACCGCGCCACTCGGCCAGCCCGAGCGTGTACTCTTAACAATAAGGCTGCTGGTTCAACTCTTTCATGGGATGGTGGCTATGCCCATCCGCAACTAAGACTGAACTCGGCACCTTGAGCTTAGAGGCCATGAGCTGCCAACGGGAAGCCAGATGGCGACTGGCGCCCTCCACAATAAAGACTGAAGAACAACAACTTGGCTGGTCCCCTCCCCCAATTCCCCAACACTGTTCCCCACCCCCAATTCCCCAATAAAAGCTTAAATAAATAAATAAATAATAAAGTGGGGATAGGAGTTCCTACTTCATAAAGTGAGGACTAAAGGAGGGGGTGCAGGTGACGCACACAGCCCAAGGTGGAGCATAGTAAGTGCTCTATAATCAGTAGCACTGGCAGCCCTGACACAAAAGGGAGCCAGAGACTAAAACCCACAAAGTGTTGAGAGTCTAAGTATCAGGATGAAAGAAGAAAAAAGACCAAGTGCCCTGCATGTGAAGCCTGAAGCTGGGAACTTGACATATATGTCAGGAAAGAAATTGGTTTTAGAACCTCGACGACCTCCGAGAGGGTGGGCCCTGCACTGTGCAGGAGAGACTCTGCCTGCGGGCACCGGGCGGGCCAGGTGCAAGAACTGGGGCTCCTACCCCCTGCTGCCCACGTGAGGTGCCCAGTCAGTCCTGGAGGGAGAGGGAGGAGGAGCCAGGGGACAAGGTGAGAGGCAGGCTGGGACCCTGTAGGGGTAGGACCAGAGTGGCAAGGAGGCTGGAGGGGCTGCCCCCTCATCCTGAGTGGTATTGGGTGTGCCACAGAACCTCTCCCTGCACCCCCCACACTCACACATGCATGCTCTGACGGGAGAGTTTAGGAGGGATCAGGGAAAGGCTGGTGTCCTGCAGGAAGGCACTGGGAGGCAGAGGAGAGCTGAGAATGCAGGAATCTTGGGGAAACTTCAAACTTGAAGCTAGACTTATCTGGGTCTCAAAGGGCAAGGGGGCCTCAGCTGCCCTAGGGTTCCGAGCACTCTATTTCACAGCAAACGCAGATCAAGAAATACAAAACCAGCCTCTTTCTTTACTGTAAGAATAGGCACTCAGTCACTATTCAATACTGCCCACGAAAAAATAAGTTACCTGTTTCCTTTCCTGTTTACAAAGGTAGAGAGAGGAGCCAAGGCAGGGTGCAGGTAGGTGCTTAGGAGAAACAGCTGGTGGTGATGGTCACACCCTACTACCCCCAGGGGTGACCCATGACCTCCACCCCCAACCCCGCGGTGCAGGGGCTTCTGGGAAAAGTGCCCAGGAGGAACTGTCCTAAGGAGGTGGGAGGCAGCACTGGGGAAAAAGGCTGGGGTAAGAGATGAAGAAGCCGGGAGAGAGTGGGGAGGGAGGAGGAGGGCAAGGGCTGTGTGCCAGGCTCAGGAGCCTGCTTTCTAACTAGTGGGTCGCAGGCTCTGGAGAGTTTTGAGCAGGGATGGCCTCTGGGAATGGGCCTTGGGCCTGTGCAGATCTAGGGCTGATTTCTAAAAACCTGTCTAAAGCTGTTGAGAAGGAGCACAGGTCCGGGGCTCTCGCGGGAGAGTCCACGTGGGAAGGGCATTCCCCACCGGAACCCTAGTGACCACAGGCAGCACCCTGAGAGCTGGCCTGGAGATGGTCATCTCTGTCCCACCTCAGGGGTGCCCGTAACCAGTCCCCCGCCCACCCCACTTTGGAGGCCTCACCAATCATGGCAAAGAGGTCAGAGTGGTAGACGGAGCCCAGGCGATGTTTACTCTTCTCCAGCTGTGGCCTGTAGAGGACCCGTGACAGGGCCAGCCCGAAGTAGGCACCGAAGGTGTGGATGGTCATGGAGCCTCCTGCATCCTTCACCTGGGGGCACAGAACTGAGGTGCAGGGGCTGCCCCGCCAGCCCCCCACCCCCCACCCCCCACTCCAGGGCCTGGGCCTGGCCTCCCTCAGCCCTCATCCCATCCCCCTCCAGACTCACCCCCAGGAGAGTAAGCAGTACAAACTCGTTGATGCCAAACAGTGCCACCTCCAGCAGCGCCATGAGCAGCAGCTGGGCAGGCCCCGTCTTGCCCAGGACAGCCCCAAAAGAGATGAGCACAGCGCCCGCACAGAAGTCAGCATTGATCATGCTGGGGGGTAGGAGGGGGAGTAAGGGGGGGCCAAGACAGGCGGTCCTGGGGGGAGGGGTCGGGGAGGAGCCAGTGAACTCCCCACCCCCCACATGCCTAAGCGCCTGCCCAGTAGGCCATTAGGGTCACCTTGCCTTTTGTACATGGGGAAACCCAGTCTCAGAGAGGTTCTGGCACGTGGTGAATGACATGGCAGGTTGAACAACCGGTCTTAAACCGGGATCTCCTCAGACCCTGCCCTTCCCATGAAGCCATCTGCCCTCCCAAGAGCTGGTGAGAAGCAGGGGCCTGAAGACATGGCGGGGTGTGGCTGAGGGTGTGGCCCAGGCAAGGCAGCTAGGAAGCCAACTCACTGGCGGGGGAAACTCTGTGAGGGAGCAGGCGTGAAGAGCAGGCCTCATACTGGGTCCTGTGGGCAGGGGCCCCCCAGCTAGGCTGGGGCTGGGGGTGAGCAGGGAGGCCACTGCCGCCCACCTTTCTACACCAACGTGGATGTGGCGGTCGCGGAAGGAGTGCAGGAAGCCCTGGACCAGCGTGGACCACTGCAGGGCCAGCGCGGCCAGGAGGAACGTGAAGCCCACACTGCTGAAGCCGTAGCGCTGCAGGAAAGCCATGAGGAAGCCGAAGCCCACGAACACCATGGCGTGCACATCCTGGAAGCCTGCGGGCACCGCAGCTGCTCTGGGCGCGGCCCTGCACGGCCCCCAGCCCGGGCCTCTCACCAGCCGGGGCCACCCTGAGGCTGGAGCCCAGCCTGTCAATCTCCCCAGGCATGGCAGGGCCTCCTGGCTGGGGCCACCTGTGCAGAGCTGGCCAGCTCGGGGCAGTGGGACCCCGACCATCCCTGCTGTCCCCATGTCAGAGCAAGGGAGGAGAGCCTTCTCCTGCTCTCTTTGCTGCCCCCCTCATTTGCCCTATCCCTGGTCTCTTACAATCCCCTGTGGAAAAGTCCAACCTGTGTGTCTCCTCCTGCGGGCCCTGCTCTGCCATGCTCAGGATTCTCTTTCCCTCCAGGCTTCTCAATTTTCCCTTTCTGCTGGAAAGTCCTTCTTCTTCTTTTTTTTTTTTTTTCTTGAAGGCAGTGTCACTGGCCTTCATAAGTGGGACCCAAACCAGGGTCGCTGGCATCCCAAGCCAGTGCTTAACCACCGCGCCACTCAGCCGGCTCTGGAAAGTCCTTCTTGATATCTGACCTCCATTCCTCATACTTTAGAATCAATACCTCTCTATTCTGAGGATTTTACTTTTTTTTTTAGAGGGCAGTGTCACTGGCCCTTATATGTGGGATCCAAACCGGGGCTTCTGGCGTCCCAAGCCAGCTCTTAACCACCATGCCACTTGGTCGGCCTGAGGATTTTATATTTTAAAAAAATAATTTACAAAATAGCTTTAAATTGTTAGCAGAGATTACCTCAGGGAGAAGGAATTGAAGGGAGGGCATGGCTGCTGCCCCCCTCCCTCTCCCCCCCCACCACCACCATACACACACTCCAGGACAAATCATGCCCCTGAAGTTATGCAACATGGTGCCTCTGGGAAGCAGGCCTTCACTTCTTAGTCTGTTTCTTTCTATAGTTTGAGCTTTTTAATTTCATAGGTGAATTACTTGATTTTTTTTTTCCAGTGTCAATGGGGTTTCTAGGCAGGGAGATTTGGGGTCTTTTCTGTTTGTTTTCTATTCTGTACCACTGTCCATAAAAATAAAATAAACTAAGCAAATACAAATAACATACAGTAATATTGACAATGCGATAAATACAAATGATTTGCTTCAATATGAGCTCTGTACCCCTCCCCACCTACTTGTAAATAGGGTTTGAAGCACACCCTCAGGGTTGTTAGGTGCACACTCGGGTCTGTATATGGGGAGTAACACATGCTATACATCTTTGCTGTAACTGAAAACACCAGAGAAAGAGGACCATGAGGGCACGTCCTGCTTTTGTTATAAACTATTGAGAAACAGGGTCATCCATGGCCCTAAACGTGCCCCTTGTAGAGCTCTACGTGAGAAATTTCTCTTGGGACGATGTGCTAGGAAATGTCACTTCTCCCAAGGAACTGGTCTCCTTTCCCGCACTCATGTGACAGATGTTTACTGAACACTGGTACATCAGGTTCTGGGAATGTAGCTGTCATCAAGCAGCCATAGACCCTGAGGTCACGGGGAGGGCATGGAAGACACACATCAAAGAATCAAAACATCGCACATGGGAGCCTTCCTTGGTTCTGATGAGGACACATAACTGATCATATTTCCTTTTCTCCTTGGCTTCCTGGAAGCTCAGAGCTGCACTGGACTCGCAGCTGCAGGTCCTTACTGTGGCCATTCCCTGTGTTCTGCTGCTCTGCTTTCCTTTTCTTACACACCTGTTTTTGTTATAACTGATCTCAGATTTCTCGTAGAAAGAGGCAGGTCATAAAGGAAACAAAATCATGGTCATCTTTTTTTGTTTAATCTGGAGAAGCACCAACAAGCCAAAAAGTTATTATTGAACTCTAGAATGTAATCAGTAACTTTGAGAGAAGCAAACTTTTATTCTTTTTTGTTGCTGTGTATGGGTTGATAAGGAGTGAGTTTGCAAGTCCCTGGCAAAGGGTTAGGTGTGTGCTGGAATTGGAGGTCTGCAGCTCACTGCCAGCCCCAGCCAAGGGGAGTAAGCCTCCCTAAATGTCACTTCTTCAGCCCTGCCCTCTACCCAAACCACCCAGACATCTCTTCCTGAATCAGTGGCTACACCCACTCTGGCCTGATTCCTTCCCCTGGGCACAGGGAGAGGTGAAGGCCTAGCTCACCAAAGCCCTGAGCTCCCGGATGTTAAAACCCAATAGAAAAGAAGCATCACACCACTCAGCCCACAGCCTAAGTTCTTTTTTTTCTTTTTTTTTTTTTTGAGGGCAGTGTTACTGGCCCTCATATGTGGGACCGAACCGGGGCTGCTGGCTTCCTAAGGCAGCGCTTAACCACCGCGCCACTCGGCCGGCAGAAAGCCTAAGTTCTTTTAGGCCTCACTGCCTGACTTCCTTTCTCCTTGTGCAAACAATAAAAGGGGTGTCATGTCTGTTCTTTTACCCAAGGACAGCAAGTTAACAAAGGAGCCTGGGTCACAGGTTTCCATGCCCATGACGTGCCCAAACCACTCCAGAACTTGTCTTAAATAGCAATAATATTTATATCTCCTACCCTGGGTTTGTTTGGACTCAAAACTCAATCCCTTGGCCTTTCAACTGACATCTAAACATCAGAAAACCCCCTCACTGGGGAACATTCCACATAGACACTCTCCATGGGCTATGCCAGCCAGAGGCAAGGGCATGGATAAGATGCCCCTTCATAGTCCCTTTAGGGTGCCCCATGGAGGCACGATGGAGTCTGGTTGGAGGGACGATAAAAGCCCTCTAGAGCCACCTATTGACCTTGGACCAGCAGCTTAAGTTCTCTGAGCCTCAGTTTCCTCTTCTGTAAAGCGGGGATATAAGATGAGAGGAGCAGGGAAATGGAATGGTGAGCTGGGGAGGTCTCCCCACAATCCTCCCCCCCTACCTTTAAGGAGACAGATGGGGCTGTATTCTCCTGGGAGAGGTCACAAGCTGCTCTAGGGCCGGCCGAGTGGCGCGGTGGTAAAGTGCTGGCTTGGGAAGCCAGCGGCCCCAGTTCAGGTCCCACATATGAGGGCCAGTAACACTGCCCTCAAAAAACAAACAAACAAACAAACAAACAAACAAGCTGCTCTGATCCCAGTCACAGCCCCCTTCCCCACCTGTTCCGAGAAGATCCCGATCCCAACTCAGTCTGTCCTAAATCCCTCTCCTGGCAAGTAAGGTCTCAGAGGTGTATAGAAAAGGACCTGCCCATATTTTTCTTCTTAGAACCCTTCCTCATGTTTCCTTCTTGTGTCCCCTGAAACCCTGGGCTTTTCCCTTCCCTTCCCTTTTTTTTTTTTTTTTGAGGGCAGTGTCACTGGCCCTCATATGTGGGACCCGAACCAGGGCCACTGGCTTCTCAAGCCAGCGCTTAACCACCGCGCCACTAGGCCAGCCCTTCCCTTCCTTCTTAGTTTCCATTACTCGCCTCATGGGGTAGGAAGCTTGCATGTGAGGGAAAGGCTGCAGATAGGTCAAGACACCTGGTTCCAGCCTGGCTAACTTACTGTGTAATCTTGGGCAGTCACATGTCCTCACTGGCTCTCTGCATGTCTGAGAGGAGTGGACCAGGTGGGCTCTGAGGTCCCTTTCTACAGACACATCCAGCAGACCCTCAGAGTGGTCATGTTCTTGGCACTGGCTAGTGCCCCAGCACAGCAGCAGATGCCGGGCTCCTTTCATCTCCCAAATCAAAGGGCGCCGCTACACCCACTCTGGCAGCCCCATGCCTTCCGCTGGGCACAGGAACAGGTGAAGACCCGGCTCATCAAAGCTCCGGGCTCCGGGCTCCTGGGACCTCACACCTCCCTCCTCCCCAATTTTTCCCCACACCAGGGTCCCAAGTCCACAGGGGTGGAAACCTAGAGCAGAAAACAAGGGAGGACTCCCACCTCTTACTGCCATTCCTCTTACTGCAATCCAGGGCGGGCAGCTGTGTCCAAAGAAAGTCCACCACTGCAGCAGAGGAGTGAGAGGCTGGCAGGTTTCAGGGAGACTTTGAAACAAGCAAGGTTTGGAGGCCTTGAGTGAGGGCCAGAGAAGCAAATGGGGGTTCGTGGCGGGCAGCCAGGTCAGACCCTTGGAGAAGAGCTTATTTCTCTCAGCCTGTGGACTGTTCCTGCCAACTCCCTATCTCGCTGGACAAAGCACGACCCCACAAGTCTGCCATCCCAGCTTCCATGGCTCACCTTGTACAGCCGGGGCTGGGATAAGATATGGGGAGGGAGGAGTTGTCACTCCCTCTGCCCAGAATGGCCAGGGGACTGGTGCATCATGTGCAGATCCAGGCCGCCACCTCACCCTCTAGGTCCTCAACACTGTGAGCTTCCTGTTGTCAGGCTGGGGCCGCGAGAGGGGACAGCCTGCTGCCAGCTCTGCATATAGAAAGTAGGATAATAGGCCAGCCGAGTGGCGCAGCGGTTAAGCGCTGGCTTGGGAAGCCAGCGGCCCCGGTTCGGGTTCCACATATGAGGGCCAGTGACACTGCCCTCAAAAAAAAAAAAAAAAAAAAGTAGGATAATAATAGCCTGGGATTTTTTTTTACAGGAGATTCTTACACTCTGGGCCTTGTTTGAATGTATATCCTTTAAACTGAGGCATCCTTTTCCCCATTTCCCAGATGGGGAAAACTGAGGCTTGGAGAAGACCTGCCCAAGAGTTTGTAATGAGGTCTGGGAGATCCGGTGTCCTTGGTTCCAGCTGCCCAGGGCCTAAGTCACAAGGCTGGGCTTCCAACTTAGAGGGAGAGGCTCTGTTCCCAGCAGGGCCTTGTCAGCAGGCAGGTGAATTGGGCAGCATGGAGCTTGGGATGCCTGAGTCCCAGTACCAGCTCTGCCACTCAGGAAGTGGGTGATCAGGAACAAGTCACAACCCCTTGGAGCCTCAGCTTCCTCTCCTGTGAAATGGGCTGATGACCCTGCCATGCCTCCTTCTCAGGGCTGGGGGCTGCTGCTCTGTGGTTGGCTGGTAGGTCATCGCATCATTTTCTCTCTGACTCTGGAAGGGCCAGTGCTGGAGGACTGGGGAAGAGATGCCTGAACCCCACTAGTCTCAGCTGCCTTTGTGGCTAATACCTGCCATTACCCCCGGCTGCACCCCACTCCCTACCCTCCCACCCCCATTCTCTTTCCTGTGGTCAGGGTGCAGGCCCCAGGAAAGGCAAAGTCTCCAGAACAGCCCAGCAAAACCCAATTAGGCCAACTGGGAGGTGGAGCAAGGGAACAGTTAAAGCTGGGCTGGGGCTTCAGATCGGAGTTTGAACCCAGCTCCCTCAGTTCTGACACTGTGACCTTGAACCAGCCACTTAATTTCTCCGAGCCTCAGTTTCCCCACCTTTGTCTACTTCATAGACTAAATGAGACAACGCATGTGCCACCCTCAGCACAATTCCTGGACCATGGCAGACACTGTTAAAGGGTGTTATAATAAGTTTGGGGCACCTTCATCTCAGAGCCAGAGCTCGGTCTGGGAACTCGAATGCCCCCTCCCGAGACGCCAGGAAGCTTGGGGTCTTTGCTCCCCGAGCGCCCTCACCCGCACTCACTTGGGTAGCGAAAGTAAAATTCATTGTCCGCGTTACTGTGGTTGCCCCAGTGCCAGAGGGCAGCGTCGGTTTCGTGGTCGTAGCGGACAAAAACCGCAAAGAGGATGGCGGTGGCGCCCTGGAAGAGGAGGCACAGCAGGGGGAACAGCAGTCGCCGACCCGCGGTGCGGCGTGGGGACCCGGCCATTGGACAGAGGCTACGAGTCTCTCGGACTCCGGCTCTGGGCTCGCGGAGCAGCAGACACACTCGGGGGCGGGCGGAGCAGGTTTTACCTGAGCCAGGCCTCGCCCATGCGGGCCACGCCCACTCGGAGGCCACACCCACGCCGACGCTCCCTCCGCGGCTCCTAGCTCCAATCGGGCGAGGAGAGGCTCGAGACCCAAGGTGGGGCAGGGCCTAAGAGGGGTAGGGGCGTTCGAACACCCGGGTCCTGTCTGCGTTGGCCCAGGTGACCCTGGCGCTGTTCTGGTTGGTCCAGCCCCTTGGAAATGACCCTGGAAAGGCACCCAGTGTTCTGCCTGCTGAGGCACAGCTGTGACGCGGTCGGTGGGGGCGACAAAGGGAGTTGACCTGCTCCCTCAAAAAAATGGTGTTTAGAGAGTGTTTCCCAAGGAATAAGGGGCCCTTAAAGGCCTGGCCTGGCCCCTCCAGGGTTAACGCGAGAGAGAGTTGAGTTACTCAATCTTTTCCCGGCTGAAAAACGAGATTGGAGCATGGAGATAAAGTGCAGGCTCTCCAGACATTGATGATTAACTGGGCAGGCAGGTGGGCAGGCAGCCGGCTCCTGAGCGCTGAGCCTCAGAAGTGCAGCTGCACCCCGCTCCAAGCCTCCTCAACCTCTCCAACCCCAGTCTGCACCCCACTACAGTACGGAAGGCTCTGCAGGGGCCACGCTGACACCCGGGTTCCCTGTGCCGCCCAGTGTGGATATGAGGGTTTGTTTGGGCTGCCCCAGCAGCTGCAAAGAAAGGAAGTGAGGTGGAAGGAGGGTCTTCTCACTTACCAGTCGAGTCCCTTGTTACACAGTTAAGATTTGCATCCTCTGGGGTTTTGGTAGACAGACACCGGAGGCACTTATTGTGAGCCAGGCTTGGGATGTTAACCAGGTGACCCCTCCCTCCAGCAGCCCCTGTCCAGTTGGAAGACAGACAGTTAGGAGGGAACTGAATTACCAATGGGGTAAATGTGTGACCCTGGGAAGTACAGAGGCTGCGGGGGCTCAGGCGGCGAGGCTGCAGAACCCATAAGAGTGGGGATGGCGAAGGGTCGGAGATGGGGAATTGCTTCCTGTGGGGTAATGTCTGCAGGCCATCTAGGAGGGCACCCCTGGACTTGGACAAGTGAAAGAAGAAGAGGGGCCTCTCAAGAAGGGGACCCGCATGGACAGAAGCCTGGCCGTCTGAGTGTCCAGTGTGTTCAGGAACTGGGTCTGGGGTGGGAAGGCCCTGCGGAGGCACATGGCCTTGACCTAGAGGGTGCTAGGTCACCTGAGGGCTCTACACAGGTAGAGGGCCTGGTACAGCTGGTCCTGACATCTGCAGGCCACAAGGGGCTTAAAGGAGAAAAGCTGAGGGCCAGTCTCTACACTGCTGCCCCTGTCAGAGGGGAATGTGGTATGGGAGGGGCTGGTGGGTGTCTGTAAAGGTGTCCCAGGCCCCTGCCTGAAGGAAGAGCTGCTGTTCCCAGGAGAGGTGGCCCAGGCTCAGAAGGGCCAGCCATTCCCCAGAGCAGGTGCAGAGAGGGGTTCCTCCTAGGAACCAATGGCCCCTTCTCAGGAACATGCAGGGACCAAGGTGACTCTCCCTCCCCTTTCCCCTTCTGTCCTTTCCCCAGTTCACCTCCTCCCCTCATGGGCTTGAGCTCCAGCCCAGCGATGATGACTCTGGGGTCAGCTGCATTCTAGTTGCCCAGCTTCCTGATCTAGGGGCCCAGCCAGCCAGGCATGGGCAGGCACGGGTCAGCCTCTGGGTAGCAGTCTCTGGTAGTGCTGCTTCTAGAAGGCCAAGCAGACCCTCTGGCCCTTGCTGGCCCCTGGCCCAGAGGCAGAATCTCTGTTTTCCAGCTCCTTCTGCGCAGTGGTAGGGACAGCGGATGTCTGGTCAACAGTGCTTGGGTAATGATTCTTGGATAACTCAGCATCTGGGTATCCTCCCAGGCCCAGTCTTTGGCCACAGAGACGCCGCCTGCTTCCTGAACTGTTTGGTGTGAAGGTTGCTCTGGATTGCCCAGGCAGACTCTGGACAGGCCCTCCAAGGGGAAGCGCCTTCAGAAGCTACAGAACAGGAAGAGCCAGGGCAGGGCGGCTGGGCCTTGCCAGCATCTTCTGGGGGCCTCCTCCCTAATCTCAGCCTCCTCCATCTCTCTCTTACCTGCTGACTCTCTTAGCCTCTTTAACTTCCTCAGGCTCTCTGATTTTCCCTCTCCTCTGTGGCTCATCCATTCATTCAGCTAGTCATTTAGTGCAAATCCTGGGCCAGGAGGTCCCGGGACTATGACCTGAGGCTCTCTTCATCTCTTGTTAGAGGGCTGGGTCCTATAGGCCCACAGCCCTGGCAGGTATTAACCCTTTATTTGCTAGATTGTGGCGAGGTCTACAGGGAGCCCCTAGAAGTGGCCAGGATAGCTGGGCCAGCCTCTGGAGGAGACACTTGGAGAACTTTGGGCTACAGATCTTTACCAACCTGTATGGGAGAATGTTGATATTTTAACAACTACTAGGTACAAGCTGGTATTGCCCTAGAGCCAGATCCTGACAGTCCTCCACATCTGAGGGCCCCCTGGCCCATTCTCCCCGTCTGAGGGCTCTCTGGGCCCACCACCCATATGGAGAGGCCCAGCCCATGGTTTCCGTTTGGATCACCATGTGATGGCAGGTCCTAGGCCCTCCTTCCCACCTCCTCTGGCCTTGAAAGCTCTGATGGAATTGGGGGCCTCATCTCCCATTTCTCCCTCCCCCCTAGACCTCCTCTTGGGAGCCCCTGACTCTGTCGCCAGCTCCTGTCCTGCGTCGCCTGGGGTCTGTCCAATCTTTGACCTTCCATCTCCAGTTTCCTGCTGTGACCAGCTGAATGCCTAAAGGGTGCCCAAGGGAACCGGCGTCTGCTGCCTGCCCTGGCCCAGCCTCACCAGGCCATGTGTGGGGACCAGGCCTCGGGTTACTGAGTAACTTTGTGTTGCTCAGAGCTGCTCTTTATCAGGTTCACCTCCCCTCTACTCCCTGCACTCTGGGTTCAGGAATCCCCAAAGCCACTTGGCTCTTTTGGCTCCACTGAGCTATCTCCAGTGTTATGGGGGAAAAAATGAGAAAAGTGGCAAAGCACAAGAGTCACTGAGACACTTGTCATTCATTCATTCAGCATTTTTCCTGGATGACCTTGGGCAAGTCACTGAGCCCTCTTTGAGTCTGTTTCCTCATCTAGAGAAGGAATGCTATTCCCTTTGTGGGATTGTTATGACTACTGCAGATAAATGATGGTGAGTGTTGGCATTTTCACACGCATTTAACAGAGGTGATGATTATTACTGTTCTGATTGGCGAAGCAGACAGGATGGTGGCCGGTTGGAACACACGAAGGAAGCCCGCCTCTGAAGACAGACAGACAGTCTCAATGCATCCTCCCGTTATTGGCTGGAAGGGTTGAGTAGCCAGGGTCAGGGGTTTAGGTTAGCACAGAGAGGGCCATCAGGCCAGCAGCCCCAGGAATATGGCAACTCTTCAATAGAGGAGACTGGGGAAAGGCAGAGCTTGCCTTCATTCGACAAATAGATATTGAGCACCTACTGTGTGCCAGGCACTGGGCCAGGTGCTGGAAATCCAGTGGAACAAGATCAAGCCCCAGGGCTGGGCAGGGCCTCCATCTGGGGGAATGAATGTAAGTGAGTAGGCAGAGGACCACATGGGAGAGACCGGTCCTATAGGGTCTTACCCCTCAGTAGGGTTGGTCAGGGAAGGCTCCTCAGAGGAAGTGGTGCCAGCACTGAGACCTGGCCTAATTTCACAACTGGCGTGGAGGAGGGGGATTCCTTTCGTTCTGACAAGGCCAGGAAGGGGGCTTGCTTCTAGGAACAAGTCGCATAGAAGTAGCTGCAGTCATAGGGAGAAGGTCCGAGAAGCCACATGCTCACCCGCCTTCTCTTCTCTAGTTGTCCCAAGGACTCTGCCACCACCCGAGCCACCCCAATCACACTGCGCCCTAGACAAGCAGACGGCTGCCCACGTCCTTCCGCCTCCCTCTGCCAGGAGCCGTTGTGCAGCTATCCCGGGATTGATAGACCCTGGGCCTCCTCCCAGCCTCCCCCAAACTCAAGGGACACTTTTTGATGAACACGTTTTCTCTGGAAAGGGAGCCGCTGAGCAGAAATGTCCTTCATTATGGGAGCAGGGCCAGTGTTTGTAAGGGACAGAAGCCCATCTCCTCTGCCCAGGGCCTGGGGAGGGCCCCTGCATGGCAGGGCAGGAGGGGCCAGGATGAAGGTAGTGACATATGTTTAGGTTCTGAGCAGCTCAGGATGCAGAAAGGGACGGGACTGGCTGTGGACGCAGGACTTGGCTCCCTCTAGTGCGCATCTGGGAATGTGGCCTGCCTGCTCCGGGTCTCCCTCTGTGGCCCTGCCAGGTCCTGAGACACTGGACAGCCTGAGAGCTCAGTGCAGTTAAGCACGCCCCCACCCACCCACCCATTCAGCTCTTCATTTCACAGCTATTTATTGGGCCAGGATTGCAAGGTCAAGCAGGCCCTGATTTCAATCCTGAGGACACATCAGTGATGAGAGGGAGTTTAAAGAAGCAAAGCTGAATGAGGGGACAGAGTGGCAGGGCTGCTGCTTGCTATTCGACTGGATTGCTAGAGAGAGGGGAAGGAAGTGGGGGTGGGGATGTCACAGACTCCAAGCCACAGGGGATCAGCCATGCCCTGCCCACCCCTTGCCCCCTCCCCCAACTGAGAGGGCGGTCTGGCCAGAGCGAGGTGAGCACACACAGGACTGGGAGTTTGGGCTTTACTGTAACGATTATGAGAGCAAGTAAGGGGTCAAGAGCAGAGGAATAAATAATGTCTGATTAGGGCCGGCTGAGTGGCATGGTGGTTAAGCACTGGCTTGGGACGCCAGTGGCCCCGGTTTGGATCCCACATATGAGGGCCAGTGACACTACCCTCAAAAAAAATAACGTCTGATTAATTATTTCAAAGGATCCTCTGGCTGCCTGGGGAGCATGGACTGCAGGGCTAAGTAGAGTAGATGGCCAGTGTAGGGGCCGCTGGAACAATCCAGGGAAGAGCAGTGGTGGGTAACAGTGGAGAAGGCAGGAAGCAATCAGGGTTTGGCTGGACTCAGAAGGGAGAGCCAACAGGGTTTACTGAAAGGGTGGGTCTGGGCTAAGAGAGAAAGGAGTTGTGATGGATGGAACTGTGTCTCCTCACATTTGTGTGTTGAAGCCCAACCCCCAGTAGGATGGTATTTGGAGATGGGCCTTTGGTGGGTGATGAGGGTTAGAAGAGGTCATGAGGGTGGGGACTTCATGGCAGGATAAGTGCCCTTGAAAGAAGAGACACCAGAGAGCTTCCTATCTCTCTCTGCTACGTGAGGACACAGCGAGAAAGCAGCCATCTGCAAGCCAGGAAGAGAGAAATGAGACAGTAGATGGAGGGGGATGAGGGGACTGGGGAATTTCTTCTTTTTTTAATAATAGGAGATGCTCAGTGAATGCTTGTGGGATGAATGAATGAAGCAAGCAAGTGGAGCGAATGCCCAGCTGTACGGCCAGGTCCCCTGTCCTCCCATGAATAGTGTCCCTCTGACCGCCATTCCTACAGATGCTGAGAAGCCCGCTGGTGGCCAAGGCACCACCAGAGCCACACGCCACTTCCTGCCTGTCCCACCTTTGTCTCCAAACTGAAGGAAGGTGCTTGGGCTCCCCATTCTTGAACATGTTTCCTCTCACACTCCCTCAGCCTTTCCAATTCCAGCCAGGGACAGCGGCAGGAGACCCCCTCTTCCTCTCACACAACTCTGTTCTCTGTTTTCTATCTCCTCACCCCCGAGGTGATGTCCTCCTGTTTGGGGGCTTCAATCCCATCAGTGCACAGATGTCTACCACATTTCTGTCTCCACCCCAGGCCTCCCCACTGAATTCAGGTCATGTATGTAACCACCTGGAGGACATTTCCACTTAGGTAACTAACGGGCATCGCAAACCTAACACAGTCGAAACCAAGCTTCCGTTTCCCGGCCCTACCTCTCCTCCCCTAGGCTTCTGCATCTCATAAATGAAGACTCTATTAGTCCGGGTATTCAGATAAAAATCCCGAGTCATCCATGACTTCGCATTTGCTCACACGTCACATCCATCCATCGCAGAATCCTGGAAGCCATACCTTCAAAATATGGTCATACTCCAAATAGTTGTCACCACCTTCATGGCTGCCACCTTGGTCCAGCCAATATGTGAGAGAAAATGGTGACCTAAAGAGGCTCAAACGGCTAAGCCAACCTTGGCCGTGCTCCTCTCAAGTCCCTCTCTCTCTCCCTCTCTCCTTCTCTTTCTCTCCCCTCACCCCTCTCTGTTCCAGGCTCAAAACCGGTCCTTCTCTGCAGTATAGCTCACATTTACCCACTGCCTGTCTTCATTTCCAAACCCCTTGTTCAGACCATGGTGGTTTCACATCAGGTTACTGTTATTAATTTATACAAGTCTCTCAACTTCCATCCTGCCTCCACCCAAAATGTGTTGCCCATGGTGTTTCTACCATCTTCGGCGTGCCTTGACACTCTCTGGAAGCTTCCTATGGCTCTCCAGGGCTTCAAATAAAATCAGAGCCTCTCAAAGTTGCTGTCTGAACAGTTCCCCAGAGAAAGCTACCTAATCTGTTGTCGACCGCTTTACATTGTGTCCTATTCTGGGGGGTGGATGGGGAACCTCTTCTCCTAATTTCTGATATCTTATTCTCCTACCTCTAGGTCTTTGTTCAAGATTCCCAGCCGACATGAAGCTACCTTACTTCATCTGTCCATACCATGCAATTCTGCCCCCTCATCAGGTGGCATCATAAGGCCACTTCCTCCAGTAAGATTCCAGGGTTGGTCCAGTTGTACCCTAGTAACCTCTATCTCTCACTCTACATTACTGTACTCCAGTAATGTACTGCCCTACTGTACTCCAGCAATGTACTGCTAAATTTTCCAATGAATTCTCTGTCTCATCCACTTATCAGACAGCAAATCCCCCCAAACTCTCTTCTGTAACGTGGCTCACCAGATGCCTTGTACAGTGCTCTGCACTCAGCTCTTACTATGAATTTGTGACCTAACCAATCCTATGTTGGATATCCATGCCCAGATTCCACCACAGGTCACCAGAAAGAAAGAGGGAAGGAACACATGCAATTGTTCCATGATTCATTCACTGAACTGGGGCAGCTGAGGAGCAGCAGCCCACAAGTTCAGGCTGGAAGTGAAGAGTGCTTGCTTTCCCTTGCAAGAGCCAGTCATGTCATGGACGCTTGTAAATGTTCCAGAATGGCCATCTGTTTCTGGGCGAGCTGGGTCTGAGCAAGAGGTTGGCGTACATACATTCCAGGAGTCCTAGGCATTTCTTAGGCTTGTGGCCAGCTCCTGAAGGAGGGGCAGTGCAGGGGCAAAGGGGGCAAGAGACAGACTTGTGACTGTGGGAGGGGCTCCAACAAGATGGCGCCTCTAACCTTTCCAGGCACAACTCAGCCCAGATGCACCTTTGTTCAGCTGGCACCTTGTCACTGAGACC
Source organism: Aselliscus stoliczkanus (assembly GCA_033961575.1). Lineage (NCBI taxonomy): Eukaryota > Metazoa > Chordata > Mammalia > Chiroptera > Hipposideridae > Aselliscus > Aselliscus stoliczkanus. The sequence goes on along the minus strand of CM066739.1, from coordinate 107,655,271 downwards.
GCCGGATTTTAACTGGAAACCAATCTCTGGAATTTATTACTCTTCTGTATTTATTACCCTTGCTGTATGTTCCCCACAGTACTTATGATCACTTGGCATATTTTGTAATTACTTATTTAATAGTTGTCTAAGTCCCCCTTTTGGAATGTAGGCGCCAGAAAGGCAGGGAGCTGGTCTCATTTGTCCCCAGCACCTGGACAAGTGCCTGGCAGGTAAATAGTCAATAAATGCTTGATGAGTGGATGGAATGGTCGAGGAGTGAGGCCTCAGCCTTCTCCTCTTACCTGACAGTGTCTCATTAGCAGTGACCTGAAGTTTTTCCTGCTGTCTAACCTCAACCAATCTTGCTGCATCAGCCCATTTTTCCCCTAATGTTTTCAGCTACATGATAGGCAGCAAGCTCTTCGTTCACCTTGGCAGTTATGTCACCTGTAGTTTGTGTATTTATTGGTCTTCTTTGTCAAATTCTGAGGTCCTCAAAAGCAGGGGTTGTAACTGTCCAGTGCCCTGTTAGGCTGCCCACAGTATGCTAAATACCCATGGAATTCCCCATGGGAGGAGGGATAACAGATATTCAAAGAAACTTTGAGCTAATAGTTACTATTTCCTTCCTTAGCCACTGTTTAACTAACCTTACTAGCAAGCAATAGAATTTTCATCTCAGTCCTGCCTGGTCTAGTCAAGGTGCTAACAAGTAAGGAACACCACAATCAATCAGTAGAATCAGGAAGAAATCAGTAGAGCTGACTAATCAGTAAGCTACCAATGAAACACCTAGAGGTACCGTAACCCAGAGTTGGCTCCTGGTCAGTGGAAGACAGCTCAGGCCACCTCCTCTGCGCTTGGCCCCACCCAGCTGAGTCCACCCAGGAAGCCTTCCCAGCACACCCTTACCTGAGTGCAGCTTTGTTGTCTGGATGTTCAGGAAAGTAGCTGGTGAGGAACTTGTTTGAAGATTAATAAAGCTGGGGGAGGGTTTGGCGCAACAAAGAGGCACAGTGTTACCTTCCTCTTTGGCTGGAACAAAATCAGAGGCAAGTACTCAGAGCTCATCCCAGCAAGGGATGGCCTTTCTAATCCGATCCCTGCAACGGGTCTACCAAAGCATGGGCCGGGGCTCTGCCAAGGCACTTCAAGGAAAGTTCTATAACACACAGCAGAGAAACCAGAGTGGGGCAAAGAGGAACCAAGCAGAGGTGGGATAAATTAAAATCTCACCAGCTTCCCTTTTACAAATTCTTATTAGATGTGCTACACATTCACCAGAGGCTATGGCATACATGAGGTGCCTAAGACATGGTTTCCTAGGTGCTTCGTATCTGGTTAGGGAGACAATCCCGATGCTGAGGAAATGGTGATATAAACACAGGGACACAGACAATGAGTCTGACAGCCCGGGGTGGAAGTAAGGTCTCTTATCTTTTAGTTGTACTAAGTATGTGAGTAAATGTGAAAATGAATATTTTTGAAAAGGGGGAAGAGCTCAGTATGAGTACAACAGAGAGGACTTCAGGCAGGTGGAGGATATTTATCAGACCTTGAAAACAGGAAACTTCTGATGAGTGGAAAAGGTATTTCAAATAGGAGAGAAAAGGATTGGAGAGCAAAGGGATGGAAGTATGCGTATCACCAGAATGATGAGCCCTGGGAAACTGGCCAGAATTAGGGGTAGGGAGGTGGGAAGGCAGGATGGGCCCAGCAAGACCCATTACAACAGCGAATTGGAGGTTTTAGGCTTTTGCTTGACTATAGTGGGAAGCCTTTGAATCATTTAGGATTAGAAAGTATGATTAAAATTGAATTTTAATTAATTTATAGGTATTAAAATAGGTTGGACATTGGAAGAAGTTCTTAAATGGGAAAATAGATAATCTTTGGCAAAAATAGTTAAGTTGGAAGGAAAAATGAATTTGTCAGAAAAAGATGATGAGTCCTATTAGAAGACATATTTTATTTTTGTCTACTGAGCAACCCTTCCTCTGGGAAATTATTCTGTCCTTGATTTCAGGACACATGGTGGGACTGCATCAGGCCCCTCTCCCCAACAGGAAAGGGCACATGACCCAGTCATTATTGGGTCCTCCTTGGCAACTGTGACTGATCCAAGGGGTAAGCACAGGAGGCAAGTTGGGCTGGAATCATCCTCTGGGATTGATATCTGGGTTCTGTGTCAGAGAAGCTTGCTTTCTTCTTGGGTGCTGTGCTGCGGAGATGTAATGCTGGGGCCAATGAAAGCTACAGAATTTGGCCATCATGTCAGGGGATGCAGATACAAGCAAAAGATGAGAAACCAGGAGGGAGATGGATAGACAGAACCCTCAGGCACTGCACCCTGGTTCCAATGCCCAAGACCCTGGTTTTTGCAGCTCTTCTTCCTGTTCAGTGACTGCCTCCCGTCCAACTGTGCCAGCCTCTGAATTTCTGATTAGACACCAACAGAAGATGAGGTTGGGGAGAAGCATAAGGAGGCAGAACAGAATACTAAAAATAATGAAAAAAGGTGCTTTCCATACATTGTCTTGTGTATTTCTCACAATGACCCTATGAAGTCAGTGCTTTAGCCACAATTTATTTGAGGAGACTGCAGTTAGGAAATTTGCTGCAGATTCCAGAATTAGCTTGTGGCAGTGCTGGAAATAAATCCAGGCCTGTCAATTCCAAAGTCATGCTCTTTATCGCTTCACAACACGCTCTGTGCAAAGAGCTAGTTCACTGATGTCCAAGCTATGACAATAGCAGGCCTTTCAGATAAAGTACTCGGCTCCACACACAGTTAAGTGGATAGACAGATGGCCTCAGCCATTTATTTCTTTGGCCACCAGTGGGGCTGCCCTGCTCAAACTGAGTTATCTGTTCTCTTTGGTTGACACTATGTCTTCTTGGACCCCTGTACATAAAGTCTTGTTCTAAATATTAAGAGGAAATTTAAAGGAAGAATATTATTATATTCATTCAAATTATTGAGCGTTTATAATTTAACAGGTCCCATTCTAGGCGCTGGGAATACAGCCATGTTCCCATGTAATGGGAAATGCAGAACAAAGACAAACACAACCCGATTCACCAAGTAACAGGAAAAAAACACAACTAAAATCATTTTCCCAAATGCAGAGCAATGAAGGCCTGGCTTTTAAGAGAGGGGAAGCAGGGCCTCCGACACACACCTTTTCTGTTAGTAGGATGACCAGCACGGTGTTCCATCTGAGCACCAACAGATGTGTTTCCAGATGCCTGGAAATAAACATAGGGTCACGTGATCAACAACCATGCTATTATTTTACTGTTGATAATTTTGTTAGTTCTCTCCAGCAGATCCTGGGCTGCTCCAATGTGGGGAGGAAAAAGCGTGAAAGGGGTGTACTCTTCTACTTGATGGCCAAATGTAAGCCACTCTTCTCGGATTGCTCATCCTCTCATGGTCCCTTCACTAATTTGGAATACAGCTGTTTCCATTATTATTGTTTCCTTTTTTTTCTGGACAAAATAGTAATTCAACCAAACCCAAACCTTAAGAGTCTCCTACGAACGGGCAATTACTCTCTGCGTTCTCTCTGCGTTTAATTTCCGTGTCAGCTCTTTTTCTTTCCTGTAAGGTAACTTAAAAGCTCTGGCTTGGACCGGCCGAGTGGCGTGGTGGTTAAGCGTTGGCTTGGGAGGGACTTGAGAGGAGCACGGCTGCCTTCAAAAAAACAAAACAACAAAAAACAACTCTGGCTCCAGTCACCTCTAATGGACCAGCCGTTGAGCGGATGTCAAGAGGGCAGAGGAGGCAATGGGCGTGGAGAAAAGAAAATCTCAAAGCCCTACGGGGAACTCTTGAGAAAATGTTTTGGATGGAATAACTCGGGGCGGGGGGGCGGGGAGGAGGAAGCCATCACCCTCTGGTACCGCTCACGGCCTCAGTCAGTAGAAAGTATTTGCCTAAGAACGGTAAGGTCCACGCACAGCATCGAGTCCAGAGGAAATAAACCACAACTCCCAGCATGCCCGACAGGACTACAACTCCCGTTTCACCCCGCAGCCAACCCGCCAGGTCTTCCCTCTACTGCCGGTTGAAGTCCCCGTAGCTAAGGCTGGAGCGAAAGAATGGTGGAAACTGTCACGCCTTTCTTGACCTTCGCGGCCTGAGAAGAACTGGGATGCAAGCCAGTCTAATAACATCACCTGCGGTGTTAATTGAAAGCCACAGCCCCAGCGTCCATCCTTATAGTTGAAACACGCGCAGTGGAGTGCCGGCTAACTGCCCGAGCCTTGGCGCTTGGCGGAAGTTCGCGCCGCACGCGGCCGGGAGCTGCCACCCTATTGCACAAGCGCTGTTTCCACTCATGTGCTCTCTCTATCTAGCTTGCCCTGCCGTTCTTGCGTAGGGGGCGGGGCTGAGAATACCCATTGGCTTGTTTTCGTGCCGATCAATGAGGCGGGTGCTCTGATTGGCGACGACTCGAATGTAGCGGGTTTAGGTGTAAGCCCTGAGAAGGCAGCGTTTTCTGAGCCTCTCTCAGATTCTCTCTCCAGAAGCTTCTGCGGGTCAGCTGTGGGTACCGGGCTCTGCATTGCGCCGCCATGATGGGCCATCGTCCCGTGCTCGTGCTCAGTGAGTTGTGGGGAAGCCGTGGGAGGGACCCCCTTTTCGCTCCGCTTGGGCCTATACTTTTCAGGGTTGCCCCAGCCCAGTCTCGCCGTAGTCCGGCCACTGAGCCTTCCAATCACCCTCATTTTGGAAGCCCCTTCTCCCGCTCTCCTGTCATCCCTCAGCCCATTCCGCTGTCTTCACAAACGCAAGCTGACCTTCCCCTCTCCGAGCCCCTTGCCTTCACCACCACTCGCCTCAGGGAGCGCCGTCCCATTCGGCCTTCCCTTCGCCCCCCGCCCCGTCCTGGTGTGATTTTCATTGTGTAAGATAATGATTTTTTTGGTTTGGCCCAGCTTTCTAGCCTTGGTGTATCTCTTAATAGCGGGCATGGCCTCGGCCAAATTGCTTAAGTGTTTCCATTTGTATTATTGGAGTGAACAGTACTGCCCCGTAGAATCGTAGAAATCAAATGAGATAAGGAGGGAAAGTGCTGACAAGAGGGCCTGGCAAACAGCGAGTGGTGTATCCTTGGTCACTTTTCAGCAATAGCTCTCTTGAATTTCCGCTCCGCAGCCCCTCCCTGTTCCTGAAGTAGCCCAGCTTCCCTCCTCACTGGTCTGTCTGAGATGTAGTTACTACCTCAGTGCCGCCTGCGTTGTTATCCTTCCCACCAACCAACTTGAGTTTTCCCAAATTTCTTGACTGGTTCTCTTGATTCTTCGGAACATCCCACGTTTCTTTCTGACTGTGAGTCCCTCGTCCATTGTCTTCCCCTGGTATGTTTCCGTTCTTTGTGTCACTTCTCTATGCCATCTGCAAGACCACCTAAGACGCCCAACTAGCCATAGCATCTTCTGTATACAGAATGCAGTTCAGAGATTTTAACGATTTTTCTCTACCTGGGAAATAACTATTTTCAGGAAAAAAAAAATTCACTTAACCAGAAAAACGCCTATTCTTTCTGATGAATCCATCAGAAAGGTTCGTGCAGGGTTTTACACACCGCCGCCTGAAATAGGCATCTAAAGTGTGAGAGTTGTGAATGTTTAGATTGGATGAGACTGGATTGGATGTTTTACAGATTTCAATTGTAGGTAGGGAATGTATAATTTGGAGAGGGAAAGATGAGCATATGTTGGTTTGGTTATAGAATACTGGCTTGTCTGCACTGAAAGGGCTCTGGGATGAGTGGTGCATTTTGAAGCCCGTTTCAGGTCTGCGTTAATCCCTGGCCTTAGTGGTTGAAACCCAGTGGGCTCCCTGTTAGAATTGGTAACAGCTCTTACTGAGGCTTTCCTACTATAGCCAAGCGTGGAGTGATGATAGCTTGCAAATTGGGACACACTTGAAGAGTGTGTTCTCATTCCACAACACACTGTGGGGGCACTATCAGTAATTATGCTGGGACTATCAAAGGTATGATTCTCCCTCTCCAAGTAGGAAAATATGAGCCCCCAAGCCCCCTTTTACATAAAGCAGTGATTGTGCTTTTTTAGGGTCACCGGCCTTTTGAGAATCTGTTGAGAGGCCACAGATCCTTTTCCCAGACAAAGCCCCCATTTTCTCATGCAATCTCAGGGATTTCACTTTGCCATGGAGGTCCATTCGTGAATCTCGGGTTATAAATCCATGCTGTCAATGCATGGATGTTTGGTTAGAGGGAAAGTGATAACCAAGATTCCAAAGTTGAAGCATTATTGGTTGTTTCTAACAGTTTGTTTTTTTTGTTGTTGTTTTTTTGAGGGCAGTGTCACTGGCCCTCATATGTGGGACTGAACCAGGGCCGCTGGCTTCCCAAGCCAGCACTTAACCACTGTGCCACTCGGCCGGCCCTTCTAACAGTTTTTTGAGGTGTAATTATACAATAAACTGCACGTATTTGAAGTGTACAATTTGATCAGCTTTGATCTATGTATACACCTATGAAACCTATATATTTGTTTCTATTTTCAAAGGTCAGGAATAAATAGCTTATATACAAAGGGACAATCCTGCACTGTTGTCTTTTATCTATTATAGGCCAGAACACAAAGCGTGAATCTGGAAGAAAAGTCCAATCTGGAAACATCAATGCCGCCAAGGTAGCCTGTCTGTGAAACTGTTTAAAGTGTGGTGGTTTTCCTCCAGCTGCCTTTCCTACTACTTCTGAACCTGTTTGCAGTTAGAGAAAAAGTCAACTTCCCTTCTTTCCGGTCATTTCCTTGATAGTGGTAGAGGGAAGGAAGCCCTTCTCTCTTGCATTAGGCCTAAGCATCTTCTCATATTGACGTAATTCTTCATTGCTGTGTATTTTATAATAATATCCTATTTGTATTTGTCTACTTGCGGGGAGGGACAGTCTGTGTATCCTTGTGTATTCCTAATGCCCACTGTAGATCCTAGATAGGTATCTAGTATCTTTGTAATAAAAAGCCCTAGGTCTGATTTAGCATGATGTGGAGGTCACTGTCATGGAAAGTTATACTAAGACATGGACTTCATTTATCTGGACTGCTGGGAAACTGAAGCTGTGGAAGGCATGTCCCCTTTTTTCTTGTGAAAAGTCATGTCTTTCTACCGCCACCCTGAGCGCACTCCCAAAAGGGGAAAACAGAACAGAATCCGGCCACCTGGCGTACAGCATCTAAGGTGCTCTCCAACCCTGCTCTGGGGGGTGTTGCTTAAACACCGGCTCTTCAGGTCACTCGTGCCCCTTTCCTAACACAGGCACTCACACTGTCCTCTGACTTGTGCTCATGTGTTTATATTTGCTTTCCACTAGACCATTGCCGATATCATCCGAACATGTTTGGGACCCAAGTCCATGATGAAGGTAAGCTTATCTCTTACTGAAAGCCTTCGACTACAGATTTTCCCTTCCTGTTATCTGGAAAACTTAAATATAACTTGCTTTTGTCCTAGATGCTTTTGGACCCGATGGGAGGCATTGTGATGACCAATGATGGCAATGCCATTCTTCGAGAGGTGTGACTTTTCATTATGCTTTAACACCTTTATAAAGGACCCATAAAGATATATAGATGATGATTAGTTTCTTAGGGCTGCTGGAACAAATTACCACAAACTGAACGGCTTTAAACAACAAAAACTTATTCTCCAAACTGGAGGCTACAAATCTGAAATCAAGGTGTCAGCAGAGCTGTGCTCCTTCTGAAGGCTCTAGGGAGCCTCTTTGCCTCTTCTAGCTTCCGATGGCTGACCTTCGCTTTGGCCATCAGATATCTTTGGAATTTTTTGGCTTGTGAACTCAGCCTCCTCATTTGTCATGTGGCATTCTCCTGTGTCTCTTACTATAAGGACACCAGTGGTTGGAGTTAGAGCCTACACTCATTCTGTATGACCTCATCTTAACTTGATTACATCTTCAATGATCCTATTTCCAAATATAGTCACATTTATAGTTTCCAGCGAGTAGAAGGACTTCAGCATGTCTTTTTGGAGGACACAATTCATTCACAACAGTGGTATTCCCAGTAAATAAAAGATACAGTTCTGCTCTCAGAAAAACTTTAATAGGTCAGTTGGCGTAATACGTTTCCCCCAAAGGAAAGGGACTTGGAAAGGTAGTTTACTTAGATATTTGGGGAGGCCACTTTTTTTCCCCCCCAAAGATTTTCTTGGGGGAGGGGAACAGTGTTGGAGAATCGGGGAAGGGGAACAGACAAGTTGCTGTTCTTCAGTCTAGTTGCCGTGGATGTTGCTTCACTGGCCCATGTTGGTATCATTGCGCTCTTCCCGGGTGAGGCACTCGGTTGCCGGTTATCGTACGGCCATTCACAGCAGCTCTTGGCAGCTCAGCCAACTGCCAGCCACTCACTGTAGCCTGTGGCAGCCCACTGCAGCAGGGGACTCATGGCAGCCCAGCTCCAGGTGGAGCTGTTGTTCACCATCTTAGCTGTAGAGGGCAGTATCACTGCCCTCATATGTGGGATCCGAACCAGGGCCCTGCTGCTCAGAGTTGGCATCCTAAGCCAACTCTTAACCAACGCACCACTTGGCTGGCTTTTGGGGGCCACTTTTAATCTTTTGAGCTGTGATAAAAAAATAAAAAAGGGGACAGGGACTGACCAAGTGGCGCATTGGTTAAGAGCTGGCTTGGGATGCCAGCGGCCCCGGTTCGGATCCCACACGTGAGGGCCAGTGACACTGCCCTCTACAGCTAACAACAGCTCCACCTGGAGCTGTGCTGCACGAGCCCCGGCGACGGTGTAGGCTGCAGCCCCTGCTGCATTGGGCTGCCATCAGCTGCAGTGAGTGGCTGGCAGCCAGCGTGAGCTGCCAATAGCCGTGGTGAGTGGCCATCCAGAGGCTTGCTACCGAGTGCAATGACGATACCAACATGGGCCAGAGAAAGCATTGTCCTCTTCAACTAGACTGAAGAACAAAAGGACAGCAACTTGTCTGTTCCCCTTCCCCGATTCCCCAACACTGTTCCCCTTCCCCAATTCCCCAATAAAATCATTTTTAAAAAGGAGGGGCGGGAACTAAGTATGGAAGCAAGGGGCTTAAGGGTTAGGGCCACACAGAGTGTTAAGAAGATTTTGAATGGTGTTTATTCTAATGGTAAGCTACATGCTTCTTTTCAGATTCAAGTTCAGCATCCAGCAGCCAAGTCCATGATTGAGATTAGCCGGACACAGGATGAAGAGGTTGGAGATGGGACCACATCAGTAATTATTCTTGGTAAGAGGAGAATGGAAGGTTGATCAAGTAAATTAGATTGAAACTTGAAGATTTAACGTCTGTGTCATATTTTAAGGAAATTGTTACCAGCCCACTAATTACAGATATTAGATAACTTGTTGCTAATTACGCATTCTCTCCAGCTGAGTATAAAACATTGATCAATAGTATAGGATAAGCTGTGTAAATCTGGTTTAATAAAATACAGTCGATTCTTGTTAGAGTAAGTTATATTCTATAAAATCATCACAAACTGAATTAACAAATGCTAAACCTAAGGGAAATACAGGGTTAGGTTCCTGCGAGCCTCTGGTCACATTCTTTTTTTTTTTTTTGAGGGCAGTGTCACTGGCCCTCATATGTGGAATCCAAACCGGGGTCGCTGGCTTCCTGAGCCAGCGCTTAACAACCGTGCCACTCGGCCGGCCCTAACTGAGAAATATGTACTTTGAACAGTGAAATCAACAAAATGCACAAAAATGTGAAAAACATGGTACTAAATGTACCACATAAAGGAGGCTTGTTTATAGGGAGAGCTAAAGCAAGGCAGGGCAGAGGGTTGTCTTGTTCAGCCTCACCTGGGAATGTATTGCTTGGGCGACTCAAATGTTTTGTCTGCGTAGGTCTGACCACAAAAGTGCTGCAGATGCCTATTTGGGATAACAAATAACTTTAAGTGAGGAGTCAGAGTGGCACGTGGACTCTTGAGAATGAGTCTCGATCATACAGGGTTTTTTGTTTTTGTTTTTGTTTTTTCCCATTTTTTTTTATTAGTTTCAGGTGTACAACACAATGCACTAGTTGTATTCTTTACCCCCCAAAGTGACAACCCCCCATTCCCAGTTCGCCACCCCACTCCCCCCATATCATACATATCCATTACAATTCCTTTGACTCCCTTCCACAGTATACTCCACATCCTGTGACTATATATTCAGTTACAGTTGGCATACAATATTATACAACATCAGCTTCAGGTGTACAGTGCAGTGATCAAGCCTCTACTCCATCCATGAAGTGGTCTCCCTAACAAGACATGTGACTATCTGACACGCCACAAAATTTTTACATTATTATATTCCCCAAACTGTGTTTCATATCCCTGTGGTAATATTGTAGTTGTCTATTTATGCTGTCTGATCCCTTCCCCTTCCCCCTTATCGATCATATAGGTTTTAATGACTATAATCTTGCTGTTTCCTGTAGGATCATAAAGGGTCCCTTCTGCAAACTTGGCATATTGCTTTTTTTTGTTGTGTACACTGTAAGTTGGTGAAATTTCTATAATTGAAACATTCAGTTGTAAAAAGTCTGATTGCAGCAACACATTGTTAGGAAATGAGAAAACCACCATATTTTAGGGTGCCAATTTGTAGTGTTAGTCCACGTGCCTAAAATATAGAGTCCTTATGATAAAATTGTTATATGAATTTTTTTTTTTTTAATTTTTTTATAGCTGAGCCATCCTGCCACCTGTGGGCAGCTCAATGGCAACTCAGCTCGGGCTGGCATCGAACTTATATGAACTTTAAAAAGTGACATTTTAATTCTAGAATGCCTTTGCTGCATTTTTTTTTTTTTTTTTTTTAGAGATTTTTATTGGGGAATTGGCGGAGGGGAACAGCGTTGGGGAATCGGGGAAGGGGAACAGATAAGTTGCTGTCTTCTTGTTCTTCAGTTTAGTTGCGGAGGATGTTGCTTCACTGTTGGTATCGTCATTGCGCTCTTCCCGGATGCGGCAGATCGTTCGCTGGCCTCTGGATGTCGCTCATCGCGGCTATTGGCAGCTCACGCTTGGCTGCCAGCCGCTCACGCTGGCTGCGGGCCACTCACTGTAGCCTATGGCAGCCCACTGCAGCAGGGGCTGCAGCCCACACCATCACCGGGACTCGCACAGCCCAGCTCCAGGTGGAGCTGTTGTTAGCTGTAGAGGGCAGTGTCACTGGCCCTCATGTGGGATCCGAACCGGGGCTGCTGGCATCCTAAAACCAGCGCTTAACCAATGCGCCACTCGGCCAGCCCCTAGAATGCCTTTGCTGCATTTTTGAGAATGGTGAGCTGGGTGGGAAATTTGCATGAGTCACCACCAACTAATCACATCTTTAGATTGAATTCTTTTGAGGATTGAGAATTACATATGGCAAGTTCTGTAGTTTGAAAACAACTTGGAGGATGAAAGAGGGAGGAAAGATTTCATATGCTTTCTCACTTGTTTTGGTAGTTGTGCTTTAGATATCAGGTAGAATTTCCTAGCTGTAATTTTAGTTGAATCTCCTGGAGTTACTAGATAGGTAAAGTATCCATGAGTTTCAGCATCTCAGGTACAGGCTTGTTTTTTTTGTTTTCGTTTTTGAGGGTAGTGTCACTGGCCCTCATGTGGGACCCGAACCGGGGCCGCTGGCTTCCCAAGCCAGTGCCTAACCACCATGCCACTCAGCCGGCCGGTACAGGCTTGTTTTTAAAAGAAAAAAAAGGAACTGCCTTCACTAAAGATACCTTTCTTCTCTGTTCCTGTTCTGACTGTTCTTTAACAGGGCACATCCTTCCTAGGTTAACTTAGTCAAGCTCTTTTTTATTTGATTCTCTTTCATTTAATATACATAATGGTCACTTAGGAGTTGGTATGAAGTATTGAATTCAAACATTTGGGCACATGTCAAAGCATGCATGTGAACTTTGGCACATATGTGTAAATTTTTACAATTAGTGCCTCTGGGCAAGTAGTACAAGCAATCTGTGTAAAAGGCTTTTTGTGACCAAAAAAAATCACATTTCTCTTGTTAAACTTTAAGTTGTGATATTTTTTAGAAACAAGATTTTGCATGTGTGCATCTATACTATGTGTATAGTGTATATGTGTATATTAATTACAAAGTAAAGACAAATTTTAAAAGAACGGGACATTTTACCAGTAATCTCTGTAATGGGTGTTCTCCCAGGTGGAAGGTTTTGTGTGTTTTGTTTGTTTTTAGTACTAGCAGTTTGCATGTTAGCTGTTGAGATAATAAGTCAATTTTCTGTTATGTATTTTTCTTTCTATTTTAGTCTTTGGAAAAATGTTTTATTTTTGTTTAGAAAACCAGTGACAAATATTTAGTTAGAAAGATCAAGAGAAGCGGGGCTGGCCAAGTGGCGCCGTGGTTAAGCACTGGCTTGGGAAGCCAGCGGCCCCGGGTTCGGGTCCCGCATATGAGGGCCAGTGACACTGCCCTCAAAAAGAAAAAAAAAAAAAAAAAAGATCAAGAGAAATAAACCAGGACCGGCCGAGTGGCGCATTGGTTAAGCGCTGGTTTTGGGATGCCAGCGGCCCCGGTTCGGATCCCACATGAGGGCCAGTGACACTGCCCTCTACAGCTAACAACAGCTCCACCTGGAGCCTGGGCTCTGCGAGCCCCGGTGATGGTGTGGGCTGCAGCCCCTGCTGCAGTGGGCTGCCATAGGCTACAGTGAGTGGCCCGCAGCCAGCGTGAGTGGCTGGCAGCCAAGCGTGAGCTGCCAGTGGCCGCGGTGAGCGACATCCAGAGGCCAGCAACCTATCTGCCTCATCCGGGAAGAGCGCAATGACGATACCAACAGTGAAGCAACATCCTCCGCAACTAAACTGAAGAACAAAAAGACAGCAACTTGTCTGTTCCCCTTCCCCGATTCCCCAATGCTGTTCCCCTCCACCGATTCCCCAATAAAATCTTTAAAAAAAAAAGAGAGAGAGAGAGAGAAATAAACCATACGATCAATCTTTGATCGTTTAAAGTATGTGTGAGGAGGATATTTTCTTTATGAATTGACTTGTACAGAGTGTAAAATTGGGAATAGTATTAATAGCCAAATGGCCTGTGTTTGGGGAGAGTTTTATTTTAGGAAGAAAGATATCTTTAGAAGTGTGATGAAGTTGCCTTGATACTTGGGTGCTTTTTAAGACATCATTGTGGCATGTGTTATTTTTTAGCGGGGGAGATGCTGTCTGTGGCTGAGCACTTCCTGGAGCAGCAAATGCACCCAACGGTGGTGATCAGTGCTTACCGAAAGGCCCTGGATGATATGATCAGCACCCTTAAGAAGATCAGGTACTTGGGGGGGCAGGGAGGCAAAGCGGCCAGTATCAAACATGGGGGGCCTAGAAGACTGGTATGTTCTTAGGCGGTGAAGGAAGGCCAGGCACATCGCACACACAGTGCTTATACCCTGTGTCATTTTGTGAGAAGGGGAAACGGGAGAGCAAAGTGAAGAGAAGGATAAGGAAAATAAAAGCTTTAGAAAATGGCGAAGGATACAAGGCAGACAAATAAAAGGAGCTAGATTTAATTCTTCAGAACATTTTGGTTACATGCTGTCTTCTGGTTTCCATTATTAGGCACTGCAATGGGAAATGTGTAGTAAGATAGATAGACCTACCTTCCAAAAGCCAAGATTTTAGTCGGGAGGATAAGTTAAGGAATTAGATAACTGTAATTATTCAGGACTTGAAAATATCCTGCCATGATGTGTGACTATAATTCCATCAGTACTCTCATACAGCTCTGGGAAGGGTGATGGCCAACAGTTTCCCGTTAAAATCAAAGACTGGGACTGAAAGTGCTACTTGAATCCCATTAGTAATCGAAGAACTTGTTAGTCTGTTTGCTGAGTGCTAACAGGGTAATGGAAGGAATGCAGGACTTTACACAATGCAATTTTTTTTTCATTAAAATTTTATCTCTAAAAAGTAAAAGCTTGGGCCGGCCGAGTGGTGTGGTGGTTAAGAGCTGGCTTGGGACGCCAGCAGCCCCGGTTCGGATCCCACATATGAGGGCCAGTGACACTGCCCTCTAAAAAAAAAAAAGTAAAAGCTATAATGTTCTACCTCTTTATGTGGTTGGGTCATTGGATATATAAGTGTCTAGTAATTTGGGGAGCTTTGTGTTGTACTGCCTGCTGTTAATAACACAGTATGTTATAATGCCTCTATCTGGTACTCTTAGGGAAGGAGCTGTTTAAATTAGTTTTAACTGCGTGCATATCTTAGATAATACTTTTGGGGCTATTGCTGCTTCCCTAAAATGCAGTTCAACAATATTTAATGATTGTTTATTACGTGCCTTACACAGTTACCAAAGGGAGGTCAGCAGTATTTGAAAATGTGGACCAGATGGCATCCCAGGACTCTTACAGTTTCATTTTATGGTTCTAAATAGTCTCACCGTGGACAAGTTTATCATTTTGTTAAGGGAGACTAGCACATAGAAACAGTAAACCCTGGTGCACCATGTGTTTTTAAGATGCCACATGAAATAGAATCAGGTATCGAAGGATGGTACAGACTGGTGCCAATTACTAAGAGGAGCTCTCAGAATTTGCTAGGCGTGTGGCTTCAAAGACCAGATGTGTGGGCCCGCCGAGTGGCACCTTGGTTAAAAGTTGGCTTGGGGCCGGCCGAGTGGCGCATTGGTTGAGAGCTGGTTTTGGGATGCCAGCGGCCCCGGTTCGGATCCCGCGTATGAGGGCCGGAGGCACTGCCCTCTACAGCTAACGACAGCTCCACCTGGAGCTGGACTGCGAGCCCCGGTGATGGTGTGGCTGCGGCCCCTGCTGTGGTGGGCTGCATTGGGGGCAGGCAGCCAGTGTGAGCAGCTGGCGCTCAGCGTGAGCTGCCAGTAGCCGCGGTGAGCGACATCCAGAGGCTGAAGGCCAATCTGCCTCATCTGGGAGGAGTGCAATGACAATACCAATATGGGCCAGTGAAGCGACGTCCTCTGCAACTGGACTGAGGAGCAAAAAGACAGCAACTTGTCTGTTCCCCTTCCCCGATTCCCCCCCCCAAAAAAAAAAAAGTTGGCTTGGGACGCCAGCTCTAAGAACCAGGGCTCCAGTTCAGATCCCACATAGAGGGCCAGTGACGTTGCTCCCTCTACAGCTAAGATAGTGAACAACAGCTCTTCCTGGAGCTGGGCTGCGGTGAGACCATGGTGTAGGCTGCAGTGGGGATGGCCGGCAGCTGGCGTGTGCTGCCGTACGCGGCTGTCCAATGGCTGGCGAATGACTGCCTCACCGGGGAAGAGCACAATGATAATACTGACATGGAACAGTGAAGCGACATCTTCCACAACTAGACTGAAGAACAAAAGGACAGCAATATGTCTGTTCCCCTTCCCCAGTTCCCTAACACTGTTCACCTCCCCCAATTCCGCAATAAAATCTTTAAAAGAAAAAAAAAACAAAAAACAAATGTATCTTGACCCACGTTGTAAAGTTGGAGCATGTATTTGGTTGAAGCCGAAGGTAAAGAACGTTATTTTACTGTCAGGTGTGTGTACATATGGAGAGTTGTCAGGCATGGGAACAAATTACTGGGAATTTGAGACGTCTCCCAAGGGTGGGTTAACTGCCATCTTGCGGAAAAGCAGAGAGTTGGACCAGATTACTTCTTTTTTTTTTTTTAAAGATTTTATTGGGGAATTGGGGGGAGGGAAAACAGACAAGTTGCTGTCCTTTTGTTCTTCAGTCTAGTTGTGGAAGACGTCACTTCACTGGCCCATGTTGGTATTATCATTGCACTCTTCCCAGGTGAGGCAGTCACCCGCCAGCATTGGACGGCCACTCGTGGCAGCTCACAAAAACGCATGCCAGCTGCCGCCAGCCTCACTGCAGCCTATGCCGTCGCTGGCAATTCATGGCAGCCCAGCTCCAGGTCAAGCTGTTGTTCACCATCTTAGCTGTAAGCGGGTGCTGCGTCACTGGCCCTAATGTGGGATCCAAACCGGGGCTGCTGGCATCCCTAGCCAGCTCCCAACCACCGCGCCACTTGGCCGGCCCCAGATTACTTCTTGATGTCATCTCACCTTCCTACAAAGGAAGATTGCCCTGGTTCTGCCTGCTGGGCCATGATAGTCACTGAGATGGAGAGGAGGGACCTCGTTAAGTGTCCAAGGTCCTCTTGGGCATAGCATGTCTCCTGTTCTTTTCACCAGTACCCCCGTCGACACCAACAACCGAGATACGATGCTGAACATAATCAACAGCTCCATTGCCACCAAAGCCATCAGTCGGTGGTCCTCTCTGGCCTGCAGCATCGCCCTGGATGCCGTCAAAACTGTGCAGTTTGAGGAGAACGGCCGGAAGGAGATTGACATCAAGAAATATGCAAGGGTGGAAAAGGTAAGCTCTTCCAACCAGTACTTGGGGACAGATTGTTTCCTTGCATGAGTCATCCCACTTGCAGAGGAAATAGGTTTAAATCAGAGCAAGGTATCTTTATAGCTAATTAAAACTAGGAAGATTTGCTGTCTAGAAAACAAAAACTTGCAAAAGGGGTTATTCCTGCAATAATTCCATTTCTGTCACTGTTGTCTCTACACAAGGCTTCCAGGGGTTAGGGGAAGGCTTATTGGTGTCTCCATGTCCATATCAACCACTTGGTCAGGATATAAACAAGGTTCTGCAGAAGACTGTTAATAAACCCCAGAAAGTTCCTCCATCTCCCTGCCAATTTAAGATCCAAAAGTAGCGTTAATAGCCTGTGGCCAGTAGATGGAGCCCCATGCCTAAAATTCTGTGGGAATATCTTTCAGGAAGTAGAAGAGATCTGAGCCTCTTTATTGAATCTTGGTCAACTGCTGAACTTCTGAGTCTCGGCTGACCTTCAAATTAGGTGCCATGGCCCAAGATTGGTGTGCTTCCTAAAGGGAGAAAATGTGATTACAACAGTACTTCTTTTTGAGGTTCATGGAAAAAAAATACTTGAGAAACCTGAAATAGGTCTTTTGGGAAAGATGAGCGTCTGGGGAAGGAGCTGAGAAATTGTCTCCTGCCTGTTGTGGATTAAAGTGAGTCTTTTGCTCAGATACCGGGGGGCATCATTGAAGACTCATGTGTCTTACGTGGGGTCATGATTAACAAAGACGTGACGCACCCGCGGATGCGACGCCATATCAGGAACCCGCGCATTGTGCTGCTGGACTCGTCTCTGGAGTACAAGAAGGGGGAGAGCCAGGTAAGAGTCCTGGCCTGGCCTGGAGCTGACGTGAGAATGGACGACTCGTACGTGCTTATCGCACTGACCTTGGCGTGAGGTTTCTGATTTTTACAACAATCCTTTGAAACAGTTGATCGTGACTTCCATTTTACAGAGGCGGGATCTAACACTCAGAGAAGTTAGGTTAATCGCATGAGGAACACAGCTGGTACTGGCCAAATCAGGGTTTGAACCCAACTGTGTTTGGTGTCTGTTCCACACCACCATGCCACCTTTCCTGATGCATCATTCAGACAGAGAGGAGGGGTTAATGTCACTTCGAAGGGCTAGAAGGCAGGAAGTTCACGGGGCTCCGTCACCCTTGGGTAAAACAAGGTGATTGATGGGAGCTTATTAAACAAGGATTGGAAGGGCCGGCCGAGTGGCGCTGTGGTTAAGCGCTGGCTTTGGAAGCCAGCGGCCCCGGTTTGGTCCCACATGTGAGGGCCAGTGACACTGCCCTCAAAAATAAAATAAAAAAACAAGGATTGGAAACCAGAATCAGTGGATTGGTGGGGGAGGTCAGACCCAGAATTACTGTGCTCACTGACAGGCTAGAGGTGACTTTGAACTGGGTGGTCAGAGCCTGAGGCCACAGGCTCCACTGATTGCCTTGTGACTTTGAACTCCATTTATACTTAAATGAAGGAGTTAAAGTGGATGATTGCTAGAGGTAAATTGGATTCCAGAGGTGTGGGGTCATGGCTCTAACATTATTCTCACTTGCGCTCCTGGGACATGGGAGAGGGCTTCTTGGGGGAAGTGGAGGAGTTCCTGAAGTGCTTCCCAGGCCAGGACTTTTCAGTGACGTACCCTCACCATGCAGACCGACATTGAGATCACGCGAGAGGAAGACTTCACCCGAATCCTCCAGATGGAAGAAGAGTACATCCAGCAGCTCTGTGAGGACATCATCCGTCTGAAGCCCGACGTGGTCATCACAGAAAAGGGCGTCTCAGGTGGGCTCCGCTCCTGTCCTGCCTGCTGTGGGGTGGGAGAGGGCGGATGGTAGTTTCCCCACGTGTGGGCGTAGCTGCACATCACAGACGGGATGGTCGAGCTGCCCTAAGGACACGTGAGGATGGACCGGGGCTGAACTGGAGTCCTGGCTTTGAGCCAACGCCTTCTCTTGGGTTTGCAGATTTAGCTCAGCACTACCTCATGCGAGCCAATGTCACAGCCATCCGCAGAGTCCGGAAGACAGACAATAATCGCATCTCAAGGTGAGTAGGCCAGGTACAACCAAGATTTTTCCTTCTCGTGTGGCTTCATAAGGTGCATTGTTACCTGAAAAGGTAACGATAGAGGAGACGGTCACCCAGAGCAGTTACAGGTGGAAGTAATCTGGGCTTAGCTGTTTGCTGTGTTCAGAAGTCTTGTACTAGTCCAACACTTGTCTCCTGCACGTGTCCTCTCTGTGCTGCTCCTAACCGGTAATGACCAGCTTATGCTTGGAAATCTGTCATTGCTACCTTGGTGTAGGTTCCCTTACAGACAGAGTAGTCTGTTGTTGTTGTTTTTTTTTAAGATTTTTTTATTGGGGGAGGGGAACGGCGTTGGGGAATCGGGGAAGGGGAACAGACAAGTTGCTTTCTCTTTTTGGTTCTTCATTCTAGTTGTGGAGGACGTTGCTTCAATAGCCCATGTTGGTATCATCATTGCGCTCTTCCCAGATGAGGCAGATTGGTTGCCGGCCTCTGGATGGTCACTCACCGCGGCTATTGGCAGCTCACACAGGCTGCCGGCCATTCATTGTAGCCTATGGCAGCCCACTGCAGCAGGGGCTGCAGCTATGCCATCCTGGGGACTCATGGCAGCCCAACTCCAGGTGGAGCTATTGTTCACCATCTTAGCTGTAGAGGGCAGTGTCACTGGCCCTCATATGTGGAACCCAAACCGGGGCCACTGTCCCAAGCCAGCTCTTAACCAGTGTGCCACTCAGCTGCCCCAGAGTAGTCTGTCTTTAACTGGCTCAGAATACAGCTCAGAACTGCTGCTGTGAATGCAGCTTTAGATAGCATTCATGGCTTTTGCGCTGGTACCAATTACTTTGAATGCCAGTTTGTGTTTTAAAAATGGTAAGTCTACCCCAACGTCACGTAATATAGATCCAAATCCAATTTTGTGCGTCTTGCTCTGAAATGGCTGTGGGTATGTGTGCATATATATATACACAGTTGACTTGGTGCCCATGAGTAGGGGTAAAGAGTGTCGAATAAGAAATTAGTCCAGGCGGGCTGACTGGAGCGTTCGTTAAGAGCTGGCTTGGGATGCCAGTGGCCCTGGTTCCGATCCCACCTATGAGGGCCAGTGACACTGCCCTCTACAGCTAAGATGGTGAACAGCAGCTCCACCTGGAGCTGGGCTGCCGTGAGTCCCCGGAATGGCATAGCTGCAGCCCCTGCTGCAATGGGCTGCCATAGGCTACAGTGAGTGGCCAGCAGCCAATGTGAGTGGCTGGCAGCCAGTGTGAGCTGCCAAGAGCCATTGTGAGCGGCCGTCCAGAGGCCGGTGACCGATCTGCCTCACCCGAGAAGAGCACAATGATGATACCAACATGGGCCAGTGAAGCAACGTCCTCCATAACTAGACTGAAGAACAAAAGGACAGCAACTTGTCTGTTCCCCTTCCCCGGTTCCCCAACGCTGTTCCCCTCCCCCAATTCCCCAATAAAATCTTCTAAAAAAGAAAAATTAGTCCTGTCTTAATTAAAATTGGGTCAGAATATACATACGTACTTGCCTTCATTGGCTCGTCTTGGAATTTTTTTCAGTACAGTCCTATGATTGGCCTTGAGCTCTAACTGGGCAGTCCAAGATGAACTCTTATCTAGAAATGATCCTTAGTGGGATGTAATCATCAGATATGCGGAGGAACTCATTTGTCCATTTAGTATCCACAAACATACTTTGAATTAAACTGTATCTGGTTATAGTAGTTGCTTTAGTTATGTGAGCTTTTATTCATAAAGCCTATTAGTTTAAGAAAACGTCACATGTTTGAAAATCTATTTCACTAGGCAGCCAAAGACCTCTTGAGTTAGGTAGCAATGTTTCCAGCGATCTACTTCTGCTCAATCCCCAGCCACAGACCCCAGGGACTAGAGAAATGGATAAAAGTATCTGAAATCATGTGGTTCCCCCCTCCCTCCCCAATCAATAGAGCCTGTGGGGCCAGGATAGTCAGCCGACCTGAGGAACTGCGAGAAGATGATGTTGGGACAGGCGCAGGCCTGTTGGAAATCAAGAAAATCGGAGATGAGTACTTCACATTCATCACTGAGTGCAAAGACCCCAAGGCCTGTACCATCCTCCTCCGGGGGGCCAGCAAGGAGATTCTCTCGGTGAGTCGGCCTTGGGAGTGAGACTGCTGATGAGGTCATTCTTCCTGGAATTTCCCAGAGGGCCTAAGGTCACCTTGTGGCCCATGTGTTGCTAATTTGACCTGTAACCAAAAACGTCTGTCTCTTGCTTCCTTTTTAAGTATATTCACACTCTTGTGTGGCAGATGTCCGGAACTTTCTCATCTTGCAAAACTGAGGCACTGTATCAACAGAACAGTGACTCATCATCCCCAAGTCCCTGGCAGCCACTGCCTCCTTAGTTATTATTATTATTATTTACTAATTAGCTCAGTTCTTAGGTTGACATTATAAATACTACTTTTTCCGGTGAGTTTAAGGAATTTACCCAAGTCAGAGCTCGTAGGAAGCCTAACCAGAGTGGCGCACCCTGCTGTGGTGGCAGTGCTGTGTCTGTCCAGGTGATAGAACCAGCCTTACCCAAGAGGTATTGATTCCAGGGCCCTTTCTCAGTTGACCTTGGTGGCTCGCTGAACTTGGCAGGCAGGAAGTCCTGTGACACCTCCGATCTGTCGCTGGGCCCTCACACGGTGGCTCATCCTCCTGTCTGCTTTCCCCAGGAAGTGGAGCGCAACCTACAGGACGCCATGCAGGTGTGCCGCAATGTCCTCCTGGACCCCCAGCTGGTGCCGGGGGGTGGGGCCTGTGAGATGGCTGTGGCCCATGCCTTGACAGAAAAGTCCAAGGCCATGACAGGGGTGGAGCAGTGGCCGTACAGGGCTGTCGCCCAGGCTCTAGAGGTCATCCCTCGGACCCTCATCCAAAACTGTGGGGCCAGCACCATCCGCCTACTCACCTCCCTTCGGGTGAGTTCCTGTCCGCACTCTCCCCTTGGTAGGGGTCGGGGGGCTGTGTTCAGCCTAAAACAGTTCACATCTGTCCGTCCGGGTTGTCCCTTAAGGCTTGTTCCCTTAGTAGCTCTTCTGATTTTTGACTTGTTTGCTGTCGTTGCCATTTCCTCTTATCCCTCCGCTACCAATCCAGGATTTTGGGTTTAGCTCCTACCTAACATTCCCTGCCAGCTTGCTTGTTCCCAGTATTTCCCCTTTTAACGACTTCCGCTTGTGCCAACGACAGGCCAAGCACACCCAGGAGAACTGTGAGACCTGGGGTGTCAATGGTGAGACAGGCACTTTGGTGGATATGAAGGAGCTGGGCATCTGGGAGCCACTGGCTGTAAAACTGCAGACATACAAGACAGCAATGGAGGTGAGGCCCCAGGCGCGTGCTGTGCTGTCTAATTCCAGACGCCCAGAAACCCAAGTGGTCAGTCCCTTCTTGAAGGGAGGGTACAGAAGGCAGAGTGTTCCCCCAGAGGCCTGCCGAGGACCCCACCCCTCCCCATCTCCACCTCACGTAAAGAGCAGGATAGGGTAGCAGCACCAGCTGCTTTTCTTGCATAGCAAGAACTGCATTTTACATTTGAGACTCGAAAAGGGCAGCTTTCCAATAAAATGGCAGTTACGTGGGAGGAGCTAGGGGCTGATGTCTAAGAGAAAACAAATGTCTTTCCCTTCTCTGCTGACCAATTCGGGGCTGTGGTTTCTCTCCTAGACGGCAGTCCTGCTGCTGCGGATTGATGACATCGTCTCAGGCCACAAAAAGAAGGGTGACGACCAGGGCCAGCAAGGCAGGGCTCCTGATGCTGGCCAGGAATGAGTGGTGGGCAGGCGGTCTCCACCCAGAGCCAGCAGCCCTCTCCCCACCAAACTGCCCGGACACTGTGGGCATCTTTGTTTGGAACGCATCAGGTAGAGGGGCAGCCCCAGCCCCTCTCTGTCCCAGCTCAGTTTGCAAAAGGCACTGACATGTAATTCTTCTCTATTGTAAGCTTTCCATTTACTTTGCTTCCGATGATTAAATCTGAGTCATTTGAGACTGTTGTTATGTGTTTTTCAGCCTTGGGTCCTATCTCTGCCTCCTGGCAGAGAGGGAGGAAGCAGGACACCTTGCTGGGGAGGAAGGGAGATGGGAATGAGGTCACCGCATGTCTCATTTGCCTTCTGGAAGGCGAGTCCTTCAGCCTTCTCAGCAGCTGCCAGGTGGGAAGCCCTGGCGCTCACAGGACAGTACTCACTGTGAGGCTTCGAGCACCACCACTTTGCACTCACCCCACAGAGCACAGAACAGGAGGAACCTGTCCAAACTTTGGGTGTTCCCGTACTGTGTGCGCATGCGCTCTCACAGCCAACACCCAACTCCTGCTCGGGCCCAGGCACTTGTCCTGAAGCTCCGAGACCGTGATTGTCGTACTGTATCCCGCAGCTCAGAGTCCTTCCTATATTACGTGATTCTAATCTACTCGGGCTTTTTGGCCTACTGTCAGGGCTTGCCCTCTGCCTTCCCTGCTAGCAGAAACAAAGCAGTTAAGTCTCATCTTGTGCTTCGTTTTCATTAAGGAAAAATCTGAGTAGTGGCCCTGGGCCATGGGAGGCTAGGTGTGATGCCTTTGATGTCTTCAGCGCCCTTTGTGGCTGCTGCTGGGCCCTCCACCCCCGTCCTTATGATTCATGCAGTCGGCCTTTTATCTCCTCCTGACCCCGCCAC
The DNA here is from genome assembly GCA_033961575.1 of Aselliscus stoliczkanus. NCBI lineage: Eukaryota > Metazoa > Chordata > Mammalia > Chiroptera > Hipposideridae > Aselliscus > Aselliscus stoliczkanus. The sequence continues at coordinate 107,632,120 of CM066739.1, read as the reverse complement.
TTAGTGTATTAAAGTTGAATACTAGGTCAAACAATAACAGCCATGGTGCCTACTGTGTAAATCAACACGTTCTGGTCACTACATTAGCTGACCCTCACACCCATCCTGCAGGCTAGTACCGTCCCCATGTTATGATGGAGACCTAAAGCATAGATAAAGAAGCTTGTCCAAGGGCCACCAAGCTGCTAATCGGGGCCTCAACTTCCTGAGCAGGCAGTCTGGCTGGCTGGACTGAGGTGTGAGATGGAGAAGGTGTGAGGGCCTCTGAGATTGCTGATAGACCGAGTGCTTAGCTTCCTGCTCAGCCAGGCTGAAGTCAGCTCTGAGGGGCTCTGAAGTAAGCCTGCCTACCTGTGCTGAAACCCTGCCTGTCTACTTGCAGTGTTCATGATTCCCTCAACTTTAAATCTACAGGTAATAGGTTAATTCTCAGATAAGCAGAACAGATCTTGAAGAAATGGTGTTCATAAGACCTGAGCCATTAGGGAGGGAGGAAGCCAGTCACAGCCTATGGATTCTGCCTTCCCATTAGTCCCTCCCTTCTCTAGGTCCATCCTGGTTTCAGCTCCACGGCTGAGCACTTAGGTAATGCGCGTGGGGTTCCCTGTAAAGGAGTTCACCTGCACTGTGTCCTGAACCTGTGCAGCGCCTCCCGGTGTGTTAGATCAGTCTGTACCCCAGCGGAGCTTTCAGAGCCCCTGTGCTGGCCAAAGCCTGATGGGAAAACAGTGATTAGAAGCCACTCAAACCTTGCTTGAGCCCTAATCACTAACTTTAGGGACCCAATGAGTACAGCTTGCCGTCTCCTCAAGTGGTTCATGGCTCTTCCTATTGTTACACTCCTAGGTTCTACCAAATTCTGTTTTCCCCTATTGAAACAAAAGTCTTCAATGTACAAGTGAAAAAGCAAATGGAAGAAATGTCTGGTGTCCCTTACAGTATTACACGTGGATTCTTGGGTTGGGAGACGCTTGAATTCCTGGCTGTTCAGACCCTCTGGACTCAGCCAAGCCTTGTTTTTAGTCCCCCTTATGAGATCCCAGAGTGGACACTCCGGAGGATACAAGTACTGTTTTTTTTTCTCTAGAAAAAGTTTTTGAGGGAACTTGAGTTCATCCTAGAGTAGCCACTTGGGGGCAGGGGAGTGAAATTGGATCCCTACTTCATTCCATCAAAATTCTGGATATGGGCCGGCCAAGTGGTGCGGTGGTTAAGCACTGGCTTGGGAAGCCAGCGAACCCAGTTCGGTCCCACATATGAGGGCCAGTGACACTGCCCTCAAAAAAAAAAAAAAAAAAGGGCCGGTCGAGTGGCTCAGTTGGTTAAGAGCTCGCTCAAGAGTGCGAGCTGAGCTCTGAGCAACGGCTGTTCGAGGCCAGCCCGAGCTGAGTTGCCGTTGAGCTGCCAACAGGTGGCAGGAGGGCTCAGCTAAAAAAAAAAAAAAAAAAAGTTAATTTCCTGAAATAGCTTGGCAGTCAAGAGTCTAGGACCTGTAGAAAAATAGGCAAAGGGTATAAAAAACTCCAGAGAAGCAAAAATGGACGGCATGGAGAGATGCTGCACCGTATTCCCAGGGAAATGAAGCGTGTCAGACCCAGGAAGGCTGTGGGAGTGTACCCTCAGACACGGATGTGAGCGGCTGTTGATAAGCGTGACCTGCAGTGCCACTCCTGGGTGTTTATCCTGTGGATTTGGTGACACATAGATATGCAATGTTGTATGTGCAAGGATATCCTTCCCGCATTGCTGCCATAGCTGAATGTTGAAACTACCAAGGTTCCGCCAAATACATCACGTGGCACCCCCTGCAATGAAGTGCTTCTGTGCAGAGCACACAGCTCCCAGTTCATCGGCTGAGAGCAGGCCTCACCGTGCGTGACAAAGCAAACAGTGGACGCCACTGTGTGGCATTCATGTGTGTACGTGTATGGATCACCTACGTTCTTTTTTTTTTTTTTTGAGGGCAGTGTCACTGGACCCTCATATGTGGGACCCGAACTGGGGCCGCTGGCTTCCGAAGCCAGCGCTTAACTACCGTGCCACTCGGCTGGCTAATCACCTACATTCTTGAGTATGCACAGAGTATCTTAGGTCACAAACATAACGATGGTTGTCTCAGGGAAGGGACCAGGTTGCTGGGCAATAGGAGTGGCGCCCTGTGACACCTCAACAATTTTGTACCGCATGCATACACTTACTAATGAAGATAATTTTAAGGATAAATAACAAACAACAACAACAACAACACAGTGTTCATTCAGCCAGATGTGAGATGCTTTCGACAAATAACATGTTTTGCTCTCATATCCTGTTCTCTGAGGTATTGTTCTAGCTCTGTCTGGGGTCTCAATAAATACCTTCTGGGTTTTTTTTTGTTTTTTTGGGTTTTTTTTAACTGAGCCATCCTGCCACCTGTTGGGAGCTCAGGGGCTGCTCTGCTCGGGCTGGGCATCGAACTGCTGTTGCTCAGAACTCAGCTCGCACTCTTGAGTGAGCTCTTAACCAACGGAGCCATTTGGCCGGCCCTCAATAAATACCAATAATTGACAAAAAAAAAAAAAAAGAGAGAGAGAGAGAGAGAAGTTTCTAGGGTGTGCTATCTCTCCCACAGAATTCCTTCAGATTCCTAGGGGGCTTTCAAACTACCAGTCATTTACTGTGATTCCATCCGGGCTCCCACCCGGAATCTAGACGTTGTGCCCACATACAGGTGACTAACTCTTCAGTGGGACCAGTTGGGTAGGAGAGGTTAGCAGTGTGTCTGCATATCTGTCTAGTCTGGGGTGTCGCTTGCCAGGCCAGCTGGGGAGAAGAACTTCCAACCCTTCCGGTCCCGTTCTCACTTAAGCCTAAATCTGTGTTAAAGGAGGAGGTCTCTTTAAGAACTGGTGTGATGGCTCCGCCCTTTAGAAAGGTCAGCTGAGTCTGTAAGTCACATGATTCGATGTCTTCCGCCCTCTGAAGCTGTGGCTGCATGTGCAGTTGTGAGGAACCCAACAGGGGCTGGGGGCGTTGTGCCCCCAGCCCCATGCTCCTCCTGACTGTCCTTCTGTCTGCAGCCCCGCTTGGCCTGCTGGGGGAGGAGGCCCGCCAGGTGAGGGGCGAGAGCGGTGGAGATTTCAGGAAGTGCTACCCTCAGAGGCTGGTTGGAATCTAAGGCCACCAAGGGGTGGGGTGGGGTGGGGGCTGCACTGAGAGGAGTTCCTCACCCTGAGGGTGGGGGCAGCCTACGGTCCTGGGACGGATTGTGGAGCAGGGCGGTGTGGGGGCTTCCCGTCCTCTGGTGAGGGCTGGGCCCTGACTCAGCCCTCAGTGACCCAGGTCCTGGCCTACCTGCGTTTTCTTCTGCTCAGGGTCGGGGCAGTCCTGGCTCTGCCCCCTCCTTCACCCCTCAACTGCTCCTACACCAGGATTCCCTGAGCTCCCACCCGGATTTCTCTTGTCTAAACCCCTGAGGTGCCACCCTGTCCCCAGCATTTCCCAAGTCCCCTGCCTCTACCTCCAAGCCTCTCCTTTGCCCCCTGACCCTCCCTGACCCTGTTCTCTTGACCCTGCACTGCTCCATGTTCCAGGTGTCTCTGGAGGTCATCCCCAACCCGGCGGGGACCCCCGAGAACCTGCTTCATATCCGGGCAGTGGGCTCCAACTCTACTCTGCACTACATGTGGAGCAGCCTGGGGCCCCTGGCAGTGCTGCTGGTGGCCACCAACAGCCCCCACAGCACCCTGAGTGTCAACTGGAGCCTCCTGCTGTCCGCTGAGCCCTCCGGGGGCCTGGTGGTGCTTCCCAAGGACAGTATCCAGTTTTCTTCTGCCCTTGTCTTTACCAAAGTGAGCAAGTTGGGGAGAGCCAAGAGGGAGAGGAGAGCCATCCTCATATTAGAGGGAGGAGCTGAAGGCTGGGTGGGGAGGTAGTCAGGTGGGAGAGCCTGGGGGTAGGGGGCATTGAGTGTGGGGGTGACTCAGGAGAAAGCTGGATGTAAGCACACCCACCCCACCCCACCCCCCAGCTGTTTGAGTTTGACAGCACCAACATGTCCGACGGGGCGGCAGAGCCTCCAGGAAAACCGTACCCCCCTTACTGCTTGGCCGAATTCTCCTGGAACAACGTCACCCACTCACTGGATCCTGCCACCCTGAGTGCTACATTTCAAGGCCACCCCATTGATGACCCCACTGGGGCTTTTGCCAATGGAAGCCTGGCCTTCAGGGTAAGAATACAGGGAACCAGAACTCAACAGGCTGGTGTAGGAGGCTGGCAGACACTGATGGGGCAGCTTTCACACACCGGCGTCCACCTGCCCGACGCCGCCTGTGCTTCTTCCATCCTAGGTACAGGCCTTCTCCAGGTCTGGCCGACCGGCCCAGCCCCCTCGCCTCCTGCACACGGGGGACACCTGCCAGCTAGAGGTGGTCCTGGTTGGGGCCATTCCCCAGGGAAACCGCTCCTTGTTCAGGCTGGAGGTAGCCACCCTGAGCCAGGGCCCTGACTGCCCCTCCATGCGGGAGCAGCACTCCATTGATGATGAATACACACCTGCTGTCTTCCAGGTCAGGCTCCCAGGGGCTGCAGATGGTAGGGATGCAGGTGGGACCTCCACTGGGACCTCAGACAGTCATTTGGCTACTTACCATTCAGCAACAGTTCAGTTCCGTCAAGGACTGGGTTCCATGCTCATAAACGTGGGCCAGTCTCTGCCCCTCAGTGGAGACAATGGAGGGCAAAGGCAGCTGTGCAGTGTGACTCTGGCAGGTGGCACGTGCCAGGGTCGAGGGGCCCACAGGAGGGAGCTGAATGGAGGTTTGCCGAGTGTCGGGGCTGGAAAAACACTGAGTACCCATCCAGTCTGACTCCTCTCCCTGCAGAGGAAAGATTGAGATCCCAGTGCAAACAGCCTGTGAGTTCTAGAAACAGGCCTGGGTCTCAGGACGAGTTGTGACAGATGGAGTCTGGGAAAGGGGGAGTAGAGAGGGGCTTGGCAGCACAGGTTGCTCCTCACCATGCCTTGTCTCCTTTCTCCCCAGTTGGACCAGCTGCTTTGGGGCTCCCCCCCATCAGGCTTCGTGCAGTGGCGGCCAGTGGCTTTCTCCCAGAAGCAGGGGGGCCGAGAATCAGCCCTGCCCTGCCAAGCTTCCCCTCTTTACCCCACCTTGGCCTATGTTGTCCCCCAGTCACCCATTGTCCGAGCCTTCTTTGGGTCCCAGAACAACTTCTGTGCCTTCAATCTGACATTTGGGACTTCTATAGGCCCTGGCTACTGGGACCAACACTACCTCAGCTGGTGCGTGGGTCTGGGCCGAGGGTCGGGGATGAAGTGGAGATGGCTGGGCCTGTCAGCACCCGTCCTGAGCCTGCGTCTCTCTCTTACTCTGCTTGCTCTAGGTCGATGCTCCTCGGTGTGGGTATCCCTCCTGTGGATGCCTTGTCCCCACTGGTCCTGGGCATCATGGCGCTGGCCCTGGGTGCTCCAGGGCTCATGCTGCTGGCAGGAGGCCTATTTCTGCTGCTGGGACCCAAGCGGTACTCAGAATATCAGCCCATAAATTGAGGCCCACTCTGGAGAGGACATTACTGGACCTGCCTTCCTGTGCCTCAAACCTCTGCAAGTTTGAGGGTCAGTGTTCTCAGCCAGGTACTCCCATCTCCCATCGTGCTTTTCTGTAGAACCTCAGAGTTTAGCCTCAAGTTCTGGGGACCACTAGGTGGGGCTTCTTTCATACTCTGAGGAGGGACCAGAAACAGGGTTATTGCTAGAGGGAGGGTGCCCTTGGAGTTGCCTCTGTGTTCCTCAGCCCCCATTTCCCGTGGATGGGACTTGCAGGATGAAATGGAAGGCCTCTGACTGGCTGTCTGTCTGGGGGGGCGGGGACATGAAATACACTTATTTTTTCCACAGGTCTCATCTGTGTGTGTGAGTGTTGTTGGGCTGGTCTCTGGGAATGAGGGCTGAGGGCTGGGTGTGGAAGGCAGGTTTCTGTGTACCGCCCCACTTCCTCACCAGGCGTAGTTCTCTGTCTTGACATGGGACAGAAGCTCCCACCAGCCACTCTCCATTCACAGGGGGCAGGGCTATTCTAGGGCAGTATCGATCAAACAAGGAAGGGACACTCAAGAGAGGGGTGCAAACACCAAGAAAGAGCCAAGTAAAACTGTGGTACTCATTTATTGTTACACACACATTCACATGGGGTGAACCAGCCACTGTGCCTTCCAACCACTGCCAGCCACCACATGAGTGGACACTGACACACACACACACATGCACACCCTTGGGGGGCGGTTCCTCTCCTCTCTGGGGCAGTGTGGAGGTGGGAAGTTACAGGGTCTAATGGGTTGGAAGGGAGGAAGCAGCAGCTCTGGGCTAGGGCAGCTGTAATAGCCTTTTCTGAGCCTAAAGGGCCTTGAGGTCCTCTCATAGGTGGTTCCTGAACCCAGGCCCCCAGCAGGTTTTTCCCCAGTCCTATTTTGCAAGTCCTATTTGATCTGCTGGCCGGCCTTTCTCTAGGCATGCGCAGTACTGCCAGTCTTCTTGAGGCCCTCTGCTTAGACCACCCACACAGAAATGGTTAGAGTTTGGGCTGTGGGTCTGCCTCACAGGAGGCTGGAAAGGAGCAGAGCCAGGCACTGGTGGGCACTCGTGGCCGTGGTCAGAGCCATGCTTCCTTCTGGTCCTGGCCCTGTGCCCTCAGCATCCTTCAGGGACATGGCTGTCCACCCATTCCCCTGAAAGAAAATGGTCCGCGTCCCTCCCTCATAACTACCCCGGGGTCCAAAGGCGAAGGGCGGCGCCAACTGGGGGGAAGCCAGCGGGGGTGGGGTGTGGGCAGTCCAAGCTCTGACTGGATGGGACCCTGTCTGAGCAGCAGCGGGTTAGTCCCGCCGTGGTTCCAGGCTGGGGGAAGGGGCGAGGCAGTTCAGCCCCAGGGGCGGGGCCTATAGTCTGAGCGGGCGTGGTCGGGGTAGTCCAGGCGGCTCTCGGTGGCGGTGAACATGCGTTCAGGCTCCACCACGAACATGTAGTAGAGGTTCCACACCAGCATGGACACCAGGGGCAGGAACGTCAGGCCGTATCCAAAGCCTCGGAAGGAGCGGCCCACGGCGAAGGTCAGCCAGTATATCAGCCTGTCGGCGAGAAGAGGGCAGCTAGTGGGCAGGAGGCGGAGGCGAGGGGCGGATGGGGCTGGGGGGCGCCACTGATGCTTGTAAAGCCCCTTGATAGTTACTCGGGGGCACTGTTTCATATACACTTCTCTGCATCGCTGTGAAGTGACTTTATCATTCCCTTCCCTCTGTTATTTATTTTGCAAATTGTAATTAAAAGATTTGAGTAGGCAATGTGCAGTCGCATGACTCAAAATACCATGCTGCGTATGGTAAAGGGTCGTCCTCCCTCGCGCTGACACCCAGCCACCCTGCCCTCTTCCTTCACCTCCCCTCTATGCCACGCCCACCCCAGGTGTCCCATATTATGGTTTCTTGTGCAGCGAATGATTTTGTATTCATACAGGAGCAAAAAAGATGTATGTTTTCTTTTGCCCCTTTTTTTGAAGTTTGGTAGCATACCATTTAGACTGTTCTTTTTTCCCATTTAACATATCTTGGAGATTATTTTAATCGATTATGAACAGCTTTCTCATTTCTTCTACAGTTGCAGCACATTCCACTGTATTTATTTCCCATTTTGCAGATGAAGAAACTAAGATTCCAAAGGGGTTAAATAAGAAAATAGGAAAACCGTGATTTGAGCCCACGCTGATCCTCACCCCCTCTCATGCCTTTTCAGAGAGGCCAAGGGAAAGAAGAGAGTAAGGAAGCCAGCTTCGAGAAGGCTTGGAGCCCAGAGCAATGGGTCACCCACAGCCAAATTTCTCCTCTTGGAAGATCCACTCAAAATACTACCCCTCCACGGGAGGAGGCAGCAGCTTCCTCTTAATAGATGAAGGACCATTTTTACAAAATTGGCATGTCCCTCTATTTTTGCCTGTTAAACAGAGGAAAGAGTAACTGCTGCGTCTCTATTGCCCCAGGAGGCAGCGTGTCGTAATAACAGTAAAAGTTCACAAGTTAGCAAACCCTTACCAAGTCCCAGGCTGTTGTACGCACTCTACATGCACTCTACATGTATTAACTCATTTAATCCTCACAACTCCAGAGATGATGAAACGTAGACACAGAATGCTTAAGGAACTTGCCCATGGTAGAGAAAAAAGGACCTTGGATGAGGGAGGGAAGGGACCTGGATTCTAGTCCTGCCCTGAGTGACTCCTCCCCCAGTCTCGTGGTTTCCTCTCTAGGAAATGGGTCAGATGAACCAGAGAGTCGCTGAGTCTTTAGTTCCCTGATGAGTCTTACCACCTAAGACCAGCTTCTACCTGACACCAGCACTCCCTGAGAGGGAGGTGGGAGGCGGAGTTACATGGAGTTACAAAAGGTGGAGGGAACATTTATCTTGGGAAACATCTAGGAGAAAATGCAGGGCTGTATGGTAGTTCAGAGGTTGAGGGGACAGAAGACAACTAGACAACAGTCAGAAATAACAGCAAAGGACCTTCTCTCCTTCATCCAAGGTCCTTTCTTCTCTACCACAGGCAAGTTCCTTAAGCATTCTGTTAGCTAGATAGGAGGACTGTTTTAGCAGATAAAGCTACTGGGAATTGTATATTGAAAGTGACAAACGGAAATGTTTTAGGGAAAAAAATGGAAAGACCTGCGTTGAATTGGCTTCAGAAATTCAAAGGTGTTAACAGTAATTCCCATGAAAACACCCCTAAGGATTTCAGGGGACTAAATTCAAAATGAAAAGAGAGTAATGAGGCTGCCAGGAGAACTAATGTGGCCTTGGTTTGTATGAGCAAGACAATCAATACCCTTGACCAGACCCCACCTCGTTTGACCAGCAGGAGAATTTCCTGCCTATAGGGAAGGATGGGGGCCAGCCAAGTGGTGTGGTTGTTATGCACTGGCTTGGGACGCCAGTGGCCTGGTTCGGTCCCACATATGAGGGCCAGTGACACAGCCCTCAAAAAATAAATAAATAAATAAATAAATAAATAAATAAATAAATAGCATGTAAAATGTTTGGGGCTGGCCGAGTGGCTCAGTTGGTTAAGAGCTCGCTCAAGAGTGACAGCTGAGCTCTGAGCAATGGCAGTTCGATGCTAGCCCAAGCTGAATTGCCGTTGAGCTGCCAACAGGTGGCAGGATGGCTCAGCTAAAAAAAAAGTTTTTGGGCCAGCCAAGTGGCGCAATGGTTAAGTGCTGGCTTGGGAAGCCAGTGGCCCCGGTTCGGGTCCCACATATGAGGGCCAATGACACTGCCCTCAAAAAAAAGAAGAAAAAAAAAGTGGAGTGGAAGGACGGTGAAGAGGTCAGGGCCACTTAGCAAAGTAAACACAGGGAGCAGGGTGCTGGAGTCAGGGGAAGGGAGCTGTTGTCAAGTATCCGAATTTGTCCTAGGCAATTCCAGAGATGGGGATCAGAGCAGCAGCTTTTAGCAGTAGACAAAGAACCTCCTAATAGCTAGGACCTTTGAAAAATGAAACAGACTGCTGGATAAAGAGCTGAGCACTTGGTCACAGGGGGTGTTCAACTAGAGGCCAAGAGTTACCTTACCAGAGTGTCATAGGAGAGTGGCTGCAGTGAGTGGGAGGTTGGCCTACGTGACACCTGGAAGTATATGAGTCTTCGAAATCAGTTTTCTATGGGAAGACGTTTGAGCTGATGACCTGCTACCAGGTGAGGTAAGGTTCAAGGAGGAAAGTGGACTCACCTTTCCAGGGTGCACAATGCGGGATCCAGAGAGCTCCCAGACCTTGGCTCTCTGCACATTCACACACCTGGGTCCCTGTAGTGCCATTACCTCCCCTGTGCCCCACCCCCAGCCCCAGCTCACCGGGAGACAGCGAAGAGGCCAGTGAGCAGAGGGAGCAGTTTGAGGGTGTCTTGGGGCAGGTAGGTGGAAAGCACGGCCAGGTTGAAGAAGTAGAGGATGAAGAGCTGGACTGACTGGGCCACATACTGCCGGTGGATCTCTACCTCCCGCCGGGGCTCCCCAAAGGGCCGCAGGGCAGAAAAGCACAGCAGACTCAGCCCGTACACCAGGAGGCCTGGCGGGGGGGTGGAGACGCAGGGTCAGGGAGCACAGGAGGCAGGAAGTGGGGGCAGGGCGCACACTGGAGAGCTCCTGGGCATGAGTCTCCACAGTGGGGTTTGGGGGTCCTGGGAGGGGCAGGCACACAGGATGGCAGGGTGTGCGAGGATCCAGCCTCAGTGAAGGGAAACCTGCTCCCTAGCCAGGCAGGCCCTGGCCTCGAGTCCAGCTCCCAGATGCCCCTTCCTTCTCACAGGGCCCAGGCTCACCCAGCACGATGGGGAAGGTGGCGAAGACCCCGCAGCGCAGCGTGTAGACGAGGCGGGAACTCATGGTGGGCAGCCGAGGGGCATCGAAGGGCAGGAAGGCATACGCCCCATACAGCAGGCAAGGGAAGAGGACAAGGGCCGCTGCCACGGAGGCCACGGCCCTCAGCCCCTCATGGCCCCCACAGTTGCTGCAGCCCCCACAGGAGCGGCCCGGCGGCCTCACCACAGCCTCGGCCCATTTGCACTCTGAGGGCTCAGGGTGGGTGGCTCGGGTGGGCAGGAAGGTCCGGCGGCGCTCAGCCTCACCAGCCTCACAGCGCACAGCAAGGTCCTCCTGGGGCCGCCGCTCGATGCACTGGAGGTCAATGGGCACGAAGGCCCGGGGCGCCTTCTCAGGCATCAGATCGACATCATCATCGGGCAACTCCTCTGGCTTGCTGGGTGGCTCTGACTCTAAGAGCTCAGGCTCAATGTCCCGCCAGCCGGGGGGGTCCGGGAACGGGGCACTGGCCTGGGGGCCAGTCCCCCAAGGCAAGGTGGCAGCCTCGCTTACTGTGCTGTCCAGACCATCCTCCGTCCCCTCTCCAGCTGTGGGAGACCCACCTGAAGACCCCACTCTGGAGGGCTCAGCGCCAGGGGGCTCGGCCCCACTTTCCCCTTCGGGCTGTCGGCCATTGGGGACCAAGGCCTGGGGTGGGCTCTTCTCTTGGGCCTCCGGCCCCTTCACTTCCAGCAGGGCCAGGGTCTCGGGTTCTGTCATCCTGGGGCCTCAGTTTTGGGGTCTACCGTGAGGTCATGTCACCCTGGTGGTTAACAGGAAAGCTCTGTCAGAAGCTCCATCCTCTGGCCTTTAGGATGAGTTGACAGGCTGGAACTCTCCAGGGCAGCTGGCATCATGGGCTTGTGCCCCTTCTGGGACCTTGGGGAGAACATGGCATGGAGGAAGGTGTTGAAACAGAGGGAGGTAGGAGAGATGTGAGCAGCTGAAATGGAGGCACCCTTTCGACATCAAATGCCACCCAGCAGGAGCGGGTGAGTCAGGGGGCAAAGGCCTTGGCAGCTGTGGCCTCAGCCAGTCCCCACCCATGTCTTTTACTCCCCTCCACCAAAACCCCTGGAGTCATGGTCACCCTCCTGCAGGAATGAGAGGGAGAGGAGATGCCTAGAATTTTGCCAAGAGCTGCATTCCCACTAGGGACTTCCTTGTGGACAGAGGAGCTGCCTCTTCACCGTCGATCCTCCCCTTCCCTGCAGATCCCCACTTGGAACCCTCCTGGTAACTGACCCCAGTGATTTGCCACCAAATCTGTCCTGAGGAACTGGCACAGCAGTGCACCCTGTTCTTTCATCTCCAGTCTGGGTACATGGGCAGTTGCCAAACTCTTCACTAGCCCACCTCATCCATCTCTGGAGGCCTGGGTCTGTCCATTCTGACTTCTAGGTCCGATCATGGCTGTTCCCCATGCCTCCCCTCCCTGCCCTCCATTCTCTGTCTCACTGCTTCTTGATGGGGCTCATCCTTTCCCTCCACCTCCGCAACGGCTCCCTGCCCCTTGCCATTCAGACCCATGACACCCTCTTACTTTCCATCTGGAGAGAGGCGCAGGGTCCCCACAGGGTCTGGGAAGGAGCTGCTCAGCTCTGCTGGCTCTGCAAGTATTCCTCTGGTCTCCCTCCCTTTACCTCTGTCTCCAAACCAGTCTGACCGGAGCAGGTGAGGCCCAGATTAAAGGGGCAGGCCCCGCCCTGCTGAATCTGCCGACAGAAAAAGCATTAGGGGAGTCTGTCATCCTTTCTAAAAGTGGGGGTGCGGTTGGGCATAGGAGTAAGCATGTGTTCTAGGCAAATGGCATGTGTAGGGGCTCCCAGCTTAGGAAAGCAAAGGGAGACGGTGGGCTTCGTGCATCACAGGGTGCTTGGAATACCCAGAAAAGAGATGGAATTTCTACACTTATTTATTTATTCTACACTTATTTATGCAACATTTACTGAGTACCTATTAGCCAGGCACTATTCTAGGCACAGACTCCAGAGAGAAAAAGATAACAGGCAAGGGCTCGGCCCTTGAGGGGCTTGTCCTGTTGGGGTAACGGATAATAAAGAAGCCTAGCGACTCAGTCAATAAGACAATTTCCGTAGGGAAAAGACTCTTTGCCAAGGTGCCTTTTGAGCTGAGACCTGGAGAGAAACGAGGAGTATGAGTGTTGCAGGCAGAGGAACAGCAAATGAAAGGCCAGTGACTGAGAAAGACTAGCTGTTTCAGAAAGACAGTGTTTCAGAAAGACGGTGGCTGGAACCAGCAGCACAGCGGCGGAAGGGGAATTTATATTCCCATTTCAACGTGTACACAACCCCCCCCCCCCAAACACGTTGCTTTTTACCTTAGGTTTAAGGTCAAGAAAGCAATAGGAATCCAAGGTGATCTTTCCAATGGGACGACCAGGGGGGACAGAAACGTGAGGGAGTGGCTTCTTATTCCTGTGGGACCTTACCACTAAAGTCATTTGGGTTTTATGAAATTTTTTTTTCTAAAAAACTCTGACCAGTACTCTGAAAGAGACTCTGCTCGAATGGAGTGAGGGGGTGAAGGGGCAGAAGGATGGACTAGAAAATGACCACCCTAGGACAAAGCAAAGTCACGCTCCTAGCTCCTAGCATGCATGAGCCCCCCTGCCCCATTCAGTATAGCGTCAGCCCCCAGGCTGGGTCCGCTGACCGTTCTCTGGCAGCTATGTCAATAAAGTTTTTCGGAAGGGCTTGAAGAAGCCGGAAAGAGGCCATGCTGCCCAGAGTTAGTTCTGGCAACTTCCGGGGAGGGAAAACAAGTTTCGCGAGATTTGGTCGCAGCAGGCCACTGGCCCACAACGGTGCAGCTGCTATCGCGAGATTTGGCAGGCGGAGGCGGAGCCGCGGGCAGCCGCCTCAGCGATGGCGGCCGAGCAGGGCCGGCAGCGGTGGCTGCTGCGGCTACGGCCGGAGACTGCAGTGGTGGCGGTAGCGGAGGGTGGCGGGGGCCTGTGACCGGAAGCCACCCCCGGACCCGGGCACCATGAGCCAAGGCCCCCCTCCGGGGGAGAGCAGCGAGCCCGAAGCAAAGGTCCTCCACACCAAGCGGCTTTACCGGTGAGAGGGGCCGGGGCGTGAGTGCAGTCGCGGAGGGAAGTGGAGGGACAGTGAGGGGCGGGGCCTGTGGGCGGGCGGGGCCCGGGTGCCGGGCTGGGGCGCGGGCGACGGAGGAGGGTGCAATTGTGTGTGGGGGGTGTCCGTAACCCGGGACGGAGCTGAAAGACGGGGTTGGGTGGGTGGGAGGTTTGGACCGAAGCACGTGGAGGGATCCGCACAGCGGTGAACTTGGGGCGGGCACCGAGTTTTGCGGTTTTGGGGTCCGCAGAGGTGGGCTTTGAGGGCTGCAGGGGTTGGGGAGGTGAAGGTGGGGTCCGAGATGGAGGAAAACCCGGAAGTGATCAGCGCTCAGAGCCTAGTAGGACTGAACTCGAGAGCCAGGTTAGGTCCGTGCCTTGCCGCGTCTCACCGTGACCTTGGGCCCAAGCTTCCTCATCCTTAAAAGGACAGATTGGGGTTTGATGCGCTCTGAAGTCCCTTATGGCTCGGGTTTTTGGGATTCTGAATGAAAGGAAAGAGACTGGAAAGCTGTCTTGGACTGGAAGGTCCCTGAAGGACTTAGAGTCCAGTGTCCTTAGGTCATGCGAGCCTATTGGAGGGCACCTGGGGACTTCTGCCTCCTGCCTTGCTCCCAGCCTCATGACTCCAGTCCTTTGCCAGGCAACTTCCATTCTTTGTTTCTGATTTCCACAGTGCACCTCACACTCCTCAGCATCTTTAGCCCTTCATCCCTCTGTTGGGAACAGGCCAGTACGAGTTCTTCCCACCCTGGGTCCAGGATTTTTTTTGTGTGTGGGGGGGGGCAGTTGGAACATGGGTTCTAGTAGAACTGGATCGAAATAGAATGAAGCATAGAGACTCTAGCTGGGTTTTCTGCTTTCTGGTAGGGAGTAGGGATTGCGGTTTTCCTTTGGCTCCGGCTCTGTGGAACAGAAGTGTTTGCGCGAGGGGTCTGCCCTGGGAGCCCAGGGCCCCATCTTGGCAGTGAAAGAGTCAAGAGCGTGTTGTCTTTTCTTCCTTCGAGTAGACATCCAGCTTGCCGGGATTCAGAGACAGGGGAGTATGGGTTGCTCCCAAAATAGAAAAGCAATCCAGTTCTGCAGCCCCGGGGCTCCCACTGTGGGCTGTCCCACGCAGTCTCCACGCGGGTGAGGAGTTGGCCGGGGGTGGCGCGTGTGTCGGAGCTGCCCGTCAGACAGTGTGAGCAGTGTCTGCAAGATTCCTTGCTTTTCTCCATCTTTTGTTAATGGTTGTGGTCATCCTTCCCATCATTCTCAAATCTAGCTTTTTTTCTCAAGCCACCATCTCCACAGGACTGATTGACTTAAGCTGCCGTGTGTGCATGTGTGGCAGATGTGTGCTTATGGATATCTATCTGCCTGGAGTTGTGTGTTGTTGGCTTTGAGGAGGGTGGGAATTGGAGGCAGCGGATCTCTGTTTTTATAATTTGTTATAACAGGTAGGTGGAGAAGGAACTGGGGGAGGGAGGCCTGATTTCTCTGCCCAGCATAAATGTGCTGTGAGACTGTGCAACTGTCACTCTGAGCTTCAGTAAATTTGGGACTTTCCCACGATCTAACGGCCTACAGAAATGAAATTCTAAAATGTGTTAAGCCCCTCAGAAAACCAAGGCAGCTGAAGAAGGGATGCTGGGAGGGATACAAACACCAATTAATTAGACCAATGAACTAGTTTTTAAAAACATTTTTCTTTTTTAACACTGTTCTAGGCCTGGGAGTATAGTAGTGAATGAGACACAAGGCAGTTTTTGTTCCAAAGGAGATTACAGTCGAGTGGAAGAGCTGATGGTCTGATGGGGAATGGAGCAAAAAGAGCTGCGTCCTCTCAGGCTTAAGAATCTGCAGTTAGGGCCAGCCGAGTGGCGTGGTGGTTAAGTGCTGGCTTGGGAAGCCAGCGGCCCCGGTTCGGTCCCACATATGAGGGCCAGTGACACTGCCCTCAAAAAAAAAAAAAAAAAAAAAAAAAAGAATCTGCAGTTAGAACTTCCTAGAGTAGTGATTATTAACCTTTAGAATGTAAGGAGCACTCTGGATCCTCTCCATAAACACCACCCACCCACCCACATTTGTCTGTGGCACTGAAGTTAAAAGCCCTGCCCTGGGGACTGAGCTGGCATAGAGTAGACGCCTTACGCCTGCCTGATGCTGCCCCTGGCACCCAGGCCGGCTACAAGGGCTTGGCCCCCACCTCTGGGCAGCCAAGCATGTTTGGACAAATGCTGAGCTCTCAGGATTGCTTACAAGAAGGCCTAGTTACTATTCCACCCCCTCACTGGGTGTGGGTGGTCACTCTGCCCGGTACAGGGCAGCTTTAGTGCTGTGCCTCCGAACCCCCACAGGGCGCCCGCCTGCTGTGGTCCATTTTCTCCAGCCCAGCAGCACATTTCAGTCTTCTGAAATGATTGCGGACTGTTCTGGGAATTATCATTCGCTGGATACTGGTTGCTTTTGTATCCAGAGCTATGCCTGATTCAGCTGTTGTCACAGCTGCTGTTTGTCACCCTCTGGGTTTTACCCTTTTAGAGATGACACCTACGTCTGCCACTTCTTAGCCGTCCACAGGGTTTCTTGGCTTTTTTGCTTAGCATGTGGTGTCTACTTCTCAGCCTTATAACAAGAAGGATGAAGGTCAGATTTACTGAGCACATGTTATGTGTGAGCCACTGTCATGAGTGCTTTCTGTGTTAGCTAGTGTAATCCCCACAGAATAGATGATAATGTTATTCCCATTTTATAGATGAAACAACTGAGGCATAAGGCAGTTAGATAGCTATTTTGCCCAGGACCACATAGCTGGTAAGAATTAGAGCCAGAGCCTATACTCTGTATTAAACAGTTCCTTCAGCCGAATCCAGGAGCCCTTACGATAAAGCAGCTCAGGAACCCCCACCCCACTTTCCCATACCCCACTATTCCAAAGTAGAAATAATACTTCTTTATGTCAGAGATAAAGTGCCCTTTCGTAAGCATTCATTCATTCCATTATCTGTTGCATGCCCACCATATACCAATTCTGTATATATATTATTTTATTTAATCCTCATGACAGCCTCTGCAGTAGCTGCATATATTATCTCCATTGCTATGGATGTGGTAACTAAGGCTTAAAGAGCTCAGGTAATTCGCCCAAAGTTACAGAGTTAGGGATGCACAGCCAGGGCTCAAACCCTAGATTTTCAGGCTGTGCTTTTTCCCCTGGGAGAGTCCGCTTCCTGTGTCTCAGGGTTGCTCTTCCTTGACACTGTCGACATTTGGGACGAGGTAGTTATTGTATTGGACTGTCCTGAGTACTTCGGGGTGTCTAGCACACCCACTAAATGCCAGTAGCCACTCCTCTGCCCCCTGTCATCCCGCATCCCAGTTGTAACCATCAGAAATGTCTCCCTCATCACCAGCTGTCCCCTGGGGGGGGCTGCTCTATGAGGATGGAGATGGTTCATCTTGTTTTGTGCAGAGCTCAGCCTGTAGCCTTCTTGTTCCCCACCCCTAATTCGTGAGCTGTTCCTCTGGGGTCAGCATCCTAAGTGGACCATGCACATGGTTTAATAGCCCGTGTCTCCCTGCAGGGCTGTGGTGGACGCTGTGCATCGACTTGACCTCATCCTTTGCAACAAAACCGCTTATCAAGACGTGTTCAAAGCAGAGAGTATTAGCCTGAGAAACAAGTAAGCTGGAGATGAAACCACAAATCCTTACAGCTCCTCTACCTCTCTTCCCCTGAAAGGAACCCTGTCACCTGTGGACACGCGTTCCCGTACCTCCTGACCCCGTGTAGAAACCTTGTCATCTGTGGACACGTGTTCCCATACCTTCTGACCTCATATAGAAACCCTGTCACCTGTGGAAACGCATTGTCTCACCTCCCCACTCTGTGTACAGTGAGGGGCTAGGAAGTCACTGACCCTCCTAGGACAGGAGGTGGGGGTCCCTTTCTGTGTCTGCAGCTTACATATTGGTAGATGGGTGCCATTTGAGTTGGGGAAGCGGCCATACTGATAGTGAAAGGAAAAAAGGAGGGGATCAAAGGCAGAGGGAAAAGGTGGGAAGGATGCAGGGGAGGAAAGCGCGGGCCATCACCATTCTAACTGCTCCTGTCTCTCTTTTGGGGCGCCTCTTGCCTGCCCGTACTGCTGAATCCTGGTCACACTGCCCGACCCTGCCTGTCTCTTGGGGGCCGGGGGTGTGGGTGGTGCTGGCAGGTGCCCCGCAAGGCCGTTGTGCCCTTGCAGGCTGCGTGAGCTCTGTGTCAAGCTGATGTTCCTGCACCCGGTGGACTATGGGAGGAAGGCCGAGGAGCTGCTGTGGAGAAAGGTGTACTATGAGGTCATCCAGCTCATCAAGACCAACAAGAAGGTGGGCGAGGCCGGGGGAGGGCGAGGGGCAGCTAGGGAAGGAGGGATGGCGGGAAAGTGGGCCAGCGTGTGGCAGGAGATGGGGGCGAGGAGGGGCGCTGAGTCCAGGTGGGGAGACCGAAAGGTGTGGGGTGAGTCCTAGGAGGGGGGAGGAGACTGGGTAGGGTTCCAGAGCCAAGAAGAGAAGCTTATGTCTTCGTGAGATGAAAAGGGTCAGGGAGGGGGCGCGGTTCCCCGAGTTGCTTGTCAGCTATGCCGTCCCCACCTGTCCCCAGCATATCCACAGCCGGAGCACCTTGGAGTGTGCCTACCGGACACACCTGGTTGCTGGCATTGGCTTCTACCAGCATCTGCTCCTCTATATCCAGTCCCACTACCAGCTGGAGCTGCAGTGCTGCATCGACTGGACCCACGTGACCGACCCCCTTATAGGTCAGTGACATCTCACAGTGGGGCTGGAGCAGCAAGCTCCTGGCCCCCCTCGGCCTTCTCATCCTCATCTCCTGCAGCTTGGGATCCAACCAGGCAGACAGGATTGCCCTACAGGTGTTCTTGAAGTTGGGATTTATGCCAACAAGCCTATGAGTTAGGGTGAAGATCTTAAGGGGAGAGAGGTCTCTGTTGGTCTGGGATTGCAGACTGACAGGGAGTCGGGACGGATGGAATGACCTAGACTAGGTCTGGCATTCATAGCATTTATTTTCTCCCAGTTGAATTTGGCTGGCACTGTTCCTTTTAACTTTAGAGATTGTTTCCCAGTGTTTGATGAAAGTATTGAAATTTTTAGAAATGTTGGGGACATTATGGGCACTCTTCCAACGTAGGGCAGTCTGTCCAGCCACTCCACTGATGTGCTGGCAACTAGACCTCTGCTTCTGGTTGGTGGATTTGGTTAAGCTCTGCCACTCTTTAGATCCCCTCCCCTTCTCCCAGCCCATGCTCTTTAGGCCCCTCTCCTCAGCCCCGCGCCTCGCCCTCACCGGGACAGAGACGCCCAGGTGGGGTTGTGTCCATGCTCCACATGGAAGTAGTCTCTGGTCAGAGGCACAGCACTGCGCTTTGTGCATTTCAAACAAAACAACGTTCATCAGAGACAGCGTTCCCAGGCTTTATACCAGATGGCCCAGGGTCCAGAGCCTAAAAAATGACGGGGAGCGCTTACTTCAAAGGTCGCTTCTCCACCTCGCTTCAGTTTTTGTCCTTTTGATGTTTTCTCTATTCAGCCAACTAAGAGATGTCTCTCTAGAAAACACTAGAATGGGGGCTGCGCTCCCAGGAGAGCGGCTGCAAGGAGGGTAGAGTAGGGTCTTCTCTGGAGCCAGGCTGCCCTTGGACCTAGCTCTGCCCTTCTCCGTTGTGGGATTGGGTAAGAGTGACAGTGAATGGCCACTTCACGGGGCTATAGTGAGGCGCAGCCAGGGTGATGCTAGACCAGTGCCTAGCACATGGGGAGCTGCCCCCCAACACTCCTCTGCACTGAACTTACAAGGACGTGCGAGCCCGGACACCACTGTCTCCTTCACGGGCAGGCTTCAGCTGGCCATCCACTGCGTGCTCTGCGGTTCACATCCCCGGGGCAGAGGCCACCTTCCCATCCTACTCTTCCTGGGCAAGTTCCCATCCTTACCCAGACCTTCCTCCTCACGTGGAAGCTTCCACACCTGTACCCGTGCCTGTCCTGAGGCTTGGGCCACAAGTCCTCTTCTTTTCTAGAAGCCTCCCTGTGATGACCTTCACGTGACCTTCCCCCAGGGAGTTGTTCTAGGTTGAGAACCCTAACCCTTCCCTTCCAGTTCCTTCCTGTCCCGTGAATGAGTCTGCTCTGTCCCATAAGACACTGTTCCGAGACTAGCCCTGGCTTGTTCCTTTCTCCAACTAGGGAAGGCCTCTCCCCACAGGTGGGGGACCAGGCATGGGCTCACAGATCTGTCTCTCTCTCTCAGGATGCAAGAAGCCAGTGTCTGCCTCAGGGAAGGAGATGGACTGGGCACAGATGGCATGCCACCGTTGTCTGGTGTACCTCGGGGATTTGTGTAAGACTCTGAACCTTTCCTTCTCTCTGGGGCTGCAGGACAGGCCCAGACTGCTTCCATTGTAGGTATCACCCTTTACCGTACTGAAGAGCAGGAGGCGTGGTTTGGCCTCTGATAACTTTCCATTTCATCTGCTTAAGCAGTGTTCCCTCCTTTTCATTGCTCTTCCATGAGCTGGAGGGAGTCAGTGAGTGCGGGCAGAAGGAAAATGCCTGAGCTTTGGGAAAGTCAGGGTGATAACTCAGTCTCAGTAGTGGCTTAGGATGATACCAGTTTCTCCTCTTTTGGGGTTTTCTGTTCTCTCCATGGACTCCTAGAGGAAGTGAAGGCAGGCCTCAGGGAAGACATCCCTGCCTGACAAATGTTTCTCTGTGGAAAAGCACTCTCTCCATGGCCCCAGGTCCCAGGCCTAACAGACAAACATCCACCTTTGGCTGCTGGGTGCGTTGCCCTTTACTGAGGGCGGCTCCTCCCTCGGGCAGTGTGTGCAGACAGTCAGCTCTTCCCTAGTGATGACATGTGCTGCTGCAGCACCCTTCACCGGGAGATCCCCAGGAAGGGCCTGTGGGCTTCACAGACACTGAAGACGCTTTAAGTCTTGAACTTAGCAGCGAGGGAGAGAGTTGAACAGCAGCCACGCAGATTTAAGACTGTGCCAGAGGCCCAAGCAGCCTGCCTCCTAGCTCAGGTGTCTCCTGCCCAGGCTCTTATTACAGCTCCCCACCTGAATGAGGGGAGGTTCTTGTGAAACGTGGACCATGCGTCTCTTCCTCCTCTGTCCCCTGCAGCCCGGTATCAGAATGAACTAGCTGGCGTGGACACCGAGCTGCTGGCTGAGAGGTTTTACTACCAAGCCCTGTCGGTAGCCCCCCAGATTGGTAAGTAGAGCCCTGCTGGGGCCTGCCAGCCCAGCAGCATTTTCCAGGAGGATGACGACGTTGAGGTGGCAGGCATGCCATCCTGACTTCCCCTGGGTCCCTTGTTGTGCATCCCCCCCTTGTCGCGCACACTCAGGAGATGGTAGAGGGGAAGTCCTGAACTGAGAAAGAGGGAGGCAGAAAAGAAGGAAGGGAGAGGTGGTGTCCCTGTCACTGAGTCTGTAGGAAGGAGAGATGATGTTGTCTGCCCACAGGAAGTTGAGTGAGAGGAGGGACTGGGCTTTATCACAGGGAGAGAGGAGAGCAGCATGTTGGAAGGAGAGTTCAGAGCAAGGGGCCAAGCTGGGGTGGAGGACGGCCTGTGCAGTGGCAGCCTTTGGGGGCCACAGCTGCCGCCAAAGGAGTGGCGCCCATCAGAGCTACAGTCCTTGGTGGGCCGGGCGGGAACAGACCAATCGGAAGGAAGTCTGTGACCACAGTCCCCTGGGACACCAGTGTCACTTGCAGACCCAGCTGTGTTCCCCACGAGTTCTCTGAGGCCGAGCTGTGGTCAGGCCTGGCAGATTTGGGCGCATCTTGTGGCTCCAACTATGGGGCTTCTCTTTCTCTCCAGGAATGCCCTTCAACCAGCTGGGCACCCTCGCAGGAAGCAAGTATTACAGCGTGGAAGCCATGTACTGCTACCTGCGCTGGTGAGTACCGGGGTGTCCGGCGGTCACGCCCCACTCGCTTTCTCTCCCCCACCCCTCCCTCCTCTAGCTCCTGGCTGAAATTGGGAGGGGAAGGCTAAGATTGAAGGGTCCCCCCCGACACAGTCCTGCTGCTTTGCACACGGCCGCCTGCATTTGTAGGTACGGGGACAGCTGAAACAGCCATCCATTATTTTATGTGAAAGACAGGATTGCTGTCTTGAAGAAGGAGATAAATTTGAGAGTTGATAAAATGTAACCAGACAAGAACCTCGGATTGTAGAGCTTTAGTGTCTTGAGGTGACAGTGATGACAGTGTGGGGGATCAGCTTAACAGCAGGTTGGTCACAGCTTCCCCGATCGGACGCTCGGCTCTGGGGATAAGAAACATGTTTTTCAGTGCGCCTGAAGTTGGGTAGGCTTAGGGCGCTGTCCCCATCACCGAATGCACAGGAGACTGAGGTAAACCGGGGTGCCGCTGATAGCCTTATGGTAACAGAGAACTGCCAGGAGAGCTGGGAAACACACTGTGGCCCCCTGTGCGTGGCTCACGCCTACGTGAGGACCCCGTCCTGCTCAGAAGAGGCTGTGTAGTGAGCTGGACCGCAGAGCAAAGGGAAGAGCTGGTCTTCATGGCTTAGGTGGTCAGAACTCCGTGTAAAGGCAATGTGCGCTCTGCACAGGACTCCGTGTGCATGGCCCTGAGCTCGCCTGGCCAAGGAGACCTGCTCGCGGTATGAGTGGGGTGTTTGCCCCCAGGGTGCCCTTCCTCCTTTTCTGATCAGTACAGAATGGCCTCCCCTGCCACAGTATTTACCCCTCAGTTGGGTACCAAGCTTTTCACCTTCCGTTGCGTCTTTCCGATCCCTCATGTGCCTTCTTGTCCTGGACCTCCCATGCTGGTCAAAGCAATTGTGTGGTCCGCCCCGCCCCCCCCCAGCTACCCCCCCAAGCTGGGTCCCAAGGGCCCAGGAGACAACCCACTGTCAGTGGAAGGATCATCCAAGAATTTGTGGCTACCTTTAATTCACCACAGATGTATTCTTTTCTATTCCTCACTTTTCATAATTAAAAGGTTGTTTAAAAGAAAAGATTTAAGGGCTGGCCAAGTGGCGCTGTGGTTAAGCGCTGGCTTGGGAAGCCAGCGGCCCCGGTTCGGGTCCCACATATGAGGGCCAGTGACACTGCCCTCAAAAAAAATACAAATAAATAGGGCCGGCCAAGTGGCGCAGTGGTGAAGTGCTGCCTTGGGAAGCCAGTGGCCCCGGTTCAGGTCCCACATATGAGGGCCAGTGACACTGCCCTCAAAAAAATAAATAAATAAATAAAATTAAAATAAAAATAAATAAAGATACTTAAAAAAAAAAAGAAAAGAAAAGATTTAAAACTACAGTGTACTATTAAAGTGGAGGCAGATTTGGGTGGACACCCTGCCCTGCCCTGTGTTAGCTGTGTGACCTTGACAATGTGCTTGTTCTTCATTTCCTCGTCTGTGTATATGGACAGTAGTGGGGTGCTCAGTATATATTTGCATTTGAACGAGTATTATGAGGCTCTGCTGAAAATAGTGTACGTATATGTTCTCGCGCAGAGTAGATGCTTGTTAAATGCTACCTATTAAATGCCAGACGCTTAAAAAGAAAGAATGTATTTCAGGGATGGTAACTGAGTGACGTTTGTAACACTGAGTAGGACTGCTGGTCTCATGTCTAGATGTATAGGAGATGTAGACGTCATCTTCACTCTGATTAGTCTGGAGGTTGCTGTGTGTGTGTTTTCGGGAGAGACCTCCCACCCTGAGTGTGTGTGGAAGGGGAGGCTGGGGCAGCCCAATTTATTGGGAGCATTGTCCCCGAGCCCTGGCAGGGTGACGTTTCCCCTCCCGTCTGACCCTGCCAAGACTCAGTAGCTTGCCTCCATGTCCCCTTCAGTATCCAGTCGGAAGTGTCTTTTGAGGGGGCCTATGGGAACCTCAAGCGGCTATATGACAAGGCAGCCAAAATGTACCACCAGCTGAAGAAGTGTGAGACCCGGAAGCTGTCCCCCAACAGGAAGCGGTGAGGGGCTGTGGGAAGGGGGAAGCCCTCTTTTTGCAGTCGGTACAGTAGGACCTTAGGACTCGGGGGCTACTCACCGTTCCCCCGGGCACCTCATTTCAGATGCAGAGACATTAAGAGGTTGCTGGTGAGCTTTCTGTATCTGCAAAGCCTGCTGCAGCCCCAAAGCAGGTGAGTGGCGGGAGTGTGAGTAGTCACCCACCTTCCTGTGGGCCATGGGCAGCTCCAGGGGTCTGAGCAGAGTCTGGGCTGTGGCTTCTGTTTCTTGGGTGCAACTCCTCCAGCCAGTTATCCTGTCTTGACATCCCTCCCTGTCTCGCCCGAGGCTTCTATGCCTGCTGTCCAGGCAGCTCTCCTGGCAGAGTGGGCTCTTACTGGATGTTGAAGGAGCGGGTGAATGGGAAGGGCACCCATAGCCCCTCTGCTCGCCGCCTCCCCACACTGTCTTGCCTGCTTTGGGGATGAGCCCAGCCCCACATCCCCCTGTCCCGCTTTCTGCTCTCCCCATAGCACCTCGTAGTATTGTGTCTGAATCCTGTATCCCCACTCTTCTCGCCCGCCCCAGCCTCCATCACTGACCCCCACCTGTTACTCCCACCCCTCCATAGCTCTGTGGACTCAGAGCTGACATCACTTTGCCAGTCCGTCCTGGAGGACTTCAACCTCTGTCTCTTCTACCTGCCCTCCTCACCCAACCTCAGCTTGGCTAGTGAGGAGGAGGAGGAATACGAGAGTGGCTACGCGTTCCTCCCGGACCTCCTCATCTTTCAGATGGTCGTCATCTGCCTTATGGGCGTGCACAGCCTCAAGAGAGCAGGTGCCTCTCCCCGCCCTTCTCTGCTCCCACTGGCTTCTGGGAGCCTCACTGCTCTGGCTCTGCTTGGTTGTGGGTGGCGGCCCATTGCCTTCCCCTCTCCTCACCGTTCCACAAATGCATGGCCAGGCGGCCCGGCAGACACGAGAGTCCGCCCTGCAGACCCCCTGGCGGGTGCATGTGGAGCCAGTTGGAGAGGGGAGGGTGGTGATGCAGGGCTGGATGTGGAGGTGCTGGGATTGAGGGAGGGGCTCAAACGCTGTGTAAAGCCAGGGCAGATGAGACAGGCCAGAGGGCACTCCGTGAGGAAGCTCCACCATGAGCTGGCCCGTCTGGAGGTCAGGGTGACTGCAGAGCTGGGACAGGGTGTGGCCTTAGTGCTGAGGATGCGTCATCCTCAGGCCGAGCCTTGACGCCTGCTCCCCTGGCTTTAGGGTCCAAGCAGTACAGCGCGGCCATCGCTTTCACGCTGGCCCTCTTCTCCCACCTGGTCAACCATGTTAACATGCGACTGCAGGCGGAGCTGGAGGACGGCGAGAACCCCGTCCCAGCTTTCCAGAGCGACGGCCCAGGTGCGGGAGGGGGACGGGGGTAGAGCAAGAGGCTGGGGCGGGCAGCGTCGGGGGCACCTTCCAGCTTCCTGATTGGCCTTTTTCAAACAGACGAGCCGGAGGGCAAGGAGCCCTTGGAGAAGGAAGACGGCCGGGGGGCCGAGCCCCCTCCCGCAGCCCCTCAAGAGGGCGAGCTCAGAAGGAGCCGGAAGTTCTCCCGCCTCTCCTGCCTCCGTCGCCGGCGTCACCTGCCCAAAGCTGGTGACGACAGTGACCTGAGTGAGGGCTTTGACTCAGACTCGAGCCACGGCTCAGCCCGGGCCAGCGAGGGCTCTGACAGCGGCTCCGACAAGAGTCTAGAAGGTGGGGGCACTGCCTTTGATGCTGAGACAGACTCAGAAATGAACAGCCAGGAGTCCCGATCGGACCTGGAAGACATGGAGGACGAGGAGAGGGCACGGTCCCCAGCCCTTGAGCCCCCTCGGGCCAGGCCCGAGGCCCCCGACTCCCTCAACGGCCCTGTGGGCCCCAGCGAGGCAAGCATCGCCAGTAGCCTGCAGGCCATGTCCACCCAGATGTTCCAGACGAAGCGCTGCTTCCGGCTGGCCCCCACCTTCAGCAACCTGCTGCTCCAGCCCTCCGAGCCCTGCAAGCCCTGTGTCAACGGGGATGTGGACAAGCCTGCAGACCCAGGTATTGGCCTTGGGTCACACCTGCTGCCAGTGGTTCTCCCCGGGAGGGCCGCTGTGCTGCTTGGGGACCCCTGACCCCGCCCTGTGGGTGTGAGGTTTCCTCCCCTGGGAGCTGGAAAAGCCAGTGGAGACCAGGGTAGGGGGTTAGAGTGAGACTCCTCTCCGAGGGTCTTCCCTGTGGTGGATCCTCTGGGTGGCCTTTGCTCGGGCATTGGCATCTGTCACTCGCCGCAGCCTGGAGGTGCAGTGCTTACACCTCTGGTCTGAGTGCTGCCCTTCACCTCTGAGCTGCTGTGCCTGGCACTGCCTTAGGCACACTTCTCTGTCCCTGAGCCTGCCACCTGCTGAGTCTTACTTGCTGTGTAGATTTTAGCTGAAAAGCCACTTGGTCTGGGACTTGCACGGCGAGGTGACAGTCCCTTCCTTGTGGGCTCCCATAGCCTCTGCACCTCACAGCTTCCAGCCCTTTCCCACTCATGTGAAGTTGTCACTTGTCTGTCTCCCCAGCCTGCCTGTGAGCCTCTTGAGGGCAGGACAGTCTGCTTTGTCCTCCGGATCTAATACAGTGCCTGGCATATGGGGTGAGGGGACTTAGGAAGTAATGAATGAGTAGAAGAAATGAGGCTGCTGCTTGGAGGGGGGCGGTCTGCTGTGTTCTGAGCCATGGAACTGAAGAGCTGGAAGTGGTTCCTGTAGCTCTGGGCCCCCACGTCCCCCTGCAGCAATTCTCACCTGTCCTGCTTCTGGCCCCGGGAGGCACTTGATACATACGGTCGAATGAGCACAGCTGTAGAGCAGCCTCACATCAGTGTGGGTCTAAGAGAATCATGTTTAAGAAAGGCGCCAGGCTCTTCGCTGAAAAGTCATCAGTTAGACGCTAGTGGGCCTAGAAAAATGGGGCAGGGGTCTGTGAGGGAGTTGTGTCTTCCGAGAACCCAGCAGATTCGGAGCAGGGTGGGTATGCTCCCCTCAGCACAGAGCTGAAGCCCATGACCGCGCGCCGTTGGCTGCTCAGCCTGGCCCTCTGTCCCCACCGCAGCCTCTGAGGACGGCTCTGAGTCCGAGGGGAGTGAGTCCAGTGTGCGCTCCTGCCGGAATGAGCACAGCGTCCAGGAGAAGCTGCAGGTGCTTGTGGCCGAAGGTCTGCTCCCTGCTGTCAAAGTCGTCTTGGACTGGCTGCGGACCAACCCCGACCTCATCGTCGTGTGTGCACAGGTGTGTCACTCCAGCGCACTGCCCTTGGCCAGGTCCCAGGGTGCAGGGCAGGCGTCAGCCGGAGGGTCTGAGCAGGACGAGGGCTCCTGCCGCACGCCCACTCTGCGCTGGGCCGGCGCACTCAGCTCCAGCAGGAGCAGGCTTGGCCTCTGCCCTGGAGGAGCCTGTGGCCTGGGATACAAATTGTGGGTGTGAAAGGGGGGGTGCTTACCCTGTTTTGTACCCTCAGTGCTAGGTGTAATGCCTGCCCTTAGGAGTCATGGTGGTGACAGTGTGTGTTCAGTCCCAAGAAAGGAGGGAACACTGAGTACAAATGGCAGTGACCAGTCTAGGGGGCGCTGGGGCTTCCAGGCGGTTGTGGAGGTGCCCCAGGCCGGGGGCAGCCTCGTCCTGCAGCCCAAGCCACTGGCTGGGGCGACAGCAGTCTTGTCCTCAGGTCCAGTCTCAGGCGTGAGCCTCTGTGCCTGAGGCTTTTTCCAGCGTTTCTGCCCCAGGCGAACACCTGCTCTGTGCGGAGGTCTCTTCTTCCTGCGCATCGCCCCCTTCCTGAGGGGACACAGCGGTCAGGCCAGGCACACCCATGGGCGTGTGCTCGTGTGTGTGTGTGTGTGTGTGTGTGTGTGTGTGTGTGTGTGTGTGGTGACAGCCGCAGTTACTCAGGCACTTAGTCAAGGGCGTGTGCTAAGATGCAGACGTGCGTGGGGGGGCTGGAAAGAAAGGTGTGTGCCGCCAGCAGATTAGGACAATCCCTGCTCTGGTCATGCCTTCTCTTCCAGGGAGGCCCTGGGCTGGTGCTGAATCAGGTCAGCGAGGCCCAGGACGCCCTCCTCCACCACTGTACCAGCTCCCTCTTCCCAAGTCACCCATAGCCCCAGCCTCTGTTCTGTCCAGTCCTTCTAGGCTGGTGATCACGGCCCCAGCCCTTAAGTGTAGTGCTCTTGCTCATGGCATCCACACTGTCCCCTCCCCAGAGCTCCCAGAGTCTGTGGAACCGCCTGTCTGTGTTGCTGAACCTGCTGCCAGCAGCTGGCGAGCTCCAGGAGTGTGGTGAGTGAGGCCTTGGCCCTGCCCCCTCTCTTTTCCCCTCCCCCATTGGTCCCACGGAGCCCTTCCCCCCTTCTGGGTGACCCAGCCCTCGGGGTAAGGAGGTTAATGGGATTCACTGCCCAGCCTGCCTCACACAACCGTCATTGTGGCCTTGGCCTCTCTGGTTTCTCACCCCAACACCGCCCCACGTGTGCAGGTGGCCTGGCCTGCTGGGGGTGCTCCCTGGGGAGGCAGTGCAGTGGGCAGGAACAGAGTGAGGGGCCAGAAAGCCAGCCCCAGTTGCTGATGTCGCACTGGTGCCTTGCTTGTTGAGATTCGACCTTGACTTCCAGAGCTGGAAACCTCCACCTTCTAGCACCTTGTCCTAAGGCTATTCATTCCTCTGTCTCGGCCCCTCCTCACTCCCGTCCAACGTGATTGACCTGCAGTCAAGGGCCTTCCCAGTCTGAGCTGTCCTGGTTCCCCCCCTCTGCCCTGCTCCCCCAACCTCCCAGCTCTGGGCTTCCCGAGCTCTGCCAGGCGGCCCCATGTGTCTGTCTGTTCTTTCCTCTCTCCATCTGTCCCCATTCTGTCTTATCAGCCTGAGGCCTCCCCCAGGGCAGATGGCCTCAGGGGTGCTCTCTCTCTCCCCAGGCCTGGCCCTGTGTCCCGAGGTCCAGGAGTTTCTTGAGGGCTGTGAACTGCCTGACACCCCCTCCAGCCTGCTGCTCCCCGAGGACACGGCACTTCGTAACTTGCCTCCCCTGCGGGCTGCCCACCGGCACTTTCACTTTGGCTCAGACCGGCCCCTGCTCAGCACCTTAGAGGAGGTGAGGACTTGGCTGCTCAGGCTCAGGCGGAGCGTGTCCTCAGGGTTGCAGGCTATGCGTCCTTCCTCCCTTGGGGAGCCACTTGAGCTTCCCTCCTTCTTGGCAGGGTGGCCCCGCGTGGGTCTGCTGTGGTAGAACAAGCCTCCTGCCCTTTAGCCCCCGTTTGTAGAGGCAGAGCATATGGATGGGTAGGGCTTTGAAACCTTAAGCCTTTTTTGCTGTGGGCCCAGCCTCTGAGCTGAATGCGAAACTGTCCAAGTTAGAGCTGGAAGGGAACGCGCTGCCCACTTGGTCCAGTGACTTTCACCCTTGACCCTGTTAGCACATTGCCATCTGGGGGCAGCAGGGGAAGCAAGCGGACAGGCACTCCCACCCCCCAGCCTTCTCCAGCCAGAGCAGCTTGGCTGTAGTCTGGTTAATGTTTTAGGGTTCTAGGTAAGATCGATATCTGATGGGGAAGAAGGGTTATGCTGACCAAAGTAACTGAAAATGTTGATGTCGTCCCGTCCCTCATTTTACAAGTGAGAAATGAGACACGGAGAGAGGTGGCAGCAGGAGCCAGGTCCCCCCTCCGCCCCAGCCCGATGCCCAGCTCTGGGCCTCGGCGTGTCCTTGCCAACCCCCGGCTGCCAGCCTGCCTGCGGAGCACCGCTCGCTGAGGGGCCAGGCTGGCAGGGAGGCAGGCTGTGGGGGCCCTGGCAGTGGCGCCTGCTCAGCGGCTGGCTCGCATGTCCCACAGGCGGTCGTGCGCGTCTGCTGCATCCGCAGCTTTGGCTACTTCGTCGCCCACCTGCAGGGCAGCGTCCTGCAGTTCAGCCCAACCGTGGGCATCTTCGTGAGCGCAGCCCCGTCTGAGCAGGACGGCCTGCTCCAGCAAGCCCAGGCCCAGCTCCGCATGGTGAGTCAGCCCCAGCACACACCCTGGCCAGGTGCGCTAAGGAGCCGGGCCCCAGGCTCGGCAGGCCATGACCTCGACTCAGAAGTGTGCATGTGGCCAGGAATTGCGGGGTGCTTGGAGCAGAGGCAGCCTGTCACCAGACCTGTGTCCACACTGTCCGGGGCTGAGGGTCATCCGCCTCTCCTGGTCTGTGCATGGAGGAGTTACCTACCCTGTTCAGCTATGTTAGATCGGCCTTAAGGGCTGTCCTGGCAATGGAGTGAGTGAGTACCTTTCCTGTGCCTGCACGTTCTCGCAGGGTGTGTGCTCAGAGGGGTGAACAGGTTGGAATGCAGTGGAGGGGTGGCTGGTGTCAGACACCACGCGGGGACCCGCCCATCCACTTGATCTGGCCGTCCGTTCAGTAAGCCCTTCCATTCATGCTTGCTGCACATCCACCTGCTCAGACCCATCCGTATCCCAGGTGCTGGGGCTGCAGAGTGAACAAAATGGGCCTTTCTCTTTAAGGCCGACACTTGGTGGCAGCAGCTGGGCTTCTGCATTGGGGCGGGCACAGCCCTGGGTGCAAGTGGCGCCAGTGCGTTTGGGGCGGTGGGGGGAGGTGTCTGACTGGGAGGCATGGCCCACATGGCTTGGCAAGCCCCTTGGGCTTGGGCTCGTCTCCACCCCAAGCCAGTCCCAGTCCTCATCCTGGACCCTACCTCCCCGAGCACCCCTTCCCACGGACGGTCTTCTGGGCGGGGAGGGTACCCAGAAACCCCCTTCCTAGCTGTCTTAAAAGCAAGGACATATTGTTAAAAACGAACCTTTTGTGTTAAGGCCTTTATTGTTTTGTAGGGGAAAACACGGGGTTACAAAAATAATTATGGGGAAGTTAGTTACACAGCTTCAAAAGTGCTAGAGGTTTTGTAGGCACTTCCTCTAGCCTGAAGTTCTTGACAACTCCTGGAGGTGGGGGTGCCTGAGAACCCCTCCCATGTGGTACTGGACGGCACAGGCCAAGTTGGCCATAGCTGTGGCCTGCTGGGGCCGCCTCCTGCTCCTGTCATTTACTGAGAGCTTTCTGTGTGCCAAGCCTGGCTTCCGTGGAAGTCTCATTTAACCCTCGCCGCAGCCCTCTGAGGTGGTGCTGGCACCCTCATTTCATAGACGAGGAAGCGCAGGATGACAGAGGGGTCAGCAGGGCAGGGCCAGGCCAGGTGGGCACTAGAGGCCGCTGCTGCTCCTCAGGGCTCCAGCATCTCTCCCCTGGCTGGACCTCGGGGTCCCCAAGGAGCATGCCGCCCATGCCTCTAACTGCGGGGATGGCGGTAGCAGAGCCTGGGTTTTAGGCTGCTGCTGCTTCTGGACCCAGGTGGACCTCAACTCACCTGCTCTGGGGGACTTACCCAAGTGTCCCAGCCCCTCTCTGGAACATGGGATTCAGGACTCCAATTTCAGCCAAAAAGTAAGATTCCTGGGCTGGCTTTGTGCAGCGAGAAGAGGGAGTCTCCCAGGGTTGTGAGGAAATGGTCCCATGCAGGCTCTGACCATACCTCCCTCACTGCCTCCCTCCACCAGGATTCTTAAAGGCTACATGGCAACTGTGCAGCACCCAGTGTGAGTGTCAGAACTAGGAAGGGAGGTAGTGCAGGACGTTGTGCTGCTTTCCCCGCTGGTGTCTTCCCCTGCCAGGGTCCCACCTCGCCTTTGGCTGTTTGTCTCCTTAGTGTCCCCCAGCTCGTGACAGTCCCTGTTTCTCCTAACCTGGCACTTGCGAAGAGTATTGGTTGGTTATTTTGTAGGGTCCCTCAGGGCGGCTCTGCCTGGTGCCCGCCAGCTTAGCATGAGGTGGTGTGCATCAGGCAGTTCGGGAAGATGTCTTGTTGCGGGCAGAGGAAGTGGGGGGCCCGAGGCAGAGCCCAGAGAGGAGGGGCTGGCTCACGGCAGGTGCGATGGGCAGGGTGCCGTGGCCTCAGGAACTGCACTTGGCAGGACCGGGAAGCCCATAACTGCTGGGGCTAAGAAAAGGAAACGTCCACTAACTCGGCATTGTGACTCGGCCCATGGCGGTTTATTTACCAGGATGGGGACATTGGAGGAAGAGGGCTGGGCTGCCACATCGGCAGCTGAGTGTGTGGGTCAGGGTGGTCAGGTCTGGGTGGAAGCGGATGGTGACAGAAGGTGAGGGGTGCATGGATGGTGTCTCCCTGGGAAGGAGACCCTGAAGCCCAGCCCAGTGCATCCTGCGCGGTGACAGCGCCCACTGTCTGTTCCGTCTGCCTTGAGTGCCCAAACAGTTTTTCTCCTAGGCTCCCCTCCTTAGGAGGATCGATAGAGAGCTGGCTGAATGGGCCATGTCTACTTCAGTCCCCGGATTTCCTCTCGGTCTTGGTGGCTGGGGAAAGGAGTGTGGCCCCAGCTCCTCAGCCCCTCCTGAGCTCAGCACGTTTTTCTCTACTAGGCACAGGAGGAAGCGCGGCGAAACAGGCTAATGAGAGACATGGCCCAGCTACGACTTCAGGTAGGATGGAGTGAGGTGCTCGTGTCCTTACCGGTTGTTGCCTAAAGGCCAACGCAGAGCTGCCCCTCCAGCTGCAGCCCCGCCCCGCCCCCATGCGGTTCTCCACCTTGCAGTTACCTTCCTGGCCTCCCAGATCTCCGTCTCTTAAGCCCATTCTTCACGGAGCCCGGGCGCCCTCTTGCTGCCTCCACTTCTGTCTCTTCCTGGTCTTTCTCTTTGCCTTAACCCTTGTTTCTGCCTCTCTCGAAGGCCACTGGTAGGAGAAGCCCCCTAAGAGCCCCACTGAGTCCCACCCTCCCCACGTGGCTACTCCAGCTCCCTGCCTTCTCTCACCAGCTCGAGGTGTCTCAGTTGGAGGGAAGCCTGCAGCAGCCCGAGGCCCAGTCAGCAATGTCCCCCTACCTCGTCCCCGACACCCAGGCCCTTTGTCACCACCTCGCTGTCATTCGCCAGCTTGCCACCAGTGGCCGCTTCATTGTGATCATCCCAAGGACAGGTGAGCCTGTTGGGGAGGTGGGGGAAGGTAGAGTGTGGTTGACAGGGACTCTTGGCTTGGGATTAGACCCTTATTTGGGGCCCTTCACATAGCAGCTTTGGTTGAGTCCTCCCACCTTCCTGGAATTCAGCCACTTCATCTGTGAAATGGCACAATGGTCCACTAACCCTGACTCAGGATGGCTAGACAAACATGGTAGATCTCAGTGAAAGCACTTGGGAAATTGCCCAAGACGTGGCTCACTGGAAGGACTGGGTGCCCTGTAGGAGCCACCAGCCTTTTCGTTCTGCAGTGTGCTGGGCGAGCATAGTCCCCTGCAGAGCCCAGGGTCACCACAGTCTGAGCTCACCTGGCCTGTCTTTCCCCACCCACCTTGCCCACCAGTGATCGATGGCCTGGATTTGCTGAAGAAGGAACACCCAGGGGCACGAGATGGGATCCGATACCTGGAGGCAGAGTTTAAAAAGGGCAACAGGTGAGTGCAGGGCTGCCCCGTCCGTCTCCCAGACCACAGGTGCTGTGTTCCTTGTTACCTTTGCGTGAGACACACTTACAGTAGGTCCCTGCCCAAGGTATGCTCACTGCTTGGGGGTGGGAACCAAAGACATAATTAGAAGTCAAGGTCTTAGGTGCTGAAATAGACATGTGAGGAGCCAGGATCCCTGTGGTGTCACTGACCTGCTGCCTGTCTTCCTCACAGTGGGGAGGGCAGGGGAGTGGACACCCCCCTCCCCGTCCTGTGGGCACCTTTGAAGGGGTTTCTCTGGCTTTAGGGTTGGGATGCAACACAGGTCTGTGGGGCGGTGCCTTCCTGGGGCTGTGAGGGCTTCCCACCCCCGCCACGGTGAGCTGAGGGCCCCATAAAGACCTTTCCTTCTGGCCTCCCTGCTATTTGACCCCCCGGCTGCCACCGGCCCTTGCCTGGCCAGGAAGCCGCACAAAGCCTGCTTGTTTGGGCCTTGTCTCCAGAAGCCGGGCTTGGAAAGCATCTGCCCCTGGCTCCCAGCCCTTCCCCCAGGAGGGACCAGGAATCGATGTTATCAGAGGAAAGGGAGCTGGCCTCAGAGGCCAGGAAACTCTGAAATGGCTCCCAGCAGACCTGTAATGGGAGAGACGTGCCCCCTCCCGCCCCCTGAAACTGGGCCTCTGAGCCACAATGGTCTGCTTTGTGTGGGGCGCCCGCCCTCCTCTGCCCCCCACCTCCACTCCCTCATGTCCTTTGCAGGTACATTCGCTGCCAGAAGGAGGTGGGGAAGAGCTTTGAGCGGCATAAGCTGAAGAGGCAGGACGCAGATGCCTGGTAGTTTCAGCCTCTCCCCCCCCCCCCCACACACACACACGGGTTCAGGATGGGACAGGGCCAGTGAATCCTGAAACCGGGGGCAGACCCACCTGTGGCCTGGTGCCCTCCTGCAGCCCGCTCCCCCTCGCCCATCCCTTGGTGCAGGCTTGACCCTTGCTCCCCTCTGGTGCCCTTCTTGTCCCCGGCTTCTGTCCTGGGAGGTCTGGTGTTTTGGCTGAGCTCATGCCATCTGGCCTCCCTCGTCTCCCCACCAGGGCCCTCTATAAGATCCTGGACAGCTGCAAACAGCTGACTCTGGCCCAGGGGGCCGGTGAGGAGGACCCGAGCGGCATGGTGACCATTGTCACGGGCCTTCCACTGGACAACCCCAGTGCACTCTCAGGCCCGATGCAGGTAGGTCATGGGGGAGGTGAGCGGACCATCCTCAGACCCCCCTGTCCCGGCCCCATCCACCCACAAGGACTGACCCATCATCATTCAGGAGGTCTGCCCCCTCCCCCACACACACATACACCTGTCTCTCCCCGTCCGCAGGCAGCTTTGCAGGCCGCTGCACACGCCAGTGTGGACATCAAGAATGTTCTGGATTTCTACAAGCAGTGGAAGGAGATTGGTTGACAATGACCCCCAGGCCCTGCAGTGGGGCTGACTCCAGATCTCCTGCCCTCCCCGGCAGCCAGGACGGCCACCTGTAGTCACCCCACCGCACACAGACTCAGCACGCACTCAGGAGGGAAGCCCAGCAGCACACAGGCTGAGGGAGGGCCCAGGAGCCGGCGGGGGACGCAGTCCCCCTGTTGCCAAGATGATGTCAGGAACCGAGGAAGGTGCTTGGAGCAGGAGAGGCCTGTGGGCCTTAGTCAGCCCTCCTGCCTCAACCCCCTGCTGTCCCCAGGGACAGGTGGCAGGCATGGGTGTCTGCATGTCATTGGAATGGTTCCTGGACCTCTGAGGGGAAGGGACAGCAAAGGGCCCTCCTCCCTCCCCCAGGACGCAAGGCGGTTGGGACCAGGAGTTTGCACCCACCAACCCTGGGGGACGTGTGGATAACACCACATACCTGGGTGGCTCTGCAGACCCTCCCCTCAAAGACCACCTATCCCCATTTCCCTGCAGGAGCCTGGCAGCTTTGGGGCTTTGGAGAGGGATCCGGAGCTTGCTGCATTGGCAGCAGGGCCACTCACCCAGTCTCCCCCCTCCTGCCTTCTGTCCCCATCTAGCTCCCAAGGCAGGGAGCGGGTTCCAGCGATGGCCCCAGGCAGACTGGCCTGTGTGCCCGTGAGGGTCCTGTGCCCACCAGCCCCAGTCACCACACTTTGTGCTCCTGGTTGCTGTGCTGGGACGGGGTGCCAGTGAGAGGAGAGGGGGTGTGGTGTGAGGCCACCACCCCGACTGCATAAAGGAGAGGCCCCTGGAAGCAGCTGGTCAAGGGCCCCTATCCTGCGAGGCTCCCCTACTTGGGCTTCCCCATCCTGACGCTGGTGGAGCTGAGCACGGGGCCCCCCGTGGAGGTGACTGGGGAGCAGAGCATAACTAGCTCAGGGCAGTGGGTGGGGCTACTGGTGACACTTTGGCCAGGACAGACCCCCTTGGGCTGGGCTGGGTGGGGGGGTCTCAGCTCTCCCCCCACCCCCATTGCCAGGCTGTTCTCAGGAGAGCAGGCTTCCTGCCTCCTTCCTCCAAGACAGCATGCCTGGGGCGACCTGGCAGGGACTGAACCGAGCATCCCGCAATAAAGACCCTGAAGCCCACTGTGTGTCCTGGTACCTTCATACAGTCACATGGAAGGGGGTCGCACATCCTGCTAGAGTGGCATTGGGAAAGTTTTCTGCAAGGGGGACCCATTGAAGCCCAAGTCGGCGATTCCAGTGAACCGTCCAGGGTGGTTTTGTGATAGACCCTGTCAAGTCCATTGACTGTGACTTGAGCTGGTACCTCCTTGGGGGTGATGGTGAGAACAGGACTGGAACTGGTCTGCCATCTCCAGCTGGGTCCTCTGCATCAGAAACTTCCTGAAGGGGGATATGGGGTGGGCCTTGAAGCCAGCCTGAGACAACTGTTCCTCTGCAAGGACTGACATCTCAAGTGTATTGGCAGTGAACTTGAACTGGTAGATCCCACAAGGCCCAACCAACACGCTAGAGGCCTTTGCCCTGAATGCAGGCAGGGAAGCACAGTGGTGGGTGGTTTCTGAAGTCCAAGGCAGAGAGTGGACGAGAACAGCCTGGTCTGGGGGAGTGCAAGTCCTGGCTAGCACCCCAGCCTGTGCCGGCCAGTCTGATCTCCAGTTGGATCAGGCTGGAGGGGCTGCTGTGTGGAGGAGTCAGAGTGAGCTGCCTGCTAATGGGCCTGGGCCACCCTGCCCTGCTCCCTGGAGGCTGGACAAGGCTGGGATTGTTCCCTGGCTTCCCTTTGTCTCCCACACCCCGCCCAGGCCTGGCCAGCTTGCCCACCACTCTCTCCCTGATGGTGGCTGGAGCTCCCTGGGCCTGCTGACCCACCAGCTCAGGAGCATCAGTCAAGCTCTGGGTAAGGAAGCTCAACTGGGGCTCTGCCACGCATTCAGGGGGATAAGCGGGGGCAGCCCCCTCCCCCATCTCCAAGGCTACAGCACACATTCTAGCCCAGAAACCTTAAGCTAAGGGAAGGGCCCCTGAGGGGAGCTAGAGCCAGCCAGCATCCTTCCTGCCCTCCCCCAGGTCGCTGGGCAGCACTC
This sequence comes from Aselliscus stoliczkanus, assembly GCA_033961575.1. Lineage (NCBI taxonomy): Eukaryota > Metazoa > Chordata > Mammalia > Chiroptera > Hipposideridae > Aselliscus > Aselliscus stoliczkanus. The sequence goes on along the minus strand of CM066739.1, from coordinate 107,595,565 downwards.
AATACTGGCCGGACCACCCCCATCCTGCTCTTGGGAAGGGCAGGGGATACCTTTCCAGGCCTCATTTGTCTTAAAGCTCAGCCGGGGTGCAGGGACTAGGGACCAGGTCTGTCTTATTCCCAGCCAGGTCCCCAGCACCCAGCTCGCGCAAAGGGTCCCCGAATTGTTGAAGGACAAGAGCAGAGGCTGGGGGACCGACTGGTGGCAGGAAGAAGGGCGGGGCTTGACTGCAGAGTTGCTTGGAAGCCCTGGCCCCGGGAGGTGGGGGCGTGTCCTAGTCCCTTCTCTGGAGGCTCCCCGCCTAGCGGGCCCCGCCCCTCCACTTGTGCCAAGGAATGTGCCTAGGAGAGGGCCTGAGCGGCCGCGGCCACCGGACGCAGTGCACAGATCTGAGGCTGAGCGCCATGGGGTCAGCAGGGGCACAGGGGTAGCCCTCAAAGAGCCAGGAGTCCCCCTAATTTCGTATCCCACTGGCGGGCATCTGGCGTCTCCGGGAATTCTCCCCGCGCACCGTGAACCCAGGGCTTTCCGCTGGGCTGGTAGTGGGTGGCCTTGAGTTCTCTGCGTGGACCTCTGAGAGTCAGGCTTCTCCTGAGACAACTGGGGGTGGGTCGGGGCCTGAACCCAGGGCCCGAGGTTACTAACTGAGGAGGAGGCCGACCAGCCCCCCAGTGGGGTGACCGGATGCCCCCAGGCTAGGATGGGGAGGGGTCACGAAGCTGGGCCAGCCTCCCCTGACCTGAAGTAAGCAGCTTGGTGGTTAGCTACCACACGCATATTTGGGCGCACAGCCCACCCTGGGACTTAGTGACCAGGCTCAGCCTGGACCTGGGTGATAAGGGGCCTGTGGATGGGAGCAGATACCTGATCCGCACGCCTCCCCCGCCCCCAACTCTATCTCTAGGTCAACGTGGAGGTGCCGGGCCACCATGCTAAGCCTCAAGCTACCCCAGCTTCTTCGAGTCCACCAGGTCCCCCGGGTGAGGGGCTATATCCTCCAACTCCTACCTACAGGGAACTGACTGGGGCAGGGGCTCTCTTAGCAACGCGGGAAGTCCCTCCTGCTGGCTAACTCATATCCCTCCCGTTCCATGAGACTCTTCCTGTTCTCTGAGGAACAGGCTTGTGACCCGCTCCCTAGGCCAGAGCTCTCCTTCAGAGCCCCCTTCCCCTAAGCCATCGCCCTGTCTGTGCCGGCTGAGGCTGCCATCCTATGTTGGCCCCTTGCGCTGGCTCTTCTGTTTCTCATCTGCTCTCTGGAAACTGGACCCTGTGTTAAGATGGCAGTCGGATTTAGTTTGCCTTTGGGGCCACTGTGACTTCCAGCCCAAGCTTCCCGAGCGCTCGCGGAGAGGGAGGGTCCAGCACAGTGACCCTCCTTTCCCACCCACCACTACCCCAGGTGTTCTGGGAAGATGGCATCATGTCTGGCTACCGCCGCCCCACCAGCTCGGCCTTGGACTGTGTCCTCAGCTCCTTCCAGATGACCAACGAGACGGTCAACATCTGGACTCACTTCCTGCCCACCTGGTGAGGGAGGCTGTCCCCGCTCAGAGGGTGCTCAGACGGGCTGCCGCACTGGCTGAGCATGTGCCGCCGCCGCAGGTACTTCCTGTGGCGCCTACTAGCGCTCGCGGGGGGCCCGGGCTTCTGGGCGGAGCCCTACCACTTGCCGTTGCTCGTCTTCCTGCTGCCCGCCTGCCTCTACCCTTTCGCATCGTGCTGTGCGCACACCTTCAGCTCCATGTCGCCCCGCGCACGGCACATCTGCTACTTCCTGGACTACGGCGCGCTCAGCCTCTACAGCCTTGGTGAGCCCGGTGGGCAACGGGGATGGGGCGGGGCCGGGGCGACCGGGCGCGGGCGGGCAGGATGGGGGCTGCAGCGGGCGCCCTTCGGGCCTCAGCTCCGGCCGCGCCCCCTGCTCCCCAGGCTGCGCCTTCCCCTATGCCGCCTACTCCATGCCGGCCTCCTGGCTGCACGGCCGCCTGCACCAGTTCTTTGTGCCCACCGCCGCACTCAACTCCTTCCTGTGCACCGGCCTCTCCTGCTACTCCCGGTGGGTTCTTGGCCAGTGGTGAGGGGGAGGGCGGAGAGACAAAACAGGGCGCCCGCAAACACACGGACCGGGGATCTCTGGGAGGCCAGCCAGCATCAGCCTGGCTTTAGCACCATACCTGCGCTGTCTCCTTTAATTCTCCCACCCGCCTAAGGGTCAGATGTCTTTATCCCCATTTCACAGATGTGGTCATTTACGGAGGTCATGTGCCCGAAGGGCTCTCATAACCACTAAGCTCCATTGACCTTCCCTCGTCCTCCTCTGACCTCCACCTCAGCCCCGGAATTGTGATCAGCCTTTGCCTCCTGCCCTCCAGGTTCCCCGAGCTGGAGAGCCCTGGGCTCAGTAAGGTCCTCCGCACAGGCGCCTTTGCCTACCCCTTCCTGTTTGACAACCTCCCACTCTTCTATCGGGTAAGGGCGCCCTGACCGAGTTCTCCTGCCCCGCCCCCTGGATCCCTGAGCCGGCCCTGCTGCCCCCACCCTCACCGGGCACACTGCCCAGGCCCCTCTCGCTCAGTCCTGCCTTTCCTTTGCCAGCTGGGACTGTGCTGGGGCGGGAGCCACAGCTGCGGGCAGGAGGCGCTGACCTCCAGCCACTGGTACCACCTTGTGTGCGCCCTGCTCACCGGCTTCCTCTTTGCTTCCCATCTGCCCGAGCGGCTGGCACCAGGACGTTTTGACTACATCGGTGAGAGCAGGCCCGGCTGGCCTGGTAGTGGGGAGCCAGCTCCACAGAGTACAGAGAGGCCACTAAGGCCAGAGGACAGTGTCCCCGGGGGTCCTCCGGGTCCAGGCCCATCCCCACTCTGTGGGTGACAGCAAAACTAGTAGCCTGTGGGCCAGGGGCTGTGTTTCATGGCCATCCACTGTTCTCTCCTCCCAGTAAGTAGCTGGGAATCAGGCTTCCTTCTTCCTAATTTTAGGGTAGTAGCAGATGCAGAGGATGGGGAGACTGCCATGGATCCCAGGGTGAGTTGGGACAGCCTGGGGAATGGGTTGTATGCCCTGACCTGCCCACCCTCCCACAGGCCACAGCCACCAGCTCTTCCACGTCTGTGCAGTGCTGGGCACCCACTTCCAGCTGGAGGCAGTGCTGGCTGACATGGGGTCTCGCCGAGCCTGGCTGGCCACGCAGGACCCCCCCCTGGGCCTGGATGGCACAGTGGCCACACTGGCCTTGGCGGTGGCCGGAAACCTGCTCATCATCACAGCCTTCTCAGCCTCCCTGTTCCGGGCCCCCAGTTCATGTCCCCTGCTGCAGGGTGGCCTGCTGGAGGGGGGCACGAAGGCCAAGCAACAGTGAGCCCACCTCTGAGGCTGCCCTGGAGGGAGGCTGAGGCCAGGCCCTGGTGCTGGAGAGGAGCCCAGACCCAGACTTGAAAAGGTGGAGGCACCTCTGAGCCTGGAACCAAGTGTGACTGAGGAGAGAGTGCGGAGGACGGGAGAGGAGAGGGCGCAGAGAGCAGGAGGGTCCGGGAGGCAGGCTTGATGGTGCTGGGCAAGTGCTGAGGGTCTGAGAGGGGACGTGCGTGTGTCCAGGCGGGGTCCCCCAGATGCTGGGATGGGGAGGGTTAGGGCCTTGCATTTGGTCCCATTTCTGCTGCTCTAGGGACGAACTAACACAACTAACCCAGGCTCACCCTGACCACTATTACCTGGGGTGGGGGGCCCACTGTTTCCCCCATCCCCAGCCAGGCAGTGTCACCTGCTGGCAGCTCTTTGCCTGTGGCTACGAGTCTGTCCTGGTCACGGCCATGTGCACAGGGCGTTCCAGGCCTTTGGGGTCTGGGTCTTCTGGGTGTGTCACCAACAGTGCAGTGGGTTGAAGTGGGGGGACCCTAGTTAAACTTTAGAAAGCCACTTTCAATGCTTCTGGAACGAGGCAGGTACAAATAAAAACACCCACAGCTTTGGGAAGCACTCGGGCTAAAGAGGTACAACCTGCTGTTTGCGCGCCCTCCCTGCACCACCCCCAGACACACAAAGAGACTGAGCCCCCTAGTTCCTTGTCTGGATTTATTCTGGAACAGCTGGGCTGGTGGGTGCCCCACACGGGTAGGGCAGGGGTGAAAGTGCGGGGGAGGCAGAGGAGCGCTGGGGGCAGGTGGCGGGGCGGGCGGCAAGCTCTAGGCCGTTCCGTAGAAACGCGCGTACGCCTCCTGGAAGCCGATGTGGTCTGCCAGCTCGTCACAGTCGGGGTTGAGCTCACACACCTCCCTCTTGGGCTCCAGGGGGTCCGGGTAGGGGCCTGGAGCTCTGGGAGCCCCACACAGTGGCATCAGCTTCTGCAGAAGGCCCACCTCCCCTCCCACTGCTCCCAGTGCCCCTTCCTCTCACCCCTGCCCGGGGTCCACGTAGCGGCGGAGCCTCTTGACCACCTCACTGCCCTCCTGCCTGGACACGAAGGCTGTGGAGAGAGGCCAAGGGTCTCTTAGAGGCCAGTGGCTGCCAGTTTGGGGCACAAGGTGAGGGCAGACTGGCCTTGAAAGCCTGGCAGGAGGGAGTGGGGCTGGGGACCAGGTGGGCAGTTCCATTGGGTGACAGGCACACAGCCATCAGGCCTGCGTCCTACCTGCTCCTCGGCCGGATTCTGCACGGCTGGGCTTTGCACCTGCAAAGGAAAGCAGCCTGGTTCGCCCCTGCTCACTCCCAGACCCCCTCTTTTGCCTTTGGCAGCTAGCTCTCCCCACCTCCCTCTCCAAGGACAGAGCTGGGGCCAACAGGTTGAGCCTGAGGGAGGGCGGTCAGACTGCCAGAACTGCCAGAGGAGGGGAAGCCATGGCACTCTCCCTTTGCAGCTCCCCTCTTCGTCGGCTGGGTGGACCAGGGAACACTCACCTGCCTGGCCAGAGAGGCAGAGGACGGCCAGGGCCAGCAGGGTGAGGGCCACGACAGGCCTCATGGTGTCTTGGCAGCTGCTGCTGGGACTCAGCTGACCTGCGTCCGCCAGCCTCTAACACCATTTATACCCTCTGGGCTGTGCCCCGAAAGCCAAGGGGAGGGGGGCTGACCACGGTGCGGGTGGATCACTGGGGACTCTGCCAGAGCTATTTGGGGGTCATCCGCCCGACTCTGCAGGCCAAACCCCAAAGGATGTGGTTGGAGCCCAGGCAGGCCCCAGGGAGTGAGGGTACAGGGTGGGAGGGCGGCCATCCAAGATGGCCAGCCTCTGGGTGCCCCCAGCCCTCCCCATTCCCTCAGAAGGGGAGGGGTGGGGGAGCCTAGAGAGGAAGGGGCCCAGAGGTCCAAAACAGATTGTAGCAAACTGTGATTTTGATTTCCACTGTCAGCTGTGGGCAGGAGCCAAACCCCAGGGAGGGAGGGCCGGCCATGTCCTCGTTCACCCTAGCGGGGGCGGCTCAACTCAGTCAGGCCAGGAGGAAAGGCCAGGTAGCCCATGGCCAGGCGCTGAAAGCCAAGAGGTGGGGCTGGCATGAGATGAGGGGCACCTGGGGTCAGTGAGGTGGGGACCCCTATCCTGTGCCCCTCACAGGGCCTTTGGAAGCTCCTGACCTCTGATCCTTCATGGTGGGAAACACCTTGGGGACCTGTCCTCTAGGGGACAACATCCAGTCTGAACACCCTGTCCCACAGCTAAGCCTGGAGAGGAGGTGACCTTTCTCCCCACCCACTCACCTGACAAAAGCACCCACCATCCCAACCCCAGGGTCTGTGGGGGGCAAGAGGGCACCTGGATGTCTGGAGACTGTAGCTTCAGGGGAGGAGGGCCATGGGCTTGATTTAGGGAATCAGGTGCTGGTGGGGAGCAGGGGCCACCTGAATTGAGTGTCCCCAGGGCTCCCAGATAGACCCAGCCAAGCCTGTTTCATTAGGGTGAGAACTCACCAGGGAAGAACGTTTTGCCCCACGCATCCCCTCCCGTGCCCTCTAGTCTGGGGGAAGCACTTGCCCCACCTTTGCTGAGTCCCCCGTGCCCACGGGCCCAGGCATGGGACACCCACCTGCTGTGAGCACCGAGACCACCTCCTCCGCATACACACAGCCTTCCTCAGAATTAACCCAAACCATCAAAGGGGGGCTGGGTTGGACAGAGAGACACCCCCCTGGAAGTTTGTCCTTGCCTCAGGGAACCCAGGGGTTCTGGTTTCTGTGACAAGGGGCTTCACCCTGCCAACCCACCGAGCCTGGAGGCGCTCAGAGGACTGCAGCCTCGAGGAGTCCAGGAGGGGCCCTGGCCCTCGAGAGGGCCCGGCGGAAGCAGCGTCCTCACAGATTACAGTGTGGTGGAGGAAGTTTATTTACGGATGTGGGCAGAGCATGGCCAGGGCCCTGGGGCTGGCTGGCAAGGGGGCAATCAGCAGAGATTGAAAACAGATTGATTCCCTAGGCCAAGCCAGAGGGAGGGCTTGGAAACTGCAGAAGGGGGCCCAGCGGACAGAGGTGTGGGGCCTGCTTCCCGGGGTCCCTGTGAGAAGACAATAAAGAGGATGGAAGCCGAAGGCAGTGAGTGTGTATGTGCGACCCCACAGGAGCCCCAAGGCACAGCAGCAATGGGGACTGCTCGGGGTGTCCTCCAGCAAATTCCATCACTGCTTAGGGACTGGGCACCATTTCAGCTGTTTTCAGGCGCTCGCCACAGGCCCGCAATGGGGACGTCTTCTGCCCCTGGTGCACGCTGGCTCCCTCACTCAGGCTCCCTCAGCACGGCCACCAGATCCTTGCGTCCTCTGTGCAGAACCTGCCATCAATGGGAGAGGAGAAACAAGCTGGGGGGAGGGCACCCAAAGCCTTTTCCTGCAGTGCCTCGCCTCCAGGCCCATGTCCCCCAGGATGGAACGGAAGGGGTCAGTATCTCATGTCCAGGCCCAGCAGGGCACGTGAGAAGCCCCCTACTCAGCAGGTGTCTGGCAGGCTGGGTGCCTTGGCCACCTAGGTAGGGCCTCCCCAGACCAGAGATCCACAAGGGCCCCCAAAGTGTCCCCTTCCTCTGAAGCCACCGCACTAACAGGAACTTTCTTGAGTGCAGTGGACTTCCGCTGGGCAACACGGGCACTGGTGAAGAAGCACTCTCAAGCTCCCGCGCAGCTCTCAGCACCAACCACGCCATCCAGCTGACGCCCTGCACTGGGCAGGGGTCTGGAGCTGAGATGGCAGAGGCGGCCCTGAGAGAAGGGGGCTGAGCGGGCAGGGCCCTGGGCATCATCATTTAGCCCAACAGGGGCATGACTGGGGCCTCATGGTGATGGAGTGACAAAGGCAGCAGCATCTGGCTGGAGGACGCAACAGGGTGGCCCAACGAATGCCCAGGCATAACTCTGAGCTGTGGGAGCTGCCCCATAAGACAGCACCAGGCTGAGGGCTTTGGTCACCTTGGTGCCTGCCGCTCAGTCCCCCAGGGCCACTCTGTGACGTGGAGAGGACAGAGGGGGCAGAGCTAGCCTCCTGCTGCTGCCCCCCGCCCCCACCCCGGCTCTGGGCCTTGCTGAGGCCAGGGTGGGGTCCTTAGGCTCAGCTGCAAGGTATTGGGAGAGAAGCCCAAGGGATCCAGGAACTGTGGATTTGGGGAGCATCCCCCTGGGAACAGGAGGGTCTGCCCCAGGAAGGGAGCCATCAAATGGCTGTAAGCTGGGTGTACAGACGGGGGTGAACCAAGAGCAGTGCCACCCTCAGGTCCTCCTAGAAACCCCCCTCTGGAACTGCACTGTGAGCCAGGAGGCAGATGCGTGTCACGCACTGTGGCCACACCTGCCATCTGTCATCGGCCTGAGCACCCTCTTCCCCTTATTCACCAACTTGGCCAAGTGACCTTGACCACTTTCAAAACTTCAGTCCACTCTGAAAGGACGCGTGTTGGATGCAGGATGTGTTTAGTGTGAAGTCCCAGAGGCCACCCTACTGCGTGCGTGGTGAAGGAACTGGACACGGAGCAGCCAACCGGGCTGCAGGGGGTCACCCCACTCGGACACGGAGCAGCCGGCTCCTTAGGCAAGTCACTTGTTCTCTCTGGGCCTGTTGTCTCCTCTGCTGCAGCAGGGGACAGTGCCTGAGGGTAGGGCCAGGATGCCCACCTGCCAGGCCTGCCATAGGGTCTGGGCCTGCAGCTGTAGGTCCTGCACCTGCCGGCGCCCAGCCAAGACGGCGTCCGCCAGCTGCCTGTTCTCAGCCTCCTGTCTCTGCAGCCGGCGCTGCAGGGCATCGCGCTGACGGAGGAGGCAGGGCACGGTGACACTGCGCAGGTCCTTCTCTGGGATCCCACTGGGGCGCCTGGAGGGCAGCAGGGCACAGGGTGGGAGGGGGAGTGCGTGGGGATGAGGATTCTGCCTCCAACCCCAAACGGTGACAGTACCACCTCTGGTCTCACATTGGGCTGCTGTGGTCCCTGTCCCTTCCTAAGCCCCAGCCGCAAGGCTCCTGCCCCTGATGGAAGCGTTAACCTCCTGCCCACCTCCACGTGCCTGCCCCAGCTTTGCCCATCCACTCCCCTCTCACTCCTCCCACCTTAGCCTTCCCAGCTGGGACACCCATCCTCCCCTCATCCTCCACCTGACACCCCAGGGCGAGAGGCGACTTTCCAGTCCTTGCCTATTCTAGTGACAGTGTGTCTGTGGGGAATGGAGGTGGGGGACGGGAGGAGCCCCCCAAAGAGTGGCTTCCCAAGGCAGGCTCAGTGTTGGCTCACACGGGAAGATGAGACAGGTCTGGGAGGGGAGGTTACAGGGTTTCTGAATGGCCAGGGTGAGGAAAGGGGTCAGCTCTGACAGGCAGTGGGCGGAAGCCACTGGAGGTCCATTTAAAACGTCTTTTTTGGTTATTAAACTTAATTCTCTTATATAGTAAGGCCACAAAGCCTTACAAATTTGGAAAGCACACAAAAGGTACTTATTTTCTCCCTCTGGCCTGGGATGGGACTCAGGCAGGCGAGGGTGGCGGAGGCAGTAGCCCAGGCTATGTGTGGCTTTGGTGGCCTCAACTCTCCAGCCCTCGTCCCAGGGCCCATTCTCCGTCCTGCACAGGACATCCCAGCAGCAGGCCGTCCGTTGCTGTCAGCCCCAGGAAAGTGGGCCTTTGTGTCGTTCACGGCTGACTCGGGCAGAACAGCCAAGGCCCAGGGCCAGCCTCGTGGACATGACCCCAAGCCTGCTATTCGGCCTCCTCCCACTCTCCCTGCCACTTCTCCACGGGCCAGAGGGGTCCTGCAGCGACCTCCCCAGGAGATCCCCTCAGTCTACCTCAAGCCTTGGGACAACACGCGCTTGCTGGGGCTCTCCTTCCCAGAAGGGACTGTGCGTGTCACTGTTTAGGGTTCCTGTCCCGCGGCCCCTCTCACCAGGCCGGCTCCTTGCGATCTCGGCTTTCTTCCACAATGGCATCCAGGGCATTCAGGACAGCCTCCAGGTTCCCCTCCGTTTTGATGTCAGAGATCTCCGCCTGAAGGGAAAGGAGAAGAGGTAACAATGCCAGACAAGCCCGGAGTGGGAGGGCAGCAGCCAGCAAGGTCTCATACAAACACTGCACTTGCCCGCCTGTGACGTTACAGTAATAAGGGATAAGAAGTGGAGCGGGCCTGCACCAGGCCTCTGTGCTTCCCATCACCGGGCACTGAGCCTGCCACTACCCCACAGCCTGCTCAGACCATGGACGGACATCTGGTGCTTGTGGCACCCATCCTGGAGTGTGACAGCAGGGGTTTAGCTCTGCATCTGTGACCAAGGGACATAAATCCCTTCTGGGTACCCTCTAGTGCACAGTCACATGAATTCAACAACTGGCTCAATGCCCTCTCTGGGCCAGGCACCAGGCGCTGGAGACACCCGTGCCCTCGCTGACCTCACAGGGCTGGTGGGCAGACATGTCAACACTCAATTACATACAGGACAATGACAGAAAGGGCACTGAAGATACCCAGTCATTTGAAGGGACAGCTGCCACTGCAGTCTGCTGTGCACAAAGGACAGTTCTAGGGACAGAGCAGGACCCAGAGAGGCAGAAGGTAGGGTTCCTGACTTCAGGGGACTGGCAGGCTGGGGGCAGGATGCAAGCCAACAGTACCCACTGGGCTTCCTGCCACTACTCACCCGGATAGATGTCTGCAACTGGGTTATAAACTTGTCATAGATGCGTCGTGTCACCTCCGGCTGCAACTGGTAGAAACACTTATAACAGTCGGTAAATCTCTGGTAGCTGGAGGCGGGGAGAGAGACAAAGGGGGGAGTCAACAGTTATGGCTCTTACCGGGGCACCCCTACCTCTCATATGGGGCCCTAGGTCTGTCTTCATCGTCCTGTGTAGAGGCAGGGGATGCTACATGTCTCATCTGCAATGCCACCCAGTCACAGGGGGCGGCTCAACCCCACTTTCCCTCAGGAGAGTCCCAGCTGAGTTCAGATGTTTAAGGGTGAATCACCATTAATTAATCCAGCCACATTTTTGATTCTTACATTTTACTGACCATCAAACCAACAGGAGGGCTTGTTAAAACACAGATCGCTGAGCCCTGGGCCCCACCCCCGTTTCTAACAAGCTCCCAGGTGGTGCTGGTGCTGCTGGTCTGGGTGCCACACACTGTGACTATCTGTTATCCAGTCCCCTTGCAGGGCTGGATTTGGACAGGATATGTGGCCTCGGTGAGGCTTCCACGCAGGAAACCTTTCCCTGGGCGCCCTTTCCCTGGCACGTGACTATATCCAGGGGATGCCTCCAGTTCCCAGAAGCTGTGGGGGCCCCAGCCTTATCCCTAAGGAGGAGTCAGAACAGAAAGAGGCAAGAACTGGGGGTCTCCAAAGACATCGTCTTGTTAGTGATAATGGATTTCTCTTATTGTTCAAGCCATTTAAAATTAGGTGTCACGGCAGCTGAGAGCACCTGAGTGACACATCCCTTGTAGCTGGAAAGATCAAAGGGCACCCACCCAGTACACTCCCAATGGCTGTTCTCTTTGGACAGAGATGTAAGTTAACAACCTCTCTTGGCTGTCTTCTCTTCCTTCTGTTTTCTCAAATGTTTCTCTGCCTCTCTCTCAGGACCTTCTTCCCTGAACATTCACTGAGTGCCCAAGTCACCCACCATGCAGTGGGTGGCGCAGCCCCTGGCACTTCCCATAGAGACATGGCAGCAAACAGAGACCCTCCCGTGAATGTGGTGATGACACTCGTGGAGGCTACTTCAGGAATTACGGGGCTGAGAGTGTATGGTGGGGCCATCTTGAAGCTGAGGGGGTGGCTTTATTCTTAGAGAGCTGATTGCAAGCATTCAGCAGCACACCTCTGGGAGAGGGTGACCTATTTGATGGCACACATTTAATATGAGTACACCTTGGAGGCTAAACTCAGGCACCAAAAGAACAATACAAAGAACAGATGATGGGCCTTTCAAACCTCCACCGAGCCTCAGACATCTTGTTTTGCTGCTGGCCCAGAAGCCACGCAGTCTGTGGCTGCATGGAGGGGTGTGGGAGGACATGTGACACCTGAGCAAGTGGGGCTGAAGTCGAAACCGGGTAATTGTGGCTTGGAACGGGTTTGGCTTGGACATGGGAGATCCTGTCCCTCCTCCCAGCCCACATGACAGGCGGAGGGTCTGGGCTGGGTGCCACTCTTCAGTTCCGGCAGTTGGCTGTGCAGGGCCCAGGGCAGGGGTGAGGCAAACTCGGCCCACCAGTGCTTCTCATGAACTCCGGTATCCCCCTTGGGGTCTGAGAATCCAGTGAAAATGAAGGAGCCCAGACATGTGCACATTCATACAGGAGGGGACTACATGCTGCAAAGACAAGGAGGGAAGGCAGCCAGACTGCAGGCCATAGGCAGTGAGCATGGGAGGAAGGCAATTCCTCTCTTTCTTCCCAGTGTTTTTGTGATACGATGGACTTTCAGCACTGGGTACGTGTGAAAATCTCCCAGCACCATGACCGGACTTACATGTACTGAGAAGTGGTTACTGCTACAAGTTTAGTTCACATCCCTTATCAGCTGAGGGATCCTGGACACCTTTCCCTCTACAAGCCCCAGTTCCTCGTCTGCCAAGTGGAGGTAATAACTGCAACTTACATCATGAGATTACTGTAACGACTGAATGAGGTTACCTGGAAGCACTTAGCACAGCAGGCAGCACACTGAAAGTCCATGTTAGCTGCAACAGCTGCCACCAGCCTCAAAACAGCCCTCACCGCCCTGCCCCCTCGGAAGCACAGGGCAGTCAGTACTGGGCATCACAGACTTGAGACATGTCCCCTGAGGAAGGCAAGTGCTCGGTAAAAGGCACCTTGGGGACAGCCACATGTGCGGAACAGGACCTAGCTGCAGGAAGAACCCACTGGCTCCCAGGAGAGAAAAGGCTAAAATATGTGCCCCCACGCTGCCCAGTGCTACATTTATCATCCATTAAAGTAGCTTTTTTTTTTTTTTAAAGATTTTATCGGGGAATTGGTGGAGGGCAACAGACAAGTTGTTGTCCTTTTGTTCTTCAGTCTAGTTGTGGAGGACGTCGCTTCACTGGCCCATGTTGGTATTGTGATCATTGCGCTTTTCCCTGGTGAGGCAGTCAGTCGCTGGCCATTGGACAGCCGCTCACGGTGGCTCACGTCCACTCATGGAGGCTCACAGCAGCCCAGCTCCAGGTCGAGCTATTGTTCACCATCTTAGCTGTAGAGGGCACAGCCTCACTGGCCCATGTGGAATCTGAACCGGTGACCCTGCTGCTCAGAGCTCATGCTCCCAATCCAACTCTTAACCAATGAGCCACTTGGCTGGTTCTAAAGTAGCTTTTATTTTTTATTTTTATTTTTTGAGGGCACTGTCACTGGCCCTCATATGTGGAACCTGAACCGGGGCTGCTGGCTTCCCAAGCCAGCGCCTAACCACCACACCACTCAGCCGGCCCCTAAAGTAGCTTTTAAAAACTGCAGTTACCAAGTTTCAAAATGGAGATGACTATGTTAACTATTTTAACCTATTTTTTTCCCTTAAATACTTATTATGCGATATTGGAGACACCCTCACTGGTTTTGAACTCAGTGATAAAGCATTTCATTTCTTGCGCTAAAAACTCACTGTGGGGCAGGCTGAGTGGTGCACTGGTTAAGAGCTGGCTTGGGACGCCAGCGGCCCCGGTTTGGATCCCACATGTGAGGGCCAGTGACACTGCCTTCTACAGCTAAGATGGTGAACAACAGCTCCACCTAGAGCTGGGCTCTGTGAGTCCCGAGCAACAGTGTAGGCTGCAGCCCCTGCTGCGTGGGCTGCCATAGGCTACAGTGAGTGGCCGGCAGCGAGCGTGAGCTGCCAAGAGCCATGGTGAGCGGCCATCCCGAGGCCGGCGACCGATCTGCCTCATCCAGGAAGAGCACAATGATGATACCAACATGGGCCAGTGAAGCAACTTCCTCCACAACTAGACTGAAGAACAAAAAGACAGCAACTTGTCTGTCCCCCTTCCCCAACTCCCCAATAAAAATCTTAAAAAAAAAAAAAAAAAAAAAAAAGACTTCAAAATATGGAGCCCGAGCCAAGCTCGGGTGACTCGTCAATCTGGCGGTTTATGTGCAGACAGGCTGTGGGCATGGCAAGGGCAGGGAGTGAGGGGGACGGGGACAAGTAAACATGAGCTGAGCAGTGTGGAAGGCTAAGCCCTACCCACCATAGGAACCGGCTTCTTGCCCAACCGAGCGCCTATTCACATACTGTCCACCAGAGGGCAGGCGGGGACTGGCGCTTCGGGCCCAGTAAAGAGATGGGGAAGAGAAGATTGAGATGAAAACAAATAAATAGAAGCTGGGGATCACTGTAACAGAAATTCGTGCTCTCCACCTCCACCCTCCACCTACACAGCGCCCGTTTCATTAAGAGATATTTCTCAATCTGGTCTTTCTCCCTCTGCCCTTTTCTGAGCTGTGTGCACTGCGCAGCCCCCGAAATGAGAAAGGGAGAGGGGTAAAAAAACAAACAGAAATGTTCCTTGATGAAAACTGGTCACTGACTTATGATGCGGACTGCATTAAAAAAGTTATCTTTCAGAAATTAACTTCAGTTACATCTTTAGGTTACCAGGTCTCAGGCTGATTTAACCTTTTATTGCTTGGATTCTTTGGAAACTGCTAGAAACTTAATAGTGAGAACGTGAAATTGGGACATTTTTTCTGAAAAAGAAAGGAAAAGAATTCTGATTTGATAAATGTTAGCATGAAGGTTTAAAATGTCATTCGGTTGACTATATTCATTTATTCACTTGACAAACACTGAGCAGTGACAAAGCCAATTCTTCCCAAATTGATCTATAAATTCTTTACAATCTCAACCAAAATTGCAGCAGAGTATTTTGAGGAACTAGAAAAATTTACTTTAAGGTTTATAAGGAAACACCAAGGTTCCCAAACAGCTGGGAAGACAGGGGAATTTGTTTGTATCACACTTAGGTTTGCTGGAAAAGCCTGGTGTGAAGAACCCATGTGCATCGGCACAGAGGCAGGCAAACAGATCAGTGGGGCAGAAGAGAGGCTGGGGCGTGGCAGGCAGAGGGACTTGCTGTCTGATAAAAGAGGGCTCCACAGAGCAATGGGGATGGTGAACTGTTTAGCTGACAGTAATTGGGAAAGCTAGAAAACTGAGACTGGCCAAGACCACCACTTTACACCTTAATCCAGACAGATTAAAGATTTTCCCCAGAGGGGCCGGTCGAGTGGCATGCTGGTTAAGAGCTGGCTTGGGACACCGGCTCTGAGCAGCAGGGCCCTGGTTTGGATCTCACATATGAGGGCCAGTGACACTGCCCTCTATAGCTAAGATGGTGAACAACAGCTCCACCTGGAGCTGGGCTGCTGAGTCACTGGCGACGGCGTAGCTGCAGCCCTCACTGCAGTGGGCTGCCATAGGCTACAGTGAGTGGCCGGCAGCCAGCACGAGCGGCTGACAGCCAGAGTGAGCTGCCAAGAGCCGCCGTGAACGGCCATCCAGAGCCAGGCGACCGATGTACCTCACCTGGGTAGAGCATAATGATAATACCAACATGTGCCAGTGAAGTGACGTCCTCCACAACTAGACTGAAGAACAAAAGGACAGCAAATTGTCTGTTCCCCTTCCCAGGTTCCCCAACGCTGCCCCCCTCCCCCAATTCCCCAATAAAATCTTAAAAGAAAAAAAAGAAAAAGGTTTTCTGTAGAGAGTAAAATGAAAAAATAGCTAGCCAACGGAAGAAAACATGGGAGATTATTTTTGTGACCTAGGTGTGGGTATAGTTTCTATGAACAAGACCCAAAAAGTACAAACCATGAGGGGAAAAGTGTAATTACATGAAAAGTAAGAGTTTAAAAAATAAATTAATTAGGGCCGGCCGAGTGGCACATTGGTTAGGAGTTGGCTTGGGACGCCAGCTCTGGGCAGTGGGGTCCCAGTTAGGATCCCACAGGAGGGCCAATGAGGTTGCGCCCTCTACAGCTAAGATGGTGAACAACAGCTTGACCTCGATCTGCGCTGCAGGGAGGCAACCGCGTAGGCTACAGTGGGGCTGGCCAGTAGCTGGCAAGCACTGCTGTGTGTGGCTGTCCAATGGCTGGCAAATGACTACCTCACCTGGGAAGGGCGCAACGACGATACCAACATGGGTCAGTGAAGCGACGTCCTCCACAACTAGACTGAAGAACAAAAGGATAGCAACTTGTCTGTTCCCCTTCCCCATTCCCCAACGCTGTTCCCCTCCCCCAATTCCCCAATAAAAACCTTTTAAAAAATTTAAAAAATAATAATAAATTGACTAGGCGATACTTAACAATTTATTATGACTGAGGAATGCTGAGTTGGTCCAGAGGCTGAGAAAGGCGGGTCATGGGGATCCATCCAATTTATGAGGGGTCCCCCAGAGTGACGGCATTTCTCTTTCTGCTTCATCCTCCTGGTGTAAAGTGTAAACAACTACAATCTGTCATTTTTTTTAATCCGATTAAAAATTTCCATTCCTCAGGGGACATTCCAAACAAAGTTAACACCTAGTAGAGAAAGACATCTCCTTCTTCAGTCTAAAACTGACAGGAGACTGATTTCTAGACTATACCAGGAATTCCAGCAAATCAACAAGATAAAAACCCCAACCAAAAAAAAAAAAAAAAAAAAGCGTCTGAAAAAAAAAAAAAGCTGGAGTAAATGAGTAGGCAGTTCACAGAAGAGGAAACCAAATGACTACCAACTATGTGAGGAAATACCCAAACCAATAACATGGGAAGTCAAATAACAGAGATACCCTTTCACGCCTCAGAACAGCAGGCTTTAGAATAGCAGATGCCCAGAGATGGTGAGATGTCGGAGAACAGGAACAGCTTTTCTAGAGAGCAGTCTGACAAAACAGGTAGGTGTAAACCCTTGGGCCCTGTCATCCCTCTCCATTTTCAACCGCAGACTAGCACTCGTCCGAGAGGAGATGTACAAGGGCCTTCACCTTGTCGAAATGAGGTGTCCACCCGGGGCAGTGCGTGAGTGCTGGATGCTTATCACAGATGACAAGCTCTGAGTAGCTCTGAACTATATGCACTTACAGGGCATGGTTAGATCTTTTTTTAAAAAAAAATGGTGTGGCGTGAAAAAAGACAGCACAATTATCTTTCATATAAACTGAAAACATATGTCCCCATGCCGAAATAGTTTTTCTCTAGTTCTTTCTCTTATTCAGCTCAATGTCACCTCCTCAGAGTGGGCTCCCCTAACCATCCTATCTAGTATGTTCCTTTCTTCCAACTTGCTGTCACATCACCTGCTAATTATCTTAAGCTCTGATTACTTTATTGCACATCTCTAGCCATGGAATGTAAGCTCTAAGATGGAGGCACTGTCTGCTGAGCCAGGGTCCCAGCCCCTGACCCGGTGCCCGGCAGAGTAGGCACTCAAATATATGCTGAGGGAACTAACAAGTGAAGAAATGGATTGTAAGGTCTAAGCAGGAAAGGAGGATGGGAAGAAACCAAGAGGGAAGGCAATTGGGAGAAGACGGGCTCTTGATGAAGTCAAAGGACAGAACTGTGGGGACAGACAGGGCTGGATGGAAAAAAGGTGGTGGCCAAACCCTTGAAGTCCTGATAAGTGTTTCAGCATTAATGTGGTCGGCGGTGGGATCATGGGCAAAACTCTTCCTTTCAAATGTCCAATATCGTTACAAAACTGTCGTATAAAATAAAAATCGAGACAGGAAAAGTGTTTCTATGGTAACACATTTAGTCCTCACAACTACCCAGGGAAGGGATTATTCCTATAACTAAAATTCTAGTGCTTTCTAGGTGGCAGGCACTGTTCTAAGCGCTTTCCGTGTATCTACTGATTTAATTCTCAAAACGACCCTCTGAGAACGGTTCTACCATTGCCGTGTTACTGATGAAGGGCCGAGGCACAGAGCGGTTACGTCCTGCTCACATTATGCTGGGCCATGATTTGAACCCTGGTCTAATTCCAAAGCCCGCATCTTGCCTCTCAACCGTCTGAAGTTTTGGTCAAAACTGAGCTGACTGCAGGACAGCGCAGGTAGTCGGTCCAGGTGGGCACACACACGTGGCATCCCGAGCCCCGGAGTGGCCAGCGTCCGTCAGCAGGGCGGCCAACCCCGAGCCCCACGTGACTGAGCTGCGGGCGTTGGTGCCGCGCTGGTCTCGCGGGACTTATCCGGCAGGCCAAACGCACTCCGCTTTGCTTCACTTCCTCCACCTTCCTTACCTCCCGGCGGCGACCAGCTTCTGGAGAAAAGTATCCACCGTGGTGTCGAGGAGCTTCATCCTCGAAATGGTAGTGTCGGGGGGCACCGATTCCGGGGACGACCCCTCAGGACCTTTTCCCTCACAGCCGCTGGCTACATTAACGTCGCTCGCTTCGGCCATGTTGAGGTGGAACCGCCAAATCGAATTGTCCCGGCCGCCAAGCCCACCGAAGCCTCCGATTGGCTGGCCCGGCTCTGGACTCTTCCGATTGGAAGCAGCAGAATGTCTATCACCGAGCCGCGGCCGGGGCAGGGAAACCGCCAGAGTTGGAGGTTTTGTGTAGGTAAGTGTAGGACTGCGATAAGCTTAAATCCTTTCTCCGCAGGCCTGCAAAAGAAGCGCGACCCAAAGCTCAGGGGCTCAATAAAAACGTTTAATTACGCTTCAGAGACTTCGTACAGTGCAACAGTGAATGTTCACTGTTAATATTCACAGTCTGCTGTATCAAATGTTCACCGCATCTGCGTTTCCATTCCCGTTCCTCGATACTCCCAGCCGCTTTCCTGCCTTGCCGGGTCTCCCGTGTCTTGCACTTTGGGCTGTAGGCCAATGCATCACAACTTCCAGCTGGTCTGGTCTGTGGTCGTGGGGAAACGGAAGGCCAGTGTCCCATCCCCCCCAAGACATTGTCATTGAACCCAATCCCATTCCTTAAACTATGACATGGGAAAGTAGGGGCCAGGAATCTATTAAATGTATATTATCCTCCCAAAGAGTGTGTGTGTGTGTGTAAGAGGGGGAGAGAGAAGGGGGAGACACACAGAGAGAAAATGGATGAAAGACTGAAATAACTGAATGAGAAAATAAATCAGAAAGAAAGGAGTCTGAGAGGGAGAAACTTCCTAAGACACAAGAGGCAGGAGACGACCTGCTGCCCATGATACTGTACCCACTTTGCCAAAGTGGGGGAAGGATTGAAAACAACTCTCTAGGGAGGAGGTGTGGCGCTGAGAAAACCAATCTCCAAATGTGTCACTGGCGTGAGCTTCAAAAAAGGAGGGGCCTTTGGCTTCCATATGTTGTTCGTTCTTAGGGTAAACGGGTGACTGAGGGGCAGGAAGATTCAGAGTGACCTGTGGGCCCACCCCTTTGAATGACAATTTGTAGACAGAAATCAGAAGACTCTTGATAAAGTGCAAGAACAGACAAACAAAAATAAAGATAAGTTAGATGGAAAATAACCCTCAAAGGTAAAAGACCAAGATGGGCAGTGGTGGTGGTTGAAGGCAGAGAAATGTGGTTTTCAGATTCTGCTCTGGCCAGGGTGGTAGAATGGGGGCAGCCATAAGAAATAGCAAGGCTCCAGGTAGCTAGCACCTTTCACATTGGCACCGTGGCCTCCCCAGGGATGGGACAATAGGTTCGGAGGATCATCCCAGCCAAATGTCTCCAGTACAAGTGTGGGTGTTGATAGCCCTTCTTCTCATTCCACAGGCAGCACCTCTCTCCACCTACAACACAGCTTGGTAGCTGAGGCTGGGAGGGTGAGCATGGAGGAGGACTCATCGTCTCATTCCTGAGAGTGTCAGCAGGTCATCTCGGCAGTATCGGGCTGGTAAACGCAGTGGTCCTGGTGTTGGGTGACTTCCCGACCCACCCTTGACTGTCTTCCAAGTGTCCCTGGGATGACTTCATATCGGGGAGAAGAAAACCACAAGCAGCTCCACATCTCAGAGATTCCCATGGGGAGACAATGTCGTTTCCATGAGTCCAAGTTTAACTGGGTATAGGTGTGTTATGTCATGACTGCCTGGGGCTGAAGGACCCCTATGCCCTCTCCTAGGCTTGGCTCAGCTGGGCTGGGAAACCCTCCTGTTAGGTTTCAAACCAGCTCTTTTCAACCTGCCTTTTCAGGGCAGTGCTCCAAGTCCTGTGTGCCCAAGCCTGACCTACTGAGAACTGTGCCCACCACGGCGGTCATCTGGGCCAGGGAAGCCCACAGCTCATGTGTCCTGGGGCTGCTGGGACACAAGGGACATGAGAGGGATGGGGAGCTGGGACTGAGGGAAAAGCTACATTACATTTTCCACCTGTCTGAGGAAGGGATGGGCTCTGACCACAGGATGGGTACTTTAGCAGGATGAAGACAGTAGCCTAATTTGCAGATGTTAGAAAATATATACACACAAAATAAAGTAGCGACATTTCTCCCCAACCTAGTAACTCTCCACAAAGAGGACGAGTGCTCTGGAGAACCAGAGATTTTTCTACTGCTGCTTCCTATACAAGCGTGCCTGGCATCTTGCCCCCAGTGGCAGGGAAAACAGAGTAGTCTGGTGGGCAGTTCAGGCCCAGAATAAAAATAAGTGAGCCTAGGAGATAAAGCAGGGAAGGGCTGGCAGAGCTGCCAAGAACCTGGCTGGAGGCCCAGTAGGAAGAACCAGTGGTCATAAGCCAGCCCTGAGTGCAGCTCCGCTCAGGATGTTAGGGATGCCTGTGGTGGAAGTCAGACGAATGAAGAGGTTCCGCACAGCAGGGCTGGAGTGGGGCTGGTGGGGAGGGTAGGTGTCCTTAGGGCAGGACTGAGTAAGGGACTGAGGGAGGGGAGCCCAGTTTGCCAAGGAAGTTAAAAAGGACAGGGGGTGGGGCGGGCATGGGATCCAGGTATGGCACCGCTGTAGCAAGCTTCCGTGCCTGTCCCAGAAGGGCACCTGGCCCAGGGCAGGGCTAGCTATGTGTGGGGGCACTTGGAGAGGGTGCTCCCCCCTCCTCTGCCCCCGCCCTGGAGCAGTGTGGAGGGCAGCAGGCTTCTTTCCCACCACTGTTTACCAGTGTCTCGAGTCTACCAGCTCGGGTCGCAGACTGAGTTTCTTGAGGCTCTCGTAGCCCACCACAATGACAATGGTGGAGGGCGTAGCTGAGATGATTCGAGCAGACAGGCCCTTCATGAGGCCCCAGGGCCCCTCTTCTGCCATGAGCTGTTTGAAGGTCAGGATGATGGAGCTCTTGCCCTCGACCTGGAAAAGTCAATACAGTGAAGGTCATCGTCTGAGCCCCAGCTCAGTCTCCCTCTGCCTTCGGCAGGAGTGGGGGAACTGAACTTGGGAGTCAGAGGGCTTGCCTCTGCTTCTGAGGGTCAGCACAGCCATTTAGGATGAGGTCTGGTGCCAGGCTGCCTAGGTTTGTATTCTCCCCAATTTACCAACAGCATAACCTCAGGTAATTTACTTAACTCTTTGCACCTATAAAACAGTGATGATAGGGCCAGCCGAGTGGCACGGTGGTTAAGCGCTGGCTTGGGAAGCCAGCGGCCCCACTTCGAGTCCCACATATGAGGGCCAGTGACACTGCCCTCAAAAAAAACAGTAATGATAGTTCCTATGCCATGTGGCTGTTGTGAACAGTAAACAAAAGAATACTTGTAAATGTTGGGTTCAAGTTGGGTTTGAATGAGAACAGAGCCTGGCAAACAGGAAGTGTTCAGTAAACATTGGCCACTGTTAGCACCGTTAGGTAAGCTGCACGGCCACGAGTCTGGACCGGGTGCTTCTCTCTGCTCTCAGGGAGGCTGGATTCAATCACCTGCAGCTAAAGTCCTCTGCAGCTTGGCCAGTCTGTGATTTTCACTCTGGTTACCTCAATCCCTCTGAACCCCCGTGGCCAGAGCCCTCCCCTCCGACCCTGTTTTCCCCCCAAGCACTTGCCTGCCCTGTCACAGTGAAAGCCTGGCTGAGGCAGAGAACTCTTCTCTTTCTCAACCTTCCCCCATCCCTCTTACCCTGCCACCAAACTACCCCTTTAGACCCCACCCACCAGAGCCTCAGCCAAGGCAGGACAGATCCGGCCCCTATACTGCTACAGTCACATGCGATCCCATCCATGGCTAAAAACAGCTGTCCACTCCTCCCTGCCTCCTCTAGAGCCCTCCTACCCACTCCCTTCTGCCTCTCAGTCCTCTCATCTGACCACCTCTGCTGCCTGGCCTCCCACGGATGCATGGCCTCGCCAAGGGCTTTTTAGCTATGCCCTCTGTCTCCACCGCCTGGGAGCACCTCAGAAAGCAGAGACCTGTCCTTCCTTTGGATCCCCTGGGACACCCAGGGCTCAGGAGAGAATGAGGACTCAACCTGTGCACTTTGTCACTTGCAAACCTATCAGATGCCAATTCATTTTTAAATGTGTGTGGTGGGAATGAGGGCACTGTTTTCTAGGGGCAAAAACACCTGGATTTACCATCCACCTCCATCCCCACACACTGTATAAAGGAAGCTGACTGCCCCCAACCTGTCCTCCCTTCCTCATTATCACCTCATTATGACCCCCTCTCCCGGACAGCTTTCCTCTTAAGCTACCCAAATCAGCCATTAAAATCCCCCATTCTCTTGACATAAAGCTTTATACAGCAAAATCTGCTGTATATTAAAATATAAAATGTGTATACTGCACAGCAGCGTTCCGATTCTGTTTCCTTGGACTAGGTGCTGCGAAAGTGTTCTTCAGCTAACTGCAAATGGGCTGTACCCTCTGGACAACACCACCAAGGGCTTGTCAGTATTCCTGTTGAGAGCACACAGTACAATCTGTGACACCTGTTCCAAAACAGTCATCGTCACTGTCTTTAGAGAGCTCGTAGCCCCGTGGAGAAACCAGACAGACTGAGGAAAGTTACTGAAATCGGTATTTCTAAGAACTACAAACCTGCAAGATAGGACAAGGTGGTTGACAGGCTATGCTAACAGGATGAAAGGCTGGAAGCAGTAAGAATTCCTAGAGGCCTACAGGCAGCAGACAAGAGAGAAACACTCTAGGACCTTCAAACGGCTCGGCTGGTCCCTAGATGATAAGTTGTAGCCACACAGAAGGGGCCTGGATAACCAGGACAGGAATGGCTGGGCTACGGAGCCATGACACAGGTCAGGCTGAGGTGGGAGGGCCTGAAGATTGAGCTTCTAATGGCCCACGCAGGAGGAGGAGGAGGCTGGTCTTACCTGCACTCGGGTTCGGATGACATCCATGGGATTGGTGATGATGGAAGCAGTGGCTGCAGCCATGGGGCCTGAGATGGCTTGAAAGACAATGTGAGGGCACTCCTTAGGGCAGAGGCAGGAGAGCTGCTCTGGAGTGGAGAGAAAGACAGTGCCATAAGACATAGGGTCCCAGCCCCTCTGCCCTCACATGGCTTCTGCCAATGAGGACAAACCCTCTACCTTTGGCCACCTGAGAGCTCCCACCCCCAGTAACTCCCATCTTTTTTTCTCTTTGCTTCCTTCTGAACCAAGAAAAATGATCAATCTCACGCCCCTTCCAGAAGTCATCCTAGTTACATCACCCATTCTGAACAGGACAAAATTCCTCCAGAGGAGGGGATTTCAAAACCTCTTTGCTTGCTAACTCCCTTCATATCCAATGGACAAAAATCCTCCCTGATGGGAAACTCTTAAGCTGCTGCTCTACGCCTCCCAACTCTTAGGCTAGAAAAGCACACACTATATACTTTTTACCTGCACTGAGTAACTGGTGGGACACACTAAAAAGTGGGGACCCTGACTATGTCTAAGGAAGGCAGCTGGGTGACTGTGGTGGGCGAGGAGCCTTTTCACAGCACACCTTTTCCTACCTTTAAAACTTTGAACCCACACGAATGTTTTTACAAATAACAATTACAATTAAAAGAGAAAGTCATATCCTATAGTGAGAACTTTTCTCCAGCTTATATCAAGAAAGAAAAAATTGGGCCGGCCGAGTGGCGCAGTGGTTAAGCGCTGGCTTCAGAAGCCAGCGGCCCCGGTTCAGGTCCCACATATGAGGGCCAGTGACACTGCCCTCAAAAAAAAAAAAAAAAAAAAGAAAGACAAAATCGTTTTTCAAAATGCTGGTGAAGATGGGATAGTACCCAGGTGCCCATCCAGTACCACTAGAAGTTCACCTGCATTTTAATTTTTTTGCTTTACCCTCTGGAGGTGAAAGAAAAGTTCATTCATTCATTCAACAAAGACGTACTGAGTAGCGACTATGAGCCAGTCCCCCTGGGCTCTGAGGGTATGACAGTGAATAAAAGAGCCTCAAATCCCACCTTCCCATGAAGTTTACAGACAATCAATAAATAAAGCAAAATATACAGCTATGTCAAAAGGTGACGAATGCTAGCTATAGATAAAAATAGAGGAAAAAAGGGCACTAGGAAATGCCGAGTGTAGGGGTTGAAGGAGTTGCCATTTTAAACAAGGTTGTCATGAAAGCCTCTCCAAGAAGGTGAAGTTTGAGCAAAGACCTAAATGAGAGTGCAAGATATGTGGCTCTGTAAAAAGAACTTTTCCAAGCAGAGAACATCCTGTACAAAGGCCCTCAGGCAGGAAAACAGCTGAAGTATTCCAGGAGCAGCAAGGCCAAGTATGCCTGGAGCAGAATGAGTGAGAGACTAACCTGGATGAGGTCCAGAGGTATGTCATTTAGAACCCTGAGGCCATTGCAAGAACTCTGGCTTTTACTGTCAAAGATTCCGTTTTCTCTCTGCAGTTCAACCACCATACCTTTAGGACTTCTCTCATGCTTGGGTAATTTGTAGTCAGGCAACCAAAGATTAGGGGACAAGTAGCATGGTGAGGGTTGGCAGAGCGGAAGTGAGGGCTTCTAAGTCCTGGCCACATGGCAGAGTTCCCTCAGTCCTACCAGAGCCGCCTCTTCCCCGATTTGTAATCACTTTCTCCCCAGGGTCGGCATACAAAGTGAACCGGCGGCTCCACCTCACGGGTGTCCTGTTTCTCTTGAAAGAAAGCATTTCACAACCATTAGAGGGTAGAGTCTGGCCTGGCACTGCCAGCTTCCTTGGCCTGTCTGTACTGGCCCCAGGCCTGCGAGCTACAGCGGGATCCAGGCTCCAAGTCTAGTCATGCACACAGGCCACCTTCCTGGGGCTTAGGAGAGGCTGGAAAGACCAAAGCCAAGAGGGTGGGAAAGGAGGTCTTTCCTTCATTATTCATTCAAGAGGTGTTTACTGGGCTTAAGTCCTACTGTCTGACTTACGTCCCTCCTGGCTAAATGACTTTGGACAAGTAATATAAATCAGTTTTTATATATTTAATGCTTACTAATGCCAGACAGTGAGATAAGCACTAGATACAAAACAGAGTAATGGACGGGAAATGCCTTCATGGAAATTAGAGTCTAATTAAGGAATTGGGAGTGGGAATACAGTAAATACCAATCATGACAAGTGCTGTGAAGGAGTACGGTACTGACAAAGAAAACAGACAGCACCCTCTTTCCAGCTGGGTAGTTACAAAAGCCCTCTCTGCAAAGATGGCATGGAAGCTAAGGCCTGAGGCTTAACACTTTGTAAGCGGGCATAAAAAGCTATATGACAAGTTTACTCATTTCCCACAAAAAATGTGATAAGGACCCAGCGGCGAGAGCGGGGAAAGGTATTCCAGGAGAAGGAATGCTGTCTGCAAAGGCTTTGAGGTGCGAACAGAACTTGGGGAGCTTCAGGCACTAAGAGAAAGGCAGTGACAGCAGCCCAGATGGAGGAAGCGGGGAGCAGCTCGAGACAGGGCTGGAGAAGTGGAGAAGTGTCCACCTGTGTTGACCGTGGGACATGTTAGATTTTATTCTAAATGCCCATACATCGGCACAGGTAGATTTTAACCTAAAGGGAGTGATGAGAACCAGTCTACTCATTCAGCAAATATTTACTGGGCACTTCGCCTCACCAGACCCTGAGACACACAGTGGTCACACCAGGCACATAGTGGGTATTCCACAGATGTTAGTTCCCTCCCTCTTCCAAGAACCTTTCCAGTCAATTATATCCCAATAGAGCTGGAAAAATATGCGTTAAAAAAATAAAAGACCTTTGCCCATGGTAGAAGAGCTAAGGCACATGCAGCTAACTCCAAGGCAAGAGTTATCACGGCTTTAAGAAGACTACCTGCTCTGCTTGTCTGATTCCCCCCACTCTAACAGAGAAGCTCCTTGAAGGCAGGGACGGGCCCTATCCATCCTGGAATCCTCTCGGGTCACATGTTTGTGAATGAACCTCCCCTCCTCGCAGTCAGTCAGTGGTGCCCACTGTAACACGCCCGCCGGGCACCTCAGCCCCACTTACCTGCGTAGAAGTGATAGAAGGGCCACCAGACAGCACTGTTGGGGATGTAGGTGAGCAGGGAAGCCACGTAGCCTCGGTAGAAGCCCCGAAGCCCATCCACCCGCAGGATCTGCTTGATGATGTCCCTGGTTTGGCCAAAGGCGACCACCCCGGGTCCCTCTGGGCTGCCCCGCACTTGGAAGCGGCCCATTTTCTCGCCCTTGCGCTGCATCATCAGGTGCTGTGACACCACGTCGATGGGCACCGTGATGCTCTGGGCCACCAGCGAGGCCGAGCCCCCGGCCACCAGCGACTTGACTGTGTTGCTCTGGCTGTAGTCGGAGACAAACTTCCGGGTGAGCTCATACGTGGTGACGTAGCACTGGCCCGAGATCAGCGTGAAGGTGTTGACCAGGAAGCCCCGGTAGAGGCCAGCCACGCCGTCTGCTCGCAGGATCTTGACGAAGGCGTCCGCGGTGCCCTGGTAGAGGCTGCGGCCCTTCTGCACCTGCAGCCGAGTGCGGATGAGGGTGAAGGGGTACACGCTGACGCGGATCGCCATGGTCATGGCCACGCCCAGCAGGTAGAACTTCCGCTTGTCCAGATGCTCCCACTCGATGATCTGGATGTTGCGCTTGTCCTCCATGGCACCCGAGCCCTGGAGATCGAGGGGGGCGCAGGACTGTGAGCAGGGTGGCCTGCACAGGCTCATCTCAGGGGGGGACCCGCCTGGCTCTGCGGCCCTCTTCCCTCTCCCTTGTCAGTCCTTCCAAGTGCAGGAGCTATTCCTCTCCTGTGACGCCCCTGCTCCCACTCCCGCCTAAGCTCCCTTTCTCAGCCTAGGGAGCCATCATTCTGGTCTCAGCCTTTGCCTGGCTCCTGGCGTCATGGCCCTCCTCCTCCAGCTCACCAGGCAGAGCTCAAGGTACTACAGACAAACCGACTCCCTGGCAGGATGCAAGGCCTATCAGTAGGCTGTGGGGATGTCACCAGTAACATCTAGGAGGTTCCGGACAGCTGGAAGAAGCACGCCATGTTTGTGGCTCTGGGCCCACAAGGAGGCCCTGAACGCTCAGCAGGTGTCTCTCGTCACCACTCACCAGCTGACTCACCTATTTCTGGTTTCCACGCTGGCCCCTCAGAGCTCCCCAGCCCACACTCACAACACGTACATTTTCACAGTACATTAGGAGAAAGTGTGGGGAAGAAGCTAAGTGGGGCTTTCACACCACAGGGCGCACACACACACATGCACACACACACACACCTCCCCTGCCTCCAATGAAAGGAGTTGGAATATTAGGAATGAGGCAAAGGTCAGAGTCCCTTTTGGTTATTAGATAACTCACTCTAGAAAGGAGAGAGCCACCTGAAGGGTCTTGAGAGCTTCAGGGTGGAGAATATGTTGGCCCCTTTTGTCCCTAAGGACATAAATCATCACCCCAGTCCTAGGTACAGAAAGGCAAGTCAAGTAACAGGACACACCTCTGCCTTTGAAAGCTCAGTCTGTTCCAGGAGACACATGATCCCTCTGGGGAATGGATGTCAGCTACAGAGAAACCAGGGTAAATTAACGTACCTGTGGCCCTCCTGTTGTGTATCAAACACACGCTTAAGTTTTCTAACATAATAACAACCAAATCAGAAGCTGTACATCACATACTGCACATACTCTTAGTAACAATGGAATGTGCTCATGTGTAGGACACTGGACATTCTCAGCCAGAAGGGGAAGGTGGAAAGTTCAAATCTAAGAAGTGAGAAGTCAGGGACTCCCCAGGCTTTCAGAGAAATCCCCAGGGCTAGGAAGGGAGATGGCCGCATCAAAGGGACAGCTCTAGAGGGCTGAGACATTCTACACAAGCAGTCCCAGTGCAGGTGACTCGACAAACCTCATATTAAGTATTTAGTCAGAGTCCATCTTCAACCACCTTCCCCAGACAAAGGTCCCAACTGGCCTGAGTAGCTTCTTAGTTTACCATTTACCATGGAAGTCAAGGTTAGCATTCCAGAATTCTGAGCTAGACTACGACTTTCATGAAAGTACAGGAGACACGCAGTGCACGCTGAGGTATGGTGAGGTACATGTAACCAAGACAGGCTTCCTGGAGGAGGACGAGGCAGTTTGAATGAAGTAGGAATGCATATAGACAGTGAAAGGGGAAGAACAATGGATTGGAACAACTGGGTTGGTCAGAAGGGAGAATCTAGGCTGTGGAGGGGGGCTTGTAGGAGGAGAACCCCTGGAATACGGATGTGCCACTTGCTGTGGGCAGAGGTGGGCCTTCCTCCCCAGCCTCAACCCAGAACATCCAAGTCCAGTGAGGCAATCTCTCCTTAGAGGCCCTTCAAAAGAAAGTGGGGGCCAGCCGAGTGGCTCAGTTGGTTAAGAGCTGGCTTACAGCATGTGCACTGAGCAACAGGGCCGCCGGTTTGATTCCCACATGGGCCAGTGAAAGCTGCGCCCTAGCTGAGCTGTTGCTGTTGGCAGGATGGCTCAGCTGGTGTAACAAGATTGCCTGTTCAATGGTGGGCTATGCCCACCCGCAACTAAAACTGAACTCAGCACCTTGAGCTGAGCTGCTGCCCAGATGGCTCAGAGGATAGAGAGTGCACTCTTAACAACAAGGCTGCTGGTTCAACTCCCGCATTGGGATGGTGGCTACGCCCACCCGCAACTAAGATTGAACACAGCACCTTGAGCTTAGAGGCCACGAGCTGCCAACGGGAAGCCAGATGGTGACAGGCGCCCTCCACAACGAAGACTGAAGAACAAGTTGGCTGGTCCCCTTCCCCAATTTCCCAAGACTGTTCCCCTCCCCCAATTCCCCAATAAAATCTTAAAAAAAAAAAAAAGAGGGCCGGCCGAGTGGCACATTGGTTAAGCGTTGGTTTTGGGATGCCAGCGGCCCCGGTTCGGATCCCACATGAGGGCCAGTGGCACTGCCCTCTACAGCTAACAACAGCTCCACCTGGAGCTGGGCTGTGCGAGTGGGCTGCAGCCCCTGCTGCAGTGGGCTGCCATAGGCTACAGTGAGTGGCCCGCAGCCAGCGTGAGCGGCTGGCAGCCAAGAGTGAGCTGCCAATAGCCGCAGTGAGCGACATCCAGAGGCCAGCGACCGATCTGCCTCATCCGGGAAGAGCGCAATGATGATACCAACAGTGAAGCAACATCCTCCGCAACTAAAAACTGAAGAACTAAAAGACAGCAACTTGTCTGTTCCCCTTCCCCGATTCCCCAACGCTGTTCCCCTCCGCCAATTCCCCAATAAAATCTTAAAAAAAAAAAGAACATGGTCACTACCCCAGGTGACTGTCACCCAGGGTTCCAAGGCCTTTTCTATTATGACTGAGATGAAGCAAGGCCAGGATTTACTGAGCATGTACCTATTACCTCGTGATCCTTATAACTTAACCTGTGTAGTTACATTTCCACTAAATGAGGAATAGAGGGTCAGATACATTAAAAGAAACAGGCCCAAGGTCATGCAGCTGGTCAGTGGTGGAGGCAGAAACTGAGCCAAGAATTCTCAACCTTCTACCCCTACGAGTTGGGCAGCGCCAGCATAAGTCGCTGGTGGGTCTAAAGCTGTCATTCCCACACGGAAGGTGGAATGACCGTTGGTCACCCAAGGGTTGAGCACAAGCTCCTGGCCCCTCCAATGCCCAGGGAATTCTCTCAGCTTTGCTCCAGAGACACCCTGAGCCTCTGCTTTCTCTACTTGTGGAGTGAGCGAGCTGAGCGGCTGGGCTGGGTTGAGCAGGCACATTGGGTCACAGCCAAATACAGCAGAGCCCAGGCAGACGGCCTCCTGCCGGGCTCATGTAAACCATGTGCTAAGCATGGTGCAGATAGAGCAACAAAGGGTTCTGTTCCAGGACTTGTTTGGGGGGCACCATCTCAACTTGTCAAGCTGAATCACAAAGCACCGACGTCTCCTGATGAGAAACCCTAAGGCAGGACCCAGTGCCCGCTTTCCTCCATCTCTAGCATGTGCCAATCTTATTTTAAATTCCCAGAAGGAAGGAGGGACTCTCCAAGGCTGGAGGAGGTAACTCCTGCCATTACCATGGTGACAGAAACCATGAAGGGGCATGCCTCTAGTGAAGGAGAGGGCGTTGCATCCACCTCTGTTCCCCCTTCAAAAGGTGGGGCTCCTCAGCCTGCTCTTTGTTATGTGACCCCCAGTGTTCCTGCTGAACTATCACAACCAGCTCCTGTCTGACCCTCTGGAAAGCCCTCCTTGCTGATACCTTCCTCCAGCCCGCCCTTCTCCCAACTCAATCAGCCCATCTTGTCACGGCTCTTCCCAGACCGTTGTTTGTGTGCCTGGCTGCAGTTCTCAGCTGCCCCCCATCTTTTAACACTGATGAAGCACAAAGGCTGAAGTGCTGCCTATGGGGGCTCGACATGACCTGCAATGTCCTCCGGTCATCAAATGAGATGTCAGAGACAGAACCCCCACTACCAAGCCCACACGTGGAAAGGGACAAAACTGGTGAGCTCGGGATACCGCCTCTCTTCCACTTTCTTTGTACCAGAAAAACCACACTAGGCTATTTATTAGGTTCTGAGATAAGGCTGGTTCAGACAAGGGAGTGTAACCTGAAAGGCAAGGTCATGCAGTGGGTGGAACACTAGTAGTCAGGACACTCAGGTTTGGGCTCCCCTTTCATCACTTCCTGGTATGACTGGAACCAAGTCACTTCATGGAAACTAAGTTTCCTCATCTGTTGAGATGGGGCTAATCATGCCTGCTAAAGCTATACGGTCACATGCCATAACCAGAGGGATGCGTTCTGAAACATGTGTCATGAGGCGCTTCCGTCATCATGCGAACATCACGGAGGCCCTCACACACACCCAGAGGGCGTAACCTACCCCACACCCAGGCCATGCGACGTGGCCTATTGCTCCCAGGCTACAAGCCTGTACAGCATGTCCTGGACTAATACTGTAGGCAGTTGGAACACAATGGTGAGTATTTGTGTATCTCAGTGTAGAAACGCTACAGTAAAAATATGGTACAAATGAGAGAAATGGCAAACCTGGCCAGTGCACTCACCATGAATGGAGCCTGTGGGCCTGGAAGCTGCTCTGAGGGAGTCAGTGAGTGGGGAGTGGGTGTGACTGCAGGCTGTACACACACTGGACACTTAGGCTACACTACATTTATAAAACAACACAAGATGTGTGAGGCTGCTATTGGCGTGACACAGCACACTGTGTACTGCAAAAAAGAGCACAGTCTAAAATAATGATTAAAAAGTATAGTGTAGGGGGCCGGCCAAGTGGCGCGGTAGTTAAGCGCTGGCTTGGGAAGCCAGCGGCCCCGGTTTGGATCCCACATACGAGGGCCAGTGACACTGCCCTCTTAAAAAAAAAAAAAAAGTATAGTGTAGGGCCAGCCGAGTGGCGAGGTGGTTAAGAGCTGGCTTGGGGGGTCGGCCGAGTGGCACGGTGGTTAAAAACTGGCTTGGGATGCCAGCGACCCGGGTTTGGATCCCACATATGAGGGCCAGTGACAGTGCTCTTAAAATAAAAAGGGCCGGCCAAGTGGCGCATTGGTTAAGAGCTGGTTTTGGGATGCCAGCGGCCCCGGTTCGGATCCCATGTATGAGGGCCAGTGACACTGCCCTCTACAGCTAACGGCAGCTCCACCTGGAGCTGGGCTGTGCGAGCCCCGGCGACGGTGTAGGCTGCAGCCCCTGCTGCAGTGGGCTGCCATAGGCTACAGTGAGTAGCCGGCAGCCAGCGTGAGCGGCTGGCCGCCAGCGTGAGCGGCTGGCCGCCAGTGTGAGCTGCCAATAGCCGCGGTGAGCGACATCCAGAGGCCGGCGACTGATCTGCCTCATCCGGGAAGAGCGCAATGACGATGCCAACATGGGCCAGTGAAGCAACATCCTCCGCAACTAGACTGAAGAACAAAAAGACAGCAACTTGTCTGTTCCTCTTCCCTGATTCCCCAACGCTGTTCCTCTCCCCCAATTCCCCAATAAAACATTTAAAAAAAAAAAGAGCTGGCTGCGCCGTCGGAGTCGCGTATTGGTTAAGAGCTGGTTTTGGGATGCCAGCGGCCCTGGTTCGGATCCCACATATGCGGGCCAGTGACACTGCCCTCAAAAAACAAAAAAACAAAATTATAGTGTAAAGGGGCCAGCCGAGTGGCTCAGTTGGTTAAGAGGTCACTCAAGAGTGCGAGCTCTAACAGCCGTTCGATTCCCGGCCCGAGCTGAGCTGCCGCTGAGCTGTCGAGAGATGGCAGGATGGCTCAGCTGAAAAAAATATATAGTGTAGTGTGGGAAGTTGATAGCACCCCAGTGTCTGACAAGGCCACATTGCCCTGCTCAGCACTGGATATTAGGGATGCTGCCTTATGGTTGGTCATGTAATATCTCCTGCCTCTGTGAACCCATGTGCCTTTTCCCCTATAGGAGACAATATATTTACTACACTTGTGACATGTTCCTGTGGTACCCCAATGAGCTAACTACGCAGCCAAAGACGGGTAAGATCTCCTAAAAGTGGGGAGACAACCCAAGCCAGGCGGTAGTTCCGTGGGGAACCCCTGAACTGAGATATTGGGGACTCAAGCCCCTTGGAAACTGAGGCACAGACCTCTGACAAACTCAGGCCAGAAAACTCAGGCCTGTGAGAAGCTGATGCATTTGCCTAAGGGCTCTGCTGTGAAAAGTCTCCTCAGAGGCCAAAGGTCTCCAGGCCATGAGAGTTCCAGGCAGCTTGCTGACCATGAGTTATGTTAACAGCCTTGTGTAAATTCCTTCGTTTGGTGCCTTGTTACAGCAACAGATACTGAAGCTTTAACTAAGAAACAGATACAACCCTCTGTAAGATAGAGTGGTGTGAGACCCCTTTAATTGCTAGGTTTTGTATTTACATAGTAATAAAACTTTAGATGCTTTTACCCTAAAACAAGGTAAAAGCTAGTCTTTTAGTAATAATTCAAGTATACTCCCTGAAAGTCTAACTGCTGGAATTTGGGATAATGACTAGGTAGTCATGTTAACCATTATTTAGGAGATATATAGAGACAAGTCTATCCTTAGCATAAGATAGTTATGATAAATATTCTTTAGGTGACAGGCAGAGACTGGGTCTGAGTCTCAGAGGTTATCACAGTGTAAAACAAGATAAATCCTTTAATGGAAGAGCAAGTCACAGTGCACCCTGGAAAGAGCACTTACAGGGGAGTAGAGGATTGTGTAAATCCTGAGAACTACAAACCACCGTTAATGATTTGTTGCAGTTTGCATCCTTGAAAATTCTCAATAAAAGCTATGCGCTGACCCGATTCGGGGCTCAGTCGTCCTTGGCTGAGTCCCTTGGTCTCGCTCCTATCTTTCTTCTGTCTCTTGTTTTTCCTTAATCTGCGTCGCCCCTCTCGTGTCCCACTCGCTCTTGCCACGCAGGACGTGACAGTGTAGTAAACACATAAACCAGTACCAGTCGTTCATTACCAAGTATCACGTACTGTACATAACTGTCTGCTGTACTTTATACGACAGCAGCACGTAGGTCTGTCTGTGCAGCATCACCAGACACGTGTCAGGACAGGTACATGGTCACTGGGCGACAGGAAGTTTCCAGCTCTTATAGTCTTATGGGAGCACCATCGCAGTACATGTGGTCCGTTGTTGACCGAAACGTTATGTGGTGCACAACTGTAGAACATGTGGTGCAGCTGATGTGAGCTAAAGTGCATGAGGGCCTCTGGTTAGCAGCAGAGAGCCGGCCCTGCAGCAAGCTCTCCTTCACAGAGCTGCTCTACATCCTTGCTACTCTGTCTGGTGCACAAACCAGCAGCATGGGTGTCACTTGCGAGCTGGTGAGAAACACAGAATTTCAGAATGCAAGCTCCATATGCTGAATATGAGCCAACATTTGAACAAGATTGGAAGCGATTAACATGGGTATCAGTTTAGGAAGCAGTGCTTTAAATATGAAGGCCGATCAGTATTGTAACAATGACAACATCCACTCTGAAAATTCAGGGTTGTTATGCCTGGCTTAGGTGCCCTGACTCCATCCTGACTGGTCGCCAGTACTGGGCCCAGTGATGACTACTGGACTCATTCGGATCTAACCACCCCTACCAAGTTAAGTCACCTTCTGTAACTCCTCTAACAACACACCCCTGGGGATTGGTCCCCATTTCTCAGCTGCAAACAAAAAGATCTTTGCTTCCTCCTCCTGTTCCTCTGGTATCCCCAGGGCATCTGCAGCAGCACTCTGCATTCTGGGAGCTACTTACACGAACGTGAATATATTTACACGCTTGCCCACCTGTCTTAATGAATATGCATTTCCTTAGGGGAGGTCCCTGGTGATAACTCCGACTCCTCCTCCCAGGTAAACTTCTCCCTGGGATTGGGTGAAACTCCCAACCAGCCTTCCTTTGGTGCTCAGTAGGTACCCCACGTGATCCCTCATCACAGGCAATCACGTGACAACCCTCTCCACCTACTCCACAGGACACCCCTTTCATCCAGCGTCTGTCCTGCCCCCTCACAACCTCTGGGTCTTCGAACATGCCGCTAGCCATGCCTCTCGCCATGCTTTTTTCGCTGTCAGCGAACCTCATACTCCTCGGACAGGAAGAGATGCCTCATTACAGTCGTCCTCCATCCCCACAACTGCGTGGAGGGCTCCCACAGAATTGCAGCGGGACACCACAGACACCCGTGGCCTCTTGATAGGTCCAGGTCCTCGGACAGCTTAGTCCTCAGGCGCCCCAAGCCAGTGGTTTCTTACCCTCTCAGATCAGGGCGGTCCCGCCGTGTCTGAGGCGAACTCCAAGCCCAAACCTCTAGGCCGCAACTCCCACTCTACCCGCTGCTCCCAGCGACAGCCGGCCTCGGGTCGCATCTTCCTCCATCTCGGCAGGACTCCGGGTACTGCCGGAACCGGAAATAGGGACGCTGTCACTCCTGCCCTGGAGGATGAACGGTGGGCAACTCCACCAATGGCGTCTGAGCCTTTGAGCCTCTCCTCCCCGCCCTGGGAACCAGGGTGGCTGGTCCCGGCGGCCATCTTGAGTCCGGGAATAGGCCACGCCCCCACTAGCTTCGCCACGCCCTCAGCTCTACGGCGCGTGCGTGTCCTTTCTAATTTGCGAAAATTGAGTCATGCGTAGCTTTTTTTTTGTTTGTTTGTTTGTTTGAGGGCAGTGTCACTGGCCCTCATATGTGGGACTGAACCGGGGCCGCTGGCTTCCTAAGCCAACGCTTAACCACCGCGCCACTCGGCCGGCCCAATGCGTAGCTTCTTGACGATCCAGTTCTAAATGGGTCACCTTGTGTTTGGGGTCTATTAGAATCTAATCTGTAATTTTCGTGTAACTTTTCTCATCTATGGCGCCAAGACAGTAAAGGCCAATTTGCTGCAGGAGGGACTAAGGGTAGACAACCAATTTTGAGGCTTGGGAACTCAAAAAATTGCAGGAATTGGGGGACATCCTGGAAGTGAAGTAAGTGACATTAAGGGTTTCAACTCTGAAGCGATTTGCCTGTACAAAGGTTTAAAACAAGAGGAAGAACTCTTTAAATGAGGGGCTGGGAGGCCTGGAGTGAAATAAATTCATTTCAAAATAGGTATTTCTACAACTCAACAACAAAAAGACAAAACAACCCAATTTTAAAACGGGCAAAGGATTTGAATAGACATTACTCCAAAAAAAGATACACAAATGGCCGATAAGCACATGAAAAGGTACTCAATATCATTACTCATTAGGGAAATGCAAATCAAAGCCATAACGAGTTCCACTTCACACCCACTAGGACAGCTGAAATTAAAACAGACAAACAGAAACCCAGGAAACAGCAAGTGTTAGCAAGGATGTGGAGAAATTGGAAGCCTCAAACATTGTGGGAATGCAAAATGGTGCAGCTGCTGTGAAAAACAGTTTAGTGGTGCCTCAATAAGTTAAACAAAATTACCATATGACCAGGCAATTTCACTCTGCATACATACCCAAAAGAACTGAAAACAAGTGTTCAAACCCAAACTGTACATGAATGTTCATATCAGCACTATTCACAGTCGCCAAAAAGTAGAACAGGTGGTGGTACGCACTCACACAACTGAATATCATTCAGTGATAAAAAGAAATGAAGCACCAACACACAACATGGATGAACCTTGAAACTATTATGCTAAGTAATCCAGACACAAGTTACAAACTGTATGATTCCATTTACATGATATATGCAGAATAGACAAATCTATACAGACAGAAAGCAGATAAGCGACTGGGGGCGGGGGCGGGGGCAGGAGGGACAAAGAATGGGAAATGACTGCTTAATACAGAGTTTAATTTGGGGGCTGCTGAAAATGTTCTGGAACTAGAGAGTGGTGATGATTGTACAACACTGTGAATGACTAAACGTCACTAATAGTAAATGTTATGTATTTTACTACAATAAAAAAAATCTGATACCTCTGAGATAGATCCCTTCTGATTTGTGTTTACACTGCTTCAAAACATCTAGTGAAGGGCCAGCCGAGTGGCGCGGTGGTTAAGAGCTGGCTTGGGACGCCAGCAGCTCTGGTTTGGGTCCCACATATGAGGGCCAGTGACACTGCCCTCAAAAAAAAAAACACATCTAGTGAATATTTCAAACTGAGTGCGATGGTTAGTTTCATGTCGATTTCACTAGGCTATCATACCTAGTTATTCAAACACAAATATTGCAGTGAAGGTATTTTGTAGGTGTGGTTAACATCTACAGTCACTTGACTTCAAGTAAAAGAGATTACCTTGATAATGTAGGTAGGCCTCATCTAACTAGTTGAAAGGTCTTTGGGGCAAAGCTGAGGTTTCTCTGAGGAGG
This sequence comes from Aselliscus stoliczkanus, assembly GCA_033961575.1. Taxonomy (NCBI): domain Eukaryota; kingdom Metazoa; phylum Chordata; class Mammalia; order Chiroptera; family Hipposideridae; genus Aselliscus; species Aselliscus stoliczkanus. The sequence goes on along the minus strand of CM066739.1, from coordinate 107,558,945 downwards.
AAATTCTGCAACAAGACTTCAGCATCAGCACTTGGCCCCAAAATTATCAGACTGCACCCCTGCCCTATAGAGTTCAGATGCACCAGCTTTCACAATGGCATAACCAATTCCTTGAAGGATATATACTGGAGAACCCTGGCTGACACTTAGCATGTCAAAAATGGAACACCTGGGGAGGGGGGTTGTCACTTTGAGGGGTAAAAAGTATAACTATTGCACTGTGTTACACAACTGGAACTGATTAAAAAGAAAAAAAAGCTTGGGCCGGCCGAGTGGCGTGGTGGTTAAGCCCGGTTCGGGTCCCACATATGAGGGCCAGTGACTCTGCCCTCAAAAAAAAAGAAGAAGAAAAAAAAGCTTTTCAGAAAGGAAAAAAAATAAATGGAACACCTGTTCTTCCCCAAAATCTCACCTACCTGCTGTCTTCCTCATTTCAGTTCATTGGCAACTCCATCCTTCCATTTGCCCAGACCAAAAACCTAGGAGCTGTCCTTGCACGTTCTCTTTTTCTCACACATCCCATGCAACCCATAACCACTGGCTTAACTTAAAAATATGTCCGCAGGCTGGCCAAGTGGCACGGTGGTTGAGCACTGGCTTGGGAAGCTGGCAGCCCTGGTTCGGGTCCCACATGTGACACTACCCTCAAAAAAAAAAAATGTCCAGTCGGGAACCCCTCTCATTTTGAGAACTGTTACTTTGTACTCTAATAAACTGTCCTCTGCTGTAAAAAAAAAATTAAAAAAAAAAAAAATATATATATATATATATATATATATATATATATATATATATCCAGAGCTTGACCTCTTCCTACCACCTCCATACCACCACCCAGGTCCCAAGTCCCACCATTATCGCTCACCTGGATTATTCCAGTAGCTTTTGTCACTGATTTCTTTGCTTCACTCTTGCTTCTGCTACATTCTAATCATACTACTCATATGTGAAGCACACAGAAACACAATGATGTGGCAGCACTGTATAGAGAGAGTTACACTGAGGTGTGCACAGGGCACTGGCTCTGTGTGGGAGGTTAAAATAGAATGCACAGGGCCAGCCAAGTGGCACGGTGGTTAAGCGCTGGCTTGGGAAGCCAGCGGCCCCGGTTCAGGTCCCACATATAAGGGCCAGTTACACTGCCCTCAAAAAAAAAAAAAAAAAAAAGAATGCACAGAGGATGAAGTTCCAGGCAGAAGAAGTAGCATGTCCAAAGGAACCTCACTGATAGCTCCTGAGGTAGGATGGTATTCATGTCCCTGTTACCGAGGCCTGGGATAATGCTGGCCACTCAGGAAAGGTTTCTGTGACACTGCATAGAGGGCACAGGGACTGAGCTGTGCCATGGTGTGCACAGAGGAGCTGCAGGTGAGGCAGGCCATTGGGGGGTGGTATTTTTTTTTCATTCTGAATTCAATAACATTTTTTTTTTTAAGACTTTATTGGGAGGGTCGGCCGAGTGGCTCAGTTGGTTAAGAGCTCACTCAAGAGTGCGAGCTGAGGGCCGGCCGAGTGGCGTGGTGGTTGAGCGTTGGCTTGGGAGGCCAGCGGCCCTGGTTCGGGTCCCACATATGAGGGTTGGTGACACTGCCCTCAAAAAAAAAAAAAAAAGAGTGCGAGCTGAACTCTGAGTAACAGCCGTTCAATGCCCAGCAAGAGCTGAGCAGCCATTGAGCTGCCAGCAGGTAGCAGGATGGCTCAGCTAAAGAAAAAATCAAAAACACTTTATTGAGGAACTGGGAGAGGGGAACAGCGTTGGAGAATTGGGGAAGGGGAACAGACAGGTTGCTGTCCTTTTCTTCTGGCCCATGTTGGTATTGTGATCATTGCGCTCTTCCCAGCTGAGGCAGATTGGTCTCCGGCCTTTGGACAGCTGCTCACGGCAGCTCATGGCAGTTCACCCTGGCTGCCAGCCGCTCACGCTGGCTGCCAGCCACTCACAGTAGCTTACAGCAGCCCACTGTAGCAGGGGCTGCAGCCTAAGCCGTCACCAGCAACTCACGGCAGCCCAGCTCCAGGTCGCGTTGTTGTTCACCATCTTAGCTGTGGAGGGCGCAGTGTCACTGGTCCTCACGTGGGATCTGAACTAGGGCCCTGTTGCTCAGAGCTGGCACTCCCAAGCCAGCTCTTAACTAACGCGCTACTCTGTCGGCCCAAGGCCATTCAGAATTTTAAAGATAATTTTTTTTTTTTTGGAAGAATTTTACGGTTTTATTAAAACACAATTTGCACACAAGCTGTCTATTCATTTTCTTCACCGCGCAGCCTGGCATTGGGATTGGTGACTCTTATGGCCAACTGGGCTGCTCTTTCCACAATGGCTTTGCGGTTCTTGGAGGAGACGTGAGCAATCTCAGCACAGTAAGATTTGTTGCACATCAGCAGCACTTCAAGCTCCTTGACATTGTGGACCAGGAACTTCCGAAAGCCACTGGGCAGCATGTGCTTTGTCTTCTTGTTACTCCCATAACCAATGTTGGGCATCAAGATCTGGCCCTTGAATCTTCTGCGCACCCTATTGTCAATGCCTCTAGGTTTCCGCCAGTTACGCTTGATTTTGACATATTGGTCTGACTGGTGCCGGATAAACTTCTTGGTCCTCTTTTTAATGATCTTGGGCTTCACGAGTGGTCTGAGGGCAGCCATGATACCGAATAGGAGATGAGCGCCACCTCCATAGGCAACGCAGAGGAAGAGAGAGGAAGCGATAATTTTTTTTTTTTTAGTAAGCTCCCCTTGACCCTGACAGGAGAGTGCTGCATGAATGGAGCAGGAAAAGAAGGCAGAGATTGGTTAAGGGTTGGCTCTGGTTGTCTTGGCGAGGTGGTCTGGGCCTCATGGGACTGGAGAGGTGCTGAGGAATGTCAGGGAGAGGGAGGAGGAGGAGATGGGACCAGTAGCCCACTCAGTGTGGAGGGGGCGAGAGAGAAAGTGTGGGATGAGCCCCAAGCTTCTTCCATGCAGTGTGATTAACTGGCATGGGATACATGGGCAGAGGGCAGGTTTGGAGGGGTGATAAATTCAGCTTGGGACATGTTGCATTACACTGCCTGTGATGTGTCTGAGTCGAGATAAGCAGTAACCTAGAGGGGGAAGGTAAGAAGCCTGAGTTAGCAATACACTGTCCCTGCAGTCCCTCCCCACCAGCCCAGCCTGGCTCTGACTGTTGCCAGCATGTCCGTAGGCTGGACAGCAAGCCCTGCTGTCCAGGGTGGAAGCTGGTCTTATTCAGGTGTCTTCCCAACTGTCTAGGCCAGGTCTGGAACTATTGCAGGTACTGAGTGAGTATCTGCTGAATGCATGGATGGGTGTCCTTAGCTAACAGGGGGTGGTGGTGCAGGCATGGAGGACATTGTCCAAGGGGACTTGTAAGGGGGACAAGAGAAGACGAGAGCTTGGGGGAGACAGAAGCAGTGGCCAGCGAGGTAGGAAGAGAAACAAGAGCACTGCAACCAGAGACCAAAGGACAGGCATGACCTGAAGGAACTGTCACCAAGGTGAGAGGCTGCAGAGAGGTCATGTAGGGAGAGACCAGGCAAGGTTTTGCTGTCACCAATGGCAGGCATTCCACAGCCCCCAACCCACCCCCAGCACTGGAGGCCTGCCTCACCCAGAAGGCTGTGGAAATGAGGTTGAGATACCGCCTGTTCCCAGGGCATTAACAGTCCAGCCTGGGGAGCATGTGTTTCATTATGGTTGGGACTAAGTCCCTCCGGAGTGACACCGTGAGTGCTGGGGAAACTGTAGGGCAGAGTAATCAGCCAGACTGGACTGGAGCAGGCTGGGGAGATGGAGTGGAGGAGAGAGCCTCTAAATTGTACTTGACAGAGAAAAGAGCAGTGCTGTGGAATCACTGGGGGAGACAGTGAAGGGGAGGAGCAGCGAGGGGCCCGCGATGCTTATAGCAGAAAGCTTCCTGTGTTCCTGTGTGTTCCTTCCTTTGGACAGGTGAAGAAACAGATGCAGACAGGAAAGGCTAATGGCAGGTGAAGGCCCTAGGAGCCCTGGCCCAGTGCCCTTTCCTCCGCTCCACGCTGCCTCACAGCCTTTGGCCTCATGGTCATGGGGGGGGTGGGGGGGCACACCAGAAAGGAAGTCTGGAAAGGGTGCTTGGAAAATGAAAGCCAGGCCTGGGGTAAAAGTGTGGTGGGTAATGGGCAGAGGCAACAGAGCCAGGAGAGGAAAAAGAAAGATTTAGAAAAGCCCAGGAACTCCAAAAAAAGGAGCCACGGCTGACAGCCTGGAAGACACACATGCCCCACACCCACTGCGGCATATCCAAAACCGCCAAGATGTGAAACAACCCACACGTCCATGAGCAGGTGAGTAGGTAAAGGAACTGTGGTCTCTGCACACCGTGGAGTATTATTCAGCCTCCAAAAAGGAATGAAAGCCTGTCACATGCTACAACATAGCTAAACCTTGAGGACATTATGCTGATGAAAGGAGCCAGTCACAGAAGGACAGACGCTGTGTGATTCCACTTACATGAGGGACCTCACATCACAGAGTGGAATGGTGGTTGCCAGGGGCTGGGGGAGGGTGGCTGGGAGCTCCCTGCCATTCAGTGGATACAGACTTTCAGTTCTGCAGGACCATTGAGCTCTAGACCTGCTACACAACAAAGTGAATACAGTTAACAGTATGAACTGTATACTTTCTAATGGCCAAGAGGATACATTTTTATAGTATGTGCTTCTTACCACAATTAAATCTTTTTTTAAAAAAAACTTTTAGGTAAAACCTTTTGGAGATATTAAGAGTGGGAAGCAGTCTTTGTGACAGGGAATCCACTGTCTTCCCTTAATGCTGGTATTTTGGAATAAAACCTGCTTTTCTTTCCAAAAAAAAAGAAAAAAGCTTTTAAAAAAGAAGGCACAATATTAAAGACCTGTGAGATTAGGGAGGCCAAGGTATGAAGGCTACATAGAAATCAAGGTCTGTTAGGGGCTTATGGGTAATTGTGGAGAGTCATTTGAGCAGAGGTGGGGAAAGCAGCCAGGGCACAGGGGATTAAACAGGGTGAGGTTGACACTGTGGTGGGGATTGTGGTGTCAGCCAGCATGGACCCTGGTGGTCACAGGAAAGAGTAGGGGTGGGGGTAGGTTGAAAGGGTGGAGTTGGGGAGGCTATTGTTTTGGTCTTTTCCTACAGAGAACATCTGGCACAGCTGATGGTGGGAGAGGGGAGATTAAGCTGAGGGACTGGTAAAGTGAGGGGACAATGCTGGGGCTCTCTGCAGAGAGGAGCGGGCAAATGCACTGCTTAGCTTTGTTTGGAAGAGGGACAGGTGCCTTTGTGACAGGAGGGAGGGGGGAAGGTGGTGTGGGGGTGTGGACAGCTCACTGATTGTCATCTACTGGGAAGGGTGTGGCCAAGCTGGCTGGGGGAGGCTGCCTGATCTTTCTATAAATCAATCCATCAGGAGTTGGAACCAACTGCTAGAATGGGGATGGGAGGCTGAGTTGGAGTCATGAGAATGTGGAGAGCTAGGGACAGCAACTGCGAGGACAGCTGCATATCATCACCCAGTGATGGATGAGGTGTTGCCTCGCCAGCAGACACCAGCTGAAGCTGGTCAGCACAGATATTGGTCCAAAAGGTAGTCTGAGGCACCCTCTAGCAGAGGCTGGAGCGAGCGGAGGAATGGGCTGTGGGCTGGTTCTAGGGGGAGCTAGTAGGACAGAAGTTGAGGGGACAAGCACCCCATCAACCTAGCCCTCCTCCCACTGATGTCCATGGGTGCTGCTCCCCTTACAGCTCGCAGTCCTCAGCTGGAGCATCCTGCTCTGACAAAAATGGTACCAATCATACACTTTGTCTTTTTAATAAAAAATAAACTGTCTGTGACAAGTAGTTTTCTGAATTCCAAAACAAAGGAGAGGGGTCAAAGGGTCAGCGCGAACAAGGCTCAGATTACCTTTGCCATTCTAGCCAGGCCAGAAATGATCACAATCTCCCCCAACTGAAGCAAGAAGAAAGGTGGTCAGACTTCAGGAAGAACTTCCTGGGGGTCAGTGATGCACAGCTGAGAAAACAAGCAGGAGAGGGCAGCTCCCTGCAGAACCATGGAGACCCCTGGGAGAGGGGAGTTTGGTGTCCGAGGTGGTGCTGCAATCAGAGTGGAGTCTCCAGGAGCGACATGCTGTCTTTTGGTTGTTCAGATGTCTGGTGTTGATTATCACAGGGTCTTGAAACAGTCAGGTGTTCTAGGGTTTCCCGGAACATAAGTTTCCAGAGGATCTCGAAAGGCCAGAATGAAGGATGCTCTCCAGGGCCTCCTGTCACAGCCCAGGTCCATGTCTGGGCAGCCCCTATTTGAGAGCTCATGTGCTTGGTAGAAGGGAGTCCCATGGGGAGCCAGCCTCTGTGCCCAGCCTGCTGAGTGCCGTTGGTGGCATAGGGTGGTGGAGAGGCTCCTTTCGTGGGAGGAAGGTGGTCTCTTGTGCGACTCCCATCCAAATTGGGTCTGTACTGCTCCAGGCCCCCTGGTCAGCACAGCCAGGCGCCATGCCCTACCTAACAGCCCAGCCTGTGCCCAGAGTTTAAGCCACCTCAGTGCCCAGGCAGTTGTCGGCGTCCATGTCACTAGCAGAGGTCCTGCATTCCTTGGGAGGTTGGTGGTGCTCCCTGCTCAATGGGGCCTTCTCCCTGGGAGGCAGGGTCCCACAGCCCTGGACCTTGCCCCGGGCTCGAAGTGCCCCCAATGGGGAAGCGAGGAGGAAGATGAGGGCTCCTGAAAGCACTAAGGCAAGCAGCACGGTGACGGTGAGGAAATGGGGCCAGTAGGACCGCTGGGCAGCTAGGGTGGCCCCGCCCCTGACCTTGGTCAGTGGGGTCTCCACACGCTCCCGGGGGATGCCAGCAAGTTCAGGGTCCAGGGCTGGGGGCTGGTCCCGGATACCCACCCAGTAGGAGACCACGGGGTATGAGAAGTCATTCTCAGTGGCCCAGCACTGGTAGAGGCCCCCCACCCCATCGTGCAGTACCAGCAGAAGGGAGCCATTGTAGACCACAGAAGAGGTTCCCAGGCTCATAGCTGTTCCCCGACTCCAGTGGTAAGAGGCCAGGGCTGAGAGGTGGGGGCAGGGCAGCTCCAGGATGGAGTTGGGGACAGCCAGAACTTCTTTAACTACAAGTGAAGGAAAAGGGACAAAAGGTTAAGGGTGGTGGGGGAGAAGAAAGGCCAGAGAGCATCTCTGCCCTACATATGGATTCCAACTCACATCTCCAACTTCCATTTCAACCCCCAAACTCAACTCTGGCCCCCTCTCTATCTCCAGTCTGGACCCCAAACTAACCTCCAGCCCATCCGACTCCAGCTCTGACACCAAAACTATCTTCACCTGCCATCCTGAATCCTAGCTTAGCAACCCTATCCCCTCTCCCAACAGCCAGGGCCCGAGTCCATCCCAACTCTGGGAGCTCAAGCCAGGCAGGCACTGGGGGCAAAAACTGAGGCAAGAACACATCATGGCTCAGAAGTCCTCCTGAGCCCTTGCATCTCCCCTGATCCCACACTCACTGATTTGGGGGCGGCTCTGAGGCCGCAGGCTCCTGCCCATGGGGCCACTGGAACATGCCCACTCTGGGTTCCCTCGCTCCATGTCCTGTTCCCAAGACTTCCTGAGAAGGCAGGGAAAGCAACAATCATCCCTTGAAACAGGGTGGAAAGAGGAGGGAGGGAGCAGTGGGGAAGAAGGTGGTGGTGGGGACACAAGGTAGGACAGAGAGGAGGAGACACCCAGGACTCAGCAGAAACAGCTTCACAACTGCTGGGTGCAACCCCACCTCTGGAGGGGCCTCCCACAGGAGGGGGTGCTTGGAGGGACAGGAGCACAAGCTGGGCAGAAAAGGTCCGGCACCATCCAGGACCTGCACTCACGGGATGTGGGTGGGCAAGAGGCGGCACATCCGGGACTCAGGGTCCCAGGCGCAGTGGGGGTCCCGGGCAAGGATGCAGTCCATACAGCTCTCATAGACACTACAGTTGGCTCGGGGGATCCTCAAGATGCCTCCTGTGAAGCCTGCAAACAGTACACCCTGGAAGAGAGATGGAGAGTGTCAGCGTGCTCCTGCCAGGCCTGGCAAGAACCCAGCCCCATGCCCATCTCATCAGGCCCCTTCCCACCTGGGTAGGAGCCAGCTGCAGGTTGCGAACAGGTTCGGGATCAGGGAACAGCTGGATCTCCTCCACCAGATGGGCCCTGCCATCCCCATTCACCACAGCCTTATGCAGGGACCCTGTGGCTGTGGAGAGACAGAAAGCTGAACTTGCTTTGCCTCACTACACACTCCTCTTCCTCCTCCCCAACCCCAGAGGGCCTCCCAGAGATCAGAAAGGTCTTTCTAAAGGGCCATGTCCACTGGACACAGATCTGTCAGATGGTTTCCCTCTGTACCATGGAGATGAAATGCCCTTGGGGGCCCAACTGTCCACAACCTCTGTGGACACGGGGCAGTGGACAGCTGAGCACTGAAAGGTTCGCCAAGGAGTCAAAGTCTGAGGCACATGTCCAAACCAAGCAGCTTTATTTGCCTGTCAGGGTTGAGCCTAAAGCTGGCATCAGGCCCTGGCAAGCATCTGTGGGGCAGGGGGGGGAGTTTATAGGGTAAGGGATAGGGGAAGTCATTGCAAGCTTCCATGAGCAGTTATAATTGCAGAACAGGTACTGCTAAGAGACAGGGGAAGTATACATGAGCCGTTATAATTCCAGATCAGGTACTGCTGCAGAAATTTTCCGTGGATCTTTACAGTTCTGCTACGTCACATTTCTATCACAGGAAACCTGTGGTCAGATGTGCACTATTTTTACAAAAGAGGATGTCTGGCAGCTCTTCAGCGGGGGGGGGGGGGGGGAGGGGGGGCCCGTCACCTCGTTCCGGTGCCCCGGGGGACCCCTTACAAGTGCCTCTGTGGAAAATCACATCACCAGGCTCCCTCAGCTCCATCAAGTGTTTCTACTTAAAGGCACTCCAGGGAATTCCACCCTGACTGGTGTAGCCGATCCCCTCATGGCTGGGCTGATTTTCTAATCATATTATGTCCTATGTCACTGAGTCGGTGAGTTTCCTGTCTGTCTCCATGTACCCCAAAAGGTCTGTTCGTTCTCTACTGTATACCCCACATAGGATATAATGCCTAGTAAAGGTCCTAAAAGAATCAATGAACCTCATAGGTTTCCTCCACAAAGCTCAAGGTCATCACCTCACCAGGCCCTCCATAGATACTCCTGGCAATCTCCCACAGTCCCAGTGACTCTCCCTCCTCCTTCCCACAATGACTACTTGAATCCCTGCTCTCCTCAAACCTCCTACCTTGTCAAGCCCCTCATTCCCAGCTCATTCCTCCTTCAGGGAGAATGCAAAAGCCTTCACATGAGGGTGCCCTCTGCTTCCTGCCCACCTCCAGTCTCACCCCTCCTCACCCACCCCAGCAGGGGCGCTGGCATGCCACTCCTCCATTTGGGCTGGTCTCTGGAATCCGGCTTCCTGCTCTCTCTGCAACTTCCCCTGACAATTAGCCCCTTGTGATAAGCTTTCCCATGTTTAAGAAGAGAATGCTGGTTGGATTCCACACCCTCTGCCAGACGCCCCTTCACAGCCAAGCTTCCAAAAGAGTCACCTGTGCACTTGCTATGTGCAGCTCCCCTCTACCACTTACTCTCCACCTCTCCAACATGGCTTCCCCAGAAGATAAACAGCCCTGGCTAAGACCACCAAAGCCCTGTGTGTCCCTCCCCAAAAAGAAAGGACAGGGACTTGGCTGTTTTGTCTCCCCACTCTATTTTCAGAGCCCAGCAGGATGCCAGGCACACTGCAGGTGCTCAGAAAATATTTGTTGCATGAATGCATGAGTGAATGAACTCAAAGGTTTCACTCCTCAACTGGAGTTGCAGCCCCTGCCCTCATCCTCTGGGGCGGGGGCGGGGGGTTCCTGGAGACCCTGTACTCACTGGTGCCCAGGTACATGATCAGGTGGGTGTGCCCGTTGAGGCCCTGGACTGTCTCCACAGCAAGTCGTGTATACTCCACCCCAGACTTCACCAGCAGAGGCTTCGCCACCACCTGCTCATCCATCAGAAAATGGTCCTTCATGAAGGTCAAGGCTTTATCAGAGGACGGGCCCACTGAACACTGAAGGGGGAAGGAGGAAAGTTGAGTCAGCTTGCCACTTCCCTGAAGCTCACCCATTGCCTCTTCCCTCTCTCCTCCCCCCTCTGCTAATCTCCTCTGCCACCCTCCTTCATGTCAGCCCTTATCTCCAAATGGTGGTTAAAGGTGGGACCCCGGAGCTGCCTGGCCTGGAATTCCAGCCTCTGCGTTCCCAAGGGTCCTAAACAGTGACATGGGCATACTGCCAACCCATGACAGGCCTGCCATGTGGCTGAAATGGAAAACTCGTGAAAAGTCACTGGAACAGTGATTGAGTGAATTAAGGGCTCAGTAAATGTCAGCTGTTCTGACCTTCCTCCTCCTCACCTTCACTAAGGAGGAGTTCTGACAGACGACAGGAAGAGGGAGGGGAGGGTGGCTTTGTAGGCAAGGACCATGTTTTACTCATGTCTGCAGCCCTGGCTTAGCACAGTACCTGGCACATGGTTGGCGCCAAATAAATGTCTGCTAAGTCGTGACTGAATAAAAGATGTCACAGAAAGGAGGGTGTGGCAGGGAGCATGTCTCATCAGGGTTTTGCACAGACTTGCTGCGTGACTCTTCTCCATCTGGGCGTCCTTTTTCTCACCCATAAAATGAGGGTTGAACTGGCTGTTCTCTAAAGGCCACCCAACACAAGTGTGCTGGGGCTCAGGGACACTCGATCTTTGGCCAGCATCCTTGTCCTCCATACACAAGAGCGCTGATCTTAGGGCCAGCCCCAACTCTGTCACCTACAGGCTGTGTCCTCAGCCAAGTTTCCCCACCCCAGAAGCTTCAACTTCCTCATTTGTAGAGTGAGGTAATAACATGTGTCTCAGTCTGATGCCAGGATATGTTCATGAACCTACTCTTACTTCCCCCAAAGGGATTGTTTTCAAGGCATGAACCAGGATCAAGAAAGTGGCCAAAGGGGCCGGCCAAGTGGCTCGTTGGTTAAGAGCTCGCTCAAGAGTGAGAGCTGAGCTCTGAGCAATTGCAGTTCGATGCCTAGCCTGAGCTGAGCTGCCGCGGAGCTGCCAACAGGTGGCAGGATGGCTCAGCTAAAAGATAAAAAAAAGTTGGCTTGGGAGCGCCAGCTCTGAGCAGCAGGGCCGCTGGTTCGGATCCCACATGGGCCCCCTTAGCTGCGCCCTCTACAGCTAAGATGGTGAACAACAGCTCCACCTGGAGCTGGGCTACTGTGAGGTGATGGCATAGGCTGCAGTGGGGCTGTAGTGGGCTGCTACTGTGAGCTGCTGTGAGCCACCTTGAGAGACCGTCCAGTGGCCAGCGATTGATCTGCCTCAGCAAGGAAGAGCGCAATGATAATACTAACATGGGCCAGTGAAGCGATGTCCTCCGCAACTAGACTGAAGAACAAAAGGGCAGCAACTTGTCTGTTTCCCTTTCCTGGTTCCCCAACGCTGTTCCCTCCCCCAATTCCCCAATAAAACCTTAAAAAAAAAAAAAAGAGAAAGAGGCCAAAGGACACACAGAAAAAAATGCACAAACAAGATCTAAGAGGAAACAGAACTGATTCAGAGAAAAGGAAACTTCGCAGCCAAGGATCATTACTATCTTAAGAGAAAGGAGTAAAGATAGTGGAATGATGAGACAAGACCATAATGCTACAGAAGAGGGGTCCGACTTCAAGAGGGCAGTCAGACATATGTACGTCCTGAAGGAGAGATACAGGACAGTGAAGTAGTTTTGCCCCAAAAACCAAGCAGGTCAAGTCTCTAGATCCAACCACTGCTTTACAGAAAACACTTAAACTCTAGCAGCACCATGCAAAATCAAGATCCAGGCAGTGGAAGATTCTACATGACAAATAAATTGCAAGAGAAAAAAAGAGATAGAAAAGGAAAACAGCTAGATTAAAAGAAGCTTAAAAGAACCAATCTAAATGTATCGATCTTACTTGGATTTTGATTCAAATACACAAACAATATTAAAAAATACTCTTATGACATCTATGCAACTGTTAGATATGCATATTAGATTAAGAAGTTACTACCTTTTTGGGTGTAATAATGGTACTATGCGTATTTTTTAAACCCTTATCTTTTGGAGATACATACTATTATATTTACGGATGATGTAATGAGTTGAATGGTGATCTACCCCAAAAACATGTCCATCTAAAACCTGTGAATGCAACTTTATTTGCAAAAAGGGTCTTTGCAGATACAATTTAAAATTTCAAAATCAGTTCATTCTGGATTATGATGGGCTCTAAATCAAATGACAAGTGTCCTGGGCCAGCCAAGTGGCTCAGTTGGTTAAGAGCTTGCTCAAGAGTGCGAGCTGAGCTCTGAGCAACAGCAGTTAGATGCCCAGCCCGAGCTGAGCAGCCATTGAGCTGCCAACAGGTGGCAGGATGGCTCAGCTAAGAAAAAAAAAAATGGTAAAAACTGAGACACTCTCCCAAAAAGCACAACAAAACCAAAGCTTTGGAAAATAGGAAAAGATTTAAAAAGTTAGAGGACCAGTGCAGGAGGTCCAGAAGGAAGGGAGAAAGCATTCCCTGAGGGACTTGAGTCTCTTTTGTTCACAACTGTGTGCCCAGTGCCTAGAAGAGTAGCATGTAACCTCAAAAAATATTTGTTGAATGAAAAGGAAATATGAGGAAGTAGTTTGAGAAAACTTCTTAGAACCAAAGGAAGTAAATTTCCAGGCTGAATGTGCATCACAATAAATGAACAGAGTGCCACCAAAGTACAAGATTGTGAAATTTCAGAACAGCTCGGGACAAAGAAAAGGCATTACAACATTCTAGCAAGAGGAAAAAAACAAAAAAGAGGTGACATTCAAGAACTAGGGATTGGAATCGCTTTGGACTAGTAACCAATGTCACTAAATAAAAAAATGTTACTAAATAAAAAAAGATAGCTTTGGACTTTTCAACAGCAGTGCTGGAAGCCAGAAGACGGTAGACAAGCATTCAGAGTTTTGAGGGAAGAGTATTTCTAGTCTGCAATGACATGTACCTAGGCAAACTGTCAAATGTGAAAGTAGAATAGACATTTTCAGACATTCAAGGTCTCAAAAGAATTTACCACCATGTATCCCTTTCCAGAGTCTACGGAGGCCACCAAAATAAGATAGAAAATAAAAGAAGCTGCAGCAGCCGTAGGATACAAGAAGCATGAGATCATCACAAGAAAGATGCAAAGGGAATGCCCAGAATGATGAGAAAGAGAGAGTCTGGGATGGTAGCAGTGCCCAGATGCAGAGGGCGCCCACCCACCCCACCAACTCAGATAATTGAGGAAGCTTTTGGGTAAAACTAAAGATAAGAGCTTAGAAAACAAAGCAAGCATAAAAACGAATCAAGATAATTCCTAACTCCAGGGGGAAAAAAAATTATGCAAAAGCAGAAATAATCATGGCATGGCTCACTACCTGGCTGATCTGTGAATAATAGGAGTCCTAATATAAATATTGCTCTAACCAAAATTACTATAACACCGTGCTAGGAGATGAGGGCTGAGTACACTGGTGTGCTGATAAGACAGCTCTGGGGCCCCAGGAGTGGGGGAACCCTTATTTGCAGTGTATGCAGATTTTCCACCGTGGCTGATTTCAATCTACTGACATAATTAATGTCACTGGATGTGAATCTGGAGTCAGCTGTGCAGAGTTCTTGCTAGTTGCCGGAGGGGGTGCAGAGGAGCACAATTTTAAAGCCTCACCTCCCGGAATGGGAATTCAATAGATACTGTCTGAAACTGAAACGTCCAGAAGTAGCAATAAAAGTATGTTATTTAGACATTTGGAGGTAAATACCAAAAGAACCAGCCAAGAGAGCTGACGGTGGTTGTACCTAGCGAGGAAAAAGTGAAGGGTAAGGAATGGGGCTGTTTTTTGTAACTAACCATGTAGATGTACTTGATTCTTTAAGTGGTATGCATATACAACTCTGACCCAAAACAGAAGTTAAACAAGAAATGCAGGTGAAGAGGTCCTTCGTTTCCTCAGTGAGACACACAGGTGTTTGATGTATACTTAGCTGGTGGTGAGGTGGGGTGGGGAGAGCTGCACACCTGTGGAATGTGGGCAGCTGGACTCTGTCTATCTGAGCAGAAGGGACTGGGGAGCAGCACTAACATTTACTGGGCACTTATGATACCACCGTAGGTGCTTTGACAAGCTCACTATGTGTATGTCTCTGTGGGGGGTGGGGCTTTGCTCATGGTGGGGTGTGGTACTTACGCTGCCTGGCCGGGGACTGATCCCTTCGGGGACCCCATGAGGAGTCCAGCGTGAAGTCTCTTTATTCAACCCCTTGTACTTCCCCTCAAAGACACGCTCGATATCCTTAAGAGAAAAGGCACAGACTGCGGAGCTGCTGGTCCCGTCAATCTGCCTGGGGACAGCCAGAGGGGACATTGTCTGAGATCTCCTCTGCTATACCCTCAATCCCTGGCCCACCCTTGGTTAAATACCCCAGGAGGGCAGGAGTGTGGAGGGCTGGGCCGGCCTCCAGGGGCCTCTCCTTTCCCCAACTGTGGTGATAGGGCTAGGAGGGCCCCAGACTCTGGCCCCTCTTAGGATCTGAAGTGTGATTATCCTTAATGAGAATTAACTGGGGCTCAGGCCCAGGGGCTGTACCCATGGGAGGGGCAGTGTAAACAGTCCCTGACAGGCTCCCGATGAAGCCCTCCTCCCTTAGGTCCCAGGGAGTCCTGATCCTCAGAGAACCAACAAGAGCCTGACTACAAGACTTTTTTTTTTTTTTTGAGGGCAGTGTCACTGGCTCTCCTGTGAGATCAGAACCGGGAGCACTGGCTTCCCAAGCCAGCGTTTAACCACCATGCCACTCGGCCGGCCCAACAAGACTATTTTTATTCCAGAGTCCTGTCTGTGGAGACAGAACCAGGTTTATCTGTCTTGTTCTTTCTTTTTTTTTTTGGGGGGGGGCAGTGTCACTGGCCACTAGCATCCCAAGCCAGCTCTTAACCACCGCGCTGGTCCTGTCTTGTTCTCTTTAAGCTGACTGTGGCACACGATGTTGTCAGTTCTGGATGCAACAGATACCAGACCATGCTTACACCAGGTATCTTTGGTACCTGACACACTATCAACAGGTATCTAAAACACCATGGGGCCAGACCACAGCAAACCAGTTAACCTTTCTCAGCCTCCAAACAACGGCTGTATTTTTTATCTTATGACGCGTTCCCTCTTTGCTCTGGCCATTAGGAAGCTCAGAGACAAATTTGTGACTGGCACCCAGGAACTGTATAAATGACAAATATTTGTGTGGTTTTTTTTGTTTGTTTTTGTTGGCAATGTCACTGGCCCTCATATGTGGGACCCGAACCGGGGCAGCTGGCGTCCCAAGCCAGCGCTTAACCAATGCGCCACTCAGCCGGCCCATGACAAATATTTGTAATGTGCTGATCTTATCCTTGACTTCTCTTATTCTCCTTTTATTCCCATTTCCTTATTAGTTTTCTTTTCTTTTAATGGTTGGCTTTTGTAAGCTGCCTCCTATCCTTTTTGGAAGCAGGCAGGATATAATAAAACTCTTTCTGAGCTTTATTTTTCCCATCTACTATACATGAAGGGCACGAATCAA
Source organism: Aselliscus stoliczkanus (assembly GCA_033961575.1). NCBI lineage: Eukaryota > Metazoa > Chordata > Mammalia > Chiroptera > Hipposideridae > Aselliscus > Aselliscus stoliczkanus. The sequence goes on along the minus strand of CM066739.1, from coordinate 107,543,224 downwards.
ATGCCTTCCTATGTAAAGTGCGCGGTGTCTGTTCAGCTCAGGTCAGTTCCTGCCCGCCTTGGAGGCCCCGATCCTGCACCCAGCCCCTGCGTTCCCGCCTAGCTGCTCACCACTGAGAGGTGAAGACTGCGTAGACATGGGGACCGGTGGAGAAATTGGCAGGCAGCAGGACAGCGTGGCGGATGACGTTGAAGGGTAGCTGCCCCGGCTCCGCGCAGAGCAGCTGGGCCTTCAGGAAGGTGGTCCACTTCTTCTGCAGCACCTTGTCGCCGCCCACGTCGTTCTAGGGGAGCAGGTTGAGTCAAGCGCGACCCCCAACAAGCGTGTCCCCGCCCCCTGACCCGCCTTTCCCTTCTCCCATTGGGCCTTAGGCTATAGGCCCCTCCTCTTCCATATCCCCATTGGCTTCTCCAGGGCCAGCCCCGCCTCCCGCCCAAGCGGCAGACCTTGCAGACTCTGGCCACCCGCGATGTGTTAAGCTTGTAAAAGAAGTCAAACTCTTTGGCTGTCTCCTCGAAGAAGAAGTAGACGACCTGGGTCGAAGGGATGGCTGCCACGAAGGAGGCGTCCGCTGCAGGGGCGGGGCAGACAGACTTAGGGATTGAGCCCCTGAGATGCCCTCCTGGGTTCCCCTTGGTGAAAACCCTGAGGTTGGTTCTGGAGGCTAGGAAAAGGTCCGCTGGTCAAGGGTAGCCGTGGAGGCTGCGAGGGGAGTGGGGGAGGGGGAGCTGGTACTTTTTTATTTACGGAAGGCGAAAGCTTCACGAGGATGGGAGCTTTCTCTTCTCGGCTATATCCCCAGTGCCCTGAACATAGTATGCCCTCAACAAATGAGAGCCACCTAGATTGCCAGGTCTCCGACTTGACTCGGGGGAAGGAGGCCAGACCTGTGCTGGCTGGGGCTCAGGTCCTTACGTTGCAGCCAGCGGAGGAAATTGTCGGTCTTGAGGACAGGCTGGGATCCCAGCGTGCGCATCAGGATGGGCTCATTGCCCTGGAAGTTGTTCATGGTGCCGGAATAGAGCATTCCGTCTAGATGGCCGGAGAGAGGGGAGATCTTATCAGGTGGAGGGTGCCCTGCCCCCCTCAGACCTGCCTCTGAGGAGGCCAGCATGCACACCAGTCTCTGGCCCTCTTCATTTGTTCTTCACCTTCCTGTGAGCCCCAAAGCTCGGCTCACAGCCTCCCACTGAGCACCATTCTTAGGTCCTTCTGCCCACAGGAAATGGCCAACCATCCTGGCCTTTTCCAGCCTTGTTCTGGCTACTCCCACAGACACCCAACTAAACTGCTTGCCAAGTAGAATCACTCATTGTTCCCAGGAGGTGGCTGTGTTTTCTGTGTATCTTGGGTCCTCCCCTTCTCTTCCTGGAACACCTTCCAACCCATCTCCCTATATTTCAAGGTTCCATTCAAAAGCCAAAACCCACCTCCTCCAAGAAGCGAGGGTGGGAAGTCTGTAATGGTTTGTGTCAGAAGGGCATGGGGCCATGACTTCTCTGTAAACCCACAGTTATTCACACAATGCCTGCACACCAGAGGAGGTTTTCACCCAGCACCTATTTGTTGAACTGATGACTGGATCTCAGGCCAGGCCTCTTCTCTGCCTGAGACCCCTCCTAGCCCCTCCTACCTCTGTGTATCTTTCCACATCCATCTCTCTCTACCTCCTCTGTGGTAGATTCAGCAGGAGCTAGTGGTTGGGGTGCCCAATTGTCCCTCTGATCTTGTGTCTGAGGCTACTGGCTTCCCCTCCCTCTGTCAGATTCCATGTCTCACGGAGTGACCTGGGTAAGCAGGTGTTGGGCATGGACCAGGGAACCTGATACTCACCTACCAAGACAGCGGTGTGCTTATGGGCGGGGTCAAAGGGGCTTTGGCCTTTCCCCTCCACAACGTTGTCCTCTGAGATGGGCAACAGGTGGGAATCTTGGAGTTCCTGTGTGTAGGGGGGGAAGCTGGGAGGCTAGAATACCAACAGAGTCTCACATCTGGGAAATGAGGGGTGTGAGGAAGGAAAGGAAAGGGACATGGGGGGAAATTGGTCTGGGGCCAGGAAGATCACGAGGGCTCTGTGGCTGGAAGACCTGAGGTTTCCAGAGCTGCAGAGGATGGGCTGGGAGTAGGTGTGAGGGTGGAGGCTTGGGGCCTGAGCAAAGTGGGTGCCAGGTAACTCACAATGAAGGTACAGACAGGGCTGAAGGCAAAGGTGCCGCAGGCGTAGAGGTGGGTGGCATTGAAGGAGACCAGGACACGAATGAAGTTGAAACACTGTGTCTGGGGGAGACAGAGAATTCAGGCATCCAGGCCACTTGCCCTGAACTCCTGGGCCCCCAAAGTCTGCCTCTCTCACTTCCTAGTGGTGAGAAGGGCTGGGAAGTGCTAAGGTGGTCCCCGTATGTCTCCATAGGACAGGATGCAGGCTGTAACCATGCAAACATCAGCCTCTGCTTGCCTGCCTTGCCTGAAGTCAGCCAGCGATGGTCTGGACACATGAGCCCCTGTCCACCCATCTCTGCTTACCTCATTGCTCTTCCTCTTCAAGGCACAGTCATTCTTTTTACTATCACTGGCCAGCCAAGGTATCTGAAGTGGGGAGTTGGAAGGGGGAGATGAAAAGACATGAGGTGTTCAGCTCTAGCTTTGATTTACCATGCCCTCCTTGGCTCTGCTGTGAGATCTCCAGGAGGCATGGTGGCTAGTGACCGGCTGATGGGCTGCTAGAATAACATCACTGGGTGACCAGGGCTCTTTCTCTGATGATACTGATATTAGTTAGGACACAGCTCCGTGCCGCTAGAATGTGGCCTGTGGAATCAGACCTGAGTTTGTGTCTAGGTTCAGTCACTTACTGGTTGAGTGACCATGGTCAATTTCACAGGCTTCTGGATGGCATAACAAGGTGGCTTAAGTAAAATGCCCAAGGCAATGCATGGCATACAAGCAACAGCAGTTGTCAAACCACACATTTCCTGGGGAAATTGTTAAATGTGTCAGTTAAATACCGGGCCACAGGAATCGGTATTTGCACTTTTAACCCATATCCCACAGGTGCAGGTGGCTCACAGGCCACATAGTCACCACGCAGACCGTGGAGATGCCCTAGAATTGCTAGCTCCCTCCCTCCCCTTTTTCCTTCCTTCTCCCTCACAGGACTGTTATTAGTAGGGTGACTATAATTTAACATAGAAGCTAGTGGGTGGACAGCACATTATTGATACAATTTGAGTCAATTTGTCTCTTGTGTGTCCATATCAGCCTTTTAGCAACTGGCGGTAGTCAACCAGTACTCATGACACTAATGAACAGTGAAGCCGCCTCGTATGTCTTGTTTGTGATAAGGAACAGATATATATAACCAGTGCTGCTGATTATTGCTACAGACAGTTGACAATTGAACAACACAGGCGTTGGAGCCACCAACCACCTGCATAGTCGAAAATCCATTTATTACTTTTGACACCCCAAAACTTAACTATAGTCACCCCTTGGAATCCACGGGGGATTGGTCCCAGGACCACGGGGGTGCTCCAGTCCCTTCTATAATATGGGGACAGAACAATGCGTACAGTCGGCCCTACGCACCCAGATTCCCAACCATGGATCAAAAACGCTATTTTCAATCCACGGTTGGTTGAATTGCAGATGGGAAACCCAGGGATACAGAGATCCAACTGTATATTTATTGAAAAAAACCTGCATATAAGTGGACCTGCATGGTTCAAACTCATGTTGTTCAATGGTCTCTGTATGGATAACAGCAACAGGTGGTTCTTCACCCAGAGGCACCCAAGTGCATGGCAGCTGCTGGCCTCTCTTCACTCCCAGCCCACAACCTTGACCCCCGGCCTCCTCACCATGTTCTTTAGCCTTGGCACACCTGGGTCCTGGATATCCAAGGCCAGAATAGCCTCTCGGACCCCCACATAGAGAGTGCCTTCATCATCACTCAACAGCAGAGTGTCAAAATCCTGGAGGCCCTTCTGGTAGAAGAGGCTAAGAGCGCGGCGTCCGTCCCCTGTTGGGAGGTGGTGAGAAAAGGTGATTGATGAGGGGCTGACCGAGTGGCGCAGTGATTAAGCCCTGGCTTGGGAAGCCAGCGGCCCCGGTTCGGGTCCCACATATGAGGGCCAGTTACATTGCCCTCAAAAAAAAAAAAAAAAAGGTGATTGATGAGCTGGTGGGCAGGCAGCTGATTTCTGAGGTGAAAGCGGGGGAAAGGGAAGGCTTGGCAGAGTGCTCCCCAGGCCTTGGCAGCTGGACCCACTCTTCACCAGCAGCTCCCCGCTCACCCCACCCTGCTGGCAGCCATGAAGCTTGTGTGTTGAGCCCACTGGAGAGGGGAGAGGCAGCCAGAGACATGGGAATGACAGCCTGGGGCTAGGGGAGGGTGGCCCACACTCAGGAGAGAGAAAAAGGGACAGGAAATAAAGTGAGGCACAATGGATGCTGGGGTGGGGGGGCACTGTGCTGGGGGAGGGCACACTGGTCCTTGATGGCAGGGAGCAGAAGGCAGGTAGACAAGGTGTTGGAAGCCACAAGCAGGAAACCAGCCACAGGCAGGACTATGCATCAGCATCACTGTGGGTTGGTTTTAGGGTCCCACTCACCACCCCACTTCCTTCCCTCTTCCACTGCAGGAAATTTCCACCACTAGACTGACTGCCATAGGCTGATCAGACAGGACACATTTTTCCTCCAAGGTCCGGTGGCCATGCCTGGATGTCACCTGGGTAAGGGAGGTAAGCCCAGATGGCTCACCTAGGTCCTCTCCATCATCTTGGTATAGTGATAGGGTGTGTTCCTGTCCCACTGGCCATCAGCAAGGGACACCCCTCAACTCTTCTCTTGGGCGCATTTGCACGTTTGCGTTAGTGAGAGGACTAACAGGCTGTTACCTCTGGAGGCTCAGAGTCTTAGGAGCAAAAGGGGGTTTTGGGGATCGTGTGTGACAAGGTGCCAGAAGGGCTGGCCCCCCAGAACTGTATAAACCCCCGTTACGGATATGATCACCATGCAGTATGACCAACTGCCCATCTGCTTCCCCTCGGGGCTCTGAGCAGGTTGAGGGTGGGGCCGAGTCCTGTTCATGTCTGTAATCCCAGCACCCAACACAGAGGGGCCTCTCCACCCAGGCCAACATGCATTACCTTGATCATGCTGCCCCAGGAAGAGGCTACGCACACAGATGTGCCAGGAGCCCCTGCCCCTACAACTCCTATAGGGCCCACGTCCTTCTAAATCTCCGTCTCAGAGGCAAAAGGGTCAATTGCCCCATAGCCCCAGTAAGAAACCAGCCAAGCTGTGCCTACGGGGTCCCGGGGCCTGTGCCCTAGCTGGGCCACCCTAAGTTCTTGTATCACTGGCATCCACAGTACTGGACAAAGCATGGCCCAGCAGGATCTGTGTGGTTGGCATGGGCCTGCTGTGTCCTGGGCCAGCAGGTCCACAAATGACCTTCTAGCATGGTCCTTGGGCATTGGGGGCACCTGGGGATGTGAAAGCAGTTACAGGTTTGAAGTGCCCAGCTTGATGTCAGCGACATTTAAGGAGGGAAATGAAAAACCACCAGTTGTGGAGAACCAAGAGGAATGGTGCACCTGGCCTCTTTTTTTTTTCTCTCTCTCTTTCTCTCTCTCTCCCTCTCTCTCTCTCTCTGACATATCTCTCGGCTTCTCCATGTCTGTCTGTTTTTCTCTCCTCCCTCCATACCCCTCCAGCTGGCTGATGCCGTCCCCCACTTCCTGGCCATCAAACACTTACCTGCATAGTATCTCACCCTGGGCACAGGCCCCTGCCCACCTGCCCCTGCAGAGGATGGCGGCAGCAGCAGCAGGAGCAGCTGGAAGAGGAGAAGGCCCAGGAGACTCCATGGGTCCAGGCCCAGGGCTGGAAGGGCCATGCTGAGCCAGAGGCTGTCACCAGATGGCCCTGGAGAAACACAGCACTCTCTGGGCATGCAATTCTCACCACATCCCCCCTGGGGACCAATCAGAGAGCCCCAGGCAGCAGAAGTATGTAGGGGTTGCTATGGGAGGGCCAGTTTCCTCTGAGGGCCCTGAGAGACTCTCACTTCCATTTCAGCACAGGATGCAGCCTTACCCTCTGGGTAGGAATTGGTTGAGACCCATCCTGCCTTCCAGTCTCTTTTTCACACACAGGTCTCTTTTTCACATACAGCCCTGCTCTGCCTTCCTCACCTCACTCACAGAAAGTGCTTCTTGCTACCTGCCCTTTGCCTTCCTCCCTCCCATAGCCCAGAGCCCAAACCACTGCCTGGCCCCAGGCAGGGGGCTTCCTGGGGAATCTGCTCCTCAGACTTCAAGTGTAGATTCCTCAGCTCCACCTCCCCTGGCACTTTTAGGTCTCTTGACACCCAGACCTTCATACTCACCCCTGCCTTCTGCTGACCAGGCAGACAGACCAGGTGTGCATCAGCTGCTCTAACCTGGCCCCAGCCCCAGCCCCAGCTGGGCTCGGGGCACGGATGCTCAGGCCTACCTGGTCCTCTTCTGGCAGGGAGGCCATGAGAGTCCAGCCCGCCAGACTAGCTAACAGCACTGCCCAGGGAGTGCCCCAGGACACAGAGTGGCTAGCTGTCTCCCCCCGCTCTGTAGCTGCTCACCCTGTCCCTGGTTTCTGTCCGCCCGGGACTGCCAGTCTCCAGCCACCCAGCTCATCTCACACATACCCTTGAGCCAGCCAGAGTGCAGAACCCAGGCGTCTGGGCTCTTAGGCGGAGGTGCCATCCGAGAGAAAGAAGGTGAGTGGGGGTTTCCAGGTCCCAGAGGCCAGGGACAGAGGTTCAGCCCGGCTGGGCCGGGAGTGAGACCCTCCAGGTACCCATCATGCCAAAGGTAGCACTGGGAGCTCTAGGGAAGGGAAACCAGATTTTCCACCTCTCAAGTTCTGACAGATCCCAGGCTTGGCGGAAGTTGGTGAACTGGGAGGGGAATGAGAGAACACACCTCCCTCTTTCCAGAAAGTCTAAAAGGCCAGCAAGTTTCTAGGTCATTTCAGCCATTCCCCTGTTGTTCCATCATGTCACATCCTGTCTAACTAGTAAGGTTTCTCCTCTTACTCAAGATTCCCAGGCAGGAGATGACACGGTCTTTCATATTCCTCTTTTCACTTAACCACAAGATGGGGGTCTCCCCACTCCTAGCTACTGGAAAGTCCCTGCACTGGTCTAACCTTCAAATCTCCTACTCCAGGGGCCATAGTCTCTTCAAAATAAAACAATTGCATAAGGCTCTTATGTATGGCTTTGCTGAGGAAGTCCCCCCGTTATTCTGACCTCCAGCACTCCAGAGCAGCGACAGGCCAGTGGGAGGCCCAGAAAATTTCCCACCTGAGCTCACATTTCTGGAACATGCTTCTGAGGCACCCACCACCCAATGATGGCTGCTCAACTCCTGCTGAAGTCTCCAGGGGCACCTCACAAAGCAGGGTTAATGAGGCCTCCAGCACCACAGATTCCATGACCCACAAAGGGGTAGTTTGCCTCCCACTCAACCTGAGACTGCAACTGTGGGTCAAAGAGTACAGCCATCCTAGGACTGATGCGACTCTAATAAATCACCCACCTCCTTTTTAAAGGCACAGCCCTCACTGTCAGGAAGTCCTTCCTGTAGTGTGACTTCCATCCCTCTTGCTACAGCACCAGCTTGCAGGGTGATGGAACAGCCCAGGCTATTCCTTAGAATTCCTTCTCCAAGGCTGCTCAACCCTCTTCCCTCCTCCCTCAGCTGCCACTTCCCCTCAATTTCCCCGGGGGGTGGTCTCAGCCAGACCCCTCCTGACAACTGTTTCTGTCAAGACTTGCGTAAGACTCCCTCAGACTCTCAGAGGCTAGTTGCCAGGTCTTGGGGAGAAGCCAGGGGCCATGCCCCCCGAGAAAGGCTTCCTGACTCTCAGAATCAAGGGAAACTCCCACCTGGACCCCACCTCTGTGTCTCCCCAGCCCCAGCTCACATTCAGGGACCTACCCTGCCCCTGGGCTTCTCTGCTTGAACAGATTGGCTTATCTGGGTCACTGGGAGGAGTTCTGTTGGGGGATGAGGTAGAGAGAAAGTTCCAGCCCAACTCCCAGTTCCTGCGCTAGAAGTGTTGGATTAAGGCCCTGCCCCTAGTTCCTCCTTCTGCAGAGACACAGGGATTCTCCTGGCCCCAGGCCTCCTTCTCCCCAGCCCCCAGCCAATAATTGTTGGCATTACCAGGCTTGGGTCTACCCAGCACATTTAACAGATAGGTACCACCAAGCATCCCATTTCACAGGTGAGGAATGTTATTTGGGGAGAAGCCAAGCTCAACTCAGACCAGCCTCATTCAGAGCTAACCTCTTAGCTACCCTGCTTCTGGCTTCCTGCTCCTGCCCCAGTCCAGGCAACTCAGTTTCTTGGATGGAGAAGGCAACTGTGGAGGGCAGAGGGCAGCAAGCTCTAGGTCCTCTGGGTTGAGAAATAATACCTTGGGGTGATTACTGACTCAAAAGGGAACAGAAACCTCTGTGGATAAAAGGCATCCATCAGGCACCAGTACCACCCCTGGTACCACCCCTCACCCCCCTCCCTGGCCTCCACAGGGCCTCCTGGCCCAGCCCCACCCAACAGCCTGGTGGGAGGCTCGGCCCCCTGCCCCCTCCCGCTCTTGCACCAGAGCCTCTGGAGTCAGACTGCCACACTCCCTTGCAGCTGGTAGAATCCACAGCCAGGACTGGCCTCTTAGGCACATGACCTGAGCAGCCACACAGGGCCCCAAGCTCAGGAGGGCCCACTCTGCGTCTAACGCTCCACTGAGACTGTCTTGAAGGTCTCAATCATTTTTGAACAAGGGCCCCACATTTTCATTATGCACTGGACTGTACAGATGATGTGGCAGATCCTGCCCGCAGTGCCACGAAGCTCTGAGCTGGCAGGGTCCCATCCCCTCACCAATACAAATGAGGAAAAAAGGCCAGCCAGGGGAAGTGTCTAGTCTGGGTTGGAGTCAGGCAGCAGTTCAGGTGACCTGGTGGTGGGAAGGGGTCAGAAGTTCAGGGACCAGGCTGTAGGGGCCATGACATTTCACAGCCCCAGTGTGAGCGTTGTTCCCCAGCTCCTTTGTCTCCAAGCCTTGGAGCCCAGCCTGGGGGTCCTCATGACAACACTACTGGCTTCAACCCTGCCCCCTGCTCCTAGGTCCCGCTCCTCCGGGGGGAATCCTCCCCCACGGCCCCTAGACCACATCAGACAGTATGTCTGACGTCAGGCTTTCTGGCCCAGGGTAGAGGTTCTGGTGTAGGGGTCGGGGTGGGAGGGCAGATGGCCGCTAGGTCTCCACCCCTCCCCCACGCTGGCCCCAGGGAACATGGGTACCTCACTGAGGGAGGGGCTGCTGCAACCAGGAGAGAAGCCACTCTGACTTCACTGATGACCCAGCAGGCCCATGTCCCTTACCCCCTCTCCCTTCCAGTCCCAGAAGAACTCGGTCCTGGGAAACATCAGCTTCCTGGCTCCCCTTCCTCAGCCCCACCTGCTCTGCGCCTCGTTGCCCTCCTTTTATGGTCACAAGCAAGTCAAAGCAACTTATATTTATGAAGCGCCTATTGTGTGAAAGGCACTAGGGGCATCCCCAAGCCTCTACTCCCCCAGCACCCCCACCCCCGCTGTCTCCCAGCCTGCTGGCCGCCCGCCTAGCCCAATCCCCCCCAACCCCTTCCCCAGCGTCTCCCAGGCTTCCGCCTCCAGTCTGACTGCTGCTGGGAGACTGAGCTGACTACCACGCACAATAGCCGGGCCCCGTATGTCTGCCCCCTCCTCAAGGCAGAGCCAGTGCCAGACAATGGCCTGCCCTCTCCTTTCAGGGCTGTCAGCTCTCCTGCTCCCTTACCTGGAGCTTGGGGATGCCGCCGGTCACGGTTCCCTCCCCCTGGAAAGCCAGGCATTCGGTCTCCCAGAGCTTCATCCCGCCACACCCCCACCCCCATCTCCAACCCCATCCCGCCTCACAGGTCCTCAAATCACCATGGCGACTGCATCTCTAAGTGGGAGGGACTAGAATCTCCCCATATTCTTCCTCCTTCTACCCGTGTCCTCCTGCGCCCCACCTTTTGTGGCTCCTGGCTCCACATGTGGAGGTGGTGGAGCTCCCGATGTGGGGGAGGCAGGAGGGCCACCCTAGCCCCTGGGGGCCATTGTTCAGCTCCCTCGAAGGAGCCACAGCTATGTACCCCAGCTGGGCTCAGGGTCAGCTGAGTCTAACTCCCCTTCTGATTTGTTCCTCCTGGTTTCCCTCTTCCTTGGGAAGTGTGTCTATGCAGGGTGGTCACACCTGGACGCCAGCCAGCCGGACCCCATGCAAACTGACTTTGCTGAAGAGGAAGCAAACGAACACATAAATATCTATGCAAATAAGCCAAGAGACTTGGTCTCTTCTCTGCCCAGAAGCCTAAGGAGCCCTCTTTTGGTAACAGTGTCCTGACTTCTGTGGGAGCCCCTCCCCCCTGCCAGGTTCCAGTCCTGCCGCCCTTTCCTCAGCGACCTTCCCAAGAATATGGCTTCTCCAGAGCCTTCTTTGATGAACTCCCTGAGACCTATTGGGAGGGGAAGGTTTGTGCCAAAATAAAAGAGGGATGGAGGGCAGGCTTTCCAAAGTTTCCAGACCAGAGAGGAATAAAACAAGAGACAGCCTAAGCTGGGTCCTTTCCCACCCGTGAGGGAGCAGAGATGAGCAGGGTCTGGCAGGGAGCCTGGGAGCCTTGTGTCCTCTCCCAGCCCAACCCTGAGCAGTCCCAGCATCTCCTGTCCTCACTGGACTCTAACTTCTTCACTGGTAACAAGAGGAGTTGGAAAAAACCCTTTCCAGGTTGGCCTCTCTCCGCTTTATGGGAAGCCTGTGAAAAAGGCACCATGGGGCTGGGGAACAAGAGCTCTGGGTCCCAGGCCTGGCTGCCTGTAACTTCTGTGTGATCCTGGGCAGGGTGCTTGCCCTCTCTGATTCACATATGTAAAAGAATCTCTTTGCAGCCCACCTGGGAGCAGTATGGCTCATCTCTAGACTTAATAGTATTTGGGAAGAAGGAAATGAGTGGGCTGGTGCCAGCCCCAGGCAGAGGGTTTCACAGGCCACTGTCTAGTTCCCTTTTACTTGTGGGTTGAGGTGGAGGGTGAGTCTTCCCCCTTTGGGCGTGGCAAAGAGGGCATGGCCTGTGCTGAAAACAGAAGTGAACTCTGAACAGAGTTGCTGTCACATCCCCCACCGCTCCTGACTCCAGCCTTGCTGCCTTCAGCCCCTAGGCCTTGGGACTCGGAGGATACCTACTTGTTCAGGTCCCTATCCCCAAGGACTGGGACACAAGGGAGGAGAAGAAAGTGTTTGGAATCAAGGTGGGGGGGTGGGTAGAGGAAAAGTGAACGAGGGTTGTAAGGGGAAGGAGTGACTGCAGATAGACTTCACATCCGGGGAAGTCCCTGGCCCCGCCCCTACCTCCTTCCCTGTAGGGGATTGGACCCGGACTCTGTGGCCGACTGGGGAGGGGCTGCATTTCTGAATAATCCAAAGCAGTAAAGTAGGAGGGCCTCCACGCCTCCGCTGGCTCCACTTCTCCCCGATTTACTCAGCTGGGCTTCTGGGAGCCTCTCTGGGACCTATGAAAGGCGCTAAGCTGTCCTGCTGAGGAAGTGGTGACCTAGGCGTGGTGGAGGCCGTGGCAGTAGTTACAGACTTGCCGGGGTTGAGCTGGACACCCAGATCCTCTGTGTCCAGTTCTCTGGGGTGGAGGACAGAGGACCTTTCTGTCGCCTAATCCCCGCCTGTCTTGCTGCCTCACACTCAATTCCATTTCCTGTGGTTTGCGAGCCTCAGTTTCCCCACCTGTGGGAAGATGGGGTGTAGGGTCCCTGTGTCTTTTATTGTGGAAGGGGCAGGAAGTGGCTGATGAAGTTTAGCAAGTGTGGGTCCCAGGAAAATGAGATGGGGGAGTGCAGGGTGAGAGGACCCACACATCCTGTGTCCCTAGGTTCTGCTTTTCAAAGTCCTCCACCCTTCCCCCAGTCTGAGGCTGGAGGACCACCCAGCCAGGGCCCCCCCATTATACGCTGAGGCTTGCGCACAGACACCCCATGTCCACAGTGCTAGGAACCTGGTATCCTGCACCCCCTTCCCTCCCCAGGGATCACGGCCCCCGCCTTTCCCACCACCCTCAAGCCTTAACCCAGCCCAGCAGTGGAGACCCTAACCCAGGCACCCAAGACTTCCAGCAGAGTCGGTAGGGGTGGGGGGCGGAGCAGAGGCGGGCATGTCATAGGAAGTGGTGGAGGCCCTGCCAGGCCCCTCCGGTGCCCCAGTTTCCAGGCAGCTCTTAAAGAGACCAAGATGAATTAGCAAGGGGCATCTTAAGGGGATGGGTGCAGAGGAAAGTGGGTGGTGGGGGAGGGTTAGGTTTGCCAAAGGCAGGAGGGCCAGACTTGGGTATGATGCCTCTTCTACCCTCTCCTCGTGAAGCCCCCAGACTCCTCAGTCTAGGCTTTCCCTCATCCCATGTGACCCCCATGTTGGCCACCCAGCTTCTGACTATCACCTCCAGGGATCCTGGCCCCTATCCCCCTTGGGCCCCTGCCCACTTCCTCCCCTCTCCCCTATATTCACACCACCTCAGGCTCTGGTCAGAACTGCCAGCTGGCACTGACTGGTACTGCGCAGGGAGAATCAGCCCACGGATTTTAAGGGCTTGAGGCCTGGCCCCAGACGGGGAGGGGAAGCCAGCACCTCAGAGCCATTCAGGGGCATAGGAGCTGAGGCACCTCCCCTCTTGAGTGCCTCTCCAAGTCTTGTTTCCTAAGGAGAGGGTAAAGAAATAGAACCCAAAAGACAGCAGACAGGCAGACAGTGAGCCTCAAAAAACTTCAGTTCTCATGTCACTCCTTGGAACTCCCCACTTGCTCCCCAGTGCCCATGGCATTCATCCCCAACTCCTTGGCGACCCTCTCTTCTTGGTGCCCCCCCTGCCCATCTCTTCAGTGTGGAAGGCTGTACCCCACTCCACCTGGACCCTGTCTGTCTGCAAGGTTCGGTTTATTTCGTATCTCCTACCTGGAATATTTCCTCTCATTTCCACCCGATGTAATTCTTCCCGTCTTTCCATGCCCACCCCTGAAGCACCCCTTCCTCAGTAGAGTGCTCCTGGGTCCTCCCACAGTGTTCTGAGTTGCCACAGTATCTCCTGGCAGTCAGGGGTCCTGGGTGCCACCACCGGCAGCTCTCGTCCCTAGGTCCCAGCCGCCTCACTTAAAAGGGTAATATTCCCTCTAGTGGTCTGGTTGCGAATTGCCTCCATCTCTGGGAGAGACCGGGCACCAGGTCTGAGGTTCTGCAAAAGCTCTCAGGCCAAATGATTCCGTTTCCGAGTTTATGCCTTTACAGTATGTATAAAAGGCCTACTATGTTGTCAGGTACTGCACTAGGTACTGGGGACTCAGCATGAATAAAACAGACAAAAATACCTTCCCATGGTTTAGGTATTCTGGCATGGAAGACAGAAAATGAACAAATACACACATGAAATATATCCAGGGGTGTTAGGTAGGTGCCTGAAAAAAAAGCAGGGAGGGTGGCTTGGAAGTGATAGGGCTCAGGATGGGGAGGAGGATGCTATTTAATTACATTTGGTCGGGGAAGACTTTACTGGATGGTGATATTTGAAGAAAATGAGAGAACAAGTCTGCAGGTATTTGATGGGAAAAGTGGTCCAGGCAAAGGGAACCATTAGTGCAAATGTCCTGAGGCAGGTGTGTGATTTGTGTGTTCTGGAAACACCTAGGTGGTCACTGGGGCTTGAGTGAACATGAGCAGGAGCGATGAGAGTCGAGGCAGGGGATTGTCACACCTGGTTTTACATGTCATTGTAAGGACTTGGGCTTTTACACTGAGTGCTTGGGGAGGACTCAGGGGTGTTTTGAGCAGAGGAATAACCAGACTGAATGGAGAATATAGTGTATGGAGCAAGAGCAGGAGACCAGTGAGGAAACTAACACTGTCATTCAGACCAGAGATAACGGTGCTGGTGGTGCTGATAGAATGGACTGGATTCAGATATATGTTCAAGATGGAGCTGACAGCATTTGCTAATGGATTGAATGTAGGGGATGAGGGGACGAGAGGAGTTAGGAACTGCAGGTTTTTGGCCTGAGCAACTGGAAAGGATGGTCACCAGCAGAGGTGGGGAAGATTCCAGGTAGAGCAGATTCAGGTGGTGGGGGTGGGGAGAACTCAGGATGCCAGTTTTGGACTTAACTTCAGGATGCCTTAGACCATTAAGTGGATATTTGTGTCTGGATTTCAGGACAAACAGGAATGGGCTGAACTGTAAACTTGGGAGTCCCAAGCACTGTGTGGACAGCATTTAAAGACATAAGCCTGGAGGAAGTCTCTCAGGGCCCAGTGGAGACAGAGAAGGAGAGTTGAGCCCTGGGGATGCCATCTGTCAGAGGTCAAGGAGAAGAGGAAGAACCATCAGTGCAGACTGAGAAGGGTCAGAGACTGATCATCTGTGACAAACAAGGTCAAGGAAGGTGAAGAAGTCACCACTGGGCCAGCAGCGTGCAGAGCATGGAAACCTTGACAAAGGCAGTCTCTTTGGAATGAAGAAGGAAGCAGGTCAGCAGCTGCAAGTGAGGAGGGGAAGTTTGAAGAGAGAGGAGAACGTCTGAGACAGTCACCTGGGGAAAGGGGACACACGGGGCTAGGGGCCAGAACAGCAGGTCATGAACTTAAAGCAAGACTGTTAGGCAGGAGAATAATCAGGATTCCATCCTGTTATCTGAGATATTCCATCCTATTACCTATTCACTGCAGCATGATTTACAACATATTAATAAAACCGAGAGTCGGTGAACCATCCTGAAGGGGTTGGTTAAACGAGGTGTATAATCATTCAGTCATGAAAAACTACGTTCCTATCACAAACATCCTTTATGGAATATTTGCAAAACACGATCTTAACAGCCAACATGGTGATAATCGTGCCAATTAAAACATGAGCAGGACTGGCCGAGTGGCACATTGGTTAAGAGCTGGCTTGGGGGCCGGCTGAGTGGTACGGTGGTTTACAGCTGGCTTGGGACGCCAGCAGCCCCGTTTCGGATCCCACATATGAGAGTCAGTGACACTGACCTCTAAAAAAAAAAAAAAATCCATTTTGGGCCAGCCGAGTGGCGTGGTGGTTAAGCGCTGGCTTGGGAAGCCAGCGGCCTTGGTTCAGGTCCCACATATGAGGGCCAGTGACACTGCCCTCTACAGCTAAGATGGTGAACAACAGCTCCACCTGGAGCTGGGCTGCTGTGGGTCCCCGGGACGGGATAGCTGCAGCCCCTGCTGCAGTGGGGTTGCCATAGGCTACAGTGAGTGGCCGGCATCCAGCATGAGCGGCCGGCAGCCAGTGTGAGCTGCCAAGAGCCGCTGTGAGCCACATCCAGAGGCTGGTGACCAATCTGCCTCACCCGGGAAGAGCGCAATGATGATACCAACATGGGCCAGTGAAGCAATGTCCTCCACAATTAGACTGAAGAACAAAAGGACAGCAACTTGTGTGTTCCCCTTCCCTGGTTCCCCAATAAAATCTTTAAAAAAAAGATGAGCAAAAGGAATAGACACATGTTACCAGAATAAATGCAAATAAGCAATACACATTAATGAAAAGACAAAGTCAACTTCTCTTAAAAAAATGTAATTTGAAACAATAATGAAAGAGAATTGTTTTCCTATCAAGTGGGCTAAGATTAAAAATGACAAAACTTGTGGTATTGGGAGGTGTATGAAGGGAAGTGAGCCCTGCTGAAGCGACAGTGACAAGGGTCCAGTTTCTCTGGATGACACTTAGCAATATTATCAATAGCCTTTATCCTGTATCTTTGACTCAGCCAGTCACCTTCTTAGTATGTATTTCACAGAAATTCTCAGAGATATGTGCAAAGATGTACATTCCAGAAAGTATTATTTGTAACAGCCAGAAGAAAATTGTAAATGTATGTATGCATTTGAAAATTGAAAAAAAAAAATGCTCGAAGACCCCCACCGAAATGTTCACAGAGGTTATCACTGAGTAGTGGAAGTACAGATGGCTATTATTTTTTTCTTGCCCTTTTCTACCCTCTCGGTAATGGTAAAGTATTCCTTACACAAAACAGAAAAAAAAAATCAGTTATATTAGTCATGTCTATAAACTTTGAAATAACATTGGAAAGTGCTGAAGCACGTTAACTGAGAAAAGTAGAATTCAAATTTCAGCCACGGTGAGATCTCAGGAAATCCATCAGTGGTTGCCTCTGGGCGATTGAAAAGGGATGACTTTTTTCTCAGTCTTACTACAGAGTACTTGTTATATTCTTACCCACACCCCTCCAAAAAAAAAATTATTTTGAAATAATCACATGTGGCCTGCTGAGTGCCAAGTTGCGTCGCCAGTGCCCTGTGAGGTGACCAGATGCACCAGATGTGCCGCATGACCAGCTTGTAGTAGCTTTTGAGGACTGGCTTGTCCCCCTCTGCCCTCCTCAAGAGCCGGGACCTCGCCTGTGGTCCCCGTGCTCTTCAACTCGGGGTCCGCACGGCCGAAGGTGAGGCTCTGGCGCCCCACGGTGCTCGGCTCGGGAAGTGCACGCGGACACCCTCAGGTGGGACTCCCTTCTCTGATGCGCCCAGGGCTGGGAGAGGGTTTCCTTCTTCCAAGCTGCCCACCTCAGGCAAGGACTCCTTTCCCAGCCCAAGGGGTCAGGTTTCCAGCATGATTTCAGAGGTTCTTATCCTGTCATTCATTTCATTTTTTCCAATCTGCTTTCCCAGAATCCTAGGCATGCTTTTTTCTCACTGACTTGACTGCAGGTTCAACTACTCTGCCCCAGAGAATGTAAACTTATATTTTATCATCACTACTTTTTGTTCAGAGGGGGAGTATGGTGTCACTGGAGTACAGCTCTGCAGCCAGAACCCTTGGGATCTCTGCCACCTACTAGCTGTGTGGCCCTGGGCAAGCTAACTCTGTCTGAGCCCCCGTTTCCAGGGGCATAAGGTACAGGACAGTATGAGGCTCAGTGAGACAGTGCAGAGGCTTATAAAGGGCCACAGAAAGGTTGGCACCGCAGCTTTTCCCCCATTTGGGGCCCTTCCCCTCAGTCCGGGCTCATTTCCCCAGATGTAACTCCCACCCCAGACTCCTACTCCACCTGACACACCCCGGTTCACAGCAGTCCAATTTCTGGACTGTAAGTTCCCTGAGGACACCGAACGTGTTGTCTCGTTCATCTCCTACTCCCAAGCTGAGTACAGAGTGGCACAAAGGGACATTATCTGCTTGTTTGCAGCCAGCCCACTCCTTCCTGGCGACCCTCACTGGTTCCTACTCCCAGAGGTGGCACCATGCTCAGACTGGGTCTGTTGTACTCACGCTGAGCTCAGGGCCCAGCATGTACCGGTGGAAGGGAGGAAGTTAGGAAGGAAAGGGCCTCCTTCAGGCTCCACCTCTCAGGGACTCCACAGGGAGAGCCCACACATGGCTGGGCGTTTCTTCTGTCCCAGCCTCTGCCCACTGGACACCACAGATGTGTACCCAGAGGTGCCTGGAGGGCTGCATCTTGATCTCCTAGAGCAGGGGTGAGACTGGGCAGCAGCGAGCATCCTCACGTGGGTGACCGCACATTTGTGTGTCTGTCCCTCAGAACACACAGTGACACCCACCAACAAAGACACCACAGCAGCCAGGGGTAAAAACAACTAGTGTATTGATTCGGGGAGCAGAGAAGGGGTGCAGATGAGAAATGTGGAGGAAAGGGGATCCTTAGTGTTTGCCAAAAACCACTGCCATGCACCCTCCACCCCTGCTCTCATCTTCCTCTCAGGGGTGGGGCCCCGCAGGCTCTCACCCCTTTTAGTAAGTCTCCCTCTCCCTCTTCCCCTGCACTCACGTGACCTTGACCTCCAGTGACTGGGCAGAGCCCACCCGGCTCTAAAGCTGGGTGAAAGCAGGTTCAAACTAATGTTTCTCCCCCCTCCATTCACCTCCACCTCATCCCCATCTCTTGTCTATATAAAGTACAGAAAAAGCAAGCACAGCTGGTACCTGGCTGGGGCAGGGGTGGGACTGGGGGTAGGCAGGCAGGCAGAGGCGCCTCAGCCATGGGCACTGGACCAATGGGGTAGCCCAGGGGCCTGACTCGGCCCTTCTCCCTTGGAGGCTGGCTGAAAAGAATCCACACCTGCCTCTCAGGCACCATGTTCTTGGGGTCCTGGAAGGAGGGAGTGCGGGGGAGGCAGCAGGCAGGGCAGAAAAGCAGAAACTCGGTTCTGTGAAAGCACCCCTGTCCCTTGGCTCCAGGAAGAAGCCCTCTTTGGTTTTAAGGCTGATACGGAGTTTCATGGAAGCAGGGAAAAGAAAGAGTGCATTGAGATAGATGCTTTTTTTTTTTTTTTTGCTTGTGTTTTTCCTTCAGTATAAAAACACTGTAGAAAATAACTTCTCTTAGAAAAAAAACAAAACGTAGAAGAAAAAAACCAAAGGGGTATTTTTCTTTGGCTTCAACCCCTCTCCCATGACAGGCAGGGAGGGGGTGGGCGTGAGGTGAGGAGGAAGCACGGGGCCTCCGCCCCCACCTCTGCCTGGCAGGTCCCAGATTACATGATGCTGCAGTTCTGGGGGTTCTAAGAGAAAAGAGAGGAGGGGGAGGTGTGAGCGCAGTGCTGGCCCCATATTCTCACCCTCAACCCTCAGCCCTGCCCTGCCCTCCAGTCTGGGGCTCAGGCAGGAGGGGCAGGACGCAGGACTGGACTGACTGAGATCTTGGGCTGCAGGGGGAAAGCTCCCACTCCCCCGGGGTGCGGAAGAGAAGGCTGTCCCCCTCACAGGGCCACCTTGTCCTTATCAAGGACCTTATCAAAGACCAGAGTCCTCTGCCTGTGGGGTGTGGAGGCAAAGGGACAACTCACCTGGGTTCGGGGACTGGAGTTGCCCAGGAGGTAGGAGCGGGTGACCAGGTTGTCCCCGAAGCTGCCACCCCCACTGCCCCCCACACTGCGGTAGCTGCGAGTGACTGTGACACTGGAGGCAGAAGAGCCAGAGGAGATGGATCCGCCCACCTGGGCTCCTGAGCTGCTGGCAGACGCCTTGTCGGCGGGCTGCCCGCATGTCCCACACAGCACAGTGCGTGAGCGCAGGTTGTACTCGGCAGGGTCCCCCGAGCCGCTGCAGTGGGAGCCCTGAGGAGGGAGACATGGCTCAGGCGAGACTGACTGCCCAGGCCTAACACCTGGCTCGGCTCCTGCAGGCTCCACTGGGCAGGATGGTGGGGATCTGTGCTCAAGGGACCGGAGGGATGATGACAGGGACTGGGAGGCTGGGTTGGGAGGAGGGGGAGGGAAGACACAAAAGGGGAGAAGGGCCAGGAAGACTTGGGGACAGGGAACTGGACTTGTGGCTTTGATTCTGTCCTAGCTACTCTAAGCTTAAGAGGGGAAGGAGAGAATAAGCAAGCCTGTAGGACAGCAGTCGTGCAAATTAAATTGGGGAGGGCAGGACAGAGAGAGAAAGTTCTTGCAAGAAAAATGGGGAAGAGAGGACAGGCATGCCACAGGAATCAGGAGGATCAAGAAAGGATATGCATGCAACGGGGGGCGGGGGGGCAGGAGAGAGGCAGGGCTGAATGCCCTGCGTCTGTCCTCCTGTCCCCTTCCCAGGAGACAGACCCAGACCCTCATCCACTGCTCCCATAGAACAGTCCATGGCATCAGAGAGTTCCCACTCCCGTCCTTACCAGAGTAGGGCACCCAGACACCTGGGTTCCCTGTTCAAGGTATGGGGAGGAGAGAGAAGAAAAGCCAGGGCAGCAAGTGAAGTTCCAAAACATTCTTTAATGAAAAGACTTTTGGCATGGGGAGGCCAGGGAGAGGCTGGCCCCAGGCCTGGCTGGGTGCCCAGTGCAGGCTTGGCCTCAGCGGCGGCTGCCACTCACATGGTGATGAATCAGGTCATCGCCATCCTCGTCCTCATCATCGTCAACTACAGTCACCGAGCGCACCAGCTTGCGCATGGCCACCTCCTGCCAGGGACCCAGGACAGGCCCAAGGGTTAGGGGCGGGCGAGGGGCGGGCTTGCAGAGCACCCACCCACAGGGAGCACCTAGTCCTGCCCCTGGGCCTGCTCCATGTCCAGCCTGCGCTCACTTGTCCTCTGTGGTGCTGGAGCCAAGGTTTTTACCCCAGAGGGACACCGTCAAACTCTGGGTCTGAGTGCAGTCCTGCCTGGAACAATGCCCGCTGTCTAATCCCCACCCTCCGGAGGCTGGGGTCTGCCCACTGGGGGGACTGCACCACAGAGCTGGGAGAAAGGGGCCCTGAATTGGTGTCCCTGGGTGGGGGCTGTGGTGACAGGGGGGCCTCGCCCAGCATCCCACAAGAGGCCTGGCTGCAGCATACTCACCTCCCCAGAGGAGCTGATGAGAGCCGTGCGCAGGCTGTTCCCGCAGCCCCAGGTGTTCTGTGCCTTCCACACCAAGTCGGTGGGGGGGCTGTGGGTAGCCCCAGCTCCTGCTGCCCAGATCTAGGGAGGGAAGATTCCAGAAGGGTGTTCACTCCAGTGCACCCTCCTCAGGCCAGCCTGTCCCCACCCCAGCAGACCACCCCCATTCCAAACACCCTACCACTTACCGTCACCACCTGGCCAGCCTTCAGGGTGAACTTTGGTGGGAAGCGGTAGGTCAGCAAGGGATCGTCTCCGTTCTGGCGCTTGATCTGCCAGTTGCCCATGGTCTGGTCCTACCAGGAAGGGATGGGAGGGGAAGATGGGGGACGCTGGCAGAGGCTTCCGGGTTCCTCTCGCTCAAGGGTGCGGGCAGGCACAATCGGAGGCACTCCCCTCACCCCTACAGTGCCCTTGCACCGCAGGGTAACAGCTGCGCTCTGTGACATTTATGCTGTGACCTGTGGACACATGCTGTGCGGGACACACTCCATATATTCACCTCCCCCACAGAGTTGGGGACTACCATTCACCCCCATTTCACAGACGAGGAGACTGGTGCTCGAGGGGTGAAATAAATTCAGGGCTGCAGTGTGCAGGAGGTACGTGCTCACCCAGGTCTGCCTCTTTCCAAACCTCCCCCCTGCACCTTGGGGTCATGTTCACAGCCTCCTGGCCCACCAACCACCTACCTCGTTGGACTTGTTGCGCAGCCTCACGAACTTGCCGTCCTCATCCACCTCCTCTACAGCCACGCGCCCGCTGGTACGTGCATGCTGCGAGAAGCTGCTGCGGCTCTCTGCCTCCAGCTTGCGCTTCTTGGTGACGCTGCCCCCACCCTGCGTCTGGGATGAGTGGGAGGAGGCACGGCCACGGCTGCGCTGTGAGGTGGGGCTGGGGGACAGGCGGAGCCTGGGGACAGGAGACAAAGTGGGGGGCTTCATCAGTCAGGGCCATGGCAGGCCAGAGGCAGCTGGGAGCACCCCAAGTCTTCCACAGCCCACCTCTCCTCCTCGCCCTCCAGCAGCTTCCGGTAGGCGTGGATCTCCATGTCCAGCGCAAGCTTGATGTCCAGCAGCTCCTGGTACTCGTCCAGCTGCTGCTGCATCCTGGCCCGCATGTCAGCCATCTCCCGCTCCTTCTCGGCCAGCAGCCGCCGGCTGGTGTCCCGCTCCCGGGCCAGCGAGTCCTCCAGGTCCCGCAGCTTCGTCTCCTTGGCTGCCAGCTGGGAGAGGCAGAAGCGGGGGCTAGTGAGCTCCTATGGGCCCCGAGTATGCAGGGGGAGGGGGAGGAAATACCCAGCTGCTGTACCCAGGCTTTCCAGGCTCCTGTAAGGACCTGTCTTGGGCCCTTAACATGGTCTGGCCTGGCGACCAGAAGCTTTCCCAATACCTAACAGAAATCTCTCCTTCTGAGGCTAGAACCTATTTCTTCCTGTCACAAATGACATTGCCAGCCAGAATAATGTTGATGCTTTTAACGCCTTGCAACTGAGTCTCGTGGGGGGACCTATGAGTTTGGGAGGACAAGAATGAGCTCCCTTTTCAAATGGAAATCAAAGGCTCTGAGAAGTGGAGGTCATACAGGTGAGATAGGAGGAGAACAGCAAACAGGCCATGTTCTGTCCCCCTCTCTGCCCCTCTCCCATCCTGCCCAGACTATTGGCCCATTTGGGAAGGGATGAGGAGTGACTGCACCTGCTTCTGTAGCTGGCTGAGCTGGGCTGACAGGCTGTCGATGCGCACGCGGGATTGCTGCAGCTCCTCGTGGACCGCCCCCACCAAGTTGCTGTTCCTCTCAGCCGACTGCCTGGCGTTATCCAGCTGGAGGGCAGGGCACAGGGTTAGGGCTGCAGAGGCCTGGGCACCCTGAGCTCCCTACCTCCACCCGAGCCCTGGTGGGCAGAGGTGGCACCTTGGCAGAGTAGGTCTTCTCCAGCTCCTTCTTGTAGTGCTCCACCTGCTCCTCATGTTGGGCCCGTAGCTCCTGCAGGGCATCGGCCAGCCGGGTCTCAAACTCACGCTGCTTCCCATTATCAATCTCCACCAGCCGGGTCTCATGGCGACGCTTGGTCTCGCGCAGCTCCTGGAATCAAAGTCAGAAGTAGGTCCTCGGAGGCTCAGACCCAGGTGGCCAAGCTCCGTGCCCAGTTCTAACCCATGAACCACTGTCAGCCCCACTGTGACCGGGGAGCTGGGTGATGGCCACCCCCATGCCCATCCACCAGCACAAGGGAGCCAGGGAGGTGAACCCTGCACATGGCTGAGCCTCCAGCCCCAAATGTGGGGCCTGCCAGCATGCAGCCCCACTCCTCTGGCCTGCAGGACCCACCTCACTGTATATATTCTTCTGGAAGTCCAATTCCTCCTTCAAGGTCTGCAGCCTGTTCTCAGCATCGACCCGCCGCAGCATCTCATCCTGAAGCTGCTTCTTGGCCTCACCCAGCGCTGCCTCGAGCTGAGAGGAGGGGGCAGAGGTCAGGCAGAGGGGTCAGACAACAGCAGTGCTGGAAGGAGGCTGAGAAATGGACTGTTCCCAGTGCATCCCTTTCTATGTGCAACAAAGGAGTGACAGCTTTGGATGCCCACAGAGATCCTCACTCACAGCAGCTACTTCGGGGAGATACTGTGCCCAGAGGGGAGATAGCACCTGCCTGCCCTCTCTGGCAGTTCCCATAAAGGAGGTATGTCCCAAGTCCAGAGGGAAGAAACCAAAGTGTGCCTGGGGCAGTAGGAGAGGGTCTGGGAAGGGCTCCAAGAAGCTGAGACCTGAAGCACAGGTCAGTGGGACCTGGAGAGGGACACTGCCATGACTACAGGGCAGAGAACAGCATGTGCAAAGGCATTGAGGTTTGAAGGGACACATGTACTTTGGGGTCTTCAGGAGGGTCAGTCCTGCTGATGCCTGAGGGATGGGGTTGGGCTGGATCATGAAGAGATGCACCCTTGGGTCGGCCGATTGGTGCATTGGTTAAGAGTTGGCTTGAGACACCAGCTCTGAGCAGCAGGGCCCGGGTTCAGATCCCACATGAGGGTCAGTGATGCTGCACCCTCTACAGCTAAGATGGTGAACAACAGCTCGACCTGGAGCTAGGCTGTGTGAGTTGCCAGCGGAAGCGTAGGCTGCAGTGGGGCTGGCCAACAGCTAGCGTGTGCGTTCCTGAGCTGCCGTGAGCAGCCGTCCAATGGCCGGCAAGCGACTGCCTCACCCGGGAAGAGCGCAATGATAATACCAACATAGGGCAGTTAAGCGACGTCATCCACAACTAGACTGAAGAACCAAAGGACAGCAACTTGTCTGTTCCCCTTTCCCAATTCCCCAATGCTGTTCCCCTCCCCCAATTCCCCAGTAAAATGAAAAAAAAAAGAGATGCGCCCTTATGTGCCATGAAAAGACCCTCTGGAGCTTGGGGGTGGGGGTGGGGGAATGAGGGGGCCTTTCTTAGATCTTCATCTAGAAAGCAAAGGCTGGCCAGTGACACTGGGAAGGGCTGGGGTTAGGGTGGAGCCAGAGGCAGGGACCCAGAGAAGAACAGCCCAGGCTTCCTTGGTTCTGTAGTCAACCGGTTGGCATCTCGCGGTCTGTCCATGGGGTGTTGTGGTGGCAGGGCCTGGGAGGGCAGAGAGCCCAGCACGGAGGCTGGGCAACTGACTCATGCTGGCCCTGCTCTGTGCACATGAGGCTGTGACACTGGGAACAAGCCAGCAGCTTTGATTCTGTTCCCCAGGTTGGGACGTGAGAAATTAGAGGATAGAACAGACAGCAAAGTGTCTTGAAAGTAAAGACCACCTGCCCAGTTAGGAAATTATGATACGGGAAAAAAAAAAAAAAAGTAAAGACCACCACACACACACACCACACACCAAGCATTAAGAACGCACGTCCCGCATGTGACCTACCGCCAGCTCCTGGCTGGGCTCTGTGGATGGCCTAAGCTCCTCTCCTGTCCCCCCAAGGAGGTCACAGCTCTCTATAGGAGGGTGGCCGGGGAGGCACCCATGGCCAGACACAAGTCATTGCGAAGTTAAATGGAAATAACTTGTGGAAGATTTTAATTTCAGTGCACTGGGCAGAAAGGAGGGTGGAGTAGGAGTGCGGTGATGCAAGGGCAGGTGAATGGCTCTGAGGCCAGGGGACAGGTTCAGATCAGGCACCTCCTGAGAGCAACTGGGGTAGGAGAGACTATGCATTTGTGTGGTGGTGGAGGGTGTTAGGCATGCCTGGGGGGCGGCCTCACCTTGGCCACTTGGCCCCGCAGGTCATGGAGCTCGCCCTCCAGCGTGCGCTTCTCACTGAGGGCAGTGCTCAGTGCGGCCTCCTTGGAATTGAGCAAAGCCTCCAGGTCCTTGAGTCGGGCCTGGGCAGCCATCAGGTCTCCCTCCTTCTTGGTATTGCTAAAGGAGCAAGGGAAAAGTGGATTGAACGGGGGGGGGGGGGGGAGTCTGTCTCTAGACAGAGCCAGGTTCCCCAGGGCGAGGCAGGTCAGCTGTGGGGCTTGGCTCTGCTGTGCCTCCAGCTGCCAGCAGAGGGCATCCTGGGTTTGGGTTTGTCTGCATCTGTCAGCCTCTGGGGCTGGGCTCCCACTTCCCCCAAGGTCCCCCAAACCCGGTTTCTGCTTCTCCACCCTTCCCATGACTCAGTGCTCAGGAACGTGCCTGGGGCCAAGGGCAAAACTCGGTCCTGTGAGATGAATGCTTTTCCCTCTCTCCTCTCCCATTCCTTCCCAAAGAGACAGGGCCACCTTTGTCTCCTGCCCCTTCCCACACAGGGCCGGAACCTTCTCCTCCCAGACTCCACCCACCTTCCATTCAGCCAAGCCTCCCTCCCTACAGGGATCCAGACACCCAGGCTCTACGCTTCTCTACCGCTTCTCAGTTTGAGCCCCAAAGGTGTTGGTCACCTCTGCTAGTCCCTTTTACACTCTGGGGGCTGTGGGGAGGGAAAGCCCGGTTAGAGGTCAGAGAGATCTGGGATAAGACAACCAGGCATGGTAGGGAGCCTTCCCTTTCTCGGATCCTTATTCTGGGCAGAGCACAGGGGTTCCAGCCTCCCCCATCCACTCCCTCCATCTGGGCCTCATCAGAGCAGAGGGAATGCTGAGTCCTCCCCGTCCACCACAGACCTCAGCATCTGCTCCAGACATGGCGCCCACACCTCCCTGCCACCTGGATCCCAGCCTTGAACCTCCCCATTCCTCAAACAGGGTAAAGCTTTAGCTAGAACCAAGCGAACGGGGGCTGCCGCTGCCACTCCTCCCCTTTCTGGGCCCCTGATTATTTTTGCTGGATGATGAACTGAAGAAATAGAGGGGGCCTATTTTCTTATAAACCTCTGGAGAATCTAAGACCTCTCCAGATGTTATGGTCCCTTCACCAGTGTCTGGTGAGGGAAAGCCGTAGACCCAGAGGGTGGGGGAGAGCCACGGGGCCTGGTCCCAGCTGCCATCTGCAACACATCAAACCTTCAGCACGAGCCCACCACAGCAGATGGGGGAAAAAGGAAAACCAAACGTGGGCAGGGGAGAAAATTCTATCCTGGAAAGGAGAAATGTGGCCCTGCCAACAGACTTCTGCCACAGAAGTGCTAAGCTCCAAGAGACCTAGGCAGCAGGAGAAAGCCAGGCTTCAGGAGGTTCTGGAAGGGGGATGGCTGAGGCAGTGTTCTGCCACCTTAGATTTCAAACAGGAGTCACCTCCCCTTCAACCGGGAGGCGACAGAGTGACATCAGCCAGGCCCCCACCAGCCTGCATGCCTGCTCGTGTCCAGGCCTCTGACTACACCTCAAAACAAGCTGTTTAATGCAACGGGGTCTGTCTCCTGTGAAAAAGAGGCCCTTCCAGAACTGGAGGATGTCTCCCCTCCTCTGTCTCAGCCAGAAAAGCTAAAAATAAAGTCAAAACCCAGCTCGGGTTTTGGCTGCCATCCGGCCCAGCGCCTGGCTGGGAGCACAGCCCCAACTTTCCATGACTTCAGAACTTTTCCGAAGCTGAGGCAGCTGCAGGGGGAGGAGAAAAAAGAAAAACCGCTGGTAAAAAGAAGTGGTGCAGCAGACATGGGCTCCGAGCACCTTGGGTCGACTCCAGGCAGGCAAGGGCTCCGAGACGGGGCCCCTCCACCCTGCAGGCTAACAGCCACAGCCGGCCATACTGGGGGGCTCCCAGAATTTAGAGAACTGGAGGCAGCTTGGAGTGGATTCAGCTCAACGCCCTCCTTAGCTAAGGAAACCAAGGCATGGAAGAGGAAGGTAAAGGGCCCAGAGTCAAGCACAGCAGGGTCAATTCTCGCTGCCTACCAGGACTCCTCCCCCACCTCACTGCTTCCTAAGCCACAGATCTAGAGAGAGGCAGAGCCAGCCTGAGCTGGGAGAAGCAGGAAAAACAAGCAGCCCAAGGGTGTCTCTTCCCTAGATCTGCCTCCCCAGCCTGCTCGGACACCAGAAAGGGAACTCCAGGAGTCCTGCTTGAACACACCCCTTCAGCAGCAGAGCCAGGCAGACACTAAGTGGAAATCAGAAGTGCACACTCTCCTGCTCCCCTCCCCTGGAGCTTATAGTCAAATGAGTTCAGGACTATAACCTCTTCCCTTCCTACTGCTCCCAAAGAGGGGTGGCGGTAATAATAATAATAATGATAATAAAAACAGCAAACATTTATATACAGCTGATGGTGTACCAGATGCTGCCCTGAATCTTACGCTGATAACATGGTCTTCACAGCTTCCCCACAAGATAGATGCTATTGCTATGTGATTAGGCACATCGAGGCACAGAGAACTGTGTCCTGCAGCAAGTCAGGACTCCACTGGGACCAAGTGCTACTTCGGGACGAAGGGGGCTGCTTTCTACTCCCTCCTGGAGGCCGTTTCAGGGCTGAGACATGCACTTGCACACAAGGAAACCATGAGCAACAGCCTTCGCGGTTTTCTTGGCCAGGCGAGGGGAGCTCCCCTCTGTGGGGAGAAGCTACTATCATTTATGGCCTATGACTCAGACCTCGGGTGCTCTGTGGCCAGGGAGCCACATGCACTCCCCGAGATGGCTCTCCTACCTCCTCCCCAGGCTTGCCCGCCCCAGCCCCTTGCTAGCTGGAGTCTTCAGAACTAGCCAGGAACCCAGACAGACCTCGGCCAGGGGTTCCACCCAGGGCAGTGGTGCTGCCTTGCTTGTGCCCGAATCCACTGGGGGTTGGTGGTGGGAGAGCTGGGCACGTGCTGACTGGGTGGGGCAGGCAAGGGGAGCTGGGAAGGGTGGGAACCAAGGGACCCACAGGTGAGTCATCCCCAGGCTGACAATACCCGGGCAGGGGTCGGGATATCCTCTAGTGCCCACAGGGGAGACACTGGCTTTGCCCATGTCCTGCCCCAGGTCCCGTGTCGTGCATGTGGGGGGCACCTCTCTCCCTCTCGTCCTCAGGTTCCTCAAGCACAGGACTGGCCCATCCCAGCTGCCTCATGAGACAAGAAGGGCTGGGCATCCTGTTGCTAACTCTTCCCACAGCTGACTAATCTGATCTCTGAAGGAGGGAAGACAGTGGGGTGGAGGAGGGCAAGCAGCCGTGAGGACAAGAATAGGGTAGAAAGGAGAGCTGGGAGCCTGCTAGGCTGAGGCTGGCAGGATGGGATGGGGAAGCCCAGCTCCAGGCCTCTGCAGGCCAGGACTCTGGGGGCTGCTTTTGGGAAAGAAAGGCGCCCAGCGTAGCAAAGGGGCTGGGTGGGCACAGGGCCAGGCACTGGCCCGCCCGCTGAGTCACCCTCCTCAGCCCAGCTAGATGCCAGATATGGAAGCCTAGGCCTCTGCAGGCCTGTTCGGGCCCAGTGGCTGGGAGCAACTTGCTAGGCCCCAGGGAGGGCCCCCATTTCCTGTCTGGGCTGAGGAAGAGACAGGGGAGCAGAGATATGGGCTGGGGCAAAAATAAGAAGTGGAGGGGAAGATGGCCAAGGGGGCTTCCTCAGACCCACCCCAGTTCCCTTTCAGGTCATACCTCTGCTGCTCAGCCTCACCCACCAGTGGACCAACAGAGTTCCCCATGGCTGCTCTGAGACCCCGGGGGAGGGGTGGACCCCAGGGGGCAAGAGAGCCCAGGTCTCTGGCTCCAGCATTTCCTGCCTCAGAAGAAAGGGCGCCCCCTGTGGCTGGGCAGGGCACAGCCGGCTCTGTGGGTAGCTGGCTTAGGGACACCTCTCCCCTATCTTCCCAGGTGTCTAGACCTCTGGGCAGACTGACTTCCTGCCTGGTGATGGGGTGGCTAGCTGCCACCCCAAGCCTCCTGCACGGTCCAGCCACTGATCCCTTGCAATATATCCCCCTTCCCTCTCTCCATTTATCCAAATACCCCCGCAGCCCTGGCCTGGCTCCCCTTCCCAAAAGCGGTCAACTGTTGTTTTACCTGCTGGTTTCTTGTTTTCATGTACATTGTGTCTCTGGGACTTTTCCCTGTGTGTCCCCTGATACCCTGACACTAGGAGGCTCATATATGCTCAAGACTTCTGGAGGGACCTCCTCCTAGGCCAAATCCTGCACTTTTACAGATGGGGAAACCGAGGCCTGGAGAAGGGCAGGTTCAGACACGAAAAACCTGCCCACCCAGTCACCTCAGGACACTCACAGCACATAGGACAGAACACAGACAGGGCACACAGACTGGCATGGAGACACCCAGGAAGAGAGGCTGAGACACATGGTGACCTCTGCCTCACTTATTGGGAGACACTTCAGTGAGAGTGTCACAGAGGCCCAGTGAAACCGGCCTCAAACTTCACACACTCCCACAACAAAGCCATGAGGTCTGACGTCCCCCACCCCCTAAAGGAACCACTGCTTGGTTTCTTGGCAGGTCTGTGGGTCTGCCCTCATTTTCAGGTCAGGGCAGGATGTGGGAAGGCTGGGACATCTAGCTTCCCTGCTCTGGCATTCAAGGCACCATTCCTCTCTGTGAAAAGGGGACCTTAAAAAGGAAGTGAGGGGCAGGTATTCTAGGACTTAGGAGCCCCTCAAGCCTTCCCCAAACTCCACCCTGTAAAGTTCCGAATGTCTTATACCCAGAAAGCATGTGGTAGTCCCCCACAGAGCCCTACTGCTGGCCTCCCCACTTGGGCTCATGTACCCTCAGCAGCCCTGACCCTGCTTCCACACGCCTCTCTAGGGTGTGACAACCCGTCACACATGTTGGGGGCTGAGGCCCATCTGATCCCCTTTCAGAGCCACCAGACTCTCAGCTGTCCTCCCCTCAGACAAAACCGGGTCTTAATCCAAGCAGAAGGAGGGTGGGGATGGGGAACTGGAACCGTGCTGAGAAGGTGCATAGGAGGCCTGCTGACAAGTGCAAACGCAGCCTGGCAGGAGGCCTGAGTCAGAGCTGCTGGGGATACCAACGTGGCAGGGTGCGGCGCTAGGAGAAGCCTACAGCCACCGGCCACAGCACTGGGGTCCTGGGCAATCGGTGGCTGGCATCCTGAACTGCACCCTCAAGGTCCCCTGCCAAACGCCACTTTCCATCTTCTGGGCCTTTCTCTCCAGAAATCATTCCTGTATTGTCACATAAATGCAGGGGTAAGGCCTTGGGACAGACCAGAAGTGGGGCCATGGAGTGTAGAGGGATGGCCTAGGAAGTAATAGAACACTTTGGGGGGCCACTGGCCAAAGGGAAGGACACTTAGAGGACCCCCACAGGTAGGCGACTCAGCAGTCCCTTCTTAGGACATATTAACCCTTCATCTGGTGGCTCCTGGTTATTAACCCTGACTACAGTGGGAGGGTGCCCAAGATCAAGAACTGAGGTGAGGGAGGACCTAAGAGTTCTGGTCTCGCAGCATTCCAGCTCCAGACTAGGAAGCTGCACTTCTCTCCCCGGCCAGCAGAGGGTGGCAGCTTAGCACATTGCAGGAATGTGCGAAGATGTGGGGGAGGTGGAAATTAAGAGTCTCCAACTCCCCTAAGCCAGCCCCAAAGGGACTCATGTCCTGTCCCCACTCCATGGGTCCCCCATCTGATTCAGACCCTCATCTCTTCAGCAAGAACAACCATCCTAATTTCAAGAAAAGGCCACCCCTCAGCATTTTTTTGTACGGGACAAGCTCCGGGTCTCCCGTTAACTCTCCACTCTGTCCCCATACTGTGACTCACTCAGCCCCTGAGCTGGGCCTGGGATCCCAGCCAGAAGTATTCCTGGCTCCCACAGGCAGGATTTGGGCTTCCTCTCCCACAAAGGGGCAGGGAGGCCCCCAGCCCGCCTCCTTCCCAAACTGTCCTTTTCCTTGAGGAGATTGTTAAGGACCCAGGCCTCCTCACAGCCCAGCCTCAGCATGGGTGCAAGGGTGGGAGACAGGCAGCTCAAGGTCACGCTCCCTTCCCTCTGGCTCCAAGCACATGCTGTCTAATCCTGGGTCCTGCCTTTCCCAGGGCTACCCTCCTCTCCCAACACAGGTCAATGGGATGTATGTTCTCTCTCCTTCTACACGAAACAGTACTTCCCACCACCCTGAACTGTCTTTCCTACTAGCAATGAAAGCAAAGCCTAAGCCAAGAGTGTGATGTCATAACAACTAAACGTTTCTAACAAACTTTGTGAGAGAGAGAGAGAGAGAGAGAGAGAGAGAGAGAGAGAGAGAGCACCTTAGTACTTGTGGGAAATATTTCTATTAACAATAGCACTGACTATTAATTATATTCACATTCATTACCTTTGATTTTAATATTTATAGCCTAGCATATTAGAGGGCTGTCTGCTCACTTTGGGGGTCACGGCACTACTTTTGGAACCTGAGGGATCTCTGGGGACCTTCTGCTCTAGCACTTTATTGCTAAGGAAATCCAGAGAGGGGAGGTAATTTGCTCAAGGTCACACAGCAATTGAGTGGCAGGGCCAAGCCTAGAGCTATGGCCACCCAGGGCCAGGGCTGTTTCCATTCCCCCCACACTATCTTGTCATTTTGTTGGTGGACCACCCTTGTTAAGAGGTGAGACCCTGCAACCTCCCCTAGCCTCTCTCTGGATAGCTCCAAGTTATTAAAGCTTGGCCTGTGTCCCCATCAGTACACAGCAGTTAGGAATTGGATGAGCTGCCCTCGTGTCTAGGCCTCTGAGCCAGACGTGGTCTTGGCTGCTGCAGCTGCTGGAGGTGGTGAGGCGGCTGGGGAGGAGGGGAGTGCGGGGGAGGACAGCAGAAGGCACAGTTGGTAGGTGAAGGCGTCTCCTACCAGTTGTTTTCCCAGCTGTCCCTGGCTTCAGCCCTGACACTGAGCTTCTGAATCACTGGGGGTGGGACTGGGACTGGGGACAATGGACCCAAACAAGGGTGAGTCTCAGGCTCCCGAAGGCCAGGGAAGTACCACCCAGGGGCATTGATGGTGGGAAGGCAATCGGGGACCCTCGTAGGAATTGTCTCTTGCTTCTTTTGGGCTTCTT
Source organism: Aselliscus stoliczkanus (assembly GCA_033961575.1). Lineage (NCBI taxonomy): Eukaryota > Metazoa > Chordata > Mammalia > Chiroptera > Hipposideridae > Aselliscus > Aselliscus stoliczkanus. Next base: position 107,511,341 of record CM066739.1, on the reverse strand, counting down.
AAGTACTACTCAGCCCCCAGGTTTAGCTCACCTTCTTCTTTCCCTTTGAATCAGAATGTGGACTTGGAGGGGAGGAGGGGCGGGGCAGAGATAACATCAGGAGGCCCCCTCAGTGAGGACTGGTGCCCAGGTATCCTCAAAGGCCTCCATCCAGGGACACAGCCTCCTTCTGACCTAAGCAGACAATTGTGAAAACAAGTCTCAAGGCGGGAGTCGCAGCCTCCCAGAGGCTCTATCTCCTGATCCATGGCCTGGCAGGGCCCTGGGTCTTTCCAGGTACAGGCTAGGCAAAGACCATTGACCAAGTGTTAACAGGCCCTAGCAGAAGAGCAGAGTACCAAGGCATCACTGGTCTCAAAGCAGAATCTCCAGTGCAGGAGGGAGTCTAGGCCACCACTCCACCCTCCTGACCTTCCAACCTGCTCCATAAGCTAAAAGGGTAGATTTAATGGTATGAGCATTCAACTGGAAGTCAGAAGTGGACCTGCCCTCAGGTCCTCCCCTGTCATTCCCTGCTGTGTGACACGGAACAAGCCTCTGCTGTGCTTGTCCTGATGAGAGTGTGGATGGACCTCGGCTTGCACCCACTGCCTGTCCCCACCGGGCTGCTGCGTAAGGCGGGCAATCCAGGAAGTTGTCAAGCACAGGGGCCTCGTCCGGCGGGAAGAGACACTTCTGCTTTGTGGGCCTGGGAGCTTCCCACTTCTGACTCAGGCTTCCTCCACCAGTTCCGCAGGGGAAGAGCCTGGCACTGTCCTGCAGCCCAAGCCCGTAACTCTGGCCTCAGCTCTAGAACACTTGCGCACACTGCCTGTCCAGAGCCCTGGTTCCAGGCCACCACAGAGGTCCCAAGGAAGGGGACGGGAAAAAAATCCCAGGACCTCATCGTGGGGAGTAAGGGGATGGGGTGGAGATGCAGAAATTCAGGCCCCCATCCCTCCCTTTGAGACATCTGCTGTCTCTACTGTCTCCCATTATCTCTTGTAAAGCAAGCAGGGTGGGAAGGAGGGGGGCAGGCTGAGTCATCCATCCAGCTGTCTTGCCTGGGATGGGGCCCTGCTCCAAGCCTAGACCCCAGGCCGGCCTTCCCTTATTCTCCCTATACTTGGGCTCCAGAACAGAAAGAATGTGTGTATGTGTGTTTGTGGGGTTGGGGGAGGAGGAGGGTTCTGTATGGAGCCCACAAAACAGCTCGACAAGAGGGTACCCCAAACCCCTGGGTGTGGTCGAGGTGCCCAGGGTGGACCACAGGATCTTACAGAGAGCTCTGCATCCCAACACAAAGCCTGGGCCTGAACTCGGAGCTCTAATTAAACATTAAACCAGACAACACCTTCTCTCTAGGTTTTAGTGCAAGGACAGGTCCCTCCTCCTCTCCCAAATTTTCATTCTGCTCTTCTCCACCTCACCCTGAGCACAGCAGATGCAAAAGGGAGCAATGAATCCTAGCTCCTCCCACTGGGGACATGGTTGGGGATTGTCACCCCAGTCTGAGCCCTCTTTGTCTCCACCCTGCTGCCCATTGGCCTAAGATCCAGGTGTGCAAAGCCACCCCCCTTTTCCGGAAGCCCAGCCTCCCCAGCCAGGATCAGTGGGGGAGAAGAGTGGCAGGTGGCTAAATATAACATGTACGCACGCCACCCCCACCCCTGCCCCACGTGCATACATCCCCGCCTGGTGTCCCAAGCCTGGACAGCTGCACCAGAAGGCAGAGGAGACAGGCTGCTGTGGCTGGCTTAACATGGGACCACAGCCTCCACTTGGCCTGTTACCCCATCAGCTAGGAAAGCCCTTCACAGGAATGTGAGATGGGGGGCTTTGGTGGTTGCATGGACAGGTTTCCAAATTTGACATTCTCTGGGACACCCCCCCCCAGCTTGCCTCCTGTCTGTCCTGCTAACTAAATTGTTCACATCACTAGTGAAAAAGACAGGAGTTGACCCCTTTCAATGGAAATAAACACCCATCTCCCCACACAGCAACTCCCTACTCTTCACAGAGATGGATCTGCGGCACTCAGGAGGCCTGGGTTGGGGGCTGGTGAAGGGGTGGCAAGAGTGGAGAATGCCTAGAGGGCAAGAGTTCAGATAAGATGAAGGGAAGGTCAAACCATAGGGCCCCCACACCCAGGGATCTGCAAGCACCATTGGTTCTCTTTGGTTTAGGTCTTCATGGAGAAAGAGGCAGTACATATGAGGAAACCAAATTCTTGCGGGGCTGAAGAGGGGCTAAATTTCCAGGCTCCAAAGGCTTTTTAAGATGAGGGTGGAGTCAAGTAGGGTGGGGTAGGGTGGATCCAGGATGGGTGAGGGAGGAGTGGCCTGAAGCTTCCAACGGCTGGATTTCAAAAATGTCACTGTATCCCAGCAGTTTATTAAGGCAAAGATCAAAAAAAAAGGCAGAGGTTGAGAGGACCGGCCAGAGCAAAGGCGGCTGGTACTGGCTGGGAAAATGAAATGGCTCACCCCAAGGGAGGGAGGCGGAGAGAGACAGAGCCCTAAACCCTCCAAGGCACCAACCAGGCAGAGAGGGTGGGGAGGCCACCGGGGCAGCCAGACCTGGGCATAACACAACTTCCTGAGCTGGAGCCTCTGCCCTGGCTCCCTCCCTCCCTTACATTCCTGGGCCAACCAGGCCAAGGGCTGTGGGAGCTACAGCGGAGCTGGAGCCAGAGCCGGGAGCTCCGCTCTCCTGGAGCTGTTTGGGGGGCTGTCAGAGTCCAGGGAAGATCCCAGAGATGCAGCGAAAAGGAGAGCTTCGCAACTATTAGAAAGAACCCGAATAGGGTTGGGCCAAGGGGGCCACCTCCACGCCCCTGCAAGGGGGGAAAAGGGGTCACCCTGCCTTGGTGATCTCTCTTCAGCACCAGTGGACATCTGCCAAGTTGGGAGTTGTCTTAATGGACATCAGGTATTCAGAGCCAGTCTGGGCAAAATTGGCACTGTGCCAAGCCTGCCAAGAAAGTTCCAACAGGACCCTTTCACCCATTCCAATGTGTCCTGGGATGCCCAGACTTCTTAGACCTGGTGGGGTCAGTTCTGCTTTGCTCAAGCCCCTCCCCCAGGCTCCAAATGGCTGGCAAACCTTCCCCTGACTGAATGGGCCTACCATCATCCCCTACTTGGCCCTGATGCACCCACCATTCCTTGGATACCCCACCCTCTCCCAGACACCCCTCCCTTCTCTGTCCTCTCCTGCCGATTTCCCTTGGCACTGCCAGTCACCCGCTAGGGGCAGTTCCGGGGAGGGAGGAGACTATATGGCAAAGTTATCAGCCGCTTGGGGCCGGGCAGGGGTGACCAGTCTGCCCGCACACCACCACCTGGGCAAGCCGCCACCTGGGCGCACTCACCGCGCTTTAAGCTCCTTAAACTCTTCGCGCACTTTGCTCAGCTCCAGCTGCAGGCGGGCGCGTTCCTTGGCCACCGAGTCGAGGGTCTTGCGGGCATCGCCGAGCTCGGCCTCATAGGCGGCCTTGATGCCGGACACCTCGCGGCTGACGACCTCCTCCGACTCGGTGATGCGAAGGCGCAGACCTGCGTTCTCCGTCTCCAGCGAGCGCACACGGTCGATGTAGACCGCCAAGCGGTCATTGAGCTCCTGCAGGTCCTCCTTCTCCTGAAGCCGGGTGATGCGGGTAGGCGACAGCGGGGTGGAGCTGGCCTGCGCCCCGCTGCGGGTGGCGCGCCGCTGGGACGGAGTCTCCATGGCCGGCAGGATGGCAACGCTGCCCGCGGGGCAGGGATCCCGGAAAGGGCGCGGGGCTCGGGCCGAAGGACAGAGACGGGTCGGGGCTGGGGTCCGGGTCGGAGCGCGCCAGCCGGCTGGCTCTCGGCTTGCTCCAGGCAGGCGTGGGGATCTGGGCCGGGTGCTGTCAGACCTGGGATCCGGGTTGGCTGAATTGGCTGCGGCGCTCCCGCGAACACTGAGTCACCGGCGTCTGGGCAAAGGCTCTAATAGGTCCTGGGAATGGGAGGAGGGGCCACTGCTCTTAAAGGGGCCGTCGCATACCCACGGGGTGGAGGCGGGAATGGCGAGCAGGACAGAGGACTACCCAGCCCCGGCGGAGTCCAGCCCCACCCACCCTCTCCCTCGCACCTCAATCCGCCCCGGGCTTCGCTGAAGCTCGCGTCTTGGTTCCCGCTTGCTCAGCGCTCCTGGCTGCAAGCTTGTCCCAGCTGCCTCTGGCCTTGGGAATAGAGGGAAGAGCCAAGGGGTGAGAGTGGGTGGGCGAAGGGTGGGGGTGGGAGGGAAAGTGGATGTAAAGTAAGGGGGGGGGCGCTAGGCAGGCAGATCCAGGAAAGGCGGGGAGGGCTGAGGCTGGTGCCCATCAGGGTGACTCACTCTTCCACCACCAGCTCCCCCTATCTTCCCCAAAGTAATAGTGAGTCACCCTTACCCCCCTCTCCACACATGGGCAGCCCATTCAAAGCTGCCATCTCAGAATGCCAGGGTGGGGTGGGGAAGGAATGCCTGGGTTCCCTGGGAGGAGTGGGGGACACAGCAAAGTCCCAGATTCTGAGGTCCATCCCCTTCCTTCCCATCCAAAGCAACTGGAAAAAGAGGCTGTATAGGTTCCTCCCCTTCCAGTCCCTTCCTACTGCTTACCCCACCCTGCCAACTCCAGGACTGTACTGATTTTTTTTTTCCAGGACTGTACTTATTTTAATGGATAATGTAAAACAGATACCAGAGCTGTGTGTGCACTCATCACGTTGCCAGGACACCAGGTCCCAAATTTTTGTGGTTCCCAAAGGGGCCTGAAAGGGGGAGCAGGGCTAAAGACTGGGGGCTGGGTGGCCAGTGGTGGGTCTCCATCCTGGTTGCAGCCAGAGAGGGGGTAGTGGGTAGGGACAGCAAAGCCCCTACAACCTTGCTGGCTGCAAAGGCCAGCACTGCCCTTATCTACATTCCTCTCTGGCCAGGTCTGCTTCACAGCTGGTCCTCTCACAAAACAGGATCAGCCAGGTCCCCAGGCTTCCCACCCCAGGCTCTACAGCCTCCATCCTCGGGCCTCACCAGGGACCACTTTGGTCAGTCTTCCACTCTCATCCTCTAATCCTCACCCCGGACCCACCAGCCACCTCATCTTCTCTAAGAGGTGGCAGAGCTGAGGCTCTGGAAGCCATGGGTGTCCTGCCCCTGGGTATCCCACAGCTTATTCTGATGAGGAATCTGGCAAATTAAACTATGTCGCTAGCTCCTCCAGCTCCAGGACACCAGGGTTTCTGAAACACGCAAAGGAAGTAGAGCTGGACAGGCCCTCTGTTCTGGGTTTCAGAGCTGGCCTCAGATGGACACGGGGCTGGAGTGGAATTAAGGCAGGAGCTCTGAGTGCGTAGGGAGGGGCATCAGGGAGGGAGGAGATGCTCTGGCTCCCAGCTCTAGGAGAGTACTGGGCAGTGCTGTGCATACAGGATGCACCCATGTGAGGGACCCAGGATATGGCTACCTCTCCCCCAGGGCGTGGCACCCACCCTTGGCTTCCCAGACAAAACAGTCTTGTTCTGCTTTTCCCTCTTCTGTTCCCCAAACCAGGAGAGGAGGAGGGGATGGGTGAGCCAGTGAAATGTGAGGGGCAGGGCTCCTGTTGTCCCACTGCTTCAGCCACCTCCTCACTTGGAGCCCCCATTCTGCCCCACCCAGTGTCCCATCCGCTGGCTGTCCCCCTCCCCCCAGCTGGGGAAGCAAAACCACTTAACTCTTCCTATCCCAGACCTTATCTTTGGGGAAAAGAGGCAGAAGAGAGGAGGGGGAACCTCACCCCAAATTTCACTCTGGGCTCTTTCCAGAGTCCCCAGCTTCACCACCACCAAAATGGCCTCAATCCTAAATCTGAGCTCCAAAGCGGGCCTGCATCTCGAATGATCAGTCCTAACTCTGGATCCTGTCTGCTCTCCTCCTGCCAGGGCACAGGTCCCCAGTCCCCAAAGAAGCAGGAGAGGCCAGTTCCGAGGGTGGAGGCTGCTGGGGGGAGTGTGGCAACTTGGGACCGGGTGGACATGAGGTCCAGTCCTGCTGTGCGCCTACTGTGTGACAGTAGGTGCTGACACTGACTTCTCTGGGCTTCAGTTTCCTCATCTGACCAGAGTGGCTACCAAGATGTGGGAACCGAGCTACTCTACTTGCTCTCAAGGCAGTTGGTCACTGTGGGGAAACCAGAGGGAGAGGCAGGACCAAGCACAGCAGTTAAAGGGCAGCATAGGACCCTGACCCGGGTAATGAATTCCAAATGGGTTCTGGAAGCCTGGGAGCTGGAGCATAATCAGAACACAGTGGTTGAGTCCAAGGGGTGGTTTGGGCAGTGCAGGAGCTCTTGAAGACCAGTGACCTTGGGGGGCAGAGGGCTCCAATGTTCCCATAGCATCCTGGGCCTCCCTCTGTGACCCTTCCTCCCAAAAGTGCTATGGGGGACAGGAGAGACCAAGTCTTGGTTATCTGTGTCCCTAACACCTGGCCCAGTGCCTGGCACACAGTGTTTTGAAATGAACAAATGCATCTGGCCCTGCTACTTTCAGGAGAGTGACTCTGGGCAAGTTACTGCATTTCCTTCAGCCTCAGTTTCCTTATCAATAAAATGGGGATATTGCAATGATTAAGTTACAAGCATTTGAAGGGAGGCTCCTTGGAGGAGGTAGAGTCACGGAATTTATAGAAGTGCCTTATAAAGACATAGCGAATTCACTCATTCAACAAATATTTATTGAACACCTACTATATGCCAGGTACTTCTCTAGACACAAGAGATACAGCAGTGAATAAAACAGACAAAAATCCCTGTCCTCATGGAGCTGACATTCTAGTGGAGGAAGATAGGCAATAAATAGACATTACACTTTGTTAGAAGGTGGTAAACGCTATGAAAATATAAAGCCGGACATTTATGCTTTCACCTACATTCCCAAGCTGGTTCACAAAATCACCTCATTGGTCAGAGCGGGTGTCCCCATTTTACAGGTGAGGCTGACTTTCCCAACACTAGACAGTAAGTAATAGGCCGAGCTCAGACTTGGACCAGGCAGCCTGGTCTAAATCCAAGATGTGCTTCACTATCTCATGCCACTTTGGTGGGAGGCGTGGGAGGTACTGGGTGGACTGCGGCCTGGAGGAAGTCTGGGCATAGGCTGGGCAGAGGCTGCGGCAGCCACCCGAGCTCGCGGGGAAGTGTGGGAAGAAGGGCAGGCCGGGAGAAGGGGAGAGGAGGCAGGAGCTGGGGCTGCGATGGGGTCTGAAGGAGAAGATTCTGCTGCCTGGGGAAGCAGAGAAGGGAAGCATGGAGACCAACAAGGAAGGACGCAGAGGGACTGGCCTGACAAGAGGCCAGCCAAATGGAGTGGGCTTAGCAGAAGGATGAGACCAGAAGAAATTCCAGAGGCAGGCTGACTCATGTAGGGAGTACACATGAGGACCTGTTATCCCTGTTATCGGGCACTCGGGATCCATGTTCCCTTGTTGAACCTACACAATAGTTCTACAAGGCACCTACCCCCCATTAGCCCTATATTACCAATAAGGAAAGGCATTCTTTTAAGATAGGGTCTCTCTACCTTGGCACTACTGATACCAGATAATTCTTTGGTGTGCAGGGAGGGTCTGTGAGCTGGGGGATGTTTGCAGCCTCCCTGGCTTCTACCCACTAAATGCCAGTAGCCCCTCCACCCCTAGTTATGACAATCAAAAATGGCTTCAGAGATTGCCAAGTATCCCTTGTGAGGCCAAATCTCCCCAGGCTGAGGACCACTTGTCTAGGGTCACATGGTTGAGAGCAGAACTGGAATTCTAATACAGGCTGTCCCGACCATCCGGCTATAATCCTGGACAGGTGGTGTGGGAGAGAGAACTCAAATGGGTCCTATGCCATTGGAGAGACAGTCACACTCCCCCATAGAGCTGGGAAGGGGTGACTTTTGGAGGCGGGTCTAGGAGTGGAGTGATTTGGAGAGTCAAGGCCATGGTCTGGGAATGCCTTTCCAGTGAGTCAGTTCTTGAGGGAGGGTCCCTGTCTTGTTCATCCTTTGATCACAGGGTCCATACTAACCAACTGTTAAAGTGCTGAGTCACTCATGCCTCATGCACAGGTGATTGCCATAGCCTTGAAAGCAGAGGGACTTGACTATCTCTTAAGTGGCCGCCATGTATTATACTAGGCACTAGGCTAAGGGCTGCCTCGAGATGATGATCCCATTTTATTTTCATCCCTACCTGCCCTCCCCTACAGCCACCAGGCAGGCTGTGGGGGAGGTATGATTATGTGCATTTTATATGCCAAGAACTCAAAACTCCGAGAGGTTGAATAACCAGCTTGAGGTTGCATCCCTGAGTAGACGGCCTTCTTCCCACCCAGACTCAGCAAGGAGGAATGGTGCAGGCTCCAAGCGATTAGCTCAGTTTAGCTCAGTGGGGAAGGCTCTTAGAAGGAGCAGGGGATCAACAGCCACTTGTAGCCAGAGAACCCCTCATCCAAATAAAATCTCATTCATAAAAGCCCAACATACTAAATGACAGAGGCCAAGTCTCTAGTAGGGAGGTTTGGGGGGGCTCCTGCCTGGTGATCTTTTGCCTCCCATGCAGGAGCCCTCCAGAGCTCCGGAGAATAAGCCCCTCTTTTTACAAGTGGGCTTCTGGGGCCAGAGGACAAAAGATTTGCCCAAGGTCACACAGCTAGGCCTGCCCAGAACCCCCCAAATAGCACTCTGACGATATCTCACACTATCACAAGAGACAAACCATCACAGTGGACAGATCCGAAGGGGCTAACCCACCTTAAGGGGCCTGCATTGACGTTACTAGGATGGGGGAAGGCCATCAGCCAGAGTGCCTATCTTCCCTCATGCTCCAGCCAGGCTAGAATCGGCTGGATCACACCTGGTGCCTGGGCAGGCTCCTTGGTGACAGCCCTTTCACAATCAAGATCACTAACTTAATCCTCTCAAGTCTCTTTTGAGGTGCAGAGAGCAAGCACTGTGATCCCCTTTGTACACATGTGGACACTGAGGCTTGGGCATCTTGCCCAACGACACACAGCTGACAAGTAACAGAAGCGGGCCGAAATGACAGCCTACCTCTCCTCTGCCCAGATCCCAAGAAGACCAATCCAGCAACAAAATCCTGGAGTCCGGGAGCTCCTTCCCAACATTCCAAGCCCTCCCTGCTGCTGTTATCAGCATTACCTGGTTGGCCCATGACCGAGCCCCGCTCCCGTGAGTCTCAGGCTCGGGACTGTCACAATACGCCCCACAGTACACAGTCCTGCCACAATACACACCAGGGCAGAGCCAGTGGAATAGAGATTCAGCTGTGACATCCCATTCTCTCCTTTCCATGCCCCAGCTTTGGCCCCGCCCGACCGGGTGGCTGTGGGGGAGGGCAGGTAGGGATGGGAAGGGGCGGGACAGCGGGGACATGGGTGGGGCCATGTGGACAACGCCGCGCCGCCCCCTCTCCCTCCTCCTCCCTGCACAGCAGTTGGAACTGTCGTTGCGGAGGCGGGCAGCGCTGCCGGAGGGTGCTGACGCAGGCGCCGCGTGTGGGCGGCCGCCTGCGAGTCTGTGTGTCTGTGTGTGTGTGTGGTTGCTGGGGCCTCCCTGGCCTCCTAAATGGGGGTTTCCTCTCCCTGTTGCCAAGGAAACAAACAGAAGCGCCACAACTCCGGGAAAGGGGCTGGAGGAAAGGGTCCCCAAGCCCCACGTCCCTGCACACTTCCAGGAAGTGAGGCAGAGAGGGATCCCCTTTCACCCTCTCCTCTTCCAGGTGCCGAGCAGACGTTTGTGGGGCCTGAAACCAGAGTGGTCAACTATCCGGGTGTACAGAGCTCTGGGGAGTTTCCCGGCACAAGGCCTTTCTGTGCTAAAACGGGGACAGTCCCTGGCCACCCAGGGCAGTTGATCTCCCTACGAGTCCGTCCAGTTTTTGTGGGGATGCCCTCTTTTAAAAATATGAGACTATCCTTTACAAATGTTACAGGGACACGTGAACACGTGGGACCATGGGCAGGCTCCTCACGGGGTCCTGGAAGGGTCTGTGCAACCGGGGGCTCTGCGGCATCACCGGCCTTAGCTTCCTGATAAATCTGCCCGCCCCAGCCCCTGCAACCCCAAGCTCCTCGGGCCACAGGAGTCAATTGGGAAACACAACTCTCACAGCAGGACAGTGGTTAATCAGGAGATGTCCCGATTGGAGGGGCAGAGCAAGGGGCACTTTCTGGAGAAGTGCGGGGCAGCAGGTAGACGGGCAGGAGCACCTGGAGGGAGGGCTGTGGGATGGAGGAAGGGACTGTCCTGGGCGGCCAGTGCTTCATTCGTTGCCCAGAAGCCAGAACTAAAGAGCTAAAAGGAGTCTTATGGCATCCTGCAGGCCAGCCCCTCACTTCTAAACATGACTTGGCTCAACTCCCAGATTCCTCTTTGCCCTGTAAGTCCAAAGCTTACAGGGCACCCTGAGAGCCTACCTCACTTTGGCCCTTGACCCCAGAGGGGCTCTTCATGACAGGGACAGGTAATGGGAAAACCACTGGAGGAGGGGTGGGGCAATGGGGCCTGTCTGGGAGGGACAGGATACACAGGCTGAGGCTGGCTGCTCTCAGGCTGCCCAGGGAGGGATCAAGGGGGCATCTGTTTCCTCTTGGCCATGGCTCCCTCCATCCTACCCCCAGAGGAGGTGAAAATGGTGCTGGCTTCCTGAAGCAGGGCTTCCTGGCCTGGGAATGGGGGACCGATAGAGTATCCATCAAAACATCCCATATTCCCTCACCTGTCCGTCCCCCCCCTCCCCTCTCCCCCTCCCCCAGCTTCAGGGAGCTGAGCTAAGGCTCAGAGGTGGGGTTATATTTCCTGTTGGGGCAGAGAGGTGAGGTCCTGGGGCTCATTGAGCTCCTATGATTACCGGAAGTGATAACCAGGCTGGGCTCCCAGTGGGATGGGGTTGGGGAGAGGCAGGGGACCTGTATGGCTCAGAGGTGGGGTCTTGCTCAGGCACCTTAGTGGCTCTGGATGGAGGATGGACCAGGAAGTGTTGAGCACAGAAGGTAACTGGGATGACGGGAGAGATAAGGGTGGGTAGAGGAAGGAGATTGGGGAGAAAGTACCATGAAGGAGGAAGAACTGAGTTTTGAAGTGAAGGGGTTGGGAATCACACTTGGAGTTTAGACTAGGGTGCCCGGAGAGTGGGGAGCTGGGCAGAGGGGAGGCCCAGGAATTGAGGAGAGGGGCAGCTACCCAGGGCTGAGGCCAACCAGCACTCCAGCCCCAGATCCTAGTGGGGCAAATATTTACCTGGCAACAGTTGCTAAGCAGGGAGGAAGAAGGAGGGAGGCCAGTAGCTGGAGGCCTTGGAGACTCCTCCCCATCCCTTCCAACAGACAGCCTAGAGGTGGAGTGACCCACCCTGTACTGGCCCTGCAGTCTCCTCTATATCCCTTCATGTATCTTGGGGTCGCCTCTACCCACCCCCCAACCCCAACCTGGCAACAGGCCAGAGGGCTGGGCTAGGGGGAATTTAATTCCTGGGCTGTCAGGCCTTCCCCGCACCCTAGGACAACTCTTGCAAAACACCAACTTCCCAATCTGCTGTTCAGTGGGGGCTGGAAAAGGGGGTGGTCAGTCCATGGAATCAGGGTACTGTGAGGAAAGAAATGCTGGAGGAGGGAGTCAGGATGTCTAGGGGACAGAGACTGGAAGAGAGGATGAGGGGCCTGAAAGGAGGGAACAGAGGGAATCCATCAGAGGCAGTGAAGGGGCAGGTGGGGGGCTGATGGGCCCAGAGAAGAGGGATTCTCAGGGGCACTCCCTGCTTTGGCCCCTGGGCAGAGAAGGGGGAGGGACAGAGGAGAGGAGAATGTGCTCTGATGGAGTCATATGTGGCCCATGTGATGTGGGTTGTCTCTGGCATGGGCACAGTGGGCAGGACCAGCAACCACCACCAGGAAGGATTAGTCAGAAGCTGGGAGGGGGAAAGAGGAGGGAGAGCTAGTCCAGGACCCCCAAGGAAGCAGAGGGGAGCTCTGTGGAGGATGGAAGGGCTCACAACCTGCAAGGAGGAGCAGGCCAGGGCCATGAGCTGCCCTCCCCAACCACCCTCAGGGTTCTATCCATTTCCCCAGCAGAGCCTCCGTTTCCACACACAGAATGATATCCCTTCCCAGGGCCCAGGATGTGTCCAGCGCACAGGAGGGACACACAATAGGTCCCTGTCCTTACTCACCTCCTCAGGGTAAGGTCTCTGCTCTACAGGGCATCTCCCTGGGGGGTCCATATGTCTCACCCTCTGCCACAGGCCCTCTGGAAATTGGGGTGCAGAAATGGGAAGGCACAGAAAGGAAGCTGCAGAGCTGCAGGGGCTGAGAGGAGGTTCCTGGAGCCCAGGCTCCCTGGTGCTGATGGGGGTTCTCAGAGATCGAAGCGTTGGCTAGAATGGCTGCAGGCCCCATGGGTCCACTATGAATGAGGGTAGATGGAGGGCTGTCACTGTGGTGACACTAGAGGACAGATTGAAGCTCTACTCCAGGAGGGACTTCTCCAGGCCCCCACAGCAGCATGAGTTGGTCCAGAGGGGTAGGGGACCCTAGAGCAGACCTGAAGGGTGGGCCAGGGCACAGCAGGTAAGGGAAGACTTCTAGAAACAGAATGAGGGACCCCTGGAGAGCCAGGTCCAAGTTGGCAACCAAAAGAGTGTTGTTTTCCAAACTCCCATTGGAAAGTTTGAAAAATGTACATGGAAACATGACTCACTGCCCCCTCCCCATGGCCCCCCTTTCCTGGTTTCTGTGATTTTTCTCCCAAGAGTTAATTCAAATCACATTCTCATAGAAACCAAGCTTAATGAGGGAGGGCAAAGAGCTGCTGAAGGAGGCTGAGAGGCGCCATGGGAGGGGCTGGAGATGGAGAAGTGTGCTGGGCAGGACACACAAGCTGCAGTGATTGTCCTCTGTGGTTACCTGGGGGGCGGGGGGATTCAACTTCAAAACACCAGCCCAAGTTAAGGGTGGGAGTAGAATCCACTCACACCAGCACCCCTAAGACTGGTACGGCCACTGCATCATTGCCCTGGGTACCCCAGGCCCAGAGAGCTTGCCTTCTGGCCTCCTCTTTGGAACCCTCCCCAGAGCCACAACTGAGGCCACGGGCTGGGAGGTGGTGGTGTAGGGAGCTCCCTGAACTCAGCCATCTCCACTGCTCCCTCCCTTGAGCCTGTCCTGGAACAGGCAAGGGCACACCCCTCCCTTTGATCCAGGGAGGGTCCCACCCCTGACAGAGTGTCTCTAGGCCAAGAATTCCCAGCCTGTCCCTCAGAGGGGGAGCCTGGCACTGGGCCAGGGACAGTGGCCCTTCCACTCCAGAAAGTTCCTGGAACAGGACTCCAAGCATTCCCAGGGGTGATTCCCGAGCTTCCATACTTGCCATCCCTCCTTGGATGTCCCAGATGGAGTTCTCCACATCTCCCCAACACCCCAGCCCGCTCTGCTTCTTCCTCAGCCTCCCCCTCTATCTCCCTTGGCCAGTGAGTCCCCAAGTCCTGTGGATCCTGCCTCCACAATCTGTCTCCATTCTGTGCACTGCCTCCAGCTCCCGTCCCGATCACCATCACCCCTGGGTAACAGCAGGAGCTTCGCAGCCAGCCTCCCGGCCTCCTCCCTCACCTCTGCTCCAATCTATTCTCCTTCCTGAACCACAGCCATCTTTCCAAAATGTCACCCTTGGCATGTTTCCACAAGACTTCAGACTAAGAGCATCTCACTGTACTCGGGACAGGGTCCAGGTACCGTGAACGGGCTTGTCAAGCCTTCCATGACCGCTGTGCTCACATCTCCAGCCTTAGCCCTCGCCCTCTGGATCCCAGCAATAGCGACCTCTCTTCTTATACCTAAACTAACCTGCCTGAAGTTGGCACAGCTTTGCCCTCTGACCAACTCCTGCTCACCCCCCAGGCGCAGCTACAGATGCCACCAAGACTGGACTAAGTGTCGCCGTTAAGCCAAGATCTCGTCATACTGTAGTGACGCTGTCTGTACACCTCTGTCTTTCCCCCATTAGGGGAATGCCTTGAGGGTAGAGGTTGACGGGTCTGGCCCTGCCCTGTCTTCCCAGCCCCCAGCACAGTGCCTGGGACACGGGAGGGGCTTTCTTCTTCATGCACTGACCATGTCACCATACCTCCAACATGAATCAACACTCTCAAAGTGCTCAGCTTCTCCCTCTACTTTCTCCAAACCCCACTCTTCAACACCTTATTCAAGCTTCCTCTTCCTCCACGCAGCCCTCATTGCCTGCCTTCATAGGAGCAGCACATGTGCCCTGTGACCCTGTATATCTCTACACCCAGCCTGGGGCACAGTCACAGTACCACAGTCAGTGACAACAGCTACTGTTTATACAGCACTCACTGTATGTCATGGCTTGTTCTAGGTTCTTTCCATTCATTGACTCATTTGATACTTCACAGGAGCTAACAAGAGAGCTTGGCCTGAGAACTTGACTTGTCTGAGGGGTCAGGACAGACCTCTCCAGGAACCTGTAACCCTGCAATCACTGCATGTACAGGAGATGGATATAGGCTAGGCCCTTAATGAATGTTTATTGAGGGAAGGAACGGTACAATTGCCTGCTTTTATAGCAGGTCCTATCACTAGTGAAACATTATCTCCGGGCAGCCCTGGGAGTGAGCATAGCAAGGTCATTATTCTCATTTTATAGAGGAGGACTCAGTCCAGGTGAGTGGGAGGGACCTGCTTCCGGCCACACAGGTAGTAACCAGATCTCATGCAAACGGTGGCACCTCCAGGGCTCTGCAGAGGGTCCTGTGTGGTCCAGGACAGGGGGCCCCTGTGCCGGGGGGTGGGATGTTATTGGAGAGTTTTCAGGGGTCATGGATGGGGTAACCTCGGAGACCACACATCCTGTGGCCTCAACCCTCACTGGGCATCAACACTACTTGGGGGAGGGTGCTTTCCAAACTGCCAGCACCCAAAGCCAGATATCTTGATTCAGTAATTGGTCTGGGGTGGGACCTGTACATTTTTAAGTAACCATCACTTCAGTCTGTAGTCTTACAGATGGAGCAGCTGAGGCTTGGCGTGGGAATTCTGATAATAGCTAATAGCTATCTATGTTCTAGTTAGGGCAGGTGCGTTATCCACCTGACCCTCACCACGACCCTCCACAGAAGTCACTTTCTGTCAGCTCCATGTTACAGTGAGAAAACAAAGCACAATGGGTCCAAGGTCACAGAACCAATATGTGGCAGAGCTGAGATTCAAACCCCAGGGACCTGACTTCAAAACCCATACTCCCAGCCTTGACCCCACAGCTGTCAACTCCAAAGTTGCAAAGCAGCCCATGGAAGAGCCAGGCTGGATCCCAAGTTCTAGGCAGAAAAGTCTGGAAGCTGGTAAGAGTGGGTAAATTGAGGTCAGAGAAGCCACATTCCAAGTGGGAGGCCTGGAGGCTCCCGAAGGGGCTTAGTGGTGAGGGGTTGGGCAGTGGGCCCCTTCTCCACAGGGCCACCGTGTGAAGGGGACGCCTGACCAGCCCCAGGGATGTCACCTTCCCTGAGCTAATGGATGCAGCCTCCTAATTGCTGATCACAAGGAGGCAATTAAATCCAAGTAGGGAGCAAGAGAATTAGTGCTCAGCCTCCTTGGCCTCTGGGCCCCCCCCCCAGGGGTCTGCAGGAATCCGTTGCCCACCTCCTCCTGCCCCCAGGGAACAGAACTGCTGCTTGCATCGAGTATGTGCAAGTTCACATTCTTACTTTGCTCTCCCAAGGATCAAGAGTCAAGCACCTCACCCCTCACTACAGGGCAGCTCTGTCTCCCAGGCCCACTAGACAAGGACATTCACGTCACCTCGTAATTCACAAGTGCTTGCCCACCATCCCATCCCTCCTACCCACAACCCTGGAGGTAGGGTACCCCTCATTATCACTGGGGATCAGAGACAGCAAGTGACTTGCCCGAAATCAGTGTCCACTTTGACCCCAGATCTCATACCCCTGATGTACATATGGGATAAGTACATTAATGTCACCTCCATTATTCCTGATGTAACACGGCAAGTAAGTGAGGCCTCAACTGGTACTATGCTAGGTTGTCCCATGTAATCTGCTGTCTCCCTCTGTTCATCTGCCTGACTGTTCCAGAGAACCCAGTGCCGAATTCAAGAGTCAGGAGACATGGGCTCTAGTTCTCTTCCATGAATTCACTCTAGTCCTGGAGAGAGTTTCCAGCCCATGGGCCTTGGATTCTCCACCTACAAAACAAGTGGGCTAGATGGGAAGATTAGATTTCCACAGCCCTTCCAGCCTCTACCCTCTGCTGCAGGGGCAGAGGTAGTGAGGGCTGGCCTTTCCTCCTGCGTGCCATCAGGGCCCAGGGGGTGGGATGGGGATACCCCTTTCATACTGAAATTGTGGGGGCCCCACAACTCAACAAGAATGAAACCGTCCTGATGGCAACTGAGGGAGGCTGGGAATTCCCAGGCTCTAGCAGGGGCTGGGAGAGGGGAGTGGGGGCGGGGGGCAGACATGACACACACACACACACACACACACACACACACACACACACACTCCTGCCTCCAGGGCCAGAGCACAAGGAAAATGATGGGGGAGGTTGGAGGAGGGTGCAACCTGGGCTGGCTCACAGTTCTGGCCCACATTAGGCCACACATTCTGGCAGCCTCTGTCCCTGTCAGTGTTGGGCACACACCACAGGGCAGGCAGGGAGGCTGGGAAGATGGGTCGTGGCCCCATTCTAACTTCCATGCCCTTGCTCCTCCTTTACTGCTTTCCAGGTCTTCACAAGCACGGCTCGAGTCAAGCTAGCCTGGGTTCTGATCCTGGCTCTGACACTCATGTCCTGTCACCCTGGGCCTCTATAAAATGGGGTGACAGTCAGTTACCTCACAGGGCTGTCAGGAGCAATAAGTGAGATGTGTATGCACAGTGAGAGGGCAGAGAATCCAGTTCCCTCCTACACCTGACAGAGCACATGCTGAGGGGCCGGTTTGGGGGAGCGTGGCTGAACACCCAGGACCACAGACATCCGGTCCCCGGCACCCTGTGCCCAGCGCCCAGTCCCTCCGCAACAGTCTTCGCTTTCCTGTGGTGAATCACTGTTCACAGGCCCTGGGGACCCATGAGTCCCTGGCTTGCCACAAACACTACCACTGTCATAGAAACCAGGCCTCCCCTTCCTCTTATGCTGATTGATTTCACCACATGTCCCCCACGCTGTGTCTGGTTCCTAGATCTCAGCTTTTGACTCACTGATTGAACCGCTTCTCGTTTCAGGTCCCCAAGATACTGTCAGCCTTATCCCCACACCGTGGTCTGTGCCCCCAGCCCCTCAGCCAGGCCCCGTGCCGCAGTGGCCCCCACTCCCTTCGCTGTCAAGTTAGGCAGGGCACCCCCTTAGGAAAACATCTGTCCAGGGGCAGAGATGGTGAGCGCGACCTCCGGGCCGCCGGGCCCTGGCTCTCCCACCAGCTCAGGAGCAGCCCAGGGGCTGTGAGACCAGCCAGGGTAAGGGAGGTGGCCGCGGGCTGAGACCGGCGGGCGCTGGCGCCACCTGCTGGCCGGGGGACCAGCCCCCACCTCCTCCTTAGCAGTGGCAGTGTCCAGGCTAGTCCAGAGTGGCAGAAGGCCCTGGCTCTGTGTCCTCTCAGGGGACAGCCATACACACCATTTGTTCATCCGTTCACTCACAGATATTTACCATCTGTGTGTCCTCATGGAACCAGCAATTAAATCACGAGTGCCTCAAAAGGGGCAGCTTGGGGAGAGGGAGGGTGGCAGAAGACCAGGCACCAGACCCAGCCTGCTGGTTTGCAGCAGGCCTCCCGAGGGGCGGGATGACTAAACCCTGAATAATAAAACCAACATTTATTAAGCGCTTTCTGTGTACTAGGTGCTACGTCAGCACTCACATGCCTCTTCCCACTAACCACACAACCCCATGAGGTAAATGCTACTCTTTTCTTCGTTTTACAGACAGGAGAACAGGTTCAGAGACAGTAAGTGATCTGCACAGGCGCCGCCTGCTCACCTGCGGCCCAGGTTTGGAGGACAGCCACATTCCCACGGCAAGGGAGGGGAGCGTGGGTTCCAGCGGAGGACACTGCAGGCATGGAAAGATCTGGGCCTGGGCAGAGGAGGGCAAAGGAGCCGTAAAGGAGCGCCCAGGGAGGGAGGAGAAACGCCAGGGAGCGAATAGAGTTTGGTGGTGGGAGGGACCTGCAGGGTCAGAGGTCAGAGGTCAAGCAAGATGAAAACAGACTGGACGCAGCCTCTGCTGCGACAGGGCCCTGGTCAGTGTGGGAAGGCGGAGCCCAGAACTTGGGAGTAACCAGTCCCTTTCCGCAGGTCTGAGGTCAGGGCTTGGGCCAAACAATAGACCTTGAATCTGCGAAGGCTGCCTGGGAGACAGGCAGTTAACCCACCGGAAAGGGCAATAAGGGGGACCAGACCAGGGCAGCCTGGCATACAGTGTCAGTCCTCTCTCCAGTACCCAACCTGAACCCTACACGGCAGGAACACGGTACTGGTGGGAATTCTCTGGCAGGACTTTTTTTTTTTTTTTTTAAAGAGGGCAGTGTCACTGGTCCTCATATGTGGGATCCGAACCCCGGACATTGGCATCCCAAGCCAGCTCTTAACCACTGCGGCACTCGGCCGGCCCTCTGGCAGGACTTTTGATTGGTGGCTAAGGAGGGATCTCTGAGCAGGTGAACCCCTCCCCTGAATCACTGCAGGTAAAAGGAGCCTTGGCCATAGCATGCCCTTGAGAAGGCAGAGAACTCAAGATACATGGGTCAAGTGCTCCTGCCAGCCCCCCCTCCACCCTCAGACTTTCAGGTGCTGTTCTCCCTGCCGGGAACCCTCTCTGTGCCACTCATCTTGGCTGTCTCCCATTCACTTAGCTTCTAGAGCAGAGCTTAGGCGTCCTGACCATGCGATGGTGCTTGGTGACCCTCTGAGTCTGCTGTGGCAGCGGGCACTCACAGCCTAGCCCATAGTGCAGTCAAAGCCAGTTTCCGCATTCTGCATGCTACAGCAGACGGAAAGTCTCCCAGGACAGGACAAGTGTCTCTCCAAAGCCTACCAGAGGGGAGGCACTTGGTACAAAATGTGTGTGTGAGTGATTAATTGAATGAATAAAAGAAAGAAAATGTGATACTGAACAAGTCACTCCCCATCTTTGGGCCTCAGTACCCTCTTCTGTAAAGTGGGGGCAGGAGAGTATGGAATAGTGATGTGCTTGTACATGCTTAATCACCTGGGGGAAAAGTCCTGGTTTGCAGGGTGTAAATTTTCTCACCATGGCTGGTTTTAGGTTTGAACAATGGGCTCCCACCAGCACGCCTCAGGCACCTCCAGCTCCACACTGTGGCTTGGGTCAGAGGGCCTCCAAGGTACTTTCTAGCTCCAACACCCTTGTAGAAGGCCCCTTCCAGGAGCCTGCGGCTCAGAAGTTAAACTGCTCCCCAGTCTCATTACCTCCCCAGCACCTGCAATTATCTCTAGTACAGAGTTCCAGGACCTGGTACCCTTTATTAAGCCCTAAAAGGAGGCCCATGTGGCTAGAGTAGAGAATGGGAGGGAGGGCAGGGTCAGCTGGACAGGTGTGCTGGGGCCAGAACGTGACATACGTTCTAAACCCCACAAAGGCATTTGGTCTTTTTTTTTTTTTCTTTTTTTTTGAGGGCAGTGTCACTGGCCCTCACATGTGGGACCCGAACCAGGGCCACCGGCCTCCCAAGCCAGCACCCAACCACCGCGCCACTCGGCCGGCCCAAGGCATTTGGTCTTGAATGTAATAGCACTGGAAAGCTAATACAAGGTTTTAAGGAAAAGTTTCATGATCACATCTTTTTGTCAAATGATCTCTCCAGCTGCTGTGTGGAGAATGGATTGGAGGGGGCAGGAGCAACAAAGGCAGAGGAGGGAGACAAGTTAGAGGCTACCGCAGGCAGATGATGGTGGCATGGACCAGCAGAGTGGCAGTGGAGGTGAGAAGTTGTTGGACTTGGGAAATGTTTTGAGGTGTAATTGAGAGGACTGATTGATGGACAAGATGGGAGGAAGTGAGGGGAAAGGCAGGAATCATGGATGGCTCCCGAATCATGGGCTTGAGCACCCATGTGCATGGTGGTCCTTTACCGGAAGCGGGGGAGTGTTGTGGCAACACCAGGACTCAAAACTCCTGGTTCCAAGCCAGCATCTACCTTCCCTGTGGGGGCCGCTGGGAGGACGCATGGAGAAAATGGGACAAAGGAGAGGGACACAGCAGTGGACAGGGGTGGAAGCCAAGGGCACAAAATAATAGTAACAACAGCCCACACACTGCCAGGCACTGCACTTTATATAGCTCCGATTAAATTCTCACCACGTGAACAACTTTTCTAAATTTGCCACCTTACACCTTTCTAACCCCATGTCCTGCTTTATTTTTCTCCATAGCTATCACCACTACCGGAAATTACAGGATTTCCTCGTTTACCGTCTCCCTCCCTTCTCCGTCGTGTTCAGTGGTATATCTCCAGGGCCTGGAACAGTGCCCAACACAGCAAGTGTTCAAATTGGATAAGAGATTTTAACTGTGTATTAGGTAGGTATTATAATTATTCCCCTTCAGACCCAGGTATTTGGACTCAATGCCTGTTTCCTTAGCCTGTCCCTTGAACAGTGTCTCCTGGGGACCCAGGAGGGCAGCTGGACACAAAGCCAGTGTCAGGCAGTTGGAGGGGGCTCAGGATAACCTGGGGAGCTGGTCAGACCATGGTCTTAGCCACCTGGGTTTTTGTCCTAAGTCAGGAGTAGACTGGGAGCCTGGTTGTCTCTCACATGTTGGATGCCCTGCCAGAAAAGGGCAAAGTGGAGCTTGAGAGGACACCTGAGGAGGCAGGGCTGGGCATGGAGTCTTCACTGGGCAGGAGAGAAACACCTGGGCCCCAGAGTGGAAGCCCAGACTGGAGCAGCTCCCAGCAACTGGCCTGCAGTGCCACCTCGTGGCCGAGGTTCAAAGACGCTTTTCCTCCAACTATCCCCTGCTCCTTAGGACCCAGGCAAAAGGGCCACTTGCCCAACCAGCAAGCCCCTCCCCCCCCCCCCAAATCTGGCACCAACCTCCAGTCATCTCTCCAATGCTTTCCCTTCACGTGAACCTCACTCACCCATCAGGGATGCTAGACCTACCTACCTCACCCAGGAAGCCTCTGCAAACTGCTCCAGTGTCAGTGATCACTCTCTCCTTGGCCTCCAGAGACTCACTGGCTGTCACTGTTTACCTCTGGGGTCCCAGGCTCTGAAGTCACACAGATCTGGCTTCGAACACTGGAGTGTCCACTTACCAGCTGTGTGACCTGAGTGAGTTATTAACCTTTCTGAGCCTAGGTCTCTGGTGTTCAGCAAAGATGGCGATTCCAGCCTCAGAGTTGTGAAGAGCATTAAATGGGATCAAGGCTGTGAAGGCCAAGAGAGCCTGGCAGTGAGCAGGCACTCAGAAAATGGCAAGTCCCTTCCCTCCCCTTCCTCTGACTTCTTTCCTTTCTTGAAAAAGGAAAGCGTGATGGAACAGAAGGCACAAAAGAGGAGTCACAGGACCTGGGTCCTCTGGGCCTCAGTCTCCTTCCTTGTAAAACAAGTCCATTAGGTAATGGATTAACTCATTCATTCATTCATTCTTCATTCATTCATTCAACTTCAGTTCCACCTAAGACAGTCTATACAGTGAGTGTGTCTTTTACATCAATTAATTCATCTGTGCCAGACTGTCTCATGCTTCAGTTTCCCGTTAGTATCTAGCACAGTGCCTAACAGAGAAGGTACCGTAGAAATCCCTCAACAACAACCCACCGAGGGCATGTTTACTGTCTCCCCCTCCCTGCCCCAAGAGAGCACCCAGCCCTGGCTGGCAGCAGGAGCCTCCCCCTCCCTCGCCCCAGCCCGAAACCAGAGCCGGCGCCACTGGGTGAGGAATCTGGGGACCAACTGTCACAGCTCCAGTATCACCTGCCTCCAGGACGCCTGGGTCCAGCCCTGAGTCCCCAGTGAGTTCCTGTCAGCCAGCTGTCCTGGGGGACCCTAGCTCTGCCCCAACCTCTCTGAGCTGCTCTCCCGGGGGAAATCAGAGAGTGCAGGAGACCTGGTAGGGGGAGCTGGAGTGGTCCCAGGGGAGGAACAGAGGTGTTTGTCTGTCCAGGCCCAAACCTTAGGCTGGGCTTCAAAGCCCTTGGAGGTCAGGTCCCTAACAAAAGGACCGGCAGTGACCTCCTCTCTCCTTCAGTCTCTGTAGCCCTCCGAGTCTCAAAGACCATCTGGCCCTCACAATGACTCCCATGCTGACTGAGCCAGGTAGACCTCTTTCTGTCCCACTGAGGGCAGAGACCAAGTTGGGCATTTCTTTTGTGCATCCTACAGAATTTTCCCCAATATATTCTCATGGATCGAAATGGAATGAGTTGAGTGTGTTCCAACAACAGAGAAAACTGGTTGCACTCTCAGCAGCAAAGGGGACGTCCCATAAGGGAGGGGGGCATTTAAGAAAAGAGGAGGAAGCCTCATGAAGCAGACGAGAGGAGGCTCAGCTGACTAGGACAGATGGACCAGGCATCCTGAGAGGAGGAGGGACATGGGTGACATAACCTCTAGAAGGGCCGGCCAGCTTGGTAGGGCATCCTTGGTGGCAGCCTCCTGTGTTTCCCTCCCTCCCTCCCTCCCTCCCTGGAGGCTCTGAGAATAGGGCAGGGAGGGGCAGTACCAGGTGTGTCCCCTTCACTTGGTACCTGGTATGTAGACAGAGATGTCAGGTGCCCAGGTTTGCTCGGAAAAGCAAAGGGACACAGCTCCTCACAGACAAGCAGTCTGGATCACCCACCCGACTCCTGTCCTCCAGCCTCACACGAACCCTGGGCCACCCATTTCCACCCGGGTCACCCTTCCTGCCCTAGACCAGGCCCGTGTGTGCACACACACACACACACATACCCTTGCACAAGGACGCACACTGCAAATACAGCCAACTGAACAACTCTACAGGTTCCTTTGTTCCTCAGGCCTGAGGCCAGGAGCCTGTGTGAACGTATGACAGTTTGCCTGTACTCCAGTGCTCAACAGGAATTATTTTGGGAATTATCTGCTGTTTGTTTGAAATGGTCTTATTTATGCATGTCTAGATCTAGAACTGATTTCCGGAAACTCACGGTGGGTCAGGATCTTCTCCAGTGCCTGGCACATCGTAAAAGCGAACTAGGAAGCAGTTTGCTGAATGAATGAATTAAAATTAATTAATTAAGACCACAATCTAGCCAAGTCAACCAGGGCCAGGAAACTAACATTGACAGAACACCTAAGAGGAGCCAGGCACTGGGCCAAGCATTCTGTTTATGATTTCCATTTTAGAGAAGAGGAAATTGAGGCTCGGCAGTAAACAGTTGCCCAAAAGGCAGAACCCACAGGCAGCATGTCTGGCTCCAGAGGCCTGCTCCTTCCTCCTACATCATGAAGCTTCAAGTACATAGTTACAGTCAACACACGCTTACTGAGCTTCTGCTCTGGGCAGGGCTGTGTGCTGGCTGGGCACTAGGGGGCCAGGACAATGACAGAGATGAGAGGCTAAGGTCCTGAAGGGGAGAGATATGCCACCTACACACCTCTCTGGTCATAAAGCAGAGAGTGGAGGAGGGGAGTCGCCTAAACAAAGGAAGCCACCAGCCTCTGGGAGCAAGGAAGGGACTCATCGAAACCCCGCCCCAGAACCTGGCCCCTCATGGTGCCCACCTTCTGGCTCCTCTGCTGCCTGGACACTGCCTGGTGGTCCCTGCTGTGGGTGGACACGCCCCACACTGTCCTTAGGCACACATTCCCACGTGTGTACTGGTGCCATAGACCTAAGCATGGTCACGTCCTGCCCTGCTGGGGCCAGGTTCAGGGTGGCCTCCGCCTTGGATGTCTAGCAGGGAGCATGAATGCACCCAGGGGACTGGTTAGTCCTTGTTAGACCAATGAGGTGGGTCCAACAGGACCCGCCATCTCCACTACCCCATGCCTTTGTCTACCCCTTCCTATCCAGCAGCTGTCCCCCTCCCCACTCTTACACACTTGTTTCTGTCCTTTGTTTTCCTCCCTGGCCAAATCCCCAAGGCTTCTTTGGTCATTAACCTCCTGCTTTAATTAGCTTAGTGGGGAGGAAAGTGGAAGCAGGGCAAATTCAGGGGTGGGTGTCTAGGGGGGAAATCTCATTTGGGTGGGGACAGGAAAGCTCAGACCAGCTGGTGACAAAAATGCCTGGCACACCGTAAGTCCTATGCAACTGTTTGCTATTTCTATTAATGTGAAAAACAGTCACCTGGTTCACAGAGTAAGAACCTTCTCCCAGTGAGAGCTCCGTGGTCCCCAGTACCATAGCTCCCCCAATCCTGGGTCCTGGGGCAGAAGGAGGGGACAAGAGTAGGAAACAGCCTATTCCCACAAGGCCTTGTCTCTCCATTTCTTCCCCTCTCACTCTTGCTTGGAGTTGGTAGGACCCAATCCCACAATAAGGTTTGTTCTCTAATCCAGGGGACACCCCTCCCAACCCAGGGGCCTTCCGTGGTTCATCAGTCATGGCTCCCCCTCCCTGAATCTTCTGCCTAGCTAAGGAGCAAGAGCTCCACAGTGTGCCAAGCCCCAGCCTCTCCTGAGATCCTCCACTCAGGCTCCTGCCCTACCACTGGTGTGCAAATTTACTCTCTCCAAGAACCAGTTTAGGGAATTGGGCTTTCTATATGTGCCGGGTCTATGAGGTCATCTCATCTGTTTTCCTACCTCCAAGCAGGACTTTACCTCACAAACTAGTTCAGATGCTTTGTTTCCGGCGCTCCAGAGAAGGACACCTTACCAGTGTAGTTCACCCACCCATTCTTATAAAACTCTTTTGTGAAGTTCTTCTTAAAGTCTGACCTCCAGCCCTCATGCTGCAGTGCCATCCTTTCTCCTCTTGGAAAAGACTCAGGCATAAAAAGGTGACAAAAGAAATGCTGAAAATATGGAGTAAGGGGAGAAGAAAAGATTGCATTACACTCCAGCTTCCCCAAACTCCCTCTAAAAGTGCCCAAGCGTCCAAGTCATGCCTTAAAAACTTATTTATTTTTTTTGAGGGCAGTGTCACTGGCCCTCATATGTGGGACCCGAACCGGGCCGCTGGCGTCCCAAGCCAGCGCTTAACCACCGTGCCATTCGGCCGGCCCTTAAAAACTTATTTTTACTTTCACCACATTTCCAGAGTCAAAGGAGCTGAATTAATGGGTTTTCAACGGGGGAAAGGTGGGTGAGTGGAATGATGGTGGGGGCTCACGAACAGATAACCCCCCAAGCTGTATGCATAACCCAGGCCTGAAGGAAGTCTGGGTCCCCAGCTCATCCCGTCTCTCCTTTCTCCTTCAGTGGCACCCAAAGCTCATGGTTCTCACTCCAAACTGTTCAGTCACATCATACCTTTAAGACTTTCCTTGCCTCCCCACTTCTCTCCTCTCCCCTCACCCTTTCATCGTCAATCACTCTACATTCCCACCTCAGTCACTCTACAGTCCTCCCCCCGGCTCCCCTCCACTGATCAGAAGGCCGTGAACTAACTCACCTCCCAGTCGGTCCCTCTCAGATCTCCGAGACTGAGGGGCGGGTGGGGATGAGGGGAGATAGCTTGCCGCTTGGGGATGAGGGGACCCCGTCTTTTGCCTGGGGGTCCCACCCTCCAGCTAGGCACCCCATCCTGGCCCCCACTGCGCGCAGAGCCGGGTTCTCCCCGCATCGCGGCTGCGGGCTTTGTCTGCTCTGCGGAGAGCCTCTCCCCGCGGCCCGGAGCCGGATCATCCCTGGGAGAGCGGGAGGGGGAGCGGAGAGAGAACGCGGCAGGGAGGGGGAGAGGGGAGAGAAAAAGCCGCAGTGACCCAGGCGGGACCGCTCCCAGCCCTCTCGTCCCCCCTCATTACCATAAGAAAGAGGGACCCGAGACTGGCCCGGATCGCGTGGGAGCCCGTCTTGGGAGGGGGACGCCCTCCATTAGCCTTTTTTCAACCGTTGCGTTTCTGTACACTAAGTCCTCTCCCCGTGCCCACCCCTGGGAAAAATTAGGGACCTAAACTTTCATCCCACCCCCAGCTTTGCCTCCGAACCGCAGGTGAAGACCGAAGGCACATCCCTATCTTCCTCGGGTCAAGGAATTCGTCCCCGCGCCCCCGAGGGCTGGAAACTACAACTCCCGGCATGCCGCGGGCGCCCCCGGCGCGCCCCCCTCCCGTCAGTTCCATGCTGCTCCATCCAGTTCATTTAAAACAAAAGAGTTTGAGCGCTGGAAGGGGCTGGGCTCCACTGGGGGCCACTGAGCGCCGCTCCTGGACTGGGGCTCGGTGCGGGAGCCTAAGGGGGGGTGTCTGGACGGCGGGGTCTAAAGACTCCCGGGTCCGAGGCGGGAGGGGTGGGGGCAGAGATCCCGCAGCCCCCCGCCCCCCGTCACCCCCGGAGAGGAGAGGAGATCTGCTTTCTCGGTTTTGCTTCTCTTTCCCCCCACCCCCACCCCGGGGGCTGGGGCGAGGGGAGTCGGGTTACAGGGTGTTTGGGGAGGGGGGCTTAGGGGGAGGGTCTATCTTTCTATCTCGCTTTCTTCCCCCCTCCCCAGTTCTTTGTTCCCCCCTCCCCACACACACCCTCCTCTCCTCTCCCCTCCCCTCCTCTCTCCTCTTTTCCCTTCCACCACCTCTCTCTCTCTCCCTCTCTCTCTCTCCCCCAGCTTTTGTTTCGCCATGCCTAGTCTAGTGGTATCTGGAATAATGGAAAGAAATGGGGGCTTTGGAGAACTAGGATGTTTCGGGGGAAGCGCTAAGGACCGAGGGCTGCTGGAAGACGAGCGCGCCCTTCAGCTGGCTCTTGATCAACTCTGCCTCCTGGGTTTGGGGGAGCCCCCCGCCCCCACGGCGGGTGAGGACGGGGGAGGTGGGGGGGGCGGCGCCCCTGCGCAGCCGGCCGCCCCCCCGCAGCCGGCCCCACCACCGCCGCCCGCGGCGCCCCAAGCCGCCCCGACGGCGGCCCCCGCGGCGCAGACGCCCCAGCCCCCCACCGCCCCCAAAGGGGCCAGCGACGCCAAGCTCTGCGCGCTCTACAAAGAGGCCGAGCTGCGCCTGAAGGGCAGCAGCAACACCACTGAGTGTGTACCCGTGCCCACCTCCGAGCACGTGGCCGAGATCGTGGGCAGACAAGGTAAGCGGGAGCCGGGATCGCGGAGAGGGACTGGATTGGGGGCATCCCATCCCTAGCGCGGAAAGTTCATTTCCTCTCTCCTTGTCCGCCTCTGGCTCTGTCCCTTCCCCACAAAGGGGGACCCGCCCCCTATCCTGATTTCCAAGTGCCACAAAGTTCCCTGCTACCCCCAGTCCGGACTGTACTCCAGATCCTTCCTCCCCCAGGGCCCTGCCCTTAGACAAAGAAATATCCTCTCTTAGAGAGAGGGAAAAGGGAGGGGATCTGCCTCCCAATCCAGGGAGGCTGTCCTGAGGGGGCGTCTACTCAAAGCCAAAAAAACTGGAGCAATGTGCACAGAGTTACTTAGAAGCCCCTACTCTGGCATCTGCTAGTAGGTTGGGGAGGGGGTACCCCTGAGACCCCCAGCCGCCTGAAGTTACAGTCTTTGGGGGAGACCTGGCCCAGGGAGCCAGACTGAGTATCTGTCTCTTTGTTGGGCTGAGTGTAGGAATGGAAGGGGGTGTGGCTCATGGGAGGGTCCCAGCCTTGGGGAGAGATGGGGAGGGGGCTCCTGGAAGGAGGGAACGCTGTGGTCACCCACATACCAAAGTTGAACGGTCTGTGGGGTTTTGGAAGGGGTGCCTCCAGTGAAGTGTCACGTCCTGGTGTGGACCGGTCCTCCTCCCTCTCACGCTTTTGTTCTGGGCTGGCCACGGCCAGGGGCCAGAGGCCTGGAGAGGGGTCTCCGGTAGTGAGAGAGTGGGACCCGGCTCGAGGGAGCATGCTGGGGTGCGTGAGACCTTCACCTGGTGGTTTGATGCAAGGCCTGTGTCTAGGTGCCTTTGGTGGGGGTGTAGAATTAATCCAGTGTAGTCTGTCTGATACCACACCCTCCTCAGCTCCAGCATCCCTGGGAGGGTGGGGGTGGGAATGTTGGTGAGGGTCCAGATTGAGCAGACAAGATCTTGGGGACCCTTCCTTCTCCCGGTTTCCCAAAGGAGAGTGGGGGGGGCGGGATTTGGAAATTGCTAGGGGGCCGGGCTGGGGAGGTGGGGTGGGGGAGGAGCAGGGGAGGAGCTGTCCCACAGTGGGGAACAATAGAGGAGCTGCATTCCGGCTTGGAGTGAGGCTTGGAGTGAGGGAGGAGGCCTGCTGTTGGCAGGGGAAGAGGGGAGGCGAGCCAGGGGGCCCTAATCCTCATCCCACCTCATACCCCTGGAGTGCTGGAGGTTGGGGAGATTTTGCAGGGAGATCCAGAATGGAGGAGGGGAAGACAGATGCCACTGGCCTGCACAGCCCTCATCCCCCCAGGGCACTCCATCTCTTGAGATTTCTGATTTTAAAAGTTGGATTTCCTCTCATTGCCAGAAACGGGACCCAGAGCCCTAGAGTTGGGTGGGGACACTGATGTCTTTTCTTGGGTGTGGGGGTGGTCTTGGGAGGCCCTGGAATTTCATGGAGTCATTCTTTCCTCTTCTGCCTCCGCATCAGATGGGCCTGCCTCTCACAAAAGTAGGGGGGTTTCTCCTGTTCAGAGAGGATAAGCTTCCCCCTCATTCCTTAAGTATATGCAAGTCTTCCCTCTTGTCTAAACTCCCATCTCCTGCTGCAGTGTCAGTGCTCCTCTATTTGACCTCTAGGAAGGTGAAACCCAGTGGGTCTTCCCTTCAAGAGATGCTTCTTCGGTCTTTCGAAAGCCAGGGTGAGGTCCCCCACCAGCTCAGCACCTCCAGGCTGCCAGCTCTCCTTACTCTTAGGCCCTGGCCTGTCCTCCTCACTCCAACCCCAACCCCCAAAGGCACCTAGCTTTCAGCTCTCCCAAAACTTCAAGCCAGAACCCAGGTGCCTATCAGACACCATGTGAGTAGAAGTTGTAGGAGAGGGGAGGGACGTCCCTTGTCCTCTATACTCCACGCCTCACAAATAGAACAATCATTTACTGGCATTAAAGCAGCAAGGATGTGAGCTTGACAACAGGTAGGACTTCTCAGCTGCCAAGAGGTTTGAGGAAAAAAAGGGAGGAGCAAATTTTCCTTTCTGAGGTGTCCTGAAGGTGAGGTGAGCTGTCCCCAACCCCACCCTGTTTGTTGCACCCGCCAGTGTGTTAGGGTTGGAGAAGTCATCTGGAATGGAGGAAGGAGAGAAAGAAAATGAGCTCCCCTCAGGTCTGTGGCTGGAGGTTTGGGGCAGAGTCAAAAAAAACGAGGACTACTGGCCTTGGTTTTGGGGGATAGGTAGGTAATGGGGGGGGGTGAGAAAGGATACCGTGAGTGTGTACCTGGAGAGGGGTGCAAACCCTCCATATACGAATGGGTGAAAGTTGTGGGGCAGGGGCGGATCTGTGGTGTTTGTGTTGGGCAGGAGATGGGTAGATGAGCCCTGGGGTGAAGGGAAGGTTGAGGAGGCAGCCTGTGTGAGAGAGGTGTGTGCCAGTGCCCCACCAGTATTGTTTAGAGAAAGGTACACTGCGCAGCATGGCTCTCAGGCCTGTGTGTGTGTGCAAACTCACACACATGGCATGTGTGCTTCAAGAAAGCCTGAGTGAGTTAAGAGCCGGCCGAGTGGCACGGTGGTTAAGCGTTGGCCTGGGAAGCCAGCGGCCCCGGTTCGGTTCCCACATATGGAAAAAAAAAAAAAAAAAGAAAGCCTGAGTGGTTCTGTGTGAAGCCCAGGGCAGGGAGAGGGGACATGGAAGAGGAGAGAGGCTTGTCTGGTCAGCCATGGAAGTCTACAACCTGTGGAGATGGAGTGGCCCGCCCACCCTCCCTCACTCTTCTCTTTCCCCTTCTCCCTCTTTGTCTCTTTGTCTTGGCGTTTTTCTTTCTCTTCCTGCCTCTCTCCCCAGTCTTCCAGCTTTAACCCACTCCTACTTCAAAGCAGGAGTATGGGTCCTGAATACCTTCTACCTCACCTTATCGGCCCCCAGTCCCTCTCATCTCTCCTGTTCCCAGGGGACAGGGTAGGAGAGGTATCCATGAGGCCCGGCACTTTCCCTCAGAGTCATTATCTTTTATCTTCATACTCCTCTGTTCCCTCCTGAAACTGATTCTCAGACCCTTCCCAGCCTCCCACACGCCACTACTTGCTGCAAAGTTGCTGAATTTGAGAGACACTGGTGTGTAGAAGGGGTGGGGTAGTTGGGGGGTGGGGTCCTAGAGCAGGTGGGGGTCAATGTTCCCTGAGTAGGTTGGAGGACACTTGTAATGAATGGAGGTCGAGTGGGGAGTAGATTCTGGGGTTACTGAGTGCACTGGGGTCCTGTGGAAAGATCAGAGTCAGTGACAGATGGGGGCAGAGGGTGTGATTAAATGATTCGGAAGTTTGTGAGTAGCCAGGAATCAGTGGAGAAATGGAGGGAACAGCGTGTGGTTGGAAAGGAATTGTGCATAGATTTGAGGTTAGCAGCTTGTCTGGGAGGTTTGGTGATTATTTCGGGGTTTCAAGGAGTGAATTTGGAGGGTCCTAAATGGAATTCGAGGGAAAGTTGGTACATTTGGAAATCTGTGGCTGATAGGCGTTGGGGACATCTGAGATACGATGTATGGATTGTTCAACCCAGGGTGGGGGTGAGGTTCAAAGGGTAGATGGAGAGTTTTCTGGTAGGGCAGGGGCACAAACCTTCGTGCCCAGTGAGTTTCTTTCTTAACCCCCTTCCCTATCTATCCCAGGCTGCAAGATTAAGGCTCTGAGGGCCAAGACCAACACCTACATCAAGACTCCGGTCCGGGGCGAGGAGCCAGTGTTCATGGTGACCGGACGGCGGGAGGACGTGGCCACAGCCCGACGGGAAATCATCTCAGCAGCTGAGCACTTCTCTATGATACGCGCGTCGCGCAACAAGTCGGGCGCCGCCTTTGGCGTGGCTCCGGCCCTGCCGGGCCAGGTGACCATCCGTGTGCGAGTGCCCTACCGCGTGGTGGGGCTGGTGGTTGGCCCCAAGGGGGCAACCATTAAGCGCATCCAACAGCAGACCAACACGTACATTATCACGCCAAGCCGCGACCGCGACCCAGTGTTCGAGATTACAGGCGCCCCGGGCAACGTGGAGCGCGCACGCGAGGAGATCGAGACACACATCGCAGTGCGCACCGGTAAGATCCTCGAGTACAACAATGAAAACGACTTTCTGGCGGGGAGCCCCGATGCCGCGCTGGACGGCCGCTATTCCGAGGCCTGGCGGGTGCACCCTCCGGGCTGCAAGCCCCTCTCCACCTTTCGCCAGAACAGCCTGGGCTGCATCGGCGAGTGCGCAGTGGACTCTGGTTTTGAAGCCCCTCGCCTGGGCGAGCAGGGCGGGGACTTTGGCTACGGAGGGTACCTGTTTCCTGGCTACGGTGTGGGCAAGCAGGATGTGTACTACGGGGTGGCTGAGACCAGCCCCCCACTCTGGGCGGGCCAGGAGAACGCCACGCCCACCACCTCGGTGCTCTTCTCCGCCTCCTCCTCTTCTTCATCTTCCGCCAAGGCGCGAGCTGGACCCCCCGGAGCGCACCGCTCTCCTGCCGCCTCCTCGGAGCTGGCCGGACTCCCGAGACGCCCGCCGGGAGAGCCACTCCAGGGCTTCTCCAAACTTGGTGGGGGCGGCCTGCGGAGCCCCGGCGGCGGGCGGGATTGCATGGTGTGTTTCGAGAGTGAGGTGACTGCTGCCCTCGTGCCCTGCGGACACAACCTGTTCTGCATGGAGTGTGCAGTCCGCATCTGCGAGAGGACGGACCCAGAGTGTCCTGTCTGCCACATCACAGCCACACAAGCCATCCGAATATTTTCCTAAGCCCCTCGCCCCGTGCCTCCCGGGGCCACTCCCCAGGACCCCGACCCCCCGCTGTTTTCCACTAGGGCCTTTTGGAAATCAGTAATTTGAAGGGCAAGGTGCTTAGAGATACTCGCCGCTTGGGAGGGGGGAAGGGGAGGCGATGGTGGCTGGAGGGTGGGCCACTTTCAGAGCCTCTGGTCACCCTGCCCTGGAAAGGTTGGGAGGGGGCCAGACTGAAAATTTACTAGTTACAACTCTAATACCTCAACACACCCTTCAATCTGGAAGCAGCTAAGAAACTTCTGTTTTGCCAGAGGTGGCAGCTAAGGCATCCTGATTCCCTCTGTCCACCTACCTGTGTGTGTGTGTGTGTGTGTGTGTGTCACACTACCCCTCCTTCTGTGGAGGAGAGGGAGAGGAAGAGGGAGAATTACCATCTGTATCTAGAGGTGCTCTTTCTAATCCCCAAGCCCTCTGGTCCTGACCTCAGACCTCCTAATGTGACCCTTGGACCCTCCACTGCCATATCCTGTTTGGGAATCCTTCCTGGGTTTCCAACAGGGGGAGGGGGTTGGGGCCCTTTCAGAAGCCTACAGAGATTGTAGGGGGTGGGGGAAGCATGCCAATCAATAAAGGGCTCAGACTTGTCTGTCCCCACAAAGTGGGCTAGAGGAATCTGGGAGGGGGCTTTCCTCTGCCCCTTCAGCTTTTCCCTCCACTCTCTTCCCATCTTTCCTCCGTTTGGGTTCCTCCTTTCTCCTTTGCTCTTTCCCCAGCTCCTCTCTTCCCCTTAATGGCTGTCACTCCCACCCTGTCTTGCTCTTTCTTCCTTTTCCCCCTACCTCCTACCCCTTCCAGCCCAGCTTTGGGGATTCTGTCCCCCTGGGGAGAAGTAGGGTAAGGACATTTTGGTGCTCCCCCTAATTTTCTGTCATCTGGAGGCCCTCTCCCCAACTCCTCCAAAGAAACACCTCGAATTCTTGATGGAATGTATCTGCATGCTCAGTGAAAATTTGAGGAGGGGTTAGTACTGGGGTACATAAAGGGCCAATCCTCCACCTTCATCATCTTTGGGCATTATATTTAGGGAGCAGTTCTTGGACTGGATTTCCTGGTGGTGGGAGGGGCAGAGCAGGGTAGTGAGTCTGCTGTTTCAAGGAGCAAGAAGGGCCTGAGGCAGGAGGAGAGGCTGCTGGAGGGCAGGGCTCTCCTCCCCTGCAGCACCCCACTTCCTGGACCTGATCCCAACCCTTATCATGGAGTCTCTGCCCTACCCACTGACTGAGGACAGGAGCCAGGTCTGCAGAGGGGTCAGTGCAGAGCCCATTTAGAGAACCTTGAGTTACAGCCCTCACACCCCCTTTGCTGCTTCCCTACTGCTCACTTGGGTCTGCCACCAGCCTCCCACTCTCCTGGTTCCGCTGGCCGGGCCAGGAGAGGATGGGGGAATGAGAGTCCCAGGAGATTCTTGTATATAGTGGGTGGGACTGTTCTAAGTGATTTCTGAGCACTTCAGCTCTGGAGTCCCATTCTTCCTGGATGGAGAGGGGGTGCAGGGACAGGAGTACAGGGGGGATTTCCTCCTCTCCTCCTCCGTCCTGTTGTGAATTTACTCACCTCTCCTCAGCCTTCCCCTCCAGACCACCAGCCAGGGAGGGGAGAGGAAGGAGGTCACAGCCAGGAGAGGCCTGTGACAACTTCCCTCCTTCCCGCCAATGTGAGCCATCCTGAAATGTCTGTACAATAGAAACCAAACCAAATGGGCACCCTGGGTCGTATGGCGGGGGGGGGGGGGGCAGGACAGGATGTCTGTTGACCCCTCCCTCCATTCCTTACCCACAAAGGCAGAAGACTGTTACACGCTAGGGGGCTCGGAAATTCAATCCCACCCTTACTAATTGAGCCAAACCTAGAAACAACAAAAAACATACATCGTGAGAGACAAAATAGAAGAGGGAGAGAGGGAGCCAGATAGGTGACCAACACAAAGGAAAGAAAACAAAACTAGCAAAAAAAAAAAAAAAAAAAAAGGCAGTTCTTTATAATTTAATATTCTATTTTAATAAAGGCGTTTATTACCGTATAAATGTAGCAAAGAACCTGGGCTAATATGAAAAAAAAAGACTTTTTATTAGGTAATTTATTATATGAAAAGGATATTTTATTTTATGATAAAGTGATCCTTAAAAAAAATAAAAAAACTTTAGAAGGTTTAGAATATATGTAGGGAGAGGAAAAAAATACATTTGTATTCAGAGTTAAATCTTAAAAAAAGTGTTTTTAATATATGTTCGGGTTTACGTTCCTTTTCCCCCCCACTTTTTTTTGGGGAGGAATGTCATTTGCTTTTCCTGGGTGGGGGGAGCATCCTGGGATGGACAGTGGAGATGGACTAGGGGAGCCTGGTCCTTCTGGGGCCCTCTAAGTGGATTGGATTTCACTCCGCGGGCTCCCTTCCCCTCACCCCCTCCCCATCCCCCTCGGGGGAGCCGGCAGAGCCAAACAAAGGGATTAACAAGAAAGGAAGACGCTGGAGGACTGAGGATCCTGGGGTGCCCCCCCTTCCCCTGCCCTGTCCCAGGGGCAAGTGAGGAGGGCAAGTCCAGAACAGGCCTGGCAGGTCTACGGGACCCTCAGAGAGGTGTGAGGTTTCAGAAAAATTGTTTTTGTTTTTAACCAAAAATGAGAGAAGAAAAGGAAAGAAAACGAGGGGTTTAAAAGAAAAGAATACTACAAAATAATAATTATTAATAATAATAATTCAAATTTATTTCATATAATCCTAGAGAAAAAGAGAAAGAATTACTAGTTACTTAGTAGATGATATTCAGATAGCTTAAAGTTTAGTAGCATTATGGGCCCCTGGGTCTAGTAGAATGTATAAAAGTAAGGAAAGGAAAATAGAGGAGGGAAGTGTCTGATCTACCCTGAGTCACGCCATCTTCAGATATCAGGTGGGAGCTTCTGGTCTGCTGGGGTTGGTTCTGAGAATCCTTGGGTTTTTAACTTTCGGGACAAATAGATGGGCTCAGTTACCAGGGTTTTTGAAAGGATGGATGTTGCTCATCTCAACCAGAGGGGGCGAGCATGTCAGCCCGTACCCTTGTCCCTGGGGGCTGGCCATCTTGGCTGGCCTGTCTGCTGGGCAGCCCTTACTCCAAAGTGTTATGTCCAGTCTTGGGGCTCCCTGGGAGGATGGAGACTGGCCAGCTCCAACACGCCTCAGCCACGTCCTCCCAGGCCTAACAGAAAGTCCTAGAAGTATAACCTCAATTCACTTCACTACAGATTGATTCAAAAGCCTGGTAGTTCATGCCACGGACAGATGCACACATTTCTCACCTCAGAGCTTCAAGGGCCCTGAGGGTGTCCGTCCCCCATCTCTGTTCTCACCAGTATTCCACTCGGGCTTTTTGACAGCAGTGGGAGTAAGAATCTCAATGGTTCCTCTTTAAAAGCTGTTCTGTGTTACTGTCCCATAGAAGTTAGATTCCAAGAAGGACTTCCCACCCACTGGGATGCAGTGGAGACACTGTCCTTGAAAGCCTGGGAAAAGGGGCCCCCAGGGGTGCAGAGGCAGGGGGGTTGGACAGCAGAGACTGGGTGACCTCCACCTCCATTGGTCAATGTTCAGGGAGGGGTCATCTGCTGAGCCTTGGCTTGGGGAAACATCGCCCTCCCCACTGAAAATTGGGGAGCTTGGCTTTTGCATGTGAGAAATCAAATTTTTTAAGCACTTGCCTTCTACCAACCCCAACTTGCAGTCAGGTCAGGCCCCTCCCTCGAGGCTATCCAAAGGGGTGCAGGGGGCAGCTCTTCTTTCAGCAGGAAGAGTCTTCTCCATTACACCAGTGACTCAAGTCCCTCCTGGCCCTAGACCCCAAACATCTCCCCCAATTTACTCTTCTCTCCCCACCTCGGACAGATTATCCCCTGCTCTTTTTGTCCTAGAAACCCCTGCTAGTTTGGGAAGGTAGCGTCTGGGGTGGGGAGGGCTTCCCCTTCACCACTCGAGGGTGCGGGTGGGGTAGGGTGGGTGGGTGGAGACAGCCCTGGGGCAGGGGGGATGGTCTCTCCACTGTAGAAAGTAGAGTAGGATTGTGGTCAGGCTTAATCTGAGGCATCTAGTGAGGACACATACAAATCCATCAAGGAAAAATAGTTCAAAAGCAAACTAAAGGTCGGAAACAAAACGGACCCATGAACAACCGAGTCAAAGTGATGTTGCACAAAATGCAGAGAAACCAAGAAGGGGGAGGGTTAATGTATTAAATGTGCTATTAAGAACTTAATTTTATTAAAAGTATTATTACTTAAGGCTCTGGCTTTTCTCTCTGCATGTGGGCATTGTAGCCGGGGGTTCTATGCAGGGTAATTCTGGGTACCTCTGCTCACTCCCAGGGGCCGTGGATGGTTCCTCATGTCTCCTCTCTGCAGCTCCCCACTTGCCCCTTGTATTTCTTGGGGTTGCAGTCCGATCCCCTACCACCCTGCACAAAACGGGAAGGCAAGGCAGTGTGCCCGGACAGCCAATTCCTAGGCTTGATGGAGAAGGGACCGAGACAGAGATCGACCCCACTCACTCCCACCAGTTTCAGTCCATCCCTACACACCACACCCCTCTTCTTTAGGTCTAGCAGAAAACTGGATGGAGGACTTGAACCTCCCACCTCCCAGGCTTAAACCCCTTCTTGCCCCAACACACAGACTGGGCGGCCCTGACTCCCCCTTCTCTCATCCATCTCCCCTGCCTCCTCCCCTCACCCTGGCATTGATGTGACCTCAGTTCTTGGCTCCAGGGCCCTGGGCACCAGATGGTGCCTGCCGATGGTTTCCTTTGTCTTGCCTTCCAGATACCCCATCGCCATGCTGTCTTCCCTCCCCCACCTGCCCCGACGGTTGGCAGAGGGAAGGGTGAGCACCTCCCACCCCCTTGGCACTGTCCCCAGACCACAAGGACTCCAGAGGCAGCTGGCCCTGGGGCCCAGTGGGGATGGTGGGGAGGTTGGAGGGAGGGGGTGAAGGTAGGGAGGGACCAGAGTTGAGGGAGGCAGCAGGATGGCCAGGCGTTGATACAAAACAGTTTATTTGAGGGCCTTAGTCTGTGTATGGAGGTACAGACAATAGTGATGGGGGCGTGTGAAGACCTTAGAACTCTGTGGGGCTGTGAACAGGAAACTGGCCACTCTGGCATCTGGAACCACAGGGCAGGGAAGGTCCTGCAGCTGGCATGGGGTCCGGGGCCAGAGCTGGTGCCAGCTAAGGTCAGAGGTTGATGCAACAGGACCTCTTCTCGCCAGGACCAGGCTCCTGTCCAGCCTGAGCACTGCCCAGGGTGATGGCGTTAGGCCGCATGCTGTTCTGCCTCTGCTTGGACACCTTTGCAAAAATCTCTGAGGGCGCAGAGGGCAAGGGTCAGGTCAGAAGAATGTTTGGAGCCCGCCCTCCTCATCCTGTACACACACACACACACACACACACACACACACACACACACACACGACAGGCCACTTTCTGAGTATTGGGGGTGGCCACACCTGGAGGAGTTATCACCTGAAGGCAGTGGAGTTCATGTCCCTTACTTGCCTAGGTGGAGAGGAACTAAGACAGCTCCCGGGGAAATGTGGCCTTTTGATTCCTTCCCTAAGGTCTACGCTGAGTGGAAGGGCACTAGGGAGGCTCTGAGGAGGCTGGGGGCCCACCTAGGGGCTGAGGAAGCAGCAGGGGTGGAGAGGCTTGGGTGTCTGCGTTCCCACCACTGCCCATGGAAGCCTCAGGGGTGCGATGGGGTGCCGAATGAAGACAGGGGCTCTGACCTTTGAGAACTGTCTCGAAAGCCAGCTCCACATTCGTGGAGTCCAGTGCTGAGGTCTCCAGGAACAGCAGTCCATTGTTTTCTGGCAGGAAAGGAAACACACCAGTAATTGTGGGGTTAAAGGCAATGGTAATGACATTTAATATTTACTGTGTGCTAAACACTTGGCGTGTGTAAGCTCCTTTAATTCATAAAACAACCTGTGAGGTGAGGTTTGAACACCATCCCATTTTATGGAAGAGGAAACCACAGCCCAGAAATATAGAGGATTACAAAGAGCTTGCTCAGTGTCCTATGTCTAGTAACTGGCCAAGCATCATCAGGTGGGGCCGTGGGACTCGGAGCCTGTACCCTTAACCACTGTATCTTGCTGCCTCTAAACCCCAGAGGACTCCTGGGGAAAATGCGATGGGAGATGGCTGAAGGGAGCCCACCTGCTACATTTAGGGTCTCTGAGCACTGTCTTAAAATAAATAAGTGCCTATTATGACAATCTCAGGGCAAGTGGTGGGACATCACGAGGGCCACAGGGCCACAGAGGAGAAGAGCAGGGAGACCTTGCAGAAGAGGGCATGGAGGAAGGGGGCCCCATGGAGGAGGTGCAGCCTGGGGCTAGGGGTGGGAGGAGGGGCTGGGACTGCGTGGCAGGCAGGGCGGGCGGAGGCGGCAGCCTGGGTCCTGCAGGCTCTCACCAGCAAACATGCGGGCCTCGTCAGTTGGCACCTCCCGGGCCTGGCTGAGGTCACTCTTGTTGCCCACGAGCATGACGACAATGGTGGCCTCAGCATGGTCATAGAGCTCCTTCAGCCAGCGCTCCACCACGGTGTAGGTCTGGTGCTTGGTTAGGTCAAACACCAGTAGGGCCCCCACGGCACCACGATAATACCTGTGTGGGGCGCAGGGGTGGACAGAGGCGAGGGCAGGGTGGTTGGGTCTAGCCCGAGCAGAGCCTTCAAGCCAAAAGCCACAGACGAGCACTAGAGACTGGGAAATATGAAAACTGAGGTCCAGGGACCCAACGCCTGAGGCCCAATGTCTGATGCAGGGGTCTTCAGAACACTGGTCTTGGAGCCTCAGAAAACCCCTCCCTGCCCTAAAACTGCTGGTTCCCTCCTTCCTTCAAGGCCTCCCTACCTCCTCTGGTCCTTGGCTCTGATCTTAGCTCCTGCCATCCACCAGGGCAGACCTGGGCTCCTGGGTGCCCTGCCTCCAAGATCTGCCTCACGTGGCTGCCTGACCACAGTCCCTTCTGCTTTCCTGTGGCCGTCCTCCCAGGACCAGCTAATGCTGACCCTGAGCAGCAGCCCCAGACTGAACATGTCCTCACAAGGGCCTAGCCCGGGTCCTTGAGCTAGCTAGAGCTTCTTCGGATGGTGACATCTAACTGTTCCCGTTTTACTGATGACTCAGTCCACTGAGGTTCAGGTGACCGCCCCAAGAATGATGAGTGTATGTGACTGAAGCCCCTGGCCCCTGCTTCCTGACCCTGGCAGGTGCTCCCCCCCCCACCCCCCAACACACACACACAGACCCCTCTTCTCACATTTGGCCTGACAGTGGCTGGGAGCCACTCTGCTTGTGGTGTCTGTCAGGAAGCCTAACTTCCGGTGTGTCCTCTGAGTCCTTCTAAAATGCAGCTGAGGGGTCCAGCCCTTCACGTTGTTGGTTAGACAGGGAGGGTTACACATTGTTTTGTGAGGGCACTCTCAGCCCCCAGGCCGGCCCCATCCCAGCTCCACCTGGATTCACGGGCTTGGGCCTTAGGATGGCAGCCCCTCACTCCCATGGTACCCGGAAGATGGCATAAAATGCCAAGTGTGAGGTGTCTGTGCCTTCCTGGGCACACAGCAGAGGCTGTGGTGGCAATGACTCTTGTTTTGGTTCCCAGAGGTCAAGCTCACTATATCCAGCCTCAGACTATGTGTGTATGTGGCTCACAGTACTTGTATGTCCTCAGTGGGAGCCATGGTGACCTG
Organism: Aselliscus stoliczkanus; assembly: GCA_033961575.1. Classification (NCBI taxonomy): domain Eukaryota; kingdom Metazoa; phylum Chordata; class Mammalia; order Chiroptera; family Hipposideridae; genus Aselliscus; species Aselliscus stoliczkanus. The sequence goes on along the minus strand of CM066739.1, from coordinate 107,471,593 downwards.
CGGTCCCCGCAGGGAGCATGCTGCCTCCTCCCGTCCTCCAGAGGTGTTCTCTGATTTCCCCAGCACCCCCAGCCCCGGACTCACGCCGAGGTGATGGCTCGGTACCGTTCCAGGCCAGCCGTGTCCCAGATCTGAGCCTTGATGACCGCGGTACCCAGCATGACGGTGCGCGTGGAGAATTCCACCCCAATGGTGGTGCGGCTGTCGTGGCTGAACTCATTGCGCGTGAAGCGGGATAGCAGGTTGGTCTTGCCCACGCCAGACTCACCAATCAGCACCACTGAAGGAATGGAGAGAGAAGGCCTGAGCTAAGCAGAGGCGCCCAAGCTCCCCTGAGCCCTGGGGTCTGCCTATCAGCATAGAGAAGCTGAGCTCAGAAGACGAAGGAGGGAGCCAAGACTCCTGGTAGACACTGGGGTCTGCAGCTGGGCTTGCTGCATCCATGGGGCAGAAAGGCCAGGAGATGGACTCAGCTAACAGACTTTAAAGGTCCCAGGCCCCGTCCATTGAAACAAGGCTGCAGTCAGCCTGGGGTTCTGGGATGAGTGATGTCTGGGGGCTGTTTGTGGGTATTGGGTGTTCAGGGGCTGCATGGAGAGGTTAGCAGGGCTGTGACTGGACAGCGGTGGCAGGAGGCCTGGGGAAGGTGCACATTCCTGGCTAGGGGGCATGTTGCTGTGCTTGTTTCTCTGTATATGAGCTGGGAGGACAAGTGGGAGGTTGGGGTGGGTGTTTGCACAGGAGCTGAGGTGTGCATAGGAATGTGGGCGAGGACAAAATTTGGCAGATGGCACATCCGGAGGGAAGTGTGTTAGAAGTTATGATCCACTTGTCCCCTAGGAGGGTCAGTCTTACAAGGTTAAGACCATGGGGCTGGGTGTTAGACTCCCTGTGTGTGTGCTTCAGCAAGTTATTTAACCTCTTTGACCTTCTTTTTCATATGAAAAATGGGAATAACAATAGTATCTGTCTTGTGGGCTGTTTCAAGAAGGAAATGAGACATTTCCCAGGACATGGTGAGCGTGCAAAACCATTACTACCATGACTGTGGTTGGGAGGTCAGCACAGTTACCCTCAGGTTTTCAGGGGCAGGTAGCCAACAGAAGGGCCAAGCATGAACTGGGGGCTGGCGTTGAGTAGGGGCTGATGTAAGTGACCCACAGATTGCCCGGCACTGAGCTGAGCAGCAGGACTAGAGGAAGTCACCCAGGGTGGTTCTGGAAACACAGGCTGGTGCCCAGGGACTGGGAGCCACACATTCCAGGCTCTGGTCCCCACTCAAGCTCTGACTGGCTATGTGACCTTGAATAAGTGGTTCACATTTTCTGGGTCTGTTTCCTTGTTTATAAAACCTAGAAAGGCCCCCCCTCCAACTTAAAATGTTTCTTATTTGTGTAAGGCAGGAAGGAGCTGGGAGCAGTATGGGTATGTGTGTGGTGTTCCTGCCTCTCCTACTGGGAACCTCAGCCCCACTTACCCCTCCCAAGTAGGTGGGCGCCTAACCCATCCTCAGGCCCCAGAGGTGCTCAGACAGACTAGGGTTTGTGCTGCCTTGTGACCTTTTGTAAACTATTCTCTCATCCACATCAGTGGAAAGGAGATCTAATTCTTAACATTTATCCTGGGGGCTTTCCACATATTAAGTCGTTTCAACCTCAAAACAGTGCCTCAGGCAAGTACCATTAGTATTATCATTGCATTTTTATGGACAAAGAAAAGAGGCACTTGGGGGGTCAAATGACTTGAGCAAGATAACACAGCTAGTGTAGTAAAGAAACACAGGTGTGCTGCCCAGATGTGTCCTTTAGGAAGGACTTGCCCCAGCCCAGGGAGTGCAGTCAGCAGGCAGCCTCCAGCTGTCGGCTCCTCCAGCATCTGCCTACATGCAAGAGCAGCCTCACCTGAGGTCATGCCCCGGGGCAGCCTGCATCCAGGGCCCCAGCAGGGAGAAGGTATAGTGGAGCTCCCACCCTTGGCTAAGGCCTGGTGACCTTGTCTTGTGTTTTAACTCCCCTCTCTGCCCAATCCTGTCCTCCCCCTTCCTTTCACTGGTGTTGGACCATAATTAGCATCTTGCACCCCAAATTTCAACCTGCAATAAGTAGTAAGTGGCAGGGCTGAAATCAGACTTCAATCTGGCTCCTGACCATTATGCTTTTAAAATGAAAGAGAATTTAGGGGCTGTCATGGTGACTAATGAGCTAGTGGCTGGCACATATAGTAAGAGCTCAATAAACGGTGGTTACTAATAGTATGACTGCCCCAGACTATTGCTAATCCTAACCCTGTCTCCCTTCCTGGGAAAGATGCTAGGAATACAGGTTCCCCAGCCTCTGGTCGCCTGAATCCCAAATGCGGGTGGGGCTGAGGCTGGGAGAGGCAGTGGGGTGGGGTGGCTGACCAGTCCACCCTGCCCTGAAGAAGGTGAGGAGGTGGGGGTGGGGAACAACAGTGGGGGCAAACACAGGGGTGGAGATAAAGAGCAGGAAAGGCACGTACACACTTTCAGGGACAGCCAAGCTGAACCCAGTGCCTGGCATTTGGGGCCATGGGGTCTACATGCCAAGGGACAGACAGACAAGGCCATGGCCCTAGGAGTCCTCAGGGTCCTATTTGACCCTGGTCTCAATTCATTACATCTTCCCTATCTTCATCCAGTCCTATGACAGGTAGGATAGGACCCTCTTTTCTCTCCTTTTCTGTACATCTGCCCAGAAAAATGACTTTCTTCCTCTTAAGTCTGCCTGAGGGAAGTCCTCTCTGACGTCTGACCTCCATCCCTTACGCTGCAGTGGCTGACTATTCCTAGGGATGTGGCATTAGGAACAGGGCAGAGGAGCCTAACTCAGCACTATTAGGGAGAGAGGAACACAATATTTACAACTGTAGAGCATTCCATCAGCCCCAGAAACCAGACCCTCCCTGCGCCCTGCAGCTTTCTTTTCTATCCAAATGATGGGCCCTGGGTGGGGGTGGGAGGGATTCCTGGTTAGAGATTAAAAACAAACAAAACAGGAGGTTCCGCCTCTGGCTCTGTTGGTCTCTTTCTGGGTTTCTCAGGCCTCCGCTTTCTTTAGGAACCCCAACTCACCCTTGAAGACAAAGTTATAATCTTCCTCGGTCCCGTTCCCCATCTCGGCTCCACATAAAAGGGTACAAGTGTCTTCGGGGCACAGGTGACAGTCTACGCGTAGGCTCAGTGCCCTCAACCTTCAGCTCTTAAGAGACCTGGATCCACCCCTCCTCTCATTGGGGGTAAAGGAACTTGCGTAGCCAGAAAGACTGAGGGCTGACGTGAGGCTAGGCAAAGCCTGGGGACACTCCGCTCTGGCAGGTGGGAGTGCTGTAAGGAAGCTGAGAGGACGGAAGCTAAGAACAGGAAGAGCAGGGCGCCGGAGACCTGGGGCCCAGGTGGGTGGAGAGATGATGACGTCAGACAGGTTAGACAGGTTGGGTGTCTGCTCTCGGCCTGGGCTCCGCAGTTAGGTGAGCAGGCTCCAGGGGGTGGTAGTGGGGAAGCTGGCTCAGACAGGACCTTCGGAGAGACAGCTGAGGACCCAGTGCATGTTGCTAGGCTCCTGGGACCTATGGCCAAGAAGGGTCCAGTTGCCAGTAAGTGACAAGGCCCCTCAGGGAGTTGATGCTTCCTTGGCCTCCTGCTTTTCTTTTAGAGCCTCTGGTGGGGGATCACTGGGGGCACCAGAGGAAGGGCTGATGGGATGGTAGTCAAGGGCCTGGGCACAGAGCTCTAGTAGCTGCATCTTGGGTCCAGCAGCTCCTGCGCCTCCCCGACAGCCCTGGGCCTGGGAGGGGCAGCATTTCTCACCCTGGGTGGAGCTGGAAATTTGCCACCTACAGGCTTCCCTGGGATGGGTCCCTTCCTACAGCACCAGGAAAGGGGCTGGTTGCCTCCCTCCTACACCTGCTCTAAGGACACTGTAGGAGGAGGCCTGGGCAGAAACAGCCAGATGGGGTGAGGGTTGTGAGCGTAGGGCCAGGATCGGGAGATGAAGGCCCGAGAGGTCTTCTCGCTTCCTTCAGGTCACTGCCCAGGACTTGGGGCCTCACAGCAAAGTGATTGTGTCTGCAAAAGGCTTCAAGACCTTTGAAGATGTGCGTAAGCATGTGAAGGCCTAGGAGAGGAAAGGGGTGGCCCCCTCCTAACCCCAAGAGTAGGAAAGGCACCCTGCCAAAGTTGGGACCTATGGACTCTGAACTCCCTGGCCCCATATTCTCTTTGTTCAACATGACGCCCACTGGCCCCGTTCCTCGGGGCTCACTTCCAAGGTTTTGCCAACCAGGTGGGTGAGGTTCTGAGTGGCGGAGGCCAAGTGAGGTCACACTACTGGAGAGCAGGACGGGAAGAATCCTGTAAGCCAGCCCTGATGCTTTTCCACCCCCTCTGACTCCTCCCAGCCAAGAAAGCAACCAAGACGCAAGACAGCACTGAAATTTATTATTGGAAAAAACAAAGTCCCACCCTCCCCCCACCGCACCCCAAGCCCAGGAAGGACTCCCCAGGGGGCCCTGCCCCTCCAATGGCCATCTCTCTCGCAGACCTCAGCTTCCACCAGTGCTCATTACGACGCTGCTACCTGGGTGAGGGGTTCCTCCAGGTACTGCACCAAGGCCTGGGCCTGTGGGGAGGGGGGGAGAAATGTCACGAAAAGGACCCCAAATCCAAGGGGACTCCCAATACCGAGCACCCAGCACCACCAGACATGGATTGGGTGACACAAGGACACCAGGAAAGCAGTGGGGATGGGAGTGGACACTGATGGAGCACCTGGGCCGGGTCCTGCGTGGTACAGCCAGGACAACACATACCTTGGCCTTGAGCATCCCGAAGCCAACGGTCTCCTTGGCGTACATACACAGCAGAAGGTTGGCCACTCGAGTGATGGCCACACGGCCCTCCTGGGGGAGGTGACATCATGGGATGTGATGCTGTGCTTGGCACCCTGAGCCCCTTTTCCCCACGGGCTCCTCATGTATCTTCTTTTCACGCCCTGGGCAGGGTAGGAGCTTCAGCTGGGGGTTTTGGCCACAGCCCTGGACATGGGGTCCTGTGCTCAGATTCCAGCCTCAACACAGCCACTAACCAAGTTACACTGGAAAACGCAATCTCCCAGAAACTCAGTTCTCTTTCAGCAACACTACCTCACCCCAGTTGCTGAAGGTGCTAGCACACAGGAAGGAATTCTGGGCTATTCAAATGGGTGATGCTATTATTATGGGTTCACCTCAAAGACACTGCAAGGGGCTTGAGAGCAGTAACCCCACTTCTAGTTCTCTTTTCCCATGGTAACGTATTTCAAACTGCACGCTTGACCACCGGGTTAGATTAACAAGGTTGATAGGCATTAAAATAAAAAGGAAGAGAAATGAAGTGCATTGTGTGTAGTAAGGGAAGTCCTGTCTCATGGAACTTGTTTAGTGGATGTGTGTGTGTACTGGGCTCTGGCATCAAATGTGTTTCTTATGGCTGGGTTGTGGTCAAACATTTGAAAGCTATTGCTCTGTAGCATCAGGTTCAAGCTAGGCATCCCGAAGGTGTAATGAGTTGAGATGAAATGCATCTTTGGTTGGGAAGGAGGGAGGAAGTGGTAGGCAGCTGAGTTGCAGTGGAAATCCTTCATTCTTGGGGCCTTCTCAACTCAGTTCGGCAAACTTTCACTAGGTATCCAATGTGTGCTGGGAGCCACATGCTGCCTCTCTGGCCTCATCTACTAGCCTCCCCCCATTCTCATGCCACTCCAGCCACATTGACCTTATCAATCTGTTACCAGGCGCCTCAGGGCCCTTGCACTTGCTGTTCTCTCCATCAGAAATGTTTATCCCCCAGAGAGCCACATGACTTGGCACTTCAAATCTGTGATGAAATATCACCTTTTCAGTGAGATTGTCCCTGGCACATGCCATCCTTATCTCACTTCCTTGCTTTACTTTTCTCCATAGCATTTTTAGAAAATTAACGCGCTTTATTATTTTTTAACTTACATGTATGTATATTTTTCTTTTCCCTTTTTTTTTTTTTTTTTGAGGGCAGTGTCACTCGCCCTCATGTGTGGGACCCCGAACCAGGGCCGCTGGCATCCCCAAGCCAGTGATTAACCACCGTGCCACTCAGCCGGCCCTATGTATATTTTCTTTTTTTACATTTTTTTTTTAGAGGGCAGTGTCACTGGCCCTCATATGTGGGATCCGAACCGGGGCCGCTGGCGTCCCAAGCCAGCGATTAACCACCGCGCCACTCGGCTGGCCCTGTATATTTTCCTTAATTAAGGCATTAGACAAGGGTCTGGAGACACTCATGGTTCTGTGAGTCAATAATCTGGGATGACAGCATTTTGTATGCACCTCACTCTACAGTTTACATTCACTCTTTTTTTTTTTTTTTTTTTTTTTTTAAGGGCAGTGTCACTGGCCCTCAAATGTGGGACCCGAACCGGGGCAGCTGGCTTCCCAAGCCAGCGCTTAACCACCGCGCCACTCGGCCGGCCCTACATCCACTCTTTTTTTTTTTTTTAAATAACAATTTTATTTATTTATTTTTTTAGAGGGCAGTGTCACTGGCCCTCATATGTGGGATCCGAACTGGGGCTGCTGGCGTCCCAAGCCAGCCCCCAACCACCGCGCCACTCGGCCGGCCCTACATCCACTCTTTTATTTGATCTTCACAACAACCCTGTTAGGTGGGGAAGCTCAGAGAGGTTAAGTAACTTACCCAAGGTTTCACAAACGGTGAGTGGCTGGCTGAGACCTGAACCCCAGGCAGACCCCAGGTCCATTATAAATGATGCTGCGGGCCAGCTCTAAGCAATCTTCTAGAGATCCTTCCCCTCCAACCAAACAAGACAGGGCCCAGGTCGACCCCTGGGGATCCCCTTGAGGGACAGAGGAAGTGGCTTCCCTCTCCATACCATGCAGTCCATGAGGATGAATTTGAGATTGTCTTCATTAAACGCTTGGTTCCCGTTCCGGTCGTAGGCGGCCCAGATGTTACTGGCGATGGCCGCGGTGACCCGCGCGTCAGTATCCCCGTAACCGGAGTAGGCCAGGAGAGATCCCTCGTTATTCAGCAGCCTGGCGAGGAACGGGAATAGGCAACGACGTGCTCAAAATGAGGAGGAAAATGCCTGGGTTCCCATCCCAGCTCCCGCCACTGGCGCTTCTAGAAAGCAAGGGTCTAGGCTGAGTGGGCCCTGGAACGTGCCCAGAGCACTCAGCATGTCGGTTCCCCTTTTCGAGAGGGGCCCTCCAAGGCGGCTGCCCACTCTGCCTCTTCCTCCCTTTCCAAAGATGTTTCCCCATCCCTCCCTCGGAGAGCCTAGCGCTGCCCGACGCCGGTGCTCGCCGCTCGGGTCTTCGGTCCGCACTCACAGGGTGCTCTGGACACCTCCAGTGTTGGCTTGGCTTAGCACCTGAGTCAAAGCCTTGGGACGCAGCATGCCTGCAGATCCAAACACTGGGTTTTTGCACCCGGACCTCCTGGTAGCTTCCAGCAGGCCTCCCGCCTGCCCTTCCGGCTGACCTGCTCCGGAGGGCCCTGGGAGTTGTAGTTTCTCCGCCTGGCTTTGTGATTCTGACTCAACCTCGCTCCGCCGCGGAGGGGACTGGAAATTGTAGTTCCTTGAGGTCTCGTGAGGCACCCTGGGAACGATACTTTCCACTGAGACCACGCGGCTGTGGGGGAAAAGAGCGGGAGTAAAAGGACGTTGGCAATATTGGAAGGACATTTAACCCCCTGGGGGAGAGAAAAGTCATGTCTGCTTGACAATGCACAATTAAGTAATTAAAAATAAAAAAAAATTCCTGTGTTTGTTAGGCACACCTTTGGCGACTTTTCAAAGAAATTTTCTACATTATGCACAGTTCTTTGAGATGAAACCATAGACACTATCGAGGAAACCAAGACTCGGGAAGTCCACGCTGGCAAAACCCAGGTCACTGGGACAGTACTTAACAGAGTTCATTCCGGACACGACCCTCGGGGGAAAGAAATCAATCCTAGAAATGACATTTTAGGTAGACGTCCAGAAGTGGGAAAATCCAACCTCCCAGTCGGCAGAGGACCCAGGCCAGCGAAGGATTTGGGCTTCTCGAGAAAGACCAGCTATCGCAGGGGACGGAGACAAAGCGGCGACACAGAGAGTCCTTTGTCCCGGAGCGGGAGTGACCCGCCGTGGGGGCAGGGGCAGCTTTGGGCCGGAGGGGACGTCAGCTCGGCTCTGGACAGCTCGGATGGGCCGTGGTCTCCCGCGGGGCGCTCGCCCCTCGCCCACAGTAGTGAGGGAGGACACGTCTCACCCCCGTCCCGAGCCCCCTAGGGGCCGCCGCCCAGCGAGGCCCAGACCAGACTGCGGGATCCCGGGCTCGGTCCTAGGCGGCCCCCGCTGCAGTGGCCCCCCCAGTCCGCCCGGGGCGCTGTGGCTGAGGCTGGTCCGGAGGGGGCGGTGAAGCCGAGGGGAGGGGAGGGGAAGGGAGGAGAGGGGAGGGTTGGAGGCGCCGGAGCCGAGCCGGGCCGGCGGGGCGGGAGGGGAGGAGGAGGAGCCGGAGCGGGCTGGCGGGCGGCCGGGTGGCGGCGGCGGCGGCATGGCGGAGCCGAGCGGGGCCCAGACGAGGCCCCCCATTCGGGTCACCGTCAAGACCCCCAAGGACAAGGAGGAAATTGTGATCTGCGATCGAGCCTCGGTCAAGGAGGTACTACAGACATCGCGGGGAGCGCGGAGGAGAGGTCCGAGAGGGGAGGGGGTGGTTTGGGACGGCCGGGCGCACCGGAGGGCCTGGGAGAGGAGGGCGGGGGCCCGGCCTGCCCTCGGAGGAGCGAGAAGGGAGGAGAGGCGGGTTGGGGGCGTCCTGCGAGGGTAAGTTGAGGGAGCGTGGAGCGCGTGTTGGGTAAGGGAGGCCAGGGTTGCCTTGTGGCCTGGACTGGGGGCGTGGTGGAGAGTGGGGAGGGGGACACCTTGCGCTGGGAAGGAGCAAGGATCCTGTGCTTGCGCCCGGGTTACTTATAGGAGTTCGGGGCGCCGAGGCAGAGTGGGGGCCAGGCAAGGTGCTGAGCCGGGAGAGCGGGCGGGGGGCGCAGCGGAGACCTCGGGTGCCTACTGTGCGCCTGGGAGGACGCCCCGCCTTCTTCGCCGCCTCGGCAGTGGGGGGAGGATTTCTCTCTGCCCAGATCCTTCCTGCTCTTTCCAATCCAGGTGGTTGCATTACATTTGGTTCTCAGCCCTCCGGGATTTACACAGTGTGCAGTAGGTGCTCAATAAAAATGTATCGGATAAGGGAACGTTGCCTGTGTTCGCCACCCCCCTGTGGGTACTCCAGAATTCACATGGGCGGGGCTTACGATAGGCCATCTGGTTGGAAGGGAGGAATCTGGAATCTGCCTTGCTTAGCAAGTGCGCTTGTTTTGGAGCGCATGTTTGGTTTGGGGGCGCGGATAGATTTGGGAGTCCAACTCTTCCCAAGCCAGCCTTTAGTGCCGTCCCTGCCCACCCCTAACCTTATAAAATGCCTATATCCCATCATTTAAATCCTTTTTCCTAAAAAGCTGGATTTGAAATCAGCTGTAATTGAGAGACAGTGTGTTTGGTTAAGAGCCTGGGCTTTGGTGTGGAGACCTGAGTCCAGTCTGTTGCCGGCAAGTTACCTAACTGCTCTGATCCTCAGTTTTCTCATCTTTCTAATGGATATAATGATTAACATATATCTTGTACGACCTAGACTCTTAACCCATGAATGGTTAGTGCTGTTATAATAACTGGGATCTTTGTGTTGTAGTTGTTCAAGTACTCTGGGAATGAAGACGGAGAAAGATGGGGGGGTCTGAGAAGAGAAGGCTTGGGGGAGACAGGGCCTGGGTCCAAGGCTGCTGAAGAGTGCTGCCCAGGCAGTACCCTCAAGGACCTGGGCAGAGGGACTGGGGGAGCGGAGCAGGTAGCAGAAGGGCTTCCTGGGGTGGGAGGCCCTTGGCTGGAGTGAAGGGAGGAGGCTCTCACTGGTCCATAGCCTTGGTTAACAAAGGAGCTGCTTATTGAAGCTAAAGGAATGGAGTCAAGACTGCAAGGGGACCTCCCACACCTAGAGGTGGCAGCAGAAGAAGGCAGAGGCTCTTGATGGATGGAGCCCAGGCAGCCTCCACAGTGACCTCTGCCTCTTGATCACAGTTCAAAGAGGAAATCTCACGGAGGTTTAAGGCACAGCAGGATCAGCTGGTCCTGATCTTCGCAGGCAAGATCCTCAAGGATGGGGACACACTGGACCAGCATGGGATCAAGGATGGGCTCACTGTCCATCTGGTCATCAAAACCCCTCAGAAGTAAGTTCAGGAGAGGGGCAGGCCCAGCTGCTCATTGGCCCACCTTGCCCCAGCTGATAACTTTCTTGCCTATCGCTCAACTCTGCCTAGGGGCCCATGGAAGGTGGCTCTTGGGTGGGTTGCCAGGCAGGCCTATGATCTCACCTGCAGGGGAAGGGATCCTGACTTGGGTATCGCAGAATGCCTTGAAGACATGCCATGCTGACTCATCCTTGCCTCTGTCCAGTTTACAGCTGTCCCCCAGTATCATCCCACCCCAGCCTCGGGGTTACTTAGGATGCAGCGTGGGTTTCGGCAGTAGTTGCACGGCAAACACAGAGCGGGTTACCTTCCCTCTTCCCATTTTCATGGAAACTAGGATCTTCTTTCTCTGTTCTCAGGGCTCAAGACCCAGCTGCCACCACGGTGTCTCCGCCCTCCACTCCAGACCCTGCCTCAGCACCCTCCACCACGCCCGCCTCACCTGCCACCCCTGCTCAGCCCTCAACCTCTGGCAGTGCCACTTCAGATGCTGGCAGTGCAAGCCGGAGGAGCAGTGGCGGGGGCCCTTCCCCAGGGGCTGGGGAGGGCCCTCCCAGTGCTACTGCATCCATACTCTGTAAGCGCTTAGGGAGAAGGGCATTGTCCTGTTTGGGGCCGGGAGTTAGGGGAGAACCAAGAGGTCTGATGGGGAGAGAGGACCCCTGAACATTGGTACCTGAGCCAAGCGGTGCAGGAAGCTAGCCTGTGAGGGCTTCCCAGAGAAGGGGAGCATGGCTAAGTGTTCAGAGTGAGGGGAGAAATAGCACTGGGGATGTGTGGGACCCTGGGTGAGTATATTGGAGTTAGGGGTACTGAGCAGGCCATCAGTGGTCGTGCTCTGCTCAGGACTGTGCCCAGCTCTCAGCCTCTGCCACCACAGAGGGCTCAGCCCGATAGACTGACATCTCTGCCAGCAGTGGGTCAGGGCTGGGCAGCAGGATGACTGGAAAAGGGAGACGTGAGAAGCAGGGGGGCCCATTTTGGAGACCTGAATTCAGTGGCTCTGGCCAGGTGGGAGCAGGGTTCCTGCTGCCTACTGATCCCGCCCTCCCTGCAGCTGGCTTTGGGGGCATCCTGGGCCTGGGCAGCCTGGGCCTGGGCTCTGCCAACTTCATGGAGCTGCAGCAGCAGATGCAGAGGCAGCTGATGTCGAACCCTGAGATGCTGTCACAGATCATGGAGAACCCTCTGGTCCAGGACGTGATGTCCAACCCTGACCTGATGCGCCACATGATCATGGCCAACCCCCAGATGCAGCAGTTGATGGAGCGCAACCCCGAGATCAGCCACATGCTCAACAACCCCGAGCTCATGAGGCAGGTGGGTGCGGGCAAGGGGTCAATGGGGTGGGGGACCTTGTACCCCGCCATGCCCACCTGGCCTGGTCCCACCTCATCCTGCCTTGACCTGGGTGTGCAGTCGTTCAGCAGCCATGTTGTGCACGTGGGGGGGTCCAGTGATGCAAAGACACAGACCTGGCCTTCCAGAAGCTGCTCGTGTCAAGGGAAGTGGGACGAGTCAGCGGGCAGTTATAATACAGTGTGGTCACCACTACCACAAGAATAATCACAGGATCCCCTAGAAGCAAATTGAGGGGTCGTGACCCTACCTTGGGGCCCCAAGGTGGCCTCCTAGAGGAAGTGTCACCCAAGCTGAGACCGAAAGGAGGAAGAATAAACCAGAGGAAGAAAAAGAGAAGAGAGTTCAGGGCCAAGTGATAGTACATCGAAAAGTTTGGGAGTAAAAGATCATCGGGTGTTCCAGGAGCACTGTGGGTGGGGAAGGGAGACCCAGGGGATGCAGTTTTGTGTCGTTCTCTGGGAGCTCCATCTTATGGCCCAGCCCACCAGGGCAAGGAAAGACTATCTCAGCTGAGCTGTGGACACCATGCTGAACCCAGCAGAAGATAAGTTCCGCAAGGGCAGGGATTTGCAAGTGTCCCTCTTCACTGTCAAGGACAGGGCCTGGGTTACAGCAGTCACTCAGTGAGCACTTCCAGATGGCTGCTTTCGGGATATGAGATCAGAGTCTTGTCTTAGACATACGGTGCTTAGACAAGGCAACTGGGGAGCAAATTTGGGAAGAAGGACAGGGAAGGCATTCCAAGTTGCATGGGAATAAGAAGAAGCCATGCTCATTTTCTGTCAGGCACTGCTGTCCCTGGAGTTGACACAAACTACCCCTTACTGAGAGTGAGCCATGGGCTCTGAAGAGAAAACCTCCATCCTGTTTCTCAAGCTGTAGTCAGGCCAGAGACCTGGGGGTGGGGGTGAGAGGGTGTTGGGAGCGTTGTCCCAGCTCGAACCCTTTCCCTGTCCAACATGTTGCTTACCGGAGGCACAGGATGGTCTTGGTCAGACAGACTAACCTGGCTCCGCCACTGCCTGGCTGTGTGACCCCAGGCAGTGAATCTCTGAGCTGTTTCTCATTTGCAACATAGGGAGAGAAATACCTACCTGGGGCAGTTACTGTGGACATTAAATGACTCGAATTCCGTAAATTGTTTAGCCCAGTGCCTGTGTGTCATAGTTACTCAATGGATGTGAATTCCCACTTCAGCCTCCTCCCCTTTCTCAGGTCCCTTCTTGCTCAGTTTCCTAGTATTTCCTAATACTCTGTGGACCCCCTGAACCTGTGGGAAGGGAGCTGCTGCCCTCACCCCTTCTGGGATCACAGCCCTCCTTAGAGAAAGCCAAGCAGAATGCCCACAGGGAGGAAGTCCAGTTCCCCCTGCCCTGCTCTGTCGGGTACGCGCTGGCCCATTGCAGGCCTCCTCGTGGGCTCGGTGCTCCTGGTTCCAGGAGCCTTCTGTCTCACTTCTCCCCCAGACGATGGAGCTTGCTCGGAATCCAGCCATGATGCAAGAGATGATGCGGAACCAGGACCGGGCCCTCAGCAACCTGGAGAGCATCCCTGGGGGCTATAACGCTCTCCGCCGCATGTATACGGACATCCAGGAGCCCATGTTCAGTGCCGCCAGGGAACAGGTGGGGCCAGCAGTGGGGCTGGGGTGGGCGGTGTCTAAGCTCTAGATGCCCTACTCTCAGGCCCAGGTGAGCCTGGGGTGCGCTTCGCTCTTCTTTCCTTCCCCAGTCCCCTGAGGGTGGTCCTTGGCTCGAAAAACAGTTATCCCAGTGACAGCCAGGGATGGTCCTGACTTGCCCTGAGCTGAGGTGGGAGGGCTGATGCTAGCAGAGTTGCCCAGGGAAGTGGGTAAGGCGTGGAGTCCACGGCATTTGCCGTGCATCTGACAGACTTTCTGTATTGGGGCTCACAGGTTGTGGGCGGTCCTGGGGGTCAAACAGCCGACCCTCGCACAGTGTCACAAGTGTAGTCCGTGGGGTCACCTGTGGCAGCATCACTAGGGGAGCTTGTTAATGATGAGATTCCTGGTCCCCATCTTAGAGCTACATACTGGCACGGGCTCTAGAATCAGCCCCTGGGAATACACACTATTAAAAATGCTTTATCAGGGCCAGCCGAGTGGTGCAGTGGTTAAGCGCTGGCTTGGGAAGCCAGCGGCCCCGGTTCGGGTCCCACATCTGAGGACCAATGACACTGCCCTCAAAAAAAAATAAAAAAATGCTTTATCAATTCTTTCCAAATATACAACCAATGTAGATACAAATAGCATTTTCTGTATCCACATTGCCCTGATATGTCGACATATATACTTTCAGGGCCTTCTTTGGTTCTTTTTTTTGAAGTTTAATTTACACTGAATACGTTACATATTTACATGTTTCAAAATTCAAAAGGTGTGTAGAGGAAACAAAAGGGTGTTTTAAAAGTAAAGAAAGGTATACAAGCTCAACCCAGTATATGAAAGAGACCCTTCTGTTTTCATCTACCAACCATCTCTTTCCTACCCGAGAAGTAACGAATGTTGCTATTTTGTACATTTTCCTAGACATACTTAATGCAAATATTTATTTATTTGCAAATAAGATATTATAGATAGAATTGCAGCCTTCACCTAGCCCTCCCCCATCTTCCGACTCTTTCCCTCCACAGTTGACTACTGGAGTTGGTGCTTGTCACTTTGATTCTTTTATTACCTACGCATGTAGCCATAAATACTCGAAAGTATTGTTTTGCATATTTTTCTACCTTATAGATGTGATATCTTGCTGCCCGTATAATTTTTAATTTGCTGTTTAAACTTTTTAAAAACATTTACTTGAAGGACAAAACAGTGACAGAAAGGTACACATATCATAAATGTACAGCTTGATGGATTTTCCCAAACTGAACACACCCCTAACCAGTGCCCAGGTGGGAGGGTGGCATCTCACGTTATATTTTTACTGTGGAAAGGAAAAAGCACAATGTCCTAGGTGGCCTGTGCTATCCCAGACTTGTCTCTGTCTTGCACCAGGTCTCCACAAATGAATGGTGTCTCGCCAACACTGCCTGGCCCCACTGGTCGGTCTCTATCCCTGCAATGATACCACATTGTCTTAATAAGTCTGGGCATCTGGTGGCACAAACCCTGCCAATGTCTTCAATAACATCTTCGTGAGTCTTGGCATTGCTGTCTAAAATAACTACTTGTAGGGGTCAACTGTGAATTTTTAAAGGATTTTTTTGGCTTATTTTAGATTTTATTTAAGTAATTAAAAATGTGCATTGGAGTAATGCATTCACCTAGTTAAAAAAAAACAAGTAGTTGAGAGAGGCTTATAACAAGCTCTCCAGCTAATTCTGAGGGGCTCTAAGGTATGGGAACCACTGGTTTAGTGCATAAAACTTAGCATTTGGCACCAGCAAACCTGGCCTCAGATGCCTGGTGATGGGACTCTGAGTGAGTCGTCTGACCGCTCTATACCCCAGCATCCAGATATGATAGCATGGTTCTCAGTCTTTTTGGCCTCAGGATCCCTTTATACTCTTAAAAATGACTGCGGACCCCAGAGAGCTTTTGTTTTTGTGGGTTAGATCTATTGGTCTTCATTGTGTCTGAAATTAAAATGAAGAAATTTTTAAAATATCTATTAATTAATTTAAAAATAATAAATCCATTGTACCCAAACATAAATAGCATTTCCTTTTGAAAATAACTTTATGGAGGAAAGAGGGGCCTTGCTTTATATTTTTGTGGCTACAAGACAGCTGGATTCTCAGGTCTGCTGCGTTCAACCTATTGTGCTGTCACGCGTTATGTAGCTTTTGGAAAACTCCACTCAGATTGAAAGTGAAAATGGCAAATAATGTCTTGGAATTATAAAAACAGTTTTGAGGGCAGGCCGAGTGGCGCAGTGGTTAAGAGCTGGCTTGGGAAGCCAGCGGCCCCGGTTTGGGTCCCACATATGAGGGCCAGTGACACTGCCCTCAAAAAAACCCAAAGAAACAAAAAACAAAACAGTTTTGAACCTTGCAGGGGGTCTTAGGACCACACTTGGAGAACTGGTGTATTAGAGGGATATTGTAAATATTTGGAGGCCGGCCGAGTGGTGTGATGGTTAAGCGCTGGTCTGGGAAGCCAGCGGCCCCGATTAGGGTCCCACATATGAGGGCCAGTGACACTGCCCTCAAAAAACAAAAAACAAAAAGACAAACAAAAACAAAACAAAACAAAACACTTTTGAATAAATGTAGCAGGCACATAGTAGGTGCTCAATAAATGGCAGCTGTTACCATGACAGGCAGTTTAGGAAAAGAGATTCAGTCCTTAGTGTGTACCAGGAAGAAGAAAGCAGGGGTCCAGGATTAGGTGGGGTTGGGTGCCAGGCTGGTGAGCAGAACAGGAAATCTGAAATGGACAGGCTGAAGCTGTGGTACCAGGACCCTGGCATCGGCTGAGGTGAAGGAACCACAGCTCAGAGCAGGGCAGTTCTTGGTCAGCCCTGGTCCCCATGACCCACTCTGACTAAACAGAAATGACTGGATGTGAAACCCCATGGTAGGGAGGGGCTGAGGCTGCTCAGAGACCTGCTTGGTCAGGACTGCTTGGGGACTCAGGAGAGGGGAAACCGGTCTGGGATGTCCCTTGGACAGATTTCTTTCCTGGGAACTGGCGGGGCTGGAGGGAGGAAGTGTCCAGGTGCCACCTTGGGCAGCACACCATATGACGGGCGCAGACCCTGAGCCGGCCCTGAGTGACATAGTGGGAGCCTGGTGTTGAAGGGGACTTAAGCTGAAGCAGCCTGTCCATGGAGGGAGGGGAAGGAGGAGATTGGAGACCGAGGTAGGGCGTGCTCAGCCGAAGATGTGTGCCATCGTGCCCCTGGAGGGACAGCCCACTAGGGGACCCAGGCAGTCAGGGAGAGGCTTTGGGGAGTCACTGTTGGACCAAGGTGGTTGGGAATGGAGAAGCTGGGGGAAATTCAGGGTTGACGTAAAAGCCAACAGTTACTTACTGAGCACCTATGAGTGTCAGGAGTGGCACAAAGCTGAATCCCACGTTGTCTGCAGCCCTGAGAGCTGAGGAAGACAAGGGTCTTCCTACACACTGGGAAGAGGTGTAAAGTGCTGTGGAGCACACAGGAGACTGGAGACCACGTACTTAGAGCCACTGGGGAGACAGGAGGTTCCAGTTATCTGAGGGGTTCAGTCATCTGTCATTAGCAGCAGCCAGCTCCCTCCCTGCAAGACAGGGGTGGCGCTGCCCATTGTGGGGATCTAAATAGAGCTGAGGGCCTCTGAGGTCTTAGATCTCTCTCCCTTTCCTGGGGAAGGGGAGGGAGGCTGTCAGGTGAGAGGAAAGAAAGGGCGGAGGCCTTGCCCCGATTTGTTTCAGTCCTTAACCCAAAACCTTTCCTTCCTCCCAGTTTGGCAACAACCCCTTCTCTTCCCTGGCCGGGAACTCCGACAGCTCATCCTCCCAGCCTCTGCGGACTGAGAATCGAGAGCCCCTCCCTAACCCCTGGAGCCCCTCGCCCCCCACCTCCCAGGCCCCCGGGTCCGGTGGGGAGGGCACCGGAGGATCGGGGACCAGCCAGGTGCACCCGACAGTCTCGAACCCCTTTGGGATCAATGCGGCTAGCCTGGGGTCAGGTATGTCCTGGGTGGAAGGAGCTTAGTGGGGTCACCAGGGCTGTCCCTCAGGCCCAGGACTGAATGGGGTTCACACTGCTCCACAATATTGAAGACAGAGGTGAGACTATTGAAGCCATAGAGGGGGCTCTGCAGCTTGGGGCCATGACTCCACCCCTGAGAGGGTGACAGTTGTTTCTGGCCATGTCCTGATTTTCCCCAGGAGTTACCTAAGTAGTGACTTGTGAAGAAACCAGGACTCACCTAGGCTCTTTCAGCATGACTGGGAATGGGAGTGTGGGAGAGGAATCAGGGCAGACCTGGGGACAGGCGAACGGGAGGCTGGGGGAGAGGAATATGCAGGGCTCCCCTGGACAGCTGTGCAGGTTATGCATGGCACAGCCCTGGGGCCTGCCCCATTTAACCAAACTCTGTACATAGAACCCTGGGGATGTTTTTTGTAGATGCCCTGATTTCTCGGTACCCTGGGGGACATCTCATCTCGATTGGGAAAGTCCTTTCCCTTCTATGTACATCAGTTCCCTTTTTTTATAAAATAAGGGACATGAACCTGGTCTGTGGTTTCAGAATTGCGCTCCTGAGTCCCGGGGGGTTTGGGCCATCTCCAGGTTGAGGGAGGACCAAATGAGAGAAGCTCCAGGCCTCATTCTCCGGCTCCAGCCAGACCATCGACATACTCTGTTTCTGAGTGGAATTTGGTTTGAGGAAAGGGTCTTTGCCATTAAGACAAGTTTGAAAACTGTTGATCTTGGTGATTTTAGTCAGATCCTTTCCGAATCTGATGTAATCTGAGCTCGAGGCGGGAACAATCCAGAGCGGCAGGATTCAGACCCAGTTTCCAAGTGGCTCGTCCTTAGCAGGGTAGATGGGAAAGGGGCCGGGCCAAAGTAGGGTGAGATTACCTTGGAGTCAGGGGAGCCCTGGCCCATTCCCAGTCTCTGGGTCCCCATCGTACTGTTGTCTTTCTGAGTCTCCGAACCACTCATTGTGTAAAGGCAGGTAGACTGACGCGAGGCCTCTCTGGTTTCCATCAGGACCCTTTTTTTCCTGTTTGGTTTCTTTTTTCCTGCTTGCTGTAGGGATGTTCAACAGCCCAGAAATGCAGGCCCTGCTGCAGCAGATCTCAGAGAACCCCCAGCTGATGCAGAACGTGGTCTCAGCCCCCTACATGCGCAGCATGATGCAGACGCTTGCCCAGAACCCCGACTTTGCTGCTCAGGTATGGAACTGGACCCTGGGGTTGGGGGATGTTTATTGGGGGTTGTTAAGCAGGGCCAAAACACTCCAGAAGCAGACTGCCCGCGTCTGCAGGTCAGGCTCCCCCACTTCCCAGCTCTGTGAGCTAAGCAAGTTGTTGAACCTCCCAGTTTCCTTGTCTGTGAACTGATGATAACAGCAGTTCCACGTAGACTGGTGAGGAATAGGAGTCAGGGCATAGGAAGTGACATCGTAGGGATGTCAGCCCTCATCATCACGCAGGGCTGAGCAGCCTGACCCCGACACTCATCACTGCCCCGAGTTCTGTTCCCTCTCACTGTCCCACTTAGGCCACCAGGACACTTTGAGGTCTGGCCAGGTCTGCAGGTGTAGGGGTGCTGAGGGAGATGAGGCTGTGGGGGAATTCTCAGGGCCTCCCCAACTACCTTGTTCCTGGCAGATGATGGTGAACGTGCCACTGTTCGCGGGGAACCCCCAGCTGCAGGAGCAGCTCCGCCTGCAGCTCCCCGTCTTCCTGCAGCAGGTGAGTGAGAAGCCTGATCCCAGAGGGTGGGACTTGAGGGACCTTCAGGGTGTGGGCCTTCCCCTGCCACCTGCTGCCTCTTTGCTCCTTCCCCACCAGATGCAGAACCCAGAGTCACTCTCCATCCTCACCAACCCCCGTGCCATGCAGGCATTGCTGCAAATCCAGCAGGGGCTGCAGACCTTGCAGACGGAGGCCCCAGGGCTGGTACCCAGGTGAGGGCGGGAGCAGGTGGGCAGTGAGATCCTGACTGCTCTTCCCCCTGACCCCTCCCTCCACTAGGCAGACCAGCCTTTGTGTCTCTGAGCGTCCTGTTTTCCTGTTTCCTCCCACTGCCTTTCCTTCTGGACCTCATGTTCCCATCCTCTTCTCAGAGGCCATCTCCCACCTTTTGGTCTCTCCTGCCCGCAGCCTTGGCTCCTTTGGGATGTCCCGGACGCCCGCACCCTCCGCAGGCGGCACCGTGGGGCCTGTGCCTGAGGCCCCCACCTCCTCGCCAGCCCCTCCAGCCACATCCTCTCCAGCTGGGGCTCCCAACACCCAGCAGCAGCTCATGCAGCACATGATCCAGTTTTTGGCAGGAAGTGGAAACTCGCAGGTGTGGGGCTGGCGGGGGCGGGGGCTGGACTGCCACTCCCAGCCAGGGGTAGGGGTTGGGGTCACAGTGGAATGGAGATGGCAGAGCAGACTTTGGTCAGCCAGACCTGGTGTTACCTCCTGGCCTGCACTTTCCAGCCCTGGGCAAGTTGCTTGTGGGGCCTGTTCTGTTTCCACAGCTGTGAAATGGAGATGAGAATCGTACTGGCTCTTACCATGTGCTAGGTACTGTTCTAAGGGTCTTAGGGAGAAGAGCTCATGACTTTATTCCTCACAGCTGCCTTACTTATGATAATTTCTGGGTTATAAAAGGCGAAAACTAGGGCCGGCAGAGTGGTGCGGTGGTTAAGCGCTGGCTTGGGAAGCCAGCGGCCCCGGTTGGGTCCCACATATGAGGGCCAGTGACACTGCCCTCAAAAAAAAGGGGGAAAACTAAAGCCAGAGAGGTGAAGTGGCTTGCTCATCACCTTGCTGGTACGTAATAGAGCCAAGATTCAAATGAAGGCATGCTGGCTCCAGAATTTATACTTTAACCACTGTCTTACACATTTCTGCTTATATCAAAGGATTCTTTTGCTAATTAAAGCACCCTCCATCTCTGAGACAGGAGAGGAGGATTCTGGGAGGTGAGCTGACTAGAGCCACAGAGTCAAGGCCTGGGGTTTGGAGGAGAAGCGGGAATGGCCGTGGTGAGCCCCCTAACCTTTCTCCGGCCTCCATGACTCATTTGGGAAAAGACTTTCAGCAGAAATATAAGTGTGCCCAGCTTGGCACTAGGCAGTCTGTGCTAGGCCTGGGCCAAGTGATTGTTAGGGCCCGGCCCAGCTTAAATCTATGGTGGCCCTGAGGAACAGCACCGAGGGCCAAGCAGAGCTTTTGTTCTGCGTGTCAGGGGGCCTCTGTGACCCTCGGCAGGTCATTCTCTTCCCTGGATCACACGCTCCTGTCAGCGGCCAGCTGGCCTGTGGCGTCTGGGCTCCTTCCAGCTCTGAGAGTCTTCTATCCAAACTCTGGGCTAGCACTTCCTCAGCATCCCAGAAAACACTTCCAGGAGACGTTCACAGGCATGTCAGACATGAAAAACCTCCTCTTTTGTAAATAATTGTGCTTGTTGATTGGTTACAATTAAACAGGTTCTTTCTTCCTGGGGCACTTCTAGGAGGAGTTTGGAGAGAATGTTTGGCATGCACCTTATCAATTGCAGAGCATTTGGCTTTTGGGGTGCCTGTTAACACCTCCAGAGTGTTGGTAGAAAGCAGTTAGAAATATAGGCCGATTGAGGCCTGTTACTTTGAAATTTTAAGAAAGAAACACCCCTGCATTATTATTATTATACAGCTGTTTAGTGACTTGAGACGCAGGCTCCTTGGCCCCCTTTTGTAGCCCACCCCTCCCCGCCCCCATTGGTTGACTCAGGATGTTCGAGAAGACCTACTGGTCATCTCTCTATCATAAGCCCCCAGCCACCGAGAGGCCCTGGTGGGTCCTGTGCCCACCTCACGAGGCCTGTGCCCTGCAGGTGCAGACGCCGGAAGTGAGATTCCAGCAGCAGCTCGAGCAGCTCAACGCCATGGGCTTCATCAACCGCGAGGCCAACCTGCAGGCCCTGATTGCCACAGGAGGGGACATCAATGCGGCCATTGAGAGACTGCTGGGCTCTCAGCTGTCCTAATCCTGCGGCCATGCCCTCTGTGCCTCCCTTCCCTGGATGCCAGCCTGTGGTTCCTGTTAGCTTTCCCTCCCTCTTCAGCTTGTCTTCCTTTCCGTCTTCTCCTGTCCGCACCAGACAGCAGGGTGGCTTTAGCGACATCAGTGAGCCCTGACCTCATAGCTCCCAGAACTTTCGTTCTACTTCTACATCTCTCACAGAATCTTCTCTCCTGCTCCTGCCTGAGCAGAGCTATTTAAACGGTTTTCACACTTTTGCTGATGGGCCCCACAACCTCCTCCTGCAGTCTTTGAACTGCTCCGTGGCTGTGCCGAGTTGAAGGAGGAACTCGCACTCTGGTTTACTGGAACAGGGTCTTCTGTCTGGAACATTAGGGCTTGCTTCTTATGTTTACTTGCGGTAACTCTCTTCCTTCTTTTTCTTCCCAGCTCCTCCCTCCCCCAGCCTAACCAGAGCTAGGATGCCATAGTTGAAAGGAGGGCCAAGTGGAACAGGCTGGGGTTTTTCCTCCTCACCCCTAGTCTGGTCACTTCCGCCAGCACGTTTTAAGGGGGTCTGTTGGGACTCCCAGGGGAGATGAGACAGCCCTCTGAACAGGAATTAACAAGCCCTGGGCCAGCCCAGGGGAGACTGGCACAGAAGAGGACATGAGGTTTTTGGAGGAAGGGAATGGGCAAAACAGCCCGAGTAAAAGGCTTGGAAGTTGGAACTGACAGTTAGGGAGTGGAAGCACTAATTACTCTTTTAGGTGGGAGAGTCCTGGCAGAGAACACTTAGCGACAGATGCTTATGGAACTGGAGTTGAAAGGGGCTCAATGAAGCTAAGCTGTGTAGCTCACAAGGGCTCACACTGGCTCCATTTCCTCAAACACACGTGACATGTACACACACACATTTCTGTGAAGCCAGGGCCTGCCTGTTTCCTCGGGTACCAGTGATTTAAGCCCCCCATAAAAGACACGAAGTGTGTGAGAGTGGATGGGTGCATGCACGCACATACGTGCATGGGAATTGAGTGGGAGGGTGGATTCCTGGCTGATTTCTGGTTCAGAACTTCCCCCTCCGGAGAATTAGGCAGAAGGGCCAGTCTCAGGCAGGAATACCTATCACCCAGAGAGCTAGGCCCTTTGGTCCCTGGATGTGGGGTAACCCAAGGGTACTATGGATACCCCTTCTGAAGCTGCCCGGCTGTGATCAGCTCCCTCACACTCATTGCTTTCAGGGAATGGTAGAGTCTTTCCCTGCAGAGCCCCTGCCCTTTGAGTTCTTCATTCTTTCCCCCAGGTCATAAAGTGCTATTTGAGGAAGGAGAGGAGAGGAGAGGGGGACAGTGGTGCCTTTGATCTGGACCTGGACATTGTTGGAGCACGGGAGGCTGGTTTCACCTCCACTGCTACTTAGCCCTGCTGTTTGGACCTGTGGCTGAGAATATGGAGGCACAAGGAACAGAATTTCCTCCCCGTGGGAAAGGGTCCCAAGCAATCCAGAGAGGATGTCTGCGTGGCTTCCCTCCCTCCCTCCTTCAGCCCCCACACTGGCCTTTGTAAATAAATGGTGTGGTCTTTATTGTGAGGGTGTCTTGGTGATTGTTTTCCGTGGGAGGAGGCTGGCTGAAGAGATCTTGGCTTTAGAGGGTTTTCATAAAGTGGGTTGAGGGGAATTTGAAGTTGGGTTCAGTTACCACTGGTATGAGGAAACACTGAGGGCTAAGGGATAAGTAGTCATGGGGACAGCTATTGGCCCTGGTTTAGGAATAAGAATTCCTAAGTGGGAATTCTTCCATTCCCTGTCCCCATTGGCCAGCCTGGGAGAGGAATATATGAAGGTGTTGGGAAGATGGCTACATCATTACTTCCATCCTCTGATCTTTGGCAAGACTGCCTGCCCTCTCCCTCAGGGAAAAGCGACAAAAACCCTTGCATCCTGACCTTTTGCAGGTGGAGTTTAGTAGTTCCTGGTCTTGAGCCCTGAGATTAAACCTGGGTTGACCACTAGCTGTGTGAACTTGAAGTCTTTTCACATGTGAGGTTTTATCCCTTGCATAAGTGAGGTCATGTGCTAGAGTTCTGTGATATATGAATAATCCATGGGTAGGAGGTATACCACTTCTGATCATGGTAGACTGGCTGTTTCAGACCAGCACTCTTACTAGAAATTCCAAAAGCTGGGTGAAATACTTAAAAAAAAAATCTGAGGGCCGGCCGAGTGGCACATTCATTAAGAGCTGGTTTTGGGATGCCAGCGGCCCCGGTTCAGATCCCACATATGAGGGCCAGTGACACTGCCCTCTACAGCTAACAACAGCTCCACCTGGAGCTGGGCTGTGCGAGCCCCTGTGACGGTGTGCGCTACAGCCCCTGCTGCAGTGGGCTGCCATAGGGTACAGTGAGTGGCCAGCAGCCAGTGTGAGCTGCCAATGGCCCCGGTGAGCGATCATCCAGAGGCTGGCGACCGATCTGCCTCATCCGGGAAGAGCGCAATGACGATACCAACATGGGCCAGTGAAGCAACATCCTCCGCAACTAGACTGAGGAACAAAAAGACAGCAACTTGTCTGTTCCCCTTCCCCAATTCCCCAATGCTGTTCCCCTCCCCCAATTCCCCAATAAAATCTTTAAAAAAAGAATCTGGGGCCGGCCGAGTGGCGCACTGGTTAAGCGCTGGTTTTGGGATGCCAGCGGCCCCGGTTCGGATCCCACATGAGGGCCAGTGACACTGTCCTCTACAGCTAACAACAGCTCCACCTGGAGCTGGGCTGTGCGAGCCCCGGTGATGGTGTGGGCTGCAGCCCCTGCTGCAGTGGGCTGCCATAGGCTACAGTGAGTGGCCCGCAGCCAGCGTGAGCGGCTGGCAGCCAAGCGTGAGCTGCCAATAGCCGTGGTGAGCGACATCCAGAGGCCAGCGACCGATCTGCCTCATCCGGGAAGAGCGCAATGACGATACCAACAGTGAAGCAACATCCTCCGCAACTAAACAAGAACAGAAAGACAGCAACTTGTCTGTTCCCCTTCCCCGATTCCCCAACGCTGTTCCCGTCCGCCAATTCCACAATAAAATCTTTAAAAAAAAAAAAAAAAAAGAATCTGAAAAGCATCAAAGGGCCAAGACTGGCTGGGAATCCAGAGAGGAAAGCCAAAAGGCTGTCTTTGACCTGGGGCCTTGGGCTAATTGGGAAAAGGTTGCTGAGAGGATTTCAAGGGCCTTGGAGGATGAAGCTAGAGGAACAAAAAGTTGGAATCTAGGGACAGCTCAAGATGGGGATGCTAGTAAAGCTTCAGCAGTTGAATCAGTACCCCTGAGGATGAATCAGGAAATAGCCAATTTCATTCTGTCTCCTAGCCTCCCACCATTCTGGGCGGGGGTGGGGTGGGGTAGGGGGTCTCCAGAAGTTCTCAAGCCTCAAACTTGTAATAAGATGATCCCAGATGCTTGGTAGAAAGCTTGAATGTAACATCAAGCTAGACCTCAAAAGTATTGTGATAAATAATTTTTCAATTATAGTATCAACCACAATAAAATTAAGCCCTTGAAGAGATAAGGCAATATAAGTGAAACAAACAGAAACAACAGTGAGCAGACCCACGGTAATTCCATATATAGGAATTATGCAGAAATGAAAACAATAGTGCTTACTGTTTCAACAAAATAAAAGCCAACCTTAGAGATTTCAGGAGAGACCTGAAACTACAACAATGGATGCAGCACAATTAGGAAAGGACCAAACAGGAATTTTAGCTAGAAAAATATAATAAATGAAGTAAAGTCTCAATAGGTGGGTTTAATAGCAGATCAGACATGACTGAAGGAAGAATTGGTGGGTTCTAAAACAGGTCAGAAGAGCTACACAGAATGAAACTTGGAATAATAAAGAGGAATGGGAAATACAGAAAAGGTCAAGTTGGGCTAACATTTAACTGGAGTCCTAGTAGAGGAGAGAAGGGAAGAAGCAATCTGAAGACATAATGGCAGGATTGTATACACTTGATGAAAACCATCAACTTACAGATTCAGGAAGCCTGATGAATTAAAATAAACTTGCACTCTGCAAAAAGCAAAGGGAAACGTTTTAAAGCAAGTAGAGGGCCGGCCAAGTGGCGCGTTGGTTAAGAGCTGGCCTGGGACGCCAGCTGCCCCCGTTCGGATCCCACATGAGGGCCAGTGACACTGCCCTCTACAGCTAATGTGGTGAACAACAGCTCCACCTGGGGCTGGGCTGCTGTGAGTCCCGGGAAAGGCATAGCTGCAGCCCCTGCTGCAGTGGGCTGCCATAAGCTACAGTGAGCGTCTGGCAGCCGGTGTGAGCTGCCAAGAGCCTCTGTGAGCAGCTGTCCAGAGCCAGGTGACTGATGTTCCTCATCCGGGAAGAGCACGATGACAATACCAACATAGGCCAGTGAGGCAATGTCCTCCACAACTAGACTGAAGAACAAAAGGACAACAACTTGTCTGTTCCTCTTCCCCGATTCCCCAACGCCGTTCCCCTCCCCCAATTCCCCAATAAAATCTTTAAAAAAAACCCAAAACATCATAATAAAGCAAGTAGAGAATAAAGATGGTTTATGTTCAAAGGAGCTTCCAGCTTAAGAGAGTGAACCTTAATATATGCAAACTGAAAAAAATAGATGTCATTTGAGAGGTAGAAGATCCCAGGATGGAATGAAGAACATAACCAAAGAATCTGTGTCACAAAGGTATGAAATAACGTCAACAAAGGGAGGAAGAGTGGGTAACGAGGTAACTTGGAAATTAGTGGATTTGTAAGACTAAAGGCAAAAGAAATTGCACACACTCTAGTTGGTACAATCTATACATGCCCCATGTAGGTACTTTTGACTACTGACACCAATATACATGGACGCTAGGACTCAACAATTAGGTAGGGAGCCAGGTGTCTCACTGCTAGAGTTCACAGGGAAGCAAGGGGATGAGGCTAGAATGATGTGTGTAGTAATGGATGGAGGTAGAGACATGGGTATGAACTCCCTCAGTGTGGGTTTGGATGGTGTTTTCTCATGCTTAGATGCGTTTTGCATTTTTTTTAAAAAGATTTTATTGGGGAATTGGCGGAGGGGAACAGCGTTGGGGAATCGGGGAAGGGGAACAGACAAGTTGCTGTCCTTTTGTTCTTCAGTCTAGTTGCGGAGGATGTTGCTTCACTGTTGGTATCATCATTGCGCTCTTCCCGGATGAGGCAGATCGGTCGCTGGCCTCTGGATGTCGCTCACCACGGCTATTGGCAGTTCATGCTTGGCTGCCAGCAGCTCTCGCTGGCTGCGGGCCACTCACTGTAGCCTATGGCAGCCCACTGCAGCAGGGGCTGCAGCCCACACCATCACCGGGGCTCGCACAGCCCAGCTCCAGGTGGAGCTGTTGTTAGCTGTAGAGGGCAGTGTCACTGGCCCTCATGTGGGATCCGAACCGGGGCCGCTGGCATCCCAAAACCAGCGCTTAACCAATGCGCCACTCGGCAGGCCCCTGCATTTTTTTTTTAATTGGGGAATTGGGGGAAGGGAACAGTGTTGGGGAATCGGGGAAGGGGAACAGACAAGTTGTTGTCCTTTGGTTCTTCAGTCTAGCTGTGGAGGACGTTGCTTCACTGGCCCATGTTGGTATCATCATTGCGCTCTTCCCGTATGAGGCAGATCGGTCGCCAGCATCTGGATGCCGCTCACCACGGCTATTGGCAGCTCACCCTGGCTGCTGGCCGCTCACTGTAGCCTATGGCAGCCCACTGCAGCAGGGGCTGCAGCTATGCCATCCTGGGGATTCACAGCAGCCCAGCTCCAGGTCGAGCTGTTGATCACCATCTTAGCTGTACAGGGCAGTGTCACTGGCCCTCATATGTGGGATCCGAACCGGGGCTGCTGGCATCCCAAACTAGCTCTTAACCAATGTGCCACTCGGCCGGCCCGCGTTTTGCATTTTGACAAGTATGTCACAGAAGTGATGTGCCTTCTCAGCACATCCTATCAGGGTACACAGGGTCAGTATGCCACCGCTGGTAATGCTTACCTCGATCTCTCAGTTAAAAGGATGTGGTGTCTGGCTTCCCCTCTGTAGGTTATTATTTTTACCTATGTACTTAACAAATACCTTGAAGGAGATACTTTGAGACTATGCAAATATCCTGTTTCTCCTCAAATTTTCACCCCCTAATTTCAGCATCCATTTTCAGGTGTAGCTGCAACAATTATGATTCTGGTGTTTTAATAGTACTTTTCTATTTCCTTCATTCCTTCCATATTTCCTGGTTGCAGTTCTGTAAGGAAGAGCTGTCCTTTGTCCCCCTTTTGTAGGTTTGTTTGTTTGTTTGTTTGTTTGTTTGTTTGTTTTAGCTGAGCCATCCTGCCACCTGTTGGCAGCTCAACGGCAACTCAGCTCAGGCTGGCATCGAACCTCCATTGCTTAGAGCTCAGCTCACACTATTGAGCGAGCTCTTAACCAATTGAGCCACTCGGACAGCCCTGTAGGTTTATTTTTATGCACTTTATTATAATACACTTTTCAAGCACACATGGGACATTTACAAAAATTAACCACATACTGGGAAATACAACACATCTTGATGACATAGTGCCATCACAGTGCCCTGCCAGATTCCCTTACTGGGCCATACACCCATTCCTAGCTGCTGCTGGGTTGATTGCTAACTGCTCATGGATATAGCCTCTTTACCAGAAAACCGCCCTCAATCAACAGGGGGGAGAATTGCTGCAGAATTTACATCACTCCCACCTTGGGCAGCCTACAATGACGGACTGATAGGGGCTACACAAGACCAATGCTTTGCCTCAAAAGTGTGACCTGTTTTGAGGTGTAACTCAGGCCGCAGAGCTCCCTGGGATCAGGCCCAAGTGAACTCTGAGACCACATTCTTGCTTGGCTTTGTCCCCTGCCCCATCCTGCACCCTTACTCTCCCTTTTCAGGGCGTTCTCTCAATAAGTCACTTGCACAAGAGCCTCCCTCTCAGGCTCAGCTTCTAGGGAACCTGGCCTAAGATGGGTACAGTTCCTGCTCTCTGAGATTCCTTCTGAATTATTTGCATGTATGGGGGGAATGGGGCTCTGGAGGGTAGGGGCCCCTCTTCTCCTTGTTGCTAGGGGCAATCACAATCTTAAAAATGGCTTCTGCTTTCACTCTGGGCAAACAGGTTTTGTTCCTGTCTTACTGTTTGATACGATTAGAAGCTCAAACGCTTTGCTTTGGAGCTGAGAGTTACTAGGAAGAAAATGACACAACCCTGACATTGAAAACCTGAAAAATTAGTCCTGAAGCCTCTTCTCCCCTTCAGTTATCTCAAGACTCTTTTTCTTCAGGGGGCTTCTCCTTAGAGTTCCAGGCCTCAAGGGTTTAAAAAGGCTTTTCAGGCCTCTCAAGGTCTCACTCACCCACAGGCTAACCCCAAGTCTTAGAGATGGAAATTCATAGTAGAGTTAGAAAAGATGAGAAGATGTTCAGAGAGATGAAGAGGGAGAAGGGGAGGAAGAAAGTGGATGCATCTACAAACAAAGTCAAGAAAGATAAAGACCTGGAATCATCAGGCTCTTACATGCTACCCACAAAAATGAAATGTGCTTTATGTACAAGCTGAAGGATTATGCTGTTTGTTCCCATGGCTTCTGCCCAGACCTGCCCTTCGAGTCCCCACAAGGGTCCATTGTGTCCTTCACTGACTAATGGAGCCTGGGACCCTGCCGTGCTCATCTGGGTCCCTCCTTCCTATGGAATCCAGTGCCTTGTTTTCCCCCACCAACTTCTGTCCTGTGGCAGCAGCTACACAGGTATTGATAGAACCAGGCCACACTCCAGTGGCACAACTTGGTCTGGAAGGCGGGCGTGCTCAAGCCACTTTCCAAGATGCTCGTGTGCTCCCTGGGCCTCAGTGGGGGGATCCTTGAGTATGGGTATTGCTTCTGGCTCATCCTAGGAGATTGCAAATAGGTCAGGGCCCCCTCGGAGTCCTGGTCTTTATGATCCTGATCATCCTCCTTCCTCTTTTTCCTTCTCTTTATCTGGAAAAGGATAATCTTGCTCCGCTTCTGCCTGTTGGACAGAGTGAGACCGGCATCTTCTTCCTTGGGGAATCCGAGAGCAAGGAATGAAGTTGCTCTCCAATGACCCAGCCTATTACACACCGGACGTCATTGGGGTGGAGGAGTGATGCAGAGAAGGACAGATCAGAGGGCAAACATGAAGCTTGCACCCCCACTGTGTGTGCGTACAGGTGGGCAGCACAGATAATAGAAGACTGCACCACTTGAAGTAGACAATCACTTAAAATTACTAAAGAGGAGTTACAAAGCCGTGTCTGCAAAGGACATAGGCATATTCTGAATGCATTAGAAGAGAGCTCATTATTTTGAAAGGATTCTGATGTAGATACTTCAGTTAAATAATCATTTTAGAAGGCAGATAATAACCCTCTAATTTATCAGTTCTAGAAATCCTGGTTGCTCATATTTTGGGGTGATGGATATGTTTATTATCTTGATTGTGGCAATGGCTTCACAAATATATACACACATATGTCAAAACATTGAATAGTACACTTTAAATATGTATGGTTTATTGTGTGTCAATTATAGCTCAATAACAAAAAACACAGCTAGCATTTCAACCCTCCCCCAAATAAACAGACAAAGAGTTTATACCTCAAGTGTGCTTAACAGCATATAAATGTTGAAAAAATACCATGGGGGACTAATAAAAAAATACTAACTGGGGGAGCTATATCTGTGATCTTGAATCAGACAGACTAAGCTCAGACTCTAGCATGTCTGCTTCCTACTTAAATGATCTTGGGAGAGTTACTTCACTTGCCTGTGCCTCAGTTTCTTCATCTGAAAAATGGGGATAACAACAGTATCTACTTTATAGGGTTGTAATGAGGTTCAAATGAGAAATAAATTCTTGTAAAGTGGCCTGTGGTAAGTACTTGATAAAGGTAAGCTGGGATGGCTATTATTGCTGGTATTTTTCTCTTTCTGGAAGCAGTAAATGTGAGCCATGTTTAGTAAAGTTGTGAATTGGAAGGAGGTAGAGACGATATGGAAGGTTGCCACAGGACATCTTAGTGGAGGTCAATGAGCTAAAATGCCCACATGGTGGTAGATCAGGGGGTGCAAGGCCCCAGAGGAGGTAGGGGTGTGGAGAAGGCTACTCACACTGGTCAGATCCAGGCTCCCTTGGTAGCCTGGGTCATCAGTGAAGCTGTGGATGGACATCAAGGATACATCAAAGTTGCTAGAGGACGGGCTTGCTGTCCCTGAGCCACCCCAAGCTTCTTTGGTTTCCTAAGGGGGAGCAGGAGAGGTCAGCGAGGAGCAGAGCAGGACACACCGAGCAGAACTTCAGGAACCACCCTGCCTGTGTCCCATCCTGCCCTCTTGCCTTGAGAGTTGAAGATACAGACACATTCTCATTCCTCATCATTATCATAAAGTTCTGTGATCACCAGTGCGATGAGACTCTGGCGTGTCCCTGCCCTCCCTCACCACACACTCTAGTCCCCATGTCCTCACAGAAGTGATTGTCATAGCGATAGGAGGGTGGGGTCCCAGGCCCATAGTTTCAAGGTCTCCTGTGAAGGATGTGAGAGCACGCGCATGCGCACACACGCACACTTGTTTCTTCATTTTTTTCAGAAAGAGGCTGGATGCGCTCAACTTCCTCCCCTTAACCATCATCAGGGCAAATAGAAAGAAGACTGGGCTTGGGCCAGCCGAGTGGCGCGGTGGTTGAGCGCTGGTTTGGGAGGCCAGCGGCCCCGGTTCGGGTCCCACATGTGAGGGCCAGTGACACTGCCCTCAAAAAAAAAAAATTGTAAAAAAGAAAGAAGACTGGGCTTAAAAAGAGAGACTGGGGTCAAATTTTGAAAATGGGACAAAAACCCCGACTTTGCATTGGGACATAGCAGATATAGATTCTAGAATTTACCCCGGAATGCGCATGTGCTGGGAGAAAAATTCAGCAGGAAGCACAAAATAGTCCGCCATCCAGTTCCGGTGGCTGGGTCTGTCTGGGACTTAAAGGAATCCCGGGCTTAGAAGGGACCATTCAGTGTCCGTTTCAAGAACCGGAGCTGTGTCTGATCCTTCTCTCCCCTTCTGCCTCCCACCCACTCCGTGTGGGGAGGCAGTAACCACGGTTCCATCTTCCACGCATCTCTTTTCCCTCCACACCTCCCTGAGAAGCTTCTTTGGTTTCATCTGCACGCATTTATCGATCAAATGCAAGCTGCACTACATGAGCCTGCCGTGGTCCTAGATTTGTTTTTGAAGGTCATCAAGTGCATTTTTGGGAAAATTGAATATGACCATATGTTAGATAATAGCATTAGAGCAATGTCAAACTTCCTGGGCGTGGTAATGTCACTGTGGGTATGAGAAGGTCCTTGCGCCTGGGAGATACAAGCTGAAGCTCAGGGGTGAAGTGTCATGATGTGCAGCTTACTCTCAAATGGTTCAAAAAAAGGTATGTGTGAATGGGTGGACATATGTATAATATATATAACATCCATAATGCAGTAATTTATAGAGAGAGATAAAGCAATTGGGCAAAATTGCCAAATCTAGGTAAAAGGTAGACAGGTATTAATTGAACCGTTGTTTCGAGTTTCTACAGGTTTGACGTTTTCCAAAACTAAAACAATTGTGTGTGGGGGCAGTTATTGAGCATGTACTGTATACTAGGCAGTGTTCTAGGCTCTGTAACCCGTACTTCTTTTCCATCATCTCCTGTTTCCAGCCAAACTTGACCCTGCATAGTCAGCAGTGATGCTTTTCCCCTCCTGCCCCAGCTTAGTTCTGTCCCATGAGTATTTATTTATAGAGTAGCCACTCAAATTGACACAAACACTGGGTGTATCCCTGCCCTCTAGATGCTCACAGTCCAGTGAGGGGACAGACGTTGCAACAAGTCATCTCACTGCAGTAATGGTGGGTGCGGTGGCAGAGTGGGAGCACAGAGCAGGGGTCTGGTGACACTGCCAGGTGTCCTCTTGTGTCTGGAAGAACGAGCAGGTGGGCACAGCTTGGTATCTGGGAGAAAACAGACCCGTGAGGTCATCAACACACACACACACTCCTGGCCTAGGAGGTGGGACATACCTGTGCTCATTTCCTCCCAAAGGTTGCTTTCTGGAGTCAGCCTGGAGCAGACACTTGGAAGTCCCTTCTCACAAAGGACCCTTCCCTTTCCCCCCACTGGACTCCGCTTCCTGCTGCTGCCCCTTGTGGTGAGGTGGGGGAGATCACTGTTTCTAACTTTTCTTCAGAGTGGCACCTACAAACCAACCAGCCAGCCACTCTCTTGCTCATAGAGACCCTTTCCAGCACAAATATGCTGTGCTCTATGCTAAAATAGCTCCCCATTCCTAGAGATAAGGGTGGGGAGGATAAAAAAGGGTGAAGGGGCTGAAGGGGACACAGAGCCCTTCACACCATACTCTCCTACTGTGGGATGTCCTTGAGCCCTCACATGGGGATTTCAGCTTCCTTCCCCATGAATGAGTTGGGAAGCTTGAGGGGTGGAAGGTGAACCCCCCCTGTACTTTGTATCCCCAGCCATACCTGCCACCAGGAAGGTATCATCCTTGGGTTGAGGCATTCAGTGGAGTCAGCCAAGATCCTGGCATTTCCTGGGGACTCGCTGGGAGCTGTGCCTGAGTTCTCCCAGTGACGGAGACAAGTGTTGTTCCAGAAGAAAAGCAGAAAAAAAGTCTTGCTGGGTGTCAAAGCCCTAGGCTTTGGGATTTCAAAGCCCAAAGCCAGAGATGTGTCAGGATCTACAAGAACTGTGCTGTCCAATACAATAGCCACCTATGGCTATTCAAACTTAAGCTGAAATTAGTTAAAAATGAAATATAACTAAGAAATTCCATTCCCGAGTCTCATCAGTCACAATTCAAGTGCTCAATGGCCACATGTGGCTGGTGGCTACCACACTGGACAGTGGAGATATTACAGAGCATTCCCATTATCACTGAAAGTTCTGGTGGAGGTGCTGCCTTGAAATGAAAGGCAGGGAGATTTGTCTGTTTGGGCCACTGCTGTTGCCCTAGGGCCTATACCAGTGTTTGGCACATAGGAAAGTGATCAGTACATTTTTGTTGAAGGAATATTAGAGAAGTTAGAGCCAGTTTCACATCTCATCTATCCTTTCACCCAACTGATCTCAGCTAGATAGAGTCTGTCCAAGCTGGGGAGGAAGAAAAGAAAGTGGAGAGAATGGGAGAGAGAGATCTTAGTCATCCATGCATAAATCCCGGAGAAGAGCTCTGAGGCCCTGCTGGCCACCCCACCCTGAGCTCTGACGTGACATAGTTTTGGATTTGGGGGTGGGGGAGAGAAAGAACCCCCAATAGGTTGGTGAATCCAAGAGTAAGAAGGGTCCTGCACCTGCTCCCAAAGAATGCCATGGACCACACCAGTCTCTTCACATCCCGGCACGGGCTGGAGCCAACAAATGGCCAACACTAGGGTGTGCCCAGGGGTAAGGTCTGAGACACCCTTCGAGATTTCTGCTCACCCAGGCCCAGTCTGGTGTGCAGAACTGAGGAATGAATTTGAGTAGCAAGGAAGAGGTGAAGGGTGTTGAAAGGCCCAGCTGAGTTCCCTGTGGCTCCAAAGAGGCATGAAAAGGCAGAATGAGGGAAGGGAGAGGGAGAGAGAAGAGCACTATGGCTGGGAGGCCTCGAGATGAGGCTGAGGGGAAGCCACTGTGTTCTGTGTGAGCTCACAGTCTGACAGCACGCAGAATTGGATGTCTCAGTAGATGCCAGACAGGAAAAGTATGAATGACCAAGCACCAGACATCCCTGATCTTCTCCCCTCATGTCCCTGGCCCATCAGGAGCCCTCTATAAAATTAAAGGCAACTCTAGAGAAAATGGCTGGGGAGTTCCTGCATTAACAGTGATTAAGTACTTGCTACTTGATGGGAAAAAGGCTGGAAAAAGAATTGAGTTTGATTATAGAAAAGTAAGGAAGTTAACATTTCTTGAACGTCTAAGTTTGCATCCTGACATTGTACTCGCTATTTCAGCATTGTTTGATTTTTTTTTTCTTTAAAGATTTTATTGGGGAATTGGGGGAGGGGAACAGACAAGTTGCTGTCCTTTTGTTCTTCAGTCTAGTTCTGGAGGACATCACTTCAATGGCCATGTTGATATTATCATTGCACTCTTCCCTGGGTGAGGAAGATCTGTTGCCGGCCTCTGGACGGCCATTCATGGCAGCTATTGACAGCTCACAAAAGTGCACGGCAGCTGCTGGCCAGCCCCACTGCAGCCTACACCATCGTCTGTGACTCACTGCAGCCCAGCTCCAGGTCGAGCTGTTGTTCACCATCTTAGATGTAGAGGGTGCAGTGTCACTGGTCCTCTATGTGGGATCGGAACGGAGGCCCTGCTGCTCAGAGCTGGCGTCCCAAGCCAACTCCTAACCAACGTGCCACTCGGGCGGTCCTGTTTTTTTTTTTTTCTAATAAGACTGTAAGAATGTATTATTTCTGTACTTTTAAAATGAATTTATTGGGCCAGCTGAGGTTCCCTAACCAGTGACAGAACAGAGATTTGAATTCATGACTGCCTAACTTCACAGTCCAACCTCGGCACTTAGAGTCTATTGTTCAAAATACTGCTCAGTGAAGTTTGTCCGATAGCTGATTGAAAGGTGTAGGGAAAGACATCAGATAGGGAGACTACTGTAGTAAAAACAGCGTACAAAAACGTGTGGACTAATGCAGTTATACTGAGAATGGAGAAGAAAGTGTTTACTTTTTTGGCACCTCAAAGGGCTTCTAAAGAAAGCTCACTGCTTGGTGACTTACTGGCTGTAGGGGATGACTACGTGTCTCACCTGGAAATAGAAAGGAAGCTGGTAGCCCTGAGAGAAATATTGGGTTGTCGGAAAAGTCATGCGCATTTTTGTAACAAAAACCATAGAAAAAGTACGTCATGACTTTTCCAACAACCCAATAGCTTTTCTCTAATTCCTAGTTCGACAGTACACTCGATGATGCAAACCTCTAGGTGTGCCAGTTCCACAAAGTACCTACTCAGGGGCTGGTCACATACTGTAAGTGCAAGCCAGCTTCAAGGGCCACTGAAGAGGGCAGAGTAACAAGAGCGTGAAGGACGCACACCCAAGCCTGTCTTAGGTGCCTCACGTCCCAAGGCAGGCGGGCACTACAAAGGGAAAGGTGAGGCTCGTCCCAGAACTACAACTCCCAGAAGGCATCTGGCGGAGCACAAAAGCTTCCGCCCAGAGCCTATTTCCGGTCTTTCGGGTGCTGACGCTCGCTTCCGGTCTTGGTGGCTCCGGAAAGGCCTTTGGGATGAACACGGTGAGTCCCCAGGGTTCAACGATGCTCGCTGGAGTGGGAAGCTTCTCGTGTCCGCACGTCACCCAGCGGCTGAGGGTTAGCTTGAGGAGGGCGGGCAGGGGCTTAGGGCCCCGCGGGAGGACGAGTAATCTTGGCGGGAGGGGGGTGGGGCAGAGCGGACTGAGCCGCCGGAAGCACCCAGAAAGGGATTGGGGGGGAAGAACCTGAGCGCGCTGTGTGTGGGGCTTCTCAGGGGAGCTGTGCGGAAGACGAGAAGGCAGCCGGAAGGCAGCAGCCGAGGGGACCTCTGTGTAAAGGAAAGCTGGAGGCGGCTGCAGGTCCGAGATGGGCCGAAATCGGGCACCTTTTGGAAAGCCTTGGCCACATGGTGTCATCTCAGAAGACCCCACCAGTTGGGGAGCACCCTGGGCCCCTGGCAGAAAGAGGGTGGCGGATATGTTGGCGCTTAGACCGATTTTCCGAGGGCTTGCCGGGCGGACATGGTAGGAGTGGCGCGCGTGGGTCAGCTCCAGTGGCTCCTACACTGCTCTGTGGAACGGGCTGCTGCTTTGAAAAACGTTGTCATGGAAGAGTTCAGGGAGATTTTGATAATTTTACATGCTTGGATTGACAGCTCACTTGGCTTTTTTCTGCACAGATGAGGCTGCTGGCATTTGTGGTCTTGGCACTACTTGCTGTCACTCAAGCAGAGGAAGGAGCCCGGCTTTTGGCCTCCAAGTCACTGCTGAACAGATATGCAGTGGAGGGCCGGGACCTGACCTTGCAGTACAACATCTATAATGTTGGCTCCAGGTGAGGAGGCTCTGGGCTACAGATGGGGCCCTTTCCAGGCTTTTTAGATGTTCCAGGTGGGAACAGGGACCAGTAGGGGTTTATCTTTGGGAGACCTCCAGTGACAGGTGTCATGAGTGAATTAGGTACTGCTGGACCTAATTTTGGAACAGGAGAACATTCTCACTTGAGCTGCAAGAATTGTGGTGAAATGGAGAGGACAAGAAGGCAGAAAGTGTGTGGTCATTTGTTACCTCCTGGGTTAGAGCTCCTGCTTCCTTTGTCTCATTAGTCTGTATGCATTTTGCTTGCCTTTTCTTTCATTTTGTTCCCTTTAATTTTGTCTGTCATATGCATCTGGCTCTTCCCCCTTTCTTTACATACATACACACACACACACAGAGCGAGAGAGCGAGAGAGAGAGAGAGAGAGAGGAAGAGAGGAGAGAAATTGGGGCAGGAATGGGTTTGGGCTCATCCCTTTCTAGACACCTGAGTATTTAGGTGTTTCGGGGCCATAGAATCCAGCCCAGGATCTGGATTTTTCAGTGCAAAAAGCTACTGTAAGACTTTCAAGCTGTCTTTTGTAGTTCTAAATTTTTAGGGCAGGCAGGCAGACTCAGTTACTGGTTGCTTCAATTTCATGTCCAGGACTTTCTGACCCTTTCTGTTGCCTCCATTTTCTAGTGCTGCGTTAGATGTGGAATTAACTGACGACTCCTTCCCTCCAGAGGACTTTGGCATTGTCTCTGGGATGCTCAACGTCAAATGGGACCGGATTGCCCCGTATCCTCTTGACACTGGGTGATGAAGGCTGGCAGCGGGGGAGGGAACGTTGCCAGTAAAGCAGCAGGCTCCCTTCAAACAGTCCAGGTGTGCGTGGCCATTCTTCTGTCAGCTCTCTGGATAAGACAGGACAAGAGAGACACTGGTGACAGTTGTATGATTGTCATCTAGGGTAGACCTATGGAAGGAGGTTACTGGAGTTCAGGTTATAAGGCTCTAAAACATATTCTGTTGGGAAGATGTAGACACTTATAAAGGTGTTTGGCCCGGCAAGGATATGCAAGGTGCTTTTTTATTTTTTTTTAAAGATTTTATTGGGGAATTGGGGAAAGGGAACAGACAAGTTGCTGTCCTTTTATTCTTCAGTCTAGTTGTGGAGGATGTCGCTTCACTGGCCCGTGTTGGTATTATCATTGTGCTCTTCCTGGGTGAGGCATTCACTAGCCTGCTATTGGACAGCTGCTCATGGTGGCTCATGGCAGCTTACACTGGCTGCCGGCCACTCACTTTGGCTGCCAGCCACTGACAGTAGCTCACGGAAGCCCCGGTTCAGGTCAAGCTGCTGTTCACCATCTTAGCTAGAGAGGGCACAGTGACACTGGCCCTTATGTGGGATCTGAACCGGTGCCCTGCTGCTTAGAGCTGGTGTCCCAAGCCAACTCTTAACCATCGCGCCACTCAGCCAGCCCTGTAAGGTGCTTTTAAAAGAAATTCAGTTGGATGCTAACAGGTGACCTTCTGAAGCCTCCTTACTTAGTCAATGAGTCTCTTGTTGTGATCTGTCAGTGATTTTTTGAGTGCTTTGAATTAGGATTTTTTTTTTTTTTTTTTGAGGGCAGTGTCACTGACCCTCATATGTGGGACCGAACCGGGGCCGCTGGCTTCCCAAGCCAGTGCTTAACCACCGTGCCACTCTGCCAGCCCTTTTTTAAAAAAAAAAAAAGATTTTATTAGGGAATCGGGGAAGGGGAACAGACAAGTTGCTGTCTTCTTGTTCTTCAGTCTAGTTGTGGAAGATGTTGCTTCATTGGCCCATGTTGGTATTGTTATTTTGCTCTTCTCGGATGAGGCAGATCGGTCACCGGCCTCTGGATGGTTGCTCACCGCAGCTATTGGCAGCTCACGCTGGCTGCCGGCCACTCACTGTAGCCTATGGCAGCCCACTGCAGCAGGGGCTGCAGCCAACACCGTCCCCGGGGCTCGCACAGCCCAGCTCCAGGTGGAGCTGTTGTTAGCTGTAGAGGGCAGTGTCTCTGGCCCTCATATGTGGGACCGAACCGGGGCCGCTGGCTTCCCAGGCCAGCGCTTAACCACCATGCCACTCGGCCGGCCCTATATTACTTTCTTCAGTTATAATCCATGAAAGATTTTCTGTGAGCTTAAGTGACTAATTTTTCATTCATAACATAATTTGCTTTGAAAGTTTACTTCAAAACCTCGATATTGGGCCGGCCGAGTGGCGCGGTGGTTGGGAGCTGGCTTGGGATGCTGGCGGCCCCGGTTCGGGTCCCACATGTGAGAGCCAGTGACACTGCCCTCAAATACAAACAAACAAACAAAAAAACCCTCGATACTGAGTACATCTTAAAGCCTTCATACTTGGCTAGAAAGACATCATACTGTACCCCACACTTTGGGCTTACAAAAAAGTCTCCATGTATTATCCTTGTTGAGTATTGCAAGTATAATACCACGACGTGGGTCGGCAGCTCTTTTTGTGAATGGTGCGTTTGGTCCACAGGTTGAAAGGCTGTTGCAGCTTGCACTCCATCTATTTCCCTTCCTTAACCCTTGGGCCAGTGCTAGCAATGTGTCCCATACCGTGGTCCTGCGTCCCCTCAAGGCTGGCTATTTCAACTTCACCTCAGCAACCATTACTTACCTGGCCCAGGAGGATGGGCCCGTTGTGGTGAGTTTCCCAGAACCCTGGCCGGATGGTGCTCAGTTCTGCTCTCCTTTAAAAACCCTTGCAGAAAATGATCAAAGCAGCCACTAAACTCTGGAGAAGATAAGAAGGACCAGAAACTTGTGCTATTGTCCTTAGGAAGGAAGTGTGTTTCAAACTGTTGAGCCTTAGAATGAAGCGATTGAAATGGACGGGAGGGGAGTACTGTGGCACCCCCTTCCTTTCTGTTCCTTTTGTTTTGCTTTTAATCTGGAATGTGTCATTTATTGCCCTGTTTTTACTGCTGTCCTTGCCCTTCCAATTCATCTCCTGTGCTGCTGTCACATTATTCCCTGTCTCTTTTTCTACGTCTTTCCCTTGCTTAGAACACTCCTGCTTGTTACAACAAGGCTGAGCTTTGCTGCCTGTCATTGCGGATGCTCCAGTGTCCAGCTGTTTTCTGCCACTTGACCTGAAAAGACCTTCCATCCTAATGAGACCAAGTCCCTTCCTGGCCACACCCCCTCCCCCTCATGCTGTTGTTTCCGCTCTCCCCTTCTCTGTTAGTAAGGAAGGGACCAAAAGAGTCAACCACAGATATAAAAGAAATTTAAGATTCTCTCACATTCAGTACACTTTCTGAATGCTCTTTTTTTTTCCCCCCCTAAGATTTTATTGGGGAATTGGGGGAGGTGAACAGCATTGAGGAATCGGGGAAGGGGAACAGACAAGTTGCTGTCTGTTTTCTTGTTCTTCAGTCTAGTTGTGGAGGATGTTGCTTCATTGGCCCATGTTGGTATTATCATTGTGCTCTTCCCGGGTGAGGCAGTCTCTCGCTGGCTGTTGGACAGCCTCTCATGGCGGCTCACAGCAGCTCACACTGGCTGCGGCTGCTCACGCTGGCTGCCAGCCACTGATGGTAGCTCATGGCAGCCCACTAAAGCAGGGACTGCAGCCTACGCCATTGCTAGCGACTCACGGCAGCCCAGCTCCAGGTCGAGCTGTTGTTCACCATCTTAGCTCTAGAGGGCGCAGCATCACTGGCCCTCATGTGGAATCGGAACCGGGGCCCTGCTGCTCAGAGCTGGCGTCCCAAGCTAGTTCCTAACCAGCGCACCACTTGGCCAGCCCCTGAATGCCCTTTTTTTGTTTTGTTTTTTTAAGAGGGCAGTGTCACTGGCCCTTATATGTGGGATCTGAACCGGGGCCGCTGGCGTCCCAAGCCAGCTCTTAACCACCACGCCACTTGGCCGGCCCTAAATGCTCTTTTTTAATAAGCCTGTAGAACCATATTTTTGTCATCTTAGCCACACTTTTACGCTTGTATCATTTCTGCTTTCATAACCAACTTTCAGACTCTTTGGTGTTCTACCTTGTGTTTGATGGGTTAAAAGACACAAGCAAAATCAAAGGCTCAGCTCCCACTTTAGAGCAAAGTTGTTTGCTGTGGACTCCGAGTCTTGGCCTCCTCTCCACGACTAAGGAATGTGGGCCAGATGCAGCCCTCCGCCAGTAATGTGCATTTTGATAGGGCTTTCTACGTTTCAGAACCCTTCTCATTTCATCTGAGACGAGTATTTCCACTTGAGTAAGGAATGACTGCCAAGCGCAAGGCATTCCATTCCACACTTGGCCCCCAGAGGTGGTAAGCAAGTCTTTCCAGAGTCTCAGGCTGAAAGGGAAGGCTTTAGTTTGGATTCCAGCTGCTTACCTGGCCTGCCTTGTTTAGTAAATGCACATGACGTGTTTGTCAGGTTTCCTGGCTCCAAACTTTCTCCTCTTCACAGCACACTAAGAATCATGCACTCTGTCTCGTTCTGAAGCTTTGCCTCATTTTGAAGCTCTAAGAATGGAACGCTAGAACCTGGCCGGCTGGGCCTGCCTCTTCTTGGATGAGAAAGTGGAACTTGCCCTGACACCCCTCTTTTTTTCTTTCCAGATCGGCTTCACCAGCGCCCCGGGACAGGGAGGAATCCTGGCTCAGCGAGAGTTTGACCGAAGATTCTCGCCCCACTTTGTAAGCCGCACAGTGTTTCTTATCATCCTCCTGGGATTAGAACACTTCTGCTTCTGGGACTTCTTAGCCTCCTTAGAACATTTGTGTCATTGATTGGTTCTTGCCATATCTGTTTTTTGGTGTCTGATACAGCCATCAGATACCCTGATATAACCATGATTAGAGAGTTTTGGTAATGGGATCATATTTGCTAGGAGCAGAACACAGCCCCTTTCCTGTCTCAGCCTTGAGTAGAGCCCCATCTTGGATCCCTGGGTCTAGTTTGAGATTTAAAAGACTATCTGCTTAGATTCAGAGAGTCATAGAGTATCTGGAAGGTGAAGTGGGAACTTGGCTGTGGTCTAGGAGAGACTTTTTTGAAGATTGGCCTAATGCACTGATTGAAGAAGTTCGTTTATTCATTCATTGAGTGAATAATTATGAAGTTCCTAATTACGTGCTCAGTGCTGTGCTTTGATTTGCGAAATGGTGACCAAGACACAGTCTCTTCCGTTAAAGATCTTAGGGGCTCAGAACAAGTCGGGGTGGGGGCGGGGAAGAAACTGACAGATCATATACAAGATGTGGGAGGTGCGTGCGGCAGGAATGTCCAGCCTGGTCTCAGTGTTGGGGGCTTTTTGGAGGAGGTGACGTTTAACCAGTCAGTGAGGAGGTCAGGAGGGTCGGGCATCCTAGGAAGAAGACGCAGCTCCGAGTGACAAAAAGCCTGGCGCAGTCCAGGAATGGCAAGTAGTCTTAACAAGGACAGAGGGCAGCCATGAGGCAGAGAAATGGGGGTGGGGTAGAGACGGAAGTGGAGTTAGAGCACAGAGGCTGTACTATCAGGGCAGGACCTGGCCATCTCCCTCCTCAGAGATGGTCTGGGAGGGAAAACCTTCTCTTCCGGTCCAGGTTGAGTCAGGTGAGGCCTTGGCATCACAGCTTCAGAGTGGGGTTGGCCTTCAGAGAGCCATTCTCTATTAGGAGTGGTCAGAGCAGAAGTGCTTCTTGAATGTGGGGCGGGGCTGCTCACTTTCTGGTCCTCCTGTGCCCTGCCCCCGCCCTGATCCTAAGCAGGCCTTTCGTCTTCCACAGCTGGACTGGGCGGCTTTCGGAGTCATGACTCTCCCGTCCATTGGCGTCCCCCTGCTCTTGTGGTACTCCAGCAAGCGGAAATACGACACTCCCAAAGCCAAGAAGAACTGAGCACGGTGTCCACTGCCCTCCCTTCGCGAGAAATCCAGATGCTTTCTAGGCTCCAGAGGGTACCTCAGATGCAACCCCCTCCCTTAGCCCCTGACTGCCTCCTGG
Organism: Aselliscus stoliczkanus; assembly: GCA_033961575.1. Classification (NCBI taxonomy): domain Eukaryota; kingdom Metazoa; phylum Chordata; class Mammalia; order Chiroptera; family Hipposideridae; genus Aselliscus; species Aselliscus stoliczkanus. Next base: position 107,429,154 of record CM066739.1, on the reverse strand, counting down.
ATCCCGCCCTGTTGTCAACCAGAGTGAAGGATGAGGCCTAAGAGTCCGGAGAGCCTCCTGGGTGCCCTCCCAAAGCCATACAAAAAGGACTGCCTTTGGCAACAGCCTGGAGCCTACGGGACCCTCTGGCGTACCCCTGAGGGGCCGTGGGGTGTGCTGCTGGCAGTGTGATGCTCACGGGGTGCAGGAGGGGGCACTCAGGACTGCCTGACACCAGTCCCATCTCCTGCCCGCCCCTCAGAAGAGGGAGGGGGGTAAAACGAAAGCTGTGGGGCTACCCAGCCTCTGTTCTGTGTTAGGGAAGTGCTTACCAAATGGGGTTTTCTAATAAAAACAAATGCCACACTGACGTGTCCATTTTCTCATCAGCTTGGAGCTGAGGCCTGAGCGCCGAGTCCCTGCCTCATGACTGTGGGCTTGTGGGTCCTGTTCCCACCCAGACCTGCCCCCTTTTGAGCACCTGTGTTTCCATCCCTAATTTCCTGCTCTGTCCTCACCAGTCACATGTTCCCCTAAAGCTTCCTTTCCTGGTAGCCCCTCTCTGTAGCAGTTCAAGGAGACAGATCGGGAAAGATGGTCTGCAGATAAGCAGCTGGTGCCAGGCAGACAGGCTGGTCTCTATTCACTAACTGTTCATGAAAGGCTCTCTCTTACACCTGACTAGCCCTTCCTCTGTTGAAGCACTAGCCCTTGAGCTTGAGCTTATTTTTCCTGCCTCTGCCCTGAGCTCAGGCTGGGCCGGAGTGCCTTGATGCTCTGCCTGTCCTGTAAGCGTGGCCTGTGAAGGGGCAGTGGTTTCACTGTGGCGGCTGTGGGAAGAGGCTGCTCTGAGCTGAGTGTGTACAGCCCAGGAATGCCGTGGTCGAGAACAGCCTCCCAAGCAGGAGAGAAGCCCAACAAATGCCCGCTTTGTTCCTGCCACCAAGTTTCCCAGTTTAGATTCTGTTGGGGATGGGAGGGGGGGCCACTGCCCAACCGGTTTAGCCTTTCCTTCGCCCAGCAGTGGAGTCTGGGCCCCAGGAAGGATGAAAAGGACATGGAGACAACGGGAAGCTGCGAATGGAGTAGCCCTCCACCAGCTCACCTCCCTCCTTCAGGGGCTGCGCCTCGGACAACCCAGGACGGCCCAGGTGAGGGCGAGGGCATGTTTGCTGGGTTGGTGTGCTCCTGGTGGAGACCTGGGACGTGCTAGAATGGAGGAGGAAGTGGGTCAGCCTGGGGTTGAGCCCCGCATAGGGAAGGGAAAGGGGGCTGGTTTCATGCGTGTCATCTCGCTCTCTAGGACGAAGACTGAAGTGTTAGTCTTTGGAGCAGGGACCACACTGTCCCATCATGTGGTCTCCACTGGAAACAGGATGAGGAGTTAACCTGTAGGAGGCCATCTGCCTTAGAGGAAGGCTAAGCTTCACCCCTGGGAGATGACACAAGGTGGCTTCCTCAGTCTGAACTCGGAGGTGCGCCCTTCCTGAAAGCCAGGCGGTCTTTACCTTTCCTTGTGGAACTCAGCACTGTGTCCTGGCCAGTGGTTAGGATGAAGGACACTGGGGGGTGGGGGGAGGACCCAGGCCTGATGGATGACAAGAGACGACATGTAGTGTCACAGGCACATTGAAAAGGGGCCAAAACCAGATCCTTCATCTCTGGAGAGACCCACTTCCTCAGAGTTGGGATGGAATGTGGGCCTCCCGTAAGTAATGGGCTTGGAGACCATCAGAGCCTCTGAAATCTACAGACAGACTTCGCTGGAATGGTTGGCTTTAGGATTGAGCCCTCTTAACCTCCTGAGGTAATTTGATGGGGGGAGGAGTGGCACACAGCCCTCCTCCACTCAAGGGAACCACCCAAGGGAGGTGGGAACCCTGAGTCCCCGACTACCTGCAGGTCTCCACGGCAGAGGGATAGTGAGCCCAGGTCCCACATCCTTCCTGGAGGTTGGGTACCAAACGGAGGGGCTCCTTCCTAAAAGGCAATACAGAGAGTAGCCCAGCCGCCATCACGTTCCAGGTCCCACCCTGGAAACCAGCTGCCTGTTCCTCCCATGTCATCCAAACTTTCAGCTGGCTCCTGCTCACTCACACACCCAGCCCTGGTACCAGGAGGAGCCAGGCGCCCGGATCTCCACTCCCCTCACAAGCTAGGCTTTGTGACTCTGTCTAAAGAACGTTGATGGGAGGTTGTATAAGAAATTCCATGAAACTGGGAGTAATGCAGCTGTTCTGGAGTCCTCCAGGCTTTGTCCCTTGAGAACTGCTCAGCATGGTGGAAGTAGCATGGATCACAGATAAAGGCTGCAGTGCTGGGCGTCCCCCCCATCCACCACCCACTGGGTGGACCTCAGGTAAATCACACCCCTCCCTGTCTCCTGAACAACCATGAGGTGGTCTAATTGGAGGACCTCTGAGGACACCAGTAAAATGAAGCAGATTGTTGGACCTGTGTTTCTGTGATGTGAGAAGCAACCCCTGTCATCCATCACGTGGTTTGGGGCCCAGCCAAGGAGGGAAGGACAGGATTCCCACATCTGCAGCAACTGCCGTCTTCCTGTCACCCAGAGTAAGAGTTGTCGAGCAGGCATAGACCATGAAAAACCTAATTTAAGCCTCTCAGTTAATGGACCGGGAAAGCACACATCAGGTGGCAGCTCGCCCATTTACTGACTGACTAGTGTGGGAGCAGCACTTATGTCACTGTGTGCACATATCTCATGTAACACCCCCATTTTACAGATGAGGAGACGAGGCTAATGGGTCATTTCTCCAAGGTCCCGTAACAAGTGGGTTGGCAGCGCCAGGCAAGGCCTTGCAACCCCAACGGGGCCAGCAGGAGGGGGCTCCTCATTACATCAGGAAGTCCAGTGTCTGCCCACGCTGTCCTCTGCCCCAGGAAAGCAGTGAGGGTGAGTCAGCCCCCCAAAGCCGTTATTGGGGCAGGGATGGGGGATCTGCACCTGGTTTGCACAACAAGCCCGAGGGAGCTGCGTGTTTATGCTGAGCTGTTGGTCACCCGTCCCTGTTGGCTGAAGCAGAGTCCTCCTGAGAGGTGGCTGCCCTGGTGAGCCTTGTATATCCTTCATCACAGAAAACACAGTCTTCCTCCTGCCATAACCTGCCCCTTAAAGGGGCCAACAAGCAGTTTTGAAGTCACATTTGAGAGACGACACAGGGCCTCCCTGACCCCAGTAGGACCTTGCTGTTAAGTAGGTTACCAGCTGTGGGCCATTCCCTGAGATGTCCTCTTTCCCCCTCACCTCCACCGGGTCCCCTTCTGAGGGAGGGAGGAGGCTCCCTGGACACCAGGTTCCCACATCTCTCCCCTCAGGGTGACCCCAATTGGGCTTCCCCTACCTGTTTCCATGTGAGCCTGAAATCTGGTGGCCCACCCTTTGTCCAGGGAATGCTGAGGACAGGGGACTCAGGAACCCTTGGGACCAGCGATGGCACCCAAGGGGTTAAAGGCCTGTGCACACACCATCCAGAGTGTTTGTAGTGGGGTGGGGAAGGGAAGGGCCAGAGGAGTTGAAGAGGCAGCTGGTCTGGACAGGAATGAGTCCCCCCTATCTCCTATGCAAACTTCTGGACCATGAGCCGTTCCCTTAAAAGGACCAAGCGAGAGGCACCCCCATTAAGGTGCTGGGCTGGAATCTTAGAGGGGCTACTTGGAGCGGGACATTTTCCTACCTTGACGTCCAGCTGAGGGCAGGAGCAGGTGCCTCAGCTTTGGGACATCTTCCAGTCTGGTGAGTTGCCCTCTCCCCTTTCCCTGGGTCGCCACCCTGAGAACGGGCATCCCCCACCCCCAGAAGCAGAGACCTTCAGGCACCCCCGGCACCCCAGGAAAGGGCAGAACAGTTTGTAGCTTCTCTACCAGCCTCCTGCATTCAGCTCCTGTTTTTAATTCTCGAGACATTATGCATATGTGTGTGTGTGTGTGTGTGTGTGTGTGTGTGTGTGTGTGTGTGTGCAAATAGAGAATCACAGGTATGGCCAATCACAGGTCTGGTTAACAGTTACTGCTTGTGTGACAAGTGATACTAAAGCCCTTTATATACATTCTTAATCTTTACGGTCCTGTGGGGTTGACGTACCACAGTCCCTTCATTAAAGAGGAGGTTTAAAGAAGTTAAAAAGCTGAGGCTTGTCAGTCGGGGTAAACTAGGACTGGCTTCAGACTCAAGTTCCTCTGACACCATGTTGTCTGCTGGTCTTTTTTCTTACGAGGGAGGTATGGATGGGAAGCATAGCTTTGGGATTTCAGAACCTTGCCCTCCTAATTCATTCAGGGCCCTTCACCCAGTGCCTAACATTGTTCCTTTATCGCTGTGGGTTCATTGTGAGATTGAAAAGGCCACCCTCTCATAGCTGAGAGCTGGGGACTTCCTGATTCCAGGTGACCCTATCCACCAGAGTGGGGCCTCCTACCTTTGGCTGTGCCCTGGGATCTGATGGGTTAATTCCCCACAACACGGTGGCCAAAGTCTTCTCAGGTGTGTCCCTCTGAACCTCAGACCCTCTCCGCCCCACCCTTCTGGCACAGTACCCAGAAGCCATGCCAAGAAGCTGGCAGGAAGCAGGAGACGGGTGGTTGTCTGGCCCGCCCACCATGGGGTTCTCTACCAGCCTCCCTGGGTCCCCATAAGCATACAGGCCCAGCAGAAAGGAAGAAGGCGGCTTCGCAAGCCTACGTTTGGTTTGCAAACCAATTTTAAGCAGCAGCGGCAGCAGCAGAAGAAGAAGAAGAGGAAGAAGAAGAAGAAGAGGAAGAAAAAGAAGAAAAGGTGGAAGGGCAAAGCAGCCAAATTCCTGGCTGATTTGTAAGCCTAGTAGGTGGGGGTGATATCAGGTGGGTGTTTGAGATGTCCAGCGGCTGACCCAGTGGGAGGAGGTGTGGTGAGCTCAGGGCCTGGGGATGCCTGACTCTGGCTTGAACTTCGGAATTCAGCCCTAACCACGAAATCAGCAGCTCTGCCCTGTGGGCCCTGGAAGTAAGTGGGAATCTCTCAGGAGGCACCTGGAAGCTGATGTGGGCAGGTGGCTAGTGGCTGTGCTTCCCGTGTCCCTCTAAGAGATGGCACACACATCCCACTGTTGTGTCTGTGCACAGATCCTTCTGTGTGCTCTTGCCTGTGCCCAGCCCTGAAGGAACGAACACTCTCTCTATACCCTTTGCTTTTCCTTTGATTTTGGGCATTTGACAGGAAAGCCAGAGAAGGAGAGGGAATTCCAGGGTTCAGTATATGGCAGTCTGATGTGTCTCACACTGGGAGACAGAGTGGTGATGTGATCAAAACAGGGACTTGGGTGCTAGGAGCTGCCATACAAGGGGTTTTCCAGGGAGCAGTTGGGCAGGAACCTTGGTTGCCGGGGTCTTCATCTGTGGGCTGGGAGAAGCCCCGCTTCTCTCCAAGAACCTGCCTTCTTTGAGGGACACTGCTGGATTAATGGTTTACTTTCTACAGGACCAGCAGCAGGTAGGTTAAATTTTGAACCATCAAAGGGTTTTCTATGACCCTGTTTCCCCAGGGGCTAGGAAACCCGAAGGAGAGGCCAGTAGACTTCTCCCTCCTGATCTTTATTATCTGGTTCTTTGGGTCTTCTCCATTATCGCCCCCCTTCAGGAGATTTAGGGCCCCAGAGCCAGACCCAGGAACCTCCTGGCCAGGACATCGAAGGGCTGCGTAGTTGCCAGCAGCAGTTCCTACCTGCCATGTTTGAGAGCCCTCCCTACCTCCATGGCCTCGTTCAGGTTTCTAAGCTACCAGAGGGAATAGAGAAGACAAAGTTAACTTGTTTGGAGCCCCCAGGGACATTAAATTTCTTTTGGAAGTTATTTCCTTTCTTTGGCTGGGGTGGGGTGAGGGGTGAATAACAATGTGGCCACATTTCTCTCCAAGCCATTTGCTCTCTTTGGGAGCTAGTGGGGTTTTCAGAAAAGAACTCGGGCTCCATGCTGTGGGTTTGCTGCAAAAGCTCAGCTCCCCCTCTGACAGCCTTGTGACCTGGAGCAAGCTACTGTACCCCTCTATGCTGCTGTTTCTTCAGATGTAGAATAGGGATAATGATAGGTTGTGAGGAGCCCACAGGCACGGGCACTCGTGGGTTAACTCGTCTCCCTGTAGGTTCTGGAGATTGGGGAGGGATGGGTTTGCTGGGGTCTTCAAAGCCCACCTCCCCCCAGCTTGATGCTGAGTGCCTGGTTGGTGTGTAATGATGAGCCTTGATGTCTCTTTTTCCTCTCTCTGAGACTTCGATACTCAGCTGCTTGAAATCGGGAGTCTGCAGACTTTTCTGTAGAGACCCGATTGGTAATTATTTCAGGCTTTGGGGGCCACATGCATGGTCTCTGTTGCAATTGCCAGCTTTCCTGCTGTAATGCAAAGAGCCACAGACCATATGTACATGAGAGAGCAAGGCCATGTTAAAAAAAAAAAAAGATCAACTTGATTTATGAGCACTGAAATTTGAATTTCCTGTAGTTTTTATGTGTCCCAAAGTAGTATTCTTCTTTCGATATTTTTCCCCCCAACCTTTTGAAAAAGAAGGACAGCTTCCTCAGGGACCCAAAGGATAGCACAGCTCTGTCTTCTTGCCCTGGGTTTGTGTACTCTGTTTTATCAGAAGTTACTTATGACAGTCCCTGACACGATTGCGATGCATCATTCCATGGGTTATTTATTCTCTCTCTTTCTTCAGAGAGGACGGTGAGACAACCATCTCTTCTGCTTCTGTCTTGGGCCCCTCTCCTCTCTCCAGCTCTCCATTTCTCCATGTTCTGTCTTCTCTCTGCCTCTAAAGAACAACAATAATAGTAGTAAGTGTTCCATATCTAATATGGTCCAAGCACAATATTAGTCACATTACATACAGTGTCACCTAGTCTGTCAGCATCCTTACAAGATATGATCATTCCCATTTTACATATGACTCTGAAGCCCAAAACGGTTAAGCAAGTTCTCAATGTCCTGTGGGTTGTGAAGGTGGCAGAGCTAGCCATTCTGAGAGACTTCAAAGCCACTGTGACACTGTAAAGAAGTTATGACCTCAAAGCTTTGGATAAGCGATGTCTCTATTAAAATATTGGGTTGTTGGGGGCTGGCCGAGTGGCGCGGTTGGTTAAGCGCTGGCTTGGGAAGCCAGCGGCCCCGGTTCGGTCCCACGTGTGAGGGCCAGTGACACTGCCCTCAAAAAAAAAAAAAAATTGGGTTGTCAGAAAAGTTGTGACGTATTTTTTTCTGTTTTTCGTTGCAAAATGCATCATGACTTTTCCGATAACCTAATAGTATGTACTCCCATATCAGCACCCAGTAGATGAGCAGATCATTGATGATTAGTGCATTGACGGAGGTTATACACTCAGAGGAGGGCGCTGGTGACACTGATGGTCTGTGTTGGTGGGAAAACCATCCAATCCAGGGGCAGAAGGAAGGAGGAGTAAAAGGATCTGAGAGCCCCTTTTGCTTGGTTTCCTCCCCATCCCTACCTCAGGCCACTGGTCCCAGACCTAATTCAGTATCTCCTATCTCTGCGTAAGGGAAGCAATGATGTGACATGATGTGATCTCATTGGAACTAAATAAAGCCATGTGTGAGACCCAGCCCTTGCACCATTTCCTGAGCTCAGGAGGCATGGGGGAGGTGGGAGGAGGCTGGGAGAGAGCTAATAGAAGAAGAGGGAAGGAAGGGGCTCTCACGTGGGGGCGCCAGCTTGAGAGTCTCTGGAAGAAGCTTCACTAAACCTCAGCTCTTTGAGGAACAGAATCAAATGACTGCATTACCGCATGGAGGGTCAGAGTTCAGGAAACAGGAAAAACTTTCTGAGAAGTGGAATGAAGATATGAAAGAGGAGCTCAATGGAATCCATTTTCCCAGAGGGCAGAGACCATGCACGACATTACAGAGATGCTGGGAAAAGGCTAGAGCTTTAAGAAGAGGTCAGATTCCAGTGTTCTGAGGTGGCCAGAGAGGGGTTAGATCTCAGGATCAGATCTGTGTGTCCAGCGGGCAGGGTGGTGGGTAGGGTACCATGTGCAGCAGGTGACATCTGCAGGATGTGTTTCATTACACTTGCCACATCCAGCCTTGTGGGCAGCGGTGGGACAGCAGACAGAGGCTGAGTGCAGGGGTTTAGCTCAAGCAGTTTTTCCTCTTGTGAGGTCACTGAATGCCAGCCCCAGGTCCTCAGTGCCCCCTTGGTGCCCTCAGTCCCCTTTTTCTTCCCAGTGTGCACCTCTAGCTCTTATGCTTCCATCCAGCCCTGCTTTGAACCCCCATTGCCCCCAAATCTCAGCTTTGCAGACCGCTTGCAGGTTGGCAGGGGCCCTGGCCTGGCCCTCAGGCTCTGTCCTTCCTGTCCCTGCGGATGTACCCATCATGTTGACAGTAGCACATCCAATGGCAGGAGACCCTCCTGGCAGGGCAGCAGATGCCACCTGTGAAGGCCTGAGCGCTGACCTCACTCCTCTGTGGTGGGCAGGCACAAGCGCCCTGGGGACCCTGGGGGCAGTGCACAGGCCAGCTAGACAGGGAAAAGTAGAATGGACACTCCTGGAGTGTGGCGGGGGCAGCAACATAACTTGGGGTGGGCTTGACCCCCTCACAGAAAGCCCAGGAGGAGGCAGAGTTCTGGTTCCCTGCTTCCCAGCCCGCCTGGCTACTCCCACCATCTCAATGGCTGGCATGTCCCTGGAGAAGGGGTGCCTGGGAGACTTCTTCTGTCAGAAGGTCCAGAGAGAGGACAGGGAAGCGAGATGTTGAGAGGTCTGCACGACATGTGGGGCCCCTCCGTGCCCCTCCACCACCTTGGGACTCTGGTATTTGGTACTTCCTCCTGGAGTGGAGCTTCACATTCTAACGTTAAGAGTACCTGAGGGTTCTTAACTCCAGACACACTGAGACATGCCCTGGTTGCAGCAGCCAGGGGTGTTGGGCAGTGAGAACAATGCCCACCTGGGAGAGAGAAGGACCCGAGACCACGGCCTGATGCTGGAGTCCTCCCTGCTGCTCCACGGGAGGGGTCAGGATGGCGCCCTCCCTCCCCGTATGACCAGAGCCCTACAAGGGAGAACCCATAGGACTTTTCAGCGTTCCTCTGCCCGGAGCCCTCCCTCTCCATCTCTCCAGGCCCATTGCAAGCACTGTCTAGGTCCTTCTGTCCCCCATTTCTGAGTCCTTCAGCTGGTTATGGGTGCTCGTACCTTCAATGGCACAAGGTCTTTCATTGAAATGTCCATTATGGCATTTGGCGTGTCCTGGCCAGTCAGTCGTGTGGCTGGTGCTTCTGTCTGTGTCTCAGCACGTGTCACTCACTAGACTGTGACTGCCTTCAGGACAGGGACAAGGTCTATGTCTCTTCGCTTGCCTTTGCTTTCTTCCATGAAGGTGCCCAGAAAACTGAATAGTAACGAGTGACTGAGGATGTCATTTTGAACTGGAAAGAACTCTAGGTTGGGACTGGGAAAACCCAGGTTCTGGGTGGCTCCGCGTGATCCTGAGCCAGCCATTAGCCAACTCTGTGCTTCAGTAAAGGGAGGAGGGACTTTAGGCTCTGGGCCTGGCTGACTGTGACACCTGGCCAGTTCCAAGGGCCCAGAGTTCTAGAACTCCGCTCACGGTTCTCTATGTTCTTGACTCAGGCTGGCCTGTGTGCGCCTCCCATGAACAGAGACGTTCCAGAGGTGTTCCTCGCAGGTGGAGACCCGCTGCCCCACAGCCACACTCGCCGCTGCCTGTCTGCGGTGGAATCTAGGGAGCCCCTGGAGGAGGAGGAGGAGGAGGAAGAGGCGGCACCACAGGAGGGCCATGGAGTCCACGCTACACCCCTCCAGAGGGTGGGCGCTTTCCATGCTCATAGCCACCGCTATGACCCCTTCAAAAGACATAGTTGGGGGCCGGACAGGGAGCAGCAGGATCCTCTGAGCAGGTAAATCCCCAGACCCTCCTGCCCCTCCCTCGCCATGTCCTAGGCTTGGGGAACATGCTTGGGAAAGAATGGCAGGGGCTGAGGAGACCTGGGCCCCTCATTCCTTCCTTGAAGGCTCAGAATCCAGGCTTATTGCAGGCTTTTGGGGAAGATGGACCCTGCCTTTCAAAATGTGGCTCTCCCTAGCTGCCCTAGCACCTCCTCTCTACCTGCTCTCAAGGACAGGTGGGCGTGGGCGTGGAGGGGGGCAGGTATGGAGCTGGGGTGGGTATCAGGACCCCTGGGTCTTGTTGTCTCCACCTCCCACCTTGGGTTTCATAGATCCGTACCACCGTGTCAGCGCTGGAAGGGGCTCAGGGATCTCATGGGCCCATCTTCTCATTTTACACATGAGGAAACTGAGGCCCAGAGCACATTGGGAGGTTTCCTGAGAGAAGAGGGTCCCGGGTTGGGGAATGGGCCCTCCCCTTTGCCAGATCACAGCCTACCTGCTGGGTCCAGGCCTAGGCAGGCCCGAGATGTCTCCGGCAGCACAGGGCAGCCCTGTGTCAGGGGAAGAGCAACTCTTCCTCAGAGGCCAGCATCTGCTTGGCAGAACGGAAGGCAGGGACCCATGTCTTACCCCACTCCTGGAAATTCCCTGCCCACTTCCCCAAAGTCAGGGGAAGTCAGAAAGAGAAGGCTGGGGGTAGCATCAAGAATTCAGTGAGTGGTCGTTGTGAGGGCCTGCTAGCCATGGAAGGGCACTGTTACTCTGCTGTCTCCGTGGTTCCCTTGCACAAACTCCCTTAGCTCTGGTGAGTAGACCAAGCCCCCCTAGCTCCCGGGCAGGGCTGGCTGGGCTGGATGAGGGCAGAGGACCCTATGCCCTGTCCCTGAATTGGCTTGGGTAGGAACTCAAGTGAGAGGCTTGCCCGCAGGGCTCCTGGCACCTTGCTAAGAGCAGCTGGTTGAAGGCAGAGGTGTCCTGGGTATCACTACGTGGTGCCAAGTGGAGTTCAGGGTCTTCCAGATGTCTCCTTTCACCATCAGGCATGAATTCTGCCCCCTGGGTAGGCAGGGAGGGGACCCCTAGATGAGAGGGGACAAAGCTGGCTTCAGGAACCAGGCAAGGAGGGAGAGCCCAGCTGGACCTTCACCTCTCTGAGTGCTGGTTTTCTGCTGGAGGGCAGTACCGTCCTTGACCACCAGGGGCCACCCTTGCCCGCAGCCCGGTGGGCATTTCTCCCAAAGCACACTGCTCCAAGCAGAGGCCAGCTTGGGTCTGGGCTGCGACTATGCCAACAGGAAGGGCTGGGCTGGGGGCAAGCACCGGGGCTGGGTTGGGGCTGTGTTCCTCCCTGGTGCCCGTCACTGGCCACTGGGTACAGCGGACGGTGGTGGCCATGTGTGTTTCAGGAGCACACTGCCGGCATTGGGATGCATGGGCCCCCAGGAGGCCCCCTTACTGCAGAGCCAAGAGGACCTGGAACCCTTTGTGGAGCTGCAGCACCAAGGTGGCCAAGCTCACTGTGTGGTATGGATGACACCCCCCAGGGAGGCCCGCCCCTCTCCCTCCTGCCCCTTGCCTGACCAGCCACCACTCTGTGCCTTTCTGTTCTACCAGCTGCCAGGTCTTTCCGTGCCCAGGCATCACCCTTACTCCGTCTGACCGAATCATAATCTGTCATCTGCCCCCCACGCTTGGTCTCCTGCCTTTGCTCTTTCTCTAAGACCCTCTGTTCCTTCCTTTTTGGGCCTGTGTCTGTGTGTCGATGTGGGGATCTCTGTTCCCCTCTCATTAAAAGGCCCCTGTTCCCCTCGTTGTTATAACTACTTCTTTCTGTGGACTCCACATTTCTCAGATTTGAAGCTGAACTCATTATCTGAGGGAGGAAAACTAGGCATCTGATACCCTGAAAGACAGTAGTTCTCTAACAAGATAATCAGAGGATTATTGAATGAGGAGGGACATAGAGATTGCCTAACCTTTGGGAACATAACTGGGGGTGTCTGAAACCAGAACCTGGGGACCACGGAGGGTACACGAAGGCTTTTGACACACCACTGGGTCTGCCAGCTAAGGGTCCCTGAGTACACAGAAACACCTCAAGGCGGGTGACTCAAAGGTTGCCTCCCTTCCAGTGCATCCTCTAGCAGGTGGGCAGGAGGGAACATTCTCAGCCTTACTGTTCAGGTGCCTGTGGTCTGGGGGAGGCTGAGAGAGGGGATGTTACAGCTTGTTGGGGAGCAGCAGGACCCATCTTATCCCCGCACCCATCAACATCTCTGTATATCTACCCTCACCCCCATTTCAGTGTGGGATGGTGGAAAGAACAGGGTTTCTGAGGCACACTGACTCCTAGATCTTTCATCAGCTGAACAATTTATTTAATTTTTCTGGAAATCAGGATAATAAAAATGATCTTTTAAAGTTTGGATCATTAGATGAAAAAAAAGTTGTCAAAGTGCCCAGTACAGAGGCTGGCACACAGGATGTGCATGAGAAATAATGGTTTCTTTTTCCCCTTCTTCCCTCCATTTCTTTGTACTTCTTTCCCTCACTCCCACCTTTCTCTCCTCCCTCTCCCCCTCCCTCCCCTCCCCTTCCTTCCCTTTTTCTCCTCCCCCTCCCCACTTCTTGGTCTTACATGTTTTCTTCTTTTCCCCCTTTCCCTAGTGTTTTCCTCTGCCTTCTTGCTCTGGTTCCCTTCCTTTCTCCATCTAATCTTTAAGCAATCCCCTTGGGTTTATCCTTGTCTGTATGTTTGGGGGTTTTTTTTCTTCCTTTTGTTTCTTGCTGCAACAGTAAGTGTGTATAAGTTTCTTCTCCAAAATCCACAGACCAAAAGTCTGAGGCTCATTAAGCTAGACTGGGGCTTGCAGACTGGCAGCTCACAAGCCTAATCTCTTTCCAAAATTTATTTTCTTTGGCCCGCACAGTGCTTATACTTTTAAAACTTCAGATGTCCTTAAATGGGACCTGTGTTCTCCAGTCTGCCAGAGTGGCTAAACTCTCTGTTGTGTTTTTCCATTTGTCTTTTAAATATGTGAATGCCCAGTAAATCAACCACCTGTCTCAAGAACTAGAACGTTGCCAACACATTTCTCTTTCCTTATGTCTTTCTCTCTTTTTCCCTTGGTTCTCCACCAGACGTAATCACAATCTTGAATTTTCTTTGTCACTCATTTATGTTTTAAAACAAATATATTTGGGCTGGCTGAGTTGTGCGGTGGTTAAGCGCTGGCTGGGAACGCCAGTGGCCCCGGTTTGGGTCCCACATATAAGGGCCAGTGACACTGCCCTCAAAAAACGAACAAACAAAAAAACCAAATATATGTGTTACGAAATAACACCTATTATTTCCTGTTTCTGAGTTTAAAAACAATGATGTCAGTCAAGTGCCAAATTTTCTATAACTTTCAATTTCATTCACCATTCTGTTTCTAAGGCTTCTCCTTGTGTTGCAAATAGAGGTCATTCATTTTCATTCCATTCTTCTGTGGATGGACATTTGGATAATTTCCATTCCTTGATCATCATGAACATTATTTTACCCATCTTCTGGTGCATGTTGCAAGAATTTCTTTATTTTATTTTTTTTAAGAAATTTTATTGGGAAACAGTGTTTTTCCAGGACCCATCAGCTCCAAGTCAATCTAGCTGTGGAGGACGCAGCTCTGTGGCCCATGTGGGGATTGAACTGGTAACCTTGGTGTTATGAGCCTGCACTCTAACCAACTGAGCTAATTGGCCGCCCCAAGAATTTCTTCAGGGTAGACATCTTGGAGTGGAATTGTTGAGTCGTTGAGTGTACAGGTGTTCACTTTAATAAGATAATGGCAAATTGTTCCCACTCCCAGCAGCAGTATGTGAGTTCCTGTTGATCCACATCCTTTCTAGCATTTGGAGTCATCAGACCTCTTTTTTTTTTTTTTTTGAAGATTTTATTGGGGAATTGGGGGCAGAGAAGTTGCTGTCTTTTTGTTCTTCAGTCTAGTTGTGGAGGGCGTTGCTTCACTGGTCCATGTTGGTATCGTCATTGCGCTCTTCTCGGTGAGGCAGATCGGTAGCCGGCCTCTGGATGGTCGCTCACTGTGGCTATTGGCAGCTGATGCCAGCTGCCGGCCACTCACTGTAGCTTATGGCAGCCCACCGCAGCAGGGGCTGCAGCCCACACCGTTGCCGGGGCTCGCACAGCCCAGCTCCAGGTTGAGCTGTTGTTAGCTATAGAGGGCAGTGTAATTGGCCTTCATATGTGGGATCCGAACCGGGGCCGCTGGCATCCCAAAACCAGCTCTTAACGCCACTCAGCCGGCCCTCATCAGACCTCTTAATTTTGCCAGTCTGTGGTTCTAAATCTCACTATGGTCTTAATTTGAATAATCCTTATTTCAAATGCAATTGAACGTCTTTGTGTTATGTGTATTGGTCATTTGTGTTTTCTTTTCTGTGAAATTCCTCTTCCTGTCTTTTGCCCATTTTTCTTTTGAGCTCTTGAGGGTTGTTTTTTTTTTTAATAAAAATTTTTTTTTTTTTTTAAGGAGGGCATAGCTTACAGTGGTCCATATGGGAACTGCATGGGCAACCTTGGCTTTATTAGCACCACGCTCTAACCAACTGGGCTAACCGGCCACCCCAAAAGCATGTATTTTAATAAGCATGAGTTTTTATTGAGATGAAGTCCAATTCATCAATTTTTTTCATGGTTAGTGCTTTTGGTCCCTGTTTAACAAATCATGCCTACCCCAACAATATCTTCACGATTTTTTCCCAATGTTTTCTTCTAGAAGCTTTATAATTTTAGCTTTCATGTTTAGATCTACAATCTATCTAGATTCTTATATATGGTAAAAATCAAGGTTTTGGTGGGGTTTTCCCACATAAATATCCATCGCTCCATTAAAAACCTTACTCTTCCCATTTAATTGCTTTGGTGCCTTGGTTGAAAAATCAAGTAACTGTATTTGTGTGGGTCTATTTCAGGGCTCTGTTCTCTGTTCCATTGATCTATTTGTCTATCTTTATGCTAATATCACACTGTTTTAGTTAATATAGCTTAATCATAAGTCTTAAAAAGGTAGTAATGTAAGTCCTTCAACTTGAAGATTTTCTGGGCTGTTCTAGGACCTAAGCATTTCCATGTGAATTTTAGAATCAAATTATCAATTTCTAAAAAACAAAATTCCTGCTGGATTTTCTTTTTTTTTAAAGATTTTATTGGGGAATTGGAGGAGGGGAACAGCGTTGGGGAATCGGGGAAGGGGAACAGACAAGTTGCTGTCTTTTTGTTCTTCAGTTTAGTTGCGGAGGATGTTGCTTCACTGTTGGTATCGTCATTGCGCTCTTCCCGGATGAGGCAGATCGGTCGCTGGCCTCTGGATGGTCGCTCACCGCGGCTATTGGCAGCTCATGCTTGGCTGCCAGCCACTCACGCTGGCTGCGGGCCACTCACTGTAGCCTATGGCAGCCCACTGCCTGCAGCCCACACCATTACCGGGGCTCGCACAGCCCAGCTCCAGGGGGAGCTGTTGTTAGCTGTAGAGGGCAGTGTCACTGGCCCTCATGTGGGATCCGAACCGAGGCCGCTGGCATCCCAAAACCAGCGTTTAACCAATGCGCCACTCGGCCGGCCCTCCTGCTGGATTTTTGATTGCGATTGTATTCAATTCAAAGATTAATTTATGGGCCGACTGAGTGGGGCGTTGCTTAAGAGCTGGCTTGGGACACCAGTGGCCCCGGTTCAGATCCCACATATGAGGGCCAGTGACACTGCCCTCTACAGCTAAGATGGTGACCAACAGTTCGACCTGGAGCTGGGCTGCTGTGAGTCCCCGGGATGGCATAGCTGCAGCCCCTGCTGCAGTGGGCTGCCATAAGCTACAGTGAGTGGCCGGCAGCCAGCGTGAGCAGCTGGCAGCTGGCGTGAGCTGCCAAGAGCTGCTGTGAGAGGCTGTCCAGAGGCCGGCAACCGATCTGCCTCACCTGAGAAGAGCGCAACGATGATACCAACATGGGCCAGTGAAACAAAGTTCTCCACAACTAGACTGAAGAATAAAAAAAGGACAGCAACCTGTCTGTTTCTGTTCCCCTCCCCCAATTCCCCAATAAAATCTTTTTTTTTTTTTTTAGCTGAGCCATCCTGCCACCTGTTGGCAGCTTAACGGCAACTCAGCTCGGGCTGGCCTCGAACAGCTGTTGCTCAGAGCTCAGCTCGCACTCTTGAGCAAGCTCTTAACCAACTGAGCCACTCGGCCGGCCCTCCCCAATAAAATTTTTAAAAAATAAAAATAAAATAATTTAGAGGCCAGCTGAGTGGTGCATTGGTTAAGAATTGGCTTGGAACGCCACCTCTGAGCAGCAGAGCCCCAATTCGGATCCCACCTTAGGGCCAGTGACGCTGCACTCTACAGTTAAGATGGTGAACAACGGCTCAACCTGGAGCTGGACTGCCCTGAGTCGCGGGCAATGGTGTAGGCTGCAGCCCCTGCTGCAGTGGGCTGCCGTTAGCCACCATGAGTGGCTGGTGTCCAATGGCCGGCGAGCGATTGCCTCACCCGGGAAGAGCGCAATGACAATACCAACATGGGCCAGTGAAGTGATGTCTTCCACAACTAGACAGAAGAACAAAGGGACAGCAACCTGTCTGTTCCCCTTCCCTGGTTCCCCAATGTTGTTCCCCTCCCCCAATTCCCCAATAAAATCTTTAAAAAAAAAAGATTACTTTAGGACAAATTGACATCCTTCTAATATTCAGTCTTCCTAGCCTTAAAAATAATATATTTGGGCTGGCTGAGTGGCATGGTGGTTAAGAGCTGGCTTCGGACGCCAGCGGCCCCCGTTTGGATCCCACATATGAGGGCCAGTGACACTACCCTCTAAAAAGAAAAAAAAAGGGGCCGGCCGAGTGGCGCATTGGTTGAGCGCTGGTTTTGGGATGCCAGCGGCCCCGGTTCGGATCCCATATGAGGGCCAGTGACACTGCCCTCTACAGCTAACAACAGCTCCCCCTGGAGCTGGGCTGTGCGAGCCCCGCTGATGGCGTGGGCTGCAGCCCCTGCTGCAGTGGGCTGCCATAGGCTGCAGTGAGTGGCCCGCAGCCAGCGTGAGCGGCCGGCAGCCAAGCGTGAGCTGCCAATAGCCGCGATGAGCGACATCCAGAGGCCAGCGACCGATCTGCCTCATCCAGGAAGAGCCCAATGACGATACCAACAGTGAAGCAACATTCTCCGCAACTAAACTGAAGAACAAGAAGACGGCAACTTGTCTGTTCCCCTTCCCTGATTCCCCAATGCTGTTCCCCTCCGCCAATTCCCCAATAAAATCTTTAAAAAAAAAAAAAAAAAAAAAATATATATATATATATATATATATATATATATATATCTGTCTAGTTAGGCTTTCTAAAAATATATATGTCTTTTAATAAAGTATTAGTTTTCTTCATACAAATCCTGCCAATCTTTATTAGATTTATTTCTAGGTATCTTATAGTTTTTGTTGCTATTATAAATGCTATCTTATATTTAAATTATACTTTATAATTATTTTTGGTTTATTGAAATGGAATTGAATTAGTCATTCATCTTGCTAAGTTCTTTTTTTTAGTTATAACACCTAATCTGTGGATTCTTTTTGTTTCTTTTTGTAAGTAGACAATTATGTTTTCTTTTTCCTTTTTTTGTTTAATTTTATTTATTTTTATTTTTTTTGAGGGCAGTGTCACTGGCCTTCATATGTGGGATCCGAACCGGGGCTGCTGGCATCCCAAGCGGGGTGCCATATGTTAGTATTGTGATCATTTCGCTCTTCCCGGCTAAGGCAGTCGGTCGCCTGCTGTTGGATGGCCACTTATGGCAGCCCTCGCAGCTGCCGGCTGCTCACGCTGGCTGCCAGCCATTCAGGGTAGCTCATGGCAGCCCACTGTAGCACCTCTTTAGCCTACCCTGTTGCTGGTGACTCACGGCAGCCCAGCTCAGGGTTGAGCTGTTGTTCACTATCTTAGCTGTAGAGGGCACAGCTTCACTAGCCCCCATGTGGGATCTGAACCTGTGGCCCTGCTGCTCAGAGCTCATGCTCTCAAGCCAACTCCTAACCAACTGAGCCACTCAGCTGGCCTCTTTGTCTGTAAGTTTTTGAAAACTACTCTTGATCAGGTTAAGGAAGATTCCATCTACTCCTGATGACCAAGGTTTTGATTTTACAATGAATGGGTGTTGAATTTTATCCAATGCTCCTTTGCTTTTCCTGAGATGGTTGTTTTTTCTCCTTTAATATGTTATTGAGGTAAATTACATTTAAATATTTTTCTCATGTTAAACTACCCTTGTATCCTTAGGGTGACTCCAAATTTGTCACAATGGATTATTTCTTTATACATTGGTGGATTTCATTTGTAGTATCAATGATCTATTGCTGTGTAACAAATCAGTCCCAAACTTAGTGGTCTAAAATATGAACCTTTCTTTGTTGCTGTAGTTTCACATTCTGTGGATGGGTAATCTGGGTTGAGTTTAGCTGGGTGTTCTTCCATTGATTTCACCTAGACTCACTCGTGTAACCGTAGTTGTCAAGGATGACTATGCTCACGTCAGTTCTGATTCTGTGCTTCTTACCATTTGGCCTCTCCCGGAGGTTTAAGCTTATCATCATGGAAATAGCATTTCAAGTGGGCAAGAATGGAAGCTTTAAGGTTTCTTGAAGCTCAAAAATCACATAATATCACGTTGTATTCATCAGAGTAAGTCACAGTCCTGCCTGCATTCAAAGAGTGAAGAAATAAGACATCTTCTTGATGGGAGGAGCTGTAAATAATTTGTGGCTGTTTAAAATCTGCTACAGTTTGCTGATATTTTGTTTGGGATTTTTGCACTTCTGTTCATAAGAGAGACTGGCCCATAATTTTCCCTTTGTTATAGTGTCTGTGTGTAGCCCAAGGATCCAGGTTTTACTCGCCTTATGGAAAGAGTTGGAGAGTTTTTGTTTTCTGTCTTTGGAAGGGTTTGTAGAAGAATTGAGTGATCTACAAGTATTCCTTGAAAGACCTCTCCCTTGCCTGTAAAACTGTTTTGGCCTGGTGTGTGTTGTTTTGTTTATAGAAAGATTAACAACTGATTCCATTTCTTTTTTTTTTAAAGATTTTATTGGGGAATTGGTGGAGGGGAACAGCATTGGGGAATCGGGGAAGGGGAACAGACAAGTTGCTGTCTTTTTGTTCTTCAGTTTAGTTGCGAAGGATGTTGCTTCACTGTTGGTATCGTCATTGTGCTCTTCCCGGATGAGGCAGATCGGTCGCTGGCCTCTGGATGTCGATCACCGCGGCTATTGGCAGCTCACGCTTGGCTGCCAGCCGCTCACGCTGGCTGCGGGCCACTCACTGTAGCCTATGGCAGCCCACTGCAGCAGGGGCTGCAGCCCACACCATTACCGGGGCTCGCACAGCCCAGCTCCAGGTGGAGCTGTTGTTAGCTGTAGAGGGCAGTGTCACTGGCCCTCATGTGGGATCCGAACCGGGGCCGCTGGCATCCCAAAACCAGCGCTTAACCAATGCGCCACTTGGCCGGCCCTGATTCCATTTCTTTAATAGGACCATTCAGGCTTTCTATTTCTTCTAGATTCAGTTTTGGTAAGTTATATATAAGCATATATGTTTTAAAGAATTTGTCTTGTTTGCATTTTCAAAACTACTGGCATTAAGTTGTAGGTAGTATTCTCTTCTCTTTCTAATCACTGCTCTTTCTGTTGTTAGCTCCATTCTACTTATATTTGTGCCTTCTTTCTCTTTGTCACTCTTATCAGGGGTTTGTCTATATTACTTGCCAGTTCCTAAAAAACAACCCTGGGCTTTAGTCTCTCTATATTAACTGTTTATGACTTCATTGATTTCTACTTTTGCCTTTATTATATCCTTCCATTTTCTTTGGGTTTGTTTTATTGTTCTTTTTCTAACCTTTTAAAAGTTGGCATAGTTCATTAATTTTCTGCTTAAAAATGTTTCCAGTAAAAGAATTTTAAGGCTACGAGTTGCCTTTAAAATACTACTTTGGCCATCTCACACAGGTTTTGTTATGTAGTATGTTCATTATTGTTGTTATAAAATATCTTTAGATTTCCATTATGATTTCTCTGACCAGTAAGTTTATTTAGGAGGATGGGTTAACATTTCTAAATCTATAAAGATTTTTAAAAAAACTTAAAACGTTTTTAAAATATTACATACAAAAAGCATATAAAATTGATATGTACAATGTAATCAATATTTAGGAAGCAAACACCCACATAACCACCCCAGGTTAAAAAAAAGAGTATCACCCAAATCCAGAAGCTCCCTGTATCCCTCCCCTTTCATAACCCTCTCTCTTCGGGCTGAGGTGACCACTTTCTTAACTTCTGAGATTGATTTTCCTTTTATCTTTTTTTTTTTTTTTTGAGGGCAGTGTTACTGGCCCTCATATGTGGGACCGAACCAGGGCCGCTGGCTTCCCAAGCCAGCGCTTAACCACCGCGCCACTCGGCCGGCCCTGATTTTCCTTTTAGATTTGCCATCTTTATATGACGCATCTCTCAAAAGTATCATTTAGTTTTCCCTGTTTTAAACTTTGTATGACTGTAATCATACAGCCCATAAATAAATCTTTTGTGTCATGAGTCTTGCTCTCAGCGCCATGTTTGGGAGATTCATCCGTGTTGCTGGGCAAGCGGTGGTTGTTTCATTTTTATTGTTGGATAGCATTTCAATGTAGAAATACATCACAGATTCTCTATCCAGTCTACTGGAAAGGAACTTCTGGGTTGTTTCCTATGATCTCTGTGACACAGGTTATTTGAAATTGTTAATATTTGCCTTATGGCCTGGTATGTGGCTAGTTTTTGTAATGCTCCATGTTGGCTTGAAAAAAAAAAAAGTTATTTTCTAATGGTTGGGTGTATGGTTTATAAATATTTTTAGTCCTTATTGTCTTAAACCCAGAAAGCCTCAGTTTTTTTTCATTAGTCACCTGGCCTCTATAGGTCGAGTTTATCACCTCTGGGGAAATCTTTTCAGGGCAAATAATTTCGAAGATGTTCTCTATGTTAAGGAAGCGTGAGCTTGAATTGCAGCAGTGTGGTGACTGGTAGCAGGAGGAACTCCCCAACTATTTCAAGTGGAATATCCCAGATATGGGCCATGGAGAGGGGTGGAAGACCCGAGGCCCTGAAGACGAGCCATGTTGTGGGAAAGTGAAGATCATGGGGGTGGGGGAGGAGAGCTGAAGTTGACCTTTGTGTGAGGATTCTTGACATGATTCTAGGGTCAGGGTTCCTATCATCCATCTGCTGGCCCTTTGGACCATTTGGCCACTGGTATGCTTCCCAAATCTGTATCCATGAGTGGCATCAACTGCTTCTTGGGCGGCTCAGATCCAACTGGTAAGTCCAAGTGGGGTGCAGAGCAACCATGGCCCCTCCCCGTGTCTGTCTCACCACCCCTCCTCAGAGCCAGGTGTTTAGGGCTCAGATATCCTGGGTTCCATCTAATCACAATTTGGAACCCCCCAAATGCCTTTATTCAAATAAGAGATCTGAATTCAGGGCTCCTGCATTTTTCACTTTCCTTCCAGTGACGAGGGCATAGGACAGTGTGAGGCTCTCCAGCGTCCCCTGTCCCCAGAGATGGAGGACAGTTACCTGCAATGCACCTAGTCCTCAAGGGCAGTGTCACACCTCTGCCTTCCCCATTCACCAGAAACAGGACTGGGACAAAGGGCCCCAGCCCCCTTCTCCACATAACCCTGGCTTCCAAGGCTTTCAGCTGCTCAGACCCCGCCTTCCCTCCCACTCCCCAGAGCCCGCCCTCAGGAATGGCGTCACACACACCTGCAGCTTGGGAACCTGATCCAGGTGGAGGGGGTGGGGAAGGCAGCCCTGGATGCCTTTGTCTGGCTTCAGCTGGACACTTCTCATCTCCTTTTGTGTTGGCAGGAAATTTATCCCAGTTCTCTGCTGCCGAACTCAGCCAAAGGTGAGTTGGGGGGTTTGAAGCCCTTCAAAGGCCCAGATGAGGGAGGGGCAGTGGGACTGGGCCATGGGTTTTGTAGCCCTAAAGGCCTCTGCTTCCTAAAACATTGCTCCCCTTAACATTTCTGATCAAAGACATCCAAATATCCTTCTCCCTGAGCTGCAAAGAATTCACCTTCTTCTCATTGGCCTGGGAAGGTTGGGGAAGGTTCCTGGTAGCCCCATGGGATGGGAAGAAATCAAGGAAAGGAAAGGCGTATCCTGACACTGGGGTGTCAGTTGAATAAGAGAGTGAGGGTTGCTTGCTGTTGTCAGTGCCAGAAAGGTGGACAGGCAGACGGGCTGTTGGGCAGTCCCAGGGAGAACAGTGACCAAGGACCATGGATTGACTTTGGGTGGCTCAGGTAATGGGGAGTGGCTCTAAGGAGAGATGGACAAGGGGTGCAGACCCTATGGGCAGAGGGCAGGGGCTAAAGGCAGAGTTCAGCACTGGGGTGGAGTCCACGCAACTTCCCTAACTATATAAATAAGCATGAAAATCAGCACCTGTTTATTTGATGTTTGAGTTGGCTAGTCCTCTGAGACCACAGCGTGGATATAAGAACCAGTAATGGGCCCTTTAAGATATCAGGCTCTGATTTGTGGTCCTGAAAAGCTCTAGCTGACACATCCTCCTGGCTCTGGGTTTGGGATTAGCTCATGGGATGGGGCTGATGAAATCCCAGGAAATTCAGTCCTGATTGGCTTTAGGCCCAGAGGCCCAGTCCAAGCGGCAGAGAGAGAGGGTCCTACTGACACAGGGCTGTTGTTTGACGAGGGGAAAATGCCCCTCCCTCTGGAGAGCCCCCACCCCATATCACTTCTGTTGGGAGCAGCCTGAGACAGGAGATTGGGCCTGGATTAAGTAGGAAGGAGTGGTCTGCACTTATGTGGGAGGAGCCAGGAGTTTTCCTCATAAATAGAGGGGCCTGGGAACCTGGTGTCTACATCCAGGAGGTCCTAGGAGGTGGGTGCTTGGAGATACCTCTGTCTCTTCCTTACCTTTCTCTCAGAGTCTTTTGCTCAGTGGGAGGATCTTTCTCTCTTCCTCACCTTTTCTCTCAGTCTTTTCACTTGTATGTCCATTCTCTCTCCCCTGGTCATGGCATCGTCACTGCCATCTCCCTGTGAGTGTCTTCACCTCTCCCTTCTCTCTCTGTAGCTGTAGCCAACTGGAACGGAGCTCAGAGACCTGGGCAGGCTCCTCCCTGCGACGGACCTTCAGCTTCCTCTTCAGCATGACTGGAAAGACCAAGGTAGGAGTCAGACTGGGAAGCAGGAAGCCTGGGGCTCGCTGCCTCCCTCGTCCCCTTCCTCCCCATCCCATCGTGCTCCCCTGCCCCAGCTTTCCCTGTAGATGGAGAATTCAGGGCAGTGTTCAAGTTTTAAGGGAACGCAAGCCATCTCTCCCAGCCTCCCTCCCTGTAGCTCAGTAAATCACCTTTCCTCTGCTTTCCCCATTCCTGCAGCTTAGCAGCCAGCTGTGGACAGCTGGGAGAGACTGCCAGGAGCCTCAGCAGCCATGGAGTGGCCTAGCCCTCCCTCTTTAGGCCTCACATAGCTAAGAGGTGGGCAGCAGAAATCATAACCATTGGGCTTAAGAATGGTAACAATTATAGCAATACTTTTTATTTCTTGCAAAGTGCCTGTAGACTCATGATGATATGGGTGAGTATGGCAGTCTCAGGAGTTGAAATTAGACACCAGGTAGAATGGCAGCCAGGAAAGTAGATGGTTCTGGAAGTTGCACACCGTCATCCTGGGCCATGTGCAGTACTGACCCTGGGCAGGTGAGAGCGCTGCTCTTCTCTGTCACCACCCTGGGCTCGGCTAAGCTGGGAGCCCTGCTGCTGCTGAATTCCTTTCCACTTTCTTCATCTACTGGCAGAGTGCGCTCCCCGTTTCCTCTCGTGCATGTACTCCTGAGCACAAGGCACGCCCCACGAAGGCAGCAGCATATTCACCTGGAAGAACCATAGGAGTCACCCAGGAAGGTTGCCGGGCTCCTGCGGCCCCACCCTTGATGCCAGGGCTCTGTCCTCTGCCAGCCTCTTAGCCAAGAGTCCCCTTCCTCTGGGGGACAGGGAAGGCACAGATAAACCAGGTTGTCAACACCTTCTCCCCACAGGCCAAGGTAGGGAGTTGAGGCCTGCGACCACACAGTTTGAGAGTTTAGGAGCAGCTGGAGAATTCTAGAGCTGTGGGTGGGGCGGGCCAGGGGGCAGTGAGGCCTCTCCTCAACCAGCGGGGAGCAGAGCTCTCTAGAGAACAAAGCCAACACCAGGCCGTGGGGTGAGTCCTGTACCCCACGGCTGTCTCACTCAGTTCAGAGTAGGAGTCTGCTGGCAGAGCTCCCCCTTTTCCTGTGGTGGGAATGGCTGGGGAGTCAGTCCTGCCCAGGGGTTGTCCAGAGCCAAATGGTCTGCATTTGCCCTCCCTGGCCTTACAGTCTGGTGAGGGGTTAAGGAGCCAACTGAAGAGGAATGTGGGCACAGCGAGGCAGCAGGAAAGAGCAAGTCAGGGCATTGTCCCACGCCTCACCCGGGTCCCTGGGTCTGTCCTCCTGTTTCCCTCTCTGTCATCTGGTCCATCTTCCTTCTATCCTCATGACTGTGTGTGCCTGCCTCACTGATCTCTTCTTCCTGGTCCTTTCTGCCCCAGGTGGGAGCCTTAAACAGGTAAACACCAGGGGGAGGGGCTAGCACGGAGCTCAGTCAAGCAGTAAAAGAAGGAAGTGGCTTTATTTCTTCTTATTTGATCAGCATGGTAGGATTGACAAAACACTTTTCCAGAGGTCATCTCGCTCACTTTTTTTTTTTAATTTTATTTTTTTTGTTGGGGAACAGTGTGTTTTTCCAGGACCCATTAGCTCCAAGTCAAGTAGTTGTTTCAATCTATTGGGTTGTCGGAAAAGTCATGACGTATTTTTTCTGTTTTTCATTGCAAAAATGCGTCATGACTTTTCCGACAACCCAATAGTTGTGGAGAGCGCAGCTCAGTGGCCCATGCAGGGATAGAACCGGCAACCTTAGTGTCATGAGCACTGCACTCTAACCAACTGAGCTACCTGGCCGCCCCTCATTCAATCTTATAACACTCTGGCAAAGATGGTATTTTAATCTCCATTTTTCAGACACAGTTAGTAAGAGGTGGAGCTGTATTACAGACCCAGAGCTTCAGCTCTGTAACACTGCCTGTGTCCCAGCAGTGAACTTAATGAAAGAGCTTATCCCATCTCCCACCATCTTCTGATGGCTGGGAGCTCTGGAGTCAGTGATGTCTCAATCACCCTCTTCAAGCAAGAAGAAAAGCAAGCTTCTTCCTGGGCACTGGAATGCGTGGGCCCAGGCCCCGCCATGGCTCCGTGTGTTCTACTGGCCACAACTCTGACAACCAGGTTCTGCCCCGGACGTCCTCCTCACACCTGAAATGTGGCGAACACATCTGTCAAGTCAAATGAGCCAAAGAAGGTGGTGGCTACTTTTAGATTCTGGCAGAAATTGGGTTGGCTTTTGTTTTTATATACCTAAACAAAGATTTCTGAGTATCTGGGTGGTTCCCGAACCCTGGATAGGAGTAGAGGGGGCTGGGGTGAAATGGTTTGGATGAAGGGGCAGGAGAGGCCAGGGAGAAAGGAAAAGGGCTCGTTGTTCCAGAGGATACAGAAAATAGAAATTAAGTTGAACTGCATGCAGGCTTAGCTCACTAAAACCCCACGTGCTTTTAGGGGTAGACCTGTTTGTTCCCTTTACCCAACTTCCAGGCCCCCTTCCATGCTACTCATCTCCTAAGAGGAAGAAGAACATAGATAGGGTGACTAGGTGACAAACAGCAGGTGGGATAGAAACTTGACTGAAGACGGGTGGGAGACAGGACAGGGTTGGGGAGTTGGGTCTTTTTCTTTTATAGACACCTTCTAAGTTGAGTTTGGGGACTGAGAGATCCCTCAAAAAACCTTGGGATCCAGGTCCCAGATTGATTAGGTACTCAGCCTGGAGTTTGGCCTTTTAAGATTCTATTCTTAGCTTGCAGCACCCTCTCACTCCAGGCCTGGGAGAAAAGCTGAGGTCCCAGCCCAGCCCTTGTCTCTGGGCCCCCAGGGGGCAGAGCCCTGAGGTCAGGGTTCTGGCTTCTGGCTGCTGTTTTTAAATTTAGTGCATTCCTCAGCCTTGGTGCCCACTGTGGGGAGGTGAGTATGGGGTTCTGAGCCCAGGAGCCTCTGGACTGCTGGCTTAGGGGAGTTCCTGGGGCCATGCCCTAGGTGTTCTCTGCAGGTGCATCCCAGGGAGGAACCAGCTCTCCTCACTCCTGAAAGTCCTTTTTGCTTTCCACTTTCCTCTCCTTTTGTCTGGCCTTTGCTATATAAGGATCCTAATGGGGAATGGTGAAGAAGGAGGTAAAGCAGGAGTTACTAGGCAGGAGGGGAGGCCAGAGGAGCGGTGTGGGGGTGGCGCTGAGGGTGCACAGCCCAACCAACTTAGCCAGTGGTGAGGCAGTAGAGCTGAAAATAGGCTAAAATTGGCACCTCCAAGAGTACTGAGTTGGGCTGGAAACCTGCAGCCTGGTTCTGGGGCCCTGTGGGGCCCCTCCTTCCTTCCCCCCACACCTTTTGGGACCAGGATTCCAGCAGGACTCTACAAACAGGGATGCTTTGTCTAGGGCACTCCATGCTTCCTGTTGGGGGGAAATGGGAGACCCTAGGAGGCAGAACTGAGCTGTAGTGTGAATGGCCATAGTTAGGGTGGAGGAGGAATTTTCACAGTCACAGGAAACTCATCAAAGGTGGAGGTTGCCTCAAGGGCTAGAGTAAAGGGTTCAGAAGGAATGCACCCCACCCGCCTTCTTGTGGAGAGACTGGCCATATTCCAACTGCTCCTGACTGGGGCAGGTTGGCCTTTTGGTTCTGGCCTAACTTGCAACAGAGAGAACTGGAGTTAGACACACGGAAGGATTTCCTCAGCTTAGCTTTCAGGAAAGGTGGCAATTCCTCTCCAGAGGAGCTAGGAGGGAAGGGGAATGGACAGAGTGCGGTCTGCAAAGCCCCAGAGGCGTGGGGGCTTGCGGGAGAATTCTCTCCTCTCCCCATCAGTCTTCCACCTCGGTTAGTAAATCCTCTCCATGCCTTCTAAAGATCCAGCCTTTAGTTCCCCTTTGACTTCCGGCCCTCTTCCCTATCCCCGCCCCCAGTCCTAAAAGGGGGTCTGTCGGCTGGGCCTGCTTTGATGGGCTGGAGGGCCAGGAAGGAACTGGTGCGGGTTCTCTGGAGAGCTGGGGGAGGATGGGGGAAGGGAGACCAGGGCTGGGACGAGGGCTGTGGGGCTGCTCAAGGGTGGCTTTTAGGAAGACCAGAGCTCAGAGGCTGGTCTCGAAGGCCAGAGGATGCCCCAGGTCCTGGGGGGAAAAAGGCCGGGAGCCCTCAACCTGTCTGGGGACCCCTGCGCTTCTCCGAGCTGCCCCTGCCCGTACCGGTTGTTGGTCCCCGCGGGCACCCGCCCTGCTCTGCCCCGCCTCCCCCTTCCTGCGCCCAGGCTGGGGGGTGGAGACTCCGGTTTGAGGAACTGGCGCGGGTGTCGGGTGAGGGGAGTCCGACTTCCTGTCCCCAGACCTCGCGTGCCTTCCCGGCCCCCGCCTCCCCCACAATAGCTGGACGCCTGGGTCCCACCGTGAGCCCCGGACTCCCCCCATCGGGGGATTATGTCTCGGATTGAATCCCTCACGCGGGCGCGGATCGACCGGAGCAAAGAGCTGGTGAGCAAGGTGGGCTCTGCAACCCCTCTCCTCCGCGCATCCTCAGGGTGCCCTTCGACTCCAGCCGCAGCGCACACCCGTCTAGTCGCTGGCTTGCTGGTCGCCAAAATCGGGCGGAGCATCGGCAGGCCAGGGGAGACCGGGTGGGTGGGGACTACCAGTGAGTGGGGAGGGGTAGGGGACCGTAGACGAGACCCGCGCGCTCCAGCCCCGCACCGCCTCGGTGCCGGGTCCCGGGAGAGAGCGGACCTAGCCTTGGTGGCCTCTGATCCGGCGGCACTGGGTGTTCGGGGCCCCACGAAAGAAAGTTGCTGGTTCCTCGGGTAAGGGACAGAGCGGGTGGGATGGCTGTGTACCGGGGTGGGGGGCAACAAGAGCTCTGCGGCACCCCCTCCGCCAGGGTCCCACCGGCTTGCTTTCGGCCGGTCCCCCCCCCCCCCGCAGTCGCCGGCTTGCTTGTTCCCCCTTTGTCCCCGCCATCCGGCGGACGGGACGGGAGGGGGTGGGTTCTCGGCTTCCTCCCACTGCTACCCCTCCGAGACAAAAGTCAGCTCCTCCTCTCCTCGCAAATGGACTTTCCAGCTGTGATTCAGTTCTCCCCTCGGGTGGATGGGTGGCTGGGGTCAGGACGACTGCGGGGGGGGGCCTGGCTTACTTTCCCCCAAGCCTCTCTATCAGGTGAAGGGAACAGAGGTCTTTGTGTAGCTAGGATCCTTTCCTCCATCCTTAGGGACCCTGAGCACCCCTGTTCCTGCAACGCAGGGTCCCCCACCCCTGTCTGCCCCACCAGCTTCCCAAGTCCTTGTCCTCACAACCTGAAACCCTTAGGCTGACCCACTGGGCACCATGCCCCCTTTCCTTCCTCCCTCTCCCCTAGCGGCCTTATCTCTTCTGGGGATCTGTTCATCTACCCTTTCAAGAGTCTGGGCATAGAATTATCCTCTCCCCCCACCCCATCATGACCTCTTGGCCACTCTTTGCCAAGTATCCTTTTTATCCCTGTCTTTGTACCGGGGCCCACTCCCAAAGGCCATGACCTCTACATCCAGACCCCAGGAAGTGATGAGCTGATTTGGGGTGAATAAGTGAGAGCTGGGAGGAAGGCAGTGCAAGCAGACAGCCATCCCTGTCCCCCACTGCTCAGGCACCCACACCCCTGCCATTCTCAGAAAGGCCAGGATGCAGCCCCCAGCTAGTTTAATGCCTGGCTTCTGTATGACCCGGGATCCCAGGCCCAGCTCCAGGCCCACAGCCTGTGCAGATCACTGTCATCACCTTCAGGCAAGAGCAGTACGCTTTTGGAGCCCTCAAGGGGCACCCGCTCCTAGCTCCTAGCCTGCCTGCCTACCTATCTTGAGGCTAACTTGGAAATGGTTCAATCCTGGAACTTTCCCTTAGGGGCTGGGATAAGATTCTGCTAACTGGAAAGCAACGGGCGGATTTGAGTCGGGCCTCAGACAAACTGAGGGCCCCGAGGTGGCTGAAGTGTGGAACAGTGGGGTGACCGCAGGCTCCTCTCAGCCCTGCACCAGGCCAGGCCCCCGGCTCTGAGAGTCTGTTTATTTTTCAACCGTTGGAGCCGAGACCCTGGAGTATTGCCAAGTGGGGTGGAGAGCTTTTTTGAAACCACGGAAATTTGGTTCCACCCTAAAAAGGAAAGCCATGGTGGAGCCGGTGGGGGGCAGACCTGGAGAGAGGGGGTATAGAAGAGGGTTCTGGAAGGATAGATACTGGGGCCCTTTTTCTATTTTTGGGAGGAGCTGGGGCCCTGGCTACCTGGATCCCCATGCCCTATGTTTTTGGTAGTGAGGACCTCGGAAACCAGAAGCTTGGCTCTTCCTATCCTGGGGCTGGCCATGGTGGGGGTAGGTGGGGGTCAGGGTGGGGCATTAGGGGGCTGAGGTGGATTCCAGAAAACTAAGAGGCCATTGGAGGAAGGTGGTTGTCAGTTTGGGCTGGTCGGAAAGGGAGGGCCACCTCCGGAAAGCTGTGGTTACAGAAGGGGGAGTTGGTTCTTAGCCAACAAGCCCTGGATCCCCTCTTCCCCCTCCCCCCCAAACACACCAGCTGTCTCCTTTCTTTTTATACGGTGGTGGGAAGTAGAGGGGGGCCCGCTGGAAATGAGATTATTTGAGGAAGACGGTCTCCCCTGCTACCTATTAGGGGGCATGTCAGTGAAACCCTGACACCCCCCTACCTTGCCTCACGCCCCGGGACCTCCTTGGGACCTCCTTGTAGATGGAGAGATTTGAGTGGAACCTGCCCTTTCTCCTTCCCACCCTCACTGAGCCTTTCTGTGTGGCTCCCCTCCCTGTGCTTTTTCCTTTTCACTCCGTTTCTCTCCTTTCAGGCTGTCTGCAGCCCTCAACCCCCTCAGTTCTCTCTGCTCCACTTTCTATCTGCACAGGCCCCAAGCCTCATAGGTCCCTTTTCTCCCTTAGCCCCCTGTTCTCTGCTACCACCCGCCATCCCCAACCTTCATGCATCTCAGAACAAAGGGTCTTTTCCTGCCTAGGAGCAAACAGGGGCCAGAGATGCAGCGATGGCTGTGGAGGCCTGGGAGTCCCCTGGGAATCTTGAGGACCCCAGCATTGGAGTGTGGTGGGCAGGTAGAGTGGGGATAGAGGAGAGAGACTTTCTTTGTCCTGAGTAATGGAGAGGTGGCTGGCTTTGTGTGCAGGAGGAGGAGGAGTGGAACCCAGAGGAGGGCTGGGTGAGCCCAGGAGGGAGCTGAGAGGGGCAGCTGCTTTAGGGGAAAGTTGAGGCAGCGGTGGGGGGCCCCCTAGAAAGCCGAATCTTTGCTTTGTGGGGCATAGGAAAAGATTCTATGGGTCATGGAAGTTAGGGAAATTGCTGAGGGGAATGGGAGAAGCGAGGGTGGGGGAAGGGAGCCGAAAGCTTCGGGAAGTCACTGAGTGACTGCAGCGGTGGCGGAGGAGCCTAGAGCTGACTAAGGATCTAAAGGGCCCTGTATCTGGCCCCTCTGGCCTCCCTGGAACCCTAACTTTGGAATCAGGGAGGGGCCCGGCCTGAGTGTATGAGTCCCTTGCCTGCACAGGTCTGTCCGTCCGTCCCCAGATGCTGTGGGTACTCTTTTGAGTGGTGGTCCCCACAGTAGGTGACACTAGGGAGCAGTTCCAGCCTTAGTTCAGTCTTTGGTGTGAAGTGCCCTCCAGGAGCCTGAGTTTGTTGATGGGTCAGCGTTTCTGGAGCTGGTAAGAGAAATGGCTGAGAGGAGCTGGCTGGACCCTTCTGGGTTTGTTTATGTCTCTTTGGGGGAGGGGCCCACAGGCAGCAGCTGCCCCCCTCCCAGCTCTGCCAGCCTGCCCTGTGCCAGGAGGGCAGGGAGTCCTGGCACAGCTATTGTTCACTTGTACAAATGCCCATCTGTCTGCACCACCCTGCTCCCCGCTTCTGGTCTCCCTCTCCTGACCCGACAGGTGTGGCCGGGTAGGGGTCAGGCTGGACTCCAGGATGCCTGGGTCTCGGGGTCTCTAGCCTGATTATATCCCCTGTAGCCCCACGCTCCCCTCCTCTGCTTCACCGGTGTGCCCTCCCCCATTGTCCAGTGTCTCATCCTCATTCATCAAGCAGGCATGTATGAAGTGTCTTTGTGTGCTCAGCAAGGCCTGTTTGTGTAACGTGTGTGGCTTTGGGCTTCGCGAGTCAGTCGGCTGCCTTTATCTTATCCCTGGAAAATCATCAAGAAGCAGAGCCTGGCGGAGACCATGTCAAGCCCTCCTGGCTCCATGGCCAGGACCCTATCTCATTTCCCAGCCCTGTAGCTCATCCCCGTGACTCAATGCCCTTTGTAGCCTATGACTGAACCACGGCTGGCCGGGGCTGAGCCGCAGACAACTGGCGTCCCGGTGGAACTCCGCAGGGCCTTCTGCTCACCACACAGAGGGCCTGGACAGAGCCTCCCATCCTGGGAAAGGGGCTGCCAGAGCAGAGGCGAGCCTGAAAGTCACGTGACCGCAGGGCTCTCAGCTGGGACACACCCGATGGAGGAGCAGGGACAGCTGCGGGCTTAGGCCTTACTTGGAGAGGCTCTGCCAATCCCCCACCACCCTCTGGGAGCACAGGAGGCCAAGGTTCAGCTTTGGCCTTGCTTTGTCCAGTGCCATCACTGGTTTCTTCCTCTTGGCTTGGGTGACAAAGTGCAGAGGAAGGGGCAGACTGCCTCTGCCTTTGAGCTTTTGGGGCAACAGCACAATATCCTCTGCTATTCACCCCATCTTCCTTTCCCCAAAAGTAATCAAGATCTGGGATGACAATCAAAGGAAGGTTTGGGCATGCCTCCCTCTGGCCTCTAGAGGAAACTCTGAGCGTCTGAGCTCAAAGGAAAGAGGAGTAGAGAAAAGGGGATATGAGGAGAGGACCCTGAAGGCTCAGAGCTGTAATGAGAAATAAGGACCCTGTCTTGGTGTCCATCCATTCATCTATCCATCCATCCAGCCAGCCATTGCCCTCTTCCCACCTTGCTTCTTTTCTCCATTTCCAAACATGTATTGAGTGCGTGTTGTGCTGCGCGCCTTTACTCATGGCATCCTTGGGGTCTCAGTGGTGCAGGCGAGGGCTGTGTAGCAAGAAAGACTCTCCGGGAGGCTCCACGAGAAAGAATGACTCTAGATGCTGAACCAAGCAGGAAGGGCCTCTGCATGTCCCTGGTCGGTGTTGTGGGTTATGGGGCAATGGGCCCTTTTCTTGGTCGACAGATTGGGGCTTGGAGGCGAAGGGCTCTCCTGCTGTTAGGTGGGTAGGTGGGAGAGGTGGGAGACCACTGTGATTATCTTAAGTATACCTGGAAGAGAGTAGGACAAAGAACCAAGCAAGCCCATTCATTCCTTCTCTGCAGTGGGCAACCCTGGTGAGCAGGCCCTTCCATCGTCACCAGCCTGAGCGAGCCCTGGGGTGGGCATAGGCTGTCTCTGGGGACAATAGTGCCAGACAGTGCCGGGACTGCTTGCTGCTGGGCAGTGCCCGTGTTGGGATGTGCTGTTGCTGTGGCTGCTGCCTGCTTCTGGCCCACCCAGAGAGGGGGTCACTGGGAGAGAGGGCAAGTGTTGGAGGTGGAGGAGGCTGGGCCCAGATCATCTGGGTTGCCTGTGGAGCATCGATGCCAGAGAGGGAGGACCACTAGAGACCCCATTCTCTGGCAGCCCCAGCCCTCTCCCTTCCTTGCCCACTTCCTTCCCAGATGAGCGCCCCTGGAAGTCTAAGGGTAGAGGGCAGAGGCCTGGTAAGGGGAGGGGGCCGCACAGCACTAGTGCAGATCTGCAGCACTGCCCGTTGTGGAGTTGACCTTGACTCAGACATGTTGCTCTTTTTAGCAACATGCATGTTTTTGCTTGCTTGCTTTTAATTCAAACATAGTAAGCACTCAGACTTTTTGTCTGTCATAGAGAAGGCTGGGAGAACAGGAAGGAGGAGAGAAGGGTGTGGTGAGAAGACGTAGTTGAACTTGGCCTTTGAGGTCCTATAAGGTTGTTATTCAGGATTCGATCTTCTAAAGAGAGCTACAGTTTGGTGCAAGACAGATGGAGGGTAGACCCAAGGGAGGGTTTTCTATTGGTCCAGGTAGGTAGGGGACCATACTAGAGAAAGGGAGGTCTGGAACAATGGAGGCTGGAGTTAGAGGCAGGTCAGTCTTCTTAATCAGGCCAAAGTAGAGGGGCAAGGCAGGGAGAGGCCAAGTGCACTAGAGGAGAAGCCAGGATGAGAGAGAGTGAGAAAGGGGAGGCGTGGGGGAGGGGGATCAATTAGAGGAGGGTGACCATGGGGTGGGAAGGAGGCCAGTAGAGGAAGAGAAGAAGGAAGAGCAGAGAGGAGAGGAGCAAAGAAAAATGTTCAGGGTGGGGAATGACTCTGAGATTCTGGGTTCTGCTCGTCAGACAGACCTGGAGCCTCTGAGGGGAGGCAGGAGAGAAGGATCCCGGGCCACCATCTAGCCCGGAACTGGGACTAGCTGGGGCACTGCGGCGGCCCACTGCCCTCGGCCCTGTGGTGTTGACTCAGCCCCTGCACACTTCCCTTTTCTGCCCTAAACACCAGTGTGTCCTGGTCCTTCCCCCACCTCTTAATGCTGGTGTGGCTGGAGCGGGGTCTCAGACTGGGCCTCTAAGGGCCAGCCTGAGGGCTGTTCCCTGAGTTCTAATTCTCTGTCCCGGGTACCCCGCCCCCCAGTGTTCTCCGACTTGGGGCTCATACCCTCGGCCTCCGACTGATCCAATCCGTTCATTGGTTCTGAGAGGACCCTTGGGGGCTGGTCTTGTCAGCTTCTATTCCTACTCTCCACCCTCTAAGAGTGGAGGGAAAATCCAGGGCGACCCCTGGGGAAGGCCCTGGAATAGGTGGGAAGGATTCTATCCTATCTTCTCATCTTCTCAGGCGTTGGGGAAGCTGTGGAGCTTGAGGGGCAGAAAAGAGGTCAGGGAGAATGACGATCTGCAGAGGTCAAGGGACAGTAGAAGACAGAGCTAAGGTGGGACCTGCCAGCCTCCGAGGTTCTGAGGACGGGCACAGTGTGCCCCATCATGATGGAGACCAGAACTGACGAGAGCTGATGGGAGGGTAATTGCCAGAAGGACTTCCTAGGACAGGACAGGACAGACTAGTCGAATGAGGAGGGACAGAGGGAACTACCCTAGGTTTCAGAGGGTTATACTGGAGGGATAAAAGTTAGGCCGCGGGAGCGACTTCTTGTCAGGAATGAGGCCTAGCTGCCTGGGTTCCCTTCCCGAAAGAGCCCAAAGAGGAGTATTCCAGACCACAACCAGGCTCCTCCCCACTCAGGGTGAGTGGAGGACATGCTGCTTCCCACACATGGGCCCATGAACCCAGACTGAATGTGTGGGGGACAGTCAGAGGTTTGGCACCCTTACTGTAGTTTGTGGGTAGCAATGGAGGCATTCTGCCCCCTTTAGACAATCTAACAAGGGGATCTCCTGCCTCCCACTGTAACTGCCACGGATACAGCAGCTCCAACCCCCGTTGTCATGGTTATAAGAGGAGCTAACTCCCATAGATTTGAGAGCGCTGGTGAGCTGGCACCCTCTGCGTTGTCTGCTCTCTGCGCATCTTCCCTGGCACGGAGGAGAGAGCACAGCAGCTTGGGGACGAGCAGAGCCAGGGCTGGGAGGTGGAGTGAGGACGCTGCGGTCGAGAGCCAGGGACATGAGTGGCACCAGGAGGCAGCCCAGCCGCAGAGGCCAGGTGGGTCCAGGGCTGGCCTGGTTCCCTCCTGGACAGCTACGGCAGGCTCTGCTGTGGGGACTGGTGTCTTCCTGGCAGCCCCAGTTAGGCGTTCCTCCCTGGCCTGTGCCTCCGGACTCCTCAGGCACCCTGGCATCTCCCAGACTCACTTCCTGTCTCCACCCTTTCTACAGGCCCGGGAAAAGGAGAAGATGAAGGAAGCCAAGGACGCCCGCTATACCAACGGGCATCTCTTCACCACCATCTCCGTCTCGGGCATGACCATGTGCTATGCCTGCAACAAGAGCATCACGGCCAAGGAAGCCCTCATCTGCCCGAGTGAGTTGTTTGCACCCTGAATGTCACTCTGACTCAGTGCCCACTGACTCTTAATCTTTCCATCTGTCCTTTCTGTTCTGGATCCCTAGGGGTCACTCCTCTCAGGGCCCCATCTGGGCCCAAATGCCAGATGCTTGATCCCTTGCTCCCTTTCTTCATGCTTAGGGATGGTGGTTGTCGGAATATGGCATAAGCAGGGCTAGCTGGGAATATGGGGGAGGGGAGGCTGGGATGGCTCCCCGTGCAGCTGTCGTCCTCTGGGTGTCCCCTGAACAGCTGCTGAGGGTCCGGGGAACTGACTGGAGAAGGAGTAAGAATGTATGTGAGGGCAGGTGGGGGAAGGCCTGGGGAGCAGGGAGGAAGCTGCCAGCTCTGCAGCTGCCTCTGTCCATCTTCTGGGCAGAAGTGAACACTCAGGACTTCAGGGGCCCCTTGTCCCTCCCTTTCGATTGACTGAGGGTGGACCTTGGAATCTCTATCTAGCTCTCTGCAGCCTGAAGGCCAGGATGGGTTAGGACCCTCTGCTCACAGTTCAATCTGGCTGACCCCACCGTGGAAAGAGGGCAGGTAGCAGGGATATGTGCATTGGGGATGGGGTTCAAACTCCCGCCTGGCACCTGCCTTGAAGGGTGGTCCTGTGTTTGGGAAGTACAAGCAAGGACTTCCCCCTTCCCCAAGGTGCCAACATGCTGCACAGAGCAGGCCTGCCCTGTCCCATCCCCCATCCCAATTTATGAAAAGAGCTGCTTGGGATTAGAGCAGAACTTGGGTATTGTGACCTGCTGCTCAATGGTGGGACAGCAGCTCTAGCCTTTAAACCCCCAGAGAGAATCAGCGAGGCCTTCCCGCTTCCTAGCTGCTCAGCTTAGAATTATGAGGATGAGGGGGGAGTCCTAATCCAGATCCCTCTATAGACCTCACAAAATTCCCAATCCAGAAGCTTGTTGCTAGGGGAACCTGTGAGGCGGGCAGCGAGTGCTATTTTGAGAGCATGTGGAAAGCATGGGGAGGTTGGCTCCGGAGACATGGTGCTGGGGATGGGAGGGGGCAGGCTCCCCCCCCCCCACACACACACATACTTCTGTCTGCCCCTCTGCCCCACCCCACTCGCCTTGTATTTGTGGAAGTGAGTGCAGTGCTGGGCATTGTCTGAAGGAGTGAGCACTTTCCGGTGTTGCTGCCCAGGGGCCCGGAAGCTAGAGCGAGGGCATATCCAAGGACACGTCGGGAAAGGGGCAGCCAGTGGTCCCAGTGCCTAGGCTCGGCTGCTTCTCCTTTCCTTTCCTCTCCTCCCCTGTGGCAAGGTGTGAAGGCGTTGGGGTGGGGGAGAAGCAGACAGAGTGTGAGAGCTGTGGGTGCCCCTCAGTTGGGGAACAGGACTCCTAACCTGGAAGGGAGAAGGCAGGCTAACTTGAGTCGGAGTAGACACAGCTGAGCAGTGCAGAGGCAGGCAGGCTGGCAGGGGATGGGCCCGGCCTGTCCCCACTTCTCACTGCTGGGTCCTGGCCAGAGGTCACAGGAAGAGCACAGCTTTTGGCCTCAGGCACACCTGAGCTGAAATCCCAGCTCCCCTCTCACTGTCTGACCTCTGGCAGATATGACCTCCAAGACAAGTTCCTCACCTGTGGAGTGAGGGTAACTGAGGCTGCCTCAAAGGGTTGTTAGGACCAAGTCAATGTAGAACATTTACGAGACGCTCAGGGGTGGGTGATCCCCCCTCTGCCCTTGCTTCCATCCCAGCTGCTCCCGTGCCATCCTCTGTTCTGTGGGCATCCTCTCTTCTCTCCCATCTGTCATTCTCAGCCACCTTTGTGCTTCTTGAGTTCATCTCTGGCAGCCAGTAACCCCTTCTTCCTGTAGTCCACCCCTCGGATCACCCCTGAGTCAGGATTGCCCAGGATTGCTTAATTGGGGTCAACACCTGTACCCTCACTTCATTTCCTGCTTGAGGGGAGATAGGGGCTGGTGTATGGGGATAGCTGAGAAGTCTGGGAAGGGGGAGAGTCTCTGAGACTGTGGCCAGGGGGAGATGGGTGTCTGCATGTGGGTGTCCCTTCTGTACCACCCGGCCCTCCCTTCACCCTCTTTACCCCACCCTCCCAGCTTGCAACGTGACTATCCACAACCGCTGTAAAGACACCCTGGCCAACTGTACCAAGGTCAAGCAGAAGGTGAGATGGCAGGGAGGGCAGAGGGCTGAGGGAGAGGGCAGTGAGTGTGCAGTACCCTCAGACCTTCATTCATTCCCTAACCTGTGTGCCTCTGTCACCACTGGGCGGCGGGATCTCAGAACCCAGCCAGCCTGTTCTGTAGACCCACGCCCAGCATTGGACTCAGCTACTCAGATGCCCTTATCCATCACACCAGCTTTCTCCCGAGGGGGCCGACTCCTGTCCTGCGCCCTTGGAGGTGACCCTTGGGTGACAGCTGTTTTTGGTGTCTCTTGCTCTGTGTCACAGCAACAGAAAGCCGCCCTGCTGAAGAACAGCAGTGCCTTACAGTCCGTGTCACTCCGCAGTAAGAGTGAGTAGCAAGGCGCTTGGGAGCCCCCAGGCACCCTGGCTCCCCATTCCCCCTACCTTCCAGCCCTGGGCTCTGCTGCCCCCTTGAGGTGGTTCCCTGGCATAGCACCATCCTCTGCTTAGGTAGAAGCAAGTGACGGGATGTCCAGACTCAGGCTTAGGTGCAGGGCAGGACAATTCAAATGGGAATGAAGGTTTGGGGGAGCTGGGTGTCTGAGCCTGTCACACCTTGTAGGAGTCGTGTTATTATCATCAGTTATTTACACTGCACTTGGGAGTGTTGGCGGTAGCTGTCAAGTGTCCGTTCACACAGCTTTGGTGGGACAGAAAGGGCATGGTGCCTAGTCAGGAAGACAGATGTCTGAGGCCCTGCTCAGCCACTGGCTGAGTCACCCCAACAAGTCTTGGGACCTTTCTGAGCTTCAATTTGCTCCTAAGCTTGTTGCGGGAAGGAGGGAAGACAAGATTAAAAGTATTGCATACATGTAAGGTGACATTGCTCTTATCATCTCTCTTTGACTGGCTGGGGGGCTGGGACAGGAGGCCTCACCTGTAGCCCCAGAGCCTGGGAGGCCTGAGTCCTGGGAAGGCACCAGGATTGACATGTGTCCACTTGGTGCCCCCGCAGCCACCAGCCGGGAGCGGCCGAGCTCTGCCATCTACCCCTCTGACAGCTTCCGACAGTCCCTGCTTGGCTCCCGCCGTGGCCGCTCCTCCTTGTCTTTAGCCAAAAGTGTTTCCACCACCAACATTGCTGGGTGAGCCTCCATGGGGGGGACAGGGAGAGCCAGGCGGTGGGCACTGGGGAGCTGAGCAGGCCTTGCCGTACCTGGGTTCAGAATTATAGGCAGAAGGGGGCCGGCCGAGTGGCGCAGTGGTTAAGCGCTGGCTTGGGAAGCCAGCGGCCCCAGTTCGGGTCCCACATATGAGGGCCAGTGACACTGCCCTCAAAAAAAAAAAAAAATTATAGGCAGACGGGTAAGGAGAAGTTGGG
Source organism: Aselliscus stoliczkanus (assembly GCA_033961575.1). Classification (NCBI taxonomy): domain Eukaryota; kingdom Metazoa; phylum Chordata; class Mammalia; order Chiroptera; family Hipposideridae; genus Aselliscus; species Aselliscus stoliczkanus. The sequence continues at coordinate 107,390,427 of CM066739.1, read as the reverse complement.
CTGCCTGCCTCTCGGAGTCCCAGCCTGGGCCCTGTGCTTGGGAAGGGCTCTCATGCCCACGCTGGGGTGCTGAGCCAGCCCCTGCCTCCCTCAGTCACTTCAACGATGAGTCTCCCCTGGGGCTGCGTCGGATCCTGTCCCAGTCCACGGACTCGCTCAACATGCGGAACCGAACCCTGTCGGTGGAGTCCCTCATCGACGAAGGTGACCGTGCAGGGCCTGGGGGCCTGGGGACGCAGAACTGGGCGTGGGGGGCAGGAGGGGGTCTGGTGAAGGGCCAGGACCCAGGCCAGAGCATTGGCTCTGAGTTACCCCACTGACGTCTAGGTGCGGAGGTGATCTACAACGAGCTGATGAGTGACTTTGAGATGGACGAGAAGGACTTTGCGGCGGACTCCTGGAGCCTGGCTGTGGATAGCAGCTTCCTGCAGCAGCATAAGAAGGAGGTGATGAAGCAGCAGGATGTCATCTACGGTGAGCCCGCCCGAAGACCCCCCAGGAACCCTGTTCCTTCCCCAGGTTCTGCTGCCTGTCCTCCCTCTGCCAGCCCCCACCTTTCTGGACTCCCCGTCTGGGCTCTTTGGTCACCAACACCCTGCCCGACATCCCACAAGTTGCCTCTGGCCCCACCTTTTGTGGCCATTGGTCTCCAAGACTCTATCTTTCCCTCCCTTCAAGTGAATTCTTAGTCTTCCCTTGGTGCCTTGGTCATTCCCGATGCTGTGCTAGGGACTGTGGGGAACCAGATGTGGTGAGGACACGTGGTCCGTGCCCTAACGCAGCCTGCGACTGGAGAGGGCAGCCATGAAGCCCAACAAACGATTCATAAATGATCGTAGGTTGTAGTCAGGCTGAATGTTAACCTGGAAGGGGTCTTGAGACCCTCCGACGAGCTCCGAGGCTCCCTGCCTCGGCGCCCCTGTGGCGGCCAGGCCGGGGTGGAGGCCACATGTGCCCCTGTCTGTGCAGAGCTCATCCAGACAGAGCTGCACCATGTGAGGACACTGAGGATCATGACGCGGCTGTTCCGCACGGGGATGCTGGAGGAGCTGCAGCTGGAGCCTAGCGCTGTGCAGGGCCTGTTTCCCTGCGCGGACGAGCTCAGTGACATCCACACGCGCTTCCTCAGCCAGCTGCTGGAGCGCCGGCGCCAGGCCCTGGGCCCCGGCAGCACCCGGAACTTTGTCATCCCTCGCTTGGGTGACCTGCTCATCAGCCAGGTGATAAAAGGCAGGGACTATGGGCAACGCTGGTGGCCGGGGCTGTGATGGGAGTGGGCTTCTCTTGTCTTTGAACTTGGGTGGGGGAAGCAGGGACAGCTGGGGAGCCAGGAAGCTAGCAGTGGGCGGGTGGCCGGGGGGAGGGTGTCCAGGGGTGCAGTGTCGCTCTGGGGGGTACGCTGACCCAGCCTCGCTCCCTGCCTTCCAGTTCTCAGGTCCTAGCGCGGAGCAGATGCGGAAGACCTACTCAGAGTTCTGCAGCCGCCACACCAAGGCCTTGAAGCTCTACAAAGAGCTATTCGCCCGGGACAAGCGCTTCCAGCAGTTCATCCGGGTGAGCAGACCTAGACCTCCGCAGGACCCACGCCCAGCCCCTGTCCACAGAGCTCGCATGTGCTGTACCCGCCTGGGGTCAAGCTCTGCTCACAGGGCCCCACATGGCAGCAGAGCAAGAGCTTTCCAGCACTGGGTCTGGTTCTCTCAGCAGGCCTGTGGCGTGTGTCCCCGTTTCCCAGATGTGCTCCCCTAGGCCACACAAGGTCCACGGCCGAGTTAGTGCCAGCCCCGGAGCACAAGCTCCAGGCCTGGCGTTCTCAGAGCCGCTCTCCCCCTGGCCCCTCAAGTGCCCTGACCTTGCCTCTGCCCTTGTAGAAAGTGACGCGCTCAGTTGTGCTGAAGCGGCACGGGGTGCAGGAGTGCATCCTGCTGGTGACCCAGCGCATCACCAAGTACCCGGTGCTCATCAGCCGGATCCTGCAGCATTCCCATGGTGAGAGGGGGCCCGAGGCTGGGAGGGCCGTCTGGGGCGAGGAGAGGCCCACGGTGACCAAGGGAAGGCACAGGGTCATGGTGTAGCCCTGGGTGGCCTCTGAAGGTGGTGGAATTGGGACCTGGGGGACTCGGGGCTGGAGTGAGGCCAGCTGAGTCACCCCCATGCCGACCTGTGCCAGGGGTCGAGGAGGAGCGCCAGGACCTGACGTTGGCTCTGGGGCTGGTGAAGGAGCTGCTGTCCAACGTGGACCGGGACGTGCACGAGCTGGAGAAGCGGGCCCGCCTGCAGGAGATCTACAACCGCATGGACCCCCGCGCCCAGACCCCGGTGCCTAGCAAGGGCCCCTTCGGCCGGGAAGAGCTTCTGCGACGCAAGCTCATCCATGACGGCTGCCTACTCTGGAAGACGGCGGCTGGCCGGTTCAAAGGTCAGTGGTCAGCTTGGCAGGCAGGGCAAGGGTGGCAGTGAGGTATATGGAGGGCGCAGCATCCAGCCCTTAGGACCTCTGGACACAGCCTGACACCCAGGATGATAGGGTGGTGGGGGATGTGGTCTCGGGTGCAGCGCAAGTCTGGAGTCTGGATTGGACTTCATGGGCCACACAGGAACTTCCGTGTTTAGTCATTTCTTTAGTCCTTGCCTGCCCAGAGAGCTAGGACTTTGATGAGGAAGGCAGAGAAACTGCAGGACCAGAGGACATGCTTGGGGCAGTTGGCTCCACCCCCTGGAGACTTAGCCTGTGCTCCCAGGAGATTGGGAACACAGCAGGGAAGGGCCACTGGCCAGTGGGGATCCAGGAAAGAGCTGAGGGGGCATGTTGGGGGCAGGGCACACTTTCCCAGGCTTCCTTCCCAGACTGCACTGCCCTATCTTTCCTACCCAAGTCAAGGTCAGAGAGTGAGGAATGAGGGACCCAAGTAAGCCACATTGCCTGAGGCTATAGCTTGGTCGACCCTCTGTCCCATGTTGGAATCCCCATCCCGTGCTCCTGGAGGCTGCAGTCTTCACCAGCCATTTTCTTTCATCCCTTTCCTTCCCATCCCTCCCACGTAGCAGCTAAGAATATAAGGGGGGGTGGGTAAAAATAGCAAGGCTGGAGAGCTTTATTTCTGAAACATTCAGCAAAAGCCCTCCCCTTCTGTGTGCCCACAGTTGGGTAAGCTCTCCAAGGGTGAAGGGTGAGTGTGTCGTCTTGACCCTGTGTTTTGTGGATGTGACCTTTGTTTCCTCCTCAAAGTGCAGGACTTCAGAGCAGCCGAGGCCTGGCTGGTGGGAGACAGGAAGGTGAAGGGGGCCTGCTGGGGTGGAAGGAGAAGGCATCGTTCCACTGTGGAGAGATGGATAAGGAGCCCAACTCTCCCCTCCCTGCCCAGTACTAATGAGAAGTGGGAATATGCTGGGCCCCTGGAATTTAGGTCCAATATCCAGAAAGACTTTACGTTAGTTAGGTGTTAGCCCTGTAGCTGAAAGGCTGAAGCAGGGTGGCCCTTCCTGCTTTGGGAATCCCTTCTATTTACAAAGATCCTGGACCCTTTCACCCAGAAAAATACATGTGTGTTATATTAATACTCAGAGTTGCTTATGCAACTTCAGGAGGTTTGCAGAGCCCCTGGAGCCCAGAGGTGGACATCACAGGGCTCAGTAGACCCCAGGTTAAGAAACCTGCATCAGTTGGGTAAAGATGAGTTTCCTCAACACACTGGCTGACGCCTTGTGGTCTCTTTTAGCCCAAGAAGCTGTTTTACCTGATAACACGTACATCTTTTTTTTTCTCTCCTCACATTTCTGAGCTGTAAGAATGGGGACGTGGGAGGTCTGCACAGGTGGAGGGAGCAACAAGAGGGAAGAGAGGGCAGGAAGAATGGGATCCAGAGCTCTAGCTGGAGTCGGTCCGTCCTCGAGAGAGGAAACTGCTGCCCAGACCCTCCCGTGCTGACTGCTCTCCACCTGTGTCCCCTACCAGATGTGTTGATGCTACTGATGACAGATGTGCTGGTGTTTCTCCAGGAGAAGGACCAGAAGTACATCTTTCCTGCCCTGGTGAGGCCTTCTTCCTCCTTTCTCAGCACAGGCCTGTGTTTCAGGCCCTTCTTGCTTTCCTGCCTGAGCCCGAAAGCAGCCTGGAACCCTCCAGTCCAATGGCTGTGATAGCAGCCATAATACAATGGCTATAATAAAATAAGAAATAGAACTTGCTAACTGTGTGGACAGGCCTTTTTACACCTGTGAGGAAGGCCCCTAATACCCCCTTTTTGTGATATGGAAAGTAAAGCTTAGAGTTAATTAAATCAGTTCAGGATTCTGTGCATCTAGGTCCTCTGGCTGGCACCAGAGCCTGGTCTCTTGTCCTGTAGTCAGACTCTTCCATCCTTTTATCGTCCAAGTATCCAAGGGTCAGGATGCCATGGCTTACCCCTCCTTTCCCCTGGCCGGCAGGATAAGCCCTCGGTGGTGTCACTGCAGAACCTCATCGTTCGGGACATCGCCAACCAGGAGAAGGGGATGTTTCTGATCAGCGCGGCGCCCCCTGAGATGTATGAGGTCCACATGGCGTCTCGGGATGACCGGAGCACGTGGATCCGTGTCATTCAACAGAGTGTGCGCCTGTGAGTGTGTGTGTGGCCTCGATACCTGCAGCTTCGGTCCCAGGCCACAGCACTCCCTGGGGACAGAACCCAGGGTTTAGAGGCTGGGGGGACATGAGAGGGCCCAAGGCCAGAAAGGCCATCACTGTTCTCATACACATGGTGACAGCCTGGCCACCTTTCAAATGCAGCGTGAGTGAACAAGCAGAGGAATACTTCGAGCTGCTGCGTGGCCGCACACCTGCCTGCCAGCCAGCCAGCAGCACAGCCTTGGCCACTTTAACATCTTGGTCTGTGGGCACGGGGCGATTTGTGGGATTGTATCGCATTTTACCTTTATTTTCTAAAAATGAACGAAAAAGAAGATGACAACAGCATTGATACTGGAGATGAGAGGCGCAAGCCTCATAAACTCCATACAGTAGAGGCAGGAAGGAAATGGTTTCATGCGCTCAAGTAGCAAATCTTTAGCCTCTGTTGGACACACAGAAGATTGAGGCAGCCAGTCCACTGTGTGTCTATTGGGATGAAAGAAGTCAAGCAAAGAGCATGTAAAATGTTGAAAATGGATTCTGGGAGATGAAACTCAGTTAGGATGCCATATACAAAGGGTGCCAAAAAAATGGATACACAATTTTTTTTTTTTTTTTTTTTTTTGAGGGCAGTGTCACTGGCCCTCATATATGGGATCCGAACCAGGGCTGCTGGTGTCCCAAGCCAGCTCTTAACCAATGTGCCACTCGGCCAGCCCTGGATACACATTTTAAGAAAAGGAAAAAAACCATTAAAATTGTAATACAATGAATGACGCTAGGCTAGCATTCATTTGATTAACGCCATCTTTTGAGCAAACGTCATACTACACATTGCTACTGTAATTCAATTCAACTTCAGAAAGTAATACATAGATAACACCTCTTAAAACGTGTACCCTTTTTTTTGTATACACACACACACATACACACACACAGAGGAAGCATGAGAGCGAGAGCGCACTGTTGTTATCAGAGAATGGATTCTTCCCCACTTTGTAATATGTAAATCTGTTGATTTAAAATATCTGCAATTTACGCTTTTGAACAAAATTTTTCAGAAATACATATAAACCTGTGAAATTGCCTATTCTAGCGAAACAATGCAGAATAATACGTGTCCGACTGACAGTAGATCCATTTTGGCCTCTTTATCACTAGTATTCATATTTGAAATTGTGAAAATTAGAATTCATAGTATTCAGTGTAATTGATTTGTTGAGCTTTTGCCATGTTCAAAGCACTGTTACATTGTTGCATTTAATCCTACCCAAGAGACCTGTAAGGAAGCTAGTGTCCCCGTTTTTCAGAGGAGGACGTAAAGAGGTGGTCTCCTGGGAAATAGTGGAGCCAGGGTTTCAGCCTAGTTTTCTTGATGCCAAAGCCTGCATTGTGCCGCCACTCCAGGTGACCTTAGGAGAGGTACATACATACCCATAAACGCAGGTGACCAGGTCTAAGAAAAGGGACAGTCACAGGTGAAGGGAGCCAGAGCTGTGGCCGGTGGGTCTCACCCAGGAAGCACAGAATGTGTTTGGGAGGCTGGTTCCTGGTCTGTAACCTGGCTTCCTTCCCCCGCCCCCACCCGTCCTGTTACCCCTCCAGGTGCCCGTCCAGAGAGGACTTCCCCCTGATTGAGACAGAGGATGAGGCTTATCTTCGACGAATCAAGAGTAAGACCACTCGCAGAGTTCATCAACTAATTCATGATACATCCACTATGCAAGTGTTTTAAAATATGAGATGGCTCTATGAGGGCTGATGGAGAGCCATAAAATAGATCTTTAGGTGAAAAGAACAAGGTTTAAAACAATGTAAAGTGGGGATAAATTTGTGTCGTATGTAGCATGTGTGTACTTGTATGTGTGTGATGTCTCTACAAAGACAACGTATTACTACTATGGCTGCCTTCTTAGGATATGATCTAAGGTCTGTACAAAAAGACCAACAGAAATCAGCTGCCTAACCAAGGTAAATTATGTTTCTGCACATACCAGCCTAGAAAGGGGAAGTGCAGGGTAGTGGTGCCACTCTGCCATCTTCAACAGACAGATTACCACCTCTGGGTCCAAAGTGGCTACTGCAGCTCTGGCTCTCACATCTGCATCCCAGCCAGCAGGGAGGTGTGAAGGAACAAGGAGCATGTATACCCATTTCTTTTTTTTTTAAAGATTTTATTGGGGAATTGGCGGAGGGGAACAGCATTGGGGAATCGGGGAAGGGGAACAGACAAGTTGCTGTCTTTTTGTTCTTCAGTTTAGTTGCGGAGGATGTTGCTTCACTGTTGGTATCGTCATTGCGCTCTTCCCGGATGAGGCAGATCGGTCGCTGGCCTCTGGATGTCGCTCACCGCAGCTATTGGCAGCTCATGCTTGGCTGCCAGCCGCTCACGCTGGCTGTGGGCCACTCACTGTAGCCTATGGCAGCCCACTGCAGCAGGGGCTGCAGCCCACACCATCACCGGGGCTCGCACAGCCCAGCTCCAAGTGGAGCTGTTGTTAGCTGTAGAGGGCAGTGTCACTGGCCCTCATGTGGGATCCAAACTGGGGCCGCTGGCATCCCAAAACCAGCACTTAACCAATGCGCCACTCGGCCGGCCCTTACCCATTTCTTTTAAGGGCCCATCTGGAAGACACATCCATCAGCCAGAATTTAGTCACATGTAATGTCTAGCTGCAAGTCAGGCTGTACATTCCCTAACTGAAGGGAGATGGAGGAGAATGAAAACTGGTGAACAACCTGCAATCCCTGTAAAAACAATCCTTTTTACTTGTTTTTAGAACAAAAGTGCAGATGTTAACTTTTCCCCAAAAAAGTTTTTTCCTTTTTCATAAATGCCAAAAATCAAAATTAGGTCCTGCTCCTTGGGTCCCCCCGTGTGCTCACCTGTGCTTATTATCCACAGTGGAGCTTCAGCAGAAAGACCGGGCACTGGCAGAGCTGCTGCGAGAGAAGGTCGGGCTGTTTGCCGAGATGACCCATTTCCAGGTGGAAGAGGACGGCGGCAGTGGGTTGGCCCTGCCCACACTGCCCAGGGGCCTGTTCCGCTCTGAGTCCCTCGAGGCCCCTCGTGGCGAGCGGCTGCTGCAGGATGCCATCCGTGAGGGTGAGGGATGCCTAGAGAAGAGTCTGGGCTCATTGTCACAGACAATGGCTAGACCTGGATATACACACACCAGGGGGATGTCAGCCCCGTGGCCCGTAAACTCCCTGCTCTGCCTGCTGGGTGCTGGGGAAGGCAGGGGAGGTTGGTCCTTCCTGCTGGGACGCCTCTCACCCAGCATACACTGTGCTGCCCTGGGCACCCTTACTGACCTTTGCCTCATCCAACACCCATGTGGTCACTCCTCACAGGGTCCTGCTCTGTTCCTGCCCTAACCCTCCCTCTTTCCCTTCAGTGGAAAGCCTGCGAGACCTGCTGGTGGGGCCTGCAGTTGAGCTGCTCTTGACGCCCCGGGAACCAGCCCTGCCTGTGGAAGCAGAGCGTGGTGGTAACACAAGTCCTGGGATCACTGCCAGTGAGTGTCAGGGCAGAGGACCAAGGTAGTGGGTGGAGGGGCTACAGAGCATAGGGTGGCACCAGGGGCCAGGCGGTGTCAGGGTCCTAGGGAAGTGAGCTCTGCCCATATTTTTTCCCTCTCAACAGATGGGGAGGCCAGAACCTTCAATGGCTCCATTGAGCTCTGCAGGGCCGACTCAGACTTCAGCCAGAAGGTGGGTCCTCAGGAGGTGTCCAGGCTGGGCTAGAGGGTGGGAAGGGATTGCCGGCCTACAGATCCTTGGCACAGAGATGTCAGGGGCTCTGTGCCTGCTGACTCCTCATCCTTGACTATTTCTGTAGGATCGAAATGGAAATCAGCTGAGGTCTCCACAGGAGGTGAGAAGGGAACTTGGTGGTGTGGCATAGGATACTGAAGGGAGGCTACTCCCAGTCTGAGGAATTGGAGTCCCGTTTTCCCATTTGGAGGGACGTGGGGGACAGTCTACCCCTCATAGTATTCAGTCTTGCTGTCCCCACACCCACACTAATTCAGCTTCTGGGCAGTCCTCCTACCCTGAAGCTTGGGCCCTGTTCCCACCCTCTCATCTGTCCTCAGGAAGTGTTGCAGCGATTGGTCACTCTCTACGGACTTCTGCATGGCCTACAGGTCAGTGGGGTGGGGGCTAGAACGGGGATGGCGGGGGGTGGGGTGGGGCGGGCACCAGAGCAGAGCTGCCTGCCCAGGCTGGCAGAACCTCTCTCAGTTGGGTCTCTCCAGCAATCCCGTCCTGGCCCCTGGGGTTGAGGTGAGGGGCAGAAGAAAGTGGGGGTGGGTGGGTTCTGATATAGCCATCTGTCCCCCTTCCCCCCGAGGCGGCTGTGGCCCAGCAGGACACTTTGATGGAAGCCCGGTTCCCTGAGGGCCCCGAGCGAAGGGAGAAGCTGACCCGAGCCAACTCTCGGGAGGGGGAGGCTGGCAGGGCTGGGACCATCCCTGTGGCTCCCGACAAGCCAGCCACGGAACTGGCCCTACTGCAAAGGCAGCACGGGCTGCTGCAGGAGGAGCTGAGGCGCTGTCGGAGGCTGGGCGAGGAGCGGGCGGCTGAGGCTGGCAACCTCGAGGCCCGGCTTCGGGAGAGCGAGCAGGCCCGCACCCTGCTGGAGCGGGAGGCCGAGGAGGCCCGCAGACAGCTGGCCGCCCTTGGCCAGACCGAGCCCCTCCCCGCTGAGGCCCCCTGGGCCCGCAGGCCGATGGACCCCCGGCGTCGGAGCCTCCCTGCGGGCGACGCACTGTACTTGAGTTTCACGCCCCCACAGGTAAGGAAGGCAGGAGTAGTACTGACTTGTGTGGACAGCAGGGTCCAGAAGAGAAGCTGGAAGGAGCTGGGGATTTGAGAGATGGGCTCGCAGGGTCTTAGGGTACTGGATGGAGGACTGCAGGATTTGGGTGGGCACAGAGGTCAGGTACCGGGGTCTGCTGGGAGAGTCAGTCTGGGGGCCAGCAGGGCACTAGCCCTGGCTGAGGAGGGCTGCAGTCTGCACCCTGCTCATCAGGGGGCCACCTGCCTTTTCTGCCCCCCAGCCACAGCCCAGCCAAGGCCAGGACCGCTTGGACTTGCCTGTGACGATTTGCTCCGTCCATCGACCCTTTGAGGACCGAGAGAGGCAGGAGTTGGGCAGCCCTGACGAGCGGCTACAAGACAGCAGTGACCCGGACACGGGCAGCGAGGAGGAAGGTGGCAGCCGTCTGTCTCCACCCCATAGTCCACGAGGTGAGACCTCAGCCAAGATGTGGCAGAGAAGTGGGTGCAACTTGGGTTCAGACCCTGGGGCTGTGGCTTCCAAAGGGAGTCTGCATCCTGGAGCACAGGATTCCCAGGGCTGAGCAGGAAGGTCACTAACTAACTATTGAGACCTACAGTCACTCCCGCAGGGACACGAATGACTTCCTGTTTTGGCTGATGGTGAAACTCCAGGAAGCCAAGAATGTAGGGGCCACTCCTCCTCCAACAACAAGTTTGTGATTCCCAACCTTTTCAAGTAGAAATGGATTTTTTTTAAGTAAAAAAAAAAAATGTCAAAGACCTCCAAGTTCTTACAGTTGGTTCAGGAAATACAAAACAGCCAAAATCTACTATAACACCATTTTGTAATCTTAAAATAGTTTGTATTTCATGACTCAAACTGTATCTTCGTATACTTACAGGGCGTACGGAGTAGCTAGGTGTGGGCACATTCCTTACTCCCACGGAGGTTTTTCCCTCACCCAGGGATTCACAGACCTCGCCACTCCTTATAGCCCACAGGGGGGAGGCACATGTGTAGGGGTGCAGTTGCTCACCCACTAACTCTGCCCTGTGCCCCTCAGATTTCACCCGGATGCAGGACATCCCAGAGGAGACCGAGAGCCGTGACGGGGAGCCTGTAGCTTCTGAGAGCTAAGGGCATACCCCCTTCCCTGTTCCCCTGAAGAACATTACTGAGGAAGGCAGACCGTGGGGACTCCAACCTACCGATGACCAGAGAACTTTTGAAAGAACTGCTGACTGTCCTTGCCAGCTCTTGGGATCCTTGCATACCTGGGGCCATTTAGGAAGCTGAGGGAATTGGGCCACAGTGTCCCCTGGTGGCATCCAGAAGTGACACCATGATGCCAAGCTTTCTCCCTTCTACTTTAGGAAAATTTATTTATTTATTATTAGCTATGGAGGGAGAGGGGAGATTTAGAGGACCAGGAACTTGGGAACCAAGCCATAGGGATCAGGGGGCCCTGTCTTTCCTTGAACACTACTGGGGTTTATCCAGGCTTATCCATGTGGCTGCTGGGTTCTAGCCCTGACACCTCCCAGCAATACCGTCTTTGAGGGGAGGCTGCGGCCACAGGACCCTACTGCCCCTTCCAGAAGGGCTGTGGGCAGGGCCAGGTCCCTCTCCTTCTCCCCTCAACCTCCCACTGCTGGTCTCCCTACTCTGTCCTCCATGGAACCCAGGGAGATAACCTGGCTTCCTGAAGGTGATGGAATCGAGGTTGAGGCGGCCATAATGGTCTGGGGGGGTGGGGTGAAGGGAAAACTCACAAGGACCAGAATGTCTTTTTGTTATTATTTTCTTTTTTTGTACCAAAGCCAACTGCACGTGTTTTATATTTTTAAAAGAAGATTGTAGGCAATTAGAAATTGCAGCCTTCTATCTCCACATCCCTGAAGAACTTGAGGGGCAGGGGGAACTATGACTTCTTCCCCCTCATCTATAGTAATGGGGGACCTAGTCTGGCCTCTCCTCCAGCCATTTGAAAACAAAGTTCCAGGGTGAGTTGGGAAACCTCTGCAAACCCTGACTTCAGCCTCACCTCAGCAACCATGACCTGAAACCTCAGCCTGAACTTGGGGGATTTTTTTAATGGACCCCCCCCCCCGCCCAGTGCCCACCAGCCCCAGATCTTTTTCTGCCAATTTGATTGTTTAAAAAAAAAAGAAAAAAGAAAAAAAAGAAAAGGATAACGCAGGGGAAATTAAAGACCTGAAACCCCGTGAAGTGCCATGTCTGAATGTCTGCCGGTTCTGAGTGTGCTTGAGCCTGGTGGTGACCTGTGTTCCTCTGGGAGGGGACTTGTCCTCTCACACGAAGGGCAGCTGGCCTCCCTGAAGCTGAAGCCCTGACAATAGAAACTGTTGCAAACCTTTTTTGGTGTCCTCGTTGATATTCACAGACACAAGGACCAAAATGAAGGGCCCCTTGGCCAGGTTCCTGTGGCTGTTGGCAATTCTAGTATTAGAAAACTTGTTTTCATCTCATTTGGGTGCCATGTTCAGAAGCCCAACGCCTCTCGCCCCCTCCCCTTTTGGCCCTGGGGATAACCTCTTCAAGATGGTTCCCCATCCAGAATCGCTGCTCTTAGCTCTTAGGCTCTGAGAGGCAGTGAGATTAGGGTGATTTCAGTTCTCGTTTTTGGCTCATTTTACTTCCTGTTTCTGGTTGACACCAAGCTCTGGGGCTGTGCAGGGAGGGGAGCAAGTCTGGAGTTGAAGAAATGCTGGCATAGAGCACATGTGTCCGTGGGAGCCCCTGGGGTGAGATGAGAAGAGTGGGGGGCTCAAGACCTCGGCTACAAAGAGGACTTGGAATCCCAAGGTTGGGTACAGCAGTACCTTCACCCCCTTATTCTCCCACCAGCATCTGGCTTTTGGAATCCCAAGGTGGGGTACGGTAGTACCGTCACCCCCTTATTCTCCCACCAGCATCTTGCCTTTACGAGGTATTTCTCAGTCTGTGGTAGGAATTGCTCTCATTTTATAGACATGAAAAGCTGGGTGCAGAAAGGCTGCCAAGCTAGCACAGGTGAGCTGGCAAGGGGCCAGGCCCCCTAGCTGCCCCCTGGTCTAGATGTGCCAGAGCTCCAGCTTTCAAATGCAGTGGCTCAGACCCAGGCCTGTGAAGGTGGAGAGGAGGAGGAAGGCCAGCGTGGGGGGAAGGGGTCAGACAACACTCAAAGACCCCTGGAAGGGGGACACAGTCACCTCCCACTGCCCACAGGGACCCCGTGAAGGATGCTGGTCAGGCCTAGAGCGTGTTGGAAGACCCCCATGGCTCGGCTCCCGCAGCACTGTCCCCGTCACCGTTGACTAAAACCCCTCCCCATCCTTGGAAATCTGATGTCCAACTTGCTCTGATGTGGCCTTACTGAGAGATTAGTCCCTGTCACCTTTTACCATTATGTCCTAAGCCTCCTCCTTAGTCCCATTTCCAGGGAAATTCAGTCTTAATGGTCCCTCCCGCAGTTTCAACGCTCTGGCTTCCGGCCACGCAGATGCGTTTCCAGTCGAGAGGAGCTGCCCAGCCGTCCATCGCTGGTCCGTTCCCTGTGGTCCTCCTCTCCACCCCTTCCAAGGGTAGGCCTGTGCATTCATTGGTCTGTGGCCCGGACCTGTTTAAACGTCAGTATTTACTGCTGGGTCCCATTAAGCTTGCGCCTAAAGGAGCCGATATCCGGAGCTTGGCAGGGTAGAGCCGTCACAGGAGCTGCGGGGGCGCGGCAAAAGGGTACTCCAGCGGGTAAGCACTTCCAGTCCTGAACTGTCTTGAGAACAGACCTGCAGTTTGGGAACTAGTTTAAACATTATCGAAAAGAAGAAATTAAACATCAAGAGGCTAATTAAATCTTTAATGTTGCTTAATATGTTGCGAATTGGGCGGCTGTTTAGAGCCTCTTAGCAACTGGATGAAGTCGCTGCAGGGGCGCCTGAGGCCCCGTGGCCGCCCTCCCAAGAGGCTACACTCTCAGGCGCTGCCCCCGAGCTTGGAGGGTGGGGGACAATGGAAGTGGGAGTTCCACCCCATTTTCCTTCTGCCACCTGCCCCCTTTTCAGGGGCTTCCCCCTAGAAAGTATCTTCTGAAGGCCAACCTTGGTCACTACTGCGTCTTGGGCCCCATCTGGAAACCAAAGGGGAACCCCTGCCATGGAGAATACCTTTAAGGGGTTGGGGGGGGCAACTCCTCTCTGAGTTCTTCTGTAAAACTTGGATTTCCAACCCCGTCTCCCAGCTGCCCCCTCATTTCTTCCTTTTCCTTCTTTCTGTCTCCATTTTACAAGAAAGGTAAGAACAGCCCGTTTTTCAGATGAGAAAACAGGTACAGAGAATTAACTCCGTTCCCTCAGCCAGTTAATGTGGGAGCCAGGCTATGAACCCCAGGTTCTGACAGCAGGCCCTGTGGTACCGAGGAGACTGGCACTCCTCTCCGCACCTTCCACTTCTCCCACCTTCAGCCTCCTCCCAACCCCTTTCCACATTTCTCACCTGCCCCATCCACCCACCCACCCACCCACATCCTTGCTTGTCATCATCTTCACTTCTCCCTCCAAACCCTAATTTAAGGAGAGACCCATGGGGACCTGGATTTACACTCCGGCTGGGCTGGTGCCAGGGCTTCAGCAAAGACCCCACACGTGGCATCTCCCTGCTGGGGAGGTACAGCTTTTGCAGGCACCACTGAGAGGGTAAGAGAGTGGGGGTGTCCGGGGAGGAGGGCATTTTTGGCCTTGGCACCAGAGAAGGACAAGGGCACACACGGTTTGAGGGGAGGGGTGGGAAAGGGAAGCCAGGCAGAGGGAGAGAGGCACTGACCTCCGATCCACGAGCCTAGAACCCCTAGGGAAAATGTCCTGGGAATTCTTACAGGAGGCAGAAGTGGGGCAAAGACTGCTTTTGTCTGCACTGAACTGGAGGTGGCACTGGGACAAAAGGTCAAGACAATTTGTGACTTATACACAGGTTTATTCTTAGACCCCTCCCCCTCTTTGCTAACCTCGGGGACTTAAGGTTTGTCATGCCAGCCTGAGCTGGACTGGGGCCTCTCGCATTCCACCACACCCAGAGTGGGATCAAAGATCAGTCTCCTGAGGGATGGTGCCTGGCAGGGACCAACCTCTCCCCTGGGGTGGTGCTCCCTCAGTGGGCCCCAGGTGGAGGTGGCCAAGCCAGCTCGCACCTTCAAGCAGGGGTGCCTGTGTCCCAGTTGGTGAGCGTGGTAGAAGGGCCGCTGTCCTGGCAAGCGTTCTGTGCCCACAGCCTGCCCACCTCCTTTATGGCCACCTGCTCCACCTAGCGCCAGCCCTGGGGCCACAGCCACGTGCACAGGTCTCAGAAGGTGTATGCCAGGGCCCACTGGCACTCCCGCCGCAGGAGACAGTACAGTACAGGGTTGAGGCAGCTGTTGCTGTGTGGCAGGTGATGACCGGGAAGACATAGGTATGGATGGTGTAGAAAGTGCTGTCCCAGGGCACCAGGTCAAACTTCACCAGGACACCCCAGAAAGTGTCCACATGGTTGGGGAACCAGCAGAAGAAGGAGGCCACCAGGATGCGGATGGAGCGGGCCACGGCCCTGCTGTCTTGCCATCGCTGTTGCCCACCGGCGCAGGAAGGCCAGCAGCAGCAGGTAGCAGGTGGTGGTGATGCCCAGGGGCACCACGAAGGCCGTGAGCACCACCCTCTGCAGCTGTTAGGCCCCCGACCAGTACCTGCTGGGGAAGCGCAGCAGGCACAGGCGTGCACCTCACAGCTCCCCCTCGGCCCCAAAGATGGCCGTGGGCATGGTCACCAGGGCAGCTGCTACCCACACCGCCAGCGTGTCCATGTGGGCCCAGAAGAGTGAGAGGTGGGTGCCTGGCCCTGCGGCCATGGCCACCATCCAGTACCAGGCGACACTCAGCGTTGTGATGAGGAAGATGCTGGTATAGATGTTGAGGACAGTGGCCGTTAGGACCATCTTGCAGAGGGCACTGCCAAAGGGCCAGTGGAAGTCCAGTGCCGACACGACTGCCCAGAAGGGGAGAGTGAGTGCCAGCCCCAGGTCTGCCAGAGCCAGGTTGAAGGCAAAAGTGTCAGACGGTGGGCCCAGGGCTCGCAGAGTGCAGTTACCCAGCACTCAGCACAGCCAAATTCCCCAGCAAGCCCATGGCCCCCATGAGCCCATAGGCCAGGGCAACCCCAACCCTCAGGGCGAGGAATTCCACAGGCATGGCAACGTCATCCATTCTCAGCACGCTGCCTGCAGAGCCGTTGCTCCATAACACGGGCAGGGGTGCGGAGGTGTTGGGTGTGGGCATCTCAGGGTATGATAGGTCCACGGTGCTGGGCAGCAGGAGCCACGTGAGGATCTCAGCAGGCGGCTCCAGACCCCAGCGCTTCTCTTGAGGCCTCTGGCTGCTGGGAACCCCAGCCCACAACCATATCTGCACCTGCTGGATGTGTAGATGGGACAATCCACCCCTCCCAGTTGGTCATGATGTCTGGTGGGTGGGGCAGGGTGAGGGGGCCAAGCTGGTGTGTATGTGTGGGTGAATTACTTCACTCCTCTGGGACGGGGGAAGGGTGGGGGTGGGGAGCAAAGGGGGAATTACCCCACTATGAAGAGCAACCCCAAGCCTCAGCTGCAGGGAGAGGGCCAGAGAGACCCGGTCTCAGGGATAACAGGAACCAAACTGCAGCCCCTCTATTCCTAACAGTGTGCAGGGGCCCCTTTCTCTGCAGAAAGTGCTCCCTTGAGGCCTGGGGGCTGGGGCTTGGAAGGGGGCATAAGGCAGGGAATGAGTGTCAGAGAGAGAGGGAGCAGAGCTTCTGGAGTCCCACATCTGCGACTCACTTGCTGTGTGTCTTTGGGTGAGTTACTTCACTCCTCTGAGACTCAGTTTCCTTGTTTAAAATTTTCAGATAAAAGTCTCTGCTTCACTAGATTGGTGTGATGAAATTAGATAATACATGTGCAAAAGCACTTCGTACGTTATTTGCATGAATGATTATTCTTTCAAAGGAAAAGTTTGGGGTGTTTATGGCAGAAGGGAGCAGAGTACTGATGGTTATCACCAAGCCCAGGGACTAGTGCCAACTAAAACACAGGCTGGGATTCATTGCAGCAGCAAGTGCCCTTGAGGCTAGGAGCAGGGAGGACAGGGGGAGAGGAAGTCACAGCTTCCTGTTCCCTCCCTACTGGGAACTGACCTGAGGGGACCTGGGCATGCCCTCAGTTCTCTTCCTGCTTCTGAGTAGTAAGTAGTTCGGCTGACCTCTGTCCTCTACTGTCTTTCACCCTTTCTTGCTCTAGTCTATGGAGTCAGAAGATGTCCCCCCTTCTTTCATTCCCAACCCCATTTCAGAGCGATGGATCCTGAGATATGCCCTCACCACACCTCATCCTGTCTCCCCATGACCTCAGTCCTAACTGGAAAAAATGCTTCACTGGTTCCTCCCCTTTTGTGCCCACATCCCTCCTCCCCTTTGCAGAATTTGCTGTGATGGGAAAGAGAGGAGGGACGTGGGTAGATAGAAGAGTGAGGCTTTCTCAAGGATTCTGAAGTATTCAACACCTTCCTGCCCTCTGCCAGCAAATCACGATGTTGGTTGTTCAGCTCCCTTGGAGCGCTGGAGGCCGAGCGGGGTGGGGGCCCTTCCGGACAATAAGTCAGCAGTGGGCTGGGTGAACCCTAAGAAGAGACCCAGAGGTAGAGACCCAGATTGGGTGCAGGATGTTTGGGTTTTTCAGCAAGGAATGGGTGTGTATGGGGGTGGTAGAAGGGGGGTGCCCAGCCCAAGTTTAGGTGAGTCTCACAGGCTACCTCCTGGCCTCACGGACTGGCATGGTTACTCTTCCACCCATCCAACCCATCACCTTGCCCATCTGGCACGAAGATGTCTGCTCGATGCAGTACTTATTTTCTCTTGGCTCGGAGAAAAGAAGCTGGGTCAAAATTCCAAGGTTCTGCTATCCATTTGAAATAGCTGGTTCTCTGATCATTTCATTTTTTACCTTTATTCATTTCTAATCAATCCTTTTCCTTAGCCTGAGACTGTTAACACCTGCTTGTGGTTTTATAAAGAGGTAATGCCACCAGTGGTCCACATCTAAGAACCTCACTTTGGGCCCATGATTTATTTCCCAGGCTTTCCCTCCCTTCTTTCTTCTTTTTCTCCCTCTTTGCTTCCCTCCCTCCCTCCTTCCCTCATTCATCACAGCATTTCCCAACCCCTTACTATGTTCAAGTTACTGTAGTAGATGCTAGGGAGACAAAAACAAATAAAATATGGTCCCTTGCCTCATAAAATATACTTTTTGAGATGAATGGAATTTTTAAGATAATTTAGTTCAAGTTATCGTTTTATAGGGAGTGGAAGTGACTGGCCCAAGGCCACCAGGAATGTGGTGGCAGAGTCGGGATTTGAGATAAAAGTCTCCTGACTTCTAGTACTGGGCTCTTTCTGCTCTGTCACCAAACCTTTCCACTGATAATCTCTTCCCCTTCCTGAGTGCCAGAAGTGCCAGTCTCCACCCTTGGAAGCTCCTAGGCTACAGAGGGAAACAGGATGTGGACCCAGGAACAGTGACAGCTCCTCTCTAGATGGTCTTCATTCACAGCTGCTGGGAGATGATCTGGATTCAGCAAAAATGGCTTTGTCATCATCACGTTCATGGATGTCACCAGTCCCATTTTCTATGTCAGGGTTTGAGGACCTGCAGTGGTAGCTAACCGTGTCAAGCTAACATGACAAGGACTTCTCTAACAATGAGGCCTCCCTCATCACTGAATATCCACCCCTACAGCTTACGGTCTCCAGCCTCAGATGAGGCATCAGCGACGCCTACAAGTCCTTTTACGGGTCCCTGATGAGCTTGGGCTCCCATATCATCACCCAAAAGTGGTTTCCCGGGCTTCTGGTAAGTGCCAGGCACCATGCAGGCCTGGGGCACGACGAAGATTAAGTTGCCTTCAGAGAGCTTACTCAGTAAAGGCAACAGAAATAGAAACAGCCCTTGTATATCTGAAAGGTGCTGTGCTAAAGACTTAATAGTTCATCGAGGGTACAAAGGACCAAGTGTTCCATTTTAGCTGATAGACACAGATGATTTTTGAACCGAGCTGTGAAAAGTCAGTAGATGTCTGTCTGGGAAAAGGGCATTTCAGGTGATGGAAGCAGCACTAGTAAGGACCTGGGGACATAGAACCGCATGTACTCAGGAAATCCGGGAGATACACGTGTTTTGGCCTGGCTGGCACCGTCCTGTGTGTACCCTGGGGAAGAGCAGCAAAGACGGTGGGGAGGTAGTTACGAGCTCACGAAGGACCTTGGGCTGGGCAAAGAAGCTTGGATTTTATCCTTGAGAACGAGAAGCCATGAAGAGCTTTTAATCTAAGCAGTGTCAGAATCAGATTTAGTTTTTAGAATGATCTATCTGTTGACAATGTGAAGGACCACACAGGAGGTTTTTGTAAACAGCGGCTAGAATGTAGAGGAGGGAAGGAATGTGGATAATGTTTAGGAAGGAGAATCAAGTGACTGAGGATGTAAAGTGATTAAGGAGAGGGAGGAATTAAGAATGACCATCAGAGGCTGACCGAGTGGTGCGGTGGTTAAGCACTGGCTTGGGAAGCCAGCGGCCCCGGTTCTGGTCCCACATATGAGGGCCAGTGACACTGCTCTAAAAAAAAAATGACCATCAGTTTATAGGCTCGGGGAACTAAGTACATGGAGGTTATATGGATGGACGACTGGATAGACGCATTGCTGTACCCCACCCTGCATTAGAACATGCAGGAGGAAGAGCAGGTCGAGAATGTTGTGAACCATTTGGGTGTAGTAATCCAGTGTGAAAGGTGCTATGCTAAAGACTTAATAGAGAGTTCAGAGTGGGTACAAAGGAGGAAGTGTTTAATTTTACCTTTTCAGTCCTTAGGCAAGTGTGTATTGTTGGTTTAATCAGCTGTGGCCACCAAGTCATGAAATATGCAGGACTGTCCGTTCTGGAGACTATGGGAGGGACAGGCTCTGCAGAAGCAGCTACATGTGGACAGCCAATGAAACAGCATATTCCTCTACCCCTTTGCACACACCCCCTTCTTCTTTTTTTTTTTTTTAGAGGGCAGTGTCACTGGCCCTCATATGTGGGATCCGAACTGGGGCCGCTGGCATCCCAAGCCAGCTCTTAACCACCGCGCCACTTGGCCAGCCCACACACACCGTTTTTATACATACATTTTTAAAGATTCCTCCTCCACAAACGTGATCCAGTTTTGATAAACAACCATAAATCCACCCATCCCCTCAACAAAGAAAAACTATCCAAGTCTAACTATTGCATTCAGAAGAAATGTAATGGGGCCTCTTTACTCAGTCCACAATACAACCTCTAAGCGATGTCCATTCTATTCCAGTTCTATTGGAATTGGCCCCAGGTGTGATCCTTTGACATCCTACGCCTTTTAGAAAACAAGTACCCAGACAGCTGATGTACAATACTAAGGGAGAACACAAGACAACTACAAAACTTTTTGCAATTACTATAGCAATTGCCAAACGGTGCTTTTTGATGCCGTTTTATAGCCATGGTCTTTTCCAGATAGTTATTTTTTTTTATTTTTTTTTTTTTATTTTTTTTAAGATTTTTTATTGGGGAATTGGTGGAGGGGAACAGCGTTGGGGAATCGGGGAAGGGGAACAGACAAGTTGCCGTCTTCTTGTTCTTCAGTTTTAGTTGCGGAGGATGTTGCTTCACTGTTGGTATCGTCATTGCTCTTCCCGGATGAGGCAGATCGGTCGCTGGCCTCTGGATGTCGCTCATCACGGCTATTGGCAGCTCACGCTGGCTGCCAGCCGCTCACGCTGGCTGTGGGCCACTCACTGCAGCCTATGGCAGCCCACTGCAGCAGGGGCTGCAGCCCACACCATCACCGGGGCTCGCACAGCCCAGCTCCAGGTGGAGCTGTTGTTAGCTGTAGAGGGCAGTGTCACTGGCCCTCATGTGGGATCCGAACCGGGGCCGCTGGCATCCCAAAACCAGCGCTTAACCAATGCGCCACTCGGCCGGCCCCCAGATAGTTATTTCTCTAGGACAATTTGTGACCTGGAAGGAACCCAAGCCTAGATTTTACCCATCACTACTGATCTTCTCCTAATGGCTTTGTCCTGAGGTCCTTGATGAGAAATGACATTTGAGACTGTCATATTTTACATATCACCTCCAGGTCCACCCATTATAACCCTATGAAAAACCACGAGAAGTGTTTTTGAGCAGTCCAGATGTTGGGGGTTTCCACATCTCTTCTGGCTCTCCCAGAAACCCACGTTCCAATTGTCAAGAGCCTAATCATGGCCAATCAATGCATTAACTTCAGTCACAAAAATCTAGTATGGCAAAGAATTTGGTATAGCCTAAAATTTGACAAGGAAATGATTGATTTTCCTCCACCTGGCCTTAAGTAGTTTCAGAGTACAAAGAGAAAGGGTTTTCTCTAACAAGATTACATTAAGTGCACTTTTTCCTTATGCCTCTTTATCAGAAAAACCTGGAACATCGGTCTCTTTGGGGACTGTGCTTTTTCCTAATGCTCAAAGGATAGTCAACGTGCTGCTTTCCTCCCATTTTGCTAACAGGGCCCCCAGAGCAGTACCCTGTTTCCTGGTTTGTCACTGCTGACCTGTCAGTCAGCAATGGATTAATCCGTGGCAGATAGTTCTACAGTTCCACTGCGGGTCTGTGATTTGCAAATCCACTCATCAATTTCATTGTATATCCACACAATGGAATATTATTTGGCCATAAAAAGGCATGAAGTTCCGATACATGTTAGAACATGGATGAACCTTGAAAACATTCAGCTAAGTGAAAGAAGCCAGACTCAAAAGGAAAAGGTCCCATATTCTTTTTTTTTTTTTTAAATAAAGATTTTATTGGGGAATTGGGGAAGGGGAACAGTGTTGGGGAATCAGGTAAGGGGAACAGACAAGTTGCTGTCTTTTTTTTTTTTTTTTTTGAGGGCAATGTCACCGACCCTCATATGTGGGACCCAAACTGGGGCCACTGGCTTCCCAA
Source organism: Aselliscus stoliczkanus (assembly GCA_033961575.1). Taxonomy (NCBI): domain Eukaryota; kingdom Metazoa; phylum Chordata; class Mammalia; order Chiroptera; family Hipposideridae; genus Aselliscus; species Aselliscus stoliczkanus. The sequence goes on along the minus strand of CM066739.1, from coordinate 107,368,975 downwards.
GCCAGTGCTTAACCACCGCCCCACTCGGCCAGCCCGTTGCTGTCCTTTTGTTCTTCAGTCTAGTTGTGGAGGACTTCACTTCACTGGCCCATGTTGGCATTCTGATCATTGTGCTCTTCCTGGGTGAGGCAGTCGCTTGCTGGCCATTGGACAGCTGCTCACGGTGGCTCATGGCAGCCACAAAGGTGCACGCCAGCCGCCACCAGCCCCACTCACTGCAGCCTACACCTTGACAGGTGACTGACAGCAGCCCAGCGCCAGGTCGAGCTGTTGTTCACCATCTTAGCTGTAGAGGGTGCAGCATCACTGGCCCTCACGTGGGGTTCAAACTGGGGCCCAGCTCCTCAAGCTGATGTCCCAAGCCAACTTTTTTTTTTTTTTAAAATTGGGGAATTGCGGGAGGGGAACAACGCTGGGGAATCGGGCAAGGGGAACAGACAAGTTGCTGTCTTTTTGTTCTTCAGTCTGGTTGCGGAGGATGTTGCTTCACTGGCCCATGTTGGTATCGTCATTGTGCTTTTCCCGGATGAGGCAGATTGGTCGCCAGCCTCTGGATGTCTCTCACCGCGGCTACTGGCAGCTCACGCTGGCTGCCGGCCGCTCACTGTAGCCCATGGCAGCCCACTGCAGCAGGGGCTTCAGCCCACACTGTCGCCGGGGCTCGCACAGCCCAGTTCCATGTGGAGCTGTTGTTAGCTGTAGAGGGCAGTGTCACTGGCCCTCATATGTGGGACCCGAACTGGGGCTGCTGGCATCCCAAGCCAGCTCTTAACCACCATGCCACTCGGTCGGCCCCCAAGCCAACTTTTAACCAATGTGCCACTCAGCTGGTCCCCAAAAGATCACATATTCTGATTCCATTTACATGAAATGCCCAGAATAGGCAATATGCAAATCCATAAAGACAGAAAGTAGATTAGTGGTTGATGGTGGCTGGCAGGAGAGGAGAATGGGAAGTAACTGTTAATGGGTGCAGGGTTGCTTTTGGGGTGATGAAAATGATGTGCAATTAGATATTGGTGATGGCTGCACAATTTGTGAACATACTACAGCCACTGAATTGTACACTTAAAGTACCTTTTTAGAAAAGGTCAAATATATGGTGATGGATGGTGAACACACAATGTGATATATAGATGATGTATTATAGAATTGTACACTTGAAACCTATGTAACTTTACTAACCATTGTCACCCCAATAAAATTTAATTTAAAAAAGGGTAAATTTTATGGTATATGAATTAGATCTGAAATTTTTTTTAAATGAAAAAAATAAACACAATGTAATTACAATCAGAATCCCAACAGCATTGTGTTTTGGGGAGACAAGGCAAAGGTAAATCAATGTTGTTTAATCTAAAATTCACTTGGGGAGTAAGGGCAGGGCGAATTGGATAAAGGGGTCAATATATGGTCATGGAAGGAAACTAGAGTTTTGGTGGTGAGCACGCAATAGAGTACACAAATATCAAATTATAATGTACACAAATATCAAATTATAATGTACACCTGAAATTTATGTAGTTATTAATTTAAAAATTAAATAAATAAAATTCATTTGGAAAAATACTCCTATATGTAGGAAATATTAGAAGAATGAGAATCAGCTTGCTCTAACAGATATTAAAATATGCATAGAATTATTGTAACTCTATAACAAAGCAATTGATCAATGCAACAGAAAAGAAAGCAGAGCTGTTTTATATATATATATATATATATATATATCACATATATGATAAACGTGTGTTATGGAGGGAACACTTATTAAATACTGAAGGGAAAATAAATTTGACTTTTAAATAAATTTGTATTCTAAGAATCCTATCAGAATGTAAACTTATTTGAAAAAATAGCATTGTGTTTCACTTATACTCCTTGCACCTCCAAGAAACCCCAAATGTTGGAAATCTCTGGCTTCCAAAATCAACTCCAATTTCTCAGCTGGCATTCAGGGCCGTTCGTGATCCGCCCCCAAAGGTCCACACAGGTTAACTCTAAGTCCATGCATCCCAGAACAGGGTGTTCATAATCTATGCTGAATCACTTCTCCAGCCCTCCTCACCCAGATGTTCAGCTTCCGTTTCTTTCAGACACCTGCGTCTAAGCCCCACCAAGCTGAGCATTTTGTCTTCTCCACCATGGCTTATTATACAACCTTATTATTACAGTATTTTCCTACGTGTCCACCTCTTCACGTTATGACTCCTAGAAAGCCATAATTTATTCATCTTTACGTCTTTATATATGCTTTCCTCTTAAAACTGCTTGGCGCACAGAAAGAGGAAAAAAACCACATAAACAACTCAGAAATTCTTCAAATGACCTTTGGAACGAATCATTTTTCTTTTCCTACATACGTAACTGAAAGGGAAGTGGGCAAAAGTCGCGAGATACCTCTCTCCCTGGCCAGAGGCTGTGGGATTCCACGCGAATACAGCTGAATTTGGGGAGAAATCTGTTTAATTTCCTGACTCATGCGTGCAGTCTTGCAGGGTAACAACGTGCCCACAACAAAGATGGATTCCCCAGCCCCAATTCCACCTTAAAAGCAGGGGCAGTAGCCATCTTTCTCAGGGGAAAAGCGCGAACAAGAAGGTCACACCCTACCGGTCTCCTATAACGCAGGACGCCTCGAAATCAACGAGAGTCCAATCGGAATAGACGTTTTAACCGGAACTGCTATCCTCACGACCGGAAGAGACCGTGCGTCAGGGCGTTGGGGGCGGAATTGACGGGAAGGTATTAGTAGGGTAGTTGGCGGGTGGTTGAGCAGAGCTGGTCGCCATGTCCGCGGGGAGCGCGACACATCCTGGAGCCGGCGGGTAAAGCTTGGCGGGCGAGGGCATCGCAGCGAGCACGGGGCGCGGGAGAGGCGGAGGGGCTGTGGGGAGCTGCGTGTGGGCGGAGGGGCGCTCAAGTGGGCAGTGTACATGCTGGAAGGCCGGACTGTCGGGGAGGACGGTGAGCCAGGCCTGGGGCCCTTGAGAAAGGCCGGCGGGGATCGGAGGAAGGAGGAGAGCGGGGGCTTTTGGAAGGACGAGCCAAGGGGAAGGCGAAAAGGAGGGCGCGCGGGACAGAGTGGAGTCTTTTTATAGGGATGACGGAGTTTTAGAAACGAAATTTATTCTGAAAAAGGGTTGAAAGAAGTGAGGATGTGGGGCAATAGTACAGTAATTGTCTATTTAAGATGGTAATTTTAAGCTTCAGCAGGATTTTCGAAGGTGTAAAGGGAACATGCCGGACGGAAGGTGGGGCGCTAAGGGGTAGTAAGTAAGGGCAGAATTCTATAAATAAAGGCTTTGAGGCCTCTTACTTTCCTTTTTTCCTCACTGTAGGCGCCGCAGCAAATGGGACCAACCTGCTCCAGCCCCCCTTCTCTTCCTCCCACCGGCCGCCCCAGGTGGGGAGGTTCCCAGCAGTGGGGGAAGCCCTGGGGGCTCCACAGCTGCTCCCTCTGGAGCCCTGGATGCCGCCGCCGCTGTAGCTGCCAAGATCAATGCCATGCTCATGGCCAAAGGGAAGCTGAAACCAACTCAAAATGCTGCTGAGAAGGTATGCGAAGTTGAAGGGACTCTGCTAATTGTGATTTTAGTAGGGGTTATTGTGTAATAGTCATTTATGTCAATAATGGAGAAAACAGGTACAGTAACTTAAAGGCCATTTAGTTTTGGAATGTACGAGATGATATTTTGTCATTTATTTTTATGAGGCCGTTTTGATTGGGCTCCTTGCATTTATGGACCAAATAGCTTGTTTTCTCTGTGCTCGCTTAGTTCCGCTTACGTTCTATCTATATAGTTATGTAAAGCCATGGTGTAATATATTTGTTGTTATCATTTTTTTTTTTTTTTTTGAGGTCAGTGTCACTGGCCCTCATATGTGGGACCCGAACCGGGGCCGCTGGCTTCCCAAGCCAGTGCTTAATCACAGCGCCACTCGGCCGGCCCTGTAATATGTTTTTTAATACATGTGCAATTTCCCTAAAGTCAGAAGAGAAGTTCAAGTAAAGCAAATGAGGTTTAAAATGTCTCTAATTAGAATCTATAGACCCAATTTTGTAATGACTGCCAACTGAAGTGCAGTTACACATGAAATGAATGACTAATTCACGTATGGGTGGTTTTGTTTTCTCACAATTGAGGAAATTATTTGGTCATTTTATAAAACCCTTGGTCTAATTAGAATCTTAGAACTAGGATGTATCTGAACTTTGAAGCCTTTAACGTACTTTGCCTTCGAATGCAGGAATCTTCCTACAGCACAAGGAGTATAGTGAGTGGCTCTTTGTGTTACTAGAATGCAAACTTTGCACTTAAAAAAAAATCCCTACAGGGCCGGCCGAGTGGTGCGGTGGTTGAGCGCTGGCTTGGGAAACCAGCGGCCCCGGTTCAGGTCCCACATATGAGGGCCAGTGACACTGCGCTCAAAAAATAAAAAAATAAAATAAAATCCCTACAACAATTCTATGGAATGCATGATTGTCACCAGTTTACAAAGGAGAAGAATGAGGCGCATGAATGGAAAGTAACTTGTGCAAAGCCTATAGATGGTTTGTCTACTTCAGACTCACTCAGACGATTGAGTGGTTAGCTTTTGCTGGAAAGCCTCTTGAGTTGTAGAATTTGGTGTCTTCCAAAACGGCCCATCCTATTGTATTTATAATTTAGAAAAAAAAAATTCTTTTGGCTTAAATTAAGATTTGCCTTCCAGGCCGGCCGAGTTGCGCAGTAGTTAAGTGTTGGCTTGGGAAGCCAGCGGCCCCGGTTCGGTCCCAAAAATTTGCCTTCCTTGGTACCTGTGAAGAGATGAGTTTTATATTTGAAAATGCAATTCATGTGAGGTGATGGATATGTTCATTGGCATGTTTGTGGTGATTATTTCAATGTATAGCAAAACACAAAGTTGTATTTCTTAAGTATATGCTATTTTCAGTTTTTAATTATGCCTAGGTAAAGCTGGAGGAAAACAGAAAATGAAATTGTTTGTGAGCCTTCTGGTTTATCAGTAGGCAACAGCCGAACATTTATCAGTAGGCCATAGCCTCCCTGGATGCTGAAATACTCAAATTGTGCAGAATCGGGGCGATTCTGAATTGCAAGTTTATTACTCATGGTATTTTTATGGTTTGCAAAGATTGTGTAAGTTAATTGTCCATTTCTGAGGTCTACAAGGAAGTAATAAAAGGACACTGATGAAGATGGAATGCTCCTTGAATATTAAAATTTTTAATACTGATGTTAATCCTTTACACTCATTTTTCTCTAAAAAGTAATTTTTGAAATGGTAAATGAACTCAGCAGGAGGCAGCATGGTGCATGAATACTGGATTTAGAATCAGAATACCTAGGCTTAAAACCCAGAATCCCCTGTTACAGATGAGCCCCAGTTTCCTTATCTGTAATGGGATTGGTAATATGTTATATTGGTGCGGTCCAGTCCTGTCATCACTAGCCACGTGATAGAGAAATCAAAATTTGAATTAAAAATAAAATTAAAACTTTTGGGGCCGGCCAAGCGGTGTGGTGCTTAAGAGCTGGCTTGGGAAGCCAGCAGCCCTGATTCAGGTGACACTGCCCTCAAAAAACAACAACAAAAAAATCCAGCTTTTGAAAAAAAACCCAAAACATTTTGCTCTTTGGTCACATTAGCCACATTTCAGGTGCTCAGTGGACATATGACTAGTGGCTCAGTCCCATACTGGACTGCTAGAGAACACTGACGTCATCACAGAAGATTCTGTCAGATGACACTGATAACCTTTAAAGGTGGCTGGAAGACTTCAGTGAGATAAAGTGTATAATGGGGTGGACTGTTAATTAGATACCATTGAAAGGTTTTTGAGATCTTGCAAGGATGGAGTTGGTTGACTTTTTTTTTTTTTTTTTTTTTGAGGGCAGTGTCACTGGCCCTCATGTGGGACCCGAACCAGGGCCGCTGGTGTCCCAAGTCAGCGCTTAACCACCGCGCCACTCGGCCGGCCCTGGTTGACTTTGATATGTTGTGATTATAGTGTTGGCACAAGGCTGCTTCCCATCACATGCATGTGACATGTGAGTTGTGTGTTGGACTCAATTCTGTATTTACTACATGAACAGCCAGCAAGTTGAGCTGTAAAGCAACTTTTCTTTTGGAGTTTGCAGTTTCCAGTTTCTGTAATTATGTGGTCATTGAAATGCACACATGACCAAGAGAAGTAGAGAAGTCTGACGATTGCCTTCAAGTAAATTGATTGAACTTGGAGTCATTTTAGTGAGGTTTTGTTTCCTTGTTAGTTTATTTATGAAGAATGACTAAGGAGTGTTTCCAAGGGTGTTAACAGGCAGGTAAAGGGAAAGGTAAGGAGGTGGCGGGACTTGGGAAGGGGTGGCTGAAAATTAATCAGTGGGAAGATAACTATTTCATCCTATATACTTTTTAAGCGGATTCCTCTCTTTGTAGCTTCAGGCCCCCGGCAAAGGCCTAACTAGCAATAAAAGCAAGGATGACCTGGTGGTGGCCGAAGTGGAGATCAATGATGTGCCTCTCACGTGTAGGAACTTGCTGACTCGAGGACAGACGCAAGACGAGGTGTGGAGCCGTTGGGCCTCTGGGGAAGCGGGTGGGTGGCTGTGGTTTCAGAAAAAACAAGACTTCTAAATACAAGGCCAGCCGAATGGCGCAGCGGTTAAGCACTGGCTTGGGAAGCCAGCGGCCCCGGTTCGGGTTCCACATATGAGGGCCAGTGACAGCCCTCAAAAAACAAACAAACAAATAAATAAATAAATAAATAAATAAAATAAATACAGACGACAGGAGTCAGGCATTGTTAGTGGACTGGGGTTAGAGTCTCCAAAGTCAAGGCTGGGTGTAATAATTTAACTGCAGAGACTTCTTAGTGACAGTAAAGAAACAGGTGACTTCATTCCCTGGTTTGGCCTGAGTAGGGGACAGGGGAACTGGAGATTCAGATAGTGGTGAGAACTCATTCCTGCCTTGTTGATGGAATGAACGGATGGGGATATTCTGTCCTACCTGTCACTGAAATCAGCCAATTGCCACATCATATTTTTAATGGAATATTTCCTTTTTAGATCAGCCGACTTAGTGGGGCTGCAGTGTCAACTCGAGGGAGGTTCATGACAACAGAGGAGAAGACCAAAGTGGGACCCGGGTGTGTATGCTTGTTCTGTGCTTTGGGGGAGGGCTGGACATACGACTCGCCTTTGCTTCGTAGTTTTCATTCTTCGGGAGTGTGTGTAAATGTTTGATTAGCAGCTTGTATGGCAGCTCTTTGGTTACAGGATGTGTTTGTGTGTGTATACTTTATTGCAGAATTTGGGACATCTCCAGCAAATGGAAGAAGTATTGCCATTATTTTCTTTCCTATTGCTCTTTTTTTTTGGTTTGTTTTTTTTTTTGAGGGCAGTGTCACTGGCCCTCATATGTGGGACCTGAACCGGGGCTGCTGGCTTTCCAAACCAGCGCTTAACCACTGTGCCACTCGGCCAGCCCTTCTCTTTGTTTTTGTTTTTTTATTTCACCATTGATGTTTCTATTGATGGAAACAAATTATATGAAAGTATGAAAGGAGACTATTAACCTTTAATGTGTAGACTTCTAAACTTTTTTCCTATGGAAATAAACATTTTCCCCCAACAGATGAGCCCATGTTTTGTTGTAATCTCCCTTAAAAATAACAAACACAAAAAAAACCTTTTATCAGACCTCTAAAGCCTTTCTTATGATTAGATTACAGGTTGTAGGTTATCCATGTAAAGATTTCATCTGTTTAGTTTCATCCCCTCCGTTATTCAATTTTTGAGGACAAGTACTCAGGCAAGACAACATTTTAAACCTTGCCTTACACTAAATATAATTAGGAGGCAAAATTTAATCCTGAAGCCAAGAGTGTATTTCAGTTTTGTATACATGCTGGTTGCTGTTTCAAACTCGCTTCTTTTTATTTTTTTTTTTTGAGGGCAGTGTCACTGGCCCTTATATGTGGGACCTGAACCGGGGCTGCTGGCTTCCCAAGCCAGCGCTTAACCACCGCGCCACTCGGCCGGCCCCAACTCTCGTTTTTAAACACAGTTGTCTTTTACCTACAGCTCTTATTAGCATTGATCACTTTCTGCATTGTTATCATAACCTGACTCTAAGCTGCTGTGACATTTATAATCTAAAGGTCTTCTCAGAGCCAGCCGAGTGGCTCAGTAGGTTAAGAGTTGGCTTAGAGGGACGGCTGAGTGGCGCACTGGTTAAACGCTGGCTTGGGAAGCCAGCGGCCCCAGTTCGGTCCCACATGTGAGGGCCAGTAACACTGCCCTCAAAACAAACAAACAAACAAAAAAGAGTTGGCTTAGAGCGCGTGCTCTGAGCAGCAGGGCCGCTGTTTCGATTCCCACAGGGGCCAGTGAACTCTGTGCCCTAGCTGAGCTGTTGCTGAGCTGCCAGCAGGTGGCAGGATGGCTCAGCTGGTGTAACAACCTTGGCTGTTCAATGGTGGGCTACACCCACCCGCAACTGAAGATTGAACTCGGCACCTTGAGCCGAGCTGCTGCCCAGAGGGCTTAGTGGATAGAGCGTGCGCTCTTACCAACAAGGCTGCTGGGTTCGACTCCCGCATGGGGTGGTGGCTACATCCACCTGCAACTAAGATTGAACTCAGCACCTTGAGCTTAGAGGCCACGAGCTGCTGATAGGAAGCCACATGGTGACTGGTGTCCTCTACAATGAAGACTGAAGAACAATAACTTGGCTGGTCCCCTCCCCCAATTTCCCAACACTGTTCCCCTACCCTAGTTCCCCAATAAAATCTTAAAAAAAAAAAAAAGCCTTCTCAGTGGGTGTGGACCTATAGAGAAATGTGCCTGAGCCATCATTACCGCCCCATTAAATTGGACAGCCATTAAATTGTCGGTAACCTGTTAGACACCAACGAAATGGAACTGTCTTCTAAACAGTGGCTTATGTGGCTTGACTGGAAGCTGATCCTTGTGAGCCCCTAATAACAGATTTGATCCCTGGTGAGCCAGTTAACTTGAAGCAACCAGAAGAGTTTATTCATTCCCTGCTGTTAAACCGTGTTCTTAGAAGTTAGCAACAGTCCCTTTCACTGACTGGGAGACAGGAACTGTTACAAATTAGTTCCAGAGACCTGTTTGGCTCCTGGACCAGATTGGGACCATTCGTCATTTTCTGTTTCTCTTCATAGGGACCGTCCATTATATCTTCATGTTCAGGGCCAGACACGGGAATTAGTGGACAGTAAGTAATGCTTTTGGCTCCCGACGCTTTTCATGAAGGGCGGAGTGCAGGGCTGTGTGTAACAGTAACAGGCTGGTAGACTGTTGCCTTGGTGGGTGTCTTGTTTATGAACTACTCCTGAGTGTGTGTGGGGGAGTAGAGAGGTTGGGAGCGAAATACTTGGGTCACTGATAAAGTGGATTGAACATTGGCCTGTGTTTCTCATTTCGTGCTAGTCAGTTAATTCAGTTCTTTGGCGTAGTATCTTACTCTCCGTGTTTTTCCCTAGGAGCTGTAAACCGAATCAAAGAAATTATCACCAATGGGGTGGTGAAAGCTGCCACAGGGACGAGCCCGACTTTCAATGGTGCGACCGTCACTGTGTATCACCAGCCAGCGCCCATCGTCCAGCTGTCTCCAGCTGTTAGCCAGAAGCCGCCCTTCCAGTCAGGGGTATGTTGTGTGGAGCGATCGGTAACAGCTTTGTCATTTCTGTAGAAACGATATGTGCCAATTAATACAGAAAGCATGAAGAAAGAAAGAAAATCCTGAAGTACCAACCTGAACGTTACCCACTGTTGACATGCTATTAACAGACCACTTAGGTTTCCAAGATGTAACAAACACCTGAGCACACATCTGTTACTGAAATTATTCCAGAAAGGGAGCTGACAGAGCAAACAAAGAGTGTGCACATGGTACATTTGAAGTCAGTGGTGTGAATTTCTGTTTGTAAACTTCATGGTGCCTGGAGGACTAAGAAGGTTGAGTCTGATGAAGTAAGACTCCGCTGATACCATCCTCCTAGAAAAATGGGTTGAAGAGAGCAGCCCATCCTGGAGAGCTCAGAGGGCTGACTGTGCCACCCAACATTCTGCTCACTTACTGGAGACTGCCTCCCCTTATTTCGTAATTGACAGACATCTACTGAGAGGGCGTGGCTAAGTCTACGCGGGACCAGATTTGGCCCTTAGGTAGATTTTGCTGAACAGAGTAAAGTGTTAGCATTGTAGGTAGGGATGCTGACTGTATGCGTCTTATTTGAGTTACTTTTATGGGCTCTGAGTAGAAATTATAAGGGGTCCTTATTCTGGGAGTGATTAAAAGTACCTGGAGGATTAAAATACTTTGCATAATAATTTTCAAGGTTAGGATTTAATTATGTACTCTGTTTAACCTGTATACCCTGTGCTTTACAGATGCATTATGTTCAAGATAAATTATTTGTGGGTCTAGAACATGCAGTGCCCACTTTTAACGTGAAAGAGAAAGTGGAAGGTCCAGGCTGCTCCTACTTACAGCACATTCAGATTGAAACGGGTGCCAAAGTCTTCCTGCGCGGCAAGGGTTCGGGCTGCATTGAGCCAGCATCCGGCCGCGAAGCTTTTGAACCCATGTATATTTACATCAGGTATGGCTGGGTGGGCAGTGGACCCCTGGATCCTTGTCAGTCACTAATATAGGCAGGAATGAGTGGGAGGAAGGAAAAAGGGCTTAATAAGTAGTGATGTGAGGGAGTAATCATTTCATGATTAGTTTAAAAACTTCTTGAATTAGGAGGTTTAAAAGGTTGTCTTTTTAGTATTCTAGTCCTTGGGTTTTATAGAAGTCCATGATCATAAAGTGAGCTGGGGTGAGCCTCTGATGACTTATGTCATCATGTTAACATATGTTTATATCAAGAAGTACCGTCATTCAGAGAAAGACCAATAAAATATTTGGGGTAACTAAGTTACATCTTAAAGGGCTCGAAGCTCTATTTTGTGATCCTTGTTTTTTAAAGATTTTATTGGCGAATTGGAGGGGAACAGACAAGTTGCTGTCCTTTTGTTCTTCAGTCTAGTTGTGGAGGACGTTGCTTCACTGGCCCATGTTGGTATTGTCATTGCGCTCTTCCCGGATGAAGCAGATCGGTCACTGGTCTCTGGATGGCCGCTCACCGTGGCTGTTGGCAGCTCATGCCAGCTGCCGGCCACTCACTGTAGCCTATGACAGCCCACTACAGCAGGGGCTGCAGCCTACACTGTCACTGGGGCTCGTGCAGCCCAGTTCCAGGTGGAGCTGTTCACCATCTTAGCTGTAGAGGGCAGTGTCACTGGCCCTCATATGTGGGATCCGAACCAGGGCCGCTGGCATCCCAAGCCAGCTCTTAACCAATGTGCCACTCGGCCATCCCTGTGATCCTTTTTTTTGTGATTTCCAGAAGCTTAGAATTGTGCTATGATGAATATATAAAATTTATAAGCAGCATACAGCGTGAAAGCAGAATCCTGTATCCTTTATTTTTTCCCCTTTGAGTCTTGGTTCTTATTTTGCAGTCATCCCAAACCAGAAGGCCTGGCAGCTGCCAAGAAGCTCTGTGAGAACCTCTTGCAAACAGTGAGTCATGTTTGTCTGATACTCCTTTGGAACAGCTACTGTCTTAGCTATTTTCCCCACCTGTATTAGTTTCCTAGGCTGCCACACAAAATTACCACAAACTGGGTGACTTAATACAGCAGAAATGTATTCCCTCACATCTCAGGAAGCCAGGAAGTCCAAGTTCCAGGTGTGCGCAGGGTTGGTTCCTTTTGAGGCTATGAGGCCAAATCTGTGCCAGGCTTCATTCTGGTTTTGTGTGTTTGCTTGCATTCCTTGGCAAGCTTCTTCGTGATTCCAGGTTCTGCCTCTGTCGTCACCTGGCCTTCCCCTGTGTTTGTCTGCCTCTTCTAAGGCCAGTATTCATTGGATTCAGCACCCCTCTAGTCCAATACGGCCTCATCTGAATGACCTAATAAGTTCATAATCTGAGGTTCCAGGCAGACATGAATTTGGGGAGACACTAGTCAAACCATTCCACCATTCTGGCAACTACTATTCTCTATAAGGAACTCAGAGTCCTCTAGCCACGGGCACAGTGGCCTGCATTTCTTCTTCAGGAGTTATTTCAGTATGGAATTTTGAAACTGGTGGTACATTGGTGTCGCACAGTCTCAGTGTGGCCGGTTATTTAAACCATACTTATTCCTGCACAGATCATTCAGGATGAGCCCTCCACATTCTTTTCAGTACCAGCTTTAGCCACAGTAACTGTAGAGCTCTAATAGTTCAAAACTAGTTAGCAATGCCTTTGGGATAATTGCTCGATTATTTTGAAAACAAAAAACCAAAACTTAACCCAGGTCTGCCTTGCCAGCACCTAAAGGACTTGGATTTGGGGCTTGAGTGTTCGCCCCTGTGTTCATCCTGATTTAAAGGTGCCCTTTGGGGATGTGCTGTTTTTCCTGCTTTCATGACGTAACCTAATTTACCATGTTTCCCCGAAAATAATACCTAACCGGAAAATAAGCCCTAGCGTGATTTTCAGGGTTCTTATAAGCCCTACCCCAAAATAAACCCCATTTAAGATCGTCAGCCAGACATGACTGTATTTGAATAATTTGTAGATTTTTGTACATGAATGAATAAAATGTGCCTTTTGGAGCAAAAATTAATATAAGACCCGGTCTTATTTTTGGGGAAACACAGTAGCAGCTCTTGTACCAGTTAACTTCTCTGACCGTTCCCCTCTTTTTCTTTGTTGCTACTTGAAGTGGCTTACCAAGATGTTTCTAATAAGGAACTAGAGTAGGGGCCGGCCGAGTGGCACGGCGGTTAAGCGCTGGCTTGAGAAGCCAGCGGCCCCGGTTCGGGTCCCACTTATGAGGGCCAGTGACACTGCCCTCAAAAAAAAAATAGGAACTAGAGTGGGAAAGTGCTGAACTTTTATTAAACCATGAGCTCTTTGGGTCACTCAGGTCACTCAGTAAATGAAAGACCAAACGAGTCTGAATTGGACTGAAACATCAGTGGGGATATTTGAATTCCCGTTTGCTTGATCCTAGAACTGTCTGTCAGACCCCATTTAAGTACTCAGTGAATAGGACCGCCCCCATTAACGTGTTTTCGCTTCTCTTCCAGGTTCATGCCGAATACTCTAGATTTGTGAATCAGATTAACACTGCTGTGCCTTTACCAGGTGTGTGTGTCGTGAAGTGTTTAACCAAAAAATATTGTGCTAGTGATACAGATAAAGTGATGATACTGAGGCTAGACTAACTGTGCCCGGGCACCGATGACGTTCCCTTCACCCTTGGGTGATTTGGAAAGCCATTTGAGCCTCAGTGTGTTTCTTCCCTAGAGATTTAAGTTTAATATTCGGCTAAAATGTCTCCTTCTGCTGCAGCTGATTAAACACTTTTTTTCTTCCCCCTCAGGCTATACACAACCCTCTGCTATAAGTAGTGTCCCTCCTCAGCCACCATATTATCCATCCAATGGCTATCAGTCTGGTTACCCTGTTATTCCCCCTCCTCAGCAGCCAGTTCAGCCTCCCTATGGAGCACCAGGCATGGTGCCGCCAGCTGTTTCATTGGCACCTGGAGTCTTGCCAGCATTACCTACTGGAGTCCCACCTGTGCCAACACAATACCCGATAGCACAAGTGCAGCCTCCAGCTAGCACTGCACAGGTAGGATGCGAGCATATGAAACGTGGTACCACCACCGGGCAGGAGAAACCCGGCCATGAAGGGGCGGAAGGGCTGTGGTGATACTGGGACCCATGTGTGGTGGGAGGTGCTGATTGCCTGCTGTGTCCTCTGGTCGCCAGCGCCAGACTCCCTGAACACTGGGCAATAGTGTGTTTTCGTCCCAAAGTTGACAGTTCCTTTCCCGAGGCTTGCCCCCTTACAGCTGTGCGAGCATTCTACGAAGGGCCTGATGGTGCATTTTTAGGCTTTGTGGGCCACACAGTCACTGTTCTAATGCTTGCCACTCTGCTGCTGTGGTCGCAGACAGTACAGGACGAAAGTTTGTGGCCGTGGGCCTGTCACACTTGACTCACAAATAGGTGGCAGGTCAGGATGGTGGTGTGTCATAGTTCGCTTGGTCCCAGCGTTACAGTCCTCTGGAGTTACTAACGTGAGGAAGAAATATTGTACCGTAATAAACAGATGTTCCTAGGCAAAGAGATATATGAACTCGCCAAACTTAAGCATTATAAAGGCAGTTATGTATTTTTCAAACTGTAAGAATCCAGAATTTTAGGGTAAGAGTAGGCAGCTGCTCATCTAGGCAGGTTCTGTACCATCCTTCTCAGGTCAGGAGACACCAATGAGAGCGCATGGTAATGGATTTATGGTGGGCCCTCCTCTGTGGGCCTCTCATAGTGTACACATGCCAGAGCAAATGGCAGCCTCGAACCATAGCCCAGCCTCCTTCCTGTGGGCTGCGAGCACTGAAGGGGGCTGTACAGGCTGAAACAAAAGGTTTTCTGAACTAAATCCCCAGTCATTATTTTACCTTTTACATTGAGGCAGAGTTATGATTCTCCAGCTTTGAGCTGCAGTCTTTGTAATTGGGAAACAGTAGAGCAGAGTGAAGAAGGGCTGGGGTTTAGAGAGAGGCTGGCAGCGTCCATCATGCTTCGCTATTGTGAGCTGCGTGACCTGGATGTAATGTCACCATTCCAGGCCTTGGTTTTCCTTCGATATAAATGGGCATAATGGTAACATATCAGAGGGTTGCAAGGATTAAGTGAGGTGAACCAAGCAGTCAGTAAATATTAGCCGTTTGTTATTAACATTTTCCTTTTAGAAGTGCTTGTTTAATGTGTACTTTCTTTGCTTTTGATGACCCTCATTCCTTTTCGGAACAACTTCTTATAAGGTTAGACAGTAAGTTGCTCTCGTTCTTGACATAACTCACCCACGGAAGTGGTCCATGAACTTGCCTTTGCCACAAACTTTGGCGGCATTTATGATCCAGAAGAGCTAGTCGCATTGATTGAAGGGCTTTAATAAGAGCGTGTCCTTCTTGGTAACTTCCGAACTGAGTAAGTGGCTCCAGTTAACTATGTCTGTTAATGGTCGTGTTGGCTCCTTATAGCTCAGACGGCGCCACGAGTGCTGTAGAACTTATTGCTTTCATGTTTCCTTACCACGAAAGTGGGCAGGCCAGGTATAATACTGTTACTGGATTGTACATGGAGAAATCTAAGAACCAGACAACGAAAGAGCCATGATACCTATTGGTCATGAAAGGATATCGTAATCGTTGTTGATGTCATGTGTCGGGCGTTCTCACACTTGTTTTCCCCTTGGTTTGTTTTGGTCTCAGACTCCGTTGAGTGGACCTTTTATTCCTGCTGCTTCCGTCAAAACTGCCTTGCCGGCGGGCCCGCAGCCCCCACCCCCGCCCCCGCCCTCACTCCCAACTCAGCCGCAGGCACAGAAGAGGCGATTCACAGAGGAGCTACCTGACGAACGGGAATCGGGACTTCTGGGATACCAGGTTAAATAAAATAACCCTGTTTTACTTTTCTCACCGTGTTCTACTATGTCCTCCCTTTAAAGAAAGAGAGCTTCACATCTGTAACAACTGTCCCCCCAGCACTAGGATTTCCTGCTTTCTGGCATCCATTTAGATCAGACTTTTATCCTTAGGGAATCCATTTAAAGCAAGAGTGATGCCTTTTGGGTGGCTCTTGTCTTCGGGGTCAGTGTGCTTGGAGAACATGAATCTCTCTGTCCAGAGAGGTCTCCTGACGGGTCTCTGAGAGGAGCTCTATAGAAATCTGTACTTGCTGATTCATGCAGCTGACTCTTGCAAGCCTCTGATAGTTTTACCTCCCTGCACATCTCACCGAAAGCTCTCCTACCAATACGTGGTTTGTTTGTAAAATCCTGGCTTCCTGTTTATTGTTCTTTCCCCTTGCCCCAAAAAAGGAGGGTGATTTTTTTTTTTCCCCCCCGAAATCCTACCCCTTCAAAAAATGTAGTGATTCTGTGCATACACATCATTATAAACAGTCATTCACGGGCTTGTCGAGTGGAGTGGTGGTTAAGCGCTGGCTTGGGAAGCCAGCGGCCCCGGTTCGGGTCCCACATATGAAGGCCAGTGACACTGCCCTTAAAAAAGAAAAAAAGAAAAAATAAATAAATAAAGTCATTCACTAAAGAGTTTTTTAAAGTATTGAAATAAAGTAGTTTTGGTGCAATTTTGTTTTATCAGGAGAAGCACCTTTACTTTTTGCTAGAATCCTTGAGGCATTCTTTGAAACAAACTTGGAAGTATTTTTATAACTAGGTTTATACAGCAAGCAGTTAAGTATGATAGCTGAAAACAGGCAGACAGAGTGTGATGATGCCCAGCATCCCCAATCATCCCTGTAGGGAATCTCATCGCCTGTAGTTATGCTCCAGACCCCAGAGAGCTATGTAATGCAGCTTACTGCCATTGACCAGAAAGTGAGGCGCTTGACAGTTACATTAAGGAGCTAAAGTCAATGCAGCAGCTGTAGATTTGCTAATGCCACTGTATTTTTCTGCTCATAGCATGGACCCATTCATATGACTAATTTAGGTACAGGCTTCTCCAGTCAGAATGAGATTGAAGGTGCAGGATCGAAGCCAGCAAGTTCCTCAGGCAAAGAGCGAGAGAGGGACAGGTAAGTTAGGCGGGATGTAACTGGGCGTCGTTTGTGTGCACCGTCAGGTGGGACATAATGACAGGAACCAGCTGGGCGCCCTTCGTGCCCGCCATCAGTGTGAATGATCATTGCTATGAGCTTCCATGTAAAGCTGAGATGAGGGCCGGCTGAGTGCAGCGATTAAGCGCTGGCTTGGGAAGCCAGCGGCCCGGGTTCGGGTCCCACATATGAGGGTCAGTGACACTGCCCTCAAAAAAATAAAAAAATAAAGCTGAGATGAAATCATGTGGATGAAACTGCAATATACAATACAATAATGCGACTTTATAGTCTTGGATGCAGTCATGCTCAGCTTTGACTAATTTAGTGCTTGCTTATTCGGGCAGTAACAGAAGTGACAATAATACTTGCTTACTGAGGGTGGGCAGTACAAGTGTTAACACGGTGGAACCATTTTTGCTACTTAGAATAACAATATCACGGATGGAGGTACTTGAATGAGAGCCCAGCTTGCCAGCCATTGCCTGATTTCTTGCTTCCTGTATTATTATTATTAGGAGCCTTCTTAAGAGGGAGCTCACTTCCCATGACAGTTATTCTGGTTCTGGCCTGGCCTGGTTGTGTAGGCAAGGACTGATAATCTTACAACGATGGATCAGGTGGGAAGGGTTGAAATTAATGGTGAAAATGAACTTGAAAGATTATCTGTGGACCGTATTGTTCTACTTCATGTCTACCGGAGAATTTAAAATTGAAGAGTATTTCATTTTTTCTTTTTACAGGCAGTTGATGCCTCCACCAGCCTTTCCAGTGACTGGAATAAAAACAGAGTCTGATGAAAGGAATGGGTCTGGGACCTTAACAGGGAGCCACGGTGAGTAAGGTGTAACTGGGGGAATAAGGACATGGCTAAGATTGGTTTTAAGCCCCTAGTTTTCTCACCTGATATTCGTTAGGTGTGACTCATTTAGGTGTCTAGTCCAACCTCTGTGTTCTAATGAGAATACTTTTTCTTATTTATGGGGACAGATTATAGTTACACAGCCTTTTATTTTCAACTGACGTGTGTCTAGAAAAGAGTCAGTCAACTTGTATTTTATACATAGCATCAGTGATATTAAACCCTACAAAAAAACGAATGCTTGGTAGGTCATTTCCAAATCTCTTTGCCTTGTTGTCTAAGTACCTGGAGGTGATCTGATACAGACCTAGTGAAGATTGCTTGTTTTGTATTGAGAGCTGAGCCATGCCCCCTGTCATAGCTCTGTTGGTTGGGGAATGGTCGGCCAGTGGCTGGACACACATAGATAGCTGCTCTTTAGTGCCCCAGAGCTCTGGATCCTGTGAAGACACTTGGGTTGCAGTTCTTTGCCTGTAGTCATGTAATAAAAGGAATAGGAGAAAATAAGTTTTTTTCTGTTCTTAACTTCTTTTCTTTTAACTCTTTAAAAGGTGAAATATCAGCCTCCAGAGACTCACTTGCTAACTTCCCTTTTTTCTTTTTCTTTTTTTTTTTTTCTCTTTTTTTTTTTTTTTGTTTGTTTGTTTCTTTTTTCTTTCTCTGTTTTCTTACATGGTTCTTGGTGGACCCACATTTGCTGGTGCTGATGCTGTTTTTCGTGTGATCTTCAACATTTTTGGGTGACCCCTGACCCTGTGACCTTCAAATGGTGTCCAACTAACCACTTACAATTAACATCTTTTTTTTATTAACGAATTTATGGTATTATCTTTTTTTTTTCTTGGTGGGGAATGGGGTTGGGGTTGTTTTTCTCTATTCTAGATTATCCAGTGAAGAAGATGAAAACGACAGAGAAGGGATTTGGTTTGGTGGCTTATGCAGCAGACTCATCTGACGAGGAGGAGGAACACGGAGGTCATAAAAATGCAGGTAGCTTTCCACAGGGCTGGAGTTTGGGGTATCAGTACCCTTCGTCGCAACCACGAGCTAAACAACAGATGCCGTTCTGGATGGCCCCATAGGAAGCAGTGGAACAGAGTTTTGACCCTTGGTGACTCTTCGTTAGCAATAATGCATGCATTTGATTTATCAAGAATGGGGCCTGCACTGGGAGCCATCGTGGACCGTTGCGGAACTGAGAGATGCAGTGTCCCTTTACTGAAAGGGGTTGCATTCTTTTTAAAAGATCCCTTTTTCTGCAGTGGCACAGCATCTGTTAACATTTACTTAGGATCACAGATTTGTCTCAGAAGATTTTTTTAACGGTGAAATGTGCTTGTTCAGCGAAGCATCCCAACAGGGTCATTCCAATATATATTTGACCCGGTCCAGCCTTTTCCAAACGCATAGCCCCTATTCTGTCGTAAAAAAAGTTTTATTTGTATTTTACTACTGTTTGGTCAATTTTGATAATAACTGGTTACACACAAAGCCTTACTATTTATTAGTGGGGAAATGATTTTAAGGCCATCCTTTCCTTTCGGTACTAAGTCTATGAATTCCTTAGCCCCGTTTTCATTTTTGGATTCCTTCTGTTTGGGAAATTCTGTTTTACTAATTTCAAATTGTCAGAGATAGCTGGATCCTGGGTAGGAAAATGAAGTTATTTTTTTCATCGTGTCTTTTTATTGGAATTGTCCAAAGCTGGCACCTTCAGGCACACTTGTCTCATAGCCATGGCTGTGTTTATTGCCCACCTGGGTCAGAGAAAACTACTTGATGATCAGAAGCTGGTCGGAACTCATCACAGAAATGAACCACAGCAGTCCGTCTCTCTCAGAACTGGTTGCAGCGAAAATGGAGAGATTTGACTGCTTGCAATAGGATGGGGACTTAGTGACTGAGATTGCCCCTTGTCCTTTTTCTTGGCATTACCAGTTTTGCCAAAAGAACTTTTTTGTATCAAGTATATTGATGTGTGAAAGTGAAGGAGCTAGTCTACTGAACCAAGAGTAGTTTGAGATACTGAACTGTCATTTTTGCACATTTGAATACTTTGCAGGCTGGCTTTGTATAAACTTATCCTCTGGTTTCCTATATGTTGTAAATATTTAGACCATAATTTCATTATAAATAAATGTATAAGTATTCTGCTTGTGGTTTCTGTTCTCTCTTCCACAACCCATCCATGCACTAAAATTCATAAACTTGTTTACTCATAGTTGGAATTACACAACAAAATAAATTCTAACCCCATTAGAAAAATACATACATGGACCCAAAAGTTTGCCTACGGTTCCATGAGTTTTATGACTTGACAAAATAAACTCTTAGAAGTCCAGATGAGGGCCGGCTGAGTGGTGCGTTGGTTAAGTACTGGCTTTGGAAGCCAGTGGCCCTGGTTCAGGTCCCACATATGAAGGCCAGTGACACTGCCCTCAAAAAAAAAAGTCCAGATGAGGGCTGGCTGAGTGGCGCGTTGGTTAAGAGTTGAATGCCAGCTCTGAGCACCATGGCCCCAGTTCAGATCCCACATGAGAGCCGCTGACTCTGCGCCCTCTACAGCTAAGATGGTGAACAACAGCTCTACCTGGTGCTGGGGAGTTGCCATTGGTCGCCATCAGCTGGCTTGCTTGGGCAGCTGACCAGAGCTGCCATGAGCCAGTATGAGCGGCTGTCCAATGGCCAGCAAGTGATCTGTCTCAGCCTGGAAGAGTGCAATGATAATACCGATATAGTCCAGTAAAGAGAGGTCTCCTTCACAACTAGACTGAAGAACAAAAGGACAGCAACTTGTCTGTTCCCCAATTCCCCAATAAAATCTGTTAAAAAAAAAAAAAAATAAGTCCAGATGAGGGCTGGCCAAGTGGTGTGGTGGTTAAGCGCTGGCTTGGGAAGTCGGAGGCCCCGGTTGGAGTCCCACATATGAGAGCCAGTGACACCGCCCTCAAAATAAAAAGTCCAGATGAAAATGTAAAGAACCATTATGCTGGATGTTTTCCATTTTCATATTTTAGCCGTTATTGAACACCATTAAAGGGACTGAATGAATGAAACCTATTTTTAAAGGAAATGCAAATTATTCGTGGAAAAACATTCTCAAAAAGGAAGGAGGGGGCCGGCTGAGTGGCGCTGTGGTTAAGCGCTGGCTTCGGAAGCCAGCGGCCCCGGTTCGGTCCCACATATGAGGGCCAGTGACACTGCCCTCAAAAAAAAAAAAAAAAAGGAAGGAGGGAAGGCAGATGTTGCAACAAAGATTTCCCCGTGTCAAGTTCCTTCTACATTAGTACCTACCTGTGTGTGCTACCTGGAGGAATATAATGATACCGGCTTCATTTATTTCTATAATTCAAGGCCACCTGAAAACTCATTTTCTGTTGGAGGGTATTTGTTTACAACAAAATTTTTAATATCTTTCGTTCACATATGTTTAAAATACGGAACTTTTTTTTTTTTTTTGGAGGGCAGTGTCACTGGCCCTCATATGTGGGACCTGAACTGGGGCCATGTGGCCTTTGAGACCTGGCCCACTCTTTTCAAGAGCCCAAATTCATTGTAGCTGGTCCTGTGAAGATATTTGCTATTTCCGCTATTAAGTGGGAAACTTGTTTTCCGTCCTGTTGTGGGGAGGATTTGGTGGCTGACCGATCCCCTTTTCTTATTTGGCCAAATTAGTTTATCACAAGCAGCAAACAGCCCTGAGTCATTTACGTTAGAGGTCCCCTCTGTGCCCCTTGTCACATCCTC
Organism: Aselliscus stoliczkanus; assembly: GCA_033961575.1. Classification (NCBI taxonomy): domain Eukaryota; kingdom Metazoa; phylum Chordata; class Mammalia; order Chiroptera; family Hipposideridae; genus Aselliscus; species Aselliscus stoliczkanus. Next base: position 107,347,650 of record CM066739.1, on the reverse strand, counting down.
CGCATTTGACTTGTGTAGGTAATTGTTCAGCGCGCGCGTGTGTGTGTGCGCGCGCGCGTGCGTGGGTGCTGCACCAAAGGAAAGGGCCTTTAGTGGTAAGGGCCTCAGCGGTCAGTGGCGGAGCTGGGTTTGAGGACATGGAGGGGACTCGACCCTCCCTGGAGGGGGCGGGACCCGTCGCTACGTCACCGGCGGAGGGGGCGGCCCCGCCCCTCCCTCCGGTGGCGCCATCTTCCCCGGCGGCGGGAGGGGTCACAGGTCAGTGCTGGATCGCCGCTGTGAGTGGAGTGGGGCGCAGCGCTGGGTGATCGTACCAGGCGCTGCCTTCCCGTTCCGCGCGAGCAGCCGGGCTCCTCGAGGTGGAGGGGCGGGGGGGCGGGGGCGGGGCGCAGCTGGGGGAGGGGGCGTGGGGGCCCGAGCGGCCCTGTGCCTTCGGTCCTCAAACCTTAGCTGCCGCACTCGGCTCCTCCCTCCTGTGGCGGTGCACCAGCCGGAAAAGACATTCCGGATTCCTTTGTGTCTGTTTTTCTTTTGGGAAACCTGTGTCACAGGACCGAGCCGCCCCGGAGGGTGAGGTGTCCTTGGGCCCCGGAACTCTCCAGCACGGAGCGGGAGTGCCAGGCCAGGGTCGGGCATGCTGGGGCGCTGGCTCCGGGACTATCGCCTCGTGTCACCAGCCTGGGTTCCATGTGTTCTTCTTTCTCTTTAGGTGCCTTTTCCGCGGAGCCGCGCAGGGGTCTCCGAGAAGACAATGGACCCTGGAACCCGCCCAGCTGGCAGCTGCAGCAGCAGCCCCCCAGGGTTCTCTCGGGAATACAAACTGGTGATGCTGGGGGCCGGCGGCGTAGGGAAGAGTGGTAGGTGACATTTCCTTCCACATTACAAGAAGTGAGGAGGAAAATTACTTAAAACGAATGACCGCCACTCAAACCAAACGGGAGACTGGCTCTGATGCAGTGTTGATCACTTCACCTTCTTTCCGTGGGTCGCCCTTGTGTGGACTTTAACTTTCATTTCTTGTTTTGAAGCTATGACCATGCAGTTCATCAGCCATCGGTTCCCAGAGGACCATGACCCCACCATCGGTAAGTCAGATTAGCGCTTAAGTTTCCACATAAACTCCCAAAAGTGTCTTTTTTGGTGTCCATTTTTCAAACCGTTTTTAACTTTCTATGTTGAGCCTTTTTTGGCGTCTAATTCAGATTTATTTAACAAGAGAATCATAGCAGGATGGCTAAACAAGTGAATATTTCTTTTTTCCTTATTTAACTCTCTCTATACATAAGTATAAGCCCTCTTTAATCTGTCTTTTATTGACCATTCATGGGACACTTTCTTTGTCATTTTTATAGTGGGTATACTGTATTGCTAGATTAAAGGAAAAGTTTAAAGGCCACTTAACAGAAACCTGTCACTTCTCTAAGGGTCTGACTTGAGACTGACTCTGTAACTATGAGTCAGCTGGTTTGAACTTCCACAAAAGGAAGCAGAAAAACGAGTAGAGCCAGCCTGCTGAACTCTTAGAACCCAGGCCTGCAGAGCTTGGACTGCCCCTCAAGCTCTTCATTCACAGCCTTAGAGCTCAAGTTCATTGAATAGTAAGGCCCTCCTTTGAGTCTTATAATCCTTGATGCTCTGTTGTTGATGAGATGCTGTTAGAGTAACAAGTGACTTTATTTTATGTTTTTTTTAAAAATTACTTTTCTCTAAAAAAGTTTCTAAACCATAAGGAAGTGAGTTTGATTCTAAGGGGTGATGTTTCTGGGAGAAAAGGGGCGGGGAAAGGGGAGGGCTCTGCCATATTACTAGTATTTTCAGGATGTAGTCCTGGGTCTCTAGAAAGGGTTTCCATTGGGCCTGGCCTCTGTTGCTGTTTTCCCCAAAGCCAGTGAATTTTCTGTGGACCACCTTTGCATGTGGTCATTTTATATGAGACGGCTGTGGATAGGAGAAATAGAAACAGTTCTTAGTTCCTCCTGTACTAGATTAAATTTAGAATGTTGTTCAGGGACTCAAACACTGGGAATTCTAGGAAGAAAACGAAGTTAGGGTTTAGGACATTTTACTTAGAACTCCAAAAGTAACTTTTCCTTTCTTTAAAGTCCTCTTTCAGAGTTACTTTATTTTTTTAAAGATTTTTATTGGGGAATTGGGGGAGGGGAACAGTGTTGGGTTACCAGGGAAGGGGAACAGAGAAGTTGCTGGCCCTTTGTTCTTCAGTCTAGTTGTGGAGGACATCGCTTCACTGGCCCATGTTGGTATCATCATTGTGCTCTTCTCGGGTGAGGCAGATCAGTCACAGAGGCTCTTGGCAGCTCATGCTGGCTGCCGGCCACTCACTGTAGCCTATGGCAGCCCACTGCAGCAGGGGCTGCAGCTGTGCCGTCCCAGGATTCACCGCAGCCCAGCTCCAGGTGGAGCTGTTGTTCACCATCCCAGCTGTAGAGGACAGTGTCACTGGTCCTCATATGTGGGATTCAAACCAGGGCCCGCTACTCAGAGCCTGGCGTCCCAAGCCAGCTCTTAACCAACACGCCACTCTGCCGGCCTGTAGAGTTACCTTTTTTAATCGATCAGACTTGTTTTCCCCAGTTACTCTCCTGACAGTATTAATTGATTCACCAGCAAATACTTCTCTTGAGTTCCTTTATGTCCCAAGCACTGTGGTAGGCCCTGGCGAGGTAGAGTCATGAGCAAAAAAAAAGGTGTTTGTTCTCACTGAGCTTATAATTTAGTGTGTTTTGTTTCAAACTTTGGCTGCTAACTCCAAGAGGAAAAAGTTTACATTGTAACCAGTACACATACAAGTATGTGTGTATACATATACGTATACATTTGCACATTTATATATGTAATTAAGATACCACAAAACTATACTTACCTCACTATGTGTGGTGTACTCTGGTATTTTCTCTTTCATTTTAGGTTTCTGCTTGTTTATTTTAATGCTGGTCCCAAATTCATTCACAACTCACTAATCCTACTGGACAGTCACCTGTAGTAAGATAAACATTTGATTTAGTGGGCTCGTCACTTTTTTTTTTTTTTAAAGATTTTATTGGGGAATGGGGCGGGAACAGCATTGGGGAATCGGGGAAGGGGAACAGACAAGTTGCTGTCCTTTTGTTGAGGAGGACGTTGCTTCACTGGCCCATGTCAGTATTGTGATCATTGCACTCCTGCCTGCTGAGGCAGATAGGTCACTGGCCATTGGATGGCCGCTCACGGCAGCTCACAGCAGCTCACGCCACTGGCCGCTTATGCTAGCTGCAGGCCACTCACGGTAGCTTACGGCAGTTCACTGCAGCCCGGCTGCAGCCTATGCCGTTTCCGGCGACTCACGGCAGCCCAGCTCCAGGTCAAGCTGTTGTTCATCATCTTAGCTGTAGAGGGCGCAGCATCACTGGCCCATGTGGCATCCAAACCTGCAGCCCTGCTGCTCAGAGCTTACACTCCCAAGCCAACTCTTAACCAACGAGCCACTCAGCTGGCCCCAAGGGCTCTTCACTTTTCAAGAAGAGTCAGATGCAGAGATTTAAAAACAAAATTTTAAATTTTTTAATTTTATTTTTAAGAACAAAATTTTAAAAGAAAATACATCAGGATGTAAGCAGCAATTGTTGGAATGATGGAGTGATTGAATAGGTTTTTTCTCTTTCTTTTTTACTTTCCTGTATTTTCCAAGGTTACTATAATATTATGCATGAAGAAATTTGCTTTCATAAAGGAGAGATTATGATGATATGGATTATTTAGAAAATAGGAAAGTAAGTTACGATTTTTCTTTTTTCTGTAGTATGAAAATGAGGAGGAACTATAGAATATGGTTAAACACAGAAGACTTTTGAGTCAAGGAGGCCTAGGTTTTCATTCTGGCTATATCATTAACTAACTGTGTAATTGAATTCTGAGTATGTCATTAGTTAACTGTGGGGAAGACTTTTAATGTTTTAGAGTTTAATTTTCCTTATCCGTAAAATGGAGACAGTAATTCCTCCCTCACTGGATTATTGTGACTATTGAATGAGTTAAATGAATATAAATTACTTTGCATCTGATAACTGTTTAATAAATGGTAAAGTTACTTTTCTCGCCTAACATTTAAAAAAAAAGAACAGGGCCGGCCGAGTGGCGCATTGGTTGAGCGCTGGTTTTGGGATGCCAGCGGCCCCGGTTCGGATCCCGCATGGGGGCCAGTGACACTGCCCTCTACAGCTGGCGACGGCTCCACCTGGAGCTGGTCTGTGCGAGCCCCAGTGATGGTATGGGCTGCAGCCCCTGCTGCAGTGGGCTGCCATAGGCTACAGTGAGTGGCCCGCAGCCAGCGTGAGCGGCTGGCAGCCAGCGTGAGCTGCCAGTGGCCGCGGTGAGCGACATCCGGAGGCCAGCGACCGATCTGCCTCATCCGGGAAGAGCGCAATGACGATACCAACAGTGAAGCAACATCCTCCGCAGCTGGACTGAGGAACGGGGGGACAGCAGCTTGTCTGTTCCCCTTCCCCGATTCCCCAACGCTGTTCCCCTCCGCCAGTCCCCCAATAAAATCTTTAAAAAAAAAAAATAAAATAAAATAAAAATAAAAAAAAAAGAACAATAAGACAATCCCTCAGAATCCTTTTGTAGCTTAGAATTGTGAATGAAGGCTTATAAACTTAAAACTTACATCATTGCTTATGTGAGGGAAAAAAAAAAAACAACCTTAGGTGAAGACCCAATTTATGTATTTCAATAGATTTAGCATTTTTCCTGCGAAAAGGTGGGCCCTTAAGGAACTTTGGTGTATTCTGATTGTCTATTAAATGGATTTTGAAGTAAGGTCACATATTCATTGCCTGTGGGTTTACAGTGTACCTTTCCTCTTTCCTGTAGAAGATGCTTATAAAATCCGGATCCGTATTGATGATGAGCCAGCCAATCTGGACATTTTGGATACAGCTGGACAGGTATCCAACCCCCGAATGCTATGAGTTAGGGTCTTCTCACTGTGGTAAAGGGGAAGGGAGGGTTCGTGCAGAGAAGATCACTAGTACATGTCTTTTAATTTTTCATGCACCCTGACTCAGGATAGCAGGTAATCAGCGCCTCTCTTCTTTAACCTGAAATAAAGAGCTAACATGTACATCTAAGGTGCTTCGGAACATTGATGATCCTTGTTTCCCTCTAGGCAGAGTTTACAGCCATGCGGGATCAGTACATGAGGGCAGGAGAAGGGTTTATCATCTGTTACTCCATCACTGACCGTCGGAGTTTCCATGAAGTCCGGGAATTTAAGCAGCTTATTTATCGCGTTCGCCGTACCGATGACACACCTGTGGTTCTTGTGGGAAACAAGTCTGATCTAAAGCAGCTGAGACAGGTGAGGACAGAGCTGAAAATGCCATCTGTAATCTTGTGGGTTTAGTCATTTTTTAAAAATTTTTATTGGGGAACAGTGTGTTTTTCCAGGACCCATCAGCTCCAGGTCAAATAGTTGTTTCAATCTGTTGGGTTGTGGGAAAAGTCATCATGTATTTTTTCTATGTTTTTCATTGCAAAAATGCGTCATGACTTTTCCAACAACCCAATAGTTGTGGAGGGCGCAACTCAGTGGCCCATGTGGGTATTGAACTGGCAGTTTTGGTGCTACGAGCACTGCACTCTAACCAACTGAGCTAACCGGCAGCCTCAGGTTTAGTTATTTTTGTTTCGGTTTAGATTCCTCTGTCTTAAAATAAAAATTCAAAATTAGCTTCACCTTAACTTGGAAGACGTCCCTTTATATACTAATTTGCTATTTGTTTGGATAAAATCTGGATTTTAGGAATCAGTTTGCAGGACAAAATCCACAGGATAGTAATCAGAGGACAAGTAGGACTCTCATTAAATGAAGGATCATGAAATGGTCAGTCCCCAAAACCCCAGAAACAAATCTGTGGATGTTGTATCAGGAGAAATTAGACTTCAGATATACTTCCCGAGGGTGAGGGTTATGAGCCCTGGGAGGGGAGAATACGAGAAATTGTAAAAGAGTGAGAGGATTTTTTGTAGAGGATTTTCGATAAGTGACACTCTCAAGCGGGCGACGATGGCTAAGGTGTTGCTGCTTGGTGCAGAGTTTGGGGTGGGGTGGGCCAGGGCACATTCAGGACGACTGGTGGAAGCAGTGAGTGGTGCAGACTTCTTGGAAGTAGTTTGAAAGTAGTTAAATTTATAATGCTTCTCAGTTAATCTCCATTCGGAAAACCTCCCTAGCTATTTAGATGTAAAATGTTCACTGCCAGGCTCCTTATGGTAGCAAAAACTTAGGAAAAGGCAGGGCTGGCTAAGTGGCTCAGTTGGTTAAGAGCTCGCTCAAGAGTCTGAGCAACAGCAGTTCGATGCCTGAGCTGAGCAGCCGCTGAACTGCCAACAGGTAGCAGGATGGCTCAGCTAAAAACAAAACAAAACAGAAAACTTAGTAAAAGGCTAAATGTTCAAAAAGCGGGAGAAATTATGCTGTATCTATGGTTGGATGTATCTATTTTGGGTTCCTTTGAGTTTTCAGGGTTGTAGGGTTTTTTTTGTGTGTGAGGGCAGTGTCACAGGCCCTCATATGTGGGACCCAAACTGGGGCCACTGGCTTCCCAAGCCAGCGCTTAACCACCGCGCCACTCGGCCAGCCCAGGGTTGTAGTTTTTTAGGTACGTATATATCTCTTTGCCTTGTGTTTTACTTTCTTAAAATGAAAAGTATGAAGAAGGTAGATATCCATAACTGTCCCCTGTCCCAAAGTGCTGTCTTCAAAACAGTAGAAATAGCTTCACCTAATCTGAAGTCAGAAGGAATCTTAGAACTCGTGCAGCCCTGCTCCCCAACTCTTCAGGAACCCCTGAGCACCTGGGGGTGCTCTCCTCCTGTCCAGGTGGCCCCTTCCCTTCTGTGGGTCGGTGTAATGGTTTCCCCGGTGCCATTACAAATTTTCTCATGTTTCCATTTATAAAGGTCACCAAGGAGGAAGGGCTGGCTCTGGCCCGAGAATTCAGCTGTCCCTTTTTTGAGACGTCTGCTGCATACCGCTATTACATTGACGATGTGTTTCATGCCCTGGTCCGCGAAATACGCAGGAAAGAAAAGGAGGCGGTGCTGGCCATGGAGAAAAAATCAAAACCTAAAACCAGTGTATGGAAGAGGCTGAAGTCACCATTCCGGAAGAAGAAAGATTCAGTCACCTGAGGTGGCAAGGTGTCACCCGTGAACTGCAGTGCTTGGTCGGAGGGGTCCAGCACGTGCATCCGTGAGCCTGGTCCCTGCACTTTCTCCCGTTACAACTGTTATTTTTAAAGTACCTGATGAAGGGGACATGCCTACTAGGAGGTTTCAATGATGTGGTATTTGAAATATTGTCTCTTAGCTCGTTCTGATTTATTAACCCAGTGGAGCACTGTCTGTTTTTGAATTGTCACATTAGAATTTGATCTACCCACGTGTCGGGTTCTGTTGCTGATGGTAATGAATGAATTGATATATGTTGTCGGTCCCCAGGGGGCCGCGTGCACTGTGCATGTCTGACTGAGCTCACAAGAGGAATGCATGGCCCCGCCTTCCCCACACTCATTCAACTTCAGTTTTCTGGGACTGTCCCCGTGAAGGACCTCCGTCTTCTCTGCACTCTGTACTTCCTGGAGACAGAACAAAAACCATACAGGGAAACCTGTGCTAAAGAGATCAGTGTTGACGACCAGCCAGATAGCTGTAGGACTGACTCCTGTACAGAAAGTGGAGTGACGAGATTGGGGCAATCAGGCCGTAGTAGACAGGAGTGGGGCTAGAGAGAGGGTAGTAGGGTCAGGATGGCGCTCCCAGCACAACCTGGCTTTTGTAGGAAATGTACTGGGATGGGTAAGAACAAACAGAAGCGGATAACTTGCAATGAAGGCTCCTCCTGGGATGTTATGTTACTTTCTTTCAGGTTTTTATCTTCAGAGGCTAACACTTTGGGAACCATTCCTGGATTGCTAAATCTTTTGCTTTATCTAAATCCCTGCTTGGGACAGCCATCACCTGTACAGGCTGTTTTCCCCGAAGTGCACTCAGCAATGCACTTACATTCATAGCTTCTAGTGCTTTCCATTAGCCTCCCCGCGCTCTCCAGAAGAGCTGGGCCTGGCCATCTGTTTTAGGCCCTTTGTCAGACTGACGGCGTTTTTCAGGCAGAAGAGACATCAGGAGTCTGAGTAAAATTGCATTTGTGCTTTGCTGGCACTGGTGGTCACTAGCCTCAGTGCTCTAAGAAAGCATGTGGTGTTTTTGTGTAATGATCCTGTCGTGAAGCTTTAAAATCCCCATGTGGTGAGTTCCTCATTGAAGATTTCTTCATGAGGACCCTGCTGAGTTTACCTCGTGATTGTCTGAGCCCTGACAGAGCTTAGCCTGAGAGAAGACCGCTTCTGCAGCCTGTGCAGAGCTGACAGTCATCCCGGGAGGAAATAGCTTTAGTATTGGTGGTGAGTTCTCCCTTAGAATCGGAATGCTTTTGATACCTGAATCCTGTGTAGAGGTTAAGCGCAAAAGCGCTCAGAGTAGTGGTGCATAGACCGAGCATTCAGTGTCCCTGAGTAGTGTTTGTGTCCACTTTTAGATTCCGAGAACGTGACTGTGTGATGCCGCTTAGGAAGCACACAGCTCAGCTTACTGTTCTCCGTTTTTGTTACAGGCAGGATGGGGCCGTTCGGGCCTTCCTTATAGTCACTGGTATAGGTTTAAAGGAAAGTGCTGATTGTGACTTTTTTAGCTGACTGCTGGTTCGTTTTAAACTCCTAGAGATGTTCCTACAAGCCATCCAAAAGTGAAAGACCCAGAATTTGAATCTGTGTAGGACAGAAATCTTACAGGAACCGTAGCACTTTGGAGAAGCATGAAGGTGGAAAAGAAACACAGTGCAATTTTGTTTCAACAGTATTTCACCACGTTTGAACTAGCTTCAAGCCTTCTCAGTGGAATGCCTTAGCTGTCATTACTGATGACCTGGGGACCTGTTATTTTCATCAGCAAAATTTCACAGCTGTGGAATCATTCAAGATAGTCCAGGTAGCAGAGAACATTGCCAGAAAGGAACGTCTGTTAGGAGGGAATTTGTATTGTACATAAGAACAGTAACAAATCAGAGTTTTTAAGACTATCACTGTCATGTGATTGATTGTTGGATGAATGAGCCCATCAGTAAGGATTGAGACTTCTCTTCACGGTGCTAAATAGTCTGAGGGATTCGATAGGTGTGAATCAGGGTTCTTTTCCTAGTGATCACACAGTGAATGTAATTGAAAGCTCTAAATAGTCAGCTTTATCCAATGTGAAGGCATTAAAGTCAATTGCTGCTTGGAACGTTGAGGAGAAAAATTCAGGGACAAGTTGAAAAGTGCTGGAACTATTCATGTCTATGTCAGATGGGTAAGTTACCCCAGTGAGAAGCGAGTGTCTAGAATCAGCTGTTTCAGTTCAGAAAGGGATCTGTGTTTTACGTTCTTGATATTAGCAAGCACTGGTCTACTGTGATGTGTGGGGAGGACATGGTTTTCACTTATGCCCTGTGTATGAAGACAGTTTGTATGACACAATACAAAACTTGTAAACCACTTGTTGGGCTTTTCCTTTACTTACCGATGTGTGGGTGGAAATGTTCGGAATCATTGCAGAGGGTCATTTTGAGAAAAACATTGAATACCGTGAGATTTTATATTCTGGAAAGTATTGATCCAAAAACGTGAAATGCCCTCCATGTTCCAGAACAGCAGCATCACGTGCTAGGAAGCATGGCATGCCCCTTCATTCGGAGAGAGTGCGTCCTGGGTGGGGAGACAGGAAAAACACATGAAGACGATGCCATCTTTGCCAGCTGGTCCAGGGTTAATTAAAGTCGTTTCAAGTAAACTAAGTGCGAGAGCGGGAGAGAGGAAATTGGAGGTCATTGCCATTACCTCTACTATTCTAATGGGCCTCAGTGATGGTAGAGAGGACTTAGTTTGGACAGTAGAGTGTATTTTTGTGTCCTCATTATTTAACAGTCACAGTGGCTCAGGAACTGTCCATGTGGCCCACTATTGAAAGGGGTACTGAGGGCCCCACATTCCATTTTCTGCTTAACATCTCTCGGGAAAGGCAGTGGAACCACACACTGTTTTGTTTTTTTAATTGGGTAACAGCGTGTTTTTTCAGGACCCATCAGCTCCAAGTCAAGTAGTTGTTTCAATCTAGTTGTGGAGGGCGCAGCTCAGTGGCCCATGTGGGGATCGAACTGGCAACCGTAATGTTAGAAGCACTGCGCTCTAACTAACTGAGCTAACCAGCCGCCCCATCCACACCCCGGTTTAAGGGCCGTGAGGGATTCCAAGGAACATAAAATACCCCTGCTTTTGAGCTCTGGTGAAATATACATAGACAGAACAATGAGAGAACAGTTTTAAAGTAGTACATTATGTGCTCCAAACGGGGAACGCTACAGGAACTCAGAAACGGACTTGGTGTGGCTGGACAGCTCAGAGGAAACTCCTGAGCTAACCGACAGGAGGGAGGTTGAGGAGACGCTGAATTCAACCTGAATGGGAAAATAGAGAAGATCAAAGAGATGTAACTTCTGAAGCTTCTCATTCCTGCTAATTTACTGCTTATTTCCCTTAAAAAATTCTTATATAAGCAGCCTGACAAGTCATGGCTAGTGTTGCAGCTTTTCCAAACTCAGTCTCGAGAAGGGTGAGGTTCCCTGAGCACTTGGCTTTATTAGATGATCCAATACTGAAAATGTTGGGTTTGCAGTAAGCCTGGATTTGTTCAGCTTCAGATTAAAATCTTTTTTTTTCAGATGATTCCTCCCATGTTTGATCAGCTTGGCTGGAACAGACCTTAGGTGGTAACTTACAGGGAGCTAGCTGTGGGGAGAGCCTAGTCCTCTGACTAACGGGATCACTCACCCTGTCCCCAAAATACCTCTGAGTGATCTCACTGCACGAATCAATTTCATCTTTTTCCTTTTCTCCCCCACTAAGAAGTGTTGTGAATCAATCAGGTAGAGCATGAGTTAGAATAAATCAATTAAGAAAATAGCAGCTGGGGGGCCGGCCGAGTGGCGCGGTGGTTAAGTGTTGGCTTGGGAAGCCAGCGGCCCCGGTTCGGGTCCCACATATGAAGGCCAGTGACATTGCCCTCAAAAAAGAAAAAGAAAATAGCAGCTGGGCCGGCTGAGTGGCGCATTGGTTAAGAGCTGGTTTGGGGGCCGGCCGAGTGGTGCGGTGGTTAAGCACTGGCTTGGGAAGCCAGCAGCCCCGGTTCGGGTCCCACATATGAGGGTCAGTGACACTGCCCTCAAAACAAAACAAAACAAAACAAAGAGCTGGTTTGGGAAGCCAGCAGCCCCTGTTCAGATCCCACATGTGCGGGCCAGTGACACTGCCCTCTACAGCTAACAACAACAGCTCCACCTGGAGCTGGGCTGTGCGAGTCCCGGCGACGGTGTAGGCTGCAGCCCCTGCTGCAGTGGGCTGCCATGGGCTACAGTGAGTGGCTGGTGGCCAGCCCCGGTGAGCTGCCAATAGCCCCGGTGAGCGACCAGCCAGAGGCCGGCAATGGATCTGCCTTATCCGGGAAGAACGCAATGACGATACCAACATGGGCCAGTGAAGCAATGTCCTCCGCAACTAGACAGAAGAACAAAGAGACAGCAACTTGTCTGTTCCCCTTCCCCGATTCCCCAATGCTGTTCCCTTCCCCGAATTCCCCAATAAAACCTTTAAAAAAAAATAGCAGCTGTATTTATGTTTTACTCAGAAGTTTTGACAAGTTTTTTCAGAGAAAGTTGGGAGGTGAGTCTGCTGCTGTTCTTCCTTGGTTTATCGCTTACCTGTTTCCAGGTTGTGCTCTTGGCCTGTTTGGCTGGACTGTACCCACATGTGTGGAGAAACCTAGAGCTGCCTTAGCTCTTGTCTGCAGAAAGACCCGGATGAGCTGAGTGGCACAGACTTGCTGCCGGTTTGCCTCACTTGAGCACGGGACCAAGTATGGCCTGGAGGCCCCAGAATGGAGTTTTAGGACTTGTGGTCAGACAGCATATGTGAGTCAACCGGTCAATCGACCCTTCCATGTCCAGATGGTCAGAGCTAGGGCGTAGACATCTTTCTTAGGCTGAAATGCATTAGCTGACCTAACAAGAAACCCAGCACGTCCTTTCTGCTCCAGTGGGGGAAGGAGAAGAGGATACCAGATGATTGGGAAGACAAGGCCACATAAAAACTGACATTACGTTCACTAAAACAATCTTTGCAAGATCTAGGATTAAATTGGTAGGTGGGGTTAGACCATAAGATTTCTCAAGAGGAGGAAAAGTGTGACATGGGACAATAGAAAAGTCAAAAATGTATATAGGGCCGGCCGAGTGGCGCGGTGGTTAAGCGCTGGCCTTGGAAGCCAGCGGCCCCGGTTCGGTCCCACATATGAGGGCCAGTGACACTGCCCTCAAGAAAGAAAGGAAGGAAGGAAGGGAAAAAAAAAAGTATATAGAATGACGATACAGGTTTTGAGTGTAGGAAGTCCAGACTGGATCACGTTATGCACGGAATGGGCATTGAGGCAAGCTTGGGGTTAAAGGGTAAGGGCTGGGATATAGCAAGAGACCAGCAGGGCAGGGCTAAGCAGGTGGAAAGCCATGGAGGCTGGTCTGTTGTGTGCACGGGTCCCAAATACCTGGTGATTCTGGATCAGAAACAGCTGGACAGCTGTTTATTTTTTTCTCATTTTCTCAGCCTCTGGAAATGTTGATTTGATGGATCTCTGATAGGCCCCAGGAATCTGTGTGAAAACAGAAAGCTCCCCAGGTGATTCTGATGCAGCCATGTAGCTGTCCCTAGATTAGGAGTCACTGAGATGAATGGCTGATGTGGGAGGTCACTGGAAAGCAATGATGGGCTGCAGTTCACAAGCGTGGAAAATGTTAGTGGATACATACCTGGGAGTGAGCAACAAGGAGGATGCTCTGATAGTTCACAAGTAAGGAGACAAGGGATTTGACTGAGGACAAGCCAGAAAAACTCATAGAACAAAAGGCCGGTAGGTCTTCATGTTGGGGGTATTCTGAAATTGCCAATTAACTTTTGAACACGAGGTGGCTTGTAGACAAAAATGACTGGAAGTTTGAGCCTTGTCTAATAGTCCTTGCTTAAACAAACAAACAAACAAGCAAAAAACCTTGAGCAGTTTTTGGTTCAGTGTGTATATTCCTCAGCATACATGACCATGCCAGGAAATCACCCAGTTTTTTGAACAAAAGCTGCTAGAATGGGGCTGTGTCATTTCCTGCCCGTCCCAGAGTGGGTTATTGCTGGTGTTTATTACAGTCTACTGTAAGCCAGGAGAAAGTCTTTGCCTCCCGAACACCCCCACTGGATGCCTTCCCTGGTTCTGCAGAGTAGCTTGGAGGTGAGGGAGGAGTGAAGGCAAGACACTTGCGGTTTACATGAAGGTGAGTGCAGGCACGCGCTCAGGTGCAGTGTGATCCATACCAAACCGGCTGGCAGGAAGGCGTCATGGCGTCAGTGTGGTCAGAAATAACTCTCACAGTCCCACCTCAAACTGTGGCCATCCTTACTTTCACATCCTTAGACTCCTCAAGAGAATATGTGAGTCTGGCTGGTTACTATACACCCACCACCACTAAAAAACACAGCGACAGAAACCACTTCAGACCCAACTACTGAGACTCTGACTCCGAATGAGGAGGAAGGGGAAGCTAAGCCTTTGTGAGTGAGCTTTAAGTCTGCTTCTTAGATTGTATTTTGCTGCTGGTTTGCTTGCTTTCATCCCACAAGCCTTTAAAGGAGGTCCTGCTGCAGGCCAGGTGTTGTGCTGGGTGTTGAGGAGTCCACAGTTCTTGGGGCACCTCTAAGTCTAACGTGCAAGGTCTCCTGGGAAATTTGGACTGAACGGCCGAAGAGTGCGCAGCGGTAAGGGACAAGCAGGAGTGTCCGCCGCTTGCTGAATGATCATCACACGTTAGTGTGGAATCTGGTGGGAGTGAATGGAAACCATGAAAGTGCTCAGTTTCATACCACGGCAGGTGACCCTCTCACACATTCTCAAGGACCTTACATTTAAGGTCACAAGCACATTCGAAGGTGCGTCAGTTCCCACGGGGCTCTTTTTGTAGCTTTCTTTGAAGTCTCCACCGGGTCAGCAGTGATGGTAGGAAAATACAGATGGTAGAAAAAAAAGCCGGACTGCTAATCTAGGCTCCATGGCTTATGAGCCGTGGAACTTGGAACAAGTTATTTAAACTCAGGACTTCAGTTTCCTCACCTGTTAAATAGGAATAATAATAATAATAATAATAATAATAATAGCACATATCCTACAGGGTTATCAAAGGGACTAAATGAGTTTTAAATGTATAAAGTGCTTAAAACAGTGCCCAGGATCCATAAACATTCAATCATATTAGCCACTTTTGCTATTATCATTAAAAAGAAAACATGACACTCTTCATGGGCCTGTTAGAGCTTTGCAATTAGATTGATGTTGAATATCCTATGTAAGGAGAGTTACCAGCCTCCCAGGCCTGAACACAAGAGCAGTTAATGCGTGCCCAGGCTTTATCCAGGCTTTCCTGGGAGCACATCTATTCCTGGGCCCGTGGGGCTTCCTGCACGGGCTCGTTCCTGGAGCACTAGGCAGAGTTCTGAGTATCTCAGAGGTGCTCAGCACTGGTATTTAACTCAGTACGGTGTTAGGCCCCTGGGAGGCTCGCCTGATATAAAAGCTCTACTGATCACGAATGAGCTCTCAGCTTTCCCAGAGATTTTGCCCTGTGTCTAAACTTAGGCTCTTGAATTACTCCGAGAGGACTCCAAGCACGAGGCTGTTTGTCTTCTCAACCCGCAGGTATGGGGGTGGGGCTGTAAAATCAGTATGTGAGTCACTTAGTAGGCCGACAACTCTCCTTCGAGAGTGTGCTGTAAGATCACAGAAGTGAGAGGTCCTGCAGAAAACATGTGGTGCTCTCTTTTGGTTGCCCACCCAGCATCCATTTCTCTTTCCAAAGAAAGGGACATTTTATTCAGAATCCATCCATTTCCCATACTCAGTTCCAGGGCAGTCCTAAAGGTAATCCCATCCTCTGTGCCTGTAATGGGTTCAGAAATGCCCAGCTGACAGTGTGGACCAGCAGGATGAGAAGAGAGAATCGCCAGAGGCCTCTGGGGGTGGCTTCCCTTATTTTTCTGGGAGATCCTGAAGCAACCTCCTCTCTCCTCCAGAAAGTGAATGCGGATGCATGAAGCCATGGCAGAGGTTCTATAAACATTAGGGAAGCCTCAGAATAAAGCTAACACTGAACATCAGATGGGCCCACAGAAAGAACCAGGACCCCTGGTAGTTTCAGTGACCTTTTGCTGGGGTCAGCTCCAAAGCCTGCCCCACCTTTGGACTTGCAGTTAGATGGACTAATACATTTTCATAGTGTTTAAGTCAATTTGAATTTGGTTTCCTGTTAATTGTAGCCAAAAACATCCTGAATGCCGAGATTCTCTTACTGTAATTTTGTTATACCATCATGTTACTTGGTAAGACTGTAACCCAGAAAAAAGGAATATACAAAACTACATACATGCCATGATTGCAATCATAAGCTAGTTAAAACAGATTGGAAGGAGTTATGCCCAAATGAGTCATCTTTGTCTGTAGCTGGACTTTTCCCATTTTTCCGAACGTGTGCTTTATTTTTCATTTTCTACCACGATCCTGAGTAATATATCAGGGGAAACATGCACAGGAAATAAAACTGGGAGACAAAATGTTGGGGTTTTGGAATCTTGATGATTTTTTTCCACCTGTCCTATAATATGCTTCTTATATTAGTTTTGTCATTTAAAAATGGTTTTTAGTTCCTTCACTGAAACAAAAAAAACAGGGACTTTTCCTCCCTCTTTTTTCTCCACCTCTAGCACACACACTGCGGGGATCGTTTACACAGAATGGAAAACGTGGAGAGGGCACCGTTCTGGGCCGTAAGGCAGGCAGGGAGATTCACAAGGAGCAGTGGTGGTGGTCACGTCACCTCTGCCTTGACCCCAGAATACGGCATGTCTTTTCTTTTCAGAGCATTTCTCAGTTGATAAGGACACATTTATTAGTGTGAGTATGCTTGTCCCTGTATTGTACCCGCAATGCGTGGCACACGGCAGACACTTAATACGAAAGTACTTGTTGGCTGATGACAGAGCGAGTAGAATCGGCTGGTCTCAGCATTCCTTTTTGGAATAAATATGTCCAGTTACTGGGGTACTAGAAAATATTACCTCTCCATGTGATGGTTAAGGTCTTATGAATGATATTTTGAGAGGAAAACAGAGAGACTAGAAAAAGGACTAGAACAAGCAGCAAACCAAGTCGCCTATCCAGGGAGGGGCTCTAGGATGGGAGCGTGGAATCTGCATTTTTTTTTTTTTTTTTTTAGCTGAGCCATCCTGCCACCTGTTGGCAGCTCAGCAGCAGCTCAGCTCAGGCTGGGCATCAAACTGCTGTTGCTCAGAACTCAGCTTGCACTCTTGAGCCACTCGGCCGGCCTGAATCTGCATTTTTTTAACAAGTGCTCCCTCCCCCCCAGGTGATTCTGAACCAGGGGGTCGCAGGCCCACACTTGGGAGAAAACACCCTCAAACATCCTCTTGGAGTCCAAGTGTTAATTTCACAGCCATCCAGCTTCCAAGAGAACCACGCTGACGTCACTCTGTCTATTTAATGTCAGTTGGTTTTTATTTTGCACTTGTGTGGTGCGTTCACAAATTCAACATACAGAATAGCATTACATATCGTAGGTTAGTGTTACAGCGTTAGGCAAGTTCACACAATTCATGTTAGCTTTTTCAGGTTTTTCGTTTTTAACTTGATACGTTTATTTTATTCTTGAGTTTCCTTTTCACAAGAGAAGACACAAGATAAAGAAAGAACGACCACGCTGGAGAAGGAGCAGGGTGAGGGATGTGTCACTATCATGGCAGTAAGCAAAGCCTTCTAAGAAGGACCTGCACTGTCCCCTCTCCCGAGTGGCGCCCCTGTTCTGTTTCCACACCTAGAGCACATAACATGTGTGTCTGCTGTGCTCCACAGAGAAGAACTGAAAGCAGGAATAACTCAGAAAGGGACTTCGGTATTAAGAAAAACTCTTGTCTTCCCAAAGGAATCAAGTTAGCAGAGAAGGACTGACGCTTGGGAAATCAGAAGTGACCATTCCCTAGCCCATTTCCTGACCACGAGTGCTTTGTGCAAAAGCTAGGAGGTGAGTCTCTTGTCTTTCTACTGACTCTTAGGAGGGGGCATTCCTCCTCCACCATTATCAACTAGCTCTGGGAGGGACGAATGTTGACAGCCAAGGTCAGCTAAGAAACTTTGGGACAGCAAGGTCAAGGGCATGATGGGTCAGACCTGAGGTAGGAGGGAGGGACCCTGTACTGTCCACCTCTTGGTCTTTTTCTGGGAAAAACACCGAGGCAGCTCCCAGGCTCCAGAACTACTGGTTTCTCCCCTGTCATCTCACCACCCAGTGCTCAATAGACCCAAAGAATGCCGGTAATAAAGCTACCAGGAGAGGGGGGACAGGAGCAGGCTGTGTCTGTTCCCAGACTTCCGTCAGGAGGAGCTCAGAGGCACACACAGCGGGGCGGACACCACCAGGCTGTCTCCACCTGATGCTTTAGCACTGTTTCTGGGGAGGAAGCGAAAGCAGTTGCTCAGCGATTTCTGATCTTTAGACATTAAGGCGATGAAGAGGAACCATTTAAATTCTTTCCTAATGGGGTTTCAGAGTGCTTCTGTCAGATTTACAGTAAGCCCTCTCAAAATGCATTTTTAGAAAAGAAAAATTTTTTACGTATGATACAGTATTTACATTCTGCAGAGTACAGGAGAGTGACTGGTGGTGGGAACCCAACGGATGGTGAGAGAGGGGGGCTGACAGGGACAAGGACAGAGTGGGGGCTCTGTGCCCGCTCAGCACTGCTCTGCACTGTCATGAACCCAGGTCTAAAAACATAACGAAAGGATTTGGGGGTGGGAGGGAGCAGATTAGTTTCAAATCCACAAAAGCTAAGGGCACATCAAGGCAATACCCACTGCCGCCATAGAGACCCTGCTTTTCAACCATCTTCTCAGAAGCAAGTTAGAAAGCGGGATTTGGGCACAGAAATGGACCTTCCACTTCACCTAATCTCTTAGGCCTTGCTTCAAGCTGCTGCTTATCTGAGTTCCTCTTCAGGCTGGCAAAAATTTATCCTGCCCACCTAAGTTTCCTTATTGTCAGTGACTTAAGTCTCTGCCACCTGAAAAGTCTCAGCATTAGCTACGTGGCTGGACGAGGGGTAAAGAGACTGACTTCTCATCCCCACAGGATGCAGGGTGTCTCCAGGAGGAGGATAGAACCCTGTGGTTCCCACAACCCTCCACCTTGTCATGAGACTCAGAAGTTCTGAGAACCACGCACTTTGTTTTGAGGGAAAGGACATCCCAGAAGAACCCAAGTCTCTGTTAATGACTCGTTTTGTCACTATTATTTTTAAGAGCCATTACTGAAAATTTTAAGAAGGATCTTTGAAAGCCCTTTGCCTTCTGAAGCAAAACTAACTAACCACATCAAAGCTACCTGAGAGGACACTAAAGCTTCTCAAGGGTCAGCATTTCTGGATAAACAAAGGCCAAGTTAATCCTTCAAACCTTTGATGCTTTCTAACCCATACAGTGCTGCAAAGAGGGGTGAGTGGGTGTAACAGTCATCTCACTTCTCTCCTTGTCCTCATACCTGCAAAGAGCATTTGGGATCAGCGGGGATGTCTTCGTTGGTACCGTCCTACTGCTGAATTGGGAATCTCCAAAGTTCTTTTTGGAGACGTCATCTCGTCTTGTGAACCCAGTTCTACCTCCTAAGTCAGGTGGGTCCACGTGCTTCATCACAACCCAACTGCAGGCAGCCTTCTACCCCTTCACAGCAAGAGCACAGACAGCAAAAACACCCCATTTTTAAAATACCCTTTCTCCTGCACACCTTGCCTAATCCCTACCACCTTTGTTTCTTGGCTAATGGGCCTCTGGACCTTTTTTTTTTTTTTTTTTCCTGAGGGCAGTGTCACTGGTCCTCATATGTGGGGTCTGAACCAGGGCCGCTGGCGTCCCAAGCCAGCTCTTAACCACCGCGACACTTGGCTGGCCTGGGCCTCTGGACCTTGAACTCAGCCAAAGAGCAGAGAAGGAAGAGGTAATAGGGAGAAAAGGTGGTGATGACGGACATGTGAGATCTTACAAGAGCAAAAGACTATTTTGCAGAGGTGGGGAGTGAGAGTAACTCCAGAGAAGCCCAATAAAAAGAGGCCAATTTCAGGTCATCAGCAAATACAATTCAGCACAAAACACAATTTTCATGGATTAAAATCTGTAACTTGATTTGGCAGTTAGGCTAATTTCTTCAGTTTGTATTAGACATGCAAGTATAAGGTTACATTGTTATATATAGACTTGTAGAGGTCTTTCCCCCTCTTTTATTTTTCCCTATTGAAAAAACAAAAGAATTTCTAGTGCCTTGCAAAGAAGAAAAATCATCATCGCTAAGAACTGATCTGCAGCTGTGGTCACGTGGGGTGTTCTTTGTGGGGTTTGTTTTGTACGAAATTTTCTTCTACAACTAAAATGAGGTCTTGAGTCCACTTCTCTGTGTCACCTCTCCCCCCTACCACGTCCCTGTCCAGCCTGGCCCCCGGGGGGAGCGGTGAGGAGCACAGGATCAGTACTCGCTTAGGCTGTGCCACTTGGCCACGGGCTTTCGGGGGCTCTCGCAGACCTCTCTCCAGTGTTCGGCGCCCCTGGCGGTGACGCTGTGCGCCCCCAGGATCAGCCTCCCCACCACCTCGTTCTTGGTGGTACGATCAAAGTCGATGACAAGGAACTCAATGCTGATGTCGGGCAGGAGGTCAGTGGGGGTGTCGTAGATGAAAGACTCATTGAAGACGGGGTTCAAAGTGCACTTCTTGACGTGGGTTTTCTTCTTGGCGATGCGCTTTCTGCCATAGTAGACGTTCACCTTGACATAAGGATCTGGGGCCCCCAAAGAGATAAGAAAAAGAGAGACAGGCCTATGACACAGTTCTCTCCTATGAGATGGTGATCTCATGTTGGGAGAGAAGGGGTTTTGGTGTCCTTTCCTTTCGGTGGCCCAAAAGGCCCCCACGTGGTTTTAGGTGAGGCACAATAAATGCACACTGCTTCAATCCACCCGCCTGGACAACTGCCCTTGGGAACCGAGCAGGGAGAGGACAGAACAACTTCCTCAAGTCAGATTTGAAGAAACCCCATGATACCAGGAAGCACTTTCAAGGGCACAGAGGCTAACAATTGCCTGCAGCCCTTTTGAGGGCGTCTCACTTGGAGCAGGGAGGGCTCAGCACCTGGAAGGATGCCATTTAGGGTACCTCCCCGAAGGTAACGACCCCATTTGCTCACCCAAAGCACCTCCCTGGCTCAGAAAATCTATAACCTAGATATTCGCCAGAAAGAGAGGCAGACAGAGAGATGGACAGGTGAAGCGTGGAAGGCAGAAGGGGGCCTGAAATGTGGGGGCATGTCTGGGCCACGGGCAGGAGGCGGGGTCTGTTCAGACGATTAGAAATAGGTTGAAGTAAATAGCTGCTACCTGAGAGGCCAGTGATGTCCATCTTCGGTAAGTGTCTGGCTTTGAGGACCACCACTGTCATTCTCTGGGCCACGGGTTGATATGACAGAGACACCTGCAGCTCCCCTCTGCTAATGCACTTCTGTGAAGAAGAAGTGGCAGGTGAGAACCCGGCAGGGGGGCAGGGCCGGGCCCAGGCCGAAGACAGGGAAGGGCAGCCGAGAGGGAGCATGGGGAGAGCGCCACGTGGCAGGTGCTCCTCCCCGTAAAGGTGTTACCAAAGTGTGGTTCAGTTACCACACTGAACAGGGAAGGTAATGTTCTAATGCTGATTGTGATATTAAATGAAACCATTTGCATGGAGAGGCAGCTCAGGCTCACGCTTCAGAGCGCCAACTCAGCAGCCAGCCTGGCCTGGATTCACATCCTGCTGCCACTTGTCATCTGCATGACCTGGGACAAGGTACTTGCCATCTCTGTACTTCGGTTTCCTCATCTATAAAATGGAAGTAAAAACAGTACGCAACTCACAGGCTTAGGAAGAGGATTCCGGAAGTTAACCTGTGTAAAATGCCATGGTTTGCCCTATGAGCACATTCTCTCCTATTCTCTCATTTGGTTCTTGTGATAGAAAATGCTTTGAAGACTGTCCCATGGGAGGTTAGAAACTTGGGTCTGAGTCTTAACCTTGACACGTACTCACCACCTGACCTTAGATAAGTCCCTGGACTTTCTGGAGCCTGTCCTTGCATTTCTCAAGGTGATCAGCTGCCCTGTGTCATGCACACTTCAGCGTCTTCTCCGGCCCTGTTGCCTTCCGCCCTATGCCCACGTCTTTGCACCCCATCTCTAAATTTCACTGGAGGGCCTACTTTGAGCTTGAAAAACCTCTAGTCCTCTAAGAACATTTTATTTATTTATTTATTTATTTATTTATTTATTTATTTATTTATTTATTTATTTTTGAGGGCAGTGTCACTGGGCCTCATATGTGGGACCCGAACCGGGGCTGCTGGCTTCTCAAGCCAGCGCTTAACCACCATGCCACTCGGCGGGCCCTATGAGAACATTTTAAACATTTCGATACTTATTCCATGCTCGGTGGGAGGCACCCAGAACCTACAGGACTTCCAAGGAGCTCACCATGAGTAGAAGAGACTGATGTGAGCAAATGTGAACTTGTCTGAGAAGGAGGAAATCTGTCTAAGTGCTGCCTGGAGACCCTGGGAAGGCTCTGCCAGCTGACATCTGGGCTAAGTTTATGAAGGGTGAGTAAGGGACCGTGAGACAGTGGTAGAGAGGGGATCACAGCTGGAGGAGTGACGGGGATGGCCGGTACAAAGGCACTGGGTCCTACGCTGCGTTCAGAGAAGGGCGAGAGGGCGTGTGCCTGATGTTGGGGTGATGTTGGGGTGCCTGGCAGGAGGGATGGGCTGGGAAACTGCAGAGGGGGCAGCAAGGTGAGGCTGAAGGGCAGTGGGGACACTGGAACCTAGCAGCAGAGTTAGCCCCAGGCAGGAGGAGATCTGGAAGTGTATGAGTGACAAAGTTATCGTGGTGGCTGTTAACATCTTATTAATAATGTCATTATTCTAGTAAAAGCTGGAGAGTGAACGGCAGTGGAGAAAGACCAAAGTCAGAAAGCTCAGTAAAGGGGCTGCTGCAAGGCTCAGGGAGACATGGTGAGGCCTGGAACCAGGGCTACAGCAGGAGATGGAAGTGGGGTGAGCTACGGCTCAAGAAGAGTTTCATGGGCCGGCCGAGTGGCGCGGTGGTTAAGCGCTGGCTTGGGAAGCCAGCGGCCCCGGTTCAGGTCCCACATATGAGGGCCAGTGACACTGCCCTCAAAAAAAACAAAAAAGAGTTGTCAGGGTTTTCTGGATTTGGTTGCTAATTGGGTGTCCATGTTGGGGAGATGGAAGGGATGCAGGACTATTTCTCAAGTTTCTAGCTTAGAAAGGGGCTAGGGCGGGGATAAGGAACACAAAAGGAGGTAGCATTTGAGGAACTGAGGATATAATAAGTTAACCTTGGGACCAAGTCATTCCCCCAGTATCAAATCTTCTTCCCTCTATCCTTCATAACTTCAACGAAATGTCACCTCGTTCAGGAATCCTTAGATTGAGCAAAAATAGACCTTTCTCACCATCAGCCTTACATACCCACCAAAATGACTTATTATGCACTTACTGAGTGCCAGGCACTCTGCCAGCAGCTCTGAAAAGACAAGACAATGAGGGACCCTACCCTCAAGAAGCTCATGGGCTAGTGTTCTACCTGCTCAGGTGTGTCTGCTGCAGCAGTAAATAATTTAATGAGCTTATTAGTGAAAAACAAGGGAAAAGAACCCTAAGAGTCTGTGTTTCGATTATCAGCCTCAAGTCATCTCAAGGGCAGAAGAACTCTGATAATATTTCACATGGTTTAAAAAATTTCTTGAGGTTCCATGTCATACCAAGAGCATGTGGAAATGTCTCTTGTAGGGCACAGAACGTGACTAACTAAAATGTAAACTTAGCCTCTAGCTTTTGAAATTGAAGTACGGAAGAGAATAGATTAAAAAAATAGATTTTCATGGCTTTTCTTCAATGCTAGAGTGAAGCCCCATGTTTTTTCCTTCCCCGGAACATGCATGTTATCAGCTCCTGACTATATCCATGGGAAGTACCCTCAGCCAGTTTGAAACGACAGGCTGGTTGCCCATGCCCACCAGGACCCTGCTGGGCTGCTTCCTTTCCATGTGAATCAGGATGCAGTCAGAGACTGCAGACTCACTTTTACGAGGAGCCACAGCCACATGGCACCGGGAAAGTAACCTCTAGTGTCAAAGCAAATCAAATGCCTTCCAGACATTCAGAACTGAGCCATCCAATATAGGGGCCACTAGCTACATAGGTTGATTTAAACTTTTAATTTGTGAAAATGAAAGAAAATTGAAATTTTAGTTCCTCTGTCACAGTAGCCATAGTTCAGGTGCTCAGCAGCCACATGTGGCTAGTGGCTGCCACACTGGGGAGTGCACAAAGGGGACCTTTCTATGTCACAGAAAGTCCCAGTGCACAGAGAGGGTCAAGAAAGAATCTGTGGGTTATTTGGGCCCCTGCTCCCCTTCATTTCCAGGACTAATGAAATGTTAACTGTATCTGATATCTATGTCTGGAGCCATCCTTAAATACTGGTATCTAGGTATTAAACATGCAATCTTTAAATATAATTCTAACTTTATATACAGAAGAAGGATAAGTGGGGCAAAAGGGAGATTTGATGTAAGAACAGTTTTACTTGTAAAAATAACATTGACTACAGGATTAAGGTTTAGGTTTCCTGATTATTTATTTAAAACTCTTGTTTCCTAAATCATCCATTACAGCAAATTCTTCCTCTTCTAAACCCTACGCCCCTTCCCTAGTTTTTGGAGAAAGCGGACAACTCCTTTTAATACTTTTCTCCCCTAAAATCACTCACTCCTCAGGCAACTGTTCTTCATAGATCCCCCTGCACCTTTGGCATTTTCTCTGTGATGCCCAAGTCTGCAGGTCTGCAGCCACAACACCACCTGAATGCCATTCGATTCTGCAGTGAAAACCAGAGTCTCACGTCCGTCCCCTCATCTGCACCCCCTTCTCTTTCCACCCAATCCCACTCCAAATAGCACTGTCAATGGCTCTTTGTCAAGGGCTGGGAGTGAGCTGTTTCCCAGCCTCTCGGCTTAGTGAGGCAAAGGCCCTGTTGTGGGGCAGGCAAGCAGAAGAACAACGGGGAGAAAGGGTTTTAGCCATGCCTGACAGAGCCAGGAGGCTTGGCTTTCAGAGGGTGGGATCTTTCTCCCTCAGTGGAAAAGAGGCCAGGAGCAGGGGTCCTCGAGACATTCAGAGGAAAGAAACACTTGGGCGAGGGAGAATTTCTCTATTTCCTCTAATTAGCAGAGCCCCCCTTCCAGAGTGATTTTCTGGCCAGAGTCTTTGCACTAGGTGGACCCACACATCCTCAATAAGCCTTCATTGGGGCTGGGAATCCCAGCTAAGGGCCACCTCCATCCACATAAATCACAATCATGGGGAAACAAAAGAAACAAAAGCCTTAATGTTCAACCACATCCCCCTTTGTGTCCTCCCCAATAGGCATGTCTAGAAACTTCCTTTATTGTTCCTGGAAACTTGACATTCCTTTTCCTTTCTCCCTTTTCAGTCCCTTTGGCTAGAATGGATGACCTCTAAGGTCCCTTGTAGAGCTGAGATTTTAAGGATCCCTTCGTTCCCATGACCATCATCCCAGGTCATCAGTACCAGATCTGGCAATGGAATGACTGGAAATGGTTTGGAAAACAATGACCTGAAGAAATGAGCAGTCTAGCAGCACTCCATTATCTACTCTGTAAATGACTTCCTTCCCACTGTCTCTTCATTATCCCCCAGCCCTTTCCTTATCGTCTCCTTTCTCCTTGTGGGGGATTTAGTATGGGAATGTAACATCGCTTTGATTTCTCTCTGAATAAAATATTAGAAAAAAAAGCTGCCATTAAAAAAAAAGAAAATCTAGTCTCAAAGTCCAACTCAGAGATTTGAGATATTATAGACTTTATACTGTGATCTTCTTTCACTAATAACCAAGGGTTAAGTTTTAATGCTTCTTGTTTCTTTTTGGATATTCCTCTCACAAGCCATCTGGTAGCCCTCATGATGCAGTCTGGAGGGAGGCTGAGCCCACAGATAACTGCTTGCGGGAGGAAGGCAGCAAACTGGTTAGAATCAGAAATGATGACCCGTCCTGGGCTTCTTCACCTGGACTGGACTGTCTAATGGGAAGGACGAGGGGTGAGTTTTCTGCTACCGGCCAGGAAATGCAGTTAGGAGTGTGTGTGTGTGTGGGGTAGTGGGGTGGTGTGGTGAGAGGGGTTCCCTAGAGAAAGGCAGTTCTCACCAGTGTCTACCCAGGAATCTCTGGAGGATGAAAATTTGGCCCCATATGAGTGTAGAATAGTCCAGAGCAGCTCTAACTGATGAGCTAAGGGGAGATCCAGGAAGGGCAGACTCTTGGCTAAGTAGGGAGAACTAGTAGACATCTGGGGGCTGTAATGCAAGGAATCATGGGGACAAGTGACTAGGGAGGTGACAGTAATGGCTCTGATGGGACGTGGCCCTGCCCACAGGCGCTGGCTGGGGAAGATATACTTAGGCAGCCTGGGAGGCTGGAAGGCTCTGGAGTGGAGCTCACCGGTTCCGGTGTCCTGTCTGGGCCCTCTTCCAGGGGTGTGTGTGGCCCAGCCCTGGCTTATCCCTCCCGAAGGGAGTTAATAAAGTGGAAAGAAATGTGCCTCTTGCCAAGAGCCCCTGGCAGCTTAGCAAATGCCATTGTCTGTGCTCCCTGCGCCGTGTCCTGGATTTGAGGCTCTTTTGTACCCAGCCCAAATCAGTCCCTTCCCTTGCAGGTATCTTCCCAGCTGCAGCTTGGCAAAGAGCCATCCCCCCTTCTCAGCCTCGGGCTGCGAATGCATTAGACTCGGAGGAGTCTGGCTAGTTGGTGGCTTTACCAAGGTTGTGGCTACAGGGAAGGCTGTGTTGGAAAGGGTCCCCCTGCAAGAAGAGCTGGATGAAGGCAGGGAAGGGAGCACTGGAGCCACTGTCAAGGGAGCCTGGAAATGGGGTGGGGCTGGCAGAGCCCTGTGGAATAACAATGGCGGGAGAAGAGAGTGGATGGAGGGGGCTAAACAGAGCAGGGGCTGCGGTTTCTGTCCCTGCCCTGCCCTGTGGTCTCTGCCTCCCAGGCTACGAGAACCCCTGCTCTGCTGTGTTACACTCTAGGATGTCTATCAGACCCTGCCATTGGGCCCGTGTTTATGCCCTGATCAAGTGCCTCTAATATTCTTCAGAATGTTTGGGTTCCCCTGGCCCTGTGAGGCGAGCTGAGAGCCATGTGACAGCAACAGTGCGGAGGGCAATGGCCAGCGTGGAGGATGCAAGGACACACCTCCATGGGGAACTGCCCCCCTGGCCACTGCCCCACTCTGTGTGGTGCCTTCTTCAGTGGACAGACCTTGTTCCTGGGAGCCCCTGCTGGTCTAGAAGCTTCTTTTGTCCAATCCCGAGCTCCTGCCTCCCCACTGAATCGAGTGTGGGTTTGCAGGTGGGAAAGGCATTAAGAGATGAGCGAGCGCAGCACCTACAGCCAGGGCCCTGCCTGGGAGATGGGCAGCTGTTTCCAGTGACCTGGACATCCTTCCTGAACCTTCTACCTGCTTCTCCACGGATGCAAGTCTCCCTGTCTTCTTTTACTTTGTCAAAACAAAATACAGACATCTTCAAAGGACATATATCTCCCAGGAATTGAACGTTATTAAAAATAGAAGTAATAAGGGCTGGCCGAGTGGCGTGGTGGTGAAGACCTGGCTTGGGACGCCAGCGGCCCAGGTTTGGATCCCACATGAGGGTCAGTGACACTGCCCTCTAAAAAAAAAGAAGTAATAATAACAATTTTCTGATGGTTCCCTACGTGCTAGAGAAATGATATAAATCCATCACCTTAACTCCTCTAAGAAACTGAGACTTAGAGAAGCTAAGCCGCTTGCCCGAGGTCACCTCCAAAGGCCGGTGGCATTTGGATTCAAACTGAGGTCTGACTTCCAAGCCCTTGCTATTAACCACTTATGTTTTTTCCTGAAAAAGGAATGAAACTCTGAGTTTAAAAGGTCCATAACTTCTTTCAAATCTCCTACCACACTCACTGCCAAGAGTATCCGTTTTTCTCTCCCACTACAGTAAAAGCCCCTCCAGGGCAATGATATGCCTGGGGTAGTATGTCATTTGAGCCTTCTCACTCTGTCAGGAAGACTGTCTTAGCAGCTCCATTTTACATATGGGGAGAGAGAAGCTCAGGAGGGTCACTCACCCATGTCACACAGCTGGAAAGGTGGCGAGCAGGGACGTGAAGCCAGGCCGTCCAGCTCCGGGGCCCCAGCACATCGGCATAGAGCTACATTGCCTCCCCGGGTGTGGAAGAGAGGACAGGGGCACATTTCTTGCACCCCTGAAGTTACAATTTCAGAGCCAGTGTCCATACCGTGGGAGGAGGAGGAATGGAGGGTTCTCACGCCCCTTCTAACACCAACAGGGAGGAATGCGGACTGGTATCTGTGGCAAAGCTTCGGGCCTGGGGAAGGGGCTCAAAGGGGAAGCGATGCATTAAATCGCATTTATAAAATGGTTATTAAAAGACATATACACAATACTAGTTATACCTGGGGCTTTGGCTTGGAAAGGGGAGCCGAGGGGAAAATGACTGAACTCTTCACAGTTCCTAAGCTGTCAGAAATAAGTTCTCTGGAAGAAGACATATGTTTTGGAGAAGAAATAAGCCCCTATATTCTTGATAGGATAAGGGTCTAAGGCTGGGGGTCCAGCCTGCTCCAAGCTAGCTGGAGGCAGCATCAGGGTGCCAACCACTATGTGAATCACAGGAGGAGGAGCCAGCTGCCCGTCTCCCCAGGAAGGCGCTCCTTAGGGGAGACCACTGCCAGGCCCTCCTTTGTACTTCGGCAACTGCTTATTCTTGACTGCTGAGGGCTTCTTCCTCCCCACAGCCCCTCTTTGCCACCCATTCCACCCCCTTCCATTCCGTGCTATCTCATCTCCCCCACCCTACCATCAAGCCCCACCTCGTTTTCCTCCTCACCTGGATGTTCCTTTTGATGATGTCCCTGGTCAGCTGGACCTTGCCGGTGCTGGGGTCCACCCCGGCCAAGGGCACCATGACCTCCCCAATAACGTCATCCCGAGAGAAGCGGTCGAAGCTGAGGACAAGGAAGTGCAGCAGCAGGTCCTGCAGCTGGCTGTACGGGATGCCGTAGAAGGTGAAGGTCTCGTCGAACACAGGGTCCAGGGTCTTCCGCAGCACTCTGGTCTTCACTCGATGCCGCTTGTCAGGAAGGATGGTCATTTTGATGTAGGGGTCAGAGCCCTGGGTCTGGTCATCCATCACTGGCAGCCCGTGGGCCTCCTGGATTGTCACCACCAGGGCTTTCTTTGGGAAGTTATAGTCCACTGAGAAGGTGAGGGATCCTAGCATGACATCCTCCTCAGGAGATGATGGAGAAGTGGTTTTGCTCTCCCCGGGGGTCAGGCTGGCCATGGGGCTCCTCAGGTCTTCCCCATAGTCCACTTTGATGGGGAGCTGGTCCATACAAGACCCAGAGCTGGGCCCTTGGGGACCCTTGTCCTGGCCCAGCAGGCCGGCCTCGGCAGCATCCACCAACAGGGTCCCTCGTCCGCCTCCCCTCCCGGGGCCATCCTTGTCTCTTCGCACTTTGATGATTTTCTTCTTGTTGCTGAGGGTCTCTGGGTAGATGCTGATGCCCTTGAGCATGTGAATAAACTTGTACGGGGGAGTCTTGTGCTTCTTCTCTGCCTGCTGGTGGCAGCATGTCCAGACAAAGATGGTCACCGAGACACACACCACTAGCACAGAGGCCCCGATGAGGCCAGCCACCACTGGTGACACATCTGAAGGTGGAGACCAAAGAAGAGTCAAGGCAGGTGGACCTCAACCCCTGTCCTGAGCTTTTCTGCTCATCAGCAACCTAGTCTCCCAAGCAAAACTGGCTCATCTGGGCTTTTAATTTCTCACCCGTCTTAGAGATGCCCTCTCCCCTCCTTTTCAACCAACGCATGGCTCTTCCTTTCTACCAAACATGGATGGAAGTTACCTTCCCCAGAAAGCCTTCCCTGACCTGCTCTACCTGCCTGCCTGTTCTTTCTTAGGCTTCCCTTGGCATGCATGAACTTGCTTAGCTCATATTGACTTAAAGCGGCCCTGTGAGTGTTATAAGGTCACCTTTTTACATGGTGAGGGGAACCCCTTCATCTTAACTGTCACACGAGGGCACAAGCTGTCTGGCTTCAGGAAGACACTCTACAGCATCCGGTACTGAGTTTGTCAACAGCGGGCCTGTGTACTGACTGACAGGTGGGGTGGAAGGATGGGGGCTTGACTTTGGATGGTTTTAGTCGGGTAAGGGTGGTAAAGTGGGTAGGTTGTAAAAAGAAGAACTCTGGGTCTAAGTACTTTTTAAATATGTTTCCAAATTTCAGTTCCCAGGTATTTCAAGTAGGAAAATTTTAAATAGAAAAAATAAGATTGTGGAAAATGTCAGATCTTTCCTGAAATGTCACCTTCTTAGTAAGAGCCTCCCTGATCACGCTATTTAAAAGTGCAACCTTCTGGGCCTGCCGAGTGGCATGTTGGTTAAGAGTTGGCTTGAGATGCCAGCTCTGAGCAGCAGGGCACTGGTTCGGTTTCCACATTAGGGCCAGTGACACTGCGCCCTCTACAGCTAAGATGGTGAACAACAGCTCCACCTGGAGCTGGGCTGCCATGAGTAGCTGGTGACAGTGTAGGCTGCAGCAGGGCTGCAATGGGCTGTCGTAAGCTACTGTGAGTGGCCGGCAGCTGGCATGAGAAGCCGGCAGCTGGTGTGAGCTGCCAAGAGCCACTGTGAGCTGCCATCCAGTGGCCGGCAACCTATCTGCCTCACCCGGGAAGAGCGCAATGATAAAACAACATGGGCCAGTGAAGCAATCAATGTTCTCCACAACTAGACTGAGGAACAAAAAAAAAGACAGCAACTTGTCTGTTCCCCTTCCCTGATTCCCCAATGCTGTTCCCCTCCCCCAATTCCCCAATTAAAAAAAAAAAATTAAAGTGCAATCTTCTCCACCCCCGAGACCCACACTTCCTAGCTCTGCTTAATTTTCTCCATGTGTCTTCTCTCTGACACACACACATACACGAGAATACATGTAGACACACACATATATAATTTTACCATTTATTGTTTATCTTCACTAGAATCTAAATTTCATGAGGATAGGGTTTTATCTCTTTTGTTCATTTCTGTATCCTTAGCACTAAAAACGCATAGCAGGCACTTAATATATATTTGTTGAATGAACAAATAACTAAAAAGGGACAGATTCTTTCCTTTCCCTTCTCTAGTGTTGTCTATCTTTTCCCACACAAGTTGGGTGCCTGACTTAGATAATTAGGTTTGGAGTTCTTTCTCTCTTTAAAGTAAGTGAAGCCAATTAGTCTAGATACAGCCTCTAGTTTTCCACATTACTTTTTAGGGGACGACTTGGGTAGGGCAGGGAGAACTTAGGCAATGGACATGGTTCCAGCATATTCCAGATTCTTCCTGAGACATCCTTTCCCCCAGGTACCTGCCTCTCACCTCAGGCTTTGGTTCAAACTTCATCTTGTCAGAGAAGCATTTCCTGACTGCCCCAAATGAGACCATATCCCCATCACCTTGCTTTTTTTTTTTTTTCCCTTCATAGCACTTATTATCCCTGACATATATTTATTTTCTGTTTTTCCTCACTGGGTAAACTTAGTAAGAATAGTGAAGGCCTGTTTTGTTCAATGCTACATCCCCAGGTCCTGGAGCTAGGTGGCACATAGTAAACATTCAGTGAACAAGTGACTTAGTGAATTCAAAACAGCCCCCACAGATGGAAAAATAGAAGAAGCTGAGGTCAATATGATTACATATACCAGCAATGAATGCAAAACTCTATTTGGTCTTCAAAACCTATCGATAAGCAGTGGAAGACATTGCTTGATATGTATGAGCAAAAATCACTAAGTGGTTTAGATAACCACAAGCATGGAGTATAATTAGGCCGGCCAACTATGCTAGCAGTGTCTGGATCACAGGAGGGGAGTGTAACATGTGCGATGCTCTGTCTAGCACTGACAGGAATAAAAACTGCCATTTTTGTGTGTGTGTCTCTCTTGAATCAAAGAACTCATTGAAAAGGTGCTATTATTAATCTCCCTACTTTACAACTGAGGAACTGGGACTCAGATATGCCTGACGCCACATGGTAGCAAATGGCACTGACGGCATTGAAACCTTGGTCTGCCTGACACCAAAGTGTCTCCACATTATGGGTGATCAGGTCAGTTAAAGACCTCGAAACCATATAAATGAAGAAAAAATGGAAGGAGCTGGAGGAACTGAGGGGTCTGGGAATAATAACCTTCTTCAATAGTTTAAGGCATTTTGATGGAAGAAGGTGTCACTTGATTTTACCCTGGAGGGCTGATCTAGCACCAGTGCATACAGGTTGCAGGAAGACAGATTCTGAGTCCATGAAAAGAGTCCAATTATTATTCGAACTACCTCATGATGGCCCAGATTGCTTCATAAGGCAGTGCATCTCCAACTGAAAACTTTCAAACAGGGGTTGGATGACCACTGGTCAGGCACGTTGTAAAAGGGATTTCTTCCATGAGAACTGCGCTAAATGTCTGATGTTCATTTTACTTCAGACATTCCAGGGTTCTATGAAAGTTGGGACCAGGTAAAAAAAGTAGGGATTACATTTTAAAATAATATAGATAAGGAGTAAGCCATGAACAAATAAATCAATTATCCGTGGCCTTGGAGGATAAAAGGAACAAGCAGCATGGGTTACTGCAATTGCCTACGGCCATATTGAACAATAGTGTTTATTCTCAGCGTATTAGGTGGAATAAGAGTTATTAGGGAGAGGTTCCCAAAATGGGGCAGAAATAACATCCTGGTCATCACTGAATCCCTGAGTCTCCTGCATCTAATACAGGCTCAGTAAATATTTGTTTGAACAATTGATTGGTTTCAATTGTCAATCAGAATGGGCACAAGCTAAAAAAATGGCTCTTCATTCATCAATCAGGGACTTTCCTGAAAATTCCTTGCTACTGATTAATTACACTGAACATTGGTTGTCTCTATAAGAAGAGGAAAACGGGACTACCAAGACAGGTATATTTTCGAGACTTATTTGAAAGGGAGATCTAAAGGCCCACGTTGGGAGACATCTGCATGACCCTTTTGGCTCTACCACAAATTTACTCTGTGATCTTGGGGGAACCTACTGCTGCTTCCCATGCCTGTTAGAAAGTGGAGGTGGGGTTGGTAAGAGAGAACATGAAGGATTTTCATCTTTCAGTAGGACAGAGAAGGAAAAGAGGAGAAACAGACAGATCTGTGTACTGATCACCTCAGTGCTCTCCCCACCTGGTCTCCCACTTTGTCCCACTTCCTTCTGCATTTGAGTGTCCGTTAACCCCTGCCTCTCTCTCACACTCAAGAATCAGGAATGCTGAAACTCAGAACCTTTTGTCTTGCTTTCGTCAAAAGCTTGGTAGGAAAATGAACTTGGACCTAATGGCTGAACTGAGTGTTTCAAAGTAGCTGCAAATTGCAGTGACCTGTTCTGCTTGCTCCTTTTGTCCTCCAAGGTCATGGAAAATTGAGTGTTGCCTTGGTGTGTCTCCCAAGGGCTATGGCATTTGAAATGAAGTACTCTGCAACACTTGAAAAAGTCTGAAGTGGCAGTTTTCTATGTAGGAGACCCTCTGTATAGGTCAAAAGACCTGCACGACACATCTGGGCTATGCCCAACTTGGTCAGCTTCTGACCAGACCTGCTTATTGACACTCCCTTTACTACAACAGCCTTTCCCTTTCAAGTAGGCCGGTGTGATACAGTGGAATGAGAATGAACTTTGCCATCAACTGGACATTGGTTGAAATCCTAGCACTATCTCACTAGTTTCTTTGGCTTTATTGTATCTCTGTGAGCCTCAGTTTTCTCATCTGGCAAATATATATAAGAAAGCTAGTTGTAAGGATTGAATGAAATGTAGTATGTAAAAGGCTGATATAATTTCTTTTCTCTTTTACACTAATATTCCCTCTACAGGAAATCATTACATTGTACTCCACACCATTCACTTTCCAAGGAACCTGGGACTGCAATTAGAGAAGGACTATGTTGGAAAGAAGACATATGAAGAAAAGGAAAGAGCAGAAAGAAAATCATGGGGTGCGGTGCAACCACAAAAGGGACATGTTTTGGAAATTTAGGACTCAAAGAGGAACGATACAGAAGGTGAAGTGGAAGAAAGAAACACCTTAAAGATTTAGCCTTGGGAATCCTTGGAACAAGTACTTAGGGGTGTGACCTGTTGTCTGGAAGCTCTCCCTGACCCCACATCTTCTGTCTTCTCTGGATATGGAGGGAGTTCTGCACAGAGTTTTGCTCATTTTCACTGACCTCTTACTGGGGAGTGAGAAAAGCAAATTTCTGGTGGGACTGAGGCCCCACCCTAAACACTGATGCTCAAACCTTCCCGATTGTCTGAGGGTCAGGATCTCTTACAGGGTAGGAAGGAACCCTAGGCTGACTGCACTCTGACTGGTTTCTAACACCCAAACTGGGGTAGAACTGACGGAGAAGCAGGGCAATTCTTTTTCATTTTGCACCAGGAGAGCACAGCACAGGAAGTTTGTTGCTCTAGCCTTTGGGGGGAAACTACAAAGGGGGGAAAACTTGCTTCTTGAGCGTTTCTTTCCCGTCTTCTCCCCTATTTTCCACTCCACTCTGCTCCAGAGAATGTACTAATCTTGGAGCCCATCAGGCAGGGTCGGGGACCAGCGGCGCCGAGATGACGTAATGCTTTCTCTGGTACACAAAGCGGCCTCCCCCGGGCTCGGCCTCTCTCGCCCCTCCCCCTCGGGCCTGGATGGGGCCCCCCCCCCCCGCCAGCGCCAGCGCGGGTGAGTCCCCCGTTTTGAAAAGCCAGCAAGCCAGCCCAGGGAAACAGGGAACAAAGGCCCGGGAGGAAGCGCCTAGGCGCTGCCAGGAGGCCCAGAAATAGACATCACGTCATCCCCCAGCCCAGCAGCACCAAGCGCCATTTGGTAGCATCAGAGGGACCCCACCATTACGATGCAGAATAGAACTTGCAGTGCTCACGTTTCCTCCCGGCTCCAGCATCCAGCTGACCGGCTTAAGGAGTGGCTTCCTTTCTGTTTCCCACCCCCGCACCTCTCTCCCCAGAGGCCGCTGCCTCCCTTGGCTGCTAGCCACACAGCCCACAGTCTCCAAGCTGCCATCTTGATGCCCCATCCCCCTTGCTACCTCCCTCCCCCCGCAGCCCTGAGGAGTAGGAGGGGGAGGAAGGGGCACCGCCCTGCGTGCCCCAAGGGGGAGGACTCGGCCTACCCCATTTCTCCTCCCTCAGATGGAGGGGTTCAAGTCCTCCGCAAGCTCACTGTTTCTCACCTCCAGCAGTGCTGACGGTGCATCACACAAGGTTTTAGCATGCTGGACTTCCCACCCTCCTTCTGGGTCTGGCCTTCCCAGCCCCTGCAGCCCATAGCTCAATCAGGCGCTGTCCACTGCCTGCTACCCACCAACACAAGCCCAATTCTAGCGGGGATGGCTCTTGAAGGCCCTGGTCTGGGCTCCATTCCCTGTCCAGCCTCTGGGCTCCCCTGGATTTGCAACGGTTTCGACTACCCCAGGCGTAGTTCGCCCGACTGTACTTACCAAAGCTGGGTCGGATATTGGTGATCTCAGCCATGTCGTAATCAGAGGCTATCGCTATAAAAATGCTTTTGCAATGGTCAAACTCTGGGAACCCCCGGTCAGTATGGAATCTGCCGCTGTAGACCGCTAGGTCAGGGGAGGGGGAAGGTGTCAGGCGGACACCTCCTGCGACGGTCTGGTCTCTGATTGCCAGCTGCGGTCTCCTCTTAAGGTGCTCCAGGGATGCGCTGAGCTAAGGATGCAGGTGCAGGCAGACTGGTCCTGATGCGAGGTAGGCCCCGCCTTCTTCCGAACAGCCTTCGGCAGGAGACTCCGCCTCTGTCCGAAAAGTTCCGGAAGGCAAGGCCCGCCCCTTTCCGGAAGATCTCCGGAGGGGACCCCTCCCATCGCCGAGATTTCCTTAGAAAGAGACCCTGCCCACTGACGATGTGGGTCTATAAGGAGAAAACCCTGAGGCCTGAGTAAGAAGTGTAGGTACATTATCATATTAGATTCTGTAGATCCCGTGATTCCTGTTCCCTGGGCTTAATATAGCCGCAGATTGTTCTGGTTGCCTAGGATTTTGGAACAACAAAATTCAGTACTGCTTGCATTTCAGTATCAATTGCCATTACTGTTATGCATTTCTGAGACCACTAAAGGTTATGAAAATTTTCTTGAACTTAAGAAACGCTAATTAAAGATCAAACCTCTGGTGGTCACACAACTCTAAAAATTTACTTGTAATAATTTAATTGTATAAGTAAAACGGGTGGATTTTGTGGTGTGGTGTGTAAAAGCTGTTTTTATTTTATGAAAAAAACCAATGAAGAGTGCCCAAGTTAATCAGTGTTGGATATTTCTCTTCCAAAAGTTTCAAGTTAGGGAGGGGAGGAGAAGTAGGGTGGGAGGTGGGGAGAGCAAACCAGATCTGTATTCTGTAGGTTCAAAAGCAGGACTCAAATGAAACTCCAAGCTTCTAGAGACTTCCTTGGCATTCAGGTTAGAGTCACATGACTGGCGTGTATGTCCATTACATCAATTCACTCTTCATTTTAGCTGTGGATTCTTTTCATCCTGTCAGATTCTTTTCATCCTGTCAGATTCTGTTTACAGGCAGGATGGAGTCAAATAGATTATTTAAATGCATAAATATTTGTTGGTGGTTCATCTGTAAAATGAGAGAGTTGAATGTATTTTTCCAGCTTTGACATTCTGTCCTAGAAAAGTGGAAAAAACACCGTTCTAGGAGTCATTCATTCATTCAAAACACAGGTGTTGAAGTATTGAACATCAACTATGCTCCAGGCACATTTCCAGGCACTGGAACAATGCATTTGAGGCTCGAGTTAGGATACCTGATTCCCCTTGATAGCTGTGTATCTTTGTAAAATCACCTTCCTACCTGAGCCAGAAGTTTGTTTTGTGTAAATTGGAAGGTTTAATAATATCCGTTGTCCCATAGGGTTTATTGTGAAGATCAAAATCACCTATGATAACGTAAGTGAAAGCATTTTGTAAAATGCAAAGTATTATACAGATATAAATGATTAATGTGGATTGAGTCCATGACAACTTTATTCAGGAAACTACACTACTTGTAACCCAGGGGATCCTCTTTCTGAAATTTCATGAATTCTCCATTTCCTTGGTCCCGTAGTCCAGGTGTCGCGCCGCGAGAAGGATTAGTTGTCAAACTAAACCACTGAATCTCAACTCCCAGTTTTGTTTTGAGTAGGATAGCTCCATGGACCGAGAAAGCGAGGTGTTGCCTTTAAATATTTTTCCCAGCAGCTGACGTGCTAGCCTTGCGGCTTTGTTCCGCCCTAAAATAGGATGACGCTTAGTGGTTGGTGCATGCGCCTTGACGACTTGACGCCGTGCGCCGCGACTCGGGGTCGCGCACGTAAGTCGCTGCCGTTGGCTGACTTCCGGTGGTGCCGCCTCCGAGTTTCCGCGGGATCAGGCCGGCGGGTGAGCTTGATCGGTCTTGTGCTCTGGGGCAGGAAGATGCAGTGGGAGCTGGACGTCCGGGCGAAGCATGTCCGGGCTGAGAGGGTCTAGGTTTGAGGGTTGGCGCGAGGAGGGATGAGGGAGTCCGGGGCTGAAGGGGCCCTGGGCTGAGGGCTGAGGGGTTCCGGGGCTGAGGGCTGAGGGGTTCCGGGGCTGAGGGGTTCCGGGGCTGAGGGCTGAGGGGTTCCGGGGCGGAGGGCTGAGGGGGCCCGGGGCTGAGGGGGTCCGGGACTGAGGGCTGAGGGGGTCCGGGACTGAGGGCACCCAGGGCTGAGGGCTGAGGGGGTCCGGGGCTGAGGGCGCCCAGGGCTGAGGGCTGGGGTGCGGTCTGGTGTGAGGGTTGGCCCGGGGTGCGTGACAGAAGGTAGAGTTGTGAGAGTGTCTAGCTGGAAGTGGATACTTGGGCCAGTGCTCTTCGCCTAGGTCAACAGCCCAGTTAGGACCCCTTTTTTGGAATTGTTTTGCAGGAGGGGCCTGCTCGGGGGCTGTCTCCAGATTCGCATTCATTCATCCTGTTGGTCTGACTCTAGTATCCAAAGGCAGGTGTGTGTATGTGTGGGTTCTTTAGAGCTACTGCTGTGTTTTCGGTGCCTGGACCCCATCCCTGAACGCTGCTGACTAGATGGTAGCTGCCTCCTCTTCTCCCCTTCCCTTCCCTTTTCTACCCCTTTTTCTCGACCTCAGTAATTCATCCGTGAAATATAGGACTTGCCTAAGCTACTCCCTTACCCACTCACCACCCTCCCTTACAGGGATCAACAGAACCTTTACGTGTTTATTGAGCTTTAAGTACCAAGATAAGGGCATTGATTGATTGGGGGGCTGGGGGAGAGCTCTCCTAGTGTCCATAGTTGACTCTTAACCATTAGAAAGAACTTTATTTTGCAGCCCTCTGGTCCAAGCTTTCATCTAGTGCCCTGATAGATGGGCACTCAGACTTTGATGGAACATTGTCAGTGATGAAGAACTCACTGTGATACAAAGCAACTTATTCTATTCTTGGGCCTATTTTATCAAGTAAAGTTTTTCCAGTGGTAGGAAGATGTACTTGGTTTCCATATAATGCTTAACTCGGTCCAAATGCTGCATAGGAATAAGCACAGAATAGGAAATGCATGCCCTCTTTCATTCATTCATTTATTCAGGGAACGTTCATTGAGTACCTGTTATAGGGCAGAGACTACGGGGTACTAGTACTCGTTGAAACAGCTCTTCTCTTGAAAAAGTACATAGTTTTGGGGGGAAGGGAGATGGGAAGAAGACAAGAGGCAATCACAGAAGTGATACACACTATCAAAGACATTTGCAAATAGGTGCTATAATACCATAAAAGAAGATACTCTCCAGTTTAGGTTAGTGTTGCCTTTAAAATGTGATAATTGGAATTGAAGCCAAGCGTCCAGAAGTAACACAGTGTAAAGAACAGTAGGAATCTCTCTCTTGCTTTCAACACAAAATTCCTGTTAATGTGGCCTAACCTCTTCAAACAGCCACACTTTGCTTTTGGATTGTTTTTGTTAATGGAAATAACTGTTTATGGAAACAACAACAGAAGACATTTATTGATCTAATAACTATCTAATGATGTAGGTGCTGTTTTGATTCCATTTTATAGCTGAAGAAAGTGAGATTTAGGTTAGGTAACTTACACTGGGTCACAAAGCTGTGTAAAGCTGACTTTGGAAACAAATCTAGACAGTTATGACTCACAGTTTGCTCTCAGGATCCTGTTATTCTACTCTCCTGATGGTTAATAATAATAACTAACACTCATCACTTACTATGTAATTATAACAACTCTGTGAGGTAGCAACAGTTATTTTTTTTATTTTTATTTTTTTTTAGCTTGCCTGTTGGCAGCTCAACAGCAGCTCAGCTCCGGCTCGGCATTGAACTGCCATTGCTCAGAGCTCAGCTCGCACTCTTTTTTTTTAGACATTTTATTGGGGAACAGCATGTTTTTCCAGGACCCATCAGCTCCAAGTCAAGTAGTTGTCTTCAATCTTAGTTGTGAAGGGCACAGCTCCTTGGCCTATGTGGGAATCAAACCGGCAACCTTGGTGTTATGAGCCTGCGCTTTAACCACCTAAGCTAACCGGCCGCCCTCAGCTTGCACTCTTGAGTGAGCTCTTAACCAACTGAGCCA
The DNA here is from genome assembly GCA_033961575.1 of Aselliscus stoliczkanus. Taxonomy (NCBI): domain Eukaryota; kingdom Metazoa; phylum Chordata; class Mammalia; order Chiroptera; family Hipposideridae; genus Aselliscus; species Aselliscus stoliczkanus. The sequence goes on along the minus strand of CM066739.1, from coordinate 107,308,491 downwards.
CTCGGCCCTTGTAACAGTTATTTTTTATAGTTGAGAACTCAAGTTTAGAGAGGTTAAGTCGGCCAAGTGAACTTACTAATCAGTGGTAGAGTTAGGATTTCAGTTCAGGCTCTCTAACTGCTATCTCTCAAGTCTCACCTAGCGGGAGATTGTGTGTTTGGTGTAAAGAACTGTGCTCATGATTGATCACGAGTAAGTGAAAAGATGTTTGAGGAAACACTGGTATCATAATTAATATGAGGGTGATAAGAACTTGCTTTTATCCTTTCAGGATGGAACAAAAGTAGGACTTTGAAAATGTTGCCCAGTAAGAAGAGAAGAACTACTCTGACTGAGTCCCCACAGTATCAGGGTAACCAGAAGGAAGGTGACTTAGACCCAGAATCAGCCGTTAGACCAGAATCTGAGCAGGTTAAAGACTTGGGGTCCGTATCTCTGTCCTGGGGTCCAAGTCACAGTAGAACAGCTGGCCTTGAGGTTCAGTCTGTGCAGGATACAGGCAATCAGTTTGGTGTGGAGGATCCATCTTTGATCTCTAGGGGACTCAGCCCGGACACAAGTGCACCAGTTCCAGAAGCTCTTGATGGGGCCATCTCTAAGGGACTCGTCCTACCGTCCTTAGAGTCTCTCCAGCTCCCTAATCCACACATTGGTAAAGAAAACCTTCAGGCCACTGGCTCAAGGAGAGGGAAGAAAATGACACTCAGGCCCAGGCCAGTTACCCAAGAAGACAGAGATGATCATCCTATCATAAAGGAGCCTTTTGCAGGAGAAGCCAGTGAAGAAGACAAGGAGCAAGGAGGTAAGATATGCCAGGTATTCAGGCCACGTTTTCCTTGTGTCCACACCAATTTGCCACTGCATTCTCGGCAGCGCCTTCACAGAGTATTTGTGTTTCTGACAGGTGTGCCAATTTGGTATGGACTTAGAACTGAGGTACTCCTAAGGGTCAGTAGTGAACTTTGTAAATGGGTGGAGACTTTCTTCTCCCTTCTCATTCCTTAGATCCTCTTCTGTGTTTTCTTCTTTCTTGTATCCTGTCATGTCTGGAGGGATGAACTGTATATGGCCATTTGTGATTTGCTGGGTATCCATAAAGTGGGGCTTGTGGGGAGGTCAGCGGCTTAGAGGGAGAGTCTACTGCCTGGGACATGGGGAAAGGCTCTGAGGAGGTGACAGAACCCTAAGGACTTGAAGGGTGAGCTGCAGTGTGACAGAATGGTGGCATGGGGTGGCATGGGCTAGGAATAGTCTGCAGAGGCATGGGCAGAGGCAGAGGAGGATGGCGACATGGTTGCTTAGAAGAAGTGAGAGATGGGGCCGGCCGAGTGGTGCGGTGGTTAAGCGCCGGATTGGGAAGCCGGTGGCCCCAGTTCGGGTCCCACATATGAGGGCCAGTGACACTGCCCTCAAAAAAAAAAAAAAGAATGGTAGCTGAGCTCTGAGCAACAGCAGTTTCATGCCCAGCCCGAACTGAGCTGCTGCTGAGCTCAGCTACTTAAAAAAAAAAAAAAAAAAAAAAAGAGTGAGAGATGACTTCAGAGCGGTAGACTGTGTTTAGGTTGTGTAGGGCTTTGTTTTTCATGCTCAAGTGTTTGAACTTTTCCTGGAGGTGATAGCTAAGTACATAAAAGAAGCAGAAGGCATAGTGCTAATCTCAGAAAGCTTCTAGTGTAGTTGGAAAGACAAGACATAAACACATAATTCATTTGGAGCAGGTACAACTAAGCACACGATTAAGTGCTGGAGTGTGTGGTATGGGTAATAGGAACTTGGAATTGGAAGGATTGCTGAGTCCTGATAGATGGTGGGGAAGGAGTGGACGTGGAATAGCACATTCTGCAAATGTTGGAGTGCTGTGTTTGTGCGCAAGTATAGTGTCTTCTGATGGAAGGCTGGGTCCAGATTACTCAGAGCTGTGCCCTTATTCCCTTGAGAGCTTATAAAGGATTGTAATAGGATGTTGACAGGATAGAGAAGAAAGCTATATTTTAGATATATGACCAAGGTAGAATATGGCTCAGAGACTGGTGCTATTTAACATATCTGGATTGGGGGTGGTGAAGCATGCCTTCATAATGGGGAAGGCATTTGAGGGGCTGAAAATGAGTTCAGCTTTGAGACCTTGGGGCCATTAAGGAACAACAAATCTGAGATTGAAGTTTGGTAAGAGGTAGGACAGAAATGTTCTAAGTGTTAGTTGTGGTTCTTCATGGAAAGGAACTTGGAGGGAGAAGACTGCCTTGGGTTGAAGATGATGATGGAGAAGGAAAGACTGACGAGGTGATAGAGTCAAGGAGGGAGGAGAATTTGAAGAACAAAGTACTTTATTTAAGACAGGAATACCGGTGTAGTGTATGCATTGTTAATGAAGTTACCTGACCAAAAAGGACTGCGGAAGATGCTGATTTCTACAGCAGAGGGTGACTGAGAATAGCAAAGTGTGGAGCAGTATTTGTGATTTTTTCAGGAAAACCTGAGATGCATTCTGGAGGGGAGATGCCTTTATTGCCATCAGGCAGCCACTCTGCCAAACCAGGAGCCCAGCCTAGGAAATCACCTCAGCCTGATGTCTGTGCCTCTCCTGAAGGAAAGCCACTCAGGACTTCAGTTCAGCAAGCTGAGGAAGAGGCGGAGGATGATGGACTCTTTATTCCAATGGGTAGGCTTTCTTTTTCTTTCCTTTTTTTTTTTAATTAAAAAAAACCCTCTTGAAGTATAATATGCAGAAAACTGCATCTATACTAAGATATCCAAGTTCACCGAATTTTCAGAGATTGAATATTATGAGTACCCCAAAGTCTCCCCTGTCAGTTATTACCAGCACCCTACCCACGGGTAACCATTACCCTGACTTGAGCAGCATAGACTTGTTCCTCTGTTTTGTACTTTATGGGACTGGAATCGTATGTGTGTTTGTGTCCTGACTGCCTTTTCCCACTCAGCATTATGTTTATGAAATTGGTCCACATTGTTGCATGTACTTGTAGATTATTCATTTTTATTGCTATATAGTATTCTGTTGTTTGAATAGTCTACATTTTTTTTTTTTTTTAAAGATTTTATTGGGGAATCGGGAGAGAGGAACAGTGTTGGGGATTTGGGAAAGGGGAACAGACAAGTTGCTGTCCTTCAATCTTAGTTGTGGAGGGCGCAGCAAGCTCGGCTCTAAATCCAGTCGTACCACTCAGCTCAAGGTACTGTGTTCAGTTAATTGCGGGTGGGCGTAGCCACCATCCCGTGTGAGAGTCGAACCAGCAGCCTTGTTGTTAAGAGTGTGCGCCCTATCCACTGAGCCATCTGGGAGGCAGCTCAGCTCAAGGTGCTGAGTTCAGTCTTTAGTGGCCAGTGGGTGTAGCCTTGTTGTTACACCAGCTGAGCCATCCTGCCATATGTTGGCAGCTCAGCAGCAGCTCAGCTCGAGTTCAGCTCACTGGCCTATGTGGGAATCTACCTGGTGACTGTTGCTCAGAGCTCGCAGTCTTGAGCAAGCTCTTAACCAACTGAGCCCCTTGGCCGGCCACTACATTTTCTTTATCCATTCAACTTTTTTTTTTTTTTTTTTTTTTTTTTTTTAAGATTTTTTTATTGGGGAATCGGTGGAGGGGAACAGCGTTGGGGAATCGGGGAAGGGGAACAGACAAGTTGCCATCTTCTTGTTCTTCAGTTTAGTTGCGGAGGATGTTGCTTCACTGTTGGTATCGTCATTGCGCTCTTCCCGAATGAGGCAGATCGGTCGCTGGCCTCTGGATGTCGCTCATCGCGGCTATTGGCAGCTCACGCTTGGCTGCCAGCCGCTCACGCTGGCTGCCGGCCACTCACTGCAGCCTATGGCAGCCCACTGCAGCAGGGGCTGCAGCCCACACCATCACCGGGGCTCGCACAGCCCAGCTCCAGGTGGAGCTGTTGTTAGCTATAGAGGGCAGTGTCACTGGCCCTCATGTGGGATCCGAACCGGGGCCGCTGGCATCCCAAAACCAGCGCTTAACCAATGCGCCACTCGGCCGGCCCTCCATTCAACTTTTAATGGACGGGCATTTGGAGAGTTTCCAGGTGTGGGCTGCTGTGAATGGTGCAGCTGTGGACATTCTGGGGTAGACCTTTTGGTGAACACGTGCACTCACTCAGTCTTCACTAGCTGGAATCGGCAGGTTGTAGGATTAGCCCTCCTGAAAACTGTTATGAACTACTGTATTATTATTTTTTTGCCCCCCGAACCTGCCCCAAGCCGTTATTCTTCAGTCTAGTTGTGGAGGACACCGCTCACTGGCCCATGTTGGTATTATGATCGTTGTGTTCTGCCCAGCTGCAGTAGTTGGTTGCTGGCCGTGGCTGGCCGCTCACAGTGGCTCTTGCTGGCTGCTGGCCACTCACGCTTGGTACCGCTAGTGGCTCATGGTAGCTCACGGCAGCTCACGCCGGCCACTGGCCACTCACAGCAGCCCAGCTCCAGGTCGAGCCATTGTTCACAGTCTTAGTCGAACTGGCAACCTTGTTGTTCAGAGCTCTCGCTCTTAGCAACTGAGCTATCCGGCTGCCCCCTACTGTGTTTTTTATTGTGAAATATATAGTACATACAGACATGTGAGTAAAGACTGCTTTATTCAACTTAACAAATGGTTTTAAAGTGAGCACCTATGGTTCTTACTGCAAACTTTAGCCCGCCATTACTATGTAGGTCAGAGGTGGTGATGGTGGGCATCCACATCTTGTTTCTGAACCTGGGGGAAGGTATTCAGCATCCCCCCCCATTATGTAGACAGTATTTGTAGGCATTTTATGTATTGTATCAGTTTAAGAAAACTTTTCATAATTTTCTGACAGTTTTATCATATGTTGAGTTTTGTTAAATGCACGTGTTCTTCTCTATTCTGTTAATGGGGGGAGTTATATTGATTCTTTTTTTTTTTTTTTTTTTAACTGAGCCATCCTGCCACCTGTTGGTGGCTCAACGGCAACTCAGCTCGGGCTGGCCTCGAACAGCTGTTGCTCAGAGCTCAGCTCGCACTCTTGAGCGAGCTCTTAACCAACTGAGCCACTCGGCCGGCCCTATATTGATTCTTAATGTCAACTTATTGAGATAATTTACATGCAGTAAAACTTATCCAGTGAATTCTGAAAAATGTATAACTACCCCACAGTCAGTGTGCGGAACACTTTACTCCCTGCCAGAGTTCCCCCATTCCTTTTTGTGAGCCTCTATTCTCAGTTTTTAGCAACCACTGATCTCCTTTCTGTTCTTACACTTTTGCTCCACAGTGTCATGTGTATATATAGTGTCATAGTGTATGTAGACTTTTGCATCTGGGATTTTTCACTTAGTGTAATGCTTTTGAGATCCATTCATATTCTTCGTAGTGCAGTAGTATTCTATTGTGTAGATATACCACAATCTGTTTATTTGTTCACCAGCTGATGGGCATTTGGGTTGTTTCCAGTTTCTGCCTATGTGACTAAAACTGCCGTCACACATGTAGGCCTTTGATAGACACAAGTTTCCATTTTCCTTGGGTAAATAACTAGGAGTGGCATTGCTGGGGCTCATGGTAAATGTATGTTTAACTTTATAAGAAACCGCCAAACTGTTTTCCACATTTTGCGTTCCAACAGCAATGTGTGAGATTTACAGTTGATCCTCATCCTTGCCAGCAGTTGTCAGACTTTTCAATTTTATTCATAGTAGTAGGTCTGTTTCTTTGTGGTTTTAACTTGCAGTTCCCTAATGAATAATGATATAGAGCATATTTTCATGTGTTTATTTGCCATTTGTAGATTTTTTGTGTGAAATATTCATTCATTATTCTGTTGTTTGCCTTTAATCCTTTTGTAATTACTATGTATCTTGCAGGAGATACTTTGTAATTGCACATATCCTGTTTCCCCTCAAACTTTTTTTTTTTGAGGGCAGTGTCATTGGCCCTCATATGTGGGACCGAACCAGGGCCACTGGCTTCCCAAGCCAGCGCTTAACCAGCATGCCACTCTGCCGGCCCTTGACCACTAATTTTAACATCCGTTGGTGGATCGCTGGTAACAATTACTATGGTGTCGTTTAATGGTGATTTTCAATTTCTCTTATTCCTTCCATCTTTATTAATTGGAATTTTTCTGTAAAGAAGGGCTGTCCCTTGTCTCTCATTTATTTATGTATTTATTCAATTTTTATATGAATATGGACTCATGGATTTTTTAAATTATTTGAATTATAGTGCAATACTATCATTATTTATTTTGCTCAAGTTGTTTCAGTGTTAGCCCTGGGGAACTACGTTAGGTTCTGCTTTTATGGGTTATGCCTTTGGTATCATATTAAGGAACTCTGCCTAATCCAATGTCGCAAAGTTGTTTTTTTCCCTCTGATTTCTTCTAGGATACAGTTTTGCATATTACATTTAAGTATGTGATCCATTATGAATTAATTTTTGTATAATGTGTGAGGTATATTTGAGTTTTTATTTTATTTTTTGCATATGGACGTCCAGTTGTTTCAGCACTATTTGTTGGAAAGATTCCTTTTTCCGCTGAGTTACTGTTGCACCTATATGCAAAAATATTTGACCATATTTGTGGGGTCTTTCCTGAACTCTGTTCTAGCCCATTGATTCATATCTGACCTTCATCACCAATACCCCACAGTCTTGATTACTAACTTTATAGGAAGTCTTGAAATCAGGTAGTCTGAGTCTCCCACTCCCCCTCCTCAGCCTCCATTTGTGTCAGTTAGTTATTATTTCTTCCTTAAATATTTTGTGAATGCACAAGTGAAGCCATTTGGGCCTGGAGGTTTCTTTGTAGACGTTTTTTGTTTTGTTTTAGAAAGAGCATTCCCTATTTGATCTTTTTTTTGTTTTTTTAAAGATTTTATTGGGGAATTTGGGGAGGGGAACAGCGTTGGGGAATTGGGGAAGGGGAACAGACAAGTTGCTGTCTTTTTGTTCTTTAGTCTGGTTGCAGAGGATGTTGCTTCACTGGCCCATGTTGGTATCGTCATTGAGCTCTTCCTGGATGAAGCAGATTGATCGCCGGCCTCTGGATGGTCGCTTACCGCGGCTATTGGCAGCTCACGCTGGCTGCCAACTGCTCACGCTGGCTGCCGGCCACTCACTGTAGCCTATGGCAGCTCACTGCAGCAGGGACTGCAGCCTACACCGTCGCCGGGGCTCCCATAGCCCAGCTCCAGGTGGAGCTGTTAGCTGTAGAGGGCAGTGTCACTGGCCCTCATATGTGGGATCTGAACTGGGGCCGCTGGCCTCCCAAACCAGCTCTTAACCAATGCACCACTCGGCCGGCCCTAATCATGTGTTTTTATTGTGTCTTTTAATTATGCTATATAGAGGTTTTTCAGTATTGGTCTTTTCAAAGGACAAGCTCTTGGCTTCATTAGTTTCTCTGTTTTTCTGTTTTCTATGTCATTGATTTTTGCTGTTGTCTGTTTTCTTCTGTTTGCTTTGCATTAAATTTGGTCTTTTTCTAGTTTCTTACAGTAGAAGCTTAGATCACTGATTTGAGACTTTTTTTTTTTTTTAATGTTATAGGGGAACAGTGTGTTTTACCAGGACCCATCAGCTCCAAGTCAAGTAGTCTTTTTTTTTTTTTTTTAAAGATTTTTTTAAATTGGGGAATTGGGGGAGGGGAACAGACAAGTTGCTGCCCTTTAGTTCTTCAGTCTAGTTGCGGAGGATGTTGCTGCACTGGTCCATGTTGGTACTATCATTGCGCTCTTCCCGGATGAGGCAGATGGGTCACCGGCCTCTGGACGGCCACTCACCGCAGCTCTTGGCAGCTCACTCTGGCTGCTGGCCACTCACTGTAGCCTATGGTAGCCCACTGCAGCAGGGGCTGCAGCCTACACCATCAATGGGGCTCGCGCTGCCCATCTCCAGGTAGAGCTGTTGTTCACCATCTTAGCTGTAGAGGGCAGTGTCACTGGCCCTCATATGTAGGATCTGATCCGGGGCTGCTGGCGTTCCAAGCCAGCTCTTTTGTTTTTGTTTTTGTTTTTGTTTTGAGGGCAGTGTTACTGGCTCTCATATGTGGGACCCAAACCAGGGCTGCTGGCATCCCAAGCCAACTCTTAACCACCGCGCCACTCGGCCGGCCCCCAAGCCAGCTCTTAACCAGTGTGCCACTTGGCCGGCCCTCACGTAGTTGTTTCAATCTAGTTGTGGAGGGCGCAACTCAGTGGACCATATGGGGATCAAACCGGCAACCTTGGTGTTAATGAGCACTGCGCGCTAACCAACTGAGTTAACCAGCTGCTCTGAGACTTTTCTTATTTTCTAATAATAGTATTTAATGTATCAATTTCCCTTTAAGCACTGCATTAGATGTGCCCTGCAAATTTTATAATGCTATATTTTGTTAACTTGAGTTGACAGTGTTGTCCAATTTCCTTTGGGATGTCTTCTTTGACCCATGGGTTTATTCAGAAGTGTGTTGTGTCATTTCCAAATATTTGGAGATTTTTCCAGCTTTTTGTTACTGATTTCTAATTTAATTACCTTCGGTTCATTGTATACTGATCATACATTGTATGAGTTTAGTCCTATTTGTTGACATTTATCTTATGGCCAAGAATATAATCTTTATTGGTAGCTCTTTTATATGTCAAGAAAGCCAAGAGCTGGTTCTTTGAAAAGATTAATAAAATTGATAAACGTCTAGCCAAACATCAACAAAAAAAATAAGACACAAGTTTCCAATCAGAAATAAGAGGACCTCATTAAGAATCTTAAAGACATCCCCAAATAAGCATATTGTTAACAAACTTGATAATTTAGAGAAAATTAAACACATATTACCAAACTGACATAAAAAGAAAGAAGAAATCTGAGTAGTACTGTAATTATTAAAGAATTTAATCTATAATTTAAGCCTTTTGATAAATTAAACTCCAGGCCTACATAGCTTCCTTGAGAAATTCTTAACAAAATATTTAAATAAAAAGTAATACCAGTCTTACACAAACTTCCACACAACAGACAATAATGGAAAAGTTCCAAGTGATTTTATAAGGCCAGTATAGCCCCGATACCAACACATGAAATAGACATCATAAGAGGAAAATTCTAGCCAATATCTCTCATAAACAAAGACACAAAAACCTTAAATAATATAGTAGGAAATGGGTCCAACAGTATAGACATCATGACCAAATAGGTTTATCTCAGAAGCCAAGAACTGGCTATAGATTGGTCTACCTGAGAAGGGATTAAAGCGGGAAGGGAGTAACAAAGTGAGGAGATCCAAGGGCGGTGAAGGGAGTTTTGGAGTTTATGGAGAAAAGAGGTAAATGAGGTGAGGAGAGATTTTGGGAAAAGATATATACATGTGCGCGCACACACAGGATTTTACAAAGTTTTGTTGTGTATTATACTATGTATATGTAATACCCTTTTTTGCTGCTTTCTCAAATCTATCACTTTTTTTTATTTAAAGATTTTTTTGGGAATTGGGGAAGGGGAACAGACAAGTTGCTGTGCTTTTGTTCTTCAGTCTAGTTGTGGAGGACGTCACTTCACTGGCCCATGTTGGTATCGTCCTTGCGCTCTTCCCAGGTGAGGCAGTAGCTCTGCGGATATGGATGGCTGCTCTCGGCGGCTCACGAAAGCTCTCACCAGCTGCCAGCCAACCCCACTGCAGCCTACGTTGTTGCTGGGGACTCACAGCAGCCGACCTCCAGGTGGAGCTGTTGTTCACCATCTTAGCTGTAGAGGGCGCAGCATCACTGGCCCTCTTGTGGGATCCAAACTGGGGCCCTGCTGCTCAGAGCTATTTTTTTTTATTGGGGAATAGCCATGGTCATTGGTTACACATTGCTTTCGTGCTATAATGGCATAATTGACTTTATTTAAGGAGGGGCTCAGCTCACATGACCCATGCGGGGATTGAACCAGCAACCTTGATGTTACCAGCACCATGGTCTAACCAACTGATCTAACTGGTCACCCCAAAAAGACAGGATTTAATGGCTCAGTTACAGTCAGATGTAGGGATGTACCAATGTTCCGTTAACCATTCCTTTAGTATTGAACATTTAGGTATTTCCCATGGCTTTGCTAAAATAATTAATGTTGAAGTTAATAACTTGATTATTCATTTCTCCAGCGTCTTTGCATGTTTAACTATTTTTTTTTTTTTTGAGGGCAGTGTTACTGGCCCTCACATGTGGGACCCGAATCGGGGCCACTGGCTTCCCAAGCCAGCGCTTAACCACCACACCACTCTGCCGGCCCTTCATGTTTATTTCCATAAGAAGAATTATTGGATTGAAAGTTATCAAATTTTTGATATATATTCAAAAGTCAAAAGCAATTGTTTGAACTTACTAATAATTTTACGCCGAGTAAATATGGCCAGGGCACGGCTTGAAGGTTATAAAGTCTTTTAAACAGAGAAGGTCAATTTGATATTAATCGTCTCTAATCCCTTGTTTTCATTTTTTTTGTTTTTTTTTGAGGGCAGTGTCACTGGCCCTCATATGTGGGACCGAACCGGGGCCACTGGCTTCCCATGCCAGCACTTAACCACTGTGCCACTCGGCCGGCCCTCTCATCCCTTGTTTTCAGACAGTAGCTGACCAGAAGTATCAGAGATGAGAGCCTCATTATGGAGTTGCATGATAATCTTACCAGATTCTAATATTCAAGAAGTTTTTCTTTTCGTCTGATTATATGTGTTCCTTTCTTGTAGAATAGAGATTCTTCATCCCTTTTTTTTTTTTTAATATATTTTAAATTGGGGAATTGGGGGAGGGGAACAGAGTTGGGGAACTGGGAAGGGGAACAGACAAGTTGCTGTCCTTTTGTTCAGTCTAGTTGTGGAGGACATCACTTCACTGGCCCATGCTGGTATTGTCATTGCGCTCTTCCCACTCTCTGTAGCCTATGGCAGCCCACTGCAGCAGGGGCTGCAGCTATGCGTTCCCCGGGGACTCTCAGCAGCCCAGCTCCAGGTGGAGCTGTTGTTCACCATCTTAGCTGTAGGGGGCAGTGTCACTGGCCCTCATATGTGGGATCTGAACCGGGGTCGCTGGTGTCCCAAGCCAGTTCTTAACCAAAATGCCACTTGGCCGGCCTTCTTTGTCCCGTTTTGATTTTTATATTTCAGAGTGGAGTTTTTATTGGTTTGCTCTGTGTTTTTCTCTTTTCTAGACTGAATAGTATAATAATGAGGAATTATATTTGTATTTTGTTTTACTTGTTATGCAGCGTGTGTGTGTGTGTGTGTGTGTGTGTGTGTGTGTGTGTGTGTGTGTGTAAAATTTCACTTACTCTCTATGGATCCCTGATGGACAAATATCTGTATTTACAAAAGAAAAAAATGGGACGCTATTGCCTACGTAACTTAGTGAAGTGGTAGAACTGGGCCACAAACCCAGGGTTTCCAGTGTATTATCTGTTATAGTATAAAGTGCTAATTAAGGCTACAGATTCTAGAGCTGGAGTGCTTGGCTTCAGAACATGGCTGTCATTATTAGCTTTTGGGAAAGTTTCTTACCTCTGCCTCAGTTTATTCATCTGCACAGCGGGGACAGGAATAGTACCTACGTCATAAGGTTGTTATGAGGGATAAGTGAATTAGTATGTATAACATGTGTAGAAGACTGACATGAAATAAGTATTTAGTGAGTGTTAGGTATTGTTACTGTGACAGTTTTACCACTTCCACATCACAGTTTGCTTTGATTTCCAGGGCCAGACAGCCGGTAGTTTGTTTTTCTTTCCAGGAGCAGTTTGTCTGGAGATTCTGGTGATGTTCTTGGTTTATTTGCAGAAGAGCAAGACAATGAAGAAAGTGAGAAAAAGCAAAAGAAGAAGAAGGGTACAAAGAGGAAACGAGATGGGAGGGGTCAGGAAGAAGGAGTGTGTGACCTGAAGCTGGATGATGTACTGGACCGCACCCTGGAGGATGGCGCCAAGCAGCACAACCTGACGGCCGTCAACGTGCGGAACATCCTCCACGTAAGTAATGCCTGCGAGTTCTGGGGAAGCAAATGAGGAAGCCCCAGAAGCCCTGGACTCCTGCTATGTGACTGACTTGGCTTGTGAGTTACCTGTGGCAAAACATTTCACATTTCAAGATAGCTTTCTCTTTACACTCAGCACGAGTTTGGAATCTGAACACATGTTAAAGAACTTAACTGGGAAGGTAAACTGTTCTCTGCTTCCTTTCACTGATTTGACTGCTTAGTGTATTGTTTAGCACAGTCAGGACTAACATTCACACTAGATTTACAGTTTTGTGGGTTAATACGTCTGAAAAAGATGCCCAGTGAGCAGTTTAGAGTACTTTGCACATATGCAAATACTGTTCTTTGCAATGTAGCAACACAGCTATTTACAAAGCCTTTGTTGTTTATTACTGTTTCTCTTAAGCATCTAGTACCTTCAGAATCTCTCTTTATGTGAGCCAGTCCTGTTCCCCATAGCAGCTAATGAGATTGGTCTGTTTGCTGCTGCATTGTTTGGCGACTCCTTTGTCCTTTGTGCCTTTGTCCACAACTTGCTTCTTTGCATTCAGTTCCCCTGCATCACCCCAATCTGAAGCTGTTTGAGTATCTAGCAGAAGTACAGAGACATGAGTATTATCTAGATGACACAGCTTTGTTGCATAAAGTGAAATTTCATCTTTCTCCAGGAAGTAATCACAAATGAACATGTGGTAGCAATGATGAAAGCAGCCATCAGTGAGACGGAAGATATGCCAATGTTTGTGAGTAATCCATTTGTCATAGAACAAAACTACCTATAAATTGGCTACGTGTAGCAGATCACTGGGGAGTCTGTAAATAGTCTGACAGTTGGGGGCCAGGGTAGCGTCTCAAAACCCGAGGATCACACAATGATTGTTATTGACTCGTTTCTTCTCATTTTCCCCTCCTTAGGAGCCCAAAATGACACGCTCTAAACTTAAGGAAGTGGTGGAAAAAGGAGTGGTGGGTGTTCTGTTTTTTCTTTATTTGTTTAGCTTGGTAAATAAGCTCCAATTTCAGGTTATTTGTAGGGAAAACATACAGGAAAGATTTATTGTTTGCCTCTTTAAAGAAAGATTTGTAAAAAACAAGTAGAGATGGAATATATGAAATCATTATTGGAGTTTATTTTTATTTTAGTTGATGTGGAATTATTCGTTTTTGGAGGTACTAGATAAAGAACCATTTGGAATGGTTGAAAGCAATGAGAGGTCAGTTTTTTATTCCTGTGATAAGATATGAGCAGTGTTAAGAGTAGTGTTTTTCAAAGTGTGTCTGAGGGACTACTTGGGTCGAGATCGCTGTGGTGTGGGGTCCCTCAGGAATGCGCATTACAAGTGCACATTCTTGGGCTAACCCCAGATCTAGGAATCGGGACCCGTGGGTGGGCCCGGGACTGTGCATCGTTGAAAACACAGTTGTTCCTTGTTTTGCACTGTATGAGAACCACTTAGGACTTCTGAAGGGTTCTGGTGCAGTGAGGCCTCTGATGCTTGGCACCCTGTTATATCCTGCTTAACAAGCACCTGTCCAGTGTGTGCTTACCTTCTGTGACAAGGCAGGTGATAGTTCTGCAGGGGCCCGTTCTATCTCAGATAGCAAGGAAGATGGACCCCAAATGCATATTGTCGTTTTTGTCTGTCTGGTTCTGTTCCTTGCAACCTAAGAGAAGAAATAAATCTGTTCCTCTTCCACATGACCTTTCCTCTACTTGGAGAAAACTAGTATGTCTTTTTGTAACATTTTTTCTTCTGAATGTTTGTTATTGGATGTTTTGAAAGACCGTTTGTTATTGGTCTTTATGTGACAAGTCTTTGAATACCTTCGCCAATCTGCCCCGCTTCTTTTGAATGTGCCTAGTTTGTCTGTATCCTTTCAAAACAGTGGCTAATGTGGAATCTACTGCCCAGATGCGCTTTAGCTAGTACAAGTGAGGTTATCCCTTCAGCGTTCCAGATACCGTATTCCTCTTAATGCAGTCTAAGGTTGCACTGGTTTTTTTTTGACAGCCACATCAGTTTTCTTGTTTAATCGACTAACTCAGGTTGCATAGAGTGAAATGTATCTCTCCAGGGAGTACACAAATGGACATAGCGATGGTGAAAGCAGCCATCAGTGAGACAGAGTTTATATGAATACTCTATATATCTCTCTGACATATATGTCTCTTTGATATATAGAGTATAAGTAACATTAATTTCATATTTGATTTGCAAAAAAAAGACCAAGGAGATCCACCTCAGGCTCTGGATTATGTTTCCCAGCCCTGAATACAGGTGTAGAGAAGCTGGAGGACCAAAGACTAGTTCGTGTGGGTGAGCAAGGATTAGAGTCCAGACCTCCTGCTTCTTACGGCTTAATAGACTGACTCCAGCATACTTTCTGGTGGGTTTGGCAGTAGGGAAACTGACTGGTTCAGAAACAGACACAGGAAAGGGGTATGAACCTGATCACATAAGCCCCTGTCCCTCCCACTGGGCCTCCCTACACAGAGCGAGATAAAAGGCCGGAATGTGTCAGGGCTGAGATGTGGAGAACCCGAGCTTCTTGTAGATACAGCCCAGCCTTGATTGTGTTCGTGAGAGGATTCCGATCGGGTCAAAGTGAAGTGGTCAAGAAATTATACACTGCAACAGCATTTGTAAGCAGTGTGTGGGAGATTTAAAAAATTGTTTACAAAACACCCTCCCCCACAACTCTGTTGTTTCATAACATACAAAAGGTTGAAAGAATTTTAGTGAATCTAGATTCTACCCAGAGTTAACAGTTGAAAAATTTTGCCATGTTTGCTTTATATCTCTTTATCTCTATTTTTTTTTTCCTATGCTATTTGAAAATAAGTTGTGGACAACTTGACACTGATGTCAAAAGACTACTATATCACCTGTAATATCTTAGGTTTGTCTAGTATTGTAGTTTACAAATAGATTTCACATTCATTATTCCATGTGAACCCAAGCTGTGATACAGAGTAGGTAAGACAAGTCCTTGCTCCATTTGTGGATGATACAGAGTCTTACTGGGGTTAAGGCAGAAATGCTAGTGATGGAAATGGAGTCTTCTCCCCTTTCTTCTGTCAAGCACTGACAAATATTAGTAAGTATACCCTCTGGTAATCAATACCCTTAGCTCACTGCAGCTTGCTTTAGGTAGACGGCTCTTTGTGATGGTAAAGAGGAATAAAAAATGCAAAACAGCCTATTTCAATTAAGAGAATGTAATTATTTATATTCTTTGTTGGTAGGTAATTCCAACATGGAATATTTCACCAATTAAGAAGGCCAATGAAATTAAGGTAAACTTGGAAGAGGTAATTATTACTGTTTTCCAGAAAGACTTCATCAGTTTTGAAATCTGAATGCTTCCTTTCTGTTTGTTAACATTTTTGGGGACTTTGAATTTAAACTTTTAAAATTCCAGCTTTGGTTTTTCCTTTCCTGTTACTCTCCGATTTGACTCTCTTGCTAGAACCCTCTTGAGCTCCTGTTTTGCTTCTTGTGCTCTTAGATTTTTCTCTCCCGCTCTGCCTTTTCCCTGTATTTTCTACATCCATACGACTTGTGTTTCCTATTTCTTCATTTCTTTCTGGAATTGTACTTGTATAGCCTCCTCAGTTCGTGGATATCCACCTTGAAGAAGAAGATTCGTCAGATGAAGAGTACCAGCCGGATGATGACGATGAGGATGAGACTGCTGAGGAGGTGAGTGGTGGCTGTGGGAATTTAACCAGGAACACAGACCAAGTGGCCCAGCGAGGCCTGAGTGATGTCATTTGTCCTGTAGAGAGGACTGAGACACAGTTCTTTGAGCCTCTGTACTGTTGCCTGTAGCTATAGTTCATTTTCATCACTGTGATAGTCATGTGTTCTCTGACTTGTTCGTGAAAGGATTTTAAATGAATGCCTTACCGTTTTGCACAGTTTGCAGTACTGGTAAGCATAGTGACCTGATCCCTGGTCCCACCTTCAGAATAGTAAGCTCCTGTTTCAGTTGTATTGCTCTTGCTCTGACTGACTGAATGACTGACATTTTGTGATTCATTCTTCTGGGATACTTCAGACTCAGTGGAACGAGATAGAGGCATGAATATAAAAGTGAATGGGATTTGTTTTGTAGAGTTTATTGGAAAGTGATGTTGAAAGCACGGCTTCGTCTCCACGTGGAGCAAAGAAATCCAGATTGAAGCCGTCTTCTGAGATGACTGAAACAGATGAGGAGAATAATGGCATATCAGAGGTAAATCTGCATCATATGGAAGAAATAAGTTATAACTGTATAAGTAAATACTTATCCATGATTCTGAGCTGTCACTCTTTGCCAAACACGATTCAAGAGCAATCATCATGCCCTTATCTTCTTGGTGTTTTTGATTGGTTATAACTGTTCAGCAAAGTCTTCTAAGTCAATGAACATTTAAGAGAATACAGAACTCAGTGATAGGGAGAAAGCATTTTTGAATTCTCATTAAGGGGCCAAATACGAGTGACTAGCAGAGTTTCTTCTCTTCTGCCCTTCCTTTTTTTCATACCTGTTCTCTAATACTGTCCTAAAGCCATTTTTATTAGATTTCCCACTTTAGGTAACTTAAGTAGTGTCTTGTTGGCTTCATTGGAAATAGCATGAAATGTAGTTAGATCAATACAAGTATACTTGACAGTGCCCTTGTTTTTATGTCTCTTTATCTGGATGGGAAGAGAAAGATCACTAGCACATGAAAGATGTGCCTCTCTCTCCCCCCTTTTTTTTCTGTTTTTTTCCTCTTTCCCCCCTCCTCCCTTTTATTTTTTTTTTACGTACTTGCGTCTTTCCATTAGGCTGAGAAAGTCGGCACACCTGCCATCAGGCACATCAGTGCTGAGGTGGTGCCCATGGGGCCCCCGCCCCCGCCGAAGCCCAAGCAGACCAGGGACAGTGCTTTCATGGAGAAGTTGCACGCCGTGGATGAGGAGCTGGCTTCCAGTCCGGTCTGCATGGATTCTTTCCAGGTAAACACGTATCTCTAAATTGCTGAGGAAGTCAAATGTAGTAATTTAGTTGTTGCTCAAGTTGGGAAGGGAGAGGGAAAGATACTAAATTCTGCTATAATAAATAAGAGCCATGAAATTGTAGGTCTTTGATACTCTTATTTGGTTTGTGCTATTTTATTGTGAAAGTGGCAGCTCCTAACGAAGGAATAAGATATGTGATAGAGAGCATTTTTGAATGTGGAATGTAGGAACAACCATCAGCCAGATCCCCCAAATATTAACTCTTACCACAATTGCCTTATTCTCTCCCTACACACAAATTTTTTTTCCTGCATCACTTTAGAGTATGTTGCAGTCATGATGTTACAAATTTCCTTTGAATTAAGGTGTGCCAAGAGAGGAAATAGAGAAATCTGTTAGGAGTTTGTTGCAGTTAGTCAAGGGAGGACTTTCTGAATAAATCTACCTATTCACTACAACCCTGTCCAAATCTCAGCTGCTTTTTCTTTTTTGTAGAAATTGCCAAGCTTATCCTAAAATTCATATGGAAATGCAAGGAAACCAGAATAGCCAAATCAATCTTAAAAAATAACAAGAGTTGGGGGGCCGGCCGAGTGGCGCATTGGTTAGGAGCCGACTTGGGACGCCAACTCGGAGCAGCGGGGTCCCGGTTTGGATCCCACATATGAGGGCCAGTGACACTGCCCTCTACACCTAAGATGGTGAACAACAGCTCCACCTGGAGCTGGGCTGCCTTGGGTTGCTGGTGACAGCATATGCTACAGCCCCTGCTGCAGTGGGCTGCCATAAGCTACAGTGAGTGGCAGGCAGCCAGCGTGAGCAGCCTGCAGCCGGCTGAGCTGCCCAGAGCTGTTATGAGCAGCTGTCCAGAGGCTGGCGACCCATCTGCCTCACCTGGGAAGAGCTAAATGATAATACCCACATGGTCCAGTGAAGCAGTGTCCTCCACAACTAGACTGAAGAACAAGAGGACAGCAACTTGTCTGTTCCCCTTTGGAGTCTATACTTCCTGATTTCCAAAGTTATTACACAGTTACAGTAACCAAGACAGCCTGGACTGGCCTGAGAACAGATCAATAGAACAGGATTCAGAACCCCAAAGTAAATCCTTATATTTGTGATCAGTTGTGTTTTTTGGTTTTTTTAAGAGGATTATTGAAAAAAGGATTATTTTTTTATTTTATTTGAAGGCAGTGTCACTGGCCCTCTTGTGGGACCCGAACCGGGGCCACCAGCATCCCAAGCCAGCTCTTAACCACCGCACCACTCGGCCGGCCCTGGTCAGTTGTGTTTTGATAAGCATGCCAATGCCACCTAACAAAGAGAATAGTCTCTCCAACAAATGGTGCTGGGACAATTGGAAATTCACATGTAAAAGTATCAGGTTGGACCCTTACCTTAAACCATACACAAAAAATAACTCAAAATAGATCATTGTTACACCTGAAACTAATAAAATAATATTGAATTTCAACTGTAACTAAAAAAAAAAAAAAAAAAAGAAATAAAAAAATAAGTGACACTCCTGAGAAACTCTTTCCGGTGTCTCCGCTCCTTCTTTCTTTCTCTTTCTTTTCTTTTTTTTTTTCCTCGCTGATTCCGTCCCACCCGAGGGAACCCCTGGACTCCGCGGAGGCTGGACCCTCGCAATGCCACTTCCCAAGTACCTACCTGACTTGTCCACTTGGAAATCTCAAAGCTACCTTAGAAGGGCAGTATCACTGGCTTTCATATGTGGGATCCAAACCGCGGCTGCTGGCGTCTTGAGGCAGCTCTTAACCACTGCGCCACTCAGCCGGCCCTCTTTCCATACTCTTAAAATTTCTCTGGGCAAAGGGCTCTCCTCATGCAGACTCCATCAAAATTATTTACCTCCTCCCTCCCCAACTCCAGACTGGAGCCTGGCAAAGCAAAACTGGAACACGGTCATCTCTCTGTTTCCCTTTCTTACCTACCTCCTCATTCTTCTTCCCCTTTTCACTTGGGTGAGGAAATACAGGCTTATTTTTTACGTTTCCTAATTTATATCCTTGTTCCATAAAGCATGTCTATGCCTAGTGGGCATAGCTATCTTTATGTATAGTAGAACTCTATGATTTAAGCTTAGTTCTTAACATGCTAAAGAGCTAGACAAAGGAATTTGGTAAATATTCTTTCAAGAGAAAAAAATAAAAAAATAAAAAAATAGATCACTGATTTAAATGTAAGAGCTAAAACTGTAAAACTCTTAAAAGAAAACATGGGAGTAAATCTTTGTAACCTTGATTCTGCAGTGGTTTCTTAAATATATCACCAAAAGCACAAGTGATGAAAATATAGGTACATTGGACTTATCAAAAGAAAAAACCTGTGTTTCAAAGGATGCCATCAAGAAAGTGAATACAACCCATAGAATGAGAGAAAATAATTGCAAATCACGTATCTGATAAGGGACTTGTATCCATAATACCTAATGAACTCTTATAACTCAACAATAAAAAGACAACCCAACTTGAAAATGGGCAAGGGACAGATGGGAGGGCGTTCAAGGAATGGATAAAAAAGGAGGAATAAAAACAGTCATGGTGATGCAAAGTACAGCACAGGGAATATAGTCAATAATATTATAATTATTAATATGTAAGGTGCCAGGTGGGTACTACTTATCAGGGAATCACTTCATAAGTTATATACATGTCTAACCACTATTCTATACATCTGAAACTAATATTTTATATATCAACTGTAATGGAAAAATTAAATTAAAACAATTTTTTAGAAATGGGTGAGGAATATGAATAGACATTTCTCCAAAGAAGATACACAAATGGCCAGTAAGCACATGAAAAGATGCTCAGTGGGGTCGGCCGAGTGGCTCAGTTGGTTGAGAGCTCACTCAAGAGTATGAGCTGAGCTCTGAGCAACAGCAGTTTGATGCCCAGCCTGAGCTGAGCTGCTCTTAAACTGCCAACAGGTGGCAGGATGGCTCAGCTAGAAAAAAAAAAAAGATGCTCAGCATCATTAGTCATTAGGACAATGCAAATCAACACTATAAGGGAATACCACTCCACACCCACGAGGATGCCTATTATAAAAACCATCTTCAGGGCCGGCCGAGTGGCGCGGTGGTTAAGCGCTGGCTTAGGAAGCCAGCAGCCCCAGTTTGGATCCCACATATGAGGGCCAGTGACACTGCCCTCAAAAAAAAAACCATCTTCAGTGATAAGTGTTGGCAAGGATGTGGAGAAATGTGGAACTCTCAGACATTGCTGGTAGGAACAGAAAATGGTGCAGTTACTTTGGAAAATGGTTTGGTAGTTCCTCAGAAAGTTAAACATATGAGCCAGCAGTTGCACTTGAAGAGGACTGAGCATTTATGTCCATGTAAAAATGTGTACACAGGTGCTCACAATAGCATAATTCAATAGCCCCAAAGTGAAAACAACTCAAATTTTCATCATGTGATAAATGAATAAACCAAAAATGGCATATCTGTATAATGAAATGTTATTGTGCAATGAAAAGGATGGAAGTATTGATAGGAAATGGATCAACTTTGAAAACATTAAGCTAAGTAAAGGGAGCCAGAGAGAAAAGGCCTCATATCGTGTGGTTCCATTTATATGAAGTAGCTGCCTAAGCAGATTAGTGGTTGCTGGGGACTGGGTGCTGGGAGGATGGGATTTCTTTTGGGGATGATGACAGTGTTTGGAGTTACTGTGGATGGCCACACAGCTCTCCATGTAGCAAAATCCACTCCATTTTATACTTCCAAAGGATGGATTTTATGGTATATAGATTATATCTTAATATAGCGATAGCAAATGTTCCTGAAATGTTACTTTTAAAACTGATGTCATTGTCCTTAAAGTTTCTTGAAGAATAATAATCTCCAGTTGTTTAGAGAAGAGACCTGTGGTTTAGCTGACAAAAGAAGCATGCAGGATACGATGAGGTTTGAGGCATTTGAAAACTTTAGTGACATGCTCAGTGACATGTTTCTGTTTCTTCATTGGCCAGCCCATGGATGACAGTCTCATTGCATTCCGAACCCGTTCTAAGATGCCTCTGAAAGATGTTCCCCTCGGGCAACTGGAGGCAGAGCTCCAGGCTCCAGACATCACCCCAGACATGTACGACCCCAATACAGCAGATGATGAAGACTGGAAGATGTGGCTCGGGGGGCTCATGAATGACGATGTGGGGAATGAAGGTCAGTGGTTCTGTGGACGTTTATTGTCTGCTCTGTCCCTTCCCTCTCTCTGGTTGCGTTTTCATTAGTTACAAGTGTAAAGAAAGGTTAATTGAATTGAATTTTGTATTTAACCAACAATTTACTTTAGATCAATAGTTCAATTCCTCGCCCCCCCATTTTTTTGGTAAAGAATCTTTTTGGGAGTCTTTTGAATGCTAAGAACTCTCCCCTGAACATAAATGCACACATAATTTTATATACCAGTTCTTGAGATGCATTGACTCAAAGACTCTTGTGTTAGTTGAGGTTCTCTATGATGTTGTAAATGAAAGAATACTAACTCCCAACTTGCAGGTCAGATGAAGCCAGACTTTACAAGGGGCAGAAAAACCTGCAGTGAAATTGAGGCACTGTCCAGGCCCTTCTTCTCTCTATATAACTGTAATTTCTCTCTTTTTTTTTTTGTCAGTCGGCTCCATTCTCAAACCTGTTTTTTCCTATAAGGCTAGAACTGTGGTCATAAGCACATCGTTTTCTTCTTGCTTTGTCCCCACATCAGAAGGACTCGCTCCTACAGGCTCCACTGTGAAAAAGCCAGGAGAATAACTCAGACTGGCGTGGTCTGATCACATGCTTAGGGAGACGGAAACACTATCGCTTCTCTCCAATAACTGCCTAACCCAACCACGCTGTTCTGTGAGGTGCTGCCAATCCCAGGATTCCATTCTGACACAGTCTCTCTGTGAATCCCATGCATGGAGTCTTGGGATTGGCAGCACCTCACAGAACAATGTGGTTGGATCAGGCAGTTATTCGAGAGAAGCGATAGTGTTTCTAGAAGTGAGGAAGGAGTAGTGATCAGACAAAAACAGTGTTGACTGCAGTCATACCTAGTGTGAGAATCCCTCCACAACCCTTATTGCTTTAGAATATAGGCAAATTTCTTACTTTTGAAATAAACTTTATTAAAGTTGTCTTTGGTGATTTTTTGAAAGTGTACTGTTGTGGAAATCAGGCGTCTTTCATCATTTTGTGCAATACATCTCTGTAGTTTTTGAAGATAAAATGAGATTGACTTTGTGTGTAATGATCCCAGACAATCCACACTCTTTTGATGGAATTGGGGCAATTTTGTTATTATTGTTTCCTTTTGACTTTCTTCAGTGGGAGTGAACAGAATGTTATTATTAGTTGTGTTATGGAGGAGTCACATGTTTTCCAAAAATTTATTTAACTGAACCAAGGTCAAGGTCTTGCATTTTATGTGAGCAGAGTCATCCACTATCTGTCTCATTTTAATCTGAAGCTAATTCATTGCTCTTATTTCTGGATCAGATCTGTCCTATCAAATCTAATTACAGACAACCTACACAGCCTGTCTTTATTCTTTCCCTGTCTGCTGAGAACAACCACCATAAGATTATATGTTGAAAAGTAGGGCCGGCCTAGTGGCGCGGTGGTTAAGCGCTGGCTTGGGAAGCCAGCGGCCCCGGTTCGGTCCCACATATGAGGGCCAGTGACACTGCCCTCAAAAAAAAAAAAAAGTATAATGCTTTAAGATGAATAGGAGAACATGTAGTGTGGATGGAAATAGAACAAGTAAATGTTTGGGTAGGTAAAGCTAGGAATAACTGGAAAAATGAATGAAAGAAAAGAAATAATCCTTGAATGTACCTTATAAAGCTGTTAATAATTATATTGTACATCGTTTGGCAAATGTTTCTCAAGTCCTTTCCT
Organism: Aselliscus stoliczkanus; assembly: GCA_033961575.1. NCBI lineage: Eukaryota > Metazoa > Chordata > Mammalia > Chiroptera > Hipposideridae > Aselliscus > Aselliscus stoliczkanus. The sequence continues at coordinate 107,285,618 of CM066739.1, read as the reverse complement.
CTTATAAGTCGTTGTACTAAGGCTCCATGAGAGAGAAAGGCGCATAATTGTTGTATGAGTGTTGCCTGGCCCACTGTTAGATGCACAGTGCATTTCAGGTGAATGAAGGTGAATAAGCTCAGATATGCCGTAAAAGTGGCATAAATACTGTTCTAGAAGAGGGAGGAAGAGTTCTTGTTCAGGATGATCAGAGGAGGTGGTGACTGAGATGGACCTTTGAGAGAGATTTGACAACAGTGACTGCGAGAGGGGAGGCAGTTGGGTGGAAGTAATGTGAGGTACTCCATATTATGGATTCTGTATGCTGTGTCCTCCCAGGAGTTTCATTTTCTGAATTACATACATGCTTGGTGGAAAGAAATCAAATATGGTCAGTCTTCACTTAATGTCATTGACAGGCTTTGGGAGTTTAAGTGAAATGACCTATAACGAAACCAGTTTTACTATACACTAATTGATATGAACAAGAGTTAAGTTCTGGTGGCATCACATCAACATAATAATGACATGATTGTGGTTGAAGGAAATGGAGTTATTCGAGAATTTCCTGTATTATATATTGAAAACTAAAGCCCCTCCCATGGTGATAGTTTCATACCCCAGAGGGATCACTGATAATATTTCTTTTTTCCACATTTTTTTTTTTTTGAGGGCAGTGTCACTGGCCCTCATATGTGGGACCCGAACCGGGGCCGCTGGCTTCCCAAGCCAGTGCTTAACCACTGCGTCACTGAGCCGGCCACTGATACTTTGATGTGCATCTTTTAAGAGTTTTCAAATCTGAAGTTACCTTTTAGTTTACCACATTAGTGTAGAAGAAGAATTTTAGTCCTAAATTTAAATTGAGAACTTTCCCCCAAACATTTAGAAAAGACAGATAACAAGTGAGTTAGTATGAATCTTGGCACTTTTCTTTTTTTCCACCCACCCTCCATGGCAGTAGTGCTAATGAGCAACAGAATGCACAAGCTTGTATGAGGGGAAGAAGATGAAGTTTGAACTTGAGTCATCGTAATCGGCAACTGGTGTGTTATCCGATTAGACTTTCTGATGGGAGTCTAGGTTTCTGGCTTTTTCATTACTCACCCCTTGGAGAATGTGATGAAAGCTATGTAGCCTCGTCAGAAAACTGTACATATCTACATACATGGAATTTTTTTCAGGATTTGTAAATCGCTTTCATTTACTGACACTTCATTTATTGACACTTCTTTCTACCAACCCACCCCAGGGCCCATGACACCAAGGCTCAAATCTCTGCAGAAAGAAATGAACAGGGACATAGGTATTTCCATCCATTTTGTAGAAATCTTCAAAAAATTCATTGTGCCCAGTGGTACAGAAGCAGTTTGTCACACTGCTAGATTACAACCCAGTTTTGTAGTCCAGGAACATGGCTGAATTGTAGAAGTCTCGGGACATTAAAGCATTTTAAAGATGAATATGACTCTTCATAAGCAAGCTCTGCATTTTTGTCCTCAGACCTAAGCTGAGACAAAATTTTTTAGTAATGAAGTCACGTTCTTGTAGTTTCATCAGTGGCAGCAGCTTCAGCAGCCCGACGTTCATCACTTTGGTTGGGAGAGCTGAGATGGTAGCTGTGGCGGGGGGCCAGGTAGTATTGGCTCTCAGGGATTTGGGAGTCCATGGCAGAGTTTCTCATCATATGGTCCCTAGAACTTGCCCCACAGTCAAAACGTGTAAGGTGAGTGCTGGGTGGTGGTAATTAAAGATGCAGCTTCCAGGGCCTCCCTCATGGCCACTGAATCAGCAGCTGATGGGTGTGGCCTAATGATCTAATTCTTTTTTGTTTTGTTTTGTTTTTTTTGAGGGCAGTGTCACTGGCCCTCATATGTGGGACCCGAACCGGTCCCACATATGCATTTAACCACCACGCCACTCGGCCGGCCCTAATTCTTTATATTTTAAAGATTGGAGACTACCAGTCTGGGAGAAGTTAGAATGTATCATAAGGGGTGATTGAGGAATAATGGTTAGTGGAGAGGGTAAAAAAAATCTTCAAAATTCAGTATTTTTGTTTGTTTGCTTTTGGGACAGATTCAAAAGAGAACATAAAGCCAACAGCTGGGGTAGGTGTGGACCCCAGACCTACTAGCTTAATTTACTGTGCTGGTAAATAGGAAACGATGCTAGCTAGAGAGGGCCTAATGCCACACTTGATCCATATGCTGGTCTATTTTTGTAGCATTACATGGTGAACTATTTTCACATGTTCCTAATACCATCTGCTCTGCAGGGTATTAAAAGTGAGAATCCCGTGCATTGGAGGGATATCCCAAACTGATACCAGCTGAGATCCTGATATTGTTAATCATTCAAAAAAGTAAGTGGACTCTGAGGGCGTGTTCCACAACCAAAGTGCTGAAAGCTAAGCAGAACTCAGGAAACCATTCTATTTTTTTTTTTTTTTTTTTTTTTTGAGGGCAGTGTCACTGGCCCTCATAAGTGGGACCCGAACCGGGGCCGCTGTCCTCCCAAGCCAGCACTTAACCGCAGCGTCACCCGGCCGGCCCCAGGAAACCATTCTAAACGATTTTCAACATGTTTGCCAAATGGGTTTTCTGAAAATACTGGCTGACACATTTATGTGTTGTGGACAGAAGCTGTCTGTTACAGTTCTTGCAACCAAATGACTGGGGGTCCCGCCCCTCATACGCTGCCTACATGTTACAGGCCCTACAGAGCTTTCCTCATTCCCTAGTGTTTGAAGAGAACCTACTGGGAAGAGACTTACAAGGAAAAGTACCTGAGGATTAAAGAAGTTTTACTGGAGAGATAAACCCACAAATGGATGAAAAAGACGTGACATTTAAACAGCCATATATAGGGCCGGCCGAGTGGCGCATTCGTTGAGAGCTGGTTTTGGGATGCCAGCGGCCCGGGTTCGGATCCCACATATGAGGGCCAGTGACAGTGCCCTCTACAGCTAACAACAGCTCCACCTGGAGCTGGGCTGTGTGAGTCCCGACAGTGGTGTAGGCTGCAGCCTCTGCTGCCATGGGCTGCAGTAAGTGGCCGGCAGCCAGCATGAGATGCCAGTAGCCGCGGTGAGCGACCATCCAGAGGCCGGCAATCGATCTGCTTCATCTGGGAAGAGCGCAATGCTGATACCAACATGGGCCAGTGAAGCAACATCCTCCACAGCTAGACTGAAGAGCAAAAGGATAGCAACTTGTCTGTTCCCCTTCCCCGATTCCCCAATGCTGTTCCCCTCCTCCAATTTCCCAATTTAAAAAAAGAAAAAATAAATAGCCATGTATAAACAGTGCGAATTAATGTTTTGGAAACTGAGTATTAACTTGTAATAAAGGATATCAGGTTAGGGGTGCCATTTAGCTCAGGTTATTAGAGCATAGGCTCATAACACTAAGGTTGGGGGTTTGATTCCCACACAGGCCAAGGAGCTGCGCCCTCCACAACTAGATTGAAACAATTACTTGACTTGGAGCTGATGGGTCCTAGAAAAACACACTGTTCCACAATAAAATTTCTTTAAAAAAAAAAATGATACCAGGTTAGATTGGGGTTAGTCAGTACAGATTTTCCAATGATTGTGAGCCAAAAATGTGTGTGTGTGTATATTCATTTTTAATGAAAGATATTTTATTATGAAAAAAATAAAACATCATAGAAGAGTACAAAGTACCGAGTTCTATTCTTCAGTCTGTTAATACTTTCTAGATATTTTCTGTATATTCAGTCAAGCACACATTTATCTTAAATAAGATTTTTTTCCCACAAAGGAATCAGACTCCATCTTCAACTAGTTTCTATCACTTAATACAGTTTAGACCTTTCCCCGATGTGACACATAGAGATCTTCCTCTCTCATTTAGTGGCTACACACTAGTAAGGAATTTGTTATGACATTTGGTAGATTTTTTTAAAAAAACTTTACTGGGGAACACTGTGTTTTTCCAGTACCTATCAGCTCCAAATCAAGTCGTTGTCTTCCATTTAGTTGTGGAGGATGCAGCTCACTGGCCCATGTGGAAATCAAACTGTCAACCTTGGTGTTAGGACCCTATGCTCTAATCACCTGAGCTAACTGGCCGCCCCAGACATTTGGTAGATTTTTTAAAAAATTCAGTCCCTCAGTTGTACTGGCTCCATATCTCTCTCTGAGTTGCTGCATGTAGCTGGTGCTGCTGTTATTGTACATACACGTTGGACATTTCCATCAGTGCAGAAAGACCTGTTAGCGCTGACTTAAAGCTGTCCTAGGAAAAATGTCATCGTATTATTATAACAACCCTACAGTTCCTGACTCCTTCAGTGTTTATTAAGGAATAGGCAAGACATCATAGCATCAACATTAGAGAAAGTGAGAAGAAAAACGCCCATGTTTCTATACTCTGACATAACATGCTTATTATTTTTGTATGTTTTTAGTTATTTCTGACTCCTATTGTAGGGGTATAATTTTTCATACTTATGATTGCTATGTGTGTATGATACTGTGTTGTACTTGGTCATGTATGTATTGAGTATTTATGGAGTGTTCCATGTGTATGTTGTACATATATACTATTTTATACTAAGGCATCAGAATTATAGTCATCCCTAATTATTGGTAATTAGGGTCATTTCTTCTTTTTCACTATCAATGTCTTTGTATAAATAGTTTTACAAAAGAATTATTTTCATGAGATGCACTATTCAAAGTGAGGATTACTGAGATAAATATTCAGTTTTCTGCATTTTGAGAGATTTAAGTCTTGTTTGAAGGAAGGAAGGAAGGAACTTGGCTTATTGAAGAGAGTAGGTGAGGCAGATCAGCTGTGGGAAATGATCTGTGCAAAGGCATGGAGGAAAAAAAGAATAAGTTATTGCATAAGTTAAGAATTGGGCCGGCCGAATGGCGCGGTGGTTAAGAGCTGACTTGGGATGCCAGCGGCCCGGGTTCGGATCCCATATATGAGGGCCAGCGATACTGCCCTCAAAAAAAAAAAAAAAAAAGAATCAATGTGCCTTATTGAAACATGGTACTGAATATCTTACATTTTTACTGGAGAAAAGATTTCAGAGTTGGGAATAAGTGTCTGAAACATTTTTTTCCCTAGATGAGGCAGATGATGATGACGATCCAGAATATAACTTCCTGGAAGACCGTGATGAACCAGACACGGAGGATTTCCGCACCGACCGAGCTGTGAGAATCACCAGTGAGTCCTTGTGTTCACGACCAGTCCTGCTCTGGCCTAGTCCCCGTCTACATTTGTTTCCTCTGTAGATTTTTGAGGGTGAAGTTTGCAGCCTATTCAAGCTAAGACATTTAAGCTTCCTCTATCCATTTATTTCTGTAATTCTCTCATTTGAGGTATATGTTCAGGAAGCCTATTAGTCATTTGGACACCTCACAGACTTGGTATAGAGGCAGGGACTGTTCTTAGGTATCCAGATGATTAAGACACGAGCTCTGCCCTGTAGGACGTCAGCTTAGTAGGGGACAGTTATAATCCAAAGTGATAGGTGCTGTAATAGGTTGCATGTTAAGATATGCTCATGGGCCCACTGAGTGGCGCAGTGGTTGAGTTGGCTTGGGGGCCGGCCGAGTGGCACAGTGGTTGGGCGCTGGCTTGGGAAGCCAGCGACCCCGGTTTGGGTCCCACATGTGAGGGCCAGTGACACTGCCCTCAAAAAAAAAAAAAAAATTAAAGTCCAACTCTTTCTTAAAAAAAAAAAAAAAAGTTGGCTTGGGACACCAGTGGCCCCAGTTCGGATCCCACATATGAGGGCCAGTGACACTGCCCTCTTTAAGAAAAAAAAAAGATACGCTCATGGCCTCAAAGAGGATGTGATCTAGTGTGTGGTATGGAGGGGTGTATGTGTGGGGTTCACCAGATGAGATACTTTATCTTAGCTTTGAAGGAGGAGTAGGACATTTTGGATAAGTGGGGGTAGAGAGTGATATCTGCAAACCATGGAACTGTGAACCATCAACGAAATGTGTTTGGAGACTAGTGAGTGGTTTGGCATAGTTGTGGAGTAAGTGGTGGTAGAAAAGGTGAGTAGGGAACCTTGACTTTGAGTTTTGATCTACCGAAAGAGAGAGTTCAGAGTTTTAAGTAGGGAATCAATAGGAACTGATTTGTATTTTAGAAATATAAAAGTATTTTCATTTAACATCAGTTTAATGTATTGATTGATGGATAAAGAGAACAAGATTGGAGGCATGGAAACAAGGAAATGACTTGACTTGGCTTGAGTCATTTGTTTAAAAAATTACTTCAGGGGCCGGCCGAGTGGTGCGGTGGTTAGGTGCTGGCTTGGGAAGCCAGCGGCCCCGGTTTGGGTCCCACATATGAGGGCCAGTGACACTGCCCTCAAAAAAAAAAAAAAACAAAAAAAAAAAACAATTAAAAATGAAAAGATCCTTATGTTATATATATATATATATATATAAAAAATTTACTTCATTAGTTAGTTTGCCAACGATGGAAAACATGTATTTCAGAAACTGTTGATTTTTACTGAGTGTATGCATGACCCTCTCCTGAACTAGTATACACAGCACAGTGAAGGTAAGTTGTCAGCTATTGATCAGGTCATCGAGAAAGCTTTATAAGCATCTAAGGGCTGGCCCAGTGGCTCAGTTTGTTAAGAGCTCACTTAAGAGCATGAGCTGAGCTCTGACAAAAGCAGTTCGATGCCCAGCCCAAGCTGAGCTGCCGCTGAGCTGCTAACAGGTGGCAGGATGGCTCAGCTAAAAAATAAATAAATATTTATTACATACCTAAATAATGCATTTTTTTGTGCAAAGAGAATTACATAATCATGATTCTTTAGGATTTACATTCTAATTTGTTGCTTTATTTGATCTTTCATCTTGTTTTTAAGATTAGAATGTCATTTCCCTTATGAAGATCTTCCATTTATTTTGGCATGTTACGACAGTTTAAGGATAGAAGAAGCATTGATAGGAAAGTACCAGGAATCAAAGAGAAAGTATAGAATGAAAAGGCTTGAGGATGTAGGATTTGAGAAAACTATGAAGGATGGTATAGGAAAAAGTACAAGAAAAATCAAGAAAGTCTGGTGTCAGAAACCAAAGGCAGAGTCTTTCTAAGAAGGAGCACTGGTCCACAATGTCATATGCTGGTGATGAAACATTTTCTGCTCGAAGCAGAAAAGTAGATCTCATTTAAGTTCAGCTCAGCCTGGAGTACACGTGCCTTCCCTTTTTGTTTGTTACTCCCTTCTGTTTACAATTTCTCAGGGAGATAGAATCATAGAGTTTGAAAAGTTTAATGTGGTCATATATTTTTCTCGCACTTGTTTAAGCAGCCTCTCAGATGCGGCCTTTTCGTCTGTGTGGATCCCCGGTAGCAGGGAGCTTATCTGGCTGCAGAAGTGTGTCCCAGCCTTGAACATCTCCTCCATGAACATTTTCCTCACTGAATCCAAATCGACCTTTTACTTTTCTGTCTGTCCTTTGTGGCTAAAAAATGTAATTTACTCCCCCAAGTGTGCAGAGTAAAAGATGTTTCTTTTCCTAACTTTATTCTTTCCTAAGCCAGACACACCCAGTTTCTCCAGTTCTCTGCGTGCCATGGTTTCCACTCTTACCACCCAAGTCACCCTTCTCTGGATTCTAGCCTTTATTTTTTAAAAAAATCTCCCTTATTACATTATGAAGCTTTTCAAACATAGAGAAAAATTGAGAGAATTGTCCAGTAGACTAACCCATGCACCCACCACCTAGTGTCTTTAATAAACCTTTTTTTTTTTTTTTTAGCTGAGCCATCCTGCCACTTTAACTTTTAATGTATTTGCTTTATCACTCAGCTCTCCATCTCTTTCTAGCTATAAATCCATGTATGTGTGTGTGGTTTTTTTTCGATACGTTTCAGAATGAATTGTAGATATTAGTACACTTCACTCAACATTTCAGCATGCGTATCATGAATTAGAGCTCAATATTTGCTTATTATTTCTCCTTTTAGGTAAATTTGTACTCACTTGTGTTACACAAATCTGAAGTGTACCATTCAATGAATTTTGACATCCTTATACCTGGATAACCCAAAACCCCTATCAGGATACAGAATTGTCACCCCAGAAAGTTTCCTCATGCCCCTTCTAAGTCAGTCCCTACATCATCCCCCTAGAGGAATCACTGTTCTGATTTTTTTCCATCACAGTTAGATATGCCTGTTTCATGACTTCATATAAATGGAACCGTACGGTATATATGTGCTCTGTTGTGTAAGGGTTTTTTCACTCTGAATAGTATTTTTTTTAAGAGGGCAGTGTCACTGGTCCTCATATGTGGGATCCGAACCCGGGCTGCTAGCATCCCAAGCCAGCTGTTAACCACCATGCCACTTGGCCTGCCCTGAATAGTATTTTTGCATGTATCATTAATTTGTTCTCTTTTACTGCTGACTAGGATTCCACGCATAAATATACCAGTTTGTTGATCTATTTTTTTTTTTAAACCAGAATTTTTAAAATTGGGGAATTGGGGGAATGGGAACAGCGTTGGGGAACCGGGGAAGGGGAACAGACAAGTTGCTGTCCTTTTGTTCTTCAGTCTAGTTGTGGAGGACATTGCTTCACTGGTCCATGTTGGTATCATCATTGCGCTCTTCTCAGGTGAGGCAGATCGATAACCGGCCTCTGGACAGCCACTCACAGCGCCTCTTGGCAGCTCACTCCCCCTGCCGGCCACTCACTGTACCCTATGGCAGCCCACTGCAGCAGGGGCTGCAGCTATGCCATCCCAGGGATTTACAGCAGCCCAGCTCCAGGTCGAGCTGTTGTTCACCATCTTAGCTGTAGAGGGCAGTGTCACTGGCCCTCATGAGTGGGATCTGAACCGGGGCCACTGGCGTCCCAAGCCCGCTCTTAACCAACACGCTACTTGGCCGGCCCTGTTGATCTATTTTTTATCCCGGAGTACTGATGGACATCTGGGCTCTTTTTGATGTTTGGCTACCTTGAATAAAGCTGCTCTGAACTTTTGTGTTCAAATGTTTGTGGATAGAGGTTTTACTTCTTTTGGTCAGCTATCTAGGAGAGGTCATAGGATAGATGTATGTTTAGTTTTATAAGAAATTGCCAGGGCCGGCCGAGTGGTGCATTGGTTAAGAGCTGGCTTGGGACGCCAGTGGCCCTGGTTCAGATCCCACATATGAGGGCAGTGACACTGCCCTCTACAGCTAAGATGGTGAACAACAGCTCCATTTGGAGCTGGGCTGCGAGCCCCAGTGATGGTATGGGCTGCAGCCCCTGCTGCAGTGGGCTGCCATAGGCTACAATGAGTGGTCCACAGCCAGCATGAGCATCTGGCAACCAGCGTGAGCTGCCAATAGCCCCGATGAGCAACCATCCAGAGGCCAGCAACCGATCTGCCTTATCCAGGAAGAGCGCAATGACAATACCAACATGGGCCAGTGAAACAATGTCCTCCGCAACTAGACTGAAGAACGGAAGGACAGCACCTTGTCTGTTCCCCTTCCCCGATTCCCCAACACTGTTCCCCACCCCCAATTCACCAATAAAATCTTTTAAAACAAAAAAGAAAAGAAAAAAGAAATTGCCAGACCTTTACCAAAGTGGCTTTCCATTTTCCATCCTCATTAGAGTTCCTGTTGCTCCATGTCCTCACTAACGTTTGGATTTTAGCCTTTTAATGCCCCCTGGGCAGGGCCTGCATGGAAATGGCTGCAGTCCCCTGGATGCTCGCTGTCTGGCTCTGCTCTGGTCCAGTGGGCTGCCTGCCTTCCCGGATGTGAGCGCTGCTTTGGAGCAGCTGTGTCATACTGAGCTTAAGGTCAACCAGAACATTTTGGTCTTTTTCACATTAATTGGTTTTGAGCCATGTCACCTTTTTGTGCACTTAAGAAACTGACTTTTTTTTTTTTTTTTTTTTTTGAGGGCAGTGTCACTGGCCCTCATATGTGGGACCCAAACTGGGGCTGCTAGCTTCCCAAGCCAGTGCTTAACCACCGCACCACTCAGCCGGCCCAAGAAACTGATTTTTTAAAACCCTAAATGGAAGACTTTAAATTTATCCTCATTATGATCCATCCCATTAATTTGAGAAAACAGAATTTTGAATCTGTCATTAGTTGGACTGGCAGTCCCTCCCAGCTTTGTATCATTTACAGATTTGATGAGTGTGTTTTGGGGGTTCCTAGGTCATTTATAGAGTTGCTGAATAGTTCAGATACAAAGACGGTCCTGTGACACACTGCTGGAGACTTCTCTACTGACTCTCAATTCAGTAGGATTGGTCAACAAACTGAATTGATCTTACTGTAAAGTCATTGAACTACATTTTATGTATATCTTCCCATTACACTTGAAGCTTCATGAGAGTGGGGCTGTTCAGTTCTGTCATGTGCCGCAAGCATCTAGAACAGGGACTGAGCTACCTCCGGTGTTCAGTAAACGTTTTTGAGTGACTGAATGATAGATATGAGGATGCCTTGCTAAAAACAACACACATTGTCTTCTTGGAATTCCCTCTTATTGCGAATGAAACGAACTGTGCCAACAACATACCGTTTGGCTTTTTTGCAGAAAAGGAAGTGAATGGGCTGATGGAAGAGCTATTTGAAACTGTGAGTAATCATCCTGGAGTGGGAATTTGGGATGGTAAAGTGGGTTCTTCTGACCACCGCAAGCCCCCTTCAGCCCTCCCAGGAGAGAGCATAGCTGCAGGAGAATTTTTCTAACAAACTTTGATCACCCATATGTAGGTTATTCTTAGTAAAAATCGCCTTGCAAGCTTTGGATGTCTCTCCCCCTCCCCCCCAGCTATCATTTGGTGCATCCTTAAAGATTGCAAACTGGTTTTAGAAGATTCTGAGCACATAGTTACTTTCTCTTAAGTTTGTCCCTTGAAATATATTTGTGAATATTGTGAGTTATGCATGCTCTGTCCTTAGTGTTATAATTTGGCCGATTGAGAGATTTTTTTCCTGTGTAGAGTCTAGTCACCCCATGTGTGGGACTCTGGGTGCCTTAAGTGAGAAAGGTTTTGGTGCAGCTCTTTCTGGGTGCTGCATTGCTAACATCCTGTGAACTGCGCTCCACTTTCCCTTGTCAACGGCTGCTGTGACATCCATGTGCCCGTCCCCCAGGAAAACCCTCCTTTTTCTTTCCCTCAGTTCCAAGATGAGATGGGATTCCCCAGCATGGAAGATGAGGGCCCCGAGGAGGAGGAACGTGTGGCTGAGCCTCGGCCTAACTTTAACACTCCTCAAGCCCTACGGTAGGCTAGCCTGAACCTTGAATCTTAGAATGGGGGCAAGTGTGTCTCGAAGGACTTTCAGAAATCTCAGTTTATTTCTCATCCCTAACTGCCCGATGTTACTGATGTTGGCCACACAGCCCTGGGGATGTGAGGTGTCGCGTGACTAAGTCTCCTTATTATGGGGCAGTGCAGCTATAGACCAAGCTGTATCTGTTTGGGAAGGGAGAGAAAACAGTAGCTGGCATCCACAGCAGCTTCTCCAGGTGAGCAGTGCTGGAGAGGCGTGTAGGACTCTGGCTAGCCACAGAAACTGCCTAAACCGTCAGGCCAGCATTCTCTTTTGTTCCTCTCATTTGCTGTTAGCATCTGGTAAGTGTTAATGAAAGTCTGCTGCAAGTCACCTAGGCAGTGCCTTTTTTTGTTGTTATTGTTTGTTTAATTAGTTAAGCGAACCATGAAGCACCTGCAGAAATGCCCTGGAGTCTGAAATATATGTACTGCTCTCTTCACATAACGCTGGCACCTCTGTTGCTCCACCCAGAAAGTAGAGGCTTTCATTTCTTGGGTTTGCATAATCTATCTGTACTTTGTTGTTATCTGTTCTGAGTAGCAGCAGAAGTCAGGGTGTGGTTTATGCCACAGGTGGAATGAAGCTATGCTGGGAGACCCACAGCCTCTAATTAATCCTGCGTTTTAACTGAACAGTATTACCTAACCAGAGAGCTTGGGATCCATCTGAAAGCTGGACCTTAGTGAGAAACACAAGGCGTACTAAACAGCATGTGAAGGACAGAAGTATTAGTCATGCTTCATCACAACAAATACCATAGTTTAACTGCAACAAAAATCTCAAGATTTCACTTTGGGTTTTTTTTTTTTTTTTTTTTGAGGGCAGTGTCACTGGCCCTCATATGTGGGATCTGAACGCGCTTAACCACCGTGCCACTCGGCCGGCCCAAGATTTCACCTTGTTTTCAGCCTTTTTTTTTTTTAAGCTGAGCCATCCTGCCACCTGTTGGCAGCTCAGTGGCAACTCAGCTCAGGCTGGCATTGAACTGCCGTTGCTCAGAGCTCAGGTCGCACTCTTGAGCGAGTTCTTAACCAACTGAGCCACTCGGCCGGCCCTGTTTTCAGACTTATTGAAGTGTAATTGACAAAGTTGTGAGATATTAAAAATGTACAGCATGATAATTTGATCATGTATACACTGTGAAAAAGATTCCCCCATTGAGTTAATTAACACTTCTATCACCAGCACTTAACTACCATACCACTTGGCCGGTCCACATACTTACTTTTTTTTAAAATTTATTTTTATTTATTTATTATTTTTTTGTTGTTTTAAGAACATTTTCAAGGTTTCCAAGTATATTTAATCTACTTACTACAAGCCTCAGTGCATAGAACAAAGTTCTGGCGTAATAGAAGGAACCATTCCCCCTAGAATTGACCTATGAACCTATTTCAATTCCCAATCATACAGAGTTTAAAAACTATATGAATTTTTAAAATTTGGGGATTATATAACTTCTTTAAAGTCCTTGTTCACATTCAGTTACTTCTGGCATTCAGTTGATCTACTTGGACCGCTGCTCTTTCGAGTTTAACCTTTGAGTAAATAGAGTATGGGGAAGGTGAGTTACCTGTGCTCCCCTTACCAACTCTCCGAGAAATACTAGAATGAGGGGCAGCCTGTTTTTGCATTGCCCACTTTTTTCAGGCTTCTGTTTTGTTTCCCTGTTAGCGGTGCAGATAATCAGGGGTTTTCAGTTCTTAGTAAAGAGTATACAGAGGACAGCCCCTTGCCCTTAGATTTTTGCCCTGTGTCTGTCCACACTCACAGCCAATCCTGTAAAGGAAACAGTCTTTCTTCTCCAAGGCTGTTGGAGAAAGTCTTTATCATTTCACTGTTGTACAATACAGAGGATTTCCTGAAGTATAATAACCTGCATGCAAGTCACAACTACTTGAGCAGGTCAGCTCATGCTGCCTCCACCCCAGAACCTGCACGCTAGGTGTTCGGATTCATGCTTCAGTCCTGCCTGGACACAGGTGTGGGGCTGGTGAGAAAACTCGGAGGAGCAATTCAGAGGGATTTTCTTGGAGGGAGGTGGGTAATACTTGAACCAGCTTCTCACTATTCATTTAAACTGCCGTATATTTTAGTATATCCCCTTCTTGCTTCATGCTAGAAGCTATTTGACTTTTTAAGAAAGAAAGGCAGGGCAGCCTGAGTGGATGAGAATGGGAGAATGGGAAAAGCTAGACCTGGGGTGGGAGTCATAGGTAAGTTAGTGACCAAATGCCGTGCTCTGAGATCGTGTGTCAGTGCTGAAAACAAGTCCCAGTTAGTGCGGGTGTCAGTGTGATGCCAGAACGATGAGTTCCTGTTAGCCCCTGACTGCTTTGTTACCCAGACCTTGCTCTGCTCCTAGGGGCTTGTTTAATTTCCCTTTATTTGTATATTACTTAGAGGGCTGATTGTAGAATGGGGCGGGGCAGTTCAGAACCATCCTATGCGAACCTGTGCTCACCACTCTGGGAAAGACTTGGGTAGGCTGCGAGTGTTGTCCGTGGGCTACAGTGGGCGATGGAAATGACTCAGTCTCCTGGCCCACTGTGAGGAGGAACTGGGTGTGTTGTGGACTCAGGAATTGCTCACATTCACGGAGTTGTCTCTCCGTGGGGGCAGGTTTGAGGAACCGCTGGCCAACTTGCTGAATGAGCAGCACCGTACAATGAAGGAGCTCCTGGAACAGCTGAAGATGAGGAAGTCTTCGGCCAGACAGCAGCAGGAGGCAGAGAGAATGAAGCCGCAGACTGAGAAGGTGCAGCAGACGCTGGTCCTGGACCCAGCACAGCGGCAGAGGCTCCAGCACCAGATGCAGCAGGTCAGGCGCCTCCTGGCCCGCTGCTACACTCCGAAGCCCCAGGGAGGGCTTTTGTGAAGATCAGAAAGGGGTTGTCTCTGTGCCTGGGGAAACCACAGACAGGATCTTCACATGGCCTCGACCCTGAGTGTCAGGTTCAGGAGTCCTTGTGGCTCAGGCAGGAATGCACAGAAGGACCCCGATAGTATCCAGAATTCTGGATTTCAACACATCCCTAGCACTCCACTTGGAATTTAACAGCCTCACTGCCAGAGTAATTTTTCTTCTTTCTAATCTCAGTTTCTATGGTTTGAGGTTAAACTTCTTGTTCTATCATTTTGACCAAGGGGAACATATCTGCGAAATTCATACCAACACACTGTGTTGTTCTCATACTCCCACCAGAAAGCAAAGCACATGTGATAAAGTTGCAGCTATCTTGAGTGTGAGCTCTGAGCAACAGGGTCACGGGTTCAATTCCTGGCCCAAGCTGAGCTACCAATAGGTGGCAGGATGGCTCAGCTAAAAAAATAATAAAATAACATGAAAAATTAAATTAAATTGCAGCTATCTTGGTAAGATTTTCAGGATTCCTGAAATGCCGTCCTAACGTGTCGCTGTGTTTGTTTTCACCCCCAGCATGTTCAGCTCTTGACACAAATTCACCTTCTCTCCACTGCCAACCCCAGTCTCAGCTCGGAGGCCAGCACCACCAGGATATTTCTGGTAAGGTTCCAGATGTCTGTAACTCTGAGTATGCAGTTAGCTTGGCAGGTCACTCCTCACAGGTATCCCCCCATCGTCACCACATTCGTTCTTCTCTCCTGCACGTTTTGCAGCTCTTCCTCTGGTTCCCCATGTTTGCTGAGACAACATCAGCCATGACTTCCATGAAAGCACTTTCCAGGTTCTTAGGAGCATTCCTCTGTTTTTATTGGGTCCTTGTCCTCATCTTTAGATCCACTCTGACTTCTTAGGTTTTCGGTACTTCTCTTCTTTTTATTGAATTCATTATCCATTTATTAGGCTCAGTATCAGTGTCTTACATATAAAATTAATATTGCTTATGACATTTTGAAGTATTTTGAAGGAAGTCTTTTTTTTTTTTTAATTTTAATTTTATTTTTTAGCTGAGCCATTCCTGCCACCTGTTGGCAGCTCAGTGGCAGCTCAGCTTGGGCTGGGTATCGAACTGCTGTTGCTCAGAGCTCAGCTCACACTCGTGAGTGAGCTCTTAACCAACTGAGGCACTCGGTCAGCCCTTGAAGGAAGGCTTTTAATTTTGAAACTTTAAACCCTATAAAAATTGCCCCTGAATGACTGAGCAGGTAACAGTGATGTGCTTTGCTTCTTGGATAAGCCTCCCTTGAGCCTGAGTAACATGTTGTTGGCTGGCACTCCAAGCTGTCTTGGCAGTCACTTCTTACTGTGTTCAGAGGGTTGCGAGAGGTACTTTGCTCTAAGTGTTATTTGAGAAACCAAAAGGCAAAAAATTTTAAAACGCAAGGGCTCTTGCTCTTGAGAACCTTAATTGTCGCTGGGAGTTAAACTTAACACCCAGAAGGCTCCAGAACACTCAATCTGAGAGCAAAAAAAATAACAAAATGGGCGTGTCCCAAGTACAATTCCCTACTACCTGAGGGCTCAGTGGAAGCTGAGTGGGGTGCTGCTAACTGTGAAAGACTTGGGATGACTTTTACCTTCGTACCTTACAGTAGGAAGGACAGTTTTCACTCAGAAGCGAAGGGCTGTTGGTGCTAATGGTCTGGAACTTAGACCTCCTTTGTGTCCGATTTTCCCAGGAAGAGCTGGGAACCTTTGCTCAAAGCTCCATTGCCCTTCACCAGCAGTTCAACCCCAAGTTTCAGACCTTGTTCCAACCCTGTAACCTGATGGGGGCCATGCAGCTCATTGAAGACTTCAACACACACGTCAGCATTGACTGGAGTCCTCGTAAAAGTGTCAAGACTGGTAGGCGACAGATGTGTCCACTCACGTTTATACTTGCAATGAGTTGAGAGTCATATCCCATAGATAGTTTCCTGGGGATGGAGAGACAGGCTGTTTATAATTTCTTCCTCCTCTCTTTTATCCTCCCTTTGTACTCATTAACTAAGTTCTAGAATTGCATGATAATTGAGTAGGGGAAGAGATGAAGGCAGAGGACAGGCAAGGTCATGCGGGGTAGAGATGGAGGGCTCAGTGCTGAGAACTGGATTGAAGTAGATATGAGGGTAGGAGCGAGAGCAAGACGCTGGGGTGTAGTGAAGATGGAAGCCAAGTGGGAAGGTCGGGTCAGGGTAGGTCTTTGCTCTCCTTCCTCAGGATCATTTTATTTCCTATAACAATTATAGTGCTGTTTCCATTTTGAATGAATGTTGACTTGGGACAAGGCACAATTCAGAGATGTTGTCTATTCACCATGTTCAGTATTTTAAAGAAATTTGCAGGTTTGGTTTCTACCTTGTGTTGGTTTAGTATTTTTTTTAGAAAATATTTGCTGTTCCCTGAATCCAGATATTAGCACCTGATTTGTTTTAGTACATTGGTCGTGGTTTGCTCTGGACTTGGGTTTGTCTTTGGATTTGATGTAAAATCCCTGACTCTTCTAATTAAATTGAGTGTAGTTGGATTTAAGTGCATTAAGTCATAGACACTAGTCTCAAACTGCTTTATTAGCTGCTTGTTGGAACTGAAAACTTAACACCAAACTGCTGCTAACTTAGACGTATGGTGTCCTGTGTTTTCCTTCCGGGCATATGAAAATAGCATTTTGGAAGGAGAAATACGGCAGTAGCAGTGCTTACCTCTGAAAAGGTACACGTGTCTGGAACTGAGAGGCTTAGACAGCAATCCAGAAGTGAACGAGACTGAATTGTCTCATTTTGTTTATGGTTTTTTTGTTCCCAGCCTCAGGAGGAATCTGGGAGAACTAATGAAAGTGAAGTAAGAATCAAATCAAATAAAATTTGGAATATCAGATTTATGAGGGAGATTAAAGAAGTTGGAATCTTATCTTAGAAGAAAGAATGCATAGTTGAACGTCACTTATCTTCCAAGAATTTAAAGGGGCAAGGAGGTAAAAATGTTTGGAGCATACCCTGTGTGCCATGTGCTACTAGGTACTTTGTAGGTGTGTAAGTACTTCGCTTGTTAAGTAACATAGTCTGGGAAGGAATGAGAGAATCAACTTTTAATATCACTGAATGGGACCCCCTTTAGGGAAACGTTAGGCTGAGAAGGTGGTGGAATTGTTTGTGGGGAGGACATCAAGTTAGGTAGGGGCAGCTCTACCTAACGCAGAAAAGGCATTCAGGAGCTTTTGGGAAGCCCTCGTTCTAGAATTTCATTTATCATAAATTTTTTTTTCTTACAGCCTGTAAATTTCCCTGTTTGCCAAAGCAAGTAGCTTGGATCCTGGCCACAAGCAAGGTTTTCATGTATCCCGAGCTACTCCCAGTGTGTTCTCTGAAGGCAAAGAACCCCCAGGATAAGAACTCATTCACCAAGGCTGAGGACAAGTAAGGGTTTCCCATGGGGGAGGCAGTGTCCCGAGGACAAGACCTAGTTCTGTTCTTGAGCTTAGGGGAGTAGGGCATGTGCAGTAAGACAAGATAAAAAGAGAAATGGCATACGTGGGTAGAAGGCTCTCGTTCTAGTACGTGCTCATTTCAGCAGTGCTAAACACTTCTTTTTAGGGAATAACATGCACATCTTGAAACATTAAAACAAATTTTTTGGTCTTTTATTTATTGTAAAAACAAATCTTGTTATATATACTATTAGAGGAAATTTTCCAAAGGAAAAACTTTTTTATATCCACTGTCCTAACCATCCCAAGACAATGATTTTCCTCTTTGCACTACTTATATAATTATTGGCAGTTTAAGTGTAATTTTGTTTTGCTTTTTTAAACTTCACATCTTGAAATTGTTTTTCTCTGCTCTGTGCTGTAATATCATCTGTTTTTTGTTTCTGTGTACTGTTTTTTTGTTTGTTTGTTTGTTTGTTTTTGAGGGCAGTGTCACTGGCTCTCATATGTGGGACCTGAACCGGGGCCGCTGGCTTCCCAAGCCAGCTCTTAACCACCGTGCCACTTGGCCGGCCCTCTGTGTACTGTCTTTTAAAGCAGTATTTAATAGCCTGATGATATTCTTTTATTTGCCCCTTACCCCCGTTTTGCTGTTGTCCGCAATGCTTCAACAAGGATCTTCGTACACAGAGCTTTTGAAAAGCCTTTGAGTTTGTCCTTTTGGGTAAATTCCCAGGAGTGGTATTATCTGATAAAAGTTAGGAACATTTTTATGGCACTCGATTCGTATTGGCCCGGTGCCATCAGTAAATACTGACGCAGGTAGCCAGTCATAAGTGAACATGCTGTGATGGGAGATAGTGTTGGTACTGATTTCAAATGGCTAACATGGTGCCCATTGTTCATTTTGTATTTGTTCTGTTACACCCATCCTCCTTCCCCTGGATTCCTTTGAACTGCGTTTGTATTGTTAGTATAAAGCTCATGTGATCTGACATTTATTAGTGATTTCTGCCTAGCTTTTCCTCTTCTCATTTGATTGTGTCGTTTTTTTTTTTTTTTGGTTTTCCAGTGCATATGAAAATTATGTTTACATTATATTATAGTCTATTAAGTGTTCAATAGCATTATGTCTAAAAAGCAATGTACTTAATTTAAAAATACCTTATTGCTAAAAAGTGCTAACCAACATCTGAACCTTCAGCAGGTCACCTTTTTGCTGATGGAGGGTCTTGCCTTGATATTGATGGCTGCTGACTGATCAGGGTGGTGATTCCTGAAGGCTATGGTGGCTGTGGCTATTTCTTAAAAATAAGACAACTTGTTTGTGTCTTAATCATAGTACTTACGAGCACTTAGTAAATACCTGAAATTTTCTGTTGAGCAGCCATTAACTTGTACAAGAATTAGATGCAGAAAAGGTGGATTGGAGAATGGGGAGTGAGGCTGGGGGCTTTGTAGAAGAGTGGATACAAAGTGAGGTTTCTCATCACTGCCTCTTTCTTAGTCTCTTAGTTTTAGGGCTGAAGCACTTTGAAGGTACCGAGTTCCCTAAACCCCTCATTAGCAAGTACCTCCTGACTTGCAAGACCGCCTGCCAGCTCACGGTTAGGATCAAGAACCGCAGCATGAACCGAGCCCCTGACAATATCTTCAAGGTGAGTGCCCCCTGCACAGCCGTCTGGGGACCTTGCTCACACGCAGCACCCTCCTTCTCCTTGGGCCCAGTGGAGAGATGGGTCTACCTAAGGCGGCTTCCACCGGCCTGCGCTAGACTTAATTCTCCTCTCACCTTTCCAGGGACTTTGATCTATAGTAGCATTTTCCTCTTGAGTATCATCTTCTTCCTCTGTTCGCTTAGACAGGAAGCTGCCATGTGCCCAGGAGGAGGGTTAGGGCATTGTCATTGCAGCTACTGAGAAGGGGCAGAGTTTAAATAAGATCACTCTGACTGTCTCCTTCAGCTTCTATGTGATCTCAACTCGTCCCTTCCTGGGGACCAGAATGGGGATCATCAGGGGATAGGCAGTAATTGTACAATCTTTATCAGTTAGTTTAATTTGAAATGCAGAAGTGATTGGCATATGCTGTTTATATACTTGGGAGTGTGTGTGTATGTGTGTGTGTGCGCGTGCATGTACTCGTGTCTACCTCAAACCACTGCCCACTCCACTCCCCCACCTGACAGAGGGCAGTGTCTCTGAAAGGAGTTTTAACTCCCGCTTTATTCTTCATGCTCAGTTTTATAAGAAGACCAAACAGTTGCCCATCTTAGGGAAGTGCTGTGAAGAGATCCAGCCCCATCAGTGGAAGCCGCCTGTAGAGAGGGAAGAGCACCGGCTGCCATTCTGGTTAAAGGTACACCCTCCTCCCCAGAGAGGTACATCAGCAAGTTGCTAAGACCCAGCTAAAACCTGAGACATGCCTGCCACTTCACAGCTCTTGGGCCTTAGCTATGTATGGAGCTAGGACTGCAGAAGTCTTCCTCATTCGCCTTTCTCCCCCTGCTGCCCCACCTCTTAACCCCCCAACCCCCCGGTGATTCTACAGCCTTTACAAATAGTGGGTACAATGACAGTTTTCCCCAAGAAATTCAGAGAAGAGTTTCTAGAGTGTGCAGTTGGAATGTAGTCTTCATAGAAATTTGATGTTGTGCAGAAAAATCCTTAGAAAGATGTCTTGAGACTGTCCTGGAAGGGTCCCTAAAATCTAGAAATCCCTGTTTTTTTTTCCCCTACCAAATTCTGACGTGCTGGATCAGAACATTCTTGTTCCCAACAGGCCAGTCTGCCATCCATCCGGGAGGAAATGCAGCACATCGCTGATGGTGGTGCCAGAGCGGGAGCAAATGTGACCACTGAGATCAAGCCGGACCCAGACCTAGGAAAAGGCAGCTCCGCACCAGGGACTGAGCCCCGGTACCCACTGCTGCTGCCTAAGGGTGTAGTCCTGACACTGAAGCCAGCTGCAAACTGCTTTTCCAGGAAGGGCTGGAGACAGAAGCGCTCGTCCTCCCTGAAACCCCTCCTTATCAGACCTAGCCCCTCTCTCCAGCCTAGTGCCAGCGCAGGGAAAACACCGGCTAGGTCAGCTCAGTCAGAAGCCCCTCCGAGCAAAATGGTGGTCCGCATGCCTCACACCCTGCAGCCAGCCACTGTTTTACAGACAGTACCTGGTATCCCTCCCTTGGGGCTCACTGGGGGCGAAAGTTTTGAGTCTGCCACGGCACTGCCCGTTGTGTCCCCTGAGGCCAGGACCAGCTTCCCTCTGTCTGAGCCCCACACCCTGCTCTCCTCGGCTCCTGTGCCCAAGGTGATGCTGCCCTCCCTTGCTCCTTCAAAGTTTCGAAAGCCGTATGTGAAACGGAGAGGCCCCAAGAGAAAGGGGACCAAGGCCCCCCTCTGTCTGAAGTCTGTCCCCCTCATCAACTCTGCCCCTGTAATCTTCACTGTTCCCGCCACCACCGTGAAGGTTGTGAGTCTCGGCAGCGGCTGCAACGTCATCCAGCCCGTCAATGCCACTGTGGCCCCAAGTTCTCAGACTATTCCCATCACCACACTATTGGTTAATCCTACCTCCTTCCCCTGTCCACTGAGCCAGCCCCTGGTGGCATCTTCCATTCCCCCCTTAATTGTTTCTGGCAACTCTGTGAATCTTCCTGTACAGCCCGGCCCCGAGGATAAGGCCCAGGTGAAGGTGGACTTTGGGTGTCCTTCGGATGAAGGGAAAAATGCCTTGCAGGGTCTGGTACCCAAGTTAGAACCCCAGGAACTCTCTCCTCTGTGTGCTGCTGTTTTCCCCACAAAGGAGCACAGTCCAGGACCCACGCCCGCCGACGGCGGGTGCCAGGAAGATTCGCCGGAGAACAGCGCCTATGTCTGGACTGTTGTGAAAACAGAGGAGGGGAGGCACGTTGTGGAACCTCTGGCTCAGGGCTTCCAAGAATCTCTCAGCACTCCTCCTGGGGACTTAGAGAAAATTGTCAAGATGGAACCTAAAGACCACGGGGAGGAAGTCTGCAGCGCCTCCCCGGAGCCAGCCTTTTGTGAGGAAATCAAAGAAGAGCATTTTGGGGAGGCAGACATGAGCTGTCCACATGAGGATAGGGAGGCAAGGAAACAGCCAGTCCTCCCAAAGGAGGAGAAGAGTCAACCCCCTAAAACCCCTCCAACTTCTCAAGAGCCTCCTGACAGAGGAAACTCAGGGAATGGGAGCAAAGACTCTGCGAAGAATGCTGCAACCTCCACTGAACCTGAAACAGCGCTCAGCAGCCCCCCAGGGAAGCCCGAAGACTCACCCAGCATCGATGGGCAGTCATTGGGGACCCCAGTGGGGCCAGAAGCTGGAGGAGAGAAGGATGGGCCAGAGGAAGAGGAAGAAGAGGACTTTGATGACCTTACCCAAGACGAGGAGGACGAGATGTCTTCTGCTTCTGAAGAGTCTGTTCTGTCTGTCCCGGAGCTCCAGGTGAGAGCTGGGAGGACTCTCAGATGTTGTGCCTCATACCGTGTTCATAATATTGGATTGGCGGAAAAGTCATGATGCATTTTGCAACAAAAAACAGAAAAATATATGTCATAACTTTTCCAACAACCCAATAGTTTATTGGTAGGCCACCTGCTGCTTGCTGCACCATAAATAGTCCTAAAACCATTTTTATTTGACTTTTGAATGTATTATGGGACATAATTTTGGATTTGAGGTGGGAGGAGAGGGAAAGGGTGAAATTTTACTTATTACATTCAACTTAAACTAATTTAAATGTTAAATTGAACCACCTGAGCACAATGTAAATACCAAAAAATAGGTCCTAAGTGTGGACTGCGGCAGAGGGAAACTCCTCACAGTAAAGGGAACCTTCCAGAACACATCTTCTCCCGCTGTTGTCAGGCTGTGATCCCAGCTACCCGCAACTCCATAATGCAGAGAACTGGGCCCTGATAGTTATGGGACCCCCACCCCTACCCTGATTGATTACCCTCAGCTCCCCCTGGTGGGCTCTGTGCAGTCAGCATGTGGTGGCCCATCACCAGCCCTTCTGAACACTCTTTTGGGGTTTGCAGGAAACGATGGAAAAACTCACTTGGCTCGCATCTGAAAGGCGCCTGAGTCAGGAGGGTGAGTCTGAGGAAGAGAACTCTCAGGAAGAGAACTCTGAGCCCGAAGAAGAAGAGGAAGAAGAAGCAGAAGGAATGGAAAGCCTGCAGAAAGAGGATGAAGTGGCTGATGAAGCCAGCGGAGATCCTGCTGAGAAACCTCCTACCACCTTTGTCTCGCCCAAGACAGCTCCAGAAGTGGGAGCCAGCAGGACCCCTCCAGGTGAGTTCAGCAAACAGATGAGGCCAGGTCTCAGTTGGCCTCACTGCCTGAAGCATATGTGCAGGGCGGCTAGTACGTGACCCGGGATCTGCGTCTTCCCTGCAGCCTCCCTTCCCCACACAGATGTTTAAGTTGGTGCCTTTGCAAAGAAGAGATGCTCACGACATTTTAAATTAGATTCTCATCAGGTGCTAGACTTGTGTTAGGTTTATCCACGTCCTTAATTCATCTGTCACGCGTGAGGCCAAGAGCTGTGCTTACTGCAGAAACACTGCCCGTTCCTCACCAGACCTTGTCCCTGAGAGCCCGACACAGGCCACACTGCCTCCTAGACTACTGGCTCTGCACCGAGCCAACTTGACAGACAGACATGCCTCTCGTCCCATATCCCAGCAGCTTCCCCTTGAGTTGTCCATACTTTCGGTGGGGTGGGGTGGGTGCCTGTGATGGGCGGGCAGGCTGGGAGCGTTAGTGAAGAGACAGCCCTTCCCCCATGTGCTCTAGGAGACAGCAGCAAAGCCGCTGGCAAGGGCCGGAGCAGCTACCGAGCTCGCAGCAAGCGGGGCAGCCGGGCCCGGGCCAGCAAGGACACATCCAAGCTGCTGCTGCTGTACGACGAGAACATTCTGGAGCGGGACCCTCTCAGGGAGCAGAAGGATTTGGCCTTTGCTCAGGCGTATCTGACCCGGGTAGGCAAATGCTGCTTCCTGTTACAGCCATTCTTTCTGAAGGAGACTGCTTCTCCCTCAAGGGAGGAGGGTTTAAAATGGAGTCTGCCATCCAGGCTGCCCAACAGCCTTGTCTGCCTCTGATGTTACTCTCCTGAAATGACTGAGATCTGGGTGAGAACCCCAAGGAGATGGAACTCAGTCACAAGCAGGGGGATTGTTAGTACCTCACATTACCCCTCTATTGCCCAGAAACTGGGGGAAAATGACACCGCCATCATGGTGAGAGGCTGTGACCTCACTGGGGGACTACTAAGGAACTGTCCTGAGCCCTTCGGTTGAGAAGAAAGACCTTTGGACATTGGCCAGAGAGTGGGTCTCAGGGAAGCACCTTGCTCTTAAGAGAGGTGAACCAGCCTGTTTCTGGCAGCTGTTTCCTCCTCCAGCTAACACTGGTTCCTTTATCCCCCAGCAGAGTGGAGGGCTAGCAGTGAGCGTCATGGCCTTTTCTTGTCTCTTGATGTTTTACTAACAGTCCTAAGCTCTGTGTTATTTATCTTCAGATAATACCATGCTGACATATGTATAGCAGACACTCCTTATCTATTTCAGTGTGGAGCTCAAGTCGGGAAGGCAAGGTTAGGGCTGTGAGCTAGAGAAAAGGTTCCCTGGTTTTGTGGGATGGGCTGTGGTCCCTGGTTGCCCACTACAGAAGAGGAGCTGCATCTTGCTCAGCGCTCTGTGTCGTCCGCTGACAGTCAGATCTCAGGGCCTATCAGGGAGTAGCCTCTGAAGGATGAATCCTAGAGCTCCCCAACAGTAACTCCCCCTCCTTCCTCGGTGCCCTTGTTTCTTGTGGGAGCTAAAAGGAAGGGCACCGGCAACTGAAGGCTTCCTGTGCAGGTACGAGAAGCCCTGCAGCACATCCCTGGCAAGTATGAGGACTTCCTGCAGGTCATCTATGAGTTCGAGTCAGACTCTCAGCGGCGGACAGCTGTGGACCTCTTCAGGAGCCTGCAGGCTCTGCTGCAGGACTGGCCCCAGCTGCTCAAGGACTTCGCTGCGTTCCTGCTGCCCGAGCAAGCCCTGGCCTGCGGGTTGGTGAGTAGATGACAGATAGCACCCAGACTCAGGGCTCAGAGCGAGATGGGTGAACAGAACTGCCTGACACCATCCGGTCTCCTTACTTGGCCAAGGCGCCGAGAGCCGCCTTTGTCCACGGGACACCTGCCCAACCCCCTTCTCCCATTTTCTCCCATGCAGGATGGGGGTCCCTCTAGTTTCCAGTGAAGACCGAAGTTAAGTCAGGTGCTCCTTGCTTGTCACTATTGTAAAACAGGCATGCAGTCAACAAAAATGAATGAGTGCCTGCTATGTGTCAGGAGAAGTCCTAGATACGAGGACTGTGGTAATTCCAAAAGACTAAATCCTTCCCTCGTGGAACTTTCATCCTCATGGGGAAAGTTAGATGATAACCAGTAAAGGACATGTGTTGTACAAATTATAAAATAGATATAAATGGTAAAATATATAGCATATAATATAATGCCTTATAGTGATACCATTTTGTAGAAAAATAAAGCAGGAAAGGGAACTGAGAGTTGTAGGTAAAGGGGTGAGGGGGCTGTTGCAGTTTTATACATGGTAGATAGGGAAGGCCACTGTGCTGAAGTGACATTTGGAATGTTGGAGAATGAAGCGCTAAAGATGGGTATTTCCCAGTAGTTCTGGGTTTTTTGTATGCAAATAAAGGATGTAATGAGATTATTCTGGTAATCTTCAGGCAGTTAAATGCATGCATGTCATGCCAGTCTTCTCTTCCTATATTGTTATTATCATCAATGAGTGGATATGTGAGAATTCTTTGTAAACTGAAATGCCACATGGGCTTTATGACTGATTTCACAGTCCATGAAACAGTAAACACTGAGATTTGTACATCTCTTGTCTCTTTCATTGACATCTTATTTTGGGTCACTAGTCCCCAGATCCCAAGGTCGGTAGATGCTAGGTCTTAGAAGAGACTGACAGTTGTCAACCAGAGCCCTGCACCTCCATGCCCAGCCCTTTGTCTTGGCTCGTGTACCTAGAACCCTCGAGGACTCTAGCAGCTCTAGTAGGTGACTGCTCTCGCCCTCTTTCCACTCTGGTAGTTTGAGGAGCAGCAGGCTTTTGAGAAGAGTCGCAAGTTTCTTCGGCAGCTGGAAATTTGCTTTGCAGAGAACCCGTCACAGCACCAGAGGATTATCAAGGTTCTGCAGAGCTGTGCGGACTGCCCGCCCCAGGAGGTCACGGAGGTACTTTCCTGACCTTGGGCCCCTCCTTCTCCCCTCCTCTAACTGATCTGTAGCCTTTGCTGCTGGGGTTCCATGCACTTCCGGGAGAGGATGAAGGCAGGGATTCTTAGGCTGACTGGTCTTCACGCTCAGGGATGCCCCAGAGCCTTGGAAGGGAAGTTCCAGGAAGGCGGTGCTGGGTCTGGAAGGGGCTTGGCTCTGAGCTCGCTGGGCTGATGCCCGAGCTGGCAGTCACTGGGGCAGGGGCAGAGAGCATTGTCACTAGGGATCACACCTGTTAATAGCCCTCCGTTGTAGCAGGCATGGAGAGAGAGGGAGCTTCAGTTCTCAGCTAGCCTTGAGGGGCTTCTGTGTGTCTTCCAATTGACTAGGAAAGCAGAGCTTGGACTTCCATCTGGGGGTTGATCGGGAATGCAGCCTGCGGGGATCTGCAGACTTCATCTGTCCCTACAATTCTTCCCAGCTCAAGACACAGATGTGGCATCTGCTCAAGGGCCACCACCACCTCCAGGATGAGTTCTCCGTCTTTTTTGACCATCTGCGCCCAGCAGCTAGCCGGATGGGTGACTTTGAAGAGATCAATTGGACAGAAGAGAAGGAGTATGAGGTATGGGCCGAGGCTGCAGGAGGGCTGTGGGGGGCAGGCCTGGTCTGTGTTAAGTGGCACCAACTTCTCCCCAGTTTGATGGCTTTGAGGAAGTGGCACTGCCTGACGTGGAAGAGGAAGAAGAGCCTCCCAAGATACCCACAGCGTCAAAGAACAAAAGAAGAAAGGAGACCGGGGCCCCGAGTCATGATAAGGTACACTGGGGTCATTGGGGTTGTTCGGTTTTCACCAGTCATGCCTCGAGCTTCTGCCGGGCTGTCTGTCCGCTTTAGGGTGGTGCCAGGCCTCTGCTCTGAGGCTGCCCTGAGCGTCAGAGCCTGTGGGAGAAAAGTGCAGCCGCTGGAGAGGCCCATGCCCCATCGCCTCATCAGAAAGGCCTGTTTTCAGTTCTTTCTAGCTCAGCTGTTTCTCTTGCCATTGGCTCTTTATGTCTTATTTTGTGTTCATGTGAAGAAATAGAACCAAGACCCCCAGTTGAATGAAAATAACAGCTAGCACATATCCCTTGGGAGCACCTTGCATGGGGTTATCGCTTAGCTAATGCCCACAGTAACCTGCGAAGACATTGCTCCCTCGGCATTTTACAGAAGAAGTGGAAGAGCAGAGAGAGGCCATAGCCAGGTCTTGAATTTCCTAAGGGCAGGTCTAGAATGTGAACCCATGTAACCCAGCTCCAGGCTGCTTGTACTCACTGCTCTGCTGCTCCTCAAGAAGTTGTGTTTTTTGGGCCAACCGAGTGGCGCGGTGGTTAAACGCTGGCTTGGAAAGCCAGCAGCCCCGGTTTGGGTCCCACATATGAGGGCCAGTGACACTGCCCTCAAAAAAAAAAAAGATGTTGTCTTTTTCATCCATGTCCCTTTACTCCATGTCTTCTGCTCTTTCTTGGGGACAAACTACTTCTTGGTGGCTGAATGACCTTGGGCCATTTCAGTGTCTTCACCACCAGTGGGGATAATAATGGTACTTATGTCTTGGCTTTAGGGAACAGATTGTCATTGAGTGAGCCTTCCGTTTGTACAAAGCCCTTTCTCAAGGGTATTGGAGGACAGGGGAGAGCTCAAGGTGCAGGGTGAGAGAAACACAGACTAGTAGATCGCATCTCAGGAGGGTTCTTTCCACTGACTGCCCAAATTATGTTGGACTTAAATATTTCTTGAAACATCTGGGCAACTGGGACATGTCAGTCTTTGGGGTCATTTAAGGATGTTTCAGGAATCCATAATAGGCTTTACTGGAGTTTCGGTGTTGATTTCCTCAGGCAATGTGAAGAGGTACTGTATAATAACAGGAAGGCCAGGCTTAGCGTCCTCACTTGGTACCTCAAACGCTGGGCAGCTAACCAATCCCAGGTCTCTCCTAGGAGGCTGAGTGGCCAGATGGGGCCAAGGACTGTGCGTGTACCTGCCATGAAGGAGGTCCTGATTCCAAGCTGAAGAAGAACAAACGTAGAAATTGTAGTCACTGCAGCGGCAAGGTGAGGAGGGGACAGGTGCCCCGGGGTTAGAGCTGCCCAGGGCAACCCCAGGTTGCCTGATGCTTGGGGCATTGTTCTTACCACAGGTATGTACCTTATTAATATCCCAAAAAGATTACACAGAAATAAATAAGTTCAAGTACAGACACAGAACACAAATAGAACCTTTTAAAAACATTCGTAGATTTTGCTTTTTTTTTTTGAGGGCAGTATCACTGGCCCTCACATGTGGGAATCAAACTGGGGCTGCTGGCTTCCCAAGCCAGCGCTTAACCACCGTGCCACTCAGCAGACCCAGATTTTGCTTTTTAAAGAGAATCCTGTGGGTAAAGCTGTTGGAGTTGGAAAAAAAATCTACCAGTTCAAATACTTCCATCTTAGATTTTTTTTTTTTTCCCCCCCAATGAAATAAACCTGTGTCAGGAAGCAGCCCTTAAAGGTGAGCTGGTTCTCTAGAGCAGGGTTGGTTGGCAGCGAAAACACAGTCCTCAGGAGTGCTTGAAGCCCAGGACTGTGCTCTGGGCTGTTTAGATCATTGGAGCCCTATGGAGTGCGGCTTGGTTGACTTGCTAAGCTCGTGACAGAGCCTCTTCCTTTGGTCGGCCTGTAAGACCAAGGGGGTCAGGACACCCTTGACCCATAAGGCCATCCCTGCAGGTCTGTGACAGCAAGTCCTACAAGAGCAAGGAGTCCCATGAGTTGGTAGGCGGCCCCCAGCGAGAGGCCAGCCCTGTGCCTACTGCTAAGGAAGCTGGGCAGGGCAAGGACATGATGGAGGATGACGCCCCAGAGGAGCGGGGGAGCGTTGAAGCCCCCCCAAGCAGGGCTGGCCGGAGTGCCCGCAAGGGAGAGATGCCCATGCCAGGTGAGTAAGCCGCCCGCTGCCCAGCCTTTCTCCCTTTCTTTGTTTCTTATTATCACATAGTTCAAGCAAGAACCACTTTGAACCTGGATAAATGACTCTTTTCAGGGATGGACTAGCACCTGTCTTAGTAACCAGTGGGACACACTTCTGTCCAGCCTTAGCTTTCTCTCCTGTGGCCTCAGGACGCATGCAGAGTCAACAGGATTCAAGTGTTCTCTTCTCTTCCCATTCCTGGGTCCTTCCCCATCTCCAGCCCCTCTGACCCGCATTCTTGACTTCCTTCTCAGCTTGGCAGCTACTTTCTATATTCCCGCTGTGACTGTAGCCCCCAGCCCTCTCTCTTAGATTAGAACTTGATCACGGTGCTCATCCGCGGGCATCTGTAGTAAGCTGTGTGGTGCATTTGGGCCTGGCCAGTCCTTTAGGTCCTGGTTTTCCTCCTAAGCAGGACTGGCAGTGGGGAGCAGTTCGTTGTCCCCTCAAGAAGTGACTCCTTCAGACCAGCACTTCCTCCTGGATGGCCCACCGGCTCGCTCAACACAGCCATGTCAGTTTCCCCCCAACACCAGAGCTGTGTCAGACAGTGCTGGGAGAGGCCAGGCTGGACCTGAGGCTGTCTCCTGTACCCAGGCGTCCCCCAGGCTTCCGCACGAGAGGGGCGGCCATAAGGCGGCGGGGGAGTCAGAGGTTCCCAAGCCGGTCTGGGACACCTCAGAAACCGAGAAATGGCCTGAAACTGTCAACCCCCCTGCATCCTCCCCGACTCCTATTTCCTCGAGGACCAGAGATGTAGGGAAAAGACAGGAGCCTGGGAAACTAGATGCTCACGAGCACTGGCTGCCTTCAGGTAGAGCTGGAGTAAAGACATCGGACAAGGAGCCCCTCCTCCTTGACGCTGCTTCAGGAATGGACACCTCAGAGACTTCTCCCAGAGCCCCTAGGGGCGCTTTGGCTAAAGACAGTGGATTGCAGGGCAGGGGTCCAGAGGGGGAGCCGCCGCCAAAGGCCACGGAAGTCACAGTATGTGCCAACAACAGCAAGGTCAGCTCCACTGGGGAAAAGGTGGTCCTGTGGACAAGGTGGGTAGGGATAGGTGTGTGTGTGTGTGTGTGTGTGCGCAAAGTGCGTGGAACGCACTGGTGTTACCCACGCAGGACTAACCATGACGCATGCTTATAGGGAGGCTGACCGCGTGATTCTCACCATGTGCCAGGAGCAAGGGGCGCAGCCGCACACGTTCCGCATCATCTCCCAGCAACTAGGAAACAAGACCCCCACCGAGGTGAGTGGGGGGGCCTGCGGAAGCCCCAAGCCCAGAGGCACCAAGGGGGGCCTGGCAAGAAGAGGATGGACTGGCACACCAGGAGAGTGACACCAACTGGTGATTGGAAAGGTCGGCCCTGACTTATCAGGGTGGCTGTACTGGTTCTAGAAGAGAAAGGGCAGCGGGTTTGGAGGCAGAGGCCCCAGAAATCCCACTCCAGTTTTTAAGAGGGTATGAATTTGGCTAAAACAGCCTCTTACCCCAAGTCTCCTTCTATGTGAGGACACAGCAGCCCTCACAGTCCTGCTGTGTGGGACAAGTCAGGCCCTTCACCTTGGCATGTGGGGCTCCATGTTGAGGTATCACTAGCTTGGGAACAGGGAACATAGCCCTCCTCTCCTCTTAGGTGTCGCACCGCTTCCGAGAACTCATGCAGCTCTTCCATACCGCGTGTGAGGCCAGCTCTGAGGATGAGGACGACGCGGCCAGCACCAGCAATGTAGACCAGCTGTCTGACCGTGGGGACATTCTGTCTGAGGAAGAGCTGGATGAGTGACAAGGACTGTGTGTGGGTGTCATCTGCACAGGACCCCAGCCCACAGGCACCCTGGTGAGGGACAGGGTGCTTGTACTTTGAGCTCAGCAGACAGCTGGGGCGCGCGCCAAGGACCTGGACAAAGCGGGCTGGCATTGCCTGGCTCTGCCATCCTCTGCGTCGCTCAGTCTTTTCCGAAGACCCTGGAAGTCTACTTTGTACATAGTGTTGAGGGACGGGTTCAGCGCCATCCCCCCATTTTCTTTGTCCTGAGGGTACACACTCGTGGTTCTGTGATCTGAGCCATGTTCCTACATGTAATAGGTGCGTGTGGGTGTAGCCAGTCCTGAGACACTGAGCGCCCTGCATCCATACTTTATTGTACAGCAGCTTCTCCCTTCCTGGAGCTTCAGTCCATGAAGCTGTCTCCACCCTGGTAGCACTGGGCCAGACTGCAGAGGTCGTCCAACAGCTCCTCCAGGTCACCCTGTTCCACTCCGGCCTCCATGAAGCTGGCCCAGCGTCGCAGGTCGACTTTGGTGAGCTCTTTGGCCAAGTCGCCCAGCGTCCGGTTCAAGGAGGAAGAGGAGCAGAGGGCCCCAAGGACGGGGACACTCTCCACTGCTGTGGATGGAGAGGACAGGGAGACCTGTCACTGGGGGCGTTCTCTCCTGGGACTCTGCATATAGAGAGAGACTCAGCACATTTGTGAGCTGTCCCTTCAGGAGACCAGTACTCGAGAGGAAGAACACGTCTCAGGAACCAGCATGAATCAAGGAGTGTTTGACTGAAATTTCTAGTACCTTTTCCAAGAAAGGGACTAAGTAAAGCCACTCCCATGCTTCAAGTTGTGGTTTTGTTCCTGTTTTACATACCTGCCCCGGTTGGGGGACCATCCAGGACCAAGCCCTGATGGCTGAGGCTTGAGGAGAAGAGGTGGGGGTAAGGAGGGGCCACCTTGCAGGGTGTCAGCAGCAGATGGGAAGAACTGTGGGGCAAGAGGGAGGGCAGCAGTGAGAGGAGGCCGGGGGCCTGAGGTCTGGGAGGAGCGCACAGCAGGCATCACACTGACCTCCTGACTTGAGGCTGCAGCTGCTCTAGGTACCGGGCCAGGACTTCTTCGCCAGTGGTGCACGCATGGAGCTCAGAGGGCATGGGTGTCCCTGGGGGGAGCCGACTGCCAGGACAAAGCAAAAGCATCTCAGTCTGGGGCAGCATGATGGAAAACCAAGTCTTAGGTTCTCAGGCCTTAGCTGAATCGAGCTGCTCAGTCTTTCTCTCTTAAAAGTGGGGTGGATGGGAGAAGAGAGGGGCAGTGCCATTAGGCAGGCCGGATGTCCCAGGGAGGAAAGGGCGCAAAAGAAATGTATGCCGGGCCCCTGAGGCCTGGCACTGCTCACCTGGTGTGGCATGCCCTGTCAAGACCCCTCAGCACCACTGACTGGGCAAAGCAGCGTGTTCCAGAAGGGTCCCCACATGCAGATAGCGGGGTCCAGGGGGCGGCCCCTCCAAGCTGCACCAGGGTGTCAGGAAGGGACTGGTTTGGAACCAGGGGGAAGGGGATGGTTGCTCCTGCTGTCACCACCTGAAGGTGAGGATGAGATCAAGTCCCAGAGCTTTGGCTCAACTCAACCCAGCCCTCCTGAAGCTTCCTACCTTTTTCCCTGAGAAATTCAGCATGTCAGCCAGATGTAACATGGAAACGGGCGAGGATCGCAGGCGATAAGGGACGGTGACTGTGTCCAGGGCTGTAGCCAGGATGGCACTACAGTGGAAGGGCAGAGTGGCCTGTAAAGAGGATACCGAGAAGAGCACTTGCCTTTCTAGTGCAGAAATGAATGCAGGCCGGAAACGAGTGCAGGCAGGATGGTAATGGCAGAGAGGTCCGGGGCTTTGGGACAAAGCAGAGGTCTGTACAGAGGCCCAAGGCAACAAGCACAGGACCCAGAACTAAGAGGCCTCATCATAGCTGAGTTCAAGGTGAGGCTTCAGGAGTGGAGCCAGTGACAGGCTGACTTGGTGGGTGTGTGGGTCCCCATCACAGCAGTCACCAGAGCATTGAGCCTTACATCATAGTGCAGGTGTGGGAAGTGGACAGGGGGCTCAGGCCGCAGCCCCAGGCTCCCGCCCAAGGATAAGGGGCAGACCAGGGAGCTGTGAGCAGACAGATGCACCAGACCGAAGGCTGTGTTCAAGAGACGGTAGATGTTTTTCTGGGGCTCCTGCTGAAAGAAAGGACAGTAGTTTGTTTTAGCAACTTTCTCATTCCCTCTTTTCTCCCTCCCCACATTCTACTCACCCTAAGACTGTAGGGACCAGGCAGCAGGCCCCAGGTCACTATTCCTCTGCCCAAGTACTCATCTCGGAGCAACTCTGAGGCCTTAGCGCCCAGCCCAGAGAAGCCGTCGTGTAGGTCGCACAGGATCTGGAAGCCCTGGAGAGGTGAGGGATGGAAGGTGGGATACGCTTGGAAGGGAAGCCCCCAGCCCCGTGTCCTCTGCGCACACAGCTACCTGCAGGTAGTCACATTCCTCCACGTAGAAATGCAGCCTGTCCTCTAGCTCTTCCTGGTATTTGGGCTCCTTCAGGATGCTCGCCCCTTGGCCAAAAGCCTCCAGGCGACCTGCTTCGCTGCCATGCATAGACAGAACCTAGGACTCACTGGATGCCCCTCCACCCCGCCCCAAAATCTCTCGTTTTGGGGGAGGGTAGGAAATATGGCCTCAAGAGCCTCTTCCTCCATTGGTAGGCCCCGGTTTCTCCCCACAGTCTCTGGGCACCCGTACCCATCGTGGTTGTACTTCTGAATCATACAGATGCTCCGAGGATGGAGATGGACTCTGAGGAAGTCTGACCAGACTCGGATGCTGCCCTCTGAGGGAATAAGTGGCTTTGGAGTTGGAGCAGTGGTAAGTGGTGCAGGACCTGAAGAAAAGCAGAGGAAACGTGTCTTTCTGTGTGTCCCTGACTTGCCCAATCCCCATCCTGCAGAATCTGGACAGTTCTCACCTTTGCCATTGGGAATGGACTTGACCCTCCAGACACCATCACTACACAGCACTCCCTGGGAGGGGTGGGAAAAAGCTACATTTAGTTCCAAGCAGCCCACAGGCAAAAGTGGATTTATCCTCCCCGATTTTACTAGCCACACCCTGCAGCCTCCTTTCTGTTCATGCCTCAGTCCTTTGGGAGGAAAAGTGTCTTTCCTCCAAATCCCCCTTTTGGGCATTGATGATGATGATTCAGATCCTCTTTCTCTGCCACAGTGAGGCACTGGTGGCAGAGCTGGGCCTGAAATTCAGGGCTGAGGCCCTCACCTCTGCACTCAGAAGGTCCTGGAGATAGGGGTTCTTGGGATGGAGTTCCTCCTTGTGTGTGGTGAGCTTCCCCTGCCTGAAAGAGATTGGAGACAGGTCCTAGCCACAGGTTCCCAGTCTCCAGCTTCCCGTGCAAAGGGCACACCCCCTCCTCTCCTGGCAGCACCAATACCAGGCTATCGCAGCATCGTGCTGTGTGTCTCTGTAGAGTCCACCTTCTTGTTTAAGGGAATTCAGGCTACCTGCACAGAAATAATAGGCAATGTTAGGTCAAAGCCTAGTCCCTCCCCACCTTCAGCTAATCACATCATCTGACAACCTGCTGTCACCAGCACTTGGCACTTCCAAATTTTCTTAAATATATACATGAGTTGGGAAACACCCTGGCCGAAGAGAATCTAGATTCCATCCTGTCCTTAGCTGTGGGACCTAAGGCAAAGGGCACACCCAGTGGTCTTCCAAGAGTGCCAGTTCAACCCACCACTGTCTCCAAGGACAGCATCCCATTTCAGAGATGTCTCTGGAGCCCAATAAAATTGTGCCTTCTTGCGTCCCGCGGGTGATGGCATGTTGCGGTCAGTTTTCCCTAGGCTTCTCAACTCTGCCCTTCAGCCCAGTAGGGTCAGGGAATTTGAAGCGAATGGGTGCTTTAAGAGACTCCACTGGCACACGAAGGGGAAAGAGGGCATTGGCTGACCCCGGCCACCGCCTCACCCTTCAGATCCATGAAGATGAGTCTCGGCGTGTAGGTTTCCTGGCCGTGCAGCGTTCGGCCGCTCCGGTACAGGACGTCGGGGCACAGCTCCCCCGGAGTCTCCTTGGCATCGGTCGCTTCGCGCAGGGCAGCATCCTGGGGAGGCACAGAGAAAAGACTGGATTCGGATGGCGAGAAAGGCAGGACGGAAGTAAGGCTTGGAGGTCCCAAAGGCTCCGCTGGGACAGCCGCCCGGAGACCTCACCTGCTGGTTCCACCAGTGCGCTCCCACGAAACCCGCAAAATGTCCCAACTGCAACGTGAGGACCTCCCGAGCCCCGCCCGCCATGCCGCGCGGTTCCACGAGGCCGCACAGCCGCCCCCTACCCACTCGCGGTTCCCAGCCTAAGATTAGCTTGGTAGTCCTGTGGGCAGGGCCTCATCCTCTGCGCCCTATTGGCCCATAAACACATCTTCTCCTAGATGCTAAACGATTCGTTGGCCTTTAGAGACACCTCCCATCATTCCCGCCTCTTCCTAGCGTGGACCAATCCTGCTTATTCGTGGTTGTCAAGGGGCGGGGCCCATGCCGGAAGTTGTCGGCGCACTAGCCTAGGCGCCATGCTGGAGGGTTTTTGCATCTCCCGAGAGGTTCCTAGTGAGGCTCACCCTACTTATTGCGTTGGAAGCGTTTGTGTCTTCTCTCACGGGGTACTTAAGGCAAAAGGAAAACCTTGCCAGAAAAGTCGACGCTTCCCTAAAGCCTCCCACACGCCCCCTCCTTCTGCTCCAAAAGTCACAGCCTCCCTGATTTTTAATCCTGTGGACTGGCTTAACTGTCTCGCGCTCAGTTTTTCTATTTGCCTATCACATGTTAATAAATCGGAGCACGCATTCTTTTTGCCTGCCTTTCGCTCGCTACCGTTTGTGAGGTTCTTCCTTCTACTTACGGTTCGTTTTCATTGCTTCAGAATAGTGATTGTATGAACACACTACAAATGATTTATTCTGCTGATAACGGACGTTGGGATTGTTTCCAGTTTGGGGCTGTTAGGTGTTGCATTAACATTCTTGTGCGTGTGCCCTGCACATACTTCTGTTCCGTGCATACCAGGAGTGTAACTGTTGGGTCGTAATGATGGGTATATTTAAAGTTGGTAAATAACACCAAGCTGTTTTCTAATTTTTTTTTTTACCAGTTTATAGTTCCACCACCAGTGTAGGGGAGTTTTCAGTTCATGTTCCATAATCTTGCCAACATTTTAAAATTTGAGCCCTTATCACTGGCTTTAATTTTCCTGATTAATACAGAGGTTGATAGCACCTTTTGATATGTTTATCAGGCATTTGGATATCCATTTTTGTGCAGTGCGTGTTCAAGTCTCTTGCCTCTGTTTCTTTTCGGTTGTCTATTACTGTTTTGTAGGAGTGAGTACTTTATTCTGGATACAAACCCTTTGTCAAGTTATGTGTTGAAAATATCTTTTCTCGCTTTAGTTGTCCTTTCTTTTTCCTTAAAGCGGGCCTTTTGAAGGGCGGAATATTTTATTTTGTTTTTAAATATAGTCACATTTAGGGGCCGGCCCTAGTGGCGCATTGGTTAAGAGCTGGCTTGGGACGCCAGCGGCCACTTTCAGATCCCACCTATGAGGGCCAGTGACACTGCCCTCTATAGCTAAGACGGTGAACAGCATCTCCACCTGGAGCTGGGCTGCTGTGAGTCGCCCGCAACAGCGTAGCTGCAGTGGGCTGCCATAGGCTACAGTGAGTGGCCGGCAGCCAGCGTGAGCGGCTGGCAGATGGTGTGAGCTGCCAAGAGCCGCTGTGAGCGGCTGTCCAGAGGCCGCCAACGATCTGCCTCACCCAAGAAGAGCGCAATGACAATACCAACATGGGCCAGTGAAGCAACATCCTCCACAACTAGACTGAAGAACAAAAGGACAGCAACTTGTCTGTTCCTCTTCCCCAATGCTGTTCCCCTCCCCCAATTCCCCAATAGAATCTTAAAAAAAAATTATAGTCACATTTATTGATCTTTTCAAATATGACCAATACATTTTATGTTATGTTCTGGGCTCTTGATCCTGTTGTATTGGTCTGTTCCAAATTCACAGTATTTAAACACCATGTTTCTTTGTATGTTTTGTGTTGGGTTTTATTTTAAAGATTTTATTGGGGAATTGGAGGAGAAAAACAGCATTGGGGAATCGGGGAAAGGGAATGGACAAGTTGCTGTCCTTTTTGTTCTTCAGTCTAGTTGTGGAGGACATCACTTCACTGGCCCATGTTGGTATTATTACGCATTTCCGAGGTGAGGCAGATGGGTCTCTGGCCACTGGACGGCAACACACAGTAAGTAGCTCTTGGTAGTTCATGCCAGCTGCTGGCCACTCACGGTTGCTTACGGCAGCCTGCTGTAGCCTACGCCATCACCAGGTACTCACAGCAGCCCAGCTCCAGGTGGAGCTGTTGTTCACCATCTTCACTGTAGAGTGCAGTGTCACTGGCCCTCATCTGTGGGATCTGAACCAGGGCCCTGCTGCTCAGAGCTGGCGTCCCAAGCCAACTCCTAACCAACACACTACTCGGCCAGCCCAAATACCATGTTTTTTAAACATGTCTTAGATCCCTGAGTCCACAAGGAAGCTTAAAATAGGGGAGGGAAGGGTGACAATTCGGGGTGACAGAAGAATGGCAGCTAATGTAAACAGAATAACAGAATTTAAATTTAGTTTGCAGCCATCAATTTAAGAATTTATTCAGGTGAGGATCATCAATGGATATTAAAACCACTGGGTGATAATTTGTTGGAAAATGAGGTGATTTTGGGATTCAAAGTAACCCTCCACAGATAACTTGTTAATTACCTTGGGGGACATGTAGTTTTACAATGACGGATGCCAAAATTGACCAAGTGATCAAAGTTAATGTCACCAATAATGGAACAAGCTGATGGAATAGTGCAGCACATACAAAATATCACTCCTGTGTTATGCT
Source organism: Aselliscus stoliczkanus (assembly GCA_033961575.1). NCBI lineage: Eukaryota > Metazoa > Chordata > Mammalia > Chiroptera > Hipposideridae > Aselliscus > Aselliscus stoliczkanus. Next base: position 107,247,952 of record CM066739.1, on the reverse strand, counting down.
GGCCCAAGTCCAGTCACCTGTGTTTGATCAGGAGGAAACAATAGACCAATCCGGAATGGGGGATAGTATAAACTGGCCCGGCATCTTAAAACATATCAAATGACAGAAAAATCAGAGGATCTATTGAATATGTCAGTAAAGAGAGATTACAGCTTTGATTGGAACCTGAATTGGTTAGGGGGCGGGTGGAAGAAACCATAAACACATTGTTGGGATAACGAGAAATTTCAAAATATACCATATATTGGATGATATTATTATATCGATGATGAGTTTCTTTGGTATGATAATGATATTCGGCTTATGTAGGAGAATATCCTATTGGGAGATGTGTGATGAAATACTTCTCTGTAATTTACTTTCAAATGGTATCTCAAAGTACATATCTAGAAAGATAAAGCAAATGTGACAAAATGCTACCAATCAAATCTAAGTGAACATTATATGGTGTTCTTTTGTACTCTCAATATTCCTGTAGGTTTGAAAATTTTCAAGATAAATGGTTAAGTCTTTTCTATTCTGGGTTCTGTGTATGTCCACATATATTTTACAATCAGTTTGTCAATTTCCACAACAAAATTTAAAGTCCTATAAGTGTTTTCATTGGGATAGCATTGCATCTCTATAGATCAATTTGGGGAAAACAGATGCCTTTACAGTATTAAATTTTCAAATTTATATTGTCTTTATTGAGGTCTTTACATTTTCAAAATAAATTTTATGGTTTTCTATATAAATGTCATATGTACCTTTTGTCATATTTATTCTTTTTGATATTCTTGTTGCTATTGTAAATGAAATCTTTTAAAATTATATTTCCCGTTGTTGATATAAATAAGACTGATTTGTACACTGATGTGAGCAGCAACACTGCCATACTCACTGATGAACTTGAACCATCTATCTGTAGACTCTTGGATTTCTACAGTCTTATCCACAAATAATGATGGTTGTTTTTAATTCCTTCCCGAAATATTACTGTTTTCCGTGATACAAAGCACAGACTAGGACCTCAAGCAGAGTGTGGAACACGTCTTGCTCCCCACCTCAAAGGGAAGCTGTCACCATTTCACTTCTAAATATGATGTGATCTAAAGAGTTTCTGTAGATACTCTTCGTCAGCTTAAGGAAGTTGTCTTAATTTCTGTTTTGCTAAGAGTTTTGATCATGAATGGATTTGGTAATGACATTTTCTCTCTGAATTAAGATAATCATATTTTATCCTGTTTCGCTAATGGAATAAATTATGTAGTTTGATTTTTGCATATCATCTTATCTTGCATTCCTAGAGTATACCTTGACTCAATTATCTCTTTAAAACACTGACTCTGATTTACTCATATTTTATTTGGGATTTTTGCATCCACATTTACTAATGAGATTGGCCTGTGCTTTCCTTTATCTGTAATGTTCTTGTTAGGTTTTAATATTAGAGTAATATTGGCCTCAAAAAAACAAGTAGGCTGGGCCGGCTGAGTGGCACAGTGGTTAAGCGCTGGCTTGGGAAGCCAGCAGCCCCGGTTCGGATCCCATATATGAGGGTCAGTGACACTGCCCTCAAAAAAAAACAAAAAAAAAAACAAGTAGGCAAGTATCTCCCTTTTTCTATTTTCCACAGGAGTTTGTGATTGGCATTGTTTCTTGATTTAATGTTTTGTAGAATTTACTGGTGAAGTCATGTGGGCCTGGTATTCTTTGTAGAAAAGTTTTTGATTATGGAATCTGTTATAGTTATCGGGCTACTTAAATGATTCCTGTGTCAATTTTGATAAGTTATATGTTTTCTAGGAATTTGTCCAATTCATCTTCATATTTGGAGATATTACCATCAAAATGTTTGTAATATACCCATTTAATCTTTTTTTTTTTTTTGAGGGCAGTGTCACTGGCCCTCATATGTGGGACCCAAACGAGGGCCACTGGCTTCCCAAGCCAGCGCTTAACCACCGCGCCACTCGGCCAGCCCCTATTTAATCTTTTAATGTCTGCAAAATCTGTAGTGATATCCTGTATCATTTCTGATATTGTTTTTTTAAAGGCAAAAAATTACTTTTTCCTCGAATATGCTCATCAGTTGTTATATCAAGTTAATAGTATTTTCAGAAAACTAAATTTTGGTTGTTTTTTTTAAAGATTTTATTGGGGAATTGGGGGAGGGGAACAGTGTTGGGGAATTGGGGAAGGGGACCAGCCAAGTTGTTCTTCAGTCTTCATTGTGGAGGGTGCCAGTCACCATCTGACTTCCCGTCAGCAGCACATGGCCTCTAAACTCAAGGTGCTGTGTTCAATCTTAGTTGCGGGTGGGTGTAGCCACCATGCCATGCAGGAGTCGAACCAGCAGTCTTGTTGTTAAGAGCGCACGCCCTATCCACTGAGCCATCCGGGATGCAGCTCAGCTCAAGGTGCCGAGTTCAGTCTTAGTTGCGATCTTGTTACACCAGCTGAGCCATCCTGCCAGCTGTTGGCAGCTCAGCTAGGGCACAGCGTTCACTGGCGCATATGGAAATCAAACCGGTGACCCTGTTGCTCAGAGCTCGCGTTCTAGGCCAACTCAACCAACTGAGCCCTTGTTTAAGTTTTGAGTTTAGTATTTTCATAATCATTTGGTTTAAATCACTTTCTCATTACCATTCTTATTTTTCTCTCTGACACATGGGCATGTTAGGAAAGTATTGAATTTCCAAGCACAATGGGGGTTTTCCATATATCTTTTTGTTATTGATTTCTAGCTTAGGTTGCATTGGGATCAGTGAAAATAGTCTGTATGATTTAAATTCCTTGAAATTTGTTGACTTCATTTATTGTCCAGTGATAATCAGTTTTTGGAACAGGTTGTACATGTGCTTAAAAAGAATGTATATTCAGAAATTTTAGGGTTTAATTTAAAGATATACTTTCATTAGGACAAGTTTGCTATTCATGCTCGTCAAATATTCCTACTGAGGTCAGCCAAGTGGTTCAGTTGGTTAAGAGTTGGCGTAAGAGCACGAGCTCTAAGCAACAGGGTCGCCGGTTCTATTCCCATATGGGCCAGTGACACTGTGCCTGGGCTGAGCTGCTGCTAAGCTGCCAACAGATGGAAAGATGGCTCAGCTGGTATAACAACAAGATTGCTTGTTTGATGGTGGGCTATGCCCACCAACAACTAAGACTGAACTCAGCACCTTTAGCTGACTGCCGCCCGGATGGCTCAGTGGATAGGGCATGTGCTCTTAACAACAAGGCTGCTGGTTCAACTCCTGCATGGGATGGTGGCTACGCCCACCCGCTACTAAGATTGAACACAGCACCTTGAGTTTAGAGGCCACGAGCTGCCGACGGGAAGCCAGACGGTGACTGGCGCCCTCCACAACAAAGACTGAAGAACAACAACTTGGCTGGTCCCCTCCTCCAGTTCCCCAACACTGTTCCCCTTCCCTCAATTTCCCAATAAAATCTTTAAAAAAAAAACCCCAAAACCCCAGTTCGTACCCTGACACCAGGCAACCACTACTTCTGCCTTAGAGATTTGCATTTCTGAACATTTCACATAATCATACAGTATGTGCTCTCTGTGTCTAGTGTCAGCATAAAGTTTTTGAGGTTCCTCACATTGTAGCATGTACTGGTTTCTTTTCTGTTTTGCTTATCCCTTTACAAGCTGATAGGCATTTGAGTTCTATCCTTTTCAGCAATTATGAATAATGTTGCTGTGAACAGTCTCACGCTTCTTAAACATGAGTCTTTGTGTGGACATGTTTCCACTTCTGTAGGATAGATATCTATGGTTGGAATTGCTGGGTTGTGTGCAAACTGTTTTACATTTTGAGGAACGGCCAGACTGTTGTCCAGTGTGGAAACATTTTGTTTGGAAAATTTCCATTTACATTTTATATATGCACTAGCAATATCTGAATGGTCCTGACTGATACTGTCTTTTTGATTTATAGCCCATTCTAGTGGGCGTGAAGTGGGACCTCACTGTGGTTTTGATTTGCACTTTCCTAATCACTAGTGATATTGAGCCTCATTATCTTCTCAGCCATTTGTCTTCTTTAGAGAAATGTCTATTTAAATTGTTATATTTTAGTAATGAGTTGTATGAGTCCTATTAATTAGTAATGAGTTATATGAGTCCTTTACCAGATACATGATTTACAATATTTTTCTCCCAGTTGCTGGCTTTTCTATTTTCTTAACGGTATGTTTTGAAGAGTAAGACTTTTAAATTTGGATGAAGCCCAGTCTATCAAATTTTTCTTTTATGGGTCATATCTTTGGTGTCATACATAAGAGATCTTTGCCTAATTCAAGGTTAGGAAGATTTTCTCTGTTTTAATTTTTAATTTTATTTTTTAAAGATTTTATTGGGGAACTGGGGGCGGGTAACTGACAAGTTGTTGTCCTTTTGTTCTTCAGTCTAGTTGTGGAGGACATCGCTTCACTGGCCCATGTTGATATCATCATTGCGCTCCTCTCGGGTGAGGCAGATTGGTCACCGGCCTCTGGACGGCCACTCACAGTGGCTCTTGGCAGCTCACACTGGCTGCTGGCCACTCACGCTGGCTGCCGGCCACTCACTGTAGCCTATGGCAGCCCACTGCAGCAGGGGCTGCAGCTATGCCATCCAGGGGGACTCACAGCAGCCCAGCTCCAGGTGGAACTGTTGTTCACCATCTTAGCTGTAGAGGGCAGTGTCACTGGCCCTCATACGTGAGATCTGAACCGGGGCCGCTTGCGTCCAAGCCAGCTCTTAACCAACGCACCACTCGGCCGGCCCTAGGAAGATTTTCTCTTAATTTTATAGATTACTTCTTAGGTTTTTATAATCCATTTTGATTGCCTTATGTGATGTAAGGTCAAAATTCAGTTTTTGTTTTTTTTTGCAGGTACATATCCAAAATATCCAAGTACAGCTTGTTCAAGATTTTTTTTCCCCCCATTAGTCTTTTTTGAAAATCAATTGACCATAAATATAAGGATTTATTTCTGGACTGTGTTTTATTCCACTGACCTAATATTCTTATACCACACTGTCCTGATTACTGTAGCTTTATACTATGTTTTGAAAATAGTAGGGTAAGTCCTTTCAATTTGTTTATTTAAAAACTAATTTTGGGCCGACCGAGTGGCACATTTGTTAAGAGCTGGTTTTGGGATGCCAGCAGCCTCGGTTCAGATCCCACAGATGAGGGCCAGTGACACTGCCCTCAAAAAAAAAAAAAGAAAAAAAAAATAAAAAAAAAAAAGAAAAAAAAGTCATTTTGGATATTCTAGGTTACATTTATTTCCATATTAAACTGTAGGGTCAGTTGTCAACTTCTGCAAAAAGAGCCTGCTGAAATTTTGGTATTGACTGCATTGAATTTATTAATCGGTTTGGAGAAAATTAAACACCATTGACTCTTCCCATCCATGAACATGGACTGTCTGTTAATTTAGGTCCTTTTCAAGTTTCCTCAGTAATGTTAATTTTCCTTGTACATTCCGCTCTTTTTTTTTAAGTTGCTAAGTACTTTATTTTCCTGCTATTTTGAATAGAATTACTTCCTTAATTTCATTTTTGGATTTTTCATTGCTAGTATAGAGAAACAATTGGTTTTGGTGTATTAGTCTTGAATTGTTGTGACCTTGCCGAAGTTGTTTTTGTTTTTGTTTTTTATTAGTTTCAGGTGTACAACACAATGCAATAGTTATACTCTTTACCCCTCAAAGTGACAACACCCCTCCCCCAGTTCGCCACCCCACTCTCCCTCCATATCATACATATCTATTACAATTCCTTTGACTCTCTTTCACAGTATACTCCACATCCCGTGATTATCTATATATTCAGTTACAGTTGGCATACAATATTATACATCAGCTTCAGGTGTACAGTGCAGTGATCAAGCCTCTACTCCATCCATGAAGCGGTCTCCCTAAGAAGACGTGACTGACACACAAAATTTTTACAAAAGAATTATATTCCCCGAACTGTGTTTCATATCCATGTGGCAATATTGTAGTTGTCTGTTTATGCTGTTTAATCCCTTCTCCTTCTCCCTTATCCCCACCCCCCCCAACTAGCAACCCTCAGTTTTTCCTCTATATCTATGAGTCTGTTTACTTTGATCGTTCATTCAGTTTTTCAGATTCCACATATAAGTGAGATCATATGGTACTTGTCTTTCTCCGACTGACTTATTTCACTTAACATAATAGTCTCTTCACAACATTATCAATTACATTCCCAGAACTGCCCCCCATATCCCTGCAGCAACATTGTAGTCACCCACCTACGCTGTCCAAAACCTTCCCCCTCTCCCTCATCCCCACTCCCTCCCAGCCAGCAACCATCAGTTTTTCCTTTGTATCTGCTTGATATGATTTCAATCTTCTTAAATTTACTGAGATGTTTTGTGGCCTAACGTGGTCTATCTTGGAAAATGTCCCATGTGCACTTGAGAAGAATGTATATTCTGTGTTTTCAAGGTGAAATGCTCTAAAAATATCGAAGAAGTCCAGCTGGTCTAAAGTGTCATTTAAGACCCCTCTTTCTGTGTTGATTTTCTGTCTAAAGGGTCTGTCCATTGGTGACAATGTGGTGTTAAAATTCCCTACTATGATAGTGTTACTGTTGACCTCTGACTTTATGTATGTCAAAATCTGTTATATGTAATTAGGAGTTCCTATGTTGGATGCATATTTATTAGGGTTATAGTGCCCTTCTTTGTCTTTTATTGTAGTCATTTTAAAGTCTATTTTGTCCAAAATAAGTATTGGTACTCCAGCTTTTTTTCCCCTCATTTCCATTTGCATGAAATATCTTATTCCATCTGTAAACAGCATATACATGTGTCCTATTTTCTTATCCACTCAGCCACTCTGTTTTTTGATTGGAGCATTTAGCCCATTCACATTTAAAATGATTATTGATAGGTGCATATGTATTGCCATTTTGTTATTTGTATTCCTGTCTTCCTGGGTTAGCTTGTTCACCCCTTTCTTTTGTTTAAAAAAGCCCTTTTAACATTTCTTGCAATACTGGCTTGGTGGTAATGAATTCTTTAAGCTTATTCTTTTCTGAGAAGCTCTTTATTTCTCCTTCAGTTTTAAGTGATAGCCTTGATGGGTAGAGCAATCTTGGTTGTAGGCCTTTATTTTGTGTCACTTTGACTATCTCCTGCACTCCCTTCTGGCCTGCAGTTTCTGTAAACAAGTCAGCTGTTAGTCTAACAGGAGTTCCTTTGTATGTAACCTGCTGTCTTTCTCTTGGTGCTTTTAGGATTCTGTTTCTGTCTTTAACCTTTGCCATTTTAACTATGATGTGTCTTGGTGTGGACCTGTCTGGGTTCAGCTTGTTTGGAACCCTCTGCACTTCCTGGGCATGTATGTTGATTTCCTTCACCAGGGTAGGGAAGTTTTCAGTCATTATGTTTTCAAATACATTCTCGACCCCTTGCTTCTCTTCTCCTGGTATTCCTATGATGTAAAAGTTGTTATGCTGCATCTTGTCCCATAGGGCTCTTAAACTAATTTCATTGTTTTTTATTCTGTAGTCTTTTTGTTGTGCCAACTGGGTGATTTCTGCTATTTTGTCTTCCAAATCGCTGATCTGCTCCTGTGCTTCATCTACTCTACTGGTGATTTCTTTGAGTGTGTTCTTCATTTCAGTTATTGTATTCTTTAGTTCTAACTGGTTGTTTTTTATGATTTCTCTATCCTTCCTTATGTCCTCACTAAGTTTGTAAAACATTCTTATCATCAGTGTTCTAAACTCTGTCTCTGAAAGGTTGGATCCCTCTGTTTCATTTGGTTCCATTTCTAGAGGTTTCTTCTGATCTTTTACTTGTGACATGTTTCTCTGTTTCCTCATTCTGGCTGTCGCTCTGGGATTGCTTGGATGTATTAGATAAATTACCAGGAGAGCCCCGGCTGGATCACGCAGGCACACGGCTCACGGCCCAACACTCCCAGGAAAACTCCCAGTCTCAGCCTGTCCAAATCAGCCACTCGCAGATCAGGCCGAGCAGCCCGACAACCAATCACCAGCCGGGCAACTCTGCAAGCGCAGTGCGGAGAGCAGGCACCCGAGGCGGCTTGCACACTCCCGCGTCTCAGTGAGCAGCCTGTTGGAGACGGAGGGCACCCGCCCAGCGTTTTCCTGGCAACACAGTATAAGCCGGGTGGAGGGTGGGGATCCAAGACCGCATGCGCGTGCGCACACACACACACACACACACACACACACACACACACACACACACTTCTGCGCCAATTTCACCAGACCAGTGAGGTCCGGGACCTGATCCTCTGTGGGAGGGCCCATGCTCGACAAAATGGCGCCCTCCTTACACCACTCGCGTGCAGGCTCCACACCAGGGGAACAACAGTCCAAAAACATCCAGCCTTTGCACCAAAGGTGCTCAGTTCAGTCCGTCCCCGCAGGCTCCCGGGTCCAGCCCACACAGCCACTCCCTCCACCAGGAACCAGGTAAGTGCTCACTGGCGAGCAAGCCCGGGCGCCAGCCCCACTGATTCTCCAGCTGGTCTCAGCCTCACCGACCTGAGCAAAGAGTCCTCACTAATTTACTGCCGGCTATCTTGGAATTCCTCTTTCTGGCAAAGGAACTCTGGGCTGGTGAGCTTGGTGTGCAGCTGGAGGGTCTCTCCCACAACTGGAGAATCCCCCCAACAGCTGGGGCTTCCCTCACGGGGCTCGCCCTCTCTCGTCTCCACCCGTCCTACCAGACCCGACGTGGCCTCCTCTTTAAGATTTCTTTGCCCAGTGGTTCAAGTTCTTCATTTAGTGGGTCTGTTCATCTAGTGTTTCGGGGACCTCCAGGGTTGAATGCTGTATAATTTGTTTGTAATTTTGGTGCGATCCTGGGAGGGAGGTAGCACAGCGTCTGTCTATTCTGCCATTTTACCGGAAGTCCTCCCAAAGTTGTTTTAAGAACCCACATTCAGCAGACAACAAAAGCAATGAGGTAAGTCTCCTTTAAGGACTGTGCAGATGATGCTGTTGTCATATGACTCCCTAGTCCATGTTTATGAAAAACCATGAGATATGGTGCTTATGAGGTTAGCCTTTCAATGACGGAAGCTGCTTTCCCAGCCTCGTTTGCAGCTATGGGTCAGGCTGGCCCATCAGATGTGTGTCCTGGCCAGGGGCCATCTTCCGGTGGGGGAAGAGTGGCAGCATCTTGTTTTTTTTTGGGGGCTGGAGGCACTGGAGTGTTGTGGGCCTTGGTGCCGTTGTCATTAGTATGAACTGCAGTGTGGCTGTTATAGGTAGTGCTGGTGACTATCACAGCGCCCCTCTCCTGTTGTGGTTGGGATGTTTTCTGTGGCTGCTGAGCAGTGACACTGGTGGAGGTTCTGTGTGCTACTTAATTCTTTTTCTTTTTAAATTACTTAGAGCGAGCACTCAATTTACAGGAAAGAATCCTGACAGATACGATTTCCTAGATACAGTTGGCTCTCTGTATCCGTGGGTTCTGCATCCATGGATTCAATCTATCTGGGATCGAAAATACTTGGAAAACAAATGTACTATATAGTTAGGCCTATGATGGTCGTGTCCAGACTTTCCTTCTCGTCATTCCCTAAGCAATATAGCAGAATAACTGTTGACGTAGCATTACAGTGTATTAGGTGTAATCAGTACTCAAGAGATGATTCCAAGTACACGGGAGGATGTGCGTAGATTCTGTGCAAATGCTATGCCATTTCATGGGAGGGACTTGAGTATATGCGGAGGGTGGAGTGGAGGGTGTTTCTAGAACCCATTCCTCACAGATACGAAGGGACAACTGCATGTGGAAACACCAAGGTACACTTTTGTATTTAAAAAAAGGCGTATTTTGTGTGTAGAATTTTGTCTCTAGAATTTGTTAACAGAAGTTGTCTCTAGAGAGGAAAGAGCAGAGCCTGATTTTCCATGATGTGTTTTTGTATGGTTTGAACTTTGTAACACACATGTGGCAAAAATAACAACAAAGGCACAGTGAAGCCACTGAATGACAACTAAGGGACTGCGTGATAGGCTGTATTTAAAAGCTCACCTAGGAGCCCTGTGAAGATGGATTCAAGGGAGGGGGCAAGAGTGGTTGGGGGCACAGAAACACATGAGCAAATTATTACAGTAACTCAAACAAGACCTGGTGGGGAAAGGCAGGCAGTGGTGGTGGGACCGAGAGGAGGAAGTGAGTCTGAACCACTGCAGACATAAATCGAAGACCTGATTCCATATTGGGAGGAGTATAAATCAGGGTTCAATCAGAGAAGCAGACCATACCAGAAAGGATCTGTTAAATGCACTGAAGCTTTCCAGCTGTGGGTACTGGGCGAGCTGCCTGTGTAAGGCTGGTATCTCAGTCTGACGCTAGAACCTCAGTCCCGCTAAACAGATGGGATTGGGTCAAGGATGGAAGTTGTATTTTTCATAGGGGATCCGTGAGCAGGCAGGTGGTTTGGGGTATGGGAAGCAGGCTTTCAGTAAAAAAGCTGCTGTATATTCAGACTGTCACCTCAGTGATTTTTCAAATGAAGCTTATAAAACCCGTTATAAATGGTAGCTACCTACTATGTAATGGCTATCTACTGTGTGTGAGGTACTTTACATATGTGATTTAATTCTCACAACTCCCCCCCTCCCTCAAGTTTGGCATCATTATTACTATTAGATAAGGTGAAATTAGAGAAGGAGATAGGCTAAGAGACCCTAAGACAGCTAATATGTGGCAGATTTGGGACTCAAACTTCTAATTCTTTATACCAACAACCAGGGTATGCTGAGAATTAAATTCTACTGAAGTTGATTTGAGTCACTAGTTTCTCAAATCTCCCGAAGATGGTACACAGCTTATACTACTCTGTATGCACTAAAGATAAGTTAATCATTACATACAGTGTATGTGGTCAGGGTTTAATACCTGATTCTTTCAGGAACTTGTAGGAAGAGCTGTACCATACGCACAAAGCTGCCAGACTCAGCTGCGTTCCAGAAGGTTCTCAGGGACCTTTGATAAAGGTGTAAATATAGGAAGCAAATGCTCAGTGTCTGGGAGGGAGAAGGTAAACTGTGACTCCTAATCTCCTGAACTGAGTAAAGTCTGGAAAATAGTACTACTGGAAATTTCTCCAGAACTTAGTCTCTTTAGATACCCAACAAGCAGAATGCCAGAGAAATGTAATGTGGCCAATACAAAGACTCTTTCCATTTTATAAATCTGATATCACACTTTAAGTTAATTTAATTTTTAAGGAAAAGAACCATGATTAATTAAAATGAAAACCACATGTCATAAACTGATGTGAGCTCCAGGAACAAGAGGACGTCTTACTGCCATTACAGTCACTTTACAGTAACAAGGAACCCATTTCAGTGAAGGGTGTGAGCCGATCGCTGTCCTGTCCAGTCCCACGAGCTCTGCTGTGTGACCGCCCCATCCGACGGGGTCTATTCAAGGAGATGGCACTGTCTTCCTGCGTGTGACTGCGGCTCAGAGGTAGGCACAGAGACGCTCCAGCTGCCCCGGGTTTGAGTTACTCAGGAACAGCAGCTCCTGTTTCCCCTCCTCTGTGTGGGCTACAATGGGGGCAACACAGACATTGGGGGTTTTCTGCCACAGCATTATGTTACTCAGGAAGGTCTGTAGTCAGAGGCAACATGATCCAGACTGCGTCCTGACGTAACTAGCACTCATAACACCTCACTTTTAGATCCTTTATCCTAATAATAAACTATTACATTTTCTAAGTGTAAATCCCTCTGTTCCAAGAGTAGTATCTTCTGGATTTTAGGACTCTGTCAAATCCCCACCCCTTAGAAATGTCCCCACAGTGCTTCCAGCCCATGGGGCAGCAGCTTCACGCCCTTCCATAGCCTACTCCAGTGACAGCTAATTCTGTTACCTCCGCTCTTCCTCTCCACACCATCCCCACCCTACCCAGAGCCAGGAATTTCATCTGCACTCTGGGACAGGCCCAGCAAGGTCTGGTTTACTGCTGGATGGCCTCACACTATCAATTATTCTGTGGGTGCCCAGCAAATGAGTCTCTCAATCAAAGTTTGTTGAATGATGAAGAAATACAACAGGAACAAAATAGATACTCCCCCCAGCCTCCCCACCCCCCAAAAAAAAATGCAATGACGAGAGTGTGGCAACCACGCAAACCAAGCGCCTTGGCTTGGCGGGGGCCTTTCAGCACCAGCATCTGAGCCTGGCCTGCTGCTGGTATTAGGGAGAGACAAATGTCTTCCATAAATCCAACCTTACTGTACCATCTACTCGGCCAGAAAGGAGTCAAGATGAAGGGAAAAAAGCTTAGGTACAAATTACAAGCTGCTGATAAGGGAAGGAGAGACCAAGGCTGTGACGCAGTGGAGCTCTTCCTGAGAGCACAGAAGGAAACCAACCACTGACCTTTTTCATGCTGAAGCCAGCTGTTCTCCAAATAATACTGAATACAACTTTCAAATTCTTTTGGGTTATAATTAGAAACCAGGATGGGAATAAAGGGGTCCAGGGCATCAAATCCTTCCTGAAGAAAAAGGACAAAGATACAGTAATCATTAAGTGACACTGGCAGAGATCCATTTATTTAAACATTTTGAGGGCACATGCTCCACTTTTCTTCTGCCTTGGTCCTCACCCGGCGCCACGTATGGTGCTGCCTGCTGTGGCTCTAGCTGGCCACGAGTACTGTGTTTAAAAAAAGATGATGCTTGGGCCAGCCGAGTGGCATGTTGGTTAAGAGCTGGCTTGGGACGCCAGCGACCCCAGTTTGGATCCCACACAAGGGCCAGTGACACTGCCCTCTACAGCTAAGATGGTGAACAACAGCTCCACCTGGAGCTCGGCTGCCATGAGTCCCCAGGACGGCATAGCTGCAGCCCCTGCGGCAGTGGGCTGCCATAGGCTACAGTGAGTGGCTGGCAGGGGGAGTGAGCTGCCAAGAGCCGCTGTGAACGGCTGTCGAGAGGCCAGGGACCGATCTGCCTCACCCGGGAAGAGCACAATGATGATACCAACGTGGGCCAGTGAAGCAATGTCCTTAACAACGAGACTGAAGAACAAAAGGACAACAACTTGTCTGTTCCCCTTCCCTCGGTTCCCCAATGCTGTTCCCCTCGCCCAATTCCTCAATAAAAATCTTTAAAAAAAAGATGATGCTCGAGGGGGTGCCCCTTGTGTTTACACTAAGTGTATACATAAGTATATACTTTATTTTTTTTACAGTTCTGACTTGAACTGTATTCCAAACAGAAAATAAAACTAACAAGGATGGAAAAGACCCTAAATGGAACATAAACGGAAACAGACAAATCAAACTGTAGAGCAGCACCCCGTTACTGGTTGGTGGTATGTTCTGAGACCCCAAGGGGACACCTGAGACCTCAGATAGTACTGAACCCTAAATATCCTTTGTTTTTTCCTCTACATACTCACCTTTTCACTTAAAGGAAACACTTTACTGCTTCTCTTTGACATATCTAAATTGCCAGTGCTTTGGCATCAGTATTAATTAAAACCAGGTGACCTGAACACAAGCCCTGTGATACTGCGACAGTCAATCTGATGACCAAGAGACTAAGTGAGGAATGGGAGGGGAGCACAAGCAGCTTGGAGACTCTGGACAACAGGGTGAGTCACGTCCCAGGTTGGATGGAGCAAGAGACTGCATCACGCTACTCAGAACGGTATGCAATATAAAATTTAGGAATTACTTACTTCTGGAATTTTTCACTTAATATTTTTGGACCATAGTTGACTATGGGGAACTGAAGTTGCTGAAAGTGAAACCACAGATAAGGAGGGACTGCTGTACTCGTATCTCAAATTTCAAACATAATACTTACTGAAGGGATGAGGGAAATGAACCCAAGTTAACTTTTGAACAGAAGGCCCTTAGGCTAAAGACAAAAACTTCTCTAAACAAATGCTGTCACCCTGTTCAAAGCTTCTTTACTATTCTCACTGTAATCTAAGACTGAGCTAGTAAGGAAAGGTGCTGTGGGTAATGAATGAGCGGATTCTTACTGTTGGAGGCAAGGGTTACAGATACGGGAAAGGGGAGGATGCAACAAACGCTGTGATGCTAGCCTGGGACATGCTTGTAACAGTGTGGGTGTGCACATGTAAACACACACACACACACACACGGATGTTACACATACTAGTCACTAGCTCTGCTGGGGACCCAGAAGGGACACCGCCGTAGCAGTGAGTACACCCAGTGAGCACTCCTGGTTCCTAACGCCATCTCCTCTGAAGTGAACCAAGGCTGACTCTAGGATGGGGCATAGGAAGTTCAAGATGAGTCTGGAACATGGTCTTGTGCCCAAGAGAAAACAAGTACAGAAGGAATGATGGGTACTTGTTAAAAGGACAGAGAAGCCAGCTGGAAAGGGTTCCTGCTGGCCAAATCTGACATGATGTAAGCCCCCAAATAAACAATGATAGGTTTCATAAACAAAGGTTATGAATTCATATGCCTGTGCTGAAACAAATATACATAAGGGAGAAATAGAATAGAAAGTCAACTAATCACTTAGAAAAAACGGTGCAACTATATAGAAAATATCTTTTGCAACTATTATAATAACTGATCTAGGGAAGAATTAGCCATGGGTACTAAAGATAGGGACACGTGCAGAGTAACAGGACACTGACCTAGTGTCAGAGTATCTCCACAAGGTACTTGCCAACTATAAAAGTAAACCAGGAACTTTGCTGAGGAGGAACAGGACTGGGGCAGGGGGGGCAGGGACACACCTCATAACTTTAGTGGTCAGAGCTCGCATGGTCAGTAATGAAGAAACACCGAGGAACCGTTCCAGATGAAGAGACATGACAACTGAAGCAACACCTCACCCAGGACTTGTTTTGTACAGGACACTCAGGTAACTGGAAAATTCAGCCTAAGTTCTACAGGCGAGTAAGGGAATGACAGTGATGTCCATGTCCTGACCTGATAACTGTGCTGTGGTTAGATGTTGGAAGAGCTTTGATTTTAGGAAGTACACATGACTGGAGATAAAGAGGCACAATGTCTCAGGTTACTGTCACATAATTCAGAAAAAAAAAGGTGAAGAGAGAGGAAGAATAAAGCGAATATGGTCTAGTATTAGCACTTCAGGAATCTGGGGGAAGTCATATGGAATATGAGTTTTCTCCAAGTCTGAAATTAGGTCAGGATTCTTCAGACAGAACGACTATCTAAGGGAACCAAATTTTCCAGTGACCTGACCTTTCCCAGCAGCTCTTGAGGCAGGTAGGCTTTCCGGGGCTTAAAGAGAGAGCCAGTCTGGCTCAAAGTCAGCACAATGGCACCTCCATTCTGAAAGGAGAAAAAGCCACATTAGAAAAAACTTGGAAAAGATAGAAAAATGCACCTATATTGTCTGCATATTTCTTTGTTTGCCATACAGTGGTGAGACGGTGTGGTCTAGCACAGCTGAACAGCAACAAAACTGGTTCTTAGTTCTAGCTTTGGCTCCTGCAGTAAATTGCTACATAATCTTAAATTTATCAAGATCTTTTTCAAAGTTGATAAGATACAAAAACACTTTGAACAACTGCAAGCAAAGTAATTACACCAATATTTACATAAAATGATTTTGAGTAGCTTACTCCAGTTAAGTGGAAAGATTAGAAACCAAGTACATAGGTTTTTCACTTGGTTCAGTTGTGGGAATTAAATAAGATACAAGACCTTTCTGTCCATAAAGTATTAGCGATGCAGCAGTCCAGTGTCACTGAAATGAGAGCACACTTCTCTCCGAAATGTGTTAGCATCTCAGGGACTCACCCAGTCATTCCGCACCACTTTCCTCAGGTTGTAAATAAGTGCCAGCTCCTCTGGGGTGATCTCCACATTGTCGGCGTGAGGTGGGATGGGGGGAGGTGGGGGGCGAGGGAGGGGCAGAAAGCAGAGGCCATTACTTGCTTTGCCTGGATGCCCCCAGACAACCGAAAAGCCCTCACCTACTAAAGGCCTACCAAAGGTGTAATCTGAGAAGCTCACAGCTGCTGGCCCTAAAACTGGCAATTTATGGAGATTAAAAACAGTCCCCAAGGAGAAAACACCCATTGCCCCAAACACCGGCTCCCTTGATGCTTCTGATCTCCTCTGCTTAGACCACAGAGTCTCATTTTGAAAAGAATGAGAAAAAACTGACAAAGACAGAAAACAGCTTCTGCTGTTACGCGCTTTTCAAAATACTCTCCCTTAGTTTTCAGTGGATGGCGGAATTAGCATCACCTCCTACTGATGCTGTTTTCACTCTACATCTGAATTCAAATACTCCGAGTGGCGCATTGGTTAAGCGCTGGTTTTGGGATGCCAGCAGCCCCTGTTCAGATCCCACATAAGGGCCAGTGACACTGCCCTCTACAGCTAACAATAGCTCCACATGAAGCTGGGCTGTGCGAGCCCCGGTGATGGTGTAGGCTGCAGTCCCTGCTGCAGTGGGCTGCCATAGGCTACAGTGAGTGGCCCACAGCCAGCGTGAGCGGCTGGCAGCCAAGCGTGAGCTGCCAATAGCCGCGGTGAGCGACCATCCAGAGGCCAGCGACGGATCTGCCTCATCCGGGAAGAGCACAATGACGATACCAACAGTGAAGCAATAGCCTCCGCAACTAAACTGAAGAACGAAAAGACAGCAACTTGTCTGTTTCCCTTCCCCGATTCCCCAACGCTGTTCCCCTCCACCAATTCCCCAATAAAATCTTTAAAAAAAAAACACAAAAACAAATACTCCGAGGGCAAGAAAACATCTCTGACATCTACTGAGTCCCAACTGTGATAGTACCAGAAACCAGAGGACCCAGAAGAGACAAACTCAAGTTTCCCTACTGGGCTTTTATCTTCTCTCCTCAGTGTGGTCCTTCCCCAGAGAGCATTGACTCCATCCACTGCCACCAGAAGGCGGAAGATACCCAGAGAACTTTGCCTCTTCAGCTCTTTGAGCACAATCCCCACGGCATCTGTGGCATTCCTCATGCGCGTCACGCCCTGCAGGGGACAAGACAGAGGCTTGGCGTCCTGTAATGGGCCTTCTCAGGCTGTGGCACAGCAGTGTCCTTTCATACCTGCTCCACCACCTCTCCCAGAGGGCTGCCTTTCTCAGTGCTTTCTCGCTTATTCCAGACGTACTTCTCTTGAATCTTTATCTAAAAACAAAACAACATAAAAACCAAAATTGGCTACTCAGCCGAAGGATCACCATCCCTAGCTGAGAGGTGGGAGGTTAAGGTTGTTAGGAATATTTTAAATCTATTCTTCAAGCCCTATCAGAATCTCAGTATGGAAGTGAATGCTATCTAGCCCATTTCTGCCTGGAGCTTAAAAATATATATATATATATCTTGTTATATACGATTCTGATGAAAAAGGTCCAGGATGAGGCCTCAGCATCTGCATTTTTTTTTTTTTTTTTGAGGGCAGTGTCACTGGCCCTCATATGTGGGACCCGAACCGGGGCTGCTGGCTTCCCAAGCCAGTGCTTAACCATCACACCACTCGGCCGGCCCAGCATCTGCATTTTTAACACGCTCCTAGGTGATTCTGATTTATATCTAGAGTTGAAAATCCCTGGCCTAGGGATCATATTTAATAATCACTAGTTATTTTACCAATACATTTCTGGTTCTTGCGGCTGCTCAGCTTGGGCCAGGAATCCAACCAGCAATCCTATTGCTCAGAGCTCAGCTGGCACTCTTTTTTTTTTTTTTTTTTTTTTTTAAGCTGAGCCATCCTGCCATCTGTTGGCGGCTTAGTGGCAGCTCAGCTCAGGATGTCGCACTCTTGAGCAAGCTCTTAACCAACTGAGCCACTCGGTTGGCCCTACATTTCTGGTTCTAAGTGGTTTCATCTGGAGAAAATTTTGTAGTTGAAATTGTGCTTTAGAGGGTCTGAGGCTGTAACCCTGGAAAAGTCACTCGGTCAGTCTGGACTTCAATTTGCTGCCCATAAGAAATACAAAATGATACAGTTATCTCAACTATGACATTAGTTCTCCAGAGTCTACTGGTACTCAGGGCACAGGAGACAAAATCCATTTAAAGAATGTCCAGCACCGAGCTGCTAGGAGTGTAGTCACCTCATTCAGGAAACGCTCGTTCACAGTTTTGAAATTCTTCAGCCAGATCGAAGCCTCTAAAGGCTGATCGAAGCGCTGTTTGTTGTAGGTGGACTGCAGGAGATCCTGGCAGTTTTTCACCCAAAGATGAGCTAAAAAGAAGCACAAGAAAACAAATTGTACAGGAGTGGACTGTATCCATGTCAACATAATCTGTGCCTCCCTGAGTTACGGCAAATGACTTCGGTCTCCCAAAGGTATTTCTTAAAGCCTTCCTGTTCCTAGGCTTCCTTTTTTGTCTGGTTCGTCTTAAACATTATCATTACGATTAATACACAAGGCACATCAAGTGTGTGAAAGGTCACCCCAATTTCCTGGCTGCACACACAAGGAGGGATATCTGCAAGTACGAGAGTTAAGTTTTAAGGTGCATGCTGATAGCCAGCACCAAGTCAAAGGCGCTTATGAGCGGGCACTCGAGGCTGCTGACTGACAGCAGTAAAGCCTGTGATGACCTCTCAGGCGGGAGTTAGGCTCTCACATGTCAAAGTGAGGACTGCTGGGCCAGAAAACTTCATTCTTATTCTCAAAAGGCTCCAGGAAGCTTTTAGTGGAATCTCTCCTTGTTGCATTTACTTCACCTCACACGCTGCTTGTTAGTAATGTGATGAAGTTATAATGAGCTAACTCCAGCTTCTGCACCTGGAGCCAAGGCCTCCCCAGTGACTGTCAGGGCCCTGTCGTGTATGAAAGCCACATGCTACCACAGTGACAGGAGACCTCACCTGACAATGGAGACGGAAGGGCTTACCATCAGGAATATGCAGTATCAGCCAGTCCTGTTTGGCACAGAAATGAATAACATGGCAAAGACTAAGGGTTTTTCCTGTTCCCTTCTCCCCATCTAAAGCACTTGTTGTTAAAGAAAACATGACCAGAAGGGACCCTCTCCTGTCAACAAGTAGTGCTTTTGCATTTCTTCTTTTCCCTGATCTGAGGAAGCATTGGCTCAGTACGGAAAGGATACAGAAGACGTATCGCACAGCTGGGTGAGCAAAATTGGTGTTTTTCAGGTGATGCAGAAGTTCTAGAGCAGGTTTCCTTACCATCAGGCAAGCTTCATTGAATGTCTTCACCTAACGCAAAGGGAAGAAAGGCACGTGAAGACGTGGACTTCCCGCCAGTCTCGGATGCACTGAGCCTACCATAGCAAGCAGGGCACTGGATTGCATATGAGTTATAGTATGATTTTTGTTTTTCTATAGCATATGAACTATTCTCATGATACTTTTCTAAGGAAAATATTAAATTCGTTTTTAACAACTACTTGAATGCCAAAGTTCCTAGAAATCTGTTGGGTAACACAAGGAAAAGAGCAGGATATTGTTTATTTATTTAAGAATATCTTGCCTGGGGGCCGGCCGAGTGGCTCAGTTGTTTAAGAACTGGCTTAGATCATAAGCTCTAGGCAACAGGGCTGTCGGTTGGATTCCCACATGCGCCGGAGCTGGGCTGTTGCTGAGCTGCCAACAGGTGGCAGGATGGCTCAGCTGGTTAACAAAAAGATTGCCTGTTCAATGTGGGATACGCCCACCTGCAACTAAGGACTGAACTCAGCACTTTGAGCTGAGATGCCGCCTGGATGACTCAGGGGAAGAAGGCGTGCGCTCTTAACAGCAAGGCTGCTGGTTTGACTCTCACATGGGATGGTGGCTACACCCACCCGCAACTAAGATTGAACACAGCTTCTTGAACTTAAGACGCCATGAGCTGCCAACCAGAAGCCAGATGGCGACTGGCGCCCTCCACAACGAAGATTGAAGAACAACAACTTGGCCCCTTCCCCAATTCCCCAACACTATTCTCCTCCCCCAAGTCCCCAATAAAATCTTAAAATCTTGCTTAGCCCCAAATAGGATTTTAAGTAAAGGCAGATAAACATAAATAATAGTAACAGCACTATTCACAGAAGATAATCAATAGTTGAATCTATTTTTTTTCAGACTTAAATTTCATCTTTTTTTTTTTTGAGGGCAGTGTCACTGGCCCTCATATGTGGGACCAAACTGGGGCCGCTAGCTTCCTAGGCCAGCGCTTAACCACCGCGCCACTTGGCCGGCCAAAATTTCATCTTTTAATTTCCTGCTCACTTACCCCGCCACCCTGAGCCCACAGCTGGTGCACCGGCCCCACCCCCAGCTCTGGCACAGGCCCACTCCCAGCTCTGGCCCAGCTCTGGCCCAGGCCCAGCCCCAGCCCCACCCCCAGCTCTGGCCCAGGCCCAGCCCCAAGCCCCAGCTCCAGCAGAGCACGTGCACCTGCTTTATGTAGCGTGGTGGCAGGCCCTGGGGGAACAAGGCCTTCACATCCGGGAGAGGGATGCTGTAGTGCTGGCCCTCGTGCTGCTGCTCGTGGTTGGCCTGGAAAACACAGGTGCGACAGGTGTAATGGGGCCACAGGCAGGGCGACAGGCTTTAGAAACGTGGGAAGGGCCCGAAAGACACCATTGAGGACAGTTGTCTCCCAGAGCTGGCTTTCGTTTAATAAAGTAGACCTAAAGTGCTGGGCCTTGCCCCAATCCTATGTGTATATGAAGTTGCTGTTGGCTCAAATGATGGAGCCCATTGCTCAGCAACAGTAAGCCCTAGCCATGGAGGTAGCAGAGACAGTTCTTGCCATCTGGATTCTTCTATGCTGTGTATTGAGATGCTCCAGTCATTTGACAGCATTATCTGCATGCTGCTGTTTCCATAGAAACACCAGAGCAATTGGCAGATAAAGGGACTACAATTAGGGAAAGCTGAAGGACATTTCCATGACTTCATTCATTTGCTCTATTTCATTTTGTGCTGTGCAAGTAGGTGAACACTAGAGGCAGAAATAAAACCTCCCTGCTGGGATGGTGTTGGGGAAATAAGTTTTTTTCACTCCCACACACACAGTATCGCATGTTAAGATGGGAAGACTCAGAAGGTACAGGGAACAAAAATGGAACCAAAAAGGAGAAAAAAGCTGTTGGTTCCCTCCAGGGCTGTGAATGAAGCACAGCCTGACAACTAACTGCATTTATAAGAGGCAGCAAGGATGCTGGGAAGGTGAGGAGAAATTGACACCCACCCTAATGGGACCCGTGATAGAAAATACAACACCCGATCCTGCTGGAACCCTCGCTTCTGCTGACAAGCCTCACTTTAAAGTGCTGGTCTTTTCAGCAAGTCTTTAGTTCCCTCTCCAGAACCCAGAAATCCACTTAGAAAGATAGAAATAGCCCCAGACTGGTTATTAGAATGGGGTTCTCTAGCTGCCCTGCAGTCATCTTTAGGACTCTGTCCCAGGGTTTTTTCATAAACTGGCTGACTCTTCTGTTTGTAAATAGTTCGACTGGAACACAGACATGTCCGTTTGTATGTGTCAGAGCTAAGTAGTTGTGACAGAGGCCACTTTGGCTCATAAGCTTCAAAAGATTACTATCTGGTCCTTTAAGGAAAAGTTTGCTAACCCATCTAAATTTAACTGCTAAAGGGTTGACTTCCCAAGTATTTACTGCATGCCAACCCTGCCCAGCAACATGCTCCGCGTGAACTGAGTTCAGTGGTACGATTATAGCAGAAATACGGACTGACCTGCCCGAGTGTCCCGTCATCAAAGTATCAGACAGGGATGGGGCAGTATGGGTCTCAGCATGCTGTCCTGGGTGCATCATGTGCTTAGCTTCTCTGGGTTTTAGTTTCCCTGATATGTAAAGTGACAGCAGCACTAATTATAAGCCCTGCAAACAACCCATACACACATGACCAACTTACCGGGTCATTCTCACTGGTGCGGGAAATAGCTCTGGGCCTCTCAATTGAAACCTGGTTGTCCAAGTGAGCAGCAAGGCTTTGGGGTGACTGGGTCCCCATGTGCAAATGACGTCCAGGGTCCAACTATAAAAGAAACCATTTTAGTGTTTTGGAATTGTTCAATTTTTTCTGCTTGCTACAACCCTGAGGTTTTAAGCCAGATCTGCAACAGGGAAAACTGTTACTAACATACATTTTAGTTTTATGTAAAGCAGATCCTTGTTGTTGTCTACAATTCTCTGTTCATCCTCTGCATCTGTCCCGGTGTGTGTCGCTGTGTCAGGGCTGTGTGTCATGGAAAGGACAATTCCTTGGTCTGTCCGGGACCACAGCACATCCATTGCCGACCTAGCAGGACACTTTTTTTTTTTTTTAAGATTTTATTGGGGAATTAGGGGGAGGGGAACAGCGTTGGGGAATCGGGGAAGGGGAACAGACAAGTTGCTGTCTTTTTGTTCTTCAGTCTAGTTGCGGAGGATGTTGCTTCACTGGCCCATGTTGGTATCGTCATTGCGCTCTTCCCAGATGAGGCAGATCGGTCGCCGGCCTCTGGATGGTCGTTCACCGTGGCTATTGGCAGCTCACGCTGGCTGCCAGCCGCTCACGCTGGCTGCCGGCCACTCACTGTAGCCTATGGCAGCCCACTGAAGCAGGGGCTCGCACAGCCCAGCTCCAGGTGGAGCTGTTGTTAGCTGTGGCATGTCACTGGCCCTCATACGTGGGATCCGAACCGGGGCCACTGGCCCCCAAAACCAGCTCTTAACCAATGCACCACTTGGCCGGCCCAGGACACTTCTTTTAATGCTTCTGCCCATAGGGATGAATAGTGGCCAGTGCTGTACAGTCATCAGCAGGTTAGTACAGCATTCCTGTGAGACAGGTACAAGTCTACCCCCCACACCAATTGTCTTGCTAGCTGTGCCCTGGAGTAAAGAATCTATTGATAAAAGGAGGGCATATGTAAAGCATCCAGACAAGTGAAAATAAACTGTTCTACAGGCAACTTGTGTACTACACATAGAAACTGCCAAACTGGGGAGGGTTGAGGTGGGGGCGAGGTTGATTCAGGAGACAAATCTGACAAAATGCTAACTGGAGCCAGTTATGCCAAACTGAGCTTGAGGGCAACTGGCCTTATGTAGAAGTGAAAAGACATCAGTTACAGGAGAAACTTCAGAGTGGGAGAACAGGAATGCGAGAGATGGCTGTAGGAAGGGAGTTGTATAGATCAGTAGGTAACACGAAAGCTGCTGGTGTTTATCTTTAATCTCACCAAGCTGCTTCATGGGCACAGAAATTGTGTATTGTACCACCCCTCATAACACTTAGGAGCATTTAATAAGACCCTGAACTCCATACCAGCTTTCTAACTGGTATCTTTACCTCTAAATCTTGGACTTTTCATCTTTCACAGTCCAAAAGATCTGTCCTCCCAAATAACAGGCTTCATTTAATGAAAAAGCTTGGATGGCTTTCTGCTGATGTCACCATAAACCCTGAAATTCTTAGTATGGAAGTCAAGGCCATGACTCCCACCTGCCTCCCAGTCTCGTTCCTGTGTGAACTTGTGACCATTTGACCACGCTAAAACATGTCATTTGCTTTTATGCCTCTATACTCCTGCTCATTCGACTTCCAATTTCCCTCACTCCCTTCTGAAGTCTTCCTCATCCTTTAAGGCCCATTTCAAATGTCACATCCTTTGTGAAGACTGGACTCCAGTCAAAAGTAATTACCTTTTCCTTAATGCTGATAGCTCGTTCAGCATTTTCACTTGGCCATGAATGGCATTCATGGCTTTTGTTAATTGAGTACCTATTCGATGCTAGGCAGTATAGTGTTTTATACACATTATTTTTGAGCCAAGAATCCTGGAAGATAGGTAGAATATCATCATGCCTGTTTTATGATGTGGGAAACCAAGGATGGGGAAAATTAAGTAATTTTGACTAAGGTCACAGAGCTGGTAGGTGATGAAGCCAGAATTCAAATCCAACTTTGCTTGACTCTAAAATCTCTATTCTTTTGATCAGATCATATTACCTTATGCACAAGTTTGTCTCCCATTCTAGTCCACACACACTTGGAAGAGATCAGACTTTATTCATCTTTGGATCTCCTTCTCTTAGTACCTGACAGACCACACATACTTGTGCCCTGGAATGAAGACTCTTCCATTTGAGACAAGTAATGGGGAGTGTGCAGCACCCAGCTAAGTGAAAACAGACTGCACACACACCTGTGAACCTGAACTTGGAGATTTAACACAACACAACAGGGTAAAGTAAGAGTCGCTCCAACTTTGAGAACGGCAGACATCAGTGTTCATCAAATGTCCAACTTCTCTACACTTCCCAGGGCTCCCTTGTGGATGGACTGGGGTTATTTGATTAGTTCTGGTTCATGAGCTGTATATAGAAATACAAGTGTCTTTTTCTAGTCCAAGCTGGCTAAGAGTGGATGGATATACTCTTTCTTCACCTGCTGCGTCAACCTTCCACTCTACATGCTGAGATGGCACCCCCCCAAGATGAACATTCATCCACCCCCTCCTGCATTTGCCTGCAAACCACTTTGGAAATACAACAACAGTAAAAACAGCACAAAGTACGTGCACACATTGTACAGTGTCATGTGCTATGTTAGGCCTGTCAGCTCAGCAGAGCCATCCGAATAATACACCCTGATGTGTAGGACTCAGTCTTCTCAGTGACAGTAGAAAGCATCAGTCTAAAGAAAGCAGTAGCGGAGTGGAAAATTGAAGACCTTCATGGGCCACGAGGTGGTGCTGTTTCTACAAGAATCCTGAGACTGGTTAACTGCTATCTGCAGCCAATTAAGAGCTAGCAAAATGGATTCCTTACTTCTTACAATGTTAAATGTGGCATCACCCAGTTAGTCTCGTTTCCAGGAAAAACCACCATTTGTACAGCTGCCTCTGCACAGTTCCAGAGTGAACACCATGTAGATCCTGAAAGAATGGTGTTCACAAACCAACAAATTACTCTAAACTGACTACAAAAAGCACAAACTTCTTCTCACTGACATCTCTGCAGTTTGGACTGACGCTGTCGTCTGCCACTAAAGGAAGCTTAGACTTTAATGTAATCAGTTGGGGCCAGAATCCATCCCTCCGTTGACGGTTGCTTTTTTTTTTTTTTTTTTTAAGATTTTATTGGGGAATTGGGGGAGGGGAATAGCATTGAGGAAGCAGGGAAGGGGAACAGACAAGTTCTTGTCCTTTTGTTCTTCCGTCTAGTTGTGGAGGACACTGCTTCACTGGCCCATGTTGGCATCATCATTGCGCTCTTCCCGGGTGAGACAGATGGGTGGCCGGCCTCTGGCCGGCCACTCACAGCAGATCTTGGCAGCTCACACTGGCTGCCAGCTGCTCATGCTGGTTGCCGGCCACTCACTGTAGCCTATGGCAGCCCACTGCAGCAGGGGCTGCAGCTATGCCATCCTGGGGACTCACAGCCGCCTAGCTCCAGGTGGAGCTGTTGTTCACCGTCTTAGCTGTAGAGGGCAGTGTCACTGGCCCTCATATGTGGGATCCGTACCGGGGCCACTGGCGTCCCAAGCCAGCTCTTAACCAAAGGGCCACTCGGCCGGCCCTGTTGACCATTGCTTTTATTTTCATTTTCTAATAATGCGCTATTTTATGTACATAGGTTTATCGTGAACCCTGTAGTGAGAGAGGCTGCTTTTCTAGGAAATTGAATCTGTAACTAAACAATCAGATGGAAGTGACTAAGTCCTTCTAGCTTAGTTCTCATCTGAGGATTCAGCTCTGGGAGGATTTCCTCTGGGTCCTATTGATCCCAGTTAGGTGCTCAGGCTGGGTGCTATAAGAGCACCATAGTAACAATTGTTTCTTTGTGATCCTAAGACAGGACTTGAGGTCCTGGAGAACATGAACCCAAAAATGCAATCCACCTTAGCCACAGGCTAAATCAGACAAACCTGCTATCTAGTCTGGGCTCTGCCTGTCATCTTAGGCAAGTTACATGGCCTTTTTAATCCTCAATTTCTGCATCTGCGAAACAAAGATATTATCTACTTCATGGGTTGGCCACAAGAATTTAAAGAAATCAAACACTGAGCCCAGTGCCTGGCACACAATGAATGCCCCACAAATAGTAACCATTAGTGAAATGAGCCCCATTAAAAATCTGAGTACCTGCCATACAGAAGGTATTAAAAAACTATTTGCTAAATAAATGAAAGAATGGAGTAAAGCAACAGTTATGTTTTTTTCATATATGATTTTATTATTTTATTCAAGTATCAGATGCTCAAGTTCTAAATTGGCAACATATTTTCCTTTTAAATACTTCATTAAGGGATTATAGTTATTAATTGGACTAGAGAATATTGATAAAATTTAATGAAGATAACTGTAATTAAGCTCTTTATTTTTAAAAAAATGTTAATTATGCTATGATATGCTGAGTTCTCAAGCACAACTACCTACTGAGACACAATACTTGCAGATTTTTAGGGCAGCTGGGAGCGAAGGCCATGGACAGAGAGATGGAAGTGTGGCTGTTCTTTTGAGTGTGAACTTGTAACTGAAGGCTCTACTTAGCTGAGGTTGTCCACAGCATTTGATTCTGGGTCTAATAAATCCATCTAAAAAGTCTGTACAAAGTGTTTAGGTCAGTTAGGACTCACCTTGTGGACCCTGGAGATGAGCCTTGTCATTCTTTTCAGCATTGTCCCTGCACGTTTAAAAAGAGGCAAAAAGGTCAGCCAGAACTGGAAGTGACATCTGCACAATGGATTAGTACCTGGAATATATAAAGAACGCGTACAAACTGATTTTAAAAATGAGAAAAAAAGAACAGACATTTCACAGAAAAGTTAATATAAATGGCTAGTAAACCCATGAAAAAATTTTCATTCTCATTACAAATCAGGGACATGCAAATTAAAACCACCACAGTGAGACCCTTCACAGCCACCACATTGGGAAAAACGAAAAGGTCAGACAACAGCAAATGGTAGAGACTGTGAAGCATTGGGAATCACAGACCTGGAGGTGGTCTTGGCCATCACGACACAATCACCCAGTGTCCAACACCACCCAGCATCCATCTTTACCTGGCACATGACCCACATGATACCCAGCCCCACCTGGCACCTACTGCCTGTCTCTGACCAGCTCCTTTTCCTTTTCCCTTCCCTTTACTTCTTTCTTTGTATTTGTTGGTTTGTTTATTTTTATTGTGAAATAAACATTTAAAAAAAATTAGTTTCAGGTGTACAACACAATGCAATAGTTATACATTTCACCCCTCAAAGTGACAACCTCCCCTCCCCTAGTTCGCCACCCCACTCCTCCCACCCCATATAATACATATCTATTACAATTCCTTTGACTCCCTTCCACAGTATACTCCACATCCCGTGACTATCTATATATTCAGTTACAGTTGACATACAATATTATACAACATCAGCTTCAGGTGTACAGTGCAGTGATCAAGCCTCTACTCCATGAAGTGGTCTCCCTAACAAGACGTGACCATCTGACACCCCACAAAATTTTTACATTATTATATTCCTTGAACTGTGTTTCATATCCCTGTGGCAATATTGTAGTTGCCTATTTATGATGTCTAATCCTGTCCCCTTCTCCCTTATCCCCACCCCCATCCCAACTAGCAACCCTGTTTTTCTTCTGTATCTATGAGTCTGTTTACTTTGCTTGTTCATTCAGTTTTTTACTGCGTTGTTTTTTTTTTGAGGGCAGTGTCACTGGCCCTCATATGTGGGACCCGAACCAAGGCTGCTGGTTTCCCAAGCCAGCATTTAACCACTGCGCCACTCGGCCTGCCCTCATGCAGTTTTTTCAGATTCCACATATAAGTGAGATCATACGGTACCTGTCTTTCTCAGACTGACTTATTTCACTTAACATAATAGTCTCTTCACAACATTATCAATTACATTCCCAGAACTGCCCCCCATACCCCTGTGGCAACATTGTAGTCACCCACCTACGCTGTCCAAAACCTTCCCCCTCTCCTTCATCTCCAATCCCTCCCAGCCAGCAACCATCAGTTTTTCCTTTGTATCTGCTTGATATGATTTCAATCTTCTTAAATTTACTGAGACTTATTTTGTGGCCTAACATGGTCTATCTTGGAAAATGTCCCATGTGCACTTAAGAATGTATATTCTGTTGCTTTAGGGTGAAATGCTCTAAAAATATCGATGAAGTCCAGCTGGTCTAAAGTGTCATTTAAGGCCACTCTTTCCATGTTGATTTTCTGTCTAGAGGATCCGTCCATTGGCGGCAATGGGATGTTGAAGTCCCCTACTATGATAGTGTTACTGTTTATCTCTGTATGTCTGTCAAAATCTGTTATACATAATTAGGAGCTATTATGTTGGGCGCATAGATGTTTATTAGGGTTATAGTGCCCTTCTTTGTCTTTTATTGTAGCCTTCATTTTAAAGTCTATTTTGTGCAAAATAAGTAATGCTACTCCAGCTATTTTTTCTCATTTCCATGAAATATCTTATTCCATCTGTAAACAGCATATACATGGGTCCTATTTTCTTATACACTCAGCCACTCTCTGTTTTTTGATTGGAGCTTTTAGTCCATTCACACTTAAAATGATTATTGATAGGTGCATATGTATTGCCATTTTGTTATTTGTATTCCTTGACTTCCTGGGTTAGCTTGTTTACCCCTTTCTTTTGTTTAAAAAAGCACTTTTAACATTTCTTGCAATGTTGGCTTGGTGGTAATGTATTTTTTAAGCTTATTCTTTTCTGAGAAGCTCTTCATTTCTCCTTCAATTTTAAGTGATAGCCATGCTGGGTAGAGCAATCTTGGTTGTAGGCCTTTATTTTGTGTCACTTTGAATATCTCCTGCACTCCCTTCTGGCCTGCAGAGTTTCTGTAAACAAGTCAGCTGTTAGTCTAACAGGAGTTCCTTTGTATGTAACCTGCTGTCTTTCTCTTGGTGCTTTTAGGATTCTGTCTCTGTCTTTAACCTTTGCCATTTTAACTATGATGTGTCTTGGTGTGCCTGTTTGAGTTCAGCTTGTTTGGAACCCTCTGCACTTCCTGGGCATGTATGTTGCTTTCCTTCACCAGGGTAGGGAAGTTTTCAGTCATTATTTTTTCAAAGATATTCTCGACCCCTTGCTTCTTCTCTTCTCCTTCTGGTATTCCTATGATGCAAAGGTTGTTGTGCTGCATCTTGTCCCATAGGGCTCTTAAACTATTTTCATTGTTTTTTATTCTTTGGTCTTTTTGTTGTGCCAACTGGGTGATTTCTGCTATTTTGTCTTCCAAATCACTGATCCGATTGTCTGCTTCATCTACTCTACTGGTGATTCCTTCGAGTGTGTTCTTCATTTCAATCATTGTATTCTTTAGTTCTAACTGGTTGTTTTTTATGATTTCTCTATCCTTCCTTATGTCCTCACTAAGTTTGTAAAACATTCTTATCATCAGTGTTCTAAACTCTGTCTCTGAAAGATTGGATCCCTCTGTTTCATTAGTTCCATTTCTAGAGGTTTATTCTGATCTTTTACTTGTGACATGTTTCTTTGTTTCCTCATTCTGGCTGTAGCTCTGGGATTACTTTGATGTGTTACATAGACCACCAGGAGAGCCCCGGCTGGATCACTAAGGCACACAGCTCACAGCCCAACAGTCCCAGGAAAACTCCCAGTCTCAGCCTGTCCCAATCAGCCGTTTGCAGATCAGGACGAGCAGCTCGAAAACCAATCACCAGCCTGGCAACTCTGCAAGCTCAGTGTGGAGAGCGGGGATCCAAGGCGGCTTGCGCACTCCTGTGTCTCAGCGTGTTGGAGCTGGAGGGCACCCGCCCATCGTTTCCCTTGCAATGCTGTACAAGCCGGGCGGAGGATGGCGATCCAAGGCTGTATGTGCATGTGCGTGCACGAGTGCGCCCACACACACGCACTTCTGTGCCAACTCTACCAGATGAATGAGATCCCAAACATGACCCTCTGTGGGAGGGCCCAACCCTGACAAAATGGTGCCCTCCTATATACTATTCACATGCAAGCTCCACACCAGGGGAACAATAGTCGTAAAACCTCCAGCTTCTGCACCAAAGGTGCTCAGTTCAGTCCGTCCCCGCAGGCTCCTGGGCCCGGCTCACACAGCTACTCCCTCCACCAGGAACTGGGTGAGTGCTCACCAGAGAGTGAGTCTGTGCACCGGCCCCGCTGATTCTCTAGCTGCTCTTAGCCTCACTGAGCTAAGCAAAGAGAGTCCTTACTAATTTACTGCCAGCTATCTTGGAACACCTCTTCCCGGCAAAGGAACTCTGGGCTGGTGAGCTCAGTGTGGGGCCGGAGGGTCTCTCCCCCAACCGGAGAAGCCTCCCCACAGCTGGGGCTTCCCTCATGGGGTCCTCTCTCATCTCCGCCTCTCCTACCAGACTTGACGTGGCCTCCTCTTTAAGTTCTTCATTTAGTGGTTCTGTTCATCTAGTGTTCTGGGGACCTCCAGGGTTGAATGTCATATAAATTGTTTGTAATTTTGGTGTGATCCTGGAAGGCAGTTAGCACAGCGTCTGTCTATTCCACCATTTTGCTGGAAGTCCTCAATTTTCTTAATTCTTGTCATTCTCCCCCTACTTCAACTAACTGAACACCCTGCCCCCAACACTGTCTATACACTGGGACTCTCACTGATTGCTGCTGGGACTATAAAATGGTGCATCCACTTTTGAAAACAATCTGGCAGTTCCTCCAAAGGTTAAACATGGCCTTACCAAATGACCCAGCTCTTCCACTCCTCGTTCTAACCCAGGAGTAATGAGCACACATGTACACGCAAAACTGTGGGCACAAGTGCTCACAGCAGCATTATTCATGACAACCAAAATGTGGAAACAACCCCAATGCCCACCAAATGACGACGATAAACAAAATGTGGCGTAGCCATATAACAAGTATTATTCAGTGACAGTGAGAAATGAAGTTCTGATACCAGCTATGACATGTGTAAATCTTTAAACAAGGGAAAGAAAGAAGTCTGTCATAGAAGACCACATGTAGCATAATTCTAATTATAGGAAATGTCCACAACAGGCAAATCTGAGATAGAAAATTAGTGACTTCCAGGGGCATGGGAGAGTGGAGACCACTGATTGGGTTCTTTGGGGGGTGATAAAAAATGTTCTAAAATTAGATAGTGGTGGTTACAGAACTCTGTGTCTATACTAAAAATCCACCTAATTGTACACTTGAAAGACCCTGAATTTTATAGTATGAATCTCAATAAAGCTGGTATTTAAAAATGATGCCACTTAGCCATATTGAAAGAGCAGCCATAGCAGAAGCTAACATGACTGATGACTACGCCACCAGACAATGAGTTGCACACACGACCAGCTTCACGTTGGCATCACAGAATCCTGTGAAGTACTGTGTGAGCTGCTGCCGCATAACAAACCACCCCAAACTTGGGCTCAAAACGGTAACCGTTCCTTAGGCTCCAAGTCTGCGGCCCAGACCAGGTAGTTCTTTTGCTCTGGGCCATACCTGGTTATGTCTGCAGGGCTTCCTCATGCATCTGAGAAGTTGGCTGGCTGGTCATGCTGGCCTCAGCTGGGCTGATTGATTCTGTGCCACACTGAATCTCAGCCTTTAACAATGAGTCCTGGACTTGTCATCATAGCAATGGCAGAGGTTAAGGGCTGAAATAACTTAGGACCTTTGCAAATGTGGCTCAGAACCAGGAGTCTCTTGTCACTTTCTACAGCAGCCTAGTGTTGGGCAACCCAACTTCAAAGCGGGGGGGGAAGGAGACTTTCTTCCTTTATAGGAAGAGCTGCAAAAACACAGTTTTTCCAAGGTGGAAACTGTTACAAAATGAAGACATCTGGATGTCGTGGAAACTGTTACAAAATGAAGACATCTGGATGTAAATAAACATGGTTACTGTACTTAAGAGCTACATTCCTCATCATTATACTACATTTCTTCCTAGGTGGCCCCAATCTTTTATTTGTGCAGCTATTTGTTGATGTTGATCTTCGCTAAGAATAAGTGAATTATTAAAATTCATTTTAAGGGCCAGCCGAGTGGCACGGTGGTTAAGCGCTGGCTTAGGAAGCCAGCGGCCCCGGTTCGGTCCCACATATGAGGGCCAGTAACACTGCCCTCAAAAAAACAAAAACAAAAAAATTTCATTTTATTAATTTTGAACTTTATTTCAGTTTGCTGATATTTTATTAATAATTTTTTTATAACTTCACAATTTTAAACATTTAGTTACGAAAATTAACCAATGAGAACCAAAAGTTGTTTCGATGAAATTCTAAATGAGAAATAATGAAACAGAGTTTCAGTTTTATATCAGTTTCAGCATCAAATGAATTTAGGCTTTTATTTTGTATGCACAATATTAGAAATCTTGTCACATAGATAAGTAGTTGCAAGTGGTAACCATTTGTGATAGCAGTTTTTTTGTTTTCACTTTTAAAAACTTTAGATCAGCAGGGTTGCAAAGACAGTCTCAAGAACTTCCCTGCACCTCTCACCTAGCTTCCTCAACTTTACGGCCTTGTGTAACCACAGCACAATGATCAGAATTAAGAAGTTAATATTGTCACAATACCATCAACTAAGCTCCAGGCTTTATTTGGATTTCCCCAACTTGTTTGCTAAATGTCCTCTTTCTGTACAGGATCCCGCATTTGGAGATGTTTTGTTTTTTGAAATCTATCACATACATATTACCTATCCTTTAAAATTTTTGTGAAAATTATAAATTTGAGAAATATAGTGTCGGTGATGTCATTCAAGATTTATAGGATACAGTTACCAGAAGCAGTGGTTCTCAACTTGGCTGCACATAAGAAACATCTGGGTATAATTAAAATTTCTGATGCCCAGACTGCATCTCAGATCAGTTAAATCACAATCTCTGGTAGTGAGTGAGATGCAGACATCAGTATTTTTTCCAAGTTCCGTAGCTGATTCCCATGTGCAGCCAAGCATGAGAAGAACCACAGAATAGATGTCAGTGGTTAAGGGAATTTTGAACCATTTAACTAACATATAGTCTTTGGGTATGGTTATTCAACCAATTAAACATTCAGTGCATATTTCTCCAAAAAGCCACATGAGACTACCAAACGCATTTCTTTAATGAAGACATGATACATACATAATGACACTACTCTGATTTACCATTTTAGGAATTTTGACAAAAAGCATGTATAAGTCTGCTATGACTTTCTCTACTGATGTCATTTGCTGATGATCAGTAATTCTTTTTCTAAATCGGTTGTTCTCAACTGAGGCAATTTTGGGATATCTGGCAACTTCTGGAAGCAGTTTTAGTTGTCACAACTTTGGGGAGTGGTGCTGCTGGCACCTAGTACGAAGAAGCCAGGGCTCTGCTAAACATCCTGCAAGGCCCAGGAGAGGCTCCACAGCAGAGTCACCCAGCCCCAAGTGTCTGTCAACAGTGCTGAGGTTGAAAAAGACTGTTGTAAATTCTGAGCCCTGCAACAAAAATTTGGTTCATGGGACTGATCTCATTACTCTCACAATTTCAGTTAGAAAACACAGATTTTGTTATACTGCATTTTACAATCCTTATTATATCTGTCTCCCCAAGTTTGGATTCCTAGAGCAGCATCAGGGCTACAGAAGTAAAGGAGTTTCTCTGAAACCCACTGATTATGACAAACTTCAACCCCCTGCAAACTTTTCCAAGCTCTTGGTATCGCACCTCTAGTGTTTCTGCTAGAAACATGCGCACTTACTCTCCAAATGAAAAGGGAGCAACTGACGAAGAATGTAAACTAACTGAGATCACAGAGGAGGAAGGAAATGGAAGGGACTCCAATTGCTTCCGAGGCTAGAGGATATTCTGGATATGGCAAAACAAACTAAACCTAGAAAGTTCAACAAATTGACTCTAGACTGGTGAAACATCTGAGAGGGCTCTAAAGGCTTCACAACAGGTGTGTTGAGTGTACACATGTGATTCTACGTTAAAGCCAGAGACTAGTTCGGATTCGCCCTCTGTTAAATCAAAAGGTGCTTGGCTGGTTTCTGCTCCAGGGTCCACACCCTAGAATTTTAGGGCTCAGTGGTACATCGATCCAACTGAACATTTGGATGATAATGGTTCTGGTGTGGAGATGAATACGCACTACAGACAGACGCAAAGAAAAGATCTGCATAAAACAATCTGATCTACTGTGCTAGTGTTGCAGGTAATTTTCTTCCTTATTTTTAATGTTATTTACAATAGAATATTAGTGATATTAATATTGTTTCTATATTAAGAAGTGTCCAAACTTCAATAAGGTGTCCATATTAAAAATTTTTTATGAGACCTAAGCAAAACCATTTTTATAGTGACTTATAAAAACATAGGGGTCTCTATGTATATTAGATTATTCAATTGCAATATTGTTTCTAATATTAAAAGAATGGGAAGAACCTAACAGTGGATAAGCAGCATATCCATACAATGGAACACCATGCTGCTGTTTAATTAATTAATTAAACTTATTTTTAAAAGAAATTTTATTGGGGAACTGTGTTTTTCCAGGACTCATCAGCTCCAAGTCAAGTAATTATTTCAATGTAGTTGTGAAGGGCGCAGCTCCTTGGCCCATGTGGGAATCTAACTGGCAACCCCAGTGTTATGAGTCTGCATTCTAACCGTTACCAATTGCCCCCATGCTGCTGTTTAAAAAGAAAACAACCCCAGGGGCTGGTCAAGTGGCTCAGTTGATTAAGAGTTCCCTCAAGAGTGTGAGTGGCTCAGTTGGTTAAGAGCTCCCTCAAGAGTATGAGCTGAGCTCTGAGCAACAGCAGTTTGATGCCCAGCCCAAGCTGAGTTGCTGCTGAGCTGCCAACAGGTGGCAGGATGGCTCAGCTAAAAACAAAAAAAAATAATAAAAATAAATAAATAAATAAAATAAAAAATAAAAATGAAACAATTCCAAAGCAATCTGGGTACTAATGAGGAAAAATCCCCAATTTAAAAAACAAAACAAAAACGAGACAGTGTATATAGGAAGCTATCATTTGTGTAAAAAAAGGGCAAAATATATCCAATTTGTTCGGAAAAAGGTAAACATTTTGAATAATATACAAAAATTTGTAATACTGGTTGCATTTAGAGAGAAGAAATGGATCCCTATGGGAACAGGAAAAGAGGGAGAGTGGTGTCTTCAGTAATTTTTGAATTCTGAACTGGGTTGCTATTACCCAGGTAAAGAGTATTTTTTTTTTTTAGAGGGCAGTGTCAACTGCCCTATGTGGGATCCGAACCCAGGGCCGCTGGCATCCCAAGCCAGCTCTTAACCAACGTACCACTTGGCCAGCCCAACATTTTAAAAAATTAAATCAACAACCCCCTAATGAATCTTTTAAAGCTACAAGTAATTCTGTATGAATATTTCTGTATGTATATTTCTCTGTATAGGAAACCCTGATGCATCAAATTGTATTGTAGTGGGTTCCCGTTTCCAATCACATATCTAAGCCTACCTCTATGATATCTGAGAAACCCTTTGGTCTCTCAGGTGAGCCTTTTCACATAAAATTCTCTACAGGAAAAAAATAACATTGTTTTAAAGCTTGTTAATGTCTTTTTTCTCTCTGAGCCCAGGTTTCCTATCTGTAAAACAAGGGCATGAACTAGTGTTTTCCAGACATTTTTTCCCCTCTGGGAATAGAACTTTTATCAAACTAAGAGCAATTTCTAATACTGACAAGGGACAAGAGATCAAAGGGCTGTACTGGGAAAGGTAGAAGGAGCACATGCTCCCCCAGCTACTAAATACTGAAGCACACTGGCAAAAACCTAAGACTCCCAAAAACTCGCCACCATGACATCAATAGCTAATATTTACTGAACACTTTCTATATGTCAGGCAGAGTTCAAAGTGCTTTATGTGAATTAACTCATTTCAGCTTCACAACATTCCTTAGGTGCAGGTGATATTATCATATCTAATCACAGACAAGGAAACAGAGTGGCAAGAATGGCAGAATTTCAAAGCATGGACTCCATCACCTAACTGCTGGGACTTGAAACCTGGCTCTGCAACTTAACAGGTGTGTAACCTTGAGCGAGTTACTTAACATCATGTGTCTGTTTCCTCATTTCTAAAATGGAGATAATGGTTGTTTTTTTTTGAGGGCAGTGTCACTGGCCCTCATATGTGGGATCCGAACCGGGACTGCTGGCTTCCCAAGCCAGCGCTTAAATACCGCGCGCCACTAGGCCGGATCCTGGAGTGTACTTTTCTACTTCACTAAAAGACAATGGTCTGAAGCATGAGTTTAAAGCTTTGGTACCCAAACAAAAATTTCACAGTTCTTCTCTTGTTAAATAGAAAATTATTCACAGATGATTATGCTTATATAGCATTTAATCTTAACTTGTCCAGTGTAAACTTAATCCTGATGATATTCCAGTAAGTTTTATCTTTAAAAATTTCGGTTAACATTTGAACCCTTATTTTAAAAGTTGGTATTGAAGAGCTTTCCCTATTTATCTGTTTTGCATTTAGTCAACATCCCAGCAAGGGATGAAATAAACGTTTGATTGCTTTTGTTCCAGTGCAGGAGTCAGAGGTCAGCTCAGCTAAGGAGGCTGCTGGACAGCAGTATCAGAGCCCAGGTGTCTGTATACAGCTGAGAACTGAGGCCAGAAGCCCAGCAATAGGGAAACCAGGCAGACCTGGAGATAACTGCAGGTGTGGTCCAGACCACCACAATCAAGCGAGTGAGTGGAATCCATTTGTAAAAAACATGCAACACCTATGAAGCGCAATAAGTGAGGCGTGATACAAGGAGGTATCCTGTACTGGAAATCTAAGCAGCTTTGTTGAGTGCCTATCACTGTTCTCAAAGAAAAGTTTCAGTTAAACCACGCTCTTATTTAAATGAAAGCACAAATAATCCAAGACAGAGAAACGTAGAGGTTAGTCAGGACTTTGCTCCCCTTTCTATGTTAGTTTCTTAACACTCCTGTAACAAATTACCACAAACTAAGTGGCATAAAACAAATCTATCATTTTAGAGGTCTATGGTTTAGAAGTCCAAAATCAGTGTCTGCATGGCTGTTTTCTCCCTGGAGGCTTTAGTAGAGAATGTCTTTTTGTTTGTTTTGTTTTATTTTTACTTTTTTAGTTTTTAGAGGCTGCTTTTTCATCTTCAAAGCCTGCAATAGCTGGCCAAGTCTGTCATATTGCATCACTCTGACACTGACTCTTGTCTCCTCCTCCCATCTTTTCAGAACTCTTATAATTACTATGGGCCTATCAGATAATCTAGGATGATCTCCCTATTTTAAGGTTAGTTGATTAGCAACCTCAATTCCATCCACATCTTTAATTCCTTCTCGCCATGTAACATCACATGTTCACAGGTCCCAGGGATTAGGATGTGGACTTTTTTGGAGGAAACATTACTTTGTCTTCCATACCTTCCTTGGTTCAAATAATTCAGCATCCGTTCATTCAACACTATAATGTATTCAAAATAATGAGCACCAAATGTATTTTGGTCTCTGGTAGACAGTGGGGCACACTTAGCTGACAAACCATGAGTGCAGTTACTAAAAACTAGCTGAAGGCAGAGACCATAACTTTCTTTACATATGGTGTCACTGGAATCCAATTAGAAGTGTTTTTTTCTTTGTAGTACATGCAATCATGTTGCTGATGAGAAACTTGACTATGAAGGCAATATGGTCTAATGAAATTATTTTAAGAGACAGGCAAACTCTACTCTAAAGTTAATGGGCTTTTCTGAGCCTCAGGCTTCTCATCTGTAAAATGAGGATAAAATGATCTATTTCTCTTCTTTTTCCCCCCAAGGTTTTATTGGGGAATTGGGGGAGGGGAACAGCGTTGGGGAACCGGGGAAGGGGAACAGACAAGCCGCTGTCCTTTTGTTCCCGTGTCTAGCTGTGGAGGACACCGCTTCACTGGCCCATGTTGGCATCACCATTGCGCTCTTCCCGGCTGAGGCAGATGAGTCGCCAGCCTCTGGACGGCCGCTCATGGCAGCTATTGGTAGCTCACTCTGCTGCCGGCCACTCACTGTAGCCTATGGCAGCCCACTGCAGCAGGGGCTGCAGCTATGCTGTCCCCAGGGACTCAACGCAGCCCAGCTCCAGGGGGAGCTGTTGTTCACCATCTTAGCTGTAGAGGGCAGTGTCACTGGCCCTCATATGTGGGATCGGAACCGGGGCCGCTGGCATCCCAAGCCAGCTCTCAACCATCGCGCCACTCGGCCGGCCCAAAATGATCTATTTCTGTGTTTATTACAAGGATTCAACAGGAACACATGTTCTCCTGGCATGGTATTCCACCAAGGTGAACTCTTTTCCTTTTCATGTTTTAAGTAACTAACATTCATTTCAACACTTCCATGATTCACTTTGCACTGGACTATAAAATATAAAAGAAATGTGTTGGTAGAATGACTTTTTAACACAGGTACCTTATTGAAGCTTGGACATTTTTTTTTTTTTTTTTTAGAGGGCATTGTCACTGGCCCTCATATGTGGGATCCGAACCAGGGCCGCTGGCGTTCAAAGACAGCTCTTCACCACCATGCCACTCGGCCGGCCCTGGACAGTTTTTAATACATAAACAATATCAATATCACTAATAAAATAAAAAACGTATTAGTAGGTTAACTCACTTGCATACATAACACAATTAAAGAAACATCAATGTCAACCTAAATGAGCTCCCAGAAAAAGCTGAGGCTTAAGACACCGTTAGGAAAAGCAAAAACAGTGTACATAGTGAGGGAATTAAAACTGATTTCCTCTTTCCCTTAAAAAAAAAACCAAGCAAACAAAACCTGATGCATATGTTGAAACAAGGTAAGGGGGACATTTAGGAGTGTCTGCTAGAACTTTAGAGGGGGATTAGGCCTTTGAGATCAATCTAGCACAGTGATTTCAAACTATTCCCTCATCCCCAGAAGTCCACAGACGTTGAAGGAATGGGAAACTCAAGTAGATCCCTTCCTTAATGTATTCTGCTTTGCCCTTTGGGTGAAAATAAAAAGTACTAGATAAACTTTGGGGTTTTCTGTGTATTTTAATAGTCCATAGTGCTCCTGAAGCCAATCATCTCTGTAACTGTTCACACAGAGTTCAGGAAACTGAAATCTGATAGGCCTAGTTTTGCATTCTTTTATTAATGATTTGGAGGAATAGACACAAACTACCAATTACACCCACAAACCTTATCAACAGCAACAGTAGTGAGAACGATAACGTAATAGTTGGCGCTTAAACTGTGCCTAGAAGCTAATTCTACTTTGCATATTATTATTTCACACACCAACCCTGAAGGCAGATTTGGAGTTAATTTTTTATGTCCAATTTTTCCTTTCTTGTTGATAAAGAACAAAGAAAAATAACTTTCTGAAGGGCACACAAGACATGGAAGACCGAACCCAAAACTGAACTAGAAATGCACGGTTTCTTTATTCTCTACCATCAGGCTGCCTAATGAGATTTAAAATGCACCGTCCATCCACGAGTGAGTAGTGCACAAAAACATCGCGTATAGATAATGGGGTGAAATTCGAAAAATCTAAGCTGGGTTAAAAAAGAAAAGTGAGAAAGCCAACTACCGCACTGGTTTTTCTTCGGGTCCCAAGTCCGCGACGCTGAGCCCGAAGGAATCCCCCTAGGAGTGTCGGCTGCCCCATCGGCCGCCCTCCCAGCGCCCTGGAGGTCCGAGTCCCGCTTCTTCCCCGCACGGGCACAGCGCCCGTGCCGGCCCATCCCCTCACCGAGAGTCGAGGGCCAGTCCTCCTGACGCGGTGAAAGGCAGGCACCTCAAGGGCTGGCTCCACAGCGTTCGGCCCACGACGGAGAGGCGAGCTCGGCTCGAGCGGCAGGAAGGACTCAACGCGCAGCCGCCGCGGCCTCCAAACACCGCCCAGCGGAGGGGCGCCAGGCCGTCCGCGACCCGCTCAGCGCGGTCCGCGGGCGGAGGGGGCAGCGAGCCCTCAGTCCCGGTGCCGCGGTCCGGGAGGTAAGTAGTCAGAGGTGTCCGCCCGCCACTCGGGTCGTTCCAGTCAGGACCGCTCGCTCTGTCCGCTCCGCCCGCCCTGCTCTCCACCGCTCCCGCTGCCGGCAGAATGGAACAGGCCTGCGGGGATTGTGGGAGGCGCACGCGCGAGGGGTGGAAGGAACGTGGGGGGAGGGCCGGAGGAGGAGGAGGCGGCGGCGGCCGTGGCGGCGGTTGGTGGCAGTGGGGGCGGGGAAGGGGGAGGAAAGAAGAGGAGGCGGAGGAGGAGGAGGCTTGGGCTCGCGCCGCCGGAGGTACGCTTGAGGGCCCGCGCCGGAGCCGGCTTGACAGGGGCCGGGGGGGAGCTGGGGATCGTGCGCGGAGGCACCCCTGAGGGAGCGCGTCCGGGCTGGCAGGCGCGCGAGGCGGCCGAAGGCGGTGGTTGGTGGGAGCCGCGAGCGACGAGCCCAGCTCCACTCTGGCGCGTGCGGGCGGACGTGCGCGCTCCGTTGCCCGAGTCGGGTGAAGGGGGAGGACGGAGGGGGAGAAGCCGAGGAGGGAGGAGTGGGAGGTGGGGGGGCACGAGGCGCCCTTCGCTCCCTCCCTCCCGAGGAGCTGCCGCCGCCGCCGCTCTGCTGCCGCCGCTCCCGCCGCCATTTTGGGTTCTCTTTGCGGAGGGGGAGACGATCCCCGTCTCGGTTGCGGGACCCGCCTCCCCTCAGTTTCCCCAGCTGAGCCCCACGCCTTTCCCTTCTTCTCTCTCGCATTTCCGCCAGTCCGCTCACCCGCCGGCCGCCTCTTGACAAGCGGGAGGGATCCGCTGCGGACCGAGGGAAGCGGAGGAGCCTGGTGGCGGCCGTCCCCTCTTCCCCACTTGCCTGCACTCTCATCTCTCTGGGCCTCGGCCTCTGACACGGTGAGTAGAGGCGCCTGGGGAGGCCTTTGGGCCTAAGTACTTCCTTCGCTACTCAATCCTTGGCTACCTGGGAGCGCCTGTCATCTCCCGGACCTGGACCTCCGGGAGAGCGGTGGGAAGGATGGGGGAGGGGAAGCAGGGAAGGGGATCCTGAGCTTTCCGGGAAGTCCCTCTTGGCGGGGTGAAGGGGTGTCCCTGACAGGCGGACTCCTGGCTTGGGGGAGGGGGGCGGGAAAGTGAGCGCCTGGAGGCGGAGTCGGCTGGGCCCCTGACAGGTTAGTTTGCGTGTTGTGGAGGCACGATGGGGGCATCCCCCACGGTCCAGCTCAAGTCAGCGCGACTGCTAAGAGCGGCTGGCGGGGTGGTCTTCGGAGGGTAGTTTACCTGTGTGATCAGCGCTGGTGTCCCTGACACGCTGAACTGTGTGTAGGAACGACAGGATGAGCTCGCTGTTCTAAGTTTAATAAATGTTACTGGTTTGTATATGAAAAGACGTGTTTTTGGTCTAGAAGACAGATGGCCTGTTGGTGTATAGCGGCTGTGTTTGTGTGTATATGCAAGGAAGGGAAGAGTTCCGGAAGAGTTAGCTTGTATTTGTGTAAGTGTGATGGAGTTCCCCTTATAAGTTAGCTTATTTTTAAAATAAAACTTGGGATGTTCCGTGCCAGTTGATACGTGTGTGTATTTAGGGTTTTGGGAGCGCCCTATTACTTATTGGGAAAGAGCAGGCATGGCGGTAGTATTTTAGACATCTAGGGCATATGTATGTGGGGTCAGGGATGGGAGAAACTTGTCATCGCCAGCTGTGGCCGTAAGAATAGTTTGTTTCTCTGGATAGAGTGAACTGTGTAAATGTGAAGGCCCAAATCAGCTGTAATGGAACAATTACTATGAGGGTATAAAGAATGCATGGCCTGGGCCGGCTGTGGCGCGGTGGTTGAGAGTTGGCTTGGGACGCCAGTGGCCCCGGTTCGGGTCCCACATATTAGGGCCAGTGACACTGCCCTCAAAAAACAAACAAACAAACAAACAAAAAACGCATGGCTTTTGGGTCGACCTGATTTTATATTAACACTTTATCCTAGAATAAAGCTTTCAATATTTTTCAGACTGCATTTTCAGTTTCTTTGTGATTCTAAATCTCTGTAGGGTATATGTTTTTTCCCGTTTTACAAAATAAGAAATTGATGCAAAAAGAGATAATTTTTCCAAGGTCACACGTTACATTGGAGGCAAAGTTGGTTGGGACTATACCTCAAGTATGGTGA
This sequence comes from Aselliscus stoliczkanus, assembly GCA_033961575.1. Classification (NCBI taxonomy): domain Eukaryota; kingdom Metazoa; phylum Chordata; class Mammalia; order Chiroptera; family Hipposideridae; genus Aselliscus; species Aselliscus stoliczkanus. Next base: position 107,205,851 of record CM066739.1, on the reverse strand, counting down.
CCACCAGTCCAGTAGTATAGTCACCATACCGTGGAGCCTCAGGAGGTCTCTGTCAGGCAAATCTGAGTTTATTGGAAAGGTAGGGGCATATGTGACCTGTTGGATTGTACTTGGTAGAGATCAATTGGATCATACATGTATATGGCATGTGGGTTGCCCTGCCATACATGGATCATACATTTATATGGCATGTGGGTTGGCCTGTCTGAAATGGGTGTCCATGACTATATTTTTTGTTTATGGAGGAAGCAGAGCATTTCTATCACTTAAGCTTGTATGTTTGAGGGAGGGATGTCTTTCATAGCTTAACTTATGCCAGAGCAGCTGCATGGGGACTGACAGCTTTAAATCTATGAGAGGAAAGAGCTTCTTTCATTCATTCAACAACTACTTGTATTGAATAAACTACTCAATAAATGGTCCTGCCTTGGGGTGAGAATAATCAAGGTGACCCTGTTTAAACAGACTGGATGCATATGAGGGACAACTTGTCTTGACAGTGATATGTGTTAACTTGAGCGAGGCAGATAGGTCAATGTGGAACAAAACTGGAAAACCTTCCTAAAAAGTCTGTTCAGTTTGGAGGAAATTTAGATCTTCCAGACATTTTTGCTTCCAGACATTTTTAATATTGGATACAAGTGTGTTTAAGAATCTAAGGGGGCAGCCAGTTAGCTCAGGTGGTTAGAGCACAGGCTCATAACACCAAGGTTGCCAGTTCAATTCCCACATGGGTCAGTGAGCTGTGACCTCCACAACTGGATTGAAAACAACGACTTGACTTGGAGCTGATGGGTCCTGAAAAAAACACACTGTTCCCCAATATAGTTTAAAAAAAAAAAAAAAGAATCTAATAGGGTGGCCAGTTTGTACTTTTTTTTTTTTTTTTTTTGGCACTTACGGTAAACTGTTTTTGGGTATCTGGGAATTGTTATATGTGCTGTGGATATTGGAACTTTTTGGCTAGGATGAAGGAATTCTTCGAAAGACTAACTTTATAGTAAGGATCCCCTCTATGAATATGAGAGAAGAATACTTGAACGAAGCCAACTTTTATTTCTCTGGAAAATGGAATGTTTCTGATATGCTAGATTAGTGATTCTTAAAGTATTTTGGGGTCACTTTTCCTTCTGAAAATCTGATGAAAGACCCTCTATACAAAAGGAGCATAAACACAGTCACAAATTATGCATATAATTTCAGGAACTTAAATTGTGATGAAATGGAACCAATTTTTGTTTAGATCTCATTTGAAGCCTTTTTTTTTCTTTTTGAGGGCAGTGTCACTGGCCTTCATGTGGGACCTGAACCGGGGGAAGCCAGCACTTAACCACCGCGCCACTTGGCCAGCCTGCATTTTTTTTTTTTTTAATAGTTGTGGGGTGGAAATGTTGGCATGAGGTTTTTTAAAAATTTATTTATTTAAGTATAGTTGGTATGCAAGGTCTGAGTTTAAGATGAAAGATTCTATAGTAGTATTTGAGCATGCTGACACTAATGAGAACTTTAAGATCCTTTTTTTATTTTACATTATTCTTTGCAAACTTATTTCTGCAGTGTTAGTATGTGATTCTGAATCAGGTGATAAGAGAATATATTGTAATATAGCACAAATGTTCATAGTTTTATTCTATTCATTGTCTTTTTATTCTCAAACTCGTATCTTTTCCAGTTTTGCATTGGAACTGAGGTGTTTTAAAGCTCATTTCCTGGAGTTTATTTTGGTTATAACAAACATTGAGTTCATTCTGTGCAGGGGACACAAAGATGAATAATACATGGCCTCTGCCCTTGAAGAGATTCGAATCCAGTTGAAGCTGTGAATTGTAGGATGGTAGGAGCTTTAAAAAGGGCAAGGAGGAGGGAAGCGCTCCTAGAAGTTTAGGTTTTATGACTTCATTGTAATGAGTTTTTGCCATTACTTATTCTTAGGAAGCTGCAAAGCCTTTGTATGCAATTTCGTAGAGAAAAAGTGTGTTTTGGTATCAAATGATTGACCATCTGATGTTTTTGGATGAAGGAACTCTGGTTTGAAAAGGAGGTAAACATTGCTGGCATTACTTATCTTGTTTTGGATGTATTTCTATAGTGAGTTTATGTAAAAAAGTCCTAATGTCATTTTGGACATACAGACATCTAGGACACACTTGTAGGGTAAACTTCAGTAGTTATTTCACTGACTACCCATGAATCTAGTACTGCAAATTAAAAATAATTACTGCATTTTATAAAGATAAGAAATTAATAAAGGTGTTTTAATTGGATAGATTACAAGGTTCATCAAGATAATGGAAAGATCTTAAGAAAAATGGTCTGATTGTCTCCTTTATTTTCATGGCCTTTGTGTAAGAATGTCATGTAGACTTGTGAAAATTTTAATATTTTCTCTAATATTTTTTTAGCTGAGTGCTACTGTTGGCAGCTCAGCTGCAGCTCAGCTCGGGCTGGGCATCGAACTACTGTTGCTCAGAGCTCAGCTTGCACTCTTGAGTGAGCTCTTAACCAACTGAGCCACTCGGCTGGCCCACATTTTCTCTAAATTTTTGTTTTTTTTTGTTTTTGAGGGCAGTGTCACTGGCCCTCATATGTGGGACCAAACCGGGGCTGCTGGCTTCCCAAGCCAGTGCTTAACCACCGTGCCACTTGGCCGGCCCTCTAAGTTTTAACTTGGATAGTAGGTTCATGTTTTTTGCAGAAACAAATAGGTCAAATGTATGTGTGCATATCTGCATATAGATATGTAGGTAACCTCTAGTATGTAGGAGATACTTCACAAAAAATAATGCTTGTAATAATCAAAATTATTCAGGCTCTTTATGGATTAAGAGTGGAAAGCAATTTTTATGTCCTATCTTTGAGTTGCATTCTAAAATACAAAGCATCATTTCCCGATGTCTTGCTAGGCACTGTGTCTTTGTAGTATTAGCAGTTTCATTTAAGGCTTTATTCTCAGTCTTCCATGCCAATGAATAAAGAATCGACCACATTCAGTCCTGCCCCAAATGGTCTGCCTACACACAGTGGAGAAGTTTTACCATATGTGTAGGTGGTGTGTCTCCAGTTAAATCATTTCATATTGCTATTCGAATTATGTGTGTTGGTCTGAGTCTTTTAAAGGTAACGTACAGCCTTACTGAAATCCACTGTGAGAGCTGCTTTGTGCCAGCCTTTTCAGAGCATGAGATATATCTTTAGCCTGGCTGCTTTAAGAGAGGGAGAGGAGCTTTTGTTGTTGTTGTTGTTATTTATATTTTTTAGTATGTAGAGGTTAGATTTTCTTACTTATGATTTGTCATCTTAGTTGATAACTATCAATCTTACCTTTCATGGTTTTTTTTGAAATCATTTTTTTTAGTGACTCCCTCATTGGGGATGTTAATGGCAGTGTGATGTTGACACAACACAATAAATTATGAATTCAAGTGATGGCAGAAATTTAACTAATAACCTTATTGCTATTTCAGAGTTGTATTTCCTTCATTGAACATCTAAGTTTTTTATGTTTGAAGAATCTATAAGATTTTATTTTTAGCTTTAATTGTTTTTGCTTTTCAACGTTTTTAGTCATTTGCTCTCAGTCATATGCAAGCTGATGACAGGACTGTCTACTTTTTTTTAATTTAATTGTGTTTGTTTTTAAAATGTGGAAAATTTCAAAGATAGGAAGAGATGAAGAGAACAGTATAATGAGTTCTCATGTATTCATCATCCAGCTTCAACAGTTACCAACACCCAGTTATCACACTGTATCCCATCTCCTAGTCTCTCTCCCCGCTCCCTTCCCTGCTTTTTTGGAGCACATCCTCCAGACATATCATTTCATCCACAAATACTTCAGTATATACGTTTGTTGCACTCTAAAATTCTCTATAGTTAGGTTTATATAACTTTTTCAAAATATCTAATGATAGCTGGAACTAAACCACTTATACGAAATACTTCTGTATTACCTGTCAGTTGGGAGTCCCTCTGCAAACTAAGAAGAAATGAGCTGAATAGAAGTTCACCTCCCTGCTTTTAGGTGTTTGCATTGAAAAATGCAACAGTAGTTTCTATATTTGCCAGGAAAGCTTATCAGCTTTTTCAAATGCAAGTGATACATAATGTGTCTCGTAGTTTTTTGTTTTTGTTTGTTTGTTTGTTTGTTTGTTTTTAGTCAGAGTGACAAGATGCTAAAAACATTTTTTAGTTCCTCTTGATTGTCTAACTGGATCCAGTTACCACAAAGAAATCAGAAGATACTGGTGATGTTGAACATGAGCTAAAATTGGTCTAACATCAACTTGCTGTTTAAAGAGTAAAGTGTACATTGTTTTGAATTTTGAAATTCTAATTGTGGACATTTGAAAATCCATACCATTGCTTAAGTTGCTAAATATGAACTGTGTTACAGAAGATGGTTATGATGAGTAGAAACATTGTAAAAAAAAAGAAAGTATTTTTACTGAGTTACTAAAATGAATCAGAGTATAGCGATTTGAAGTGGTTGCTAGTGAAGTATTTTTACGTACTGTATATATGTCCTTCCCTTCCACAAAAGGCTGACAGTTATAATTCAGATGAATGTGAATTCCATCACTAGTGAAAGTTTGGTTAATTTATCTTTTGTTGTCTTATAATCCCACAGTAGCTAAACCATGAATCTTTGACTTAATCTTCTTGGTTTACAGTTATATCTTTTCCACATTTGATACTTTTCATTCAGTTTTATTTGAGACCACAGGTGTACAGTGTGTCAGATTATAAAGTAGCCATATCATAGCTTCTTGGTGTGAAGGACGTTATTTAGAATGTGGAGGAGACATTCTTTATAATAAGGTTTCTCAAATTCAGCACTGCTGAAAATGAAAGCTCCAGAGTTTAAATATTTACTAACGTAAGCCTAATGGGGCTGAATGGAGAGAATTTTAAAAATTGTCTTTGAGGGCTGGCCGAGTGGCTCAGTTGGTTAAGAGCTCGCTCAAGAGTGTGAGCTGAGCTCTGAGCAACGGTGGTTCGATGCCAGCCCAAGCTGAGTTGCCGTTGAGCTGCCAACAGGTAGCAGGATGGCTCAGCTAAAAATTGTCTTTGAAAGAAGAAACTGCTAACTCTGACATTTGAAAGGCGGATTTTTTTTTTTTTTTTTTTTTTTTTTTTTGAGGGCAGTGTCATTGGCCCTCATATGTGGGACCGAACCAGGGCCGCTGGCTTCCCAGGCCAGCGCTTAACCACCGCGCCACTCGGCCGGCCCTTAACTCTGACATTTGAGAAAATAGGGGAGTGAATCAATCCTGTATAATAATTAGTGGGTGAACAATATTCTATATAGTATAAAGGTCTTCAAAGAAGATTGGAAGATATAAATCAAATAAGTAGAGACTCCATCAAGCAAAATGATAACAGGTTGGGAAGTTAAAGTTTATGCAGAAGCATATCAAGAAAAAAAGCGCTCGCCTTTAAACTTCAGTGAGATAGAGATTTAATTTAATTGTATGTCTGTATGTGTTTAAGGGGAAAAAAACGCTTGAATTAGAACAAGGTAAAGGTTTAATTTCAGTTTCACACGTATTTCTTCCATTCCTTTGTTCATGCATTCATTCATTCACTCAACCAACTAACATTTTCCCAGTGTTGACTCTATTCCCACTTCTGTGCTTAGGTGTTGGGGAAAAAAGAATTTCTTGCCTCAAAGAATTGTGAATCTAGTAAGAGGAACATCTGTTAACAGACATTACAAAATACAGTGAAACACAGTATTCCCAGGTAAAGAGGGGAGAAAGTTGTTAAATCTTTGGGAAGAAAGGAAAGATTAGGGATGCTTTCCTACAAGTAGGAAAAACCAGGTTTAAAAGGATAAATGTGAGTTATTCAGTCAGGCTTTGGGCATTCATATGAAAATGAATATAACAGCTGACTGAGTTCAGGGGACTGTAATTTGGATCAGTATGCTTTCCACCCTTTTTCCTATGATATCCTGTGTCTTCAGTGCTATATAAGATTGACCTGTGTTCTTAGAGATTGTCAACAAAATAAAGATGGAACTATGTTCAATACACACTACTTAGAGTATATTGTTACAGTTAAAAGTAATTTTTTACAAAGATTAAAATCAGGAAAACAACTGGTTATGTTTTAGTTACTTAGAAAATTTTTTACTAGAATACACCCCACTCTAGCATTTTAGTTAATCAAGCCTTGGTTATAGTAAGTATCCAGCCAAATACAAAAATGTATAATTGCTTTTCTTAATAATGAACAATTCTCCCAGCCTCCACATTGGTATATTTCCCCTCAATTTTTTGAAAATCCCAAACAGAGACTAAGATCATGGACTCTGAAATCAGGTGGGCTAGGCTCAGATCCCCATTTTGCTACTTGCTGACAATGGAATATTTAGCAAAATACTGATGATCTTTGGTTTCCTTGACTGTAAATTGATGATAATATAAATTGATGATAATACTTGAGCATACGGTTGTTGGAGGGTTGTATGAGATAATGTGTATAAAGTTTTAGCATGACCTCCCTTATATATATTTCCTATAGGAGGTAAGAGTATGCAAAATGCATTTTTGAAAGTGTATATAAACATCTTACATCTTCCTTAGATGTGTGCATATTTTTCTACTTATTTATCTTATTTTCCTCACATGTGAATTCTGCTTTTGTATTTTCCCACTTAACTCTAGACAAGGCTTTTGTGTTTGGCTTCCTTTTACCTTCTTATCAAATCAAGGATTTGTCTCCAAAGTGAACAGGGATGTATCTGACTGTGTGAATTTTTTGGAGTGGAGAACCTTAAATCTTTGAACTGAAATGGGTTTGGTTATGACAGTTCTTTTTTTAAAACTGATCAGTATTTCCTTTGATTTTTAGGAGCCCAGGGTATTCTTCTAAAGCAGAAGCCATCTCTTTCACTAAACTACCTCATTTAATTCAGAAACAAGACCAACATGGTTTTATTAAGTGTCATTGTGTGCCAGGCACTGGGATACAGTGATGAATGGAATAAGATCCTTGGGAATTTTCCTTTTCCTTTTCCAGGACAAGGTCTTTCAGTACTACTGTCACATACAGCTTCTCTCATGTTACATGTGGTTCCTGCAGGACTTCCGTTTTTATGGTACAGTAGGGATTTCAAAAGGAATGCCTTGGGATATGATAATTTTATGCCAGAGCAAATCAATTCTAGGACAAAGATCTCTTCCTCTTGAGGAATCTTTTTTGTGTGCCATGTTTTATCCAGGCTGTCCAGTGGACAGTTAGTCCTTTGGGATATCCATGGATTAAGTGGTCTGTTCAGAGTCAAATAAAAACCAGCATTCTGCCTCCTGTACCTTCAAACAGAAGGAACATTTCTTTCATACAACAAGTATTAATTGTATACTTTATGCCAAGTACCGTTCTAAGCCCAGGGGATATAAATAAAACAGTCAAAAATCAGTCTTCATAATGCTCACTTTCTAGTGCATAAGATAGATATTAAATAAATAAGTGTGATGTTATAGCATTTGGTGGTTAAATCTGGTAAAGGAAATGCAGGCAAGGTAAGGGGATATTAGGTGGTTAGGGAAGTACTTGAAGGTAGTGATATTTTTTTTTTTTTTTTCTATTTTTAGAGGGCAGTGTCACTGGCCCTCATATGTGGGATCCAAATCGGGGCCGCTGGCGTCCCAAGCCAGCTCTTAACCACCGTGCCACTGGGCCTGCTAAAGGTAGTGATATTTGAGCAGAGACCTGAATGATATGAAGGACCCCATGCAGCTCTCTGGGGCAGGAGCATAAGCCCTGAGGCCATAGTGTTTGGTTCTTTAAGGAACAGGAAAGGGCTGGAACAGAGTAAACAAGGTAAGGAAGAATGATAGGCAATAGGTAGCCAAGGGCTAGATAATATGGGGACTGAGAAGACTTGACTAAGTATCTAGGTTTTATTCTAGGTTTGATAGGAATCTAATGGAAGGTTTTGAGCAGGGGAGTGATTTGATCTAATATATACCCTTTGAAAGGCAAGAGTGATACAACCAGAGTGGCCAGTTGGGGCCGTTGTGACATTTGGGACAAGAGGTGATTGTGAGCTGAACCTGGGTTGTTATCAGGGAGATGGACTTGGGATACATTGTGAAGGTGGTGGGGACGATAACTTGGATTACATGTAGGGGCTGTGTAAAGGAGTAGTCAAGAATGACTCCAGTGATGACCTCAAAAGCTGAATGCCGTTTACCGAAAGGAGACACACTGGGAGAAACAGGTTTCAGGTGTGCAGCGATCAGGAATCTTGTTTGAATATACTGACTTCGAGTTTTCGATGAAATGTTTCAGGTTGAGATACTGAGTATGCAGTTGGATGTATAAGTGTCCAGTTTGGGGCACATAGAATTCTGGGAGTTGGTCAGTGTGGAGTTGGTATTTAGAGCCATGGGACTTGATGAGATTACCTGGAGAGTTGAAGTTCTTGAACTGAATTGTGGGGTATTCTTGACACTTAGAAGAATTTAATCAACAGTGTCAAGGCTGAAAGAATCTTTTGATAATTTTAGGAATTATACGTTCCTAAGAAAACCTAACAAGTACTAACTAGTCAAGACATAGAGACAAAAATAAAACGGTTGATAAACAAATTGTTATTTTTTTTTTTTTTAAAGATTTTATTGGGGAATTGGCGGAGGGGAACAGCGTTGGGGAATCGGGGAAGGGGAACAGACAAGTTGCCGTCTTCTTGTTCTTCAGTTTAGTTGCGGAGGATGTTGCTTCACTGTTGGTATGGTCATTGCGCTCTTCCCGGATGAGGCAGATCGGTCGCTGGCCTCTGTATGTCGCTCACCGCGGCTATTGGCAGCTCATGCTTGGCTGCCAGCTGCTCACGCTGGCTGCGGGCCACTCACTGTAGCCTATGGCAGCCCACTGCAGCAGGGGCTGCAGCCCACACCACCACCGGGGCTCGCACAGCCCAGCTCCAGGTGGAGCTGTTGTTAGCTGTAGAGGGCAGTGTCACTGGCCCTCATGTGGGATCCGAACCGGGGCCGCTGGCATCCCAAAACCAGCGCTTAACCAATGCGCCACTTGGCCGGCCCAAATTGTTATTTTTTTAGTCTGTTAAATTGCTCTTTGATTGTGTCACAGAGATCAGAACACTCATTTTATATGAAATTAAGGACCAGAGTGCCTACTTCTACTTGATTACTCTGAAAAGATGGCCAGAATGGTTGTTACTTTCCTAGATATCCATTGTAGTGGGCAATATAAGGTTAAAAAAAAATAAAGTTTATAAAATGGTGAATGAGGTGGCAAGAGACCTGAAACTCCTTACCCATTAACATAAGCATTTCCAGCTTTGAAAACTTAAAAAGTGTGAGATCAGCCTGCCTCCTGATTTCTTCTTTAGTCTATATCATTGGGCATTGTTAAACCTTCCTTTAAAGAAGCTGGTTTTTAATGAGTCAACACATCTAATATCCTAGAATACATGTATAAGATACACTACTTGTAAATATTAGAGGCTTCATATCATTTAGGTTGATTTACTGCCAGTTTAGGGACATAACTTTCTGGATGTGGGTAAGGATCTATTTCAGTATATTTGAAGTGTCAGAAATTGAAAGGAGTAGAAATAATGCACAATAAAGGCAGCCACGGCATAAAGGTTACTTGTTGTTGATTTAAAAACCGTTTAGAGGGCCGGCCGAGTGGCACGGTGGTTAAGCACTGGTTTGGGAAGCCAGCGGCCCCGGTTCGGGTCCCATATATGAGGGCCAGTGACACTGCCCTCAGAAAAAAAACCTTTAGAAATCCTCTGAGCTAATGCCTGAAATAGATACTGTTCTTTTGCTTGAGTACACAACTCACATTTGCCAATCCACCTCTACCATTAAGAAAATGTAGGGCCCATCTGTTGAATTGGTACTATGCCTAAAAGGCCAGGAATTTTGGACTTTATCAGTCCTGGAAGAGAAATTAATTTCAGAATATTGAGGGGAACATTTCTAGTAACAACTATTCCTCAGGGTGTATCTGACCTCTTGTTGCTTCTATAGAAATCACCAGCGAATTAAGGATCCATATTGTGATTTCTTTTTCCCAAGTCAAAGTAATAATCATCAGTTGAGTGCATTAGAGAAGCCAGTTCTCTTCCAAGTAAATGGTGCCCTTATGAGGACACTACCAAAAATTTCCATAATAGTTGAGAGGCAGTTTTCTTAAGTAGGACTTAGATGTTTAAGATAGTAGTATGGTTTGGGATTCAGATAGCCTCTGAAAATATTTCTGAATGAATCTGTTCCACAGAAATCTGGAAACTTTTTACTGAGGCTTAGAACTAGATTAAAAACTAGTTAAAAATGGCTATCTCCTAGTTTCATGGGCATCCGTTCTGTCCCTTACCTTAGGCCTTAAAATGGAATCGAAACTCCATTTTGGTGTTTCGTGGTGATAGTCATTGACCCCATTAAAAATGTAATGAAACCTTTGTATTCTTCCCCCAAAGGTGCACATATACCTGTAAAATCTTTGATATATCATTTTTTGGCGTTCACGGGCAATTTTAATTATAGGCGAGTATCCCTTGTTTCGTAAGCATCTTATGGAATGACAGTTGCATTCTTTATGTGTTCCTCAACAGAGATTACTCTTAAAACTGGAAATAAACACATAAAGACATGGTGATTGGATGGTGATTGAGGTAAAACTTTGCTGGACTTCATCTGTCCACCTTCCTTTCCCTTTCACCATTTGGTACTGCAGTAATGTATGGAGAGCCATCAGTTAAAGCAGCACAGTAGTGTTAGAATGGCAGGCTGGGTATAAGAAAAAGGTATTGTTCTCCAAAATCAGTAAAATGGCAGCAAAGTGCTAATCATCTGTTGTGCCTCATGCTGATTGGCTTCCTGCCTCTAGTTACCTAGCTTCCCTAACTATACTCCACACACCTTTCTGAATGCAATTTCTGAATAGAAACCTGACCATGGCCCTTGTCAGAACAGACTCTTTAACACTCTTCAAGATCTTGCTCACCTCTTTGTCTTTGTGGCTCCCTTATCCTTGTGTTTCAGCTGTCTGGAGCTGCTAACTTCCCAAGCCCGGGTCATTTCTGTCTCCATGACTTTCGTGTTCCAGTGCTGGGCTGCTTAGAGAACATTTACCCATTTTCTTTTTTTTTTTTGAGGGCAGTGTCACTGGCCTTCATATGTGGGACCCTAACCCGGGCCCCTGGCTTCCGAAGCCAGCGCTTAACCACCGTGCCACTTGGCCGGCCCAATTTACCCATCTTTTGAGAGAAAGTACCTGGCCACCTTCCCTCTTTGGGAAACAATATGTACTAATTTCTCTCTGGCATATACCTAGGTATGGAATTGCTAGGCCACAGAGTAAGCATATTTTTATCTTCAGTAAATACTGTCACACAGTTTTCCAAATTGATGTATGGCTTTATAACTACCAGTAATGTATATAGGTTTCTGGTTGCTCCACATCATCACCAACATTTGGTGTCGTCATAAAGTGTAGCCATTCTGGTGTGGGTAATATTGAGTTGTCGGAAAAGTCATGACGCATTTTTGCAACAAAAAATAGAAAAAATACATCATGACTTTTCTGACAATCCAATAGTATCAATTGTGGTATTGATTTCCATTTCCCTGATGACTAGGGAGGTTGAACATATTTTTATGTGTTTGTTGAACATCTGGACATCCGCTTTTGTAAAGTACCTGTTCTTAACATGTTTTCTGAATGCAATTCCTTTCTCAGATTTTTGTATTGCAAATATCCAATTTATGGCTTGCCTTTTCACTTTCTTGGTGGTATCTTTTAATGAACAGAAGTTCTTATTTTTGATAAAATCCAGTTTGTCTTTTTCTTAAAAATAAAAAAGGATGGTGATCTAATATGAAAAAGCATGGAGTTGGGAGTAGGGGAAAATGGAGAATTACTTATCAACAGGCATAGAGTTTCAAGCAAGATGAATAAGCTCTAGAGATCTCCTGGTACAACATTGTACCAGTCATCATCAACACTGTGTTGTACACTTAAAGTTTTGTTAAGAGAGTAGATCTCATGTTAAATGTTCTCACCATAGTAAAATAAAATTAGCTGTGTGGTAGGTGGTAGTCTATTGAATGGAAACAAAGAAGAAAGGAATGTATTAAGAAAATAGTCAGTATTAGAATAAAGGAGTTAGAAAGGATGTTTAGAAGTTATTGGGTTAATTTTCTGAATTTTATGTAATTATGAACAAAACAGCAAGACTCAGGTGTGTGCTAATGGTAACTTATGTATTTCAAATCTTTTCAAAATGTTTTTATTGGATTTTTGTTTATTATAAAACTCATATAATTCTATAAGAGGGCAAGAAAAAAATATATAATTTTTTTTTTAAAGATTTTTATTGGGGACTCGGGAAAAGGGAGCAGACAAGTTGCTGTTCTTTTGTTCTTCAATCTGGTTGTGGAGGACGCTTCATTGGCCCATGTTGGTATTATCATTGCACTCTTCCCAGATGAAGCAGTCGCTCACCGGCCATTGGACAGCAGCTCAGGGCAGCTCACTAGAGCGCACTCCAGCTGCCTACCAGCCCCACTGCAGCCTGTACTGCTGCTGGCGACTCACAGCAGCCCAGCTCCAGGTCGAGCTGTTGTTCACCATCTTAGCTGTAGAGGGCGCAGCGTCACTGGCCCTCATGTGGGATCTGAACCGGGGTCCTGCTGCTCAGAGCTGGCGTCCCAAGCCAACTCTTAACCAATGCTCCACTCGGCTGGCCCTGTAATCTTTTTGTTTAACTTCTAAACTTGTTCCCTAAAGTAACCAGTGCTATCAATTGGTATATAATCATCTATAGTGTATACTTATTTCTGTATACATACAAATGCATACTTTTTTTCAGCTCTTTGCAAGTATGAGATCATGCTTGCATTTTTACATAAAAATAGCAGTCATGGCTGTGTGTGTGTGTGTGTGTGTGTGTGTGTACGTGTACTTAACTTTTTTGTGTGGCTACATCAAGGAGTGCTGTAATAAAATTGCTTTTATTTTTCTATGATAGAGCCTCAAAAGTAGAATTGCTATTGAAGTCAGAGTATGTAAAACTTAAAATTGTAATAGATACTATAAATACTACTTTCCAAAATAATGGTGGCCACTAGTGCCCATTTTCCCTGGCCCATATTAGCTGTTATCAGTTTTTTAAATTTCAACCAAACTGATGAGGGAAAAATACCTTGTTTTAATTCATACCTCCCTGACTATTAGTGAGGTGATACATCTTTTTATTTTTCTAATTGATTATTTCTATCTCTTTTGTAATTGCCTGGCATATCTCTAGTATGTGTTTCCTATTTACTAGTTTGTAGAGTAACTTTGTATATTAGACATATTAATCCTTTTTCATGTTTGTTGTATTTCTCCCAGTCTATTGTTTGTCTTTTGATTGTTTATGATGTCTTACCATACAGATATATTATGCTTTTATATAATCAAATTTGTGAGTATTTCTTTTATGTCTTTAAGTTTCCTGATTTGATTGAGAGTTTCTCCACTACAGGCTATAGAAAAATTCACAAATATTCTTCAAGTACTTTTATTTTTGCATATAGCTCTAAACCAGTGAGGAAATTATTTCTGACTTTCTCCAAATGGATTGCCAGTTAGGTCATGCAGCAACATATGTCAAATAAATCAGCTTCTTGCCATATTATTACTTGCCAAATCTCTTAATTGGAAAAGTTTTCAAGGAATCCCTTCCACATTTTAAAATGGCTTTATTGAGATATCATTCATGTACTATACAATTCAATAATTTAAAATGTATTGTTCAGTAGTTTTTAGTATATTCATGTAGTCATGTAACCATCACCACTAATCCCAGAACATTTCATCTTGTATCCATTAGCAGTCACTCTCTTTTTCAGGCAATCCTCTTCTCCCCTAGCCCTACATAACCACCATCTTCTTGCTTTCTCTGTAGATTTGCGTTTTTGTTTTTTGACATTTCATATAAATGGAATCATATAATATGTTGTCTTTTGGAACTCGCTTCTTTCACTAGTGTAATGTTTTCAAGGTTCATCTATATGGTACCATTATCAGTGCTTCATTCCTTTTATTGATGAGTAACACTCCATTGTCTGGTTAGTGTTGCTGTGAACATTTGTGTATAAGGGTTTGTAGGACATAAGTTTTCATTTCTGTCGGGTAGCTACCTAGGAGCAGAATTGCTGGGTCATTCAGGGATGCTGTTTAACCCTGTAAGGAATTTCCAGACTGTTTTCCAAAGCAGTTGCACCATTGTACATTTCTACTCCAATTTCTCCACAAGAAATTTTTATAAAAAACAAATGTAAGATGTTTACAATGTGAATGGTGCCCTCTTAGAAGTGGCTCTTTTGTTTAGTGTACAACCATGTGCATTGGCCCTGAGTTGGCAGCCCCCTAACCCTTGTCACAATGTAATAATTCATTAATGGGAAAATTAACTTCTGTTTCCTTCTTGTTGCCATTTTAGAATTCCTTAGGGATAAAGATGAATGTCCCTATATAGTCCTTGCAACCACAGTTCCATCCTACCTTTAAAAACAAAAAAAAAATTATGGGCCGGCCGAGTGGTGCGGTGGTTAAAAGCTGGCTTGGGAAGCCGGCGGCCCCGGTTCGGGTCCCTCATGTGAGGGCCAGTGACACTGCCCTAAAAAAAAAAAAAAAAAAAAAAAAAAAAAAATTATATATTTAATCCGTGTTAATTTGGCTTCTTGGGAAGAGCTGAGTAAAGTATGTTAGATTATCATCTGACAGTTGATGGGTATAATTTTTTCCTCAGGATTTAGTTTTGGAAATGCTTTCTGTGTGTATCTTTCCCTTGTGGATTAGTAATTATAATTTATGTCTGTTCTTTCACTTTCTTGTTCTAAGTTTCTAGTAGTAGTTTGTTGGTATAGTAGTTTTTCTTTGGTCGTGAGACACATTCTTTCCTCCCAGTTTAATAGTTCTGAAATTAGGAAATAACAATTGATAATTACATTTAATATGGTAGTGGTTTTTAAAAGTTGTTTCTCCTGAATATGTGGCCATTAATTCATGAAGCCTCTTAAAATTAGTGGCATCCTGAAATTTAAGAAGTATATATAGTATATCAATATGAAAATAACTAGATTTTTGGTGATTAGTACTTTGGAAGTTAGGAATTATTAGTGATTGTCACTGTCTTTTATTTTATTTTTGTTTGTTTGTTTGTTTGTTTTTGAGGGCAATGTCACTGGCTCTCATAAGTGGGACTGAACCGGGGCCGCTGGCTTCCCAAACCAGCGCTTAACCACCGTGCCACTCGGTCGGCCCTGTCACTGTCTTTTAAATGAAGGGTTGCTCTGTAGTGGAGTGAAAAGCTTAGTCTGTCCAACTTTGTAAGTGTAGTGTATATTGTATAAATTATGTTGTATAAATTATTTAGGAACATAGTTCAAATTTTATTTGTATCATCATGAAGGTAGTTAGTTAGCATTTTGTGATTTCAGTGACTTATGTAATGTTAGTGATTTAGTGGTTTAATGTAAAACCTCCTAAACCAGTTCGGACACTGGTTACCCTTTTACTTTTGGAGAAGAAATTACATGGTTACACATATAGTGCTTATTTTTTAAGTTGTGAAAACAGCATGAGAAGATTATATAATATCTAAACAAAGATTGCAATTCCTTAATATTTTTGTTTTGTCTGATGTCATTCTTTGTCTTATATTCATGGTTAAAAATATAGTAATGTATATGTTGTTTATTCAGTGATTAGGTATTGAGTATCTTTTACCTTTCAGATAGGTTGCTAAGGACGTAGCCATGAATAAACTTAGGCAGACAAAATTCTTATTTTCATGGAACAAATGGTCTCGTGGATACTAAGGATATCCTTAGTATGAATACTAAAGATACAACATACTAGTAGGGTAAGTGTTGAGAGACACATAGCATGCTGCAGGAGCACTTAGCAGCGAGCTCTCCTCTGGTCTAGAGGCTTGGGGACTGTCCCCTGACGAAGTGACCTTTAAGCCGAGATAGAAAAGATGAGTAGAAGACATCCGGAAAGGGGGTCTGGAAGAGAGAACTAACTGTATACATTCTCCTAGAGGAGGGAAGACAGAGGTGTTTGATGAACTGGAAAGTACTTGGAACACGTATGTCACAAATATCTCAGCTTCGCTGTTTTGGGTTGTAATTTGCCTCTGCCTGTGCCCCTAGCAGAGTGGGAAATGGTGAGACTAGAAGTAGCAAGTAGGGACAGATAACAACAAAGTAAACAGTGATATGTGTGTGAAGCATTATTTTGAGTACTTTCCTATGTTAGTTCAGTGAACCCTAACAGTAGTTTCTGTTTACAGATGAGAGAACAGAAGCATGGAGTGCCTTGCCCAAAATTAGCGCCGCAGAACTGGGATCTGAGCCCGTACATTCTGGGTCCCGAGTTTGTGTCCTTAACCACTGTACCATCCTGTGATGCAGAGCTAAGTTGTAAGTTATAATTAGGACTGGGAACTTCCATATCTGAATGCCAGTAAGAAAAAATTCCAAGGTTTTGACATAATCAGATTGTTAAATCATTTCTGGTTGTGTCTTGGAAAACGGACTGTGGGAGAGCAAAGGGGTATACAGAGATATAGGAGGCCCCTGCTACATTCTGGGCCACGATTGTTTTTCTACAAGTCAGTGGCAGTGGAATTAAAGAGAACTGAAAGTAATTGAAAAGTATTTATGTGGTATTCACAAGTGTTGGTGTTAGATTGAAGGTTGGTAATAAAGGACGACGATGGCCAGATTTCTGATTTGAGCAACTGGTGGTGCTGTGATTACTTAGCTAATATGCTATCCTAAGAAATATGATGATCCTCTAGGAGGATTTAAAAGAGCAGGAAACCTAGGACAAAGTAAAATGCATACTATTTTGTAAATTTAAAAAAAAATCTTGGGCCGGCCGAGTGGCTCAGTTGGTTAAGAGCTCGCTCAAGAGTGCGAGCTGAGCTCTGAGCAACAGCTGTTCGAGGCCAGCCCGAGCTGAGTTGCCGTTGAGCTGCCAACAGGTGGCAGGATGGCTCAGCTAAAAAAAAAAAAAAAAAAATCTTACAGAGTTAATTTATCAGTTTTTTTAAAAAGATTTTATTGGGGAATTGGGGGAGGGGAATACTGTTGGGAAATTGGGGGAGGGGACCAGCCAAGTTGTTCTATTATTTATTTATTTATTTATTTTTATTTTTTAAAATTGGGGAATTGGGGGAGGGGAACAGACAAGTTGCTGTCCTTTTGTTCTTCAGTCTAGTTGTGGAGGACATTGCTTCACTAGCCCATGTTGGTATTATCATTGCGCTCTTCTCGGGTGAGGCAGATCGTTTGCCAGCCTCTGGATGGCTGCTCACGGCGGCTCTTGGCAGCTCACACCATCTGCCGGCCACTCAACGCTGGCTGCTGGCCACTCACTGTAGCCTATGGCAGCCCACTGCAGCAAGGGCTGCAGCTACGCCATCGCCTGGCGACTCACAGCAGCCCAGCTCCAGGTGGAGCTGTTGTTCACCATCTTAGCTGTAGAGGGCAGTGTCACTGGCCCTCATATGTGGGATCCAAACCAGGGCCTTGCTGCTCAGAGCCGGCATCCCAAGCCAGTTCTTAACCAGCACGCCACTCGGCTTGCCCTGTTCTTTAATCTTCGCTGTGGAGGGCGCCAGTCGCCATCTGGCTTCCCGTCTGCAGCTTGTGGCCTCTAAGCTCAGGTTGCTGTGTTCAATCTTAGTTGCGGGTGGGCATAGCCACCATCCCATGCGGGAGTCGAACCAGCAGTCTTGTTGTTAAAAGCACACACTCTATCCTCTGAGCCATACGGGCGACAGTTCAGTTCAAGGTACTGAGTTCAGTCTTAGTTGTGGGTGGGTGTAGCCACCATCCCATGTGGGAGTTGAACCTGGCAGCCTTGTTGTTAAGAGCACAGGCCCTATCCACTGAGCCATCTGGGCGGCAGCTCAGCTCAATGTGACAAGTTCAGTCTTAGTTGCGGGTGGGCGTAGCCCACTGTGGAACAGGCAGTCTTGTTATTACACCAGCTGAGCCATCGTGCCACCTGTTGGCAGCTGAGCGACAGCTCAGCTAGGGCACAGCATTCACTGGGCCATGTGGGAATTGAACCGGCAGCCCTGTTGCTTAGAGCATGCGCTCTACGCCAGCTCTTAACCAACTGAGCCACTCGGCCAGCTCGTTTATCAGTTTTTTAATGTTCGGAAATAGAACATGATTACAGTCTCTATGTTTAAAAAAGACCACAAAGAAAAGCAAAAAAATGACCACAGATGAGACAAGCTAATTTTACTTATTTTAAGCTAAAATTCTGCCAACATTGTTCAGTCTGCAATATAGTTTTAGATAAGTAATACTTAGAAAGTATTATTCTTACATATTAAAGAAAGGTAATAAAATAATTACCTTTCTTACCTAGTTTTATAAAAACCTTATAGGGGGCTGGCTGAGTGACTCAGTTGGTTAAGAGCTTGCTCAAGAGTGCAAGCTGAGCTCTGAGCAACAGCAGTTCGATGCCCAGCCTGAGCTGCGCAGCCGCAGAGCTGCTAACAGGTGGCAGGATGGCTCAGCTAAAAAAAAAAAAAAAACCTTAAAAATTTAATTTAATTTATATTTATTGTCATACTGCCTCCCTGTGTATATACCATGTATGTATTTGCATCTGTTGGATCTTTCCATGTAAATGTGTGACAGGCATCTGTAATGTAGTATATTGATTACTGAACTCTTGATCTCCCTTTCGGTCTCATCCTGCAGACAGGATCTAGAATGTCAGCTACATGAAGGAAGGGTTTCTGTGATTTTTTTGCACAGCGGAATCTTTTATTTTTTTTTAAAGATTTTATTGTGGCATTGGGGTAGGGGAACAGCGTTGGGGAATTGGGGAAGGGGAACAGACAAGTTGTTGTCCTTTTGTTCTTCAGTTTAGTTGTGGAGGACGTTGCTTCACTGGCCCATGTTGGTATTGCCATTGTGCTCTTCCCGGTTGAAGCAGTCGCTCGCCTGCCATTGGACAGTGGCTCATGAAAGCTCTCGCCAGCTGCTGGCCTGCCCCACTGCAGCCTATGCCGGCAGACTCGCAGCAGCCCAGCTCCTGGTCGAGCTGTTGTTCACCATCTTAGCTGTAAAGGGTGCAGCATCACTGACCTTAATGTGGGAAGCGAACCAGGGCCCTGCTGTTCAGAGCTGGCGTCCCAAGCCAACTCTTAACCAATGTGCCACATGGCTGGCCCACAGCTGGACCATTTGTACCTCCACGTTGTGCCTAGCTATTTCTTACTCAGACTAGGTCTTGCTTAAAGTTAAATGTTCTTCTATGATATGTTCCCTGTCCCTCCAGGTTCCCTTTATATACTACTTTATATCATAGTACCTTCACATTTATTATGTTATAATTTCATATTTTTGTGATTAGTTTGCCTATCCCTTTAAACAGTTTCATGAGACCCAGGATCATACTTACACCACTTACAATTGTATCTACAGTGGGTTGTCACAGTTCTCAAAATGTGTTTTGCAGCTCTCGAAATATTTATTGAATGAATGAAGGGATAGATTAAGAATGATAAATTCGTAAAGGAAATGATGGCATGGTTAGAGAGCTAGTTGGAGAGCCAGTAGAATATATCTTTGCAGCCAAATGAGCATTCCAGATAGCAAATATGCCAAGTGTGGCAGGCGGAGTAATAAGATCAGGATTGAATTGACCTTTGGGAGGTGGCATAGTATCGAATTTTAGAGGAGCCGGACAGGCATGGGCTCTACCTTTTACTGGCTATTAACTTGTTTTTCCATCTCTGCATAGTAACTACCTCATGGTGATTGTGAGCCTTAAATGAGATAATCTATGTCAACGTTTAGGATGGAGCTTTACACATATCAAGAGTTCAGTAAATTTTAGGTATTTTTTATTACTTTGAACTTATTAATGCTGAGCCTACCTTGATGACTCATTGTTTGTAGTACTTAAAAAATAGGTAGTTGATTTTTATTGCCTTGCTAAATAGGGTTCTGTCAAAATGTGTCTGTCCCCATCCCACTCTTTATCATAGGGTATCTACACAAAGTGGTCTCCAGGTACAGTTGAATTGTTTTCATTGGTTTGGTGTGTCACTGCCCAGAGCACTGTATTAACAATGAACCTGTTCATTTTAATCAGCTCCGTTGGATGTGAGATTAGTTAGTAGGAGAGGTGTGAGTGGGCAGTGGTCTTCCCTTTATAGAGGAAATAGGGCATGGAGGTGAAAACAAGTGAGCAGTTCCTGTTTGAAATCCATGTTTGTATCGTTTGCCAAGTATTTAGTGGCACATTGCAGAACATACAGAGAGTAGCATTCATAAATGATTATGAATTGTGATTTAGTTTGTAAATTCACAGGTAGGTTCTAACATGTTCTTAGCTATGTGTTGATATAATGTATGTATCCTATTAATTAGTAATTTTCTAGAAAGTTTGTTCACAGCTAAAGTGATCTAGGCACAGGGGAGGGCTTCATGATTTAGTGGTGGTTTCCCTGGAATTTGGACCAGACTGTTCCAGATTGTTTTAGTGACTTGAAAACATACTATAAATCCCAAAGTTGCATGAATTTACCTCTTTGAGTGAAGAGACTCTTGCAGTCTTGGTTCTGTGTGTCTCCTTGGAACTGTGTTGTATGTTTTCAAGATTTTATTGGGGAATTGGGGGAGGGGAGCAGCGTTGGGGAATCAGGGAAGGGGAACCGACAAGTTGCTGTCCTTTTGTTCTTTGGTCTAGCTGTGGAGGACGTCGCTTCACTGGCCTATGTTGGTATTATTATTGTGCTCTTCCCAAGTGAGGCAGATCAATTGCTGGCCTCTGCATGGCCGCTCACAGCGGCTCTTGGCAGCTCACGCAGCTGCTGGCCACTCACTATAGCCTATGGCAGCCCACTGCAGCAGAGGCCGTAGCCCACTGTCGCCAGTGACTCACAGCAGCTCCAGGTGGAGCTGTTGTTCACCGTCTTAGCTGTAGAGGGCAATGTCACTGGCCCTCATATGTGGGATCCAAATCAGGGCCCCGCTGCTCAGAGCTGGCATCCCAAGCCAGCTCCTAACCAACTCGCCACTCAACCCGGCCCCTGGAACTGTGTTTCAAATTGACTATATTGTGGTAGGAAACAAAGTAAGTTGTGTAACAACATGGCGTCCTTGTCCCTGGATGGAAAACCTGGAGTTGTATAGATATTCTTCCAAAAGCTGAAAGAATATCATTCACAAAGAACATTGCTTTGAAAGTTCAAAAACAGTGTTCTGGCAGCTGCACTAGGGACTGCTTTTCAAACAGTTTACATTTAGCAGATAAAAACCATTTTTTTTGTTATGAAGTGTCTTCAGAATTTGGATTTATCTTTACAAGAAACATATTTGGTATGTGGGATTTGCCAATCATTTTCCAGCCCTTCTGCCTAAATGGATTCACAAAATATGCCCTTAAGCATACTGTTCTTTTTCCTCCTTGATCAAGTTGGGGAAGCAATACCTTTCTATTCTTGTATACATTTTTAGGGAGGTGATCAATGTTTTCAAATGAATTCCTTTTCAGCTTATTGATACGTTGCTAGTTTATAATTGTGTCGCTTGAGTTCAGTTTTTTCTTTTTTAAAATAAAGAGGGGGGCCGGCTGAGTGGCGCAGTGGTTAAGCGCTGGCTTAGGAAGCCAGCGGCCCCCGGTTTGGGTCCTGCATGTGAGGATCAGTGACACTGCCCTCAAAAAAAACAAAAAAAAACACCTAAAAAATAAAGAGGGGCCGGCCGAGTGGTGCGGTGGTTAAGAGCTGGCTTGGGACGCCAGCGGCCCCGGTTCGGGTCCCACATATGACAGCCAGTGACACTTGCCCTAAAAAAATAAATAAATAAAGAGAATCTCACTTTTCCAAACACTTTTTTTATGGAATGTATTGAAAGTAAATACTGGTAAAAAGTGCTTTGAGTTCTTTGGAAGCTACACTGAAATTCTACTTTACATTTTTTTGGAAGATTTTATTGGGGCATAGGGGGAGGGGAACAGCGTTGGGGAAATGGGAAAGGGGAACAGATAAATTGCTGTCCTTTTTGTTCTTCAGTCTAGTTGTGGAGGATGTCGCTTCACTGGCCCATGTTGGTATTATTGCGCTCCTCCTGGGTGAGGCAGTGGGTCCCTGGCCACTGGACTGCCGCTCACAGCAGCTCACACCAGCTCCCAGCCATTCACAGTAGCTTATGGCAGCCCTGCTGCAGCCTATGCTGGCGCCGGTGACTCACAGCAGCCCAGCTCCAGGTTGAGCTGTTGTTCACCATCTTAGCTGTAGAGGGCACAGCATCACTGGCCCTCCTGTGGGATCCGAACCGGCGCCCTGCTGCTTAGAATTGGCGTCCCAAGCTAGCTCTTAACCATTGCGCCACTCGGCCTGCCCCTACTTTACATTATAAATATATATTAAGGGCTGGCCGAGTGGCGCAGTGGTTAAGCGCTGGCTTGGGATGCCAGCGGCCCTGGTTCAGGTCCCACATATGAGGGCCAGTGACACTGCCTTCAAAAAATAAAAAAAAGATTAAAAATAAATTAAAAAATAAATAAATATATATTAAAATTTCTGAAATTCTTCCATTATGAAAAGCAAAAATTGTAGTAAATTTTAAAATTGTGTACTTGTGCATATTGGAAGGATATAAAAGCAATTGTTTTATGTAAATTAGTATTTATTTTTATTTCAGAAAGGATTTGTTTTAATAACTCATCCAAAAGATACTTGGCAGGTCCATCAGTTCACCATTAGTGGCATGAAACCCAGGATGGGCATTAGAAATTAAAAGTAAGGAAGAAGAGAGAGGAAAAAAAAAACTAGAAAAGGAACAAATTGAAGCTAATAAGGTATAACCCACATATGGGATGAAATTAATTCAAATATTTATTCCAGGTGCTGAGGTAGCATTCAACTGAACTGACAAAAGTCCATTTCCTGGTAGACTTCACATTCCAATAGAAAGATATAGACAATACATAAATATATTTTACACCACATAATTGAGAAGAGCAATGGAGAAAAATATAACAGGATGCAGTGTGAGAAGAGGGTAATGGGATCGGTGTTTTTCTATTTTATCAAGGATTGTCAGGGAGTGCCTCTTCTGTAAGGATGCATTTGGGCAAAGATGTGAAGGAAGTAGAAAAACAAACCATGCAATTATCTGGGGAAAGGGTGTTCTAGTTAGGTGGAATAATAACTCAGGCGCTGTTGGAGTAGTTTTGTTGTATTTGAGAAACAGGAGGAGGAGCCTTTAGCCCCCTTTTTTTGGGAATTACCTAGAGAGACTGGTAGGAGATGAAGAGAGGTAGAGGGTATAGTAGGGCAGATTAAGTAGGGCCTTTAGACCATTGGAAGGACTTTGGCTTCTATTTGGGAGAGAAGCAGGTAGCCATTGAACATACTTTGAGCAGGAGAGTGACGTGATCTGGCAGAGGCTTTACAAGGATTATCCTGCTGCTGAGTTCAGAAGACTAGAGAGATAGAGGGCCCAAGGAAGCGAGGAACCGGTTAGGTTATTATAGTTGTCTGGCCCAGATATACTATCACTTGGAGCTGATTAGAGTAGCTGTTAACTTAGTGAGAAGTAAAAAATGTAAGGAAAGTAATGAGAAATAGATTCTTACTGAGTATATGATTATATGAATATAATTAGATCAATACATTCTGTATGTATTTTGAAGGTAAAGCACACTGTTGACCAAATGGATATGTGAGGCATTAGAAAGAGAAAGGAATCAAGGGTGATTAGAAATTTTTGGCTTAAGTATTTCTGGTTGAAGTTGCATTTATTGAGATGAGGAAGCCTGTGAGAAGAACAGATGGTGGGGGTGAAGATATTATGATTTTAGACATATTAATCTTGAAGTGCCTAATTACTGTACATCTAGTCAATGTCAAGGAGGCATTTTGATACATGAGGCTGAAGTTTCAGGAAGAGGTCTCAGCTGCCTTCTGTCTGGAAAGAGATAGAAATTTGTTAATCATCAATGTTAGATGGCATTTGAATCCAAAAGATTAGACCTGGTCCTTTATGGAGGTGAGTGTAGATAGAAAAGGGAAGAAGAGCATGCCCTGGGGCACTCCAGTATTTAGAGTTTAGGGAGAAAAAGAACTGGCACAGGCTGACTCACCAGTAAGGGAGAAGAATCCAGAGAGAGGTCCTGGAAGTTGAGTGAAGGAATGAGGGGCTGTTCAGCTGGGTCAGACACTGCTGATAGGTCAAGTTAAGATGAGAGGCCAGAGAATCGATCATTGTACTTAACAGTGTAGAGTACATTGTGACCTTGACCAGCAGTTTCTGTGCGGAAGTGGTGGTGAAAGTGTAATTGGCGTGTTCAAGAGAAAAAGAAAAGATGAGGAATCAGAGGTAGGGAGTATAGACAACCCTCGCAAGAACTTTTGTTGAAGTGGACAGCGTGTGGAGGATACGGAGCCAAGAGGAGTTTTGTGCTAATTGCATTGTCTGGAGAAAAGGTGAGAAATGGGTGATATAAGGGAGAAAGAGGCTAGTGTCCTGGATAATGCTCCTGAGAAGGCAACAGGGCCAGGATGTAGTCCTCTAGTGGAAGGGTTGGTAGTGGAGGCAATTTATGTCCTGATAGAAAGGAAGACGGGGCCTGAAGGAACAGACACAGGCAAGTGGGTGGGTACATGGTAGGAGCTTGTGGCAGTTTTCTTCTGATTGCTTTTGCTGCCATCATCAAGTTGGAGGCAAAGTCAATGGGAGTGGAGATGATAGGAAATAGTTGTCTGGATTGCGTGGAGTGAATAAATTAGGGAAATGTGTTACAGCACTGAGGGCCGCTTGAGGTTCGTGATCACAAATATGAAGGGAGATCAGGGAGTGCGATTGTTTTTCTTCCACCAGCTTTGATGGTACAGAGATAGAAGAGGTATAAGATATGGTTTGGAAGCCCTTACCAGTGCAATTAAGGTATTTTAGGTAGTTTACAGAAAACCACTTGTATGAAATACAGTCAGCATACAATAAGAAAAAAACGTGTGTAGGTTTCGAATTCATAACACAAGATGGAGTCATGTAAAAAAACAAAAAAACAAAAAACGTTTTCTACATGCCAAACATGATGTTAGAAGCTATAATGGCCTTAAAATTCACTCACTCATTCAAATATTTATTGGGTACTAAAATATGCAATAGTCATTGTTCCGGGTGCTGGGATGTAGTGGTGAACAAGCCAGAAGAGGTTCTTACCTGCATGCATGAAGCTTATGGTATTTTTTGGGTTTTTTTAGCTGAGCCATCTTGCCACCTTTTTGACAGCTCAGCAGCAGCAGCAGCTCAGCTCGGGCTGGGCATCGAACTGCTGTTGCCCAGAGCTCAGCTTGTACTCTTGAGCGAGCTCTTAACCAACTGAGCCACTCTGCCAGCCTGACAGTCAGCCTGGGGATGTAGCTGACAAATGGGGAGCAAGAATAAAAAATGAATTACCTGAATTGCAATCCTAGATGGATAGTAGGTATTTAGGGGAGGATCAGGTCAGTAAATGCAGGTCTGAGAACAAAGGTCCACAATTCATCCAGAAGTTTGTTGCTTTTAGAAAGATAATAGGATGTAGAGTGAGTTACTTTCATTGTGGTGTGTAGAGTGCTGCTCCTCAATTAAACACGTTAATATAATATTTCAGCATTGAAATGTATGACTGTTCACAGATATTGTGGTAACTAAGATGAAAATGGATCCAGATCAGGTTTTGTCACTAATGAGTCATGAAAAGACTTTCAGTTTTCAGACTTTTGAATTTCAGGATTGTGAACCCATAATGGAGAAGATAGAACTTTGGTTTTTTTGTTGTTGTTGTTTTGTTTTTCTGAGGGCAGTGTCACTGGCCCTCATATGTGTGTGGGACCCGATCCGGGGCCGCCAGCTTCCTAAGCCAGTGCTTAACTACCGCGCCACTTGGCCAGCCCAGAACTTTGTATTTTTAAAGGGAAAGAAAGCACATGGGACAGAAGCAGAAATGAACATCATTTGTTAGGGACAGTAAAGAAAACTGAATTGACTAAATCATAGCAGATGTGTGTTAGGAAGTCAGGGTGAAACAAGTTTGGATAGTCAGAGCCAGATTATGAAAAGGCCGAATGCCATTGTGGATGGAGTATTGTTATATGAAGTGATAGACAACAGGAATTGTCAGAGCGAACTGACTGGAAGATACTGTTTCAGCTGTGTGAATGAATAGAATGGGAACAAACTCAAAGGTAGGCTGGCCAGTATTATTGAGTAAACTACTTACAAATCTGCTGCTGCTACTGTTAATAATAATAATAACAATACATTGTTGGTACCTTTTATTAAGCCCTTGCTATATGCTAGTCATTGGGCTATGCATTTTACTTTCTTGTGGGAGTTACAAAACAGTTATATCACATGTTCTTTGTCCTTGGGAATCTTATAATCTTATTGAAAAGAAAAGTATTAAGGTACATAGTTTAAGCTATAAAATATTCTCCTTCATAAACGGAACTTTCTAAGGGATAGGGTGTTCTTTTTCCAGATACTAGTCCTGGATCTTGTTTTAGACATAGGCTTGAAAATAAAGACTAGTCTATCAGCCTCAGGAATAGTGAGTTGTTTTATTTTGGTTTTACATTTATCAGTCAGCCTTTTGATTATATGGTAATCTGGTTTCCTGAGGATGTTTATTTATGAGAAGGGCGTTGCCCTGTATAGATTATTCAGTTTCTCAAGTAAGGTGTACCACCTGCTGTAAAATAATAAATTGGCATGCTGGTTTAAAAATATTTTGTGGATTTGGGGAATTGAAACATGCCAGCTGACTACTGTTAGGAAAAGTTGTCAAAATAAGTTTCTGGTTTTCAAAGTTTTTATAACAGTTGTTAGAAATCATTTGTGTAATTAGTTGTTTAACACTTTTCTTTTTCACTAGTGTATAAGTCCTGTAAGGTTAGGAACTGAATCTGTCTGGTTGACTACTATGTTTCCAGGCTCTTGCACAATGCCTGGCACATGACAGGTGTTCAGAAATACTTTGAATAGGGGCCGGCCGAGTGGCTTAGCTGGTGAAGAGCTCGCTCAAGAGTGTGAGCTGAGCTCTGAGCAACAATAGTTCGATGCCCAGCCTGAGCTGAGCTGCCAACAGGTGGCAGGATGCCTCAGTTTAAAAAAGAAAAAAAAATACTTTTGAATGAATTCAGAGTTGAATTGTACAACAGAAATAATTCCAGCCTAAGTCCTAATATAAAAAAACTGACAACCTCTTATAAAAAAAGGCTGGAGCACTGAAACCAGCCCAAAACATGATTTTTTACCCTCAGTGAAACGGATTTTATTCAACTTGAAATGTAGAAAATATATTCCTTTGAAATTGAGGAATACTAAAATATATGAGATTAGTTTTGTCTTAGGCTCGTGTTTGTAAAAGCTTTTTGGTTGCATGATCACAGTGGTTTTTAGACCTTGATTTGCACTATACCACTGCAGCTTATTTATGATATCTGTAGAATAATAAACTTATTCTGAAATTTTAAATTTAACTATAATTGAATGAATTTAAATTCATTTTGAACTACATTTTGTTTTGTTTTAACTGTGATTTGGAGTTCTTCCTGACTTCCTTGATCCCCTCCCCCATACCCATTTCTCATGTTTATCAGTCGTTGCCTCTGTTCTGATAAATTTTTGTTATGGTCTGTCCTGCAGAGAAAGAGATGCTGGTTGCACATTTTGGAGATCCCTGTTTTTTGTGGAACACAGTTCTGTAAAATATCCCTAGGATTCCTTGGCAATAACATACACTTGTGATGGACCCTAGAAATACTGCTATGTTAGGATTGGGTTCTGATTCCGAAGGATTTTCAAGAAAGAGTCCCTCTGCCATCAGTACTGGCATACTGGTCAGCAAGAGAGAAGTGGAGCTCGAGAACAGCACAGAGGAAGAGGGCCTTCGTAAGTGGAATCGGGACAGAAACACCGAAGTGGGGAAAGGCGATGGTCTGGCTGATGCACAGCAACAGTTTTCAGTGAAAGAAACGAACTTTTCAGAGGGAAATTTAAAATTGAAAATTGGCCTTCAGGCTAAGAGAACTAAAAAACCTCCCAAGAACTTGGAGAACTATGTATGTCGACCTGCCATAAAAACAACCATCAAGCACCCAAGGAAAGCACTTAAAAGTGGGAAGATGACAGATGAGAAGAATGAACACTGTCCGTCAAAACGGGTAGGTACCATTCCCAACAATATGTGATCATTGACAATATTGGATTTCTCAAGTAATTTTTATCTAACCTACATACATATTCCAGGAAGTGTGACTTTAATCTTTATATATTATTCCCAAATTGTTTTGTAAGTGTAATATAGGCTTCAAGGGTTATTAGAGATGTGAGCGATAGGAAAACCATGTGTTTATTTGTATTTGTAAAATTATGCAGACACGTTAGATGGGGTATACTCAGATCCCTGCTCCTAATGGCTTAGTGCAAAGCACACTGGATTTGTAGTTAGGAAACCTAGATTTGAGTCTTGCCTTCCTGTTTACACACAGTGTAACTGTAGACAAGTTAACAGAGAAGAAACTGAGGCTCAAAGATGTTAAATGATTATAATACCACCTACTTTTTGGATGGTTGGAAGGATCCAGTTCACTAAAATATGTTGAAAGCTTTTGTTAAATCAATTGTTTTATTCAAGGATTAATTCCTGTTGTTCAACATGCAAGTTAATATATTAAAAACTGTCCCCACTTTCCCACCAACTGTCCAAATATAATAACTAATTTTTCTTAAATCTTTACTCTGTCTAGTAAAAATTTTTTTTTTTTTTTTTTTTTTTTTAAGAGGGCAGTGTCACTGGCCCTCATATGTGGAATCCGAACCGGGGCCACTGGGGTCCCAAGCCAGCTCTTAACCACTGCACTACTCGGCCAGCCCCTTTACTCTGTCTAGTAAAGATATTAAGTTTGTTTTGGATTATGTGTTCGTCACAAGTTTTAGTCACTCTATATAAATACCTAATTTCAGGGTGTAGGCACCATATGTACCTACATGTGGATTTAAATTGTATATGTACATAAGTAAAACAATGAATTTAGGCAGAAAGTATTGGCGGAACATTTTGGCTGAAATTTTGGAATATTCCTGACTGTGAAGTAACTTGATTTTTACTGTTAATTCCTTAACATAAAATTCATGCTTTCTGGGCCGGCCACTGGCGCGGTGGTTAAGCACTGGCTTGGGAAGCCAGCGGCCCCGGTTCAGGTCCCATATATGAGGGCCAGTGACACTGCCCTCAAAAAAAAAAAAAAAAAAATTCATGCTTTCTGCGTTACCGGAAACCATAATGATGTAGGCCCTTTGTTCTCCAAATTCCTATGGCATCCAGAAATTTTTAGGAGTTGCCATTCTGCACATACATTGTAGCTTGGGAAGTTTTATTGATAAAGTCAACTATGAATGAGTTGGATGATGAGTCAGGAAAAAATGGGTATTGTACCAATCTGTGAAAAAATTAACTGGATGATTCTTAGCTAAATTGATTAATCTACCCTGAACCTTATTTTCCTGATTTCTGAAATGAAGATATTATCTGTTTCTGCTGATCTCAAGAATTTTCATAAGATCGAAAATGATTTTTATTTAGACCTTTTTGCTTGAAACAGTTTTACAGTTTATTTGCACAGCCTAACTTGTAAAAGGCTATAGGATGAATGATTGTCTTTAGCAATCTTTCTATGGTGTTTTTAAAATATTCAGTGCTAAGGATGAGGCTTTGTACTGAAAAGATTTCACCCACAATACGTACTTACTCTCAATATATAAGTTGTTTATATCCCACATATCTTGCTTGTAGTGGAATAGTCTGTGGTTTCTGAGGGAAGGTGTCTGTATACCTACAAAGCTGCTGGTGATGGGTACATTTTTATTTTTCCAACAGTTACTTTAAGCGTAGGATGTTGAATATATTCCCACCTTCTGAGTTACTTAAGAAATAATGGAAAAGGGCCGGCCGAGGGGCATGGTGGTTAAGAGCTGGCTTGGGACCCCAAGTGGCCCTGGTTCGGATTCCACATATGAGGGCCAGTGACACTGCCCTCTAAAAAAAAAAAAAAAAGAGTTCAAGCTGAGCTCTGAGCAACAGCAGTTCGATGTCCAGCCCGAGCTGAGCTGCCGCTGAGCTGCCAACAGGTGGCAGGATGGCTCAGCTAAAAAAATAATAATAATAAAAAATTAAAATAAAAGATAATAATAATAATGGGAAAGAGCAAAGGCAATGGAGTCAGAACCAAATTCAAATGCTGGCTTAGTAACTGTACACAGGCAATTTGGTTTACCTTACTGGGCCATGTTTTTCTCATTTATAACATGGGACTTAATGCCTATCTTAAATGGTTGTATAAATATTGGGTTGTTGGAAAAGTCATGATGTATTTTTTCTGTTTTTTTGTTGCAAAAATGCGTCGTGACTTTTCCGACAACTCAATAATTAGATTTATATGTAATATCTGGCATGTGATAGGTTCCTATGAATGTTAGTTAGTGTTCAGGATTTAGGGTTATGTTTTCAGGTATCCCTCTCATCCTCAATGTGTTCTCTGAATTCAGAAACTGATTAAGATAGCAAGGGATATTTTGGACATGGGAAACCTATGAAAAATTTAATGTATAAGAGGATGGAGGGCTGGCCGGGTGGCGCAATGGTTAAGCACTGTCTTGGGAAGCCAGCGGCCCTGGTTCCGGTTCCACATATGAGGGCCAGTAACACTGCCCTCAAAAAAAAAAAAAAGTATGGATATTGGACCAGCAAATATTTGATTAGGTAATACCCTCCTAGGGTTCAGAATGGGAATTTTAAACATACAAAAGGAAACAATGAAACGTTGTTTCCACTATCACCCTTCTCCCACCTCTGAGTAAATCAATTTTGGAATCCCCTGTTAGGCAATTGTGTGAGGACCCCTCACTAATTTATGATAATTGATTAAGCAGAGCAACCATTACTCAGCCAAAATATTCTATATATGAATATGTCTTCAGGTTTACATCTACTTGGAAGAGAGTACCACATTAAGAACAAATTCCTTGGAACCAAAATTGGTGCAGAGAAACTTCCAGTCAAGTAACTCCAACATCAGTGTCTATATCTCCCACAAATATATTATGTATATTCAAGCAAATACAAGCCCCCCATTTAAAAATAGTAAATAGTAGTATACTATGCACACTGTCCTGCATCGCGCTTTTGTGTGCATCGCGCTTTTGTCCACTTAAATGGTGTATTCTGGAGATTCCTCCATGCGCAGACTGAGAGAGCTGCTTCAACTCTTTGAAATATGTGTTACAGGTATTTTTTTCCGGTTTGTCATTTGTCTTTAGATCTTGCTTATTTTATTTTGCCACACAGAAGAATTTAGTTTTTTACCTAATTCAATTGATCTTTTCTTTTATGGCTTCTAGAGTTTGATATATAATTAAAAAGACCTTCATGCCAAGTTTATAAATGATCTCTATGTTTTTTTTTAAAGATTTTATTGGGGAATTGGGGGAGGAGAAGAGCATTGGGGAATCGGGGAAGGGGAACAGACAAGTTATGGTCCTTTTTAGTTCTTCAGTCTAGTTGTGGAGGACGTTGCTTCACTGGCCCATGTTGGTATTATCATTGCGCTCCTTCCCGGGTGAGGCATATTGGTCCCCGGCCTCTGGACGGCTGCTCATGGCAGCTCTTGGCAGTTCACACCGGCTGCCAGCCGCTCACTCCAGCTGCTGGCCACTCACTGTAACCTATGGCAGCCCTCTGCAGTAGGGGCTGCAGCTATGCCATACCCGGGGACTCACAGCAGCCCAGCTCCAGGTGGAGCTGTTGTTCACCATCTTAGCTGTAGAGGGCAGTGTCACTGGCCCTTACGTGGGATCCATACTGGGGCCTTTGGCGTCCCAAGCCAGCTCAACCAACGCACAACTTTGGCCGGCCCAGATCTCTATGTTTTTATAGGCCTTTTTTTGTTTCATTTTTAACATATAGATCTTTGATCCGTTTTGAGTTTATCATATGTAATGAGTTGTGAATCCAACTTTACCTTTTTCCAAATAGCCTCAAGTTGTCCCAACACTTTTTATTTTATTTTTTTATTGGGGAATTGGGGGACGGGAACAGTGTTGGGGAATCGGGGAAGGGGAACAGACAGGTTGCTGTCTTTTGGTTCTTCAGTCTAGTTGCGGAGGATGTTGCTTCACTGGCCCATGTTGGTGTCATCATTGCGTTCTTCCCGGATGAGGCAGATCGGTCGCTGGCCTCTGGATGTCACTTACTGTGGCTATTGGCAGCTCACGCTGGCTGCCAGCCGCTCACACTGGCTGCCGGCCACTCACTGTAGCCTATGGCAGCCCACTGCAGCAGGGGCTGCAGCCCACACCGTCGCCTGGGCTCGTACAGCCCAGCTCCAGGTGGAGCTGTTGTTAGCTGTGGAGGGCAGTGTCACTGGCCCTCATATGTGGGATCCAAACCGGGGCCGCTGGCATCCCAAAACCAGCTCTTAACCACTTCGCCACTTGGCCGGCCCTGTCCCAACACTTTTATTAATAAATCCTCTTTACCTCTCAGAGGTAACTGAGAGGTTTACCTCTTTACCTCTCAGTTTAGACACCACCTTCACCGTACACTGACTTTCCATGTGCACTGGGGTCTAGTCTCGTTTCCCATTTTGTATCATCAATGCCTCTGTTTATTTGGCAGCATGACAGTTTTAATTATGTCTTATATCTGGTAGGACTAATCCTTTCACATTACTCATTTCAGAGTGCTCTTTGCATTCTTGCTGATCAATTTATAAACTTAATATGATTTCAGTAAAAACAGAATTTTTTTCTAGAACTTGTCCAGTTGATTATACAGTTTATATTTTGTGCATTTTTATCTCTGGCTGAACTTGGCGCCTAATGGAGAATGATTTCCTTGAGAAGCTCTGAATTTGCTTTGCCAGGAATTAGGGTGTGTTACTAACACCTTTCCTGGTCCCCACTTTGCCTCTAGGCCTTGGCTTGGTGCATTTCCCCTCTGGATGATTATGCCTACTTAGGTCAGCCTCATTTTTACTTTTCTTTTGGTACCTTTGGAGATTTTTCTTAGTTCCTGTGAGGTCAGCAGGCCAATAAACATTACATCTTATGCTATATTGAGTTATTTTGTTGTAATAGAATAATCCTCACGGTATTTAGCCTGCCATATGGCTAGAGTGGAAATCATACCTGATTATTTTATAAGCAGTATGTTCATTATTAATTTTATAGCAGATTTTCCTGTTTCATTTTTGTTTTTCTATTGTGAAAAAAAATTTTTTTTTAAATTTCTTGTAAAAATTCAGGTTTGGCTATCATGCAACTTTATATGTTACCTGTGTCATTTTATAAGTTGTCAGAACGGAATATTCATTCTTCTGTAGCAGTGTTTCCGAAACTGAAAGTAGAGATGGAAGTCATAATATTTACTTATACTTATCGCACACTGACTTAAAAGGAGAAAAGGCGATAGTACATTTCTTTCTGGTATTTAAACAAAATCCCAGTTTGGAATTGTGAAACATAGCTTGTTGTATGTGATCTTAGTTTACTTAGGATACTAAGCCAGAAAAAAAGAAGTGCTTTTGTGAGAAATGAAAAATAACCAAAGTATCACCTATTACAGGAAGTAGCAGGTGATTAAAAACTGAGACTTGTGTGAGCAGGAAGGGTCTAGGATGTTTCTGTGATGCTATATCATAATTACAGGCTAGGCCAGATAGCATTGGAATTTGGTGCTGCGTTGATAATACTGTGTCAGAGAATAGTTTAGTTAGCCTAGTTAAATGGATTTCATATGCACAATGAATTAGAAACAAAATTTACAGCCTTAAGTATAATTTTTCCGCAAAAAGTTTTCTGTTCAGTAAAGAAATGCCTGTGTCTGCTTAATATATTGTTTAAGAAACGTTTCATTGGAGATGTAATTTTAAATTTCACTGATTTTTTTTTTAATGGAAAATTATTAAAATCCACATGAATCCAAGTTTTCTAATTAAGGCCTGTAGAGCCTGAGATTTTATTAAATTATACAACTGATAGATTAATGTAATTTCTTTACTAAGAAACTGTACAGATAATAGTAGTACCACAGTTGTTGCTCAGTGTACGCATAGCTAATTTGCCTAGCAATTTTTCGGTTGCTGCACCCAAATCCCAATTGTTTTGGAATGAAATGTTGAGGAAAAAATGAGTTTTGGCTTTTCATCCTTTGGCATTTCTGCTAAATAGTAATAATATGTTTGGTTTTCTACATAGAGTCGCTCCTTTCAATTGTGCCTTATGTTAGATTAGCCCAGTTTTAAAGTGTATGTATGTATTTTTTATTGAGATATATTCAACTACCACAAAATTTGTTTTTGTTTTTGTTTTTTAAGATTTTTTTTTTTTTTTTAAATTGGGGAAGGGGAACAGCCAAGTTGTTGTCCTTCAATCTTAGTTGTGGAGGGCGCAGCTAACTCAGCTCCAAGTCCAGTCGCCATCCATCTTGCAGCCGCTCAGCTCATGGTGCCCTGTTCAGTCTTAGTTGCGGGTGGGCATAGCCCACCATCCCCTTTGAGAGTCAAACCAGTAACCTTGTTATTAGGAGCACGTGCTCTCACCTGCTGAGCCATCTTGGCAGCACAGGCAGCTCAGCTCAGGCTCAGCTCACTGTCCCATGTGGGAATCGAACCGGTGACCCTGTTGCTCAGAGCTCGCGCTCTTAACCAGCTGAGCTACTCGTCCAGCCCAAAATCTGCTCTCTTAAAGTATACTGTTCAGTGGTTTTTAGTATATTAGCTACATGCAAGATTTTGCAACCATCACCACTATCTAATTTCATTACCCTATATATATATTTTTATTGTGTCTATTACACTTTAGGTAATTGATCAGAGGATTCATATTTTACTTGGTACTTTTTACTGAGGGGGATCAAGTTTTGTATCATTTAATTTTCAACATAATCTCTAGTCAACACTCACAGTATTCTTTGATTTTTTTTTAGTCCCCCATAAAATATATGCATGCCTATCCTGTGTAGGAAACAAGTAATTATGATATAACTTTCATAACAGAAAGACACAGTGTTTATGGGATCACAGAGTCACTGAGAGAAAGTGGTGAGCAGGAGTACATGCAAGGAATGCTTTACAGAGGAGCCCATATTTCAATTTGGGTGTTGACATCTTTGTTAGAATTGCTATAAAGAGAAGGGCTTTGGGGGCAGAGTAAATAAAGGACAAAGGCACTCTTAGCATGTCTCCCAGACTCTTTGTTGTGCTGTGAAAGAGAATTTGACATCCTTGATTGTAGTTGAGTACGGAGAAGATAAACAGACTAGAGGACAAGCGGGCTACTTATATAACAACTTACGTTCTGCACTCAAAACTTAGGGAGCCTTCGCTTCGTTTTGTGTCCACATTTCCTTCTTAACAGACCTTGGGTTGAAGTTTCTTCTCTGTTCTGACTTACAGAGTGGGTTGTTTTAATTTTTAAATCACAGTGTTGCTTTTAATATAAAATTAAAAAATAAAAATTGCATGACTATACCCATTCTTAGGATTTTTTTTCTTTGTTTTTAAAGTTTGAAAGTTCTGTGGTCCTACTGTATCTTAGTATTCCTCTTGAAAAGAGGAAACATTGTGAAGTTAAAATTGCTTTTTTGGCAAGTTTTTCTAGTTGAGAAATTTGGAATTTTTTTTTTTTTAGTTGCAGTAAGTAGGAGCCCTATCATTTATGACTGTATTGTTGAGTGTTACCAAAGATGTAATACCTGAATTTTCTTTTACACATCTGTCGATGGTCTTCATGCAGAAGTCAAGCAGGAATGATATTGGGGCAAATTGGTAGGGCTTCCCAAGGACACAGCTACGACAGCAGGCGGCTTAGAAACCAGGTTTAAGGATGCGTTGTAAGGATTAGCTATTAAAGGGGGAGGGAAGTGAGGTGTATTAGGGGTTCAGGGTACAGGTGGCAAAGCTCAGTATGACCCTTGAGTGTCATTGGCCTGTTTAAAGATTATCTGTCAGTATGTGTGTGTTTTTCTTAAACCAACTGCTTCGAAATCTAGTAGTTAAGAATTCTTTTCCAATAATAAAATGAATCTTTTGTTGTTTGTCTAAATATCCCCCTCTCTCCTCCTAACTAAAAGGTGGAAAAATATGAGGGTGTCATCCAGGATTTATTTAATAACCATTGCCTTCTTGTTATAAATGAGTATCACTTTGCACCAGCAAGTGCCTAATGTCAGGAGTTAAGAAGAAGGGCGTATATGATTGGGTAAAGCCC
Organism: Aselliscus stoliczkanus; assembly: GCA_033961575.1. Classification (NCBI taxonomy): domain Eukaryota; kingdom Metazoa; phylum Chordata; class Mammalia; order Chiroptera; family Hipposideridae; genus Aselliscus; species Aselliscus stoliczkanus. Next base: position 107,169,516 of record CM066739.1, on the reverse strand, counting down.
TCCCAGGGAAGGGGATGGGAGTTTACACATTAACTGTAGCTTCTTTGGAATAGAAATACATGTCTTCCTAAAAGCTGGATTTGTGGTATTCTTTTTTTTTTTTTTTTTTTAACTGAACCATCCTGCCACCTGTTGGTAGCTTAGCGGCAGCTCTGCTCAGGCTGGGCATGGAACTGCTGTTGCTCAGAGCTCAGCTCGTACTCTTGAGCGAGCTCTTAACCAACTGAGTCACTCGGCCGGCCTTGGATTTGTGGTATTCTTAAGGCTTCAGTTTCTCCAAAATCTATTATCTAAGTTGAGAGAAAACAGATTAGCAAAAGAAGATAATGTCAACAAAGGTGTTAGAAATGATAAGTGTGGTCCGGCTGGGTGGCGCCGTGGTTAAGCGCTGGCTTGGGAAGCTAGCGGCCTAGTTCGGGTCCCACATATGAGGGCCAGCACTGCCCTCAAAAAAAAAAAATGATAAGTGTGATTAAAGTGAAATAATTATGGTAACCAGAATTCACTCTTTAAACAAAATAGGTTCTGAACTATTAAATTTGGTCTTTTTCTGTGCTTAACTTTTTAACCACCAAGTCCTGATTTATGTATGGTTTACCTTCATTTTTGGAAAATATCTCAAAGTCAAGTATACAAGCTTGCAATATAAAGTTCTGCCGCTATATTAGGAAGTCAGAGTTTAGGAGGTGTGCACAAGCGTTTTGACAGAAATGCACAGATGGTAGATATAGACAGTAGAATATTTTAGCTATTTTTAGCCAAGCCACATAGAATTCTAACATCTGAGAATATATGTAAAGCAGAAAGATGATCCTAACAATTGCAGGATTCAGTAAGTAACTTTCACAATAAAAGCACTGAAACAAGATGGAACCTGGTTCTGACCCCCACCTTTTCAGTTTTTTGGCAAAATTGCCGAGTGTCATTATCCTGTAGCTCCTTGTTTAGTCTATGATTGCATGAGTAGGGGGCTACAGACTGCTGAAGAAATCCCAGGCAGGGACTGAACATTGCCAGACAGAGGCAGGGTGAGCTTGGTCACTTTTCAAGCTGTTCTTTTGTTGTTTATGACTGTTAGGGATTATCATAGAGGTGGAAATTCTCCTAAGCATATCTGGTGACATTTTTTTTCTTCTGTTTGTTTAACCTCAAGAAGTAAAATAAAATAAAAATGGAAAATTAGAAAAATAAAGTTAAGGTTATTAAGCTCCTAAACAAAAAGACACATGTTTCAGTATGTAATAGAGAAAGGAAGGAGGGAATGGAAAGACTTGGCTCATATATCACTCAGTTTTGTGAAGTGTTCCCTGAACCCTCCCAGGCAGCATTACTCTAACCTCTGTGCTTCCATTGGTGTATTTCTGTTTTTAACCTATATCACGTATTGCAATTAATTTGTGTTTCTTTTACTGGTGAATGAATGCTCCTTTAGTGCCAGGGTGATCTTTCTAGTTTTTGCATTTCATGATCAACAGAACATGCTTTAAAATAGTCCAGTAAGGGCCCGCCGAGTGGCGCATTGGTTAAGCGCTGGCTTGGGAAGCCAGCGGCCCCGGTTCAGGTCCTACATATGAGGGCCAGTGACACTGCCTTCAAAAAAAAAAAAAAAATTAAAAATAATAAAAATTAAAAAAATAAAATAGTCCAGTAAGATTATGGACTGTGGGTTAAGTATAAACGAGTTCACCACCAACCCCCCCCCAAAACTGCAACCCTTAAAATACAGGTTAAGGATAAGAGGTTTTGTTCCCCCTAGCCCTAAGAGGGTGCTTTGGCATATACTGTCATAATGGAACTGCATAAAGGTTTTCTCTCGTTTACTAGAAGTGTGTATTCAAACTCTCAGGTCAGTTTAAGAGTCAGGAGTTTGCTACTTTTAAGACATTAGTGTTACTGTTTGTAATGCTACCACCTGTAGCAGTTTCGTGAATTTCCTGGTATAGGACAGCTTAGGTGACGACCCTTAGAAAACCCACTCATCTTACAGTAGGTCAAACAGAACTTTAAGTATTTTGTCTCAGTACAGTGGTAAACTAAGTCGTATATAGTATATCCATTTAAACACAGCCCTAACCTGGGCCAGCTGAGTCGGGCATTGGTTAAGAGTTGCCTTGGGGGCCAGCCGAGTGGCGCGGTGGTTAAACGCTGGCTTGGGAAGCCAGTGGCCCCGGTTCGGGTCCCACATATGAGGGCCAGTGATGCTGCACCCGCTACACCTAAGGTGGTGAACAATAGCTCGACCTGGAGCTGGGCTGCGGGGAGTCGCCGGCGACGGATCTGCCTCACCTGGGAAGAGCGCAATGATGATACCAACATGGGCCAGTGAAGCAACGTCCTCCACAACTAGATTGAAGAACAAAAGGACAGCAACTTGTCTGTTCCCTTTCAACCAGTTCCCCTGCGCTGTTCCCCGCCCCCAATTCCTCAATAAAATCTTAAAAAGTAAAACCAGCCCTAATCCTAACAAGTTCTTAGTTTTAAGAAAACATTTGTAGATGTCAAACACCTGTTGAAAGCATTTACACATTTTAGTGACTTATCCACCAAATGGTACCAGATGAGCCCAAGGGAACCTTTGTTTTGCTTATCAGCATTATGTTTACACCAGTGTCTTTTTTTTTTTTTTTTAAAGATTTTATTGGGGAATTGGCGGAGGGGAACAGCGTTGGGGAATCGGGGAAGGGGAACAGACAAGTTGCTGTCTTTTTGTTCTTCAGTCTAGTTGCAGAGGATGTTGCTTCACTGTTGGTATCGTCATTGCGCTCTTCCCGGATGAGGCAGATCGGTCGCTGGCCTCTGGATGTCGCTCACCGTGGCTATTGGCAGCTCACGCTTGGCTGCCAGCCGCTCACGCTGGCTGTGGGCCACTTACTGTAGCCTATGGCAGCCCACTGCAGCAGGGGCTACAGCCCACACCATCACGGGGGCTCGCACAGCCCAGCTCCAGGTGGAGCTGTTGTTAGCTGTAGAGGGCAGTGTCACTGGCCCTCATGTGGGATCCAAACCGGGGCCGCTGGCATCCCCAAACCAGCGCTTAACCAATGCGCCACTTGGCCGGCCCACACCAGTGTCTTTTTCAAACCAGTGCAAGTGCGCGTGCTCATGTTCTGGCTCCTTAGCTATAATCAGAGATTTTGAGACTTGCTAAATGATCACATTTTCTCACCTGTACCTTCTGGGTTGAGTGCCATCTGAGTGTAGTCCTTTTTTGTACCAATTATGAAAAGGTCCAGAGTACAAGTCCACATTATTGCTCTGCCTCCTTGCCACTCCTGTGTTTTTGTTGACAAAAGTTATTCAAGCAGGGAGACCTATAGAGGTATCTCCAAACCTGCTTTGAATGGAGTTCTGTTATCTTACCTCATATATTGTTTGTTTACTTTGGAAGCTGCTTGAGCTGGAGTTATTTTGTAGTAGAGAAGAAGAGAACAGTTGGCACAGGGCCCAGCTTCTCTGTGGCAGCAGCTATTATGCAAATTCTCCTGGAATTGTTCACATTTCAGTAAAGGCTTCTTTTCTCCCTTTCCATACACAAAACAGACAACTAAGGGGGCAGCCATAATCTGTCCTCAGCCTTGGAGACAAAACAAGGTGCCCTGCCACTTTTTTCTCTGAAATCACACCATGATGGAAGCATATGCTCCATATGTGGAGGGGAGAGCAGCTCCCTTCTATTGCACCATGCAGCCTCCGCTATAAATATACCAGGACGATTAAAACTACCATCATCAGTTTCATCTCAATGCTGGCTTTCATTTGCAGTAGAAATTTCTCTACTCAACCCTGCATTGGGTTGATTGAGCAGCTCACTTTCTCTTAACGTGTAGAATGTTAGGGATAGCTGCTTCAGCCTGTGCTGTGGTTTGTTTAATGGTGTACATAATGAGGTATGGTGAATGGAATGTTCTCGTTTCATTGTTGATCTTGCTAATGGAAAAAGTCATTACTGAACCAAATTGAGAGAAGGCATAGCTTCCTTAGTCCCAGAAAATGAAGCCTAAATATCATCACATTGACTTGTTAATTCACATGCTGCTTTTCATGGTCTGTTCATATCTTCTATTTCATTTTAATGATTGTAAATCACTCCAGAAATGATCACATACAGACTGCTCCCAAAGTGCACATTGCTAGTTAATTCTGAGGTACAGCTGCAGAGAAATGTGTGAAGACTTTGGGGGAGATATCAGAGTCAAAGGCCCTATGCGATAAGATAACAAAACTCAGAGCTTTTATGAAACTTCACCAACAGGGAGAAAAGGTTGAATACATGTTGAAAGAAGTTGTTTCCTGTCCAAACTCACATTGTGAGTCAAAATTACAGCATACATAATTCTAAATTGTACCTCTTTCCCAATTAGTCAGAGATTTGGGGGCAGAAATCTTGAGAGAAAGATTATAGATTAGGTTAGATATGTGTGTGGTATGGTTTTTCAACTCAGGAATACAATAAGTAATAAAGAAGCATCTAAAGACTTCCTTTCCTCTGTTGTTGATATCTGAGACTGATTGGCATTGTATGTTTGTTCCTGAAATTATGTTATACAGCAAGATGAGCTCTTTGCTGGTGGAAGTTCATATCACATAATAATTTCTATATTATTATTGTTATTTTATCATAATATTCTCTGAAGGAATTAAACTTCCTCTGGTAATATGGTTTGGCTGACTCTTGATTATAATAGGCAATATAGTATAATGAGAATGAGCATAGAGTTTGGGCTTTCATCTGGAATGTAGAGTTCAAGTACAGTGCTTAATGATTTTGTAATTTAAGAAAAGTCCTTAGTGGTCTGCTTTGGGAAGAAAATCATTGGTGATTTTTTTAATTAAAATGCTCAACTGAATCATCTATATGTTAAATTTTCTTTAATGCTTTTGTTTAAAGAACCCCCCCCCCCCATTCTCAGATGTTTTGGTTCTCTCTTTTTTGTTTTTTGAGGGCAGTGTCACTGGCCCTCATATGTGGGACCTGAACCGGGGCCACTGGGTTCCCAAGCCAGCACTTAACCACCGTGCCACTTGGCCGGCCCCTCGGTTCTCTTTTGATTACATGCTGTAAACTGAAGCTTTGTACCTTTCTTGAAGATATTTTCTGAATATCTTCAGGCACAGACTTAAGGTTCTTGCTTTACTTCTATTTCTAATGTCTAGCTTAGTTTTGTGAGAATGTATGAAACATAAGTTTCATTTAATAATTTTCACTTGGGAAAATTTTGTCCATAAACTACGCTACGCTTTTTCTTTATATTTTTAGTGTTTGTCCTAGAGTTTACAATATATGTTTACAAACAATCTGACGTCCACGTTCAGATAACACTGTACTGCTTCACAGGTTCTTTATAATAACAAAATAATTCAAATTCCTTCCTCCCTTGTCCCTTATATCACTACTTTCATTCATTTCACTTATACATAAGGATATATAAATATAAATCCATACATTATCAAACACATTGTTCTAGTATTTTACACAAATTGTTAGATCAATTAAGAATAAGAAAGATAAGGGCCGGCCGAGTGGCGCATTGGTTAAGAGCTGGTTTTGGGATGCCAGCGGCCCCGGTTCGGATCCCACATGTGAGGGCCAGTGACACTTCCCTCTACAGCTAACAACAGCTCCACCTGGAGCTGGGCTGTGCAAGCCCTGGCAACAGTGTAGGCTGCAGCCCCTGCTGCGGTGGGCTGCCATAGACTACAGTGAGTGGCCGACAGCCAGCGTGAGTGGCTGGCAGCCAGGGTGAGCTGCCAATAGCCGTGATGAGCAACGATTCAGAGGCCAGGGACTGATCTGCCTCATCCGGGAAGAGCTCAATGAGGATACCAACATGGTCCAGTGAAGCAACATCCTCCGCAACTAGACTGAAGAACAAAAAAAAGACAGCAACTTGTCTGTCCCCTTCCCCGATTCCCCAACGCTGTTCCCCTCCTCCAATTCCCCAATAAAAATCTTTAAAAATAATAATAATAATAAAAAAGAATAAGAAAGAGAAATGTTTTTATTTTACCTTCACTTTTTCCTCCCCCAGACAAGTGCTCTTCTTTCTTTATGTAGACCTAGGAACAAACTATCAGGATTTAAGATCTATATGAAGAAAGCTTTCAAAACACTACTGAGCCTTGAGAAAATGGAAAAGTTTATGATATTTTTGAATAAGAAAACACTGAAAATGTCAATTCTCTCAAAATTTATTTGCAAGTTTTTTTAGTGAAGTAAAATATACATAACATTACATTTATTTTAACCATTTTTACATGTACAGTTCTGTGGGCATTAAGTACATTCATGTTGTTGTGATACCATTCTCACCATTTATCTCCAGAGCTTGTTTAATCTTCCACAACTGAAATTCTGTACCTATTAACCGGTGACTTCCTATTACCCCTTTCTTGCAACCCCTGGCAACTGCCATTCTGCTTTCTGTCTGTGAATTTGTCTGCCCTAGGCACCTCATATAAGTGGAATCATATGGTATCTGTCTTTTTTTTATTTTTATTGAAAGATCTTTGAGAATTTTTATTTTTTTTTAAAGATTTTATTGGGGAATTGGGGGAGGGGAACAGCATTGGGGAACTGGGGGAAGGGAACAGACAAGTTGTTGTCCTTTTGTTCTTCAGTCTAGTTGTGGAAGACGTCGCTTCACTGGCCCATGTTGATATTATCATTGCACTTTTCCTGGGGGAGGCAGATGGGTCGCTGGCCACTGGATGGCCATTCACAGCGGCTCTTGGCAGCTCATACCGGCTGCTGGCTGCTCATGCGGGCTGCTGGCCACTCACGGTAGCTTATGGCAGCCCACTGCAGCAGGGGCTGCAGCCTACACCGTCACGGGGGACTCATGGCAGCCCCACTCCAGGTGGAGCTGTTGTTAGCTGTAGAGGGCAGTGTCACTGGCCCTCATGTGAGATCGGAATCGGGACCCTGCTGCTCAGAGTTGGTGTCCCAAGCCAGCTCTTAACCAGTGCACCACTGGAACCATCCTACAATATCTTTTCAAGCCCCACCTTTCACTTCTTTGGGGAATTTGCAAATATAACAAAGTAACATTTTCTGGCACTAGAGAAGTTGCTTGTAAAGTTTATGTGGAAAAATAAGCAAGAGTAGCCAAGATATTTCTGCAAAGAAAAATAACATGGGAATCAGACTTATTAGATAATAAAGCAAAGTTAAAATCATTAGGACATTGTGATGATGGCACATGGATGGACAGAAAATCAATGACAAAAAAATGATAGACATGGGCCGGCCGAGTGGCACATTGGTTAAGAGCTGGTTTGGGGATACCAGCGGCCCCGGTTCAGATCCCACATGAAGGCCAGTGACACTGCCCTCTACAGCTAACAACAGCTCCACCTGGAGCTGGGCTGTGCGAGCCCCGGCGACAGTGTAGGCTGCAGCCCCTGCTGCAGTGGGCTGCCACAGGCTACAGTGAGTGGCCGGCAGCCAGCTTGAGCGACTGGCAGCCGGTGTGGGCTGCCAATAGCTGCGGTGAGCTACCGTCCAGAGGCCGGCAACTGATCTGCCTCATCCGGGAAAAGCACAATGACGATACCAACATGGGCCAGTGAAGCAATGTCCTCCGCAACTAGACTGAAGAACAAAAGGACAGCAACTTGTCTGTTCCCCTTCCCTGATTCCCCAATGCTGTTCCTCTCCCCGAATTTCCCAATAAAATCTTTAAAAAAAAAAAAAGTGAGAGACAAAAAAATGAAATCCAGAATGGAGCCTATAGCAGTAGACCCACGTTTGTACAAGAATTTAGTACACAAGAAGTGTAGCATTGCCCATCAGAGGACGACTGATGAAATGATTGAGTAAATTCCTCTAGAACTGGGTAGCTGTCTAGGAGATGTTATACATGTGCACACACACACATATTCAACTTCAGAAGTGTGGGGCTTTTCATCTTCACTGGTCTATTTCCTTTGAGAATAAAAAGATGCCATTTTTTCCACATTTTAGAACTATTTCGATTCCACTTTATCTTCTAGCTCTGACCTCCATTTCTGTTTTCCTGCTGTTCGTATGTGGCTTCAGATATCTCTGTACCTATTCTCTTGTAAACCCATTCCAATCAGATTTTTGCTCTTGCACTTTACAGAAACTGCTTTTGTGTAATTACCAGTGACCCTCCCCCCACTCCCCCACAATGCTAAATCCAACATACAAATCTATGTTCTCATTTCTCTTTGATCTGTTGGTCATCACTCTTGGAAATAGGTTCTTCACTTCAGTTTCAAGGTACCACACACTCAGTGTTTTGTTTTGTTTTTCCCTTGTTACCTTCTGGCTCCTTGGTCTTTTCTGGTTCTTCCTCATCTTCTGGATCTTTTAATGTTCCAGTGCCTCAGGGTCAGTCTTCCGTACTCTACTCATTTCTTTATTTTCACCCTCACCTGGTTGTACCAGCCAGCCTCAAGGCTCTAAGTACCTGTATGCTGTTGACTTCCAGCTTTGAATCTTCCTGCTCAGACTTCTCTTTTCGGATGTTTGAAAGTCATTTCAGTCTTAATCTGCCCCAAACAACTCCTGATCATCATTTTTAATCCCCCTCTTACCAGTCTTTATCTTCTCATCACTCCCACTGTTTTTACCATCATCCAAGTCACTATCATCTCTTGTCAAGTTAACTACTATAGCTTGCTTCCAAGAGTCGATATTATTACCCTGAACTCCTATAGCTTTATGAAGAGAGCAGCTAGAGGGAGGGACTACTTGAAGATGTAAATGAAATCATGTCAGTCTTCTGCTCAAAACCTTTTAGTGCTTCTCCATTTCATTCATTCAGAGTAAAAGTTCAAGCCTTTATGCTAGCCGGAAGGCCCTTCATGAGCTAGCCCTCTGATCACACGTCATGTCTCCATGAGCTAGTCCTCTGATCACATGTCATGTCTCCATGAGCTAGTCCTCTGATCACACGTCATGTCTCCATGAGCTAGTCCTCTGATCACATGTCATGTTACTCTCCAATCAGTTGCTCCAGTCCTGTCTGCTACAGCAGCACACTCCTATGGGCCTCTTGACTTTCTCACATCATCTTTGCTCGGATGCTTCCGGATCAGTGAGACCTAGCCCAGTCACCTAACTGAATTTCGCAGACTCTCTCCTAGAACTCTCAATTGCTTTCTGTTTTTTCCATAGCAGTTACCACCTTCTAACAAACAATATTTTAAAATTTTACTGTTTTTCTCTATTGTCTTTCTCTCCCACTAAAATGTAAGCTGTGTGAGAGCAGGGATTTTTGTTTTTATTGTCTTTGCTGTACCTCCAACAATCAGTAGTCACCCAGTATTTGCCAAATGAAGAATTAGGTCCCATACTTTTTCTGCATAAAACCTTCCAAATTGCTTCCCCTCTGTTGGACTAAAAAAAGCCTGTCCGGCTACCCCTGCCCAACTGCTCTTCCCTTGATTACTCCAGCAAACCTGGATTCCTTGAACCCACCAGACAAGCCTTTGCTCTGGCTGTTTCCTCTTTGCTATCGTTTCTTCTCCCAGGTAGCTACAGGGATGCCTCCCTCACCTCCTTTGGGTTTCTTGGTAAATGGAACCTTCTCAGTCAGGACTTTCATGACAGCCCTCTTTAATACTGTAAGTCCTTTCCAACCCTTGTCTTTTTCTTTTCTCCTTCTATACTCTGATTTTCCACATAGCTCATTTCACCATCTGATATACTGAATTTTTACTTATCTTTTATTGCCTCTACCCCTCTCATGTATTAGAATGAAATCTCCATGATGAAAGGGATTTTTTTTTCATTGCTATTAGTCTTAGCACTTAAATAGTAGTTACCTAATAACTATTTGCTGATAAAATGAGGGCCACCCGAGTGGTGTGGTGGTTAAGCACTGGCTTGGAAAGCCAGCGGCCCCTATTTGGGTCCCACATATGAGGGCCAGAAAAGAAAAACAAAAAACCTTATAGTTGCTGATAAAATGAATTCCTGATGAAGCAAGAATTTTAGATAATAAGGTAAATAAAATCAGTAGTGTTCTTGAATTTATAGAGTTAGAAATATAGCAGAAAAGAATTTATTCACAAAAGTAACAGCAGTATTTATGAAATATTTAGAAATAAACGACAGCAAGTGTTTAGGACCTACATGAATAAAGTCATAGATACCCAGTAACACCAAAAAGCTTGACTAAGTAAATAAATTTACTTTGTTATTGTGGAGCTAATGTTAATGTTGAGATAGCTTTTTTCTATATTAATATGCAAAGTTAAAGCCATTTGGCGTTGTGAAAACTTCAAATGGATCTCAAGGTCATCTGGAAGCATTCATATACAGAAATGACCAGAGAGCTTCGCGAAATGTTCTGAAATTACTGGTGATGGTTGCACAACTCTGTGAATATACTGAAAACTATTGAACTTGTGCTTTAAAAGGGTAATTTTTATGATATGTGAATTGTGTCTTAATAATGTTATGAATAAAATAAGGAAATTCTATAGGAATACAAAATAGGAAAACAGTCTTTTCAAGTTTAAAAAATATGAAATTAATATATTGCATTAGTGACTTAGGAATAAACATAAATATGAAGGAAGTAAAATGGAGAGCTTTGAGGAAGACCCAAATATGCATAGAAATACATGATGAATATATTTGAAATCAGTGAACATGATGAGTAATGGAAAAACTCTTAGAATGATGGACAAATCTTTTTAGGTAAAGGCTACTTCCCTACCTAACAGATTATGTTTTTAAAAACTCAAGACAGATAAAGTTTTAAAAAGAATCTATGAAAGCATCCATTGAAAATGTAGTGAAGGTTGTCATGTGTAGGAAGACCTGGTCTTTCCAAATATGAAGTCAGACTACATTTAAATCATATCTCTGTCACTTAAAGGTTAAGTGACTTTGGGCAGGTAATCTAATATCTGAACTTTTTTTAGAGCTATTTAGTGAGGATAATTATAGTAACCGCATCATATGGTGGTTGTAAGGATTAAATGGTAGAATACGTGAAGTACTTGGTACAGTTTTTCATATGTATGTATTCAAATACATAACATATTTTAACTTATTTTTTAGAAAAATAATCAGAAGTGGAAAGACAACTGATAAATTAGGGGAACTATGTGCAACATGAGAGAAACAGAGAACTATTTTTTTTTTTTTTTTTGAGGGCAGTATCACTGGCCCTCATATGTGGGACCGAACCGGGGCCGCTGGCTTCCTAGGCCAGCGCTTAACCACCACGCCACTCTCCCAGCCCTAGAACTATTTATTATTCCTAAAATATTAAAGGTTCTAAATCAGAAATGATACACTTCACAATTTAGAAAAATAATTATGAATCAAGACCTTGAGCAGCTATTTCACTGCTGAGGAAATACACATGACCAGTAAAATCATGTGATAAGATATTCAAAAGAATAGATAATAAAATGTAAACAGAAATGCGAAAAAAAAAAGTCTGTTTATAGGTTGTAAAATCTTAAATACTGACAATGGGAATAAAAAGTCTTTCCTTGACACCTCAAACATTGACATCTCACCAAAGAAACTCACATAGCTTAATAGGAAAACATTACAAGCCTTACAAGAACACAGACCAATAGTAGGAAAGAATCAGTAGATCAATAGATGAACATAGACGATAACCAAAGAACTAAAAATATTGAAGCCATCTGAAAGATTTTGAAGTGGGGGAATGATAACCATTTATGAAAACAGGACAATAACCACTGGATTTAAAAATGAACTAAATAGTAGTTAATCCTAGAAGTAATGACTTTTGAAATGAAAACTCAGTGAGCTTATTGGAACAGTAAATGGGAGATAATGAATTTCTGAAGCTTAGCTATAATCAAATTACCCACATTGTCAAAGTTTGGGAACATCGAGAGTAACATGAAGACTGTTAGTGTAATGTTTAATTTCCAAATGATCAGAATCACGATTGTCAGATGTTATCATGATTTCTGCCATAGGAATCATTGCCTAACAATGTAGGATATCACAAGTCATAAAGTATTATATTGGGTTACAGAAATGTAGTGTTTATACAGTCTGGATTTGTTATAATCAACTTTTTACTGTTAAGGAAGTTTTTTGGCATTTTGCTTTCTAACATGTAACTATTATATATACCCTTTAATCTTCAGGCAATTCCACCGTTAGACATTGATCTGAAGGAAATAATTGGACTAGTAGGCAGAGATTTATATAATTTGATGTTCATCATTATATTATAAAAGTAACCAGAATAATTTAAAAAGCAGCCAGTAGGAGGCTGACTTTATGAATTATGGGCTACTATGAAACCATTGAATTGGTAATCAGATACTGTTTATTTACATAGAAAGCTGTCTTCCTTGTATTGTTTAAGTAGGCTAATAAAATCACAAGCATTTTTGGCCCTGTTTTTATAAAATAATGTACATGCGTATATTTCTGGGTACATGATGAAATATTTGAAATGTAAAAATATTTATATTTATTCATCCTTTGTCTCTTTTTTCACTTTTTTTTTTTTTGAAGGCATTGTCACTGGCCCTCATATGTGGGATCCAAACCGGGGCTGCTGGTGTCCCAAGCCAGTTCTTAACCACCGCGCCACTCGGCCGGCCCCCTTTGTCTCTTTTTTAATGAGCATACTTTTATATTTGGAATAAAGCCATTTTCGTGTTGAAAAAAATTATATACCTAATGGGATATTTTGATATACTTTCTTTTTCATTGGCTAATACATAATATACTCTCTTAAAAATGATACTCTTACTGCTAGTTGTCATTTTATTTTATTTTTAAAGATTTTATTGGGGAATTGGGGGAGGGGAACAGACAAGTTGCTATCTTTTTGTTCTTCAGTCTAGTTGTGGAGGATGTTGCTTCACTGGCCCAGGTTGGTATCATCATTGCGCTCTTCTTGGGTGAGGCAGATCGGTCACTGGCATCTGGACAGCCGCTCACAGCGGCTCTTGGCAGCTCACACTGGCTGCCAGCCGCTCACGCTGGCTGCCGGCCACTCACTGTAGCCTATGACAGCCCACTGTAGCAGGGGCTGCAGCTATGCCGTCCCGGGGACTCACAGCAGCCCAGCTCCAGGTGGAGCTGTTGTTCACTAACTTAGCTGTAGAGGGCAGTGTCACTGGCCCTCATATGTGGGATCCGAACTGGGGCCACTGGCATCCCAAGCCAGCTCTTAACCAATGCACCACTCGGCCGGTCCGCTAGTTGTCATTTTAAAGCATTCTTAGAAATGCAGTAGAATAATATTATCAGTGTAAAATATAGTTTTCAACATCTTATAATATTGTCTTATTCACTCAGTTTATCTAATGTCAGGACTTAGAAGAAAAGATCTTTGAAACCAAAATTAAATTATCTGTGTATGTCTGTTTTTCCCCCTTTAATTGTAGATCATTTACTGTGAAATACTAACTCTGTTTTAGGCTGATTTTAATTAATCTGAGATATTTATTTCTTACAAAGGTGAATAGCCCGATTTGAGTACAAATTTTTTTTTAGGTTAAGGGAGTTGGGTATGTTTCTACTCTTCTTTTAGACAAGATTTTTAAACTAACTTACTAGTGAAGGATAACATACATATAAATCGTTAAGTGAAACAGTGAATTTTCACAAACTCTGCCACCCCACATAACCAGCATTCAGTAGAACGTGACCGATACCTACCAAGACGCCTGTGCTTCTTTCTGGTTACTACCCCATACCTGACTTTTTTTTTTTGAGGGCAGTGTCACTGGCCCTCATATGTGGGACCGAACCGGGGCTGCTGGCATCCCAAGCCAGCGCTTAACCACCGCGCCACTCAGCCGGCCCTCCATAACTGACTTTTAACATCACAATCAGTTATGCTTATCTGGGAGCTCAGTGTAAAGGGAGTTGGGAGTATGCACTTTTGTCCTGGCTCCTTTCGCTCAGTATTGTCGGTGAGCTTTATCCATGTCACTGTGCTTAGTCATAGTTTGTTCCAATAGATTTTTAAAGGTGACACAAATAATATTGATAGACTTGAAAGTGTCATAATTTTCAGACATAAATATATTTAATACCTAACATAATAAAGCCTTTTAATTTTTAAAAATAACTGTAAAAGTACAGAATGGGAATATTTTTTCTTTAATAGAATGGGAAGGAAGTGTAAGGGTTTCTTTAATTAAAAGCTTGATATGTATCAGAGGCTGTCAAAAAAGCCAGTTTCTTCTTGGGAAAAATTGTAAGGGTCCAGTCCCAAAGAAGAGATAGTTCCTTTAATTCTGAGTTGATTATATTTTGTTCTATTTTAGTTGCCATGTGTAAAGAGAAATATTGACAGACAGAAACATGCCCTTCAGGAATTGACCAGAAAGAAGTGGAACTGCTAGAGGCAGAAGATTGAATATGTTGGTTAAGTTCAAATGTATGAAAAGCTGTTCAGAAGAAAAGGAATTAGACCCTCTATCTGATTTGAGAGAGTAAGAGTCTGATCAGTAAACGAAAATTGTGGAAAGGCAAATGGAATTTTGCTCTTAGGAAGAACTTTTTTTTTTCTTAAACACATTTCTCTTAGGTAAACTTAAAATTAAAAAGTAGAGTGACGGACTAGTACTCTAATGAAGAGACTAGCAATGTACACCCGTTACCAGGATTATCTTGTCCATTTCCCACCTAATACTCGGAAATAGTGCTTTTGACAGGGAGCCCTGGTTCATTTTAATGGGAAGTGGTATTTAGAGATGAGAATGTTGAGTGTTAGAGGTGTTCATTGCTAGTAGGTTTTCGTTGTTTTTAGATATTTCATTAGATAGAAGTAGGGAAAAGAGAGGGGGGGGGCTTCATATATTTCTAATTTTAACGTGAAAATAACGAGGTTTTTACTGCTTTGATTTTATATTGTATCTCCTTTTTTCTTCCACAATTTTGGTTTCTATTCACACACCCATTAGTAACTTATTTGATCTGTGTATCTGTCAATCATCTATCTAGGTTTCAAATGACTAAACCAATATTACCACTAATATGCTCACTGAATGCAGTTTAAGATATCTTTATTGTCAATCTTTTTGTCTTTAGAATGTATTGTGTAAGCACTGTTTTAAAGTAATTCAAAGTAATTATTTTCTGTATAGTTATGTAATGAATTTGATAGATGTATTCGATTCAGTTGTTTTCAATATTTAGAGATTTGGGATATTTTTCTTTATGACATAATTTTGTTTTGTTTTTTTGTTTTTTTGAGGGCAGTGTCACTGGCCCCCATATGTGGGACCCGAACCGGGGCCACTGGCTTCCCAAGCCAGTGATCAACCACCGCGCCACTCGGCCGGCCCTAATTTTGTTTCTTAAATATGTAAAATACTTAATATTTAATGCGAAGTCAGAACCATAAAGTGGATTCACAGAAATTTAACTTGTGGACTTGTTTCTTCCCTCATAGGTCACTATTTTCATTAATCTTTGCCTTATTTTTCCATTTTAATGTAATCAGATATGATTACATTGCCTCCATTTCCATCTTACACAAAAGATAGCATAATATATAACTACTGTTCTAATAGCAGTATGTTGATATGTCCTCCCGCCCCCCCCCCCCATTTCCTACTACTCAGTTTTACCATATACTTTGGCTTATTCAGCCAGTCCCTAGTAGATAATCGTTTGGATTATTTTAGGGTTTTTCTATTAAAATATTGGTACATTTCATAGCTTTCTGCAGACATGGTATTTTTACCAGCTTATCTTGGGATAAATCTCCTAAAAGTGGGATTCCTTGGTCAAAAGTATAGGTAAATGGATGTGGTATTTTTCTAGTTTTTACCAATTTCTCTCCTATAGGGATTATACCATTTTATATACAGTACATTTCCACACATGTATGCTTGAATTTGTTCTTGGGTTTTCTGTCTTGTTCCATTGGTTCTTTTGTCTTTTCATGTGTCAATTCTTTACTATTTTAATGATAGAGGCTTTCAAATAATATTTGGTACATTTATCACCTTTTTTTTATTTTTAGATTTTGCTAGCTATTCTTGTCTGTCTGCTTTACGCAATGAATGTTATAATTTTTCTTATTTCTCAAAGAAATATTGGTATTTTTATTGAGATTGCATTAAATTTATAAATTTGCTTAGGGAAAATAGTCATTTTTATGTCTTCTATCCACAAACACAGTATGTCTTTTCATTTGTATTTTATAGTTCAGAAGAACTCTTTATATAAATTATACCTCAATAAAAAAAAATATGTGCTGAAACATAAAGGAAAAAACCCTTTAATTGTCATCCAAAAGTAAAACAGACTGTTGTAAAAAATAATGAATTCATTTGTAAAGTATATAGTGAGGATTCATGCATTAGATAGCAAATTACATTAATGACTTAAAACTTGCTTCCAACTCTAAGATTTTATATAAAAACACATTTTAAGAAAATACGAATGTATTTTATTGTCTTTTCTATACCCTTACATTGAAAGAACTTGACTAATCATTAAAGACTGTAATTGAGAATGAGGTAAAGGAGTGGAAATAGGTCCAAGATTGTCCTGTATTCATTTGAAATCGATGAAGGAGGTGGGCGATATCAATGATTTAAAAAGAGGACCATGGGGCTGGCCGAGTGGTGCAGTGGTTAAGCGCTGGCTTAGGAAGCCAGCAGCCCCGGTTCTGGTCTCACACATGAGGGCCAGTGATCCTGCCCTCAAAAAATAAATAAATAAAAAGATGACCGTGGATATTATTTCTCTTTACCTAAACAGTACATTCATATGCTTATATGTATTTAGTCAGTCTAAAGTAAGGTGAAAGTAGACTATTAATTTGCTTTTTAGAAGCAATGTCACAAAATGTCATAGGGATATTTCTAAATACCCAGTAAAAAAAATAGGTTTATATGGTTGAAAATCAACTAACATAACATCTCGATAGCCTCTGATATAGCAGCAGTAGAACTAACATACTTTGGCATTAGTGTAACATTTTTAGGTTTCTTAATTTTTTATTTAACTTATTTTTAATTTAAGTATAGTTGGTATACAATATTATATTAGTTTCAGGTGTACAATGTAATGATTTGACATTTTTATACCTTTCATTGTAATCACCACACTAAATCTAGTAGTCACCTGTCACCATGCAAACTTACCGCAATATTAATTATTGACTATATTCCCCTTCACCTTTTTTATCCATGCTCCCAGCAACCATCAGTTTGATCTCTGTTCCTTTTTTTTTTTTTTTTTTTTTTTTTTTTTTAAGCTGAGCCATCCTGCTACCGGTTGGCAGCTCAACGGCAACTCAGCTTGGGCTGACATCGAACCGCGGTTGCTCAGAGCTCAGCTTGCACTCTTGAGCGAGCTCTTAACCAACTGAGCCACTTGGCCAGCCCTGATCTCTGTTTCTATAAGTCTGTTTTGTGCATTTGTTTTTTAGATTCCACACATAAGTGAAACCATATGATATTTGTCTTCCTTTGTCTGACTTATTTTACTTAGCATAATACAATAAGTCCACCTGTGTTGTCATAAATGGCAAGATTTAATTCGTTTTCATTGCTGAGCAATATTTCGTTGTCCATGTGTACCACATCTTTATTCATTCATCTACTGGTAGATACCCAGGTTGCTTCCATATCTTGGCTATTGTAAATAATGCTGCACTGAACTTAAGGGTATATATATCTTTTTGAGTTTGTGTTTCCTTTTTCTTTGTATAAATACCCAGAAGTGGAATTAATTGCGAGGTGGTATGTTGGATCTATTTTTACTTTTTTGAGGAACCCTCATACTGTTTTACATAGTGACTGCACCAATTTATAGTCCCACCAAGGGTGCACAAGGTGTCCCTTTTCTCCACATACTTACCAACACATGTTATTTGTTGACTTTTTGATAACAGCCATTCTGATTGGTGTAATATGGTATCTCATTGTGGTTTTGATTTGAATTTCACTGATAATTGGTGACATTGAGCATCTTTTCATGTGCCATTGGCCATCTGCATGTCCTCTTTAGAGAAATGTCTCTTCATCACTCTGCCTATTTTTTTATTGTATTGTTTATTTTTCTGTTATTGAGTTGTATGAGTTCCTTATATATTTTGGATCTCAACCCCTTATCAGGTATATCATTTGTGAATATTTTCTCCCACTCAGTAGGTCATATTTGTTTTCTTGGTGGTTTCCTTCAGTGTACCAGAAGCTTTTTAGTTTGATGAAGTCTCATTTGTTTATTTTTGCTTTTGTTTCCCTTGCTTGAGGGGACATATCCAAAAAGATAGTACTCATATTGATATCAAATAACTTACCTATGTTTTCTTCTAGGAGTTTTATGGTTTCAGGCCTTATAATTAAGTCTTTAATCCATTTTGAGTTTATTTTTATATATGGCGCATATGAGTGGTCCACTTTCTTTCTTTCTGTCTTCCTTTTTTTTTTTTTTTTGCTTATCTGTTCAGTTTTTCCAACACGGCTTGTTGAAGAGACTGTCATCTCTCCATTGTGTATTCTTGCTTCCTTTGTCATAGACTAATTGACCATATACACGTGGGTTTATTTCTGGGCCCTGTATTCTGTTCCATTGATCTGTGTTTCTGTTTATGTGCCAGCACCATGCTGTTTTCATTATTATAGTTTTGTAGTGTAGTTTGAAATCAGGGAGCTTGAAACTTCCAGCTTTGTGCTTTTCTCTCAGGATTGCTTTGGCTATTATGGGTTTGTTTTGGTTTGGGTTTTTTTGGTGTGGGTTTTTTTTTGTTGTTGTTTATTTGTTTTTTGTGATTCCATATCAGTTTTAGGATTATTTGTTTTAGTTCAGTTAGATTTTTTTTTTCAAGTACTATTGCCTATCTTATACCTGACATGTGATTGATTAGTTTGTTCAAATGTAATACTAAACTGAAGTGGTATAAGTCTTACCCTCTCTGAAACCATTTTCTTGTTCAAATTTTAGGACCCTTCAAAATTGTACAAGAAAGCAGGTGACGTTGCCACCGTTGAATGCCAATCTGAAGAAAGCATCCATCTTCATTCACAGGGCGAAAACAATCCTTTGTCTAAGAAGCTTTCTCCAGTACACTCAGAAATGACAGATTACATTAGTACAGCATCATCTGCTCTGGTTGGTGGCCGGGATCCTGATTTAAAGGACAGAGCATTACTTAATGGAGGAACAAGTGTAACAGAGAAGCTGGCACAGCTTATTGCAACTTGTCCTCCCTCCAAGTCTTCCAAGACAAAACCGAAGAAGCTGGGGGCTGGCACTGCGACTGCACGACTGGTCAGCAAGGGCTTGACCAGGAACGCAGGCATTGGCTCTGTAGCTGGGGTGATACATAAAGGCTTCATAAGAAAACCAGCTATCAGCACAGCCCTGGGGTTGGCAACTAGAGATCCTGGGAGAAAGCCAGTGTTTAACACAACAGTGGGATTGGTCAGTAAGGACTCAGTGAACAAACTAGGAACTGGCACTACAGCGGTCTTCATTAACAAAGACTTAGGCAAAAAGCCAGGGACTATCACTACGGTAGGACTGCTGAGCAAGGACTCAGGAAAGAAGCTAGGAATTGGCATTGTCCCGGGTTTGGTGAATAAGGAATCTGGAAAGAAGCTAGGATTCGGCACTGTGGTCGGACTGGTTAACAAAGACTTAGGAAAGAAGTTGGGTTCTACTGTTGGCCTAGTGGCCAAGGACTGTGCAAAGAAGATTGTCGCAAATGCAGCAATGGGATTAGTTAGTAAGGACATTGGAAAGAGACTAGTGAGTTGTCCTGTGGCAGGACTGGTCAGTAAAGAGGCCCTGAACCTGAAAGCCGAAGCACTGCTCCCCACTCAGGAACCACTGAAGGCTTCTTGTAGCACAAACATCAGCAGTCATGAGAGTCAGGAACTTTCTGAATCCCTGAAAGACAGTGCCACCAGCAAAACATTTGAGAAGAATGTCATACGGCAAAGCAAAGAAAGCATATTGGAAAAGTTCTCAGTTCGCAAAGAGTTCATTAATTTGGAGAAAGAAATGTTTAATGAAGGAATATGCATTCAGCAAGACAGTTTCTCATCCAGTGAAAGAGGGTCATATGAAACCTCAAAGCATGAAAAGCAGCCTCCTGCATATTGCACTTCTCCAGACTTTCAGATGGGAGGTGGTTCTGACGGGTCTACAGTTAAACCCCCTTTTAGTGCAGTAGGAGAAAGCACCCTACCTTCCCCATCACCTACTGTCTCTGTTAATCCTTTAACCAGAAGTCCACCTGAAAGCTCTTCACAGTTGGCTCCTAACCCATTACTTGTAAGTCCTACCACAGAACTAATGGAAGAAATTTCAGAATCTGGTGGAAAGAACCAATTTACTTCTGAAAGTACCCACTTGAACATTGGTCATAGGTCTGTAGGTCATAGCATGAGTATTGAATGTAAAGGGATTGATAAAGAGCTGAGTGATTCCAAAACTACACACATAGATATTCCACGAATAAGCTCTTCTCTGGGAAAAAAGCCAAGTTTGACTTCTGAATCCAGTATTCATACAATTACCCCTTCAGTTGTTAATTTCACTAGTTTATTTAGCAACAAGCCCTTTCTAAAACTTGGTGCAGTAACTGCATCTGACAAACACTGCCAAGTTGCCGAGAGCCTAAGCTCTAGTTTGCAGTCCAAACCATTAAAAAAAAGGAAAGGAAGGAAACCTCGGTGGACTAAAGTGGTGGCAAGGAGCACGTGCCGGTCCCCGAAAGGGCTAGAATTAGAAAGATCAGAGCTTTTTAAAAACATTTCCTGTAGCTCACTATCCAGTAGTAACTCTGAGCCAGCCAAGTTCATGAAAAACCTTGGACCGTCTTCATTTGTAGATCACGACTTCCTGAAACGCCGGCTGCCAAAGCTGAGCAAATCTGCCACTCCATCTCTTGCTCTGTTGACTGACAGTGAAAAACCATCTCACAAGTCTTTCGCTAGTCACAAACTGTCCTCCAGCATGTGTGTCTCTAATGACCTTTTGTCTGATATTTACAAGCCCAAAAGAGGGAGACCTAAATCTAAAGAGATGCCGCAACTGGAAGGTCCACCTAAAAGGACTTTAAAAATCCCTGCCTCCAAAGTTTTCTCTTTGCAGTCTAAGGAAGAACAAGAACCCCCAATTTTGCAGCCAGAAATTGAAATTCCTTCCTTCAAACAAAGTTTGTCTGTGTCTCCCTTCCCAAAAAAGAGAGGCCGACCCAAGAGGCAAATGAGGTCCCCGGTCAAGATGAAGCCACCTGTTCTGTCAGTGGCTCCATTTGTTGCCACTGAAAGTCCAAGCAAGCTAGAGTCAGAAAGTGACCACCATCGAAGTAGCAGTGATTTCTTTGAGAGTGAGGATCAGCTTCCAGATCCAGAAGATCTAGATGACAGTCACAGGCCACCTGTCTGTAGTATGAGTGACCTTGAGATGGACCCAGATAAAAAAATTGCGAAGAGAAACAATGGACAGTTGATGAAAACAATTATCCGCAAAATAAATAAAATGAAGACTTTAAAGAGAAAGAAATTGTTGAATCAGATTCTTTCAAGCTCTGTAGAATCAAGTAATAAAGGGAAAGTGCAATCCAAGCTCCATAATACAGTGTCAAGTCTTGCTGCCACATTCGGCTCTAAATTGGGCCAGCAGATCAATGTCAGCAAGAAGGGAACCATTTACATCGGAAAGAGGAGGGGCCGGAAACCCAAAACGGTGTTAAATGGCATTCTCTCTGCTAGCCCTGCCAGCCTTGCTGTTCTTGAGCAGACAGCTCAGCAGGCAGCTGGGACGGCGTTTGGACAGCCCCTTCCCCCTTTACTGCCCTCATCTGCCAGTAGCTCAGAGATCCTTCCATCCCCCATTTGCTCCCAGTCATCTGGGACTAGCGGAGGCCAGAGCCCTGTGAGCAGCGACGCGGGCTTCGTGGAGCCCAGCGCTGTGCCCTATTTGCATTTACACTCCAGACAGGGCAACGTGATCCCTACCCTGGCGATGAAGAAGGCCTCCAAGGGAAGGAGGCGGTTATCTCCTCCAACTCTGCTGCCAAATTCTCCCTCCCATTTGAGTGAGCTCACCTCTCTGAAAGAAGCCACTCCTTCTCCCATTAGTGAGTCTCACAGCGATGAGACCATTCCCAGCGACAGTGGAATCGGAACAGATAATAACAGCACATCAGACAGGGCCGAGAAATTTTGTGGGCAAAAAAAGAGGAGGCATTCTTTTGAGCATGTGTCTCTGATTCCCCCGGAAACCTCGACAGTCCTCAGCAGTCTTAAAGAGAAACATAAACATAAATGTAAGCGCAGGAATCATGATTACCTCAGCTATGACAAGATGAAAAGGCAGAAACGAAAACGGAAAAAGAAATACCCGCAACTCCGAAACAGACAAGACCCAGACTTCATTGCAGAGCTGGAGGAATTAATAAGCCGTCTAAGTGAGATTCGAATCACCCATCGAAGCCATCACTTTATCCCCCGAGACCTCCTGCCAACTATTTTTCGAATCAACTTTAATAGTTTCTATACACATCCTTCTTTCCCCTTAGACCCTTTGCACTACATTCGAAAACCTGACTTAAAAAAGAAGAGAGGGAGACCCCCTAAGATGAGGGAGGCGATGGCTGAAATGCCTTTCATGCATAGCCTTAGTTTTCCCCTTTCGAGTACCGGATTCTATCCCTCCTACGGCATGCCTTACTCGCCCTCACCCCTGACTGCTGCCCCCATAGGCTTAGGGTACTATGGCAGGTACCCCCCCACTCTGTACCCACCTCCGCCATCCCCTTCTTTTACCACTCCACTCCCCCCTCCCTCCTACATGCATGCTGGTCATTTGCTTCTCAATCCCACCAAGTACCATAAGAAGAAGCATAAGCTGCTTCGCCAGGAGGCCTTTCTGACCACCAGCAGGACCCCCCTTCTGTCCATGAGCACCTACCCCAGTGTCCCCCCCGAGATGGCCTATGGCTGGATGGTGGAGCACAAGCACCGTCACCGGCACAAACACCGGGAGCACCGTTCCTCCGAGCAGCCCCAGGTTTCCATGGACACTGGTTCTTCCAGGTCCGTCCTGGAGTCCTTAAAGCGCTATCGATTTGGAAAGGACCCTGTCGGAGAGCGATACAAGCATAAGGAAAAGCACCGGTGTCACATATCCTGCCCTCATCTATCGCCTTCAAAAAGCTTAATCAACAGAGAAGAACCGTGGGTCCACCGAGAGCCTTCAGAATCGAATCCTTTGGCCTTGGGGTTGCAGACTCCTTTACAGATTGACTGTTCAGAAAGTTCTCCAAGTTTATCGCTTGGCGGATTCACTCCCAACTCTGACCTGGCCAGCAGTGAAGAACATACAAACCTTTTCACAAGTGCAGTTGGCAGCTGCAGAGTCTCAAACCCGAACTCCAGTGGCCGGAAGAAATTACCTGACAGCCCTGGACTGTTCTCTGCACAGGACACGTCACTAAGTCGGCCTCCCAGGAAGGAACCACTGCCTCCCAGCGGGAGGGCAGGCCCGACCCTGGCAGGTAAGGGGGTCCATGCTGCCTGTCATGGGGTTGGAGAAGTCAGTTACTTTTAGTAGGTCTACTGACTTTTGTTTTTATAAATGTATGTTGAAATGTTATCTTCAAAGCTTTCATTTTCAGTAGATGTGAGAAGTGAGATAAGGCATGTCTGTGCAGTAATTAATACCCATCTTTTTGAAACCAGGAAAAATAATTTATCTATCTTAATGCAAAAAGGCTGTTACACAGTTTCTTTAGTGAGGAATGGCTCATGGATATCTGTTAGTAGCTATGCAGAATTTTTAGTATATACTAATGCAATAATTATACAATAAATGCTTCTGTGTTATAGGAAGAATATTCTGTATGTCTCCATAAAAATCTAACATTCAAATGATCAACTTCATAAAATTTAACTGAAAATTCAGAGTTACTTCATTTTGCAGAGTTCCTTTAGGTAACTTTATAAAAGCTGCTTCTGTTGGTTATAAAATGACATAAAACCAATTTAGATAATGCATTTGTAATGTCTAGAAAGTGTCTTTTAAGAATTGAAAAGAAGGTAGAAACCAGAAAGAGGAAGCATTGCCCAATCACAGAGAAGATATCTCTAAGTCAGGAGTTGTTGTTTTTTTCAAAGATCTCAACCTTAAGAGTTTGTAAATTAACTTTAGGAAATGCATGAAACCTCTGATACCGTAAGTAAAATTGTGTGTGTGCTGTGTATGCTTGTGTGTATTTTTTCAGAGAAAGTCCATACATTTCAGCAGATTTTCCAAGTTAACTCTTTAAGTCTCAATATCCCTTCCTATAAAATGGGATTAGTTGGGTTATTATAAGAAGTAAATGGGGACTTCCGGTAAAATGGTGCAATAGACAGACGCTATGCTAACTGCCTCCTAGGATCACACCAAAATTACAAGCAAATTATACAGCAGTCAACCCTGGAGGTCCCCGGAACACTGGAGGAACAGAACCACTAAACTAAGAACTTAAAGAGGAAGCCACGTCGGGTCTGGTAGGGCGGGCGGAGATGAGAGAGGGCGAACCCCGTGAGGGAAGCCCCACCCGCAGGAAGCTTGTCTGGTTGGGGGAGAGACCCTCTGGCCGCACACCAAGCTCACCAGCCCAGAGCTCCTTTGCCGGGAAGAGAAGTTCTAAGATAGCTGGCAGTAAATTAGTGAGGACTCTTTGCTCAGCTCGGTGAGGCTAAGAGCGGCTGGAGAATCAGTGGGACCGGCGCCCGGGCTTGCTCGCCGGTGAGCACTTACCTGGTTCCTGGTGGAGGGAGTGGCTGTGTGAGCCAGGAGCCTGCGGGGACGGACTGAACTGAGCACCTTTGGTGCAAAGGCTGGAGGTTTTTGAACTGTTGTTCCCGTGGTGCAGAGCCTGCACCCGAGTGGTGTAGGGAGGGCGCCATTTTGTCGGGCTTGGGCCCTCCCACGAAGGATCAGGTCTGAGACCTAATTGGTCTGGTGGAATTGGCGCAGAAGTACGTGTGTGCGTGCGCACGCGCGCACCTGCGGCCTTGGATCCCCACCCTCTGCCCGGCTTATACTGCGTTGCCAGGGAAACGCCTAGTGGGAGTGATCCGGCACCAACAGGCTGCTCACTGAGACACGGGAGTGTGCAAGCCGCCTCGGGTCCCCGCTCTCCGCACTCCACTTGCAGAGTTGCTAGGCTGGTGATTGGTTGTCGGGCTGCTCGGCCTGATCCGCTAGCGGCTGATCGGGACAGGCTGAAACTGGGAGTTTTCCTGTGAGTGTTGGGCCGTGAGCTGTGTGCCTGCGTGATCCATCCAGGGCTCTCCTGGTGATCTATCTAATACATCAAAGCAATCCCAGAGCGACAGCCAGAATGGGGAAACAAAGAAACATATCACAAGTAAAAGATCAGAAGAAACCTCCAGAAATGGAACCAAATGAAACAGAGGGATCCAACCTTTCAGAGACAGAGTTTAGAACACTGATGATAAGAATGTTTAAGGAACTTAGCGAGGACATAAAGAAGGATAGGGAAACCATAAAAAACAACCTGTTAGAACTAAAGAATACAATGATTGAAATGAAGAACACACTCGAAAGAATCACCAGTAGAGTAGATGAAGCAGAGGAGCGGATCAGCGATTTGGAAGATAAAATAGCAGAACTCACCCAGTTGGCACAGCAAAAAGACCAAAGAATAAAAAACAATGAAATTAGTTTAAGAGCCCTATGGGACAAGGTGAAGCGCAGCCACCCACGAATCATAGGGATACCAGAAGGAGAAGAGAAGAAGCAAGGGGTCGAAAATGTATTTGAAAAAATAATGACTGAAAACTTCCCTACCTGGTGAAGGAAATCAACATACATGCCCAGGAAGTGCAGAGAGTTCCAAACAAGCTGAACCCAAACAGATCTACACCAAGACACATCATAGTTAAAATGGCAAACGTTAAAGACAGAGACAGAATCCTAAAAGCACCAAGAGAAAGACAGCAGGTTACATACAAAGGAACTCCTGTTAGACTAACAGCTGACTTGTCTCCAGAAACTCCGCAGGCCAGAAGGGAATGGCAGGAGATATTCAAAGTGACACAAAATAAAGGCCTACAACCAAGATTGCTCTACCCAGCATGGCTATCACTTAAAATTGAAGGAGAAATAAAGAGCTTCTAAGAAAAGAATAAGCTTAAGGAATTCATTACCACCAAGCCAGCATTGCAAGAAATGTTAAAAGGGCTTTTTTAAACAAAAGAAAGGGGTAAACAAGCTAACCCAGAGAGACAATTTAAGAAGATTGAAGTCACATCAAGCAGATATAAAGGAAAAACTGATGGTTGCTGGCTGGGAGGGAGTAGGGAAGAGGGAGAGGGGGAATGTTTTGGACAGTGTATGTGGGACTACAGTGCTGCCGCAGGGATATGGGGGCAGTTCTGGGAATGTAATTGATAATGTTGTGAAGAGACTATTATGTCGCGAGAAATAAGTCAGTCAGAGAAGGACAGGTACCATGTGATCTCACTTGTGTGTGGAGTCTGAAGAGCTGAGTGAACGATCAAAGTAAACAGTCTCGTACATGTAGAGGAAAAACTGAGGGTTGCTAGTTAGGAGAGGGGTGGGGATGGGGGGGAGGGGAAGGGATTAGACAGCATAAATAGACAAGTACAATATTGCCACAGGGTTATGAAACACAGTTCGGGAATATAATAATGTTGTAAAAATTTTGTGGCGTGTCAGATAGTCACATGTCTTGTTAGGGAGACCACTTCATGGATGGAGTAGAGGCTTGATCACTGCACTGTACACCTGAAGCTGATGTTGTATAGTATTGTATGCCAACTGCAACTGAATATGTGGATGGTCACAGGATGTGGAGTATACAGTGGAGGGGAGTCAGGGGAGTTGTGATGGATATGTAAGATATGGGGGGGAGTGGGGTGGCAAGCTGGGGGATGGGGTTTTCACTTTGGGGGGTAAAGAGTATAACTATTGCATTGTGTTGTACACCTGAAACTAATAAAAAAAAAAAAAGATGCGATTTAGGGCTAGCCAAGTGGCATGGTGGTTAAGTGCTGGCTTGGGAAGCCAGCGGCCCTGGTTCAGGTCCCACATATGAGGGCCAGTGACACTGCCCTCAAAAAAAAAAAAATTACCATTTAAAAAAAAAAGGGCCAACCAAGGGGCTCAGTTGGTTAAGAGCTCGCTCAAGAGTGTGAGCTGAGCTCTGAGCAACAGTGGTTCAATGCCAGCCCGAGCTGAGTTGCCAATGAGCTGCCAACAGGTGGCAGGATGGCTCAGCTAAAAAGAAAAAAGAAAAAAAAAAGATGAGATTTAGGGCCGGCCGAGTGGCGCAGTGGTTAAGCGCTGGCTCGGGAAGCCAGCGGCCCCGGTTCGGATTCCACATATGAAGGCCAGTGACACTGCCCTGAAAAAAAACAAAAACAGGGCCGGCTGAGTGGAGCATTGGTTAAGAGCTGGTTTTGGGAGGCCAGTGGCCACGGTTCGGATCCCACATATGAGGGCCAGTGACACTGCCCTCTACAGCTACCAGCAGCTCCACCTGGAGCTGGGCTCTGCGAGCCCCGGAGACTGTGTAGGCTGCAGCCCCTGCTGCAGTCGGCTGCCATAGGCTGCAGTGAGTGGCCGGCCGCCAGCGTGAGCTGCCAATAGCCGCAGTGAGCGACCATCCAGAGGCCAGCCACCGATCTGCCTCATCCGGGAAAAGCACAATGACGATACCAACATGGGCCAGTGAAGCAACATCCTCCGCAACTAGACTGAAGAACAGAAAGACAGCAACTTGTCTGTTCCCCTTCTCCAGTTCCCCAGCACTGTTCCCCTCCCCCAATTCCCCAATAAAATCTTTTTAAAATTAAAAAAAAAAAAAGAAGTAAATGGGAGGGCCAGCCGAGTGGCTCAGTTGGTTAAGAGCTCGCTCAAGAGTGCGAGCTGAGCTCTGAGCAACGGCGGTTCGATGCCAGCCCGAGCTGAGTTGCCATTGAGCTGCCAACAGGTGGCAGGATGGCTCAGCTAAAAAAAAAAAATAATAATAAAAATAAAGAAAATGGGATTGCTGTGTAATCAAAGTGATTTGCACATAGTAATCACACAGATATTAATTGGTATTGTTATTCACCCAAAAGATTAAAAACTTGAATATTAGAGGAAATGATAAACCGTCTCAAAGACAAGAGTTTTTGTTCCTAATTTTCATTATTCATAAACTTGAAAATTAAAAGATACCTTGATGGAGAAGCTGAGCATTCTTTAGTTTTTAACAAAGTAATAAAGAGTAAAAAAAAAATCCTAAACTTAATTAGGTTCGCTCAACAACAACAAAAAATTTTTTTTACATCTTTAAAATTTGTTTAATGATAGATAGGTAATCTGGGACCTTTTAGTAAGGTATTTAATTAATAATTCATTCATTACCCTTTTTTTAGATTTTATTTTTCTAATTTATTTTTAATTATAGTTGATATACAACGTGTAATATTATATTAGTGTCATGTGTCCAACAGTGATTCAACATTTATATACCTTACAAAGTGATCACCACAATAAGTTTAGTAACCATCTCAACAAATTTTTGACAAATATATTTAATCAACAAGAATTGTGGAATATCTCCTGTTTGCCAGGCATTCTACTTTGTGGGCCTGGTAATGTAGTGGGGAACAAGGCCCATGGGCTCACTGCTCTCAGGGAACTTAGAGTGGAGGAGACGGATACTAAACCAAGTACACATTAACGTCATTAAAACTGTTATGAGGCGGGGCTGGCCGTGTGGCACATTGGTTAAGCGCTGGCTTGGGAAGCCAGCAGCCCCGGTTCGGGTCCCATATATGAGAGCCAGTGACAATGCCCTCAAAAAAAAAACTGTTATGAGGGGTATGTAAGAAAAGGAGAAAGTACAGGGTTCTGTGAGAGCATTCAGTGGGGCCTAACTCATCCAGACTCCCCTGAAAGAGGGGCCCTAAACTGTTACCTGAAGAATGAGCAGCTGTTAGCTAGGTAACCAGTACTCCACTCATTCATTTACTTGTCCATTCCCTCATTCGCGTCTTTATTGAATTCCAGAACACCTAGTACTGTTCTAGTCCCTGGCATATAGCAGAGAGTAGAGACGTACTGTCAGGCCTCATTAACTCAGTTTAGTGAAGGTAATAGAGTGATGAGCACATAAATAATGTCATAATTGAGAAAAATGCTGTCAAATTGGCATAATGGTGTTAGGGTGGATAATTAAGGGAGAGGGGTTACCTGTTTCGATAAGGGTGTTTAATTATGGCTTAAAACTTGTAAAGCTAGTAGCTCCTCAAGCTGAGGAGTGAGTAGAGAGTACTTTTGAAGATCCTGAACTGGAATTTAAAAGCCTTGGGTGTGTCATCACAGTAGAAGAGTGACTACAAAAGAGAATGGTGAGAGTTGTGGTGAGAGAAAGAGGCCAGACCATATGACAAGATTTTGGATTTTATTCTAAGAGCAAAGGACACAGGAGTATTGGTTTTAGATTTGCATTTTTAAAAGTTCATTCTGGCTCATGTGTGAACACTGAAATTGTAGAGGACAAAAATAGTTGTAGGGAAACCCGTTGGAGGCAGCTGCAGTGGTCCACACGAGATGATATTACTTAGACGAAGGTGGTGACAGCTTCATGTGAACACTTGAGTGTGTGCTCTCTCTTATCCACAGGTCAAGGGAGAGCACACGTTACCCGCCGGAGAGCTGCCAGAGCCTTTGGGTGGGGCTGTTGAGCAGGCAGTTGGATGTCTAGTACTGGAGCTCAGTAGAGATGTTTAACTGGACATACGGGCATTTCACCATGAGTTCTGAAAAACTTGTTTGGCGGTGTCATTCACTAAAAATAAAAGGGCTTCTGGAAAAGAGAGTTGGGAGCAGATTCTCAAAACCTATGCAACTTTATAACCAAAGCACCAAGAAAAATAAAATTCTAGAAAATACCAGCAACTGTTAAAAGGACTTTCAATTGTTTAATAAATTTAAAAAATAGCATAATAACCTTAGGGACTTAACTTTTTAGGAAAATATGAAAGTATCTTCATAGGAGGAGGTAAAAAGAAGGGATGAAGCTGCTGAGTTGGACACAAAAGCATATCATTGGCAGCGAAATGAAGAGATGCCAGATATAGCTCATTCTGGTTTTTTATCCTTGTTTGTTGCTTTTGTGTGAAGGCTGGGGGAAACCACACAATAAGCACTTGTAGAAAAGTCTGTGGCTCACTGGAGGCAAGAGGAAGAAGGTAGTATCGATGTGCATTGTGAACGGCCTGCCTCACTCCATGGCTTCCTACATTTCTGTTTTGTTAGTGGTCATTTTGTTCAGTTGCTAACCTGGTGCTTCTAAACATCAATGTGTTTGGAAAATCATGTCATCCTGGTATTCACATGTATATGAGCAATTTTATTTTACTTTACAGAAACACGATAAAAAACAGACTGTACATTTATGAATCATCTTTCTTTTTTTTTTTTAAAGATTTTATTGGGGAATTGGGGGTGGGGAACAGACAAGTTGCTGTCTTTTTGTTCTTCCATCTAGTTGCGGAGGACGTTGCTTCACTGGCCCATGTTGCTATCGTCATTGCACTCTTCCCGGGTGAGGCAGATCGGTCGCCGGCCTCCGGATGGTCACTCACCGCGGCTATTGGCAGCTCACGCTGGCTGCGGGCTGCTCACTGTAGCCCATGGCAGCCCACTGCAGCAGGGGCTGCAGCCTACACCGTCTCCGGGGCTTGCACAGCCCAGCTCCAGGTGGAGCTGTTGTTAGCTGTAGAGGGCAGAGTCACTGGCCCCCATGTGGGATCCAAACCGGGGCCGCTGGCATCCCAAAACCAGTTCTTAACCAATGCGCCACTCGGCCAGCCTGAATCGTCTTTCAATCGATCATCATGAGAGTGGTATTTCCCCACAGAGAGAATGGAGAGCTGCGGACAGCTCTGAGGAGCTGCAGTATTTCAAATAGTGGATAAAAACCATCAGCCTTAGGATGCTAATGGCCCCGGTTCAGGTCCCACATATGAGGGCTAGTGATGCTGCCCTCAAAACAAAAAGAAACCATCAGCCTTAGGTTTATGTGATGATCTCTACAATTTTTTTTGTTTTGTTTTATTTATTTATTTATTTATTTATTTATTTATTTATTTATTTATTTATTTTGAGGGCAGTGTCACTGGCCCTTATATCTGGGACCCGAACCGGGGCTGCTGGCTTTCGAAGCCAGCACTTAACCACCGCGCCACTCGGCCGGCCCCTCTAAGTTTTTAAAAAATTAATTGCTAACATTTAAAAATATGGAGGTTTCACATAAAACTTCAGAATTCTCCTTTTTTTTTTTAAAGAAATGAGAACAATCCACATTTACTGGATGTCATCGCTAGGCTGCCTCCCCTCCCCCACCAGTTGGGGCATGCATTCTGCAGTGTGCCTCCATCCCTAGTTTCCTGTGTGTGTGTTATGACCCAGTTCAGTGATGGAAGTAGTGTGTCTGGCTCCAAGGAACATTTGTAGTTTGAGGCACCTGATTTAAGAGTTATATGAAAAAGAGCTTATAAGAGGTGGGGAATTGAGGTGAGATGACAGGTTAAGTTGTTGAACCTATCATCTACATGGACATTAAAGTTAGGGGCAGTTAAAGGAATTGGGGTGAGGAGGATGAATGTGAGCCTGGTTTCAGGGTCCTCAAGGAATGAGATAGTGCAAAGATATGTGCTTTGAGAACAAGAACTTGCCTTTTTTCTCCTTTTAAAAAGCTAACATACAAAAACATTGAGACCTCTGTGAAGTCACTGTTATGACACCACTTCTCTGTCACCAGCTGGGTGTCCTACCTGGAGTCAGGGAGGACCCCACAAGTCAGGAGCAAGTCCTTTGGTGACTGCCTCCACTTAAGATGCCAGCAGCCAGTTTTACTGTCCCCAGTTCACCCACACTTTTGCCCAGCCTGCTACCAATGTGGGACTTCCCACAATCCCTCAGGTTTGATAATTTGGTAGAACTACTGAAACCATGTATTTATAAATAAGTACAGTTTTACTATAAAGGATACAGATAGGAATTGAAGAGCTGCATAGGGCATTGTCTGGGCAGAAGGGGACACGGAGCTCCCATGCCCTCTGGTGCAATCTGGGCATGTTTCCCTCCACCCAGCTCACCACTGTGTTCACCAGCCGAGAAGCTCCCAGGCCTCTGTGTCCAGGGTTTTGATTAGGGCTTCGTTACATCGGCAGGGTGGAGTTAAACCATGGCCCTGTACTCGAACTCAGTCTCTAGCTCCCATCCACTGTAAATGGTGATGGCCCAAAGTTTCATCCCTCTGATCATGTGATTGGTCTTTCTAGTGATCAACACCTATCCTGAAGCTATCTGGGGATCCACCTAAAGTCACCTCTTTGATATAACAAAGAAAGACACTTCTATCACTCTGGAAATTCCAAAGGCTCTGTGCCAGGAATCAGACAAAAAACAGATATATTTTTTTTTTTTTAAGCTGAGCCATCCTGCCACTTTTTGGCAGCTCAGCAGCAGCTCGAGCCGGGCATCGAACTGCTGTTGCTCAGAGCTACACTCTTGAGCAAGCTCTTAACCAACTGAGTCATTCGGCTGGCCCTAAGAGCAGATATATTCTTTAAAAAAAAAAGAAAAGAACAGATACATTTATTATTATTCACACTTCTAAATTCTTGTGTTAACTGGTCTGTATCTTGGAATCCATCTTCTTCACAATCTTTTGATAAGTGGATAAAAATATGACTTGATTTTCTAGTAGGAACTTTTTTTCAGGTACACATGAAAACTGATTTACCTTTCCTTGTAAAACCAGTGTGGAAAAGATTTTTAGTTAAGGAAAATAAGTAAAAAGTACTAAATGGATTATATTCTTTTTTTTTTTTTTAAGCTGAGCCATCCTGCCACCTGTTGGCAGCTCAGCAGCAGCTCAGCTCAGGCTGAGCATCGAACTGCTGTTGCTCAGAGTTCAGCTCGCATTCTTGAGCGAGCTCTTCACCAACTGAACCACTTAGCCGACCCTATATACTAATTAGATCACTTTGAAAGTCAGAACTTGTTTTGTTTAGGCAAAACTTTATATATTTGATTTTGTATCTTACCTATTATGATGGTAGCTGTCCCTTCAGAACTTATTTTGTGTCCATTGTTTGCCAGATGCAAGGAGTACAAACATAAGTAAGGTATGGTTTCTGCCCTCAAGGAATTTACAGTTCAGAGAACATGGACATGCAAGTAATTGATAGCTGCTAAAATTTCTGCTATCAGTATTCACAATGTGTTTTGGGAAGCACAGAAAAGAGGGACTTACTTAAAAGGAGCTAGGAAGGAAGAGGTTTGGAGTTGAGTGTGCAAAGAACAGAGGGTGAAGACCATTTTTTACAGAGAAATAAGCTTCTCTGGATCAGGTACTGTGCTTAGGTAACTATAAGTGGTCTGGTACGAGACCCTGAGATGAGGCTGGAAAGATAGGCAGGGAGATCATAAAGCCCCATGTAAGACACCAAGGAGTTTGGAGTTTACCCTGTAGGCAAAGGGAGGTTTTAGAGGAAAAGAATGACAGCTGTATGGTGGATGGATTAGAGAAAGATCAGGTGCCCCAGTTTGGAAATTGTCCCAGCAAAATATTATGGGGGCTTTAACTAAGGCCGTAATAGAGATGCATTCAAAAGTAGATTTTAAGAAGAGGTCAGGAAAAGAGGGACAATTTTAGAATGTCTTCAAGGTACCTTTCTTGGGCAGTTGGTTGAATGGTGGTGTGATGAAGTTAAAGGAGGTATGCAAAAGGAGAAGGTTGGAGACAGAAAATGGATTGAGGTTTATACTGTTGAATGAGATAAATGGATTTGTAGCTCAAAGGAGAAATCAAAACTGGAGATACAAGTTTTAGATTGTTGAAGCCCTGAGAAGGAATGATAGACAATATTTAGGGGGAACACACTGGGTTTCCTAAGGAGCTTGTAGTCAGGAATGTCAGTTGCTACAGAGTCCAGTTAGATAAGGACTGACAGAGATGGTCTGCTTTCCTTTGGCAGATTATCTTGGTCTAAGAGCCCTTTCCATAGTATCAAATGTTAGATTTCTAGGGGTTAAGGAATGAAAGGGAAATGAGGAAATGCAGACAATGAAAATTCTTACAGCTTAAAATTTTGTGGCAGTTCTCATTGGTTTATTATTTACTCTTTCTTATAATGTCAAGAAAATAATTGTATCTTCTCAATCTGTGATTATTTCACAGCTTTTCTTCTTCAAGTATAAAAAAAAAATAAACTTCATGTTATTTTAAATTGACCTTCTCAGTCTTCAGTTGATATTTTTCCCATACATAACTTGAAGAGATAGATTCATCATTATATGTGAATTGGTATCCTGTTTAAATGTCCCAAAAGTACTTAGTATACCATATGTTACAAAATTGTCACCCTTGTGACATTGTTATCCTAAAACAGCTCTGAATGGAACAGTGTAAACAACAAAATAAATAATGACAGTATTGGATTATAACCGAAAGAATAAGGTAAATATCCATGAGTCCATGAGAATATAAGTAAACGACTGATTAAATAAATAAATGGAACAAAGGGACAACTCTTCCTTACAAAACATATAGACTGTTGCCTTCAAGGAGATGGAGCCTAATCCCCTCTTGCTGCTTATGGGCTGGATCTAGAGACCTAATTCCTAAGGACAGAGCGTGGAAAGGGAACAATAGTAACTTTGCAGGAAGCCTGGCAGACAGCACCTCAATCAAGTGCAAGGTTAACTTCACCAGTGACAAGTTACAGTAGTAACAGGTGCCCTCTGGTATAGCATGATTAGAAGGGAGCTTCAGTCCTGTGACACTCTTTCCAACAACTCATAACCCTGTCTTATAAGAAAACAAAACCAAAAAAGGGACAAAATGCCGGGTATGCCTTGAAAGTATCAAGGACCTGAAAAAATAGGAAAAGTTGAGAAACTTTCACAGATCAAAGGAGATTGAGAAGACATGACAGCTAAATATAATACAATGTGATGTTCTCAATTGGACCCTGGAACAGGAAAAGAACATAAGTTGAAAAATTACACTATTGTCAATTTCACAGTTTTGACAAACGTACCATAGTTATGGAAGACATAAACATTAGGGGAAGTTGGGTAAAGGAGGAGAATTCTTGTGCTGTACTGTCTTTGCAACTTTTCTGTAAATTTAAAATTACTCCAAGGGCCGGCCGAGTGGCTCAGTTGGTTAAGAGCTCGCTCAAGAGTGCGAGCTGAGCTCTGAGCAAAAGCTGTTCGAGGCCAGCCTGAGCTGAGTTGCTGTTGAGCTGCCAACAGTGGCAGGATGGCTCAGCTAAAATAAATAAATAAATAAATAAATAAATAAATAAATAAATAAATAAATAAATAAAATTACTCCAAAACCAGTTTAGTTTTTTTTTAAACCGGACCACCAATTGTTCAGTGAAACCTATCTCAAACTGGTAACTGATTCAGGAAAAAATAAAAAAGATTCTTTACTATTGGTATTGAATAGATTTATCATAAGTGTTAGTTGGAATAAAACAGGTGTATTTGGTAAGTTAGGCTGGTGCAAATTTAAGGAAAAATAACAAATCAGATCGGGACACAGGCAGGAATGGTAGTCCTTCATATGCAGTCTGCAGCACAGATCTAACCCTTCTCTCCTGGTGTCACAGAGGAGGACTCAGCCGTTTGGGACTGAACAAAGTAAAGCCCAGAAACCTTTAGAAAGAAGAACAGGTGTGATCGTTAGAAATGTTTGTGTGGTGGTAGCTCCTTTTTACAGACATACTGTTCTGTAATCTGTACTAACAGTGGGAGCTCAGTTTGATGCAAAGGAAATTGTAGTGAAATTAGCCACTTTAAGTGAGGCCAGGTTTTCTGGTTTCACCCACTCCTCATAACTAACACTATTTAATTAAGTATCTTCGTTAGGTAGATATGAAATAGGCTTCATCTGACCTGTAATGTCAAGAGATTTCGTTCTTGTTTTCTGCACATTTCAACTTATGGTTGGCTGCATGTGCCAGACCTGCGAGCTGATTTCAGAGATGGGGAGAGCAGAGCAGCAGCACAGAGCATTTTACACTTCCAGGTTCCAGAAACAGCAGGCAGCAAAATAATTGATCATTTTTTTGTCTCCCATGAATATATTAGGGGTAAATCTTTTTATTTGGGAAAAGTATATTCACTGTAAAAGTATAATGGTTGAGGCAAAGCTTACTGAGTTTTGTTTTTTTTAACTGAAGAATTTTCTGGTTTCTGACATTTCTCTACGTGGTGTATAAGATAAACCCCGTAAGTGAAGTGTGAACATATAGAGATGATGTCAGAAAATTGATTGTGGTGATTAGTGCTGTTTTGGAAATTTCCAGGGGAATTCCAATTCAGTGAATGATCTGATTTGGGCATTATGAGAAACAGCCCAATTAGAAGGAGAAAAACAGACTTTCGCTTAAAAATCATCAGCACAGGCTCTGAATCATAGTGCATTTAGTTGGTGAGTCAGATGAAATGTACTGCTTTCATTTCAGTAAATGTATTTCCCACAATTGGAAACAGCTGTTTCCATTGTGGAGCAGCTCTTATCTTAGCAAATACCTCATTCAAATGAAGCTTCCAGCGCTCCTGTGACCTGTGAACCAGAAACAAAATTTTTTTTTTTTTTTAGCTGAGCCATCCTGCCACCTGTTGGCAGCTCAACGGCAACTCAGTTAGGGCTGGCATCGAACCGCCATTGCTCAGAGCTCAGCTCACACTCTTGAGCGAGCTCTTAACCAACTGAGCCACTCAGCTGGCCCTAAAAAACAAAAAATCTTGATCACAGGTTTCCAGATAGTTCGGTATTAAATTTTGCAACTTGCTTTAATTTTGGTGGGAGGGAGGGATTTAAATATTAGAAATTAGTTTTAAATATGTTATTTTAAAATTAATTTATATCATCTTTGACTATTGCATAGCATCCTTCCAAATCTAGCATACTTCCATTGTTTTACCATCATTTACCCAAAGATATTTCTAGCATTAGAAACATAGAACAACCTAGGGCCGGCCGAGTTAAGAGCTGGTTTGGGACGCCAGCAGCCCCGGTCCGGATCCCACCTATGAGGGCCAGTGATGCTGTCCTCTACAGCTAACAACAGCTCCACCTGGAGCTGGGGTGTGTGAGCCCCGGCGACGATGTAGGCAGCAGCCCCTGCTGCAGTGGACTGCCATAGGCTACAGTGAGTGGCCCTCAGCCAGCGTGAGCGGCTGGCAGCCAGTGTGAGCTGCCAATAGCAGCAGTGAGCGACCAATCAGCCTCATCCAGGAAGAGTGCAATGACAGTACCATCATGGGCCTGTGAAGCAACGTCCTCCACAACTAGACTGAAGAACAAAAAAAAAAAAGACAGCAACTTGTCTGTTCCCCTCCCCCAATTCCCCAATAAAATCTTTTAAAAAAAAAAAAAAAGAAAGAAACATGGAACAACCTGCTCATTCAAACCATTCCCTTGTTACTTGGGTCTTTAGTATTGAACTTCCAGCAGGGTGTGACCAAAATTCATGCTCTGTTAAGTTATGCAAGTTTTAATAGTGGATCTAGTCTAAAGAAATACACATTTAATCCAGCAGCTGTTCATTCACTGTGTTCTTTGCTAATTTACATTTGGAAATTCCTTGTCTTTTAGTCTAGGATACTCAGGGCTTCAGTGAAATTAGGCTGAGTCTTTATTCCAGTGTTTTCTTTTCTTTTCTTTTTTTTAAATTTATTTATTTACATATTTTTTTAAATTAGCTTCAGGTGTACAACAAAGTGCAATAGTTATACTTTTTACCCCTCAAAATGACAATCGCCCTCCCCCAATTCTACCCCCCCACTCCTCCCCCCCATATCATACTATCACAATTCCTTTGACTCACTTCCACCGTATAATCCACATCCCGTGACTATCTATATATTCAATTACACTTGGCATACAATATTATACAACATCAATTTTAGGTATACAGTGCAGTGATCAAGCTTGTACTCCATCCATAAAGTGGTCTCCCTAACAAAACATGTGACCATCTGACACCCCACAACATTTTAACAGCATTATATTCCCCGAACTGTCTTTCATATCCCTGTGACAATACTGTAGTTACCTATTTATGCTGTCTAATCCTCCAGTGTTTTCTTGATGATGCATCCCCCCCGCCACACACACACACACACACACACACACAGACACTATTATCTGTGGGAATTTTCTCTATGCTGATATCTTTACCCATTTGACTCTGTCCTCACACCCAGGCATTTATCTGTAAACTGATTTTTTATTTTTTATTTTTATCTTAGTTTCAGTTCCACCTGTGTAGACATCAATCAAGATCTCTTGGGGCCGGCTGAGTGGTGTGGTGGTTAAGAGCTGGCTTGTGGTGGTTAAGAGCTGGCCTGGGATGCCTGTGGCCCTGGTTTGGATCCCGCATGTGAGGGCCAGTGACACTGCCCTCTAAAAAACAAAAAAATCAAGATCTCTTGTGACAAACAACTTCAGAACATCCTGGTTTCCACCCATTTTTGTGTATAATATAAAGGTTTCCAGATTCTTATCCTTTTAAAGTCCAGTTATGTTCTTTGTTTTCTCAGTTTTATGACATTCTTATCCATGATTTCATCTTATGGTTTTGCTATAAAACTACTATCTTTCTCCCTTTTTGTCTAATTTGATACAGATGTTTCCCCCAAACCTGTCTTTCTTTAAAAATTCATCAAATAATGGCCAAAAAAATCCAGAGATCCTACAGTCAAAACAACTTCCAGGGCTCCTTCACATCTCCAAGTCTGTTTTTAATCCTTAATTTCCTCTTTATTCCAGTTTATGATACTTTCTTTTTTTCAATTTCCCTCTTTACTAGTAGGCTGCCTTCTTTTTTAAATGAAAGCCTCTATTCTAATTGAAGAAAAAATTTACTTATAGTAATCAACTTAAATTTATGTTGAAGTCCAGTTTTATTTATGTACTACTTTGTGATCTATAATTTCTGCTTCCTTCGTTTGTGTGTCACTTCTAAACATATTTCTGAAGCTGTCATCTCAGTGATGAGAACTTGGTAGTGTTTCTTCTACCCAGTAGTTTTGTGAATTGAGGAATTCCCACTTATATTCCTTGTCGACTTCTAAAGTACTTAATTATTCAGCTTTACTCTATTGAAATGAGAAATGAAGAGAACTATGATATCTAAATTGTATGTGTTTTCTGCATGTATTCTTTGAGGAAGATTCTGACTTTCTTAAAATGAAACACATACAAACTTGTCCTGTGAGGAGTGGAGAGTCTTCACAGATCCCTCCAGGCAGATCTGAAATGCCCTCTGATGAGACATGAGCAAACATTCGCCACGTGCTAGAGACAGCAGCAAAGCAGTAACTTCCCTTAGGAATCAGCTGTGACTTAAGAGGAAACAGAAAACTACTTTCTCTCCGCTACAGAGCTGAATAGAAAGCCAGACACCTTCTGGTTCTGACTCATGATTTGGGCATATCCGGTTCTGTTGATGTAATTTAGAACATGATCCCAGCCCTGGAGAAGCTTTGGTGAAGGATCAGTGAATTCAAAGATTCACTTCAGAGGAGCTTTTTCCCACTTGATAGTTACCTACCAGCTGTGAAGGGGCCTATCTTACTAGTACTTCTTAACTGGAGGTACTTATTTTATTAGTATTTCTTTATGTTTAAGATAAATGCTTGATATTCTAGATAAGTTCCAGTTCCTAAGTGAGCATAAGTCCCTGCCCTTCTTTAATTCTTAATTCTAACATTGAATGGTTGTCTACGCATGTCAGTAACATTGATAAACCCAAGGAGTCAAATGATGTATAAATAGTACAGCATTTATAAAAACCCTTTGAATTCTTTACATTACCTCATTTTGGATCTCACAACCACGTGAGTTAGAGTCCTTTATTAGACCAACATTCAAGTACGTTTACTTGCCTAGATCAGTTTAATTATAGCAGCACCAGGATCTGAACTCACCCGACCTGACTTCACACTCACAGACTCACCACTCTACCACATTCATTCTGCCCTGGTTTCTGTCCTAGGTTTTGACACATAGCTATTGGTCTCTTTTGAAATCGAGATGCAGGTTCTTTGGGGGTATTATCTTACTCTTCTCCAGCCCCCAACTGCGTAATGGCACTAGGGAAACACTGGAGGTAGTGTTTGCATATTTCATGTGCTTGGGCCAGTTTTATTTTTAAGATTTTATTGGGGAATTGGGGGAGGGGAACAGCATTGGGGAACCGGGGAAGGGGAACAGACAAGTGCTTTTGTTCTTCAGGCTAGTTGTAGAGGAGGTTGCTTCACCTGGCCCATGTTGATATTATCATTACGCTCTTCCCGGGTGAGGCAGGTCGGTCGCCGGCCTCTGGACGGCCGCTCACAGCGGCTCTTGGCAACTCACACCGGCTGCCAGCCACTCACGCTGGCTGCCGGCCACTCACTGTAGCCTATGGCAGCCCACTGCAGCAGGGGCTGCAGCTATGCCGTTCTGGGGACTCACAGGGAATTGAGCTGTAGCCCTGAGATACGGTCTCTACAGCTCAGTAATTATCACATCTCGACTCTTTATTTCATTTAAAAACTGCTTAAGCAGTGAGAGGATGAGGATATCTGAAACAAATGTTATCTAATCATGTAAAGCAAACAAGTTCAAGACTAGAAAAAGATGATATAAACTTATGTTTAAAAGGCACCTGTTAAAGATCTTCCAAAGCATGTTAAAACTGGCCCCAGCAGGGCCGACAGAGTTGCGCGGTGGCAAAGAGGTGGCTTGGGAAGCCAGCAGTCCCGGTTCCAATGCCACATATGAGGGCCAGTGATGCTGCACCCTCTACAGCTAAGATGGTGAACAACAGCTCAACCTGGAGCTGGGCTGCCCTGAGTCGCTGGCAATGGTGTAGGCTGCAGTGGGCTGCTGTAAGCTACC
The DNA here is from genome assembly GCA_033961575.1 of Aselliscus stoliczkanus. NCBI lineage: Eukaryota > Metazoa > Chordata > Mammalia > Chiroptera > Hipposideridae > Aselliscus > Aselliscus stoliczkanus. The sequence continues at coordinate 107,128,600 of CM066739.1, read as the reverse complement.
GTAAATGGCTGGCAGCCAGCGTGAGAGGCCGGCAGCTGGCATGAGCAGCTGTCCAGTGGCCGGTGACTGATCTGCCTCACCAGGGAAGAACACAATGATAATATCAAAATGGGCCAGTGAAGCGATATCCTCCACAACTAGACTGAAGAACAAAAAGACAGCAACTTGTCTGTTCCTCTTCCCCGTTTCCCCAATAAAAAAAAATCTTAAAAAAAACATAAAAAAATAAAAAATGAAAAGTGAGGGGCCGGCCTAGTGGCTTGTTGGTTAAGAATTGGCGTGGGCCTCCAGCTCTGAGCAGCAGGGCCTTGGTTTGGATCCCACGTTAGGGCCAGTGACGCTGCACCCTCTACAGCTAAGATGGTGAACAACAACTGTACCTGGAGCTGGGCTGCCGCGAGGCGTCGGTGATGGTGTAGGCTGCAGTGAGGCTGGCCGGCAGCAGGAGTGAGCTGCCGTGAGCCACGGTGAGCGGCTGTCCAATAGCCAGCAAGCGACTGCCTCACCCGGGAAGAGCGCAATGATAATACCAACATGGGCCAGTGAAGCAACGTCCTCCACAACTAGACTGAAGAGCACAAGGACAGCAACTTGTCTGTTCCCCTACCCCAATTCCCCAACACTGTTCCCCTCCCCTAATTCCCCTATAAAATCTAAAAAAAAAAAAAAAAAGAACAGTGAGAACCTTCCGGAATTAAGTCTTATTCTATTCTACTAAGTCCTAAGAATAGGCTGCTGGCCTCTGTTACTTTCAGGAAATGACAAATGGCTCAAAAGCTAAGCGAGCTAAGCCATCTCTCAGTTGTTTTAGTTTCTCAGTAATTGCTGTACAATGCTGCCAATAACCGTCTCCAGGGAATATGACCCCCATTTCACCTCCCACTGCCTCCTCTGTAGCTCCAGATGCCAACAAAAAGAGGAGCTTTGAAGAAGGTGCCTGCTTGTACCCTCCTTTAGCCTGAGGTGGGTGAGGCCTGGCAGGGTGATTCTCAGGATAGCCTGATGATCAAAGGTAAAGTTGAAGCCTTCATCAAGACTTCCTTGAATATAACCAAGAAATTTGGGAAATGTTACTGAATAGCGTAGAAACTGAAGACGAAGCTCAAGAATGGATGGCACAGATGCCACCTGAACTATAACCCGTGATGACATACAGGACCCCAAATGCACTCCTTGAGGGCAGAGACTACTCCACTGTGTTCGCATCTCTCCCCACCTCAACAGCATCCAGTATCGACCCAGGCACTGAAATTGTTCCATCAGTGTTGGTCTGGACTGAGAGGGAAGGCTGAAGAAAGCACTGTTCAATCCCTGCTCTCCCAGCACTTGACCACTCAGCAGGAGAATAGTGACAGAGAGTTCAATTATGCCCCAGGCTTCTTGGCCACTGTTCTCTTCTGTCTTGGTTGCGTGTCTGACTAGGAAATATTTACCTGTCCAGTATGTGAATTTTTCAGTATTAATACTTAAAGTTATGTCTTCGTTGATGCCTGAGTTTTTACTTTATAGATACTTTATTGTGGCATTTAGCTCTTTAATGGAACTCTTACCTGAACCACTAGGGGGATTTATTGTACTGTTTTAAAATCCCTTTGTATCTGTTTGTAAGATTCAATAATAAACCGTCTTGCTTCTTGATTAAGTCTGACATTTGTCATCACTCGGTTTCAGAAGTGGGATGAACTATCACAACATCCATTTCCCAGAATGTAGCTTGTTCCTTTTGAATGGCAACACATAGTCTTCTGTCTCACCTGAGCAATATGAAAAGAGTATTTACAGTGGTGTGATTTAAGATAGTACACCATTCAAACAAAGCTTGTGGATTAGTGTTTCTCTTAGAAACGGAGATAATAGAAGCTTAGTTCCATTCGGTTCTTCTGTCCCCAGGTTGTCCTTCAGTGAATTAGTCACTTCAGAAAGCAGATAACTCTCATTTAGAGGCAGATTTTACAAAATCTCATCTTCAAGTATTTGACTTCTTGTACCTTTTGTGCCTCCAGTTGTATGTTGGGCTTTTTCTTTTTTTTTTAAGATTTTATTGGGGAATTGGGGGAGGGGAACAGCATTGGGGAACCAGGGAAGGGGAACAGACAAGTTGCTGTCCTTCTGTTCTTCTGTCTAGTTGTGGAGGACATTGCCTCACTGGCCTACGTTGGTATTATCATTGTGCTCTTCTCGGGTGAGGCAGGTCAGTCACAGGCCTCTGGATGACTGCTCATGGCGGACTTTTCGCAGCTCATTCTGGCTGCCGGCCACTCATTGTAGCCTATGGCAGCCCACTGCAGCACGGGCTACAGCTATGCTGTCCCTGGGACTCATAGCAGCCCAGCTCCAGGTGGAGCTGTTGTTCGCCATCTTAGCTGTAGAGGGCAGTGTCACTGGCTCTCATGTGGGATCCGAACCAGGACCCTGCTGCTCAGAGCCAGCGTCCCAAGCCAGCTCTTATCAAATGCGCCACTCAGCCAGCCCATGTTAGGCTTTTTATTTGTAATTTTTTCAAGTTAAAAGTGAACATTTCAGAGTGCTACTAGTTTTTTGACAAACATGAAATGGACAGTTATTGTGTATTCTCAACAGCTGGCTGTTTGTTTGTTGTTTTTTAATTTTATTGGGGAACTATGTTTTTCCAGGACCCATCAGCTCCAAGTACAATAGTTGTTTCAATCTATTGGGTTGTCAGAAAAGTTGTGACATTTTTTCTGTTTTTCGTTGCAAAAATGCATCATGACTTTTCTGACAACCCAATAGTTGTGGAGGGCGCAACTCAGTGGCCCATGTAGGGGCTCAAACCAGCAACCTTGGTGTTATGAGCACTGCGCCTTAACAAACTGAGCTAACTGGCCACCCAACTGCTGGCTTTTTAAATCATAAGGAATCCAGTATCAAAACCAAGTATATTTTAGGGCTGTCCGAGTGGTTCAGTTGGTTAAGAGCTCGCTCAAGAGTGTGAGCTCTGAGCAACAGCAGTTCGATGCCCAGCCCGAGCTGAGCTACCTATGAGCTGCCAACAGGTGGCAGGATGGCTCAGCTAAAAAAAAAAAAAAGTATATTTTATTCAGGAAAATAATCTTTCCTTAATGACACACTTTTCTCTTGAATAAATATGTTAAATTATGCTGCATTAATTTGGGGTTTTGGTAAAAGTACGAGACTTTTAGAAAGGACGAGACTTTTAGAAAGGACATTGGCTTTTTTAAAAAGATTTTATTGGAGAATTGGGGAAGGGGAATTGTTGTCCTTCTGTCTTAGTTGTGGAGGGCGCAGCTAGCTCAGCTCCAAGTCCATTCGCCATATGGCCACCCATCTGCAGCTCATGTCCGTCCAGCTTAAGGTGCTGTGTTTATGTTTAGTTGTGGGTGGGGGTGGGCATAGCCCACCATCCCATGCAGAAGTCAAACCAGCACCTTGTTGTTAGGAGCAAGTGCTCTCACCAGCTGAGCTATCCTGCCACTTTTTGACAGCTCAGCTCAGGTGCAGCTCACTGGCCCATATGGGAATCAGACTGGTGACCCTGTTGCTCAGAGCTCGAGCTCTTAACCAGCTGAGCCATTCGGCAGGCCTGACATTGACTTACTTTCTTTGTTTTCATGAGTTTTTATGTATATAACCGAAGAACTGTAAGTGTACAGCTTTAAAGGAAGCTTATTCTAGTCTGTGGATAAATTAATCACTTCTAGAATATGCTACAGAGGAAAAACATAAAACTATGAAAATGACCTATGTGGATTACCTAGGATATGTGGATTTTAGGTCTAACTCTTTAGTTTTCATCTCTGATTCTATTAAATGTAATGCTCAGGTTGGACCTGTTTTTCTCATATCAGTCGTTCCTGATTAATTGTATTGTAAGTTTTGTCAAATTTATATGATAAATTTAAATCAATAATCAGGAACAGTTTTGATTAGAATATTGTTAGTGATTTTTATCAATAAACATCTCAATCACTTATTTCATAGTGCTAATACATAAAAATGAAATCATTTATTTTGTTCATTCTTCCACTAAAAAACTAGTTTCCCTCTGTTGATGTAACAGGAGGAATTATGTATATGAGACCTGTGAAATTCTGCCAGCAGCATCTAGTTTGGTTTCTCCTCTGCTTCTTGTCCTCTTGTTGCTGCCTAAAAAGTCATGTTATTACAGGGAGTAGCAATGGCAACAACTAAATGATTACAGTGCTAACACAGAATGGTTTAACATTATTTTTAGACTTGAATTTTCCTATGATTTCTGTCTTTTCCTGTTGTTCCAGGTTCCCAGCCAACATCAGATAAGTCTTCCCAGCGAGCATCCGAGAGCACTAACTGTAGCCCTACCCGGAAAAGGTCTTCACCTGAGAGTACTTCAGCAGGCAAGTGCTGGTCGATTTACCAGAACGTGGAGATAATTTCCCATCTGTTACGTATTAACAGAATTATAGTGTAATGCTGTAGACCTACAACATAAATTGAAATTTATATTGACTTACAACATAATAATGTAGGAAAAAACAAACATGGTTCTGGGATGTAAGAATCACCAATGATGTACATTGAAACAACATAACCCTTCTTTGTGTCCAGCTAGACATGCAGTAGTCCTCCCATACCTGCAGGGATCTGTTCTAAGACCCGCAAGAGGTGCCCAGAATCAAAGGATGATTGAAAATTATGGTAGACAAATAGGACAAAAGAGTGAGAATGTACTTAACACAGCAACAACAGTACGTCTGAAGAAAGACACAAAAGCATAAAATGGAATGGTATTTTGGAGAACAACACATCATTTGGTCCTAGAGTGTTATGTTATGGTGGTTGGAAATGAAACTGTCAGAGTATTAATGGGCTGTGCCATATATGCTATGTTGTTTTGGGTGTGTTTTTTTTTTCCATTTGAAGGGGAAGCAGTTGGGAGCCAGTGAAGGAATTTGAGCAGGGAATATAAAAATTGTCATGATATTTTGTATCCATCAGAATAGGCTAGATTTCACAGTGCTTTAAAAAAAATCCCAGAATTTCCGTGGCATAAAACACCAGAGATCGTGCTGTGTGACCATCCTGGCCTGCATTCTTCCCCACAGGGTCCTGTCTGACAGCAGGCTCTGTCTAGGATGGTGCTTGTCTGGTGGAAAAGGGAAAGGGCCACAGTAAAGCACTAACCAGCTCTTAAAATTTCTGCCCAAGTAACATGTTACTTCCCACCTTTCAATGCCAGAGCAAGTCACATGGTTAAGTCTTATATCAAAGAGGTGTGGGAAGTATTATCTTATCGAGAGAGGAGCAGCAAATACTTAGGAATAGTAATAGTCCGCCTCATATGCATTTTAGAAAAATGCTGAAAGATTACATCATGGAGAACGGAGTGTGAGAAAACAAATGCGAAAAGAGTAGATAATGGCTCAGGTTTGGATATACTAAATTTGAACCGTCTTTTGGCTATTTAGGTAAAGATGTTGTATAGCCATTTGGAAGTAGTGGTTTATAGTTTGAGACACATGGTAGAGACACGGATCTAGCAGTGTATTATAAACTTGAAGCTGACAGTGAATGAGATGGCCTAGGGAGAAAGTGTAAATTGAGAAGATGACAGGAATGGAAATTTAAGAAGCATTAGCATTTGAGAAGGAACTGGAAGAAAAGATGTCAGTGCATGACATAAAATTTTAAATAATGTTTTAAATAGGAAAATCAGAGAGTACATGTCATAGAAGCCTCTTAATGTCAGATGTCACAAAGAGGTCAGGAAAGATTTGGACCAAAAGTGTCAAAATGATTGGGAAAGTGATTTTTAAAAACCAGTTTGCAGGTGTAGATTTAGAGCAGTTTGATTGCTTAAGAGGGGGAAAGGAGACAGAATTCAGGTAGTACTGGAATTAAGTTAGAGCTCTTTCTTTGGCATTGTGGTAAATTAGATGTGCAGAACAAACCCACTTCCTGGTACCTAAACCTAAAGATACTAGATAAAATATGGACAGCATTTCTTAAAACATTGCTGAACTTTGAAGTCAGTCAGTAGGACAGTAGTAGCAACTTTCACAAAGCTTATTCAACAGAAGAGTGTTAGAGCTGCTTGACATCTGCTCAGTCCTTGGTGATGGAGCGCAGTGATTGGAACACATCCAGGCGCAGGAGGCAAAGGGTTACAAGCCCCGGACTCTTAGCAGACCAGATATCCACATCAGATTTCCCTGTGTAAACCTGGAATCCCACAAGATGACGTTTACTAGTGTAAGAGCACATGAAAACACACCTATCACAGAAGAAGATAGTCCCTTGTTTCAGCTTTTGCTTTCAGAGGAGCAGGAAAAAGAGAGTTCCTGATCATGATCTGTCACTCATGCAGATTGATGTTGCCTGTGAGACTCAGAAAAAAAGTAATTAAAAAACGGGTAATGTCCCAGTTGCCAACGCAAATTTAATTCCCGTTCAATATAAACCTATGTTGTTGGTTTTTTTTAAAGAAATTTTATTGGGGAACAGTGTGTTTCTCCAGGACCCATCAGCTCCAAATCAACTAGTTGTCTTCAATCTAGTTGTGGAAGGCACAGCTCCTTGGTTCATGTGGGAATCAAACCGGCAACCTTGGTGCTGTGAGCCTGAGCCTACATTCTAACCACCTGAGCTAACCGCCCCGACTCCAAGTCAAGCGGTTGTTTGAGTCTAGTTGTGGAGGGTGCAGCTCCCTGCGGCCCAGGTAGGAATCGAACCAGCAACCCTAGTGTTATGAGCCTGCGCTCTAGCCACCTGAGCTAACCAGCCACCCTAAACGTGTGCTTTTTTTTTTTTTTTTTTTTTTTTTTTTTTTTTAAAGATTTTATTGGGGAATTGGCGGAGGGGAACAGCGTTGGGAAATCGGGGAAGGGGAACAGACAAGTTGCTGTCTTTTTGTTCTTCAGTTTAGTTGCGGAGGATGTTGCTTCACTGTTGGTATCGTCATTGCGCTCTTCCCGGATGAGGCAGATCGGTCGCTGGCCTCTGGATGTCGCTCACTGCGGCTATTGGCAGCTCACTCTTGGCTGCCAGCCACTCACGCTGGCTGCGGGCCACTCACTATAGCCTATGGCAGCCCACACCATCACCGGGGCTCGCACAGCCCAGCTCCAGGTGGAGCTGTTGTTAGCTGTAGAGGGCAGTGTCACTGGCCCTCATGTGGGATCCGAACCGGGGCCGCTGGCATCCCCAAACCAGCGCTTAACCAATGCGCCACTCGGCCGGCCCACGTGTGCTTTTTTTATCAGTATATCCTCAGTGTTGGTTGACCTTGCATTCTTTGGTTTTCCAATTATAGTTGACATTCAGTTTTTTTTCATTTATTATTGTTATTTTTAATTTTTTTATTGTGAAATATACATTTTAAAAAAAAATTAGTTTCAGGTGTACAACGCAGTGAGTGCAATAGTTATCCTTTTTAACCCCTCAAAGTGACAACCTCCATCCCCCAATTCTTCACCCCACTCCCCCCGCCATATCATACATATCTATTACAATTCCTTTGACTCCCTTCCACAGTATACTCCACATCCCGTGACTATGTATTCAATTACAGTTGGCATACAATATTATACAACATCAGCTACAGGTGTACAGTGCAATGATCAACCTCTACTCCATCCATGAAGTGGTCTCCCTAACAAGACATATGACCATCTGACACCCCATAAAATATTTACAACATTATTAATTATACTCCCTGAACTTTCATATCCCTGTGGCAATATTGTAATTACCTATTTATGCTGTCTCATCCCTTCCCCTTCTCCCTCATCCCCAGCCCCTCCCAACTAGCATCCCTCAGTTTTTCCTCTATATCTATGAGACTGTTTCTGTTTACTTTGCTCATTCATTTAGTTTTTCAGATTCCACATATAAGCGAGATCATATGGTATTTGTCTTTCTCCGACTGACTTATTTCACTTAACGTAATAGTCTCTAGGTCCATCCATATCGTTGTAAATAGTACAATTTCATTCTTCTTTATAGCGGAGTTCTACTCCAGTGTATAAATGTACCACAGATACTTTTTTTTTTTTTTGAGGGCAGTGTCACTGGCCCTCATGTGGGACCCGAACTGGGGCTGCTGGCCTCCCAAGCCAGCTCCCAACCACCGCGCTACTCGGCTGGCCCATGTACCACAGATTCTTAATCCAGTCGTCTACCGATGGGCATTTTGGTTGTTTCCAAGTCTTGGCTATTGTAAATAGAGCTACTGTAAACATAGGGTTGCATATATTTTTTCCAGTTACCATCTTGGATTCTTCTGGGTAGACATCCAAGAGTAGAATTGCTGGGTCACACGGTAGTTCCATTTCCAGTTTTTGAGATACCTCCATACTGATTGGCTGCACCAATCTGCAGTCCCACCAACAGTGCACGAGGGTTCTGTTTTCTCCACAACCTCGCCAGCACTCGTTGTTTGTTGATTTATTGATGATAGCCATTCTGACAGGTGTGAGGTGATATCTTATTGTGGTTATAATTTGCATTTCTCTGTTGATGAGTGAGGTTGAGCATCTTTTCATATGTATTGACCATCTGTATGTCCCTTATGGAAAAATGTCTACTCAGGTCCTCTGCCCATTTTTTAATCAGATTGTTTTTTTTTTTATGTCAAGTTGTATGAGTTCTTTATCAATTTTGGATATTAACTCCTTATCAGATGTATCATTGGTGAATATTTTCTCCCATTCAGTAGGTCCTTTTCGTTTTTGTTTTGTTTTTTAAAGATTTTATTGGAGAATTGGGGGAGGGGAACAGTGTGGGGAATTGTGGGAGGGGACCAGCCAAGTTGTTGTTCTTCAGTCTTCGTTGTGGACCATCTGACTTCCTGTCGGTAGGTAGCTCGTGGTCTTTAAGTTCAAGGTGCTGTGTTCAAGTCTTAGTTGCAGGTGGGTGTAGTCACCATTCCACGCAGGAGTGGAACCAGCAGGCTTGTTGTTAAGAATGCAAGCTCTGGACCGGCCGAGTGGTGCAATGGTTAAGCGCTGGCTTGGGAGGCCAGCAGCCCCGGTTCAGTCCCACATGTGAGGGCCAGTGACACTGGCCTCAAAAAAAAAAAAAAAAAAGAGTGCAAGCTCTATCCTCTGAGCCATCCGGGCGGCAGCTCAGCTCAAGGTGCCCAGTTCAGCCTTAGTTGCTGGTGGGCATAGCCACCAGCCCATGTGGGAGTCAAACCCGGCAGTCTTGTTAAGAGCACATGCCCTATCCACTGAGCCATCCAGGCGGCAGCTCAGCTGAAGGTGCTGAGTTCAATCTTTAGTTGTGGGTGGGCATAGCCCACCACTGAACAGGCAGTCTTGTTTGTTACACCAGCTGAGCCATCCTGCCACCTGTTGGCAGCTCAGCAACAGCTCAGCTAGGGCGTAGTATTCACTGGCCCATGTGGGAATCGAACTGGTAGCCCCGTTGCTCAGAGCTCATGCTCTAAGCCAAGTCTTACCCAACGGAGCCCCTCGGCGGGCCCCTGTCTTTTCATTTTGTTGATGGTTTTTTTTTTTTGCTGTGCAAAAAGTCTTTAGTTTGATGTCATCCCATTAGTTTCTCTTGTTTCCCTTGCCTAGGGAGACATCCAAAAAAGTATTACTAAAAGCAACGTAAAAACCTTTACTGCTGGGCCCGACGAGTTGCCCGTTGGTTAGGAGTTGGCTTGGGACACGAGCTCTGAGCAGCAGGGCCCCAGTTCGGATCCCACATATGAGGGCCAGTGACACTGCGCCCTCTATAGCTAAGATGGTGAACAACAGCTCGACCTGGATCTGGACTACCCCAAGTCACCAGTGACGCCATAGGCTGCAGTGGGGCTGGCCCCCAGCTGGCATGAGCTTTCATGAGTGGCTATCCAATGGTCAGTGAGCAACTGCCTCACCCGGGAAGAGCACAATGATAATACCAATATGGGCCAGTGAAGCGATGTCCTCCACAACTAGACTGAAGAACAAAAAAGACAGCAACTTGTCTGTTTCCCTTCCCAGAGTCCCCAATAGTTTCCCTCCCCCAATTCCCCAATAAAACCTTTGGGAAAAAAAGCCTTCATTGCCTATGTGTTCTAGGAGCTTTATGGTTTCGGATCTTACATTTAAGTCTTTAATCCACTTTGAGTTGATTCTTGTATATGGTGTAAGACAGTGATCTACTTTCATTGTCTTATGTGTCAGTTTTTATGCCAGTACTATGCTTTTTTTTATCACTGTAGTCTTAGAAGTGTAGTTTGATATCAGCTAGCGTGATACCTCCAACTTTGTTGTTCATTCTCAGGATTGCCATGGCTATTCGGGACCTTTTGTAGTTCCATATGAATTTTAGGATTCTTTGTTCTAGTTTTGTGGAAAATGGCGTTAGTATTTTGTTAGGGGTTGCACTGAATCTGTAGATTGTTTTGTTTTGTTTCGTTTTTTTCATTCAAAATTATTTTATTGTAAATTAATATTCATCTTGCTAGCCTTATTCATTATATGCAGATTCATGTTTTTTTCTAACCAAGTTTAGACTTTTCTGCCTTGCATTTGACAATATTTTGGCATTTTTCTTTTGTGAATAGGTTTAGTCAATCAGCTTTATTTTCCTCCAATTTTGAGTTGTATTATTCTCAAATTTTGACTCACTTTTATCTATTTTCATTCATTGAACACCTTTTTTTTTTTTTGAGGGCATTGTTACTGGCCCTCATATGTGGGATCCGAATCAAGGCCGCCGCCCCCCAAGCCAGGTCCCAACCACCGCGCCACTCGGCTGGCCCTTGAACACCTTTTAAAGAGGAGAAATCAATGTTACTTTTTTTGTTTCTAAGCAAAAGTTGAAAGATTAATAAAAAATGCCCAGGGCCAGTCGAGTGGCGCGGCAGTTAAGCGCTGGCTTCGGAAGCCAGCGGCCCCGGTTCAGGTCCCACTTATGAGGGGCAGTGACACTGCCCTGAAAAATAAAATAAAAATTAAAATTAAAATAAAATAAAATAAAAAATGACCAGTTTCAAATATATGTCTGGTCAAATGGGTTCTGTTATCCTAAGCTAATATGTATTACAGATTTTAAATTCTTGGAAGGCATCATATTCAACATGGTGTGCTGTGATTTTTCCACTATAGCATTTCACCTACATTACTTGTTTTAGGCTACTTTTTTTTCTTTTTCTGAGTGCAGTGTTACTGGCCCTCATATGTGGGACCGAACCAGGGCCGCTTGCTTCCCAAGCCAGCACTTAACCACTGCACCACTCGGCCGGCCCTTAGACTACTTTTTAAATGCCCCCCCCTTTTTTTAATGTATTATGCAATAGTTATCTTTTTCACCCCTTACAAAGTGACTACCCCCTTCCCCTTCCCCTTTCTCCCCACCCCCGATATCATACATATCTATTACAATTCCATTGACTCCATCCCCACACTATATTCCACATCCCATGACTATATATGTGTTAAATTATAGTCAACATCTAATATTAATCAGCGGCAGCTTCAGATGTACAGTGCAGATGTGAGGCCACTACACCGTCCATGAAGTTGTCTCCCTGACAAGACATGAGTCCATCTGGTCCCCTAGAAAAATATTTACAACTTTATTGATTTTATTCCCTAAACTGTCTCTTCTGTCTCTGCTGTAGTATTGTAGTTATCAGTTTATGTTGCCTCGTCCCTTCCCCTTCTCCCTCATGCCCACCCCATCCCATCTAGCAAATCATCAGTCTTTCCTCTGTATCTCTAAGACTATTTCTGTTTATTTTGCTCATTTATTCGGTTCTTTAGATTCCACATATAAGGGAGATCATATGGTATTTATCTTTCTCCGACTGACTTATTTCACTTAGCATAATGTTCTCTAGGTCCATCCATATCATTGCAAATGGTACGATTTCATTCTTCTTTATAGCGGAGTAATACTCCGTTGTATAAATGTACCACAGATTCTTAATCCAGTCATCTACCCCTGGGCATTTCAATTGTTTACAAGTCTTGGCTATTGTAAATAGCACTGCAATGAACATAGGGGTGCATATATTTTTTGAATTTGTGTCTTGGGTTTTTCAGGATATATACCAAGAAGTGAAATTGCTGGGTCAAAAGATAGTTCCATTTCCAGTTTTTTGAGAAACCTCCATACTGACTTCCATAGTGGCTGCACCAATCTCCAATCCCTCCAACAGTGCAGCAGAGGGTTCCCTTTTCCCCACAGCCCCACCAGCACTTGTTGTTTGTTGATTTATTGATGATAGCCATTCTGACCAGAGTGAGGTGATATCTCATTTTGGTTTTTATTTGCATTTCCCTAATGACCAGTGAGGTTGAACATTTTTTCATATGCCTGTTGGCCATCTGTATGTCCTCTTTAGAGAAATGTCTCTTCATATCCTCTGCCCATTTTTTGATTGGGTTGTTTTTTTATGAAGGGCAGTGTTACTGGCCCTCACATGTGGGATCCGAACGGGGCCGCTGGCATCCCAAGCTAGCTCCTCCTAACCACAACGCCACTCGGCCGGCCTGGGTTGTTTGTTTTTTTGGTGTTGAGTTGCATGAGTGTTTTATAAATTTTGGATATTAACCCCTTATCAGATATATCGTTGACAAATATATTTTCCCATTCAGTAGGCATCCTTTTTGTTTTATTGATGGTTTCCTTTGTTGTGAAAAAACTTTTAAGTTTGATATAATCCCATATGTTCATTTTTTTTCTTTTATTTCCCTTGCCTGCAGGGATGTATCAGTAAAACTGTTGCTCAGGGTAATGTCTGCAAATTTACTCCCTACATTTTCTTTTAGGAATTTTATGGTTTCAGGTCTTACATTTAAGTCTTTAATCCATTTTGAATTTGTTCTTGTATATGGCATAAGGAGGTGGTCCAGTTTCATTTTTTTGCATGTGTCAGTCCAATTTTCCCAGCACCATTTATTAAATAGACTATCTTTACTCCACTGTAAATTCTTGCTTCCATTGTCATAGATTAACTGTCCGTATATGCCTGGGCATATTTCTGGGCTCTCTGTTCTGTTCCACTGATCTATGGTGCCTGTATTTATGCCAATATCATACTGTTTTGATTACTGTAGTCTTGTAGTATGTTTTGATGTCTGGT